>JARBIX010000012.1:0-1262577 GCA_029850275.1 Chrysosporium keratinophilum
AGAATATGACCAGTCTGTCCATGCGATGATTGCTTTTTTGCTGCATCCCTTGCGGCACTGCATCGTCTGAATTTCATGCCTTGCAGGCTGACAGCACTCTGAAACTCTTTCCCAATAATCTCCGCACCTGCATAGCCGCGCCCAGAGTGCCGTCCTTTTTCCACAGCATGGCCGTCCGAGCAGCAAGGTCAGACACTCTGTACAGATGCAGCACAACATATCGGGCCTGAGAAATGCTCCTTTTTGAGCATTCGGCTCGGGAGGTCCTCTAGTTTGCTTTATCCATTGACCATTCTGGGATTCTGTTTGTTTCTCAATTCCGTCGCACTTGTACCTCCTTCTTCGCTAGGAGCCTCGTCCGTGCAGCAGTAACGGAGCCGTGGAGACACAAACTTGCCATGTGATACGTGCTCTTCGAAGATAACTAAATATGCCGCCGATCAAACGGGCAAGTTGTCTGGCACCACTCTGGCGTTTTGTGAATGGTCACAAAAGGAGCTTGTCGCGCCTACGACTAAACCCCCCACGCTTGGGAACACATCTGCAGCCTCCAGGTACTAACTAGATATGCCCAGCAAACGCCTGTCTGTCAGGATCCTTGTGGGGATGTGGCGAAACGAATTTATCAGTTTGGTCTCGGCAATGCACCCGAAGAACTCCAGTTCATCCACTAGTGATACATCCTGGCGGGAAATTGTTTGGGACAATTGATAACTCTTTGAACGGGGTCTATCTGATCTCGGTGGGCCTCTCTGTGGGATACAAAAACTGCCTGTATCCCCATGTCGTGGCTTTACTCCGTCATGAACAATTAACGACTCTTTTGATGATCATTCGATATGATGCTCTAAAGACGCTGATGCTGGTGTTAAACCTTCAGGTCAATGCCAAGCAGCAATGGTTCTTTTTTTTTTGCGATCATCACTTTCTATGGAATGGCAAAACATTGACGGTGGACACTTGGGAGCCGCTTTTCGTGAACCGTCGTGGATCTTGTGAAATCTGACCCATTACTGGGTAGGTCAGACACACCGGGAGATTTACCGTGACTGATCATGCTTTATATCAAGAGGTACGACAAGTTACATGCTATGGAGCCGGCTTGAATCCAAGCCCGTCTAGCAAACTTATCATCCTGGGATAACATACCTTTCCAGCTTGATTGTTCTAATAACACACATTTCTTACTTCGCTATCGAGCTTCCGTAGATACCGATACTAAGCCTTCCATGCCAGACAGATGGCCTCGTGAAATAACTTCCATGGCTAATTCCATCTTCGTTTTAACCGTACTTATTTGCCCCTGCTAGATCCCTGCCCCCTATTTCGAGCTGTGCGGAACCGCCGTCGGGTTCGACGGTAGTTATATACCAGTATAGCTGTTTTGCCGACCGACCTTGCCGTCTGTGAACATTGCCAAATACGGTAGTGGCTC
Organism: Chrysosporium keratinophilum; assembly: GCA_029850275.1. Lineage (NCBI taxonomy): Eukaryota > Fungi > Ascomycota > Eurotiomycetes > Onygenales > Onygenaceae > Chrysosporium > Chrysosporium keratinophilum. The sequence goes on from JARBIX010000012.1 coordinate 1,436, forward strand.
CAATTCGATAGTCCGGCGTCTCGATGTTTGTGGTTCAAATTGGACGAGATCGCGAAATGGAATTTGGACGCCGAAGACATTGTCGATGTCCACAAAAGTTCTTTTTCACAGCTGGTGGCCATACATTGTTGACAGCTGTGCCACGATGGCCGCAATCCTCAAAATAGTAATGCACTAGTCGACAACCTTAGGGGAGGCAGGTGCACATAAAGTACAGTTTCAGGGATCAACAGGACTCGAGACAATTCTCAAATTAAAACGGGTCGCTCCCAACCAGGCGCTGCATACTAACCACAGAGGCTATGGCTTGAAGGGTACCCGAAGTTGAATCCCCAACGTGTTCCTCTCCGACTTCAAACTCGGCAATCATTGCACGGGCGAGAGGGATATCAGGAAAATTTCCCACAGGGCATATTACTTAAGTAAACGGATATACAAGTCGACCATGATGCGTTTGCCATTTCACTCAACCCAAACAAGCTCATACTCAAGGTGGTTGATTGATTCTGTTGCTATTGATAGTATCTCCTACACTCCTGCCAATGCTATTATCTCCATCAATCCTCGTTTTACCGTCGGAATTGGGTGTCAAATGAACACAAACAGGTAAGTTCCTCTTCCTCCGCAAGCCACGGCAACACAGAGAGCAAAACAAGGCTAAGTTCCAGTAATAAGAGAAAAGCCAGGCATGGAAAACAATTCTAACCCTTTGTGTCAAATGAACACAAACAGGTAAGTTCCTCTTCCTCCGCAAGCCACGGCAACACAGAGAGCAAAACAAGGCTAAGTTCCAGTAATAAGAGAAAAGCCAGGCATGGAAAACAATTCTAACTTAGCAGACCAACCGTACAGTACAAGAAATGCGTGCCTTGATTTACAAGTAGGCCAGTTGAAACTCACTATAAAACAAGGGCGAGGGAAAAAAACAAGGTCTGAGCAACGTCAGCAAGATTGGATAACAGGCTTGCGGTGCTTTTTCATCGCACGAAGCGTGGAATGAGAAGGAAAGATTATGTGAGAAATCGGAAGGGCCATGATTAGATAAATTATAAGAGTGATAACTCCAATGACCAGCAATTAGTCTGGTGGTTCAATATGACATGTGATGGTTTTCATAACGCAAGGAGAAATATTCCTTCCAAAAATCAAAAAAGAAATCAAATGGAATGAGGGGGATTCGAGCAATGCAAGACAAAGGTGACTCCAACGTAATGCCTCTCTTTTGTTTACAGGCAAAGAACCAATAAAGGAGACCCAAATATATATCAGTTGATAATTTAAGGAAACAAAAAGCAGAACAACTGTTTTCAAAGCTCAGAAATCTAATAGTCGGATTCATATACCGAACTGTGTTGCGGATAATGCGAAAAGTTGGTCGTTGACTGAGAAAAGACACCCATGCCGGTTCTCAGGCGACGTTCTACCCAGCAAGTTAGCATCACTGTCATCAAATCAAGCAGATCAATGGAAGATACGCACCTTTCTCAAAATCACGCCATCGTTTCATCGTAATCTTGCTGCTATCAAACTCTCCCTCATATTCAATTCCAGCCTTCTTCGTCTTTTCTCCCGCGGTCTTACGAGTATCGCCCCAACTGAAATCGTCAAATTTCCAGTAAGCGTACGTAGGGAGGACAAAATTCCAGATTGGCAGAGAGAGCAAGTAGATGAACATCCACGCCAAGTAGGACACACGATGCGCGGTAACGACGATCAAGATAGCCGGAAGACCAAGAATAAGCGCCAGGAGGATCAGCGGAATTATCTGAACGGGCTTTTTGACGATTGAAATGATGACAACATAGAAGGTAAAGGCAATGGCGGCGGGCAGGACGAGAGTGCCAACAAGTTCCATGAATACGACAAACTGCATACTGAAGCAGAAGGTGCCGCAAAGATCGCGAACGAGAACAAGTTCCATAAGGTTATGAACAGTACTGTTGATCCATCGACGACGTTGAGAAAGGAGCACCTTGAATTCATCCGGTACGGTTGTCTTGCAAACGGCCTGTGGGACAAAAACCTGTTTACGTTTTGGGAATGTCTTCAACATCAGGGTGGATAAGTACCGATCTTCACCAAGCAATAACAAGTTCTTCTTATGCAGAGTGTCGACAACGTTTTCGGAATAGTGCTCAACGACATCAGGGTTTGCGAGAATTGGCACCCAGTAATTTTGACCTCCCTTTGGAGCCTTGATGCGGTACATGCAGAAACACCCAGGTAAACAGGTGACACCGCCGAAGACGGACTCGAACGACTTTGAAAGGTGATGCGAGATGAAATATTCGAATACCTGAATCATGGTGACCCAACTCTGAGTTTTGTTTGCAATCTTGGTTTCTCCGCAAAGACCCATAATTTCAGGATCGGAAACCATAGCGGAAATCATATGGGTAAGACTGTCTGGGAAAACCTTCGTATCGGCGTCGACCATGAGAACGATCTCATAAAAGTCGGGTGAGATTCCGGTAATCTTCCATAATCCATTAAACATTTCGAATTCCAATTCTGTCATTCTCTCGTCGAACATGACCTTCTGCAAAAAGGACATCAAAATAATCTGACTGTCACGTTTGCCTCTGTTTCCTGGTTTGCTGTGCTTCGATTCATCCGGAGTGCCACATTTCACAATGACCATCATGGGAACGCGCTGCTGCTTTTCAGGGGGAACGATGGAGGTGTCGCCGTAATCGTAAAATCCTGCATATACCTTGGCCATGTTATGCCTTTTGGCTCCACTGGCAACAGCGACATAGGAAAATGCTTGAACGTCGTCCGGCATCACGGCATAGTCACCCATCATGCTGAGACAGATTTCCGGAGTAGTGAGATCTTCGCCTTTACCCTTGATCATACCGTCACAGATGACAATGATAGTTTTATGGCTGTTGGGGTAGTCTGTCATGGCGATGGAATCTAGCGTGGTGCGTAGACCTTCTTCACCCTCGGAGTATGCAGTCACAAGGCAGAGAGCGTGGGCCAACGGATAACCAAATGGCTGCCATTCGGCTGGTGGTTGAGGAACAACAGCTTCGTGAATCAGTTCTGCAGGTCCTTGTCCTTCAATATCACTGATCGTAGAGTAACGCGGATCCGGAACCATAAGACTGGAGCGGCTAGCAGCGACGCTTTGGCGATTAAAAGGCTCAACACTCAAAGTGCCCTGGCTGGGATTTTGCCCAGCCTTGTACATGGCGGAAGGCGCATTGAGACGGCTGCTAGCATTCTGGCTTGACATTGTCGTTGGCACAGGTCGTTGTTTTTGAGCACCCATCACATAAGGACTGGTAAAGCGCGACGTCGTGGGGAACAAGGTGCTTCCACGTTTGCTGGCTCGATCGGGAGCAGCGGGATCGTTCAAGCGGGGCCCAGGTCGGTATATATCGTCGCTCCAATCTTCAATTTGGCGTTTGCGCTCTTTAGACTGGGGATCAATAGCCGTCTTGGGGGCAGCAAATCGTCTCGCGATGAACCACTGGAAGGTCAACGCGAGGAAGAACTTGACCGTAACGACAGAGAGAATGAATACCAACGAGATGTACAAGACGACCTTTGATGCAATGCATCCAACAGTTTCGGTGTCCACGGATCCAACTTTGATGATTTCCGACAAGCATTTCGCAGTTCGTTTATCGGCGCTCGATTGAAACAGATGAGTGATATCAACTCCCCTGAAGTCAGGATTTGTTCGTAATTCGTCAAATCGCGCAGGATAGGATACCTGGCTGGTGTTAAACCACGCCAAGAGGTCTAAATCGAGGACATTTCCGGAATAAACAATAAGATTGCGTGTCTTGTTCTTCACATCATCCCACGTGAAATAGACCTCACCAGACGAACGCAGGTTGTAAAAGGCATTTCTGGCAGGGGCGGTGGTGTGACATGCATACCCAGTATACCCGGGTTCAGTAAAATTGGGTCTAGTTGAACCGTCTTGGTTGAAAGCCACACAGGGGAAGTACCAGCCCATTTCCTGGTCGTTGTTTGTAGGGATATCGGACCCTTCCACACCAGTAATGAGTCCTTTGCACGCACCATTGACATTTTGAAACAGAAAACTCGCATCCTGTCCTCCATATGCGGGAGATAGGTCGTATAGAACATTCGAGCCACCAGGAATGCCCAGAGCGGCGGGATGAGCGGACTCGACCAAATTGTATGCCTTGCCGTGTACAATCAAATAGCCAGCTTCAATATGATTTATCTTCAGTCGTACACCTGGATTACTGCAGACGACCTGAGTGAATCCAAAGGTCAAGAAACCGACGAACCCACAGATGAGGAGAATGAGACTGATGAGCCCCATTTTTTCACGCCATGCTCTTCGCTGGGCTTTAGCAGGCATACCAAAGCATTTTATCAGAAAATCGGGAGCCCAGAACGTCACCATCGCACAGTATACATTCCACAGACTCGGGGGTCGAATCGTGTCCAGTTCCTTTTGGCGCCTCTTTTCTTTCTCCTTGTAGGATTTAGACATCTTCCGCGATAGTTTACGTTGTACCCTGACTTTGTTTTCATTGGCTCCTGGATGAGTCGCAGGCTTCGCGGCATGTCGTCTTTCATATTCCGAGCTTGAGTTACCCTTTTCAGGCTTCAGGCTCTTCGTGTCCGTACTACCCGAGCTGATCGTTTCAGCCTCCGCAGGATCTTCCATAACGGGCTCATTCCCGGTAGTTGAAGGGTATGTGGACATGTTCTGGGCATGCTGGCGATAGTGGTAGTTGGGGTGATCGCGACCAATGCGATTTCTCTCAGGTCGAATCAGGCTACGTTTGCGGTTCAAGTCACGAGAAGCGGCCATTGGGTCATGTTCTGGCGAGGATGGGGAGGCCGGTCCCGTGGAAAAATAGCCTTGATTGCGTCGGGATTGCGGCGAGGCACTGATGGGGTTATCGGTGTATCCGCCGGACTCGATGTCCTGTCTCCGTCGTTGATACGAATCGCGAAAGGAGCGCTGCTGGGACAGCTCAGGCCGGCCCGGCCGCTCAGGGAGTGACATGATGCCACTGCAGAACTAAGCTGTAAAAGTTGCCCCGTTAACCAGGATTCAATGTTCCACCGCACAGCTGTAATTCTGTCCAAGATGCACTCACATTGCCCGTACCCGCGAGGAGGGAACTGTGGTCGTATTAGGGATACTTGCAGGACTCAGTCGATTTCTATTGCTCAGTTAAGCCATGTACGGCGCGTGAATATGGTCAAAGACTGGGCGGATAGCGATTGAAGGCGTTGCGGGAGTCGAATCGATAACGTGGTTTGGTGAGGGCTTTGGTCTTCCAAAAGAGGTTCTTTAGAGTCGAACGTCGATTGCCTCACAGTAACAGCAGTTGAGGAGGTAATTCGAGAAAAGAACCGAGAACTGGCGGTGGGTGAAAGGAAGGAAGGCGAGGAAGTGAATGAGCGAGCGACAAGACAATAACTGATAAGGAACAAAAGTACCCAAAATGGGACGAAAAGAACAAAAAAGATGAAGCGAGAGTGAGCGGTAGTTCGCAGCAAAGAGATGTGTCAGAAGAGAGTTGTCAACAAAGCATCGCGGCTGTGGCTTCAGTCTCAGGCTCAACAGGCGCAGAGACAAGAGATGAGTTGTCGTTGGAGGTGAGCACGCCTGCCCGTGATGTCTCTCGTCCTCGCTCTTTCCTCCCCCAGAACGCAAAAACAAGGGGGATCAATAATACATAAACAATACCCAATACGGCGATCCGTAATCTTTCAGGGCCAATTGTCTAAGACATTGAGACAGCGGCGCTAGGCTGGTAAGAGATAAGTTGTAGATGCCAAAACCAATCAGATAGGCTATTGAGGGAGGCACTAAATGCTAAATCTACAGCTTTTATTCAGCAACATATTTCAATTGGCTAAGTAAATTGGTCTGCTCCCAAGGCGGTAAGGCTCAGAGCAAATCCTGGGCTCGTAATACCATACAAGAGGAGTGCGGGTATGTCCTGGGCAACAGCCAATAATCGCTTATTGACCCTGACAATGCACGTGTTTGAGTGGAGAGTAGGTTTCAAAGTACACAGCGTGACAGAACATCGATACATGGAACCGAAGCGGCAACCCAGATTTCCATCGAAGTTGTTCGTGTGGTGATGGTGGGGTAAACATGTCACTTCCGTGAAGATGAAGATGGTGAAGAACGATAAGATGATGAACAAGATCAGAGAGCTCAGCTTTACCATCCGATCATAAAGAGGAAGAGTGAATATCAGCTTTGACTGCCAAGTCCCGAGGATACCCAGCTGGACCACACCAAAAGATAAAATGACTGATCATGCCGAGATGGCGAAGGGTTCGTGCGACCGTTCTTTGCAACCGCAACTCCATGTTGTTGACGAACACAAGTGCCTTGTCATTCGCAAGGGAGAGAGAATAGAGATAATAATAGCACGATCCCGTTAGTCAACTATCAGGTTCAAACGAAAGTCTCGTCCCAAGTGCTTGTCATCGATCAGTGCCCAATTCACCTCAGCATCCCTGTAGCTTTTCTGCGCCAGAGAAATAATAGAGTGCCGGAGAACACTACATTGTGGCTTGAGGCTCGAATCTACAGCCTTTTCCGCAGTCAACTGGCCATGAGGCTGATCGATATGTCGAAACGTTTTGGGTCAGAAGAGCCTGTGACCGCCAGCAGCGGATTCGCCGTCGAGCATCAATGGAACCTCACTCCGACAACAAGGTCCATGATGTCTCACTCTCACCCGTGGCATGGCGTATCCCATCATCTTGCATGTAACAGTCTTTGAGGAGGGGTAAAGCATTGATGCGAGCTTCGACATGTCTACATCCTGAAAGCAGGTGAACTCCAGCCGTTCTTTCACCATGGAAAACGGGCATTCTTTTGGTGCACCTGGAGAGACGGATGCATACCTCCGTACGGCATAAATGATTTGACATTGAGAACGAGAATGATCCCATCGTTGGGGCACGTGGCGTAGCGGTTAAATTGGCAAATGAGCCAAGCTAGGCGACACGCACCGCTCGAAGTGATACAGCGAGACACCGTCTCTCCTGACATGATGCGTGAATTTCTCTAGCCAGTCGTCCCTGACTGCATTCTGGGATAGGATCATATTTGGGCTGATGCTTGACCTGAAGGCCTAAGACGACGTTGACAGTGTTCGTGTCTGCGCTGCCACAATATCATTCAGGTCGTTGATGGAGACCCTGAGTTGTAGCCAATCCACCGTAAGCCGTGGAGTCCGTGCCCCACCGTCGGGAGTCCATAAGCCCGCAGAGACTCTGGCGCCGGCTTACTTGGAACGGCATAGAGGCACCAGCCAAAGCCCCGAAGCCAGCGCGGTTTAGGCTTAGAAAGGAGCTGGAATGATGGGGGCTGCGAACGATCTCCTGCTCCATCTTCCGTAGAACTGCTCCAGGCAGCGAGAGCCGCAGTTTCGTGTCTGCAGGAGAAGCAGGATAGAAAAAAAGAAAACACTCGCTCCAGCCTCGAAGAGACCGTCGTCAGCCTTTCTGTCTTTGTCGAGTTCGAATATCTTGCCATCGCTGCCCGCTACTTTTCTCGTTGCGGCGTGCATCTTCCAACATTCAGTAGTGCTCGCAGCGTCGTCGACGAGCCTTCTTCGGGTAAGTTCTGGTTCTCACTAAATTCACCCCCAGTCCAAAACCCCGGCCCTTTTTCCCTTTTCCCTTGTCCTCTCTGGGGTTGTTGAGTATGCCGCCGTGTACTGTATGCAAGAAGTCTCCCGTCCCTTGACGGATGTACCGCCTGCCAATTCTCCCTTGAGATCTTCAGCCGCCAACTCCACCACCATAAAAACTTGGCTCTGCCATTCCCTTTGGGGCCATTCGAAACGCTCCGTTGGTGCTCTGCTGAACGATGATGCGTTCTTCTTCTTCAAGTCCGGATTATTGACCAATGCTTAGATTCTAGGGTCTAGTTAATCTCTTTCGTTTTTACGGTCGTTATCGGTTGCGTCACTTTGTTCGTATTCTCGTCTCGTCTCGTCTCGAGCGTCGGTCGTTCACCTCGACGGACTTTGGAACCCCTCCATTATACTGTACCTTCGCTTGGATTAAAGACTCTTTGGTGATTTGGTAGAAGGAAGATTGTCAGAGAGCTGTGCGAGTACACAGAGGAGTACATCGGCAATAGCACCTCCGATCATCGACCGCTTCCTTGTGCCACTCTCGCGCCTGGAGGACCCCGAACTACCATTGGGAGTAGTTACATCGCGGCTCGCCGGTTGGGCTTGAAGTCGTACAAAAAGATTCCACGGCAGTTCTATCGTTTGGATATCTCATCTGCACGCTGCTCCTTAACGTTGCGAGGCCCGATTCAACACAAATCCCTCCGATCGCCAGCTTGTTTGCTTGGACATACCTTTCAGAGCTAAAGTGCGAAGCCGCTCGCCCATTGTTGGCATTGCCATTTGCTGGTTCGATTGTCTGATTCCCATTGAAGAGGAAACCGCTTGAATACGGAGATAATTGGCATCAATTGAAGAAGTCTCTTGTTTGTGATTGTGATTCCTGCATGGTTCAGAGATATACGTGTCTGTGATCGTCCAGGCCAAACTGTTCTAAAAGTCGGCGAAGGCTAGGCGGCAGCAGACCAGCAGACAAGTTCCCACAAACAACGCCCATCATGAGTCAAGTAGCAGAATTCCAGCCTCCCCTTTCTCCTCCTGCGCCTGTTTACCTCAGGTCCTCACCCCCTTCGCCTCATGCGGAGCGCAGCCCCCCTCCAGCCCCACTGAAAACATCACCACAAACCTCCCCGAAACACATCTCAAGACTCTCGCTTCACGACATACCGAAAAGGAAACCTCTTTCAATCCCCGGGCTGGATTCACATGAGAATGCTGTTATGTATCATTCGCCCGTGTCACCAGTGAGAATTGACGATCCTTCGATAGTCCCGGAAGCATCGTCTGCGTTGGTCGAAGACGTGAGGAACCTCAGATTCTCACAAGAATCAGGACATAATTATACTGATCAAAACTACCCTCTGCGACGAAGCTCCTTGTACCAGAATTCGAGTCAATACGTATCATACCAGCCTGACCAGATGACCAGCCCTACACGCATTCCCCCCAGAGGCGATTCTCTCGTTCCCGGCGGAGCGCAGCCGAAATCACCACAAATGAATACTGAAAATGGCCAGTCCCAGTCGCGAAGATCGTCCGGTGGAACAAGCGTTCAAAGCTTTGACCCTTGCCCCGAAGAGACACAAGAGCCAGAAGTTTATCAGCCTCTACAATACCACCATCAACCATTTCAGGAGCATCTGCTCGATAGAGTCGGACATCGCGAATCGAAAAGCACAATCAGATCTTCGGATTCCTCGTCTGCTGGGGGACAATCGAATTACTTGACTCCGGGAGGCCTTGCGGTTCCACGGCCGCCATCAGCATATTCTGATGGCAGGGGCCGCACCCGATCTCTGCAGCGCTCGCCGTATGGCCATATGCGTGCAGCATCGTCGCATTCAGCGGCTTCTCCAGACACTCGACCACTTTCTTTTGTCGACTTGATGAATGTACCCTATCCGCAGCCTCCACCCGCCCCCACCACACTCAGCAATGCCCATTTACGCGCTTCTGTGGGAAACAGTGCATCCTTGTTGAGCCACAAACAGACGTTTGAGATGTATTTGGCGAATGTCAAGAAGACAAATGATGCAGGAGCCCAATATGAGTTTGCCGTTTTCATGATTCACGCTGCCCAAGAACCCTCTCGGCCAGACGTTCCTCCGACATCGAAACAATCAGATACGAACTCAGATATCTCTAAAGCTGAATTACTCCGAGAAGCCAAAGCAATTCTACAACGCCTCGCTGATCGCAGCTATCCGTATGCCCAATACTATCTTGCTGATGGATATGCCTCGGGATTGTTCAATAAAGGGAAGCCGGATTATGACAAGGCTTTCCCACTCTTTGTCGCTGCAAGCAAACATGGTCACGCAGAAGCTGGTTATCGTGCTGCTCTCTGCTACGAATTCGGGTGGGGAAGCAGAAAAGATGGAGCAAAGGCGGTCCAATTTTACCGACAAGCTGCATCGAAAAATCATCCCGGCGCAATGTTGCGACTGGCAAAAGCGTGTCTGAACGGAGACATGGGTCTGGGCAAACGCCACCGAGAAGGCCTAACTTGGCTGAAGCGAGCGGCAGAATCGGCCGATCTACAGTACAACGCTGGACCCTACGAATTGGGGGCTCTGCACGAGGCCGGTTTCGGTGATGATGTGTTCCAAGACGAGTCGTACGCCGCGCAGCTGTTTACCAAATCTGCGGAACTTGGCCATCCCGAGGCGAATTATCGGTTGGGAGACGCCTACGAGCACGGCAAACTAAGCTGTCCGCGAGACCCGTCATTGAGCGTTCATTTTTACACTGGAGCTGCGCAGATGGGGCATCCGTTGGCCATGATGGCACTATGTGCTTGGTTTATGGTTGGTGCCGAGCCTATACTGGAAAAGGATGAGTACGAAGCGTATGAATGGGCCAAGAAGGCTGCCGAGTGCGGTAAGTGCTCAATAACAACATTATGCCACCATGCAAGACGTCAATATACTAATTTCTTTTTCTTGCAGGTCTTGCGAAAGCAGAGTATGCAGTGGGCTACTTCACTGAAATGGGCATCGGATGTCGACGTGACCCTCTTGAGGCCAACGTGTGGTACGTCCGAGCGGCCGACCATGGTGATGAACGCGCAAAACACCGCATTGCGGCAATTCGAGCTGCAGCGTCTGGAGCTGACCCCAAATCGGCGGCACGTCGAAACCATGGGAAGAAGAGCAAGCCTGACAATGGCTCTCCGAGTATGTTCTTCTCTTATCCGGATTTTGATCTATTCATTTATTCGGCGTGGGTAATATCTAACAATTTGATTAATCGAGCAGATGAAAAAGGCAAGGGCAAGAAATTCGGCATCTTTTAAGCCTTAATTAGAAATTTGGTGTTACCGAAGTGTCAAAAACCGATCTCGTGATATCAATATCTGTGCCTCATCGGTAGCACAGCATGGCGATCGATCTCAAGTGTATGTACATGGTACTACACAACTATTTCGCCCGTCTCACATCCATTGCATAATTTTCATTCTCATGAAATGCATACTGTCTCGTCCATTCTGCCTGGTTCTCGTCGCTCAGCAAACCTTCTACAATACCTACATGAGATGAGACACACGATGAAATTTTGCCTTTTAGCTCAAAGATTCCAGTTCGTTTTTAAGTACCCCCTGAAAAATTTCCTGCTTTTCATCTACTTGTGACTTGAGGATGCCGCAGCTAGTTCTCTTAGATAACCACGCTGCTTGCCGATATGCATCTCGAGCCAGAGTTCCTTTCCAGCATTTCGTGTTTGGTTTGCGCTTCCCTTTCTACCTCTGAATATGGACTGGCAAATCAATAACTTGAGCCCTTAATGATTAATCGATTCGACATGCAGATCGATCTGGTTTTCCTTCTTCCTATCTTGTTTACAGCATTACTGCGCTCTCCTTCTCCCTTCCATTCTTCTTCTGAGGCGTTCCCTTTCGATCCTCGTGGAATTTGAAATTTGAAACCCTTCTGCTTTGCTTTTAACTTGGCGTGAGCTGCCCTCTGCTTTCTTTTCCTTTTTGTTGGCCCATTGGGGTGTTTTGCTTTTGGCTGTTGGATCAATTTGCATTCGCGGGCAAGTTTGTTACTAGCACTTTTCTTTTTGACATACGATTAATACTTGCAAATACAGATGGACAGAAAAAAGTTAGACGGAGAGAAAATACTACTAATCCATAATACTGAGTTTAATTTGGAAGATGCGATTTTGGTTTCTATCTGGATATAAGTACGATGTTGCAATGCACTGGCTGACAGGAGTAGTGGTTGGGCACTCTAGGGCTCAAGGTGAGGTAAGATTCAAATTATCATTAACATTTATGTAGATCATACTATCTACAGTCATCCAAGCAGTTCAACCGACATATATACGAAAAGCAAAAGCATGATGCAAAAGAGTAAATACTCCGTGACAATGCCCAAATATACCCTGATTTCCAATGCCATTGCAAATGCAAAGTACCCAGAGAGGAGAAGAATTTGGCTGATGCGGGTTCTGAACCAACCTCAACATAACGAATTCAGACTGCAGCTATTATTCATCCGCCGTACTCGCAACCGCAATCTCGGAGTCCCTCTTCTTCTTCTCCCGTATCGTCTGCTTCGAATCAATCTCCATGCTCAAATCATACGACTCAGTCAGCAAACTCAACAACCCACCCACGCCAATCAACACCGTGCAAACGGCATACACGATCCGCAAACTATCCGTATACGCCTCCTTTATATGCTCCTTCTCCGCACCGGCCGGCATCGCACGCACAATCTGCACCAGTCCCGCCGCATCTTTGCTATACGGCCCCGCCATCGACGCAAGTTCCGGATACCGCAGTAGATTCTTATACATTTGATTCTGGAAGATGACACCGCCAACCGCCACGCCAATGGCCTGCCCAAAGGCGCGGAAGAAGCTAAACATCGCCACAGCGATGGACATGTGGCCACGAAGAGCGGAGGCTTGGACTGCGAATGCGAGTGCGGGGAAGAGGATGCCCAGCCCTATGCCGGCGGGGATGGTCAGGAAGACCCAGCCGACGATGCTGGTGTGCACTTTCAGTAGGCAGAAAAGGCCCGTGCCAACGGTGGAGAAGATGAAGCCGATCCAGATGGACCAGCGGTAGGTGCCTGTTTTGGTGACGAGGAAACCGATTGCGGCGGCGGTGGGGGCGACGGTGAAGGTGAGTGGGAATAAACTGACGCCTGCGATGACGGGGGAGTACTCCTTGACGGTCTCGTAGTAGAGAGGCATGTAATACAGCGCGCACCAGAGAACAAGGCCGTGTAGGACGGTTTCGATGTAGGTCACGATCGCAGTGCGAGTGGCGAAAATCGTGATGGGAATTGCGGGCTCGACTGCGACGTATTTTTCATAGAAGAAAAATGCGATCAGACCGACGGCGCCGATGATTAAAGGGACAAGTGTTCTCCAGGAGTCCCAGGAGTACATCACTCCTCCCCATGTGACTGGTATCAAGAACGATGTTGCGCTGCCAATGAAGATAATTGAGCCGATATAATCGATGCGACGAAGCTTCGACATCAGTGACGACGGTATGAAATTGAGTTTGAGGAAAAGCAGAACAAAAGCGACACCGAATCCGATGAAGGGAAAGTTAATATAAAAGATCCATCTCTAGGATATCATCAGCAATCTTTGCCTGCTTGAGCTATTCGAGACATTACTTACCCAGGATACTTCTTGGGAAAATCCCCCTCCCAGGATCGGACCGGTCACAGATCCCACGCTCCACATGGCGCTAAGGATACCAAAATACTGACCCCGGAGTCTCAGAGGAACAAGATCTGTCACGATAATCTCAGAGAGGGCGATCAGGCCACCACCACCAACGCCCTGAATTGACCGCCCGACCAACATGTGGGTGAAATCCTTCGAGAGACCAGCGACGAGTGTCCCTGCAAAAAAGAATGCAAGTGCTATGAGGATCAAAGGCTTGCGACCAAAGATATTCGACAATGATGCAAAAGACGGCTGGAATACTGTTAATCCGTTAGCCTAGGTTTCGTGAACCGTCGACGATAAAGTATATACCAGTTGAACAAAGCAGGAATGACGTTCCGCTCCAGAATGCTTCAATCGCTGTCCCGCCCAGCTTCGATGCAATGATCTGATGGAATATGATCAATGTCTGTCAATTGGCAGGTGGAATTGCTAGAAAACTCACAGGCAATGCCACAGATATCGAAGTCCCATCAAGCGCCACCATCAATGTGAGAACGGCTAAAGTCAAAAAGACAAGCCATGACCGCGCAGGTAGCTTGAATGTCTCTGCGCCATCATCCTCCTTGAGTGAACCCGTCGATGATGGTTGCGTGGATCCCAGGGTGCCACTTGTCTCTTCAGCATCTTCAGGTGCCTTCTCTCCGTTTGCCCTCTCTCTATCGAACGAAGGCCGTGACATCAGTTGATGTTCCCCCATACTCCGTATCAGAATGGTCAAGACGTCGGACTCCACGGGAGTATTATTTCTGGGGTATAGGTTTTAAGGATATATCAAAAATAGCGATATTGATTGCCAAAGAGAAACAAGTTCTATCTGCTGGCAGATAGAGCAATGAGGAGATAGAGCTCTGGAGAAGACTGAGGGACATTCTCACAGCTCCCAATATATACTTCCCGGAAATTCCGTGATTCCGTCAACCAACTTCAGTCCGACAAGCTTCCAATGTCAGCGTGGGAAGGCTAGATGCCAAAAAGGTCTGTCTCGGATCAATTAATTCGGGATGACAAAATATTTGGCCCGTTCCGCTCAACATAACGTTAAGCGATAAAGGAGGCCCAGCCCTATTATGGTCGGAATGATCAAGTGGAGACATTGCGAGCACCCGCCGGGTAGGCAGCTGTATTTCTCGAAAGATGGCTGATGCAATGAGCTCCGATATGTTGAGTCCTTTACGGAGTACGGAGCATATGGGTGGACATTTTGCTGTCTGATTGAGTATCATGTTGTCCGGTCATGCGAGTAGTTACAAGAATGGCCCTGAACGGTGCGCAACACGTGGGTGGCCGGTGCTCTCTGGCCCCGGCTGAATCTCCTTCCAATCCTTCAGACTCGTTCCGTTTCAAGAGCGCAACCTGGTTTGCTGATTAAACGAACACGGTCCCAGAAATGCAGCAAGCACCACGCTGTCGTAGTGAAGAAACGAGCGTGACGTTAAGCTGGACCGGACTCGGGACGAAGATTCACCGCGACTTTCTCAAAGAGGACTAGCGCGAAACCAGATCGGACTCACAATTCATCCGACGAAGCACAGCCATCATCCATGGAGTTTTGTTGAGATTGACGACATTTTGAGTTGAAAGAAAAAGGATTCTAGCGTTGCATTGTGCCGTAGTGCAATGGCGAGAATTGATTGCAAAGAATCTGAGACAATGGGATTATGTTATGCTCTGATTCCCTCTTCACCGCTAAGTCAGTCAGTTCCACGGAATTCTGCTATCTGCAGCTTAGAACTTTCACTGGAAACATGCATAAAGGTTCAGTTGAAGAAAGAGGAAGACTGAAAACTTGTATAAGGGGGAATATCAGAAGACCTCTACTGTCCATCAAAAGTCTTTAGGAATCAACAATCGCATGCTAACAGAAGACAAAACAACAAGAAGGCAGGCAGGGTAAGGAAGCCCAAAAAGCTCAATAATGCACCATCCACCATGACATCCTTCCAGAAAACAGGCATAACAAACAAATAACGAATCGAATAAACCCCCTTCTTCGTAAACGTTAAGAAAAGGGAAATAGTTCACCAATCATCATCGTCATCTTTCTCCTTCCCTTGCATGGCACTTTGTCTAGCTCTTAGAGCCTCCGCAAGACCACCCGCAAGGCTTGCATTGCTCACGCTACTTGGAGTTGCACGACCGCTACCAGCCGGAGATTCGTGCGAGTTCATACTCACGGCACTGTCGCGAGGAGCAGCTGCAGGAATGGCTTTACGGGCCATATTTGGGCGCTTTGCCGGAGGTGCTGGAGGTGCAGGTTTGGCCTTTGCAGCAGCACCATTGACTCGAGACGATCCGTTGGGTAACGTATTATTTGATACCACAGGCTTTGGCTGTGGGGCCATGCTAGGTGGTGGTGGTGGTGGCGGAGGAGGGGATGCGGCTTTAGCGACAACGGGTTCAAGATAAGCCTCAGGGGCCCATCCCTGGGCGGACGTCTCTGTGTTCATGCACAACCACCAGCCTGGAGTATTGTTAGCACAAGTAGACACCAGTAAAAGGGTCCGGTATTGCGCTCTTTCTTACCATTGGTTTCTTTAGAAATTATCTGAACAATGTCCCCTTTATGCAATGCTAACTCATTTGATCTACCACTGTCAAAGTCGTACAGAGCTTTAGCAGTATCCTTCTTGGGCGCGGGAGGCTGGGCAGGAGGAGGTGGCGGTGGAGGTCGGTTTTGTGAACCTGAGTTGGTTCGAGTATGTGTTGCGGCGACTGCAGCAACAGCCGCGACAGGGTGTGCGGCGGGTTTTGATTGCTCAGGGATAGGCCGCGTGGCTGACCGTGGGTTTTGAGGGAGATGTTGAACGGCGGGTCTCGGTCGGGATGCAAGCTTGGATGGTCCGCCCCCTGGCCCGCCGGGCCGTAGGAGTTTGCCTTTAGTGATTGGTTTTCCTGCCACTTGTTTTGGTCTCGGGGTGGGTTTGGATACTGAATTCGCAGGTTCGCCGGGCCCCGTGCGAATAGTCCCACTCTTGTACACATCATCACGCGGTACCGCTGGATCTTTAACAGCCTTGACAACCGCCAGTTTGCCAGGCTTCTTGTTGTATTCAATACTTGAAAATAATTTAGCACATGCTAGAAAAAGGGGGATTTTAAGTGCACTCACGATTCACCAATTTTCAAGTTTAGTTGGCCCCGGAGTGCATTCGTGAGATATGTGAAAAATTCCGTTTTAAACACGCAGCTGACAAGAGAGTCAGGTTCCTGCTGAGCACCGACACCGATAGAGAACCAGTCATCCTTAAGGTTGGAAGCGCTGATGAATTTTATTGCGCCAATTGGGATTGTTCGCTCAGAAGATATGCTGAGCTGACCATTCACAACCTTCTGAACGACGATATAGATATTCCGAGACGTCTGAAAATACAATATTAGCCTCGAAAACATAAATATATCGTGGTAGGACTTACCAAGATCAACAGTCGGGGAGATGGTTTACTCGAACGGCCGAATTTAGTCACTAAAAGCTCACATCGACATGAATAGAGGACATTTTCACCACCTAACACGTTAGACAAAACTCCTAAGATTATTTCAGAGTAACACTTACTGTTAACATTGATAGAGCTCTTGATAACGTCACCCATGCCGCCAGCATTGCCAATTCCGAGATAATCACCAAGAAATCTTCTTGAGCCAACCAGACTGTATCTTCGCCGTTCTTTTCTGCCTCCGAGAACCCTGTGACCTTGATCACGTAGTTTGATATATTGGAGTCCACCAGTAACCCTTCTCCAGAACCGTTGGATCCGGATGGCGCACTCCGTACGGTATCTAAGGTAATTTCGCCAAGCTCGCTGAATCCTCGTCGCCATGTTATGCCAATATCGATCACGCATATGTTCCAGTGCGAAAAGCGTCTCGGGAGTCTTGATGAACGCTTTTGTCACGCCCATCTGATATTCCTCCGGAGGAATGCTAGTATCCTTCAAAATTTGGCGTGCGCCGGATTGGGCGTCACCAGTCCAAGTGTATTCGCCAGCGTAGGATGTCTTGGGGGAAAGTAGGTAGAAGCGTTCGACGAATTTCTCAAATGTTTGACGGTAGGCAAATCCGGCTCTTCGGATCCGAACATTTTCCTGTAAACCAAGATATTTAATTTGGTGAACCACATTCGCAACATTGTACTCGGAAGGTGATTTATTGTCATTGGGTTTGATTGTTCGGATGTACGAAGGTTGCGCTTTCGAAAGCGTTGAGACAAGATCGTTAGCAGATGCTTTGATCTTGTCTCCAGCGGTGGGCGGACGCCGCTTATCATCCTGATTCACCCGATTGGGGAAGAGTGTGTGTAAGAAGGTGTTCGTGCTAGAATTAACGAGGTTCAACAGGTCTTTGAGGAGTTGATCTTTGTTTTTATCCGTCATTCCCTCCACGGCGTAGGCAACATCTCCGGCGTAATGTTTAACAATAAACTGGCCTTGTCGCGACTCAAAGTTCGGGTTCTGGGAGAGGAAATTCAAGCGGCCAACAAAGGTTTGATCCGCGGCAGACGAATCGGCATGAGCTGTCGCGCAGGCGTCGTTCAGTGCTGCAAAGACGCCAGGAGGTCTTTTGTCCTCGATCAACTGGCAGACGACCTTGTTATCAAAATATTTAATTGGCGTCCATTTGATTTGTTCGCGGGCATATTCCTCCTGCTCTGTTTTGAGGGTGAGTTGAATGAAGATCTGCTGCAACTTCTCGTTGACATAGTTGATGCATAGCTGTTCGAACGAGTTCCGTTCAAAAATTTCAAATCCGTAAATGTCCAAAATACCAATAGTATTTGCCACGGCACCTTTGGCATTCAGCGACGCATTGACTCGCTCAACAATCCAGTCGAATAAGTTGAAGTAGAGTGCCTTGGCCAGCGCATCCCGGACTGCGGTAGCTTGGACTGTATTCAATGGAACCTCGTAGATTGAGCCCCTTCGCCCACCACGTGCAGTCTCGACCACTCTTTGCGTAAGAGCTTTCTTGACCCCTTCAGCATCCACTTCTAAAAGGTAGGCAACGAAGTCGATGACAGATTGGTCAGTGATCGAAGCGTTGGAATGGTCGTCCTCTTGAAATTGCATATTTCCCAACCACAAGATCGCAGAGAGGATGCGAAAGATATTGTCCTGTTCGGCTTGCGGAAGACCAATGATTTTCATTGCTTCTACCGTCTCTCTATAATCCGCCGCGTCGTCGATTCCATCAACATCGAAGCACTGAGATTTACTCGTATATACGTAGGCCTGAGGCTGCTGAATGCCAAAAACATCTGCAATACGTCAGACTCTGTGGTCTCATGAAGGGCGAGGGGGACATCGTACCTCTGTAAGACTGAGGGGCAGCTTTTGTAAACTGGTAAAATATGTGAAAGTTCCGCTCATTTTTGATTTGGCCCACGACTCTAGATTTTTCAAGAAGGTAGTTCGTAATAGTAGCGCCGACCGGTTCTCCGACAGAGTTGAATTGTAACTCCAAATATTTCCCGAATCGGGACGAGTTATTATTTCGTAATGTCTTTGCATTTCCAAAGGATTCGAGAAGCGGATTTGTCGCAAGTACCATCTCCTTGGTACGCTGAATGGAAGAATCGTTGCCTCCGGAAACACTCGCAATGTATTGCATGAGACGCTTCGCTGCTTCTGTCTTGCCCGCTCCGGATTCCCCTGAAATAATAACGCATTGATTTTCTTTATATGCCTTCATGTTATAGTATCCGGCTTCGGCCACGGCGAAAACGTGAGGAGGGACTTCGAGGCGATTCTTCCCCCGGTACGATTCGAGGACCTGGTCCGTGTAGATGCCCACTGCATAACGTTAGATTTTAGTCAACCTAGCTTAGAGCTTCTGAATACTTACAGTCCCGGAACGGATTGACAGAAACTAACACGTGTCCGATGTATGTCTGGGATTCGGTGATATCAGTATGGAATACGGATGTCCGTCAGGGGCTGGGATGGTGTAGTACATAGATCTCTCCATGCTCGAAGCGCTTCTTCAAATTCTCGTTGATAGCCTCATTGGAGACCTTGCTAAGCAGCGTAAGGTCCGAAACACCGATTTCCTTCTTTTTCGAGCTCTCGAAAACGGCCTTTTTGACTTGCGGCCTCCCGTCGGCACCGGCTTCATCGTGCCTCGAACGCCCGAAACCGCGGCTTTTCTTTTCTTCCTTGTTTCTAAAAGGGCGTTTTGATTGACCCTACACAGGATATATCAGTATCCCAATAGCATATATCCCATGGCCTAGCCTGATGATTGACGCGGGGGGTTGAGGTTCACCATGGCTCGTTGGGCGCCGTGCGCGACGTGCTCACCCGACCAGTTTCTCCAACAGTTCTAAGCTGACAGACCCAGCGCCTGTCATAGAAATTGGTTTATTTCAAATCACTGAGCCCGATGAAACTGGGCAAAACATCAAGGAAATATTCAACACTTAGATCTCGCAAGAATGCTGTGCACTGCAACGGGCATTTCTTTCCCCTCTGCCTTGAACACCTTTCGCGAAACCCCATACGCAGGATTACGTAACCGTGATGATGCAGCCATGTGGGCCCAGGCCTTGGCACGACGCGCCACATTCGACTGCGCCACAACATTGAGTTTTGCGGCCCGAGATTCCTCCGAGACCCCTTTTTATTATCAGATTTTGATATGACACATTGTGGGATGGTACCCTGTGTGAGCGAAATCATTGAAAAGGATTTTTAGATTTATGGAGAGTCAGGTGATATTCGTGCTTTCGTAACATTTTGGTTACAACATGTTTGTTCTGAAGTTACAGCGAAATTCGAAGTGACTGGGGATAAAAAGGGGGAAACCAGGAAAGATCTCAGGAACAAGCCTGACTGACCATATTTTCAAGCCTGCACAACATTAACCACCATTGCAAGCGTTGCCCCAGAAGGCTAAGATGTCTTCTCTCATAGGCGAATCAATGTACTCCCTCAACAACTTTCTTCCGGCGCCCGTCTGAGTTCCCATACAAAGATCCCGAATCGTGGGAAAAAGATCGCTGAGTATATTCACCGAATGTTGGTCTAACCTACGAGTTGGGGCTTTGATTGTACAGTATGGTATTAGGTCTGCTGGCGCAGTTGAGATCGTTTGCCCGTACTTTTGCGACTGATCTTTGATGTATGACTCCAGCGCCGGGAGTAGTTTCTCGGGACTCTGTAACGGAAGAACGGGGATATAAATTGGCAAGTGCTCGAGGATACTACAAACATAGTCGTAATGTTAGTCATTGCAAGTGTTTGAAACGGGCACCCCGCAGACGGAGACCAGGAATCTGTACGTACAGATTTTGCAGCTGAAGCAGAGGTATGACATCTACTTCGCATCCTTTAGCTCCCGCGGGGCTCTCTTCTGAAAGTAAAAGCGCTATGACGAGGTTGCTACCTCCAGTTAAGGCAGTGAACCGCTCCAAACGGGCAATCGTATCGCGTTTTGTCTGAACATCGAGGGATGCTGGCGTGAGAAACAAGGCATAAAGGCGTCTCTGGGCTCCGTCTTCAGTAGTTTCCAATTCCAATTCAAAATCATGCGTTTCTAGTTTCGCTTCTATAAAAGATAAGGCTAAATAACCCAGGAAGTGCAGACCAAGTAGGGTTTACATACCTTTCAGTCTCAGCGAGCCTGCAGAGGCCAGGATGGGCCCAATGGTCCGCCAGAATGGACGCTTTCTCAAGGAAACGCAAAACATGGTTATGCCTCAGGATAAGGAGGATTCATAGATGAGCTGGAATCTTCACAGGGCAGAGAGTTGATATTTGAAATGACACTGGACGTCATGCATTTATTGCTTGAACAGTGTCGAGGGGGTTCCGTCTTGGGAAAGAGATGACGTAAAGTCATGGAAGAGTTAAGCACGCACATATGTGCATATATACAAGCCATGTAAAATCTATTTAGTGGTATGTGATACATATTATATTATTTCGTTCCATGAGCACAGAGTAGAGTAATGAAGTTAGCGGTGAGACTGGGGTATCCATGGGAAAATGGCTATGCAAAACGAAAGGGTTTCTTTCGCCCAAGTGCTAGATGCTGTCGAAAATTGAAATAGTTGCCCGACGACCCATAACATCAAGAGGGAAGCTTGATTTTGACCTGCAGGCCATGGTATTGAAAACCTTCTTACTTTGTTCAAGAAGGGTTTATCTTGGAAGCGTCGGCATTAGGTGTTGGCTTGGGGGATTTTGGTAAAGCCGAATCAGGTGCGGAGATATTATCTTTTGGAGTCCGTCGAAGCCACTGAAATCTGGCCGTAAGCCTCTCAAATATACCCGGCTGCTCTTCTTCTTCCGGCGCTTCTTCGATGTTCCGGAGATCTTCTGGTAGGACCCGTTGTAATTCTTTCGGGGATTTCTTCTCCAACTGGGCTCGAAGCCGTAGAAGTTCTTTCTCCAAAGCAATGAGGCCTATCCTAGCGGCCCTTTCTGACTCTTCCAGCTCGGCAAGACGGTCTGCCACGTCCTCTCTTCGCGACGTCTCTTTCCTCCGGGATCTCCAGGCCTCGAAAACTATCAGGCCGCCAGCAACCAGAAATAAAAAGGCCTCACTTAGAAAATTGGCACCCATATCGATTGCCTTTGCTTCCGACAGTGGCCGTATCCGTGGCTTTGGAAGCGGCGGAGGCTCAGGACCGTGTTCCTTCTCCTTTGCCGCAGCGGCTTCGTCAACCTTCATCTGTGTTTCAGTTTTGACGGTGGGAATCTGTTGTTTGCGCTTTTTAGCTTGGGCTTCTGCATCCCGAGCAGCCTGCCGTTCCATTTGAAGGTTGCTCTGGAGTAGACCGAGCCGGAGTCGCATATCCACCCGATGGAGGCCCTGGGCAAAGGACACGCAGACGCGGCGGAATCTCTCGTGGTCTCGAGCTTGAGCTTTAATTCGGTTCTTGACGGGGATCGATCAGCTCTGGCTCTTCGATCTGGGTTCCATGATTATGCTGGAACTTACACCAATGGGTTTGGAGAGGGTGCGGATGACGAGAGCAGAGAGTTTGAGCGTTATGGTGGCCATGATTCCTCGGTCGCATTCTCAGGCGAGAGGCAAAAGCCCTTGACGAAAACCCAACGACGTTTTTAAATCTTCTCTGAATGAAGTCACGAGCATATATCGTCAATTCCAACAGGTAATACTGGCTGCCAGCAAACTTGACTGAATCGGTGATGCCTGGAATTTGCGTTGCGGCTGATCTGCGAACCCTGTGCTTACATAATAACGGGAGCTAAAATGC
The DNA here is from genome assembly GCA_029850275.1 of Chrysosporium keratinophilum. NCBI lineage: Eukaryota > Fungi > Ascomycota > Eurotiomycetes > Onygenales > Onygenaceae > Chrysosporium > Chrysosporium keratinophilum. The sequence continues at coordinate 23,969 of JARBIX010000012.1, forward strand.
TTGGCGGCAGAACTAAAAATCCGTTGCCGGGCCAATGTTTACAAACTTCCGTTTTGAGAAATTCACCTCGAGGGTTTCGTCCTTCCTCTCCGCGTCAAAGCACCTCATCGCATGTCGTCATGAACCGTCTGGCACTGTGATAGAGATATTGATTTTTGATAATCATTTGAGCTTAGATATGTAAGTGAGGTTGTCATAAGCCCTAGATTGTGTGACATGCTGATTCCCCAGCGCCAGCATTGATGCGTTGCAGTGATTGTCGCAAGTCATAATCTTAATACTTGAGGGGCAAACCTCTTCCGTGACCTTTTCTCATCCAACCTCGCTCTGCCAGTCGGTGTTGCATATGGTTTTCGTGCTGGTACCCAATCTGCGATCATGGCGGCCCTCTCCCCTCGTTCCACCAACATCCTTCCAAAGCCAAAGTCGGACCTCGATAAGAAACCAAGCTCCAGGGATCTAGCAGCTTCCAAGGCTCTGCCGCCCAAAAACCATGCGCCGCCGCCTCCTGGAGTTGTGCGCGAGCCCGGTGCGCTTGGAGAACAATATCTTACAGGCAACTTTCTAGGTAGAGGAGGGTTTGCCGTGTGCTATGAGGGGAAGCTAAGTCGAAATGGTCGCGTCTTCGCCATGAAGGTTGTGAAGTCAGAAATGCCGCAGCGCAAGATGGCGGAAAAGGTGTGGACAGACGTTTTGCTTGTTTATGTACGACTCGAGTGGCTAACCACCCCTTCCTTGAGTAGTTCCGAACCGAACTGCAGATACATTCCAAAATGCGCCATCCCAACATCGTCACATTCTATCGCGCATTCGCTTTCGAAGCCAATACGTACGTGATTCTTGAGATGTGCCCGAACGGATCCGTAATGGAAATGGTGAAGAAGCGGAGATGTCTCAGCCTTCCGGAGGTTCGCAGATTCATGATTCAGCTCTGTGGCGCAGTTAAATATTTGCACAAACGTAACGTTGCACATCGTGACTTGAAAATGGGCAATTTGTTTTTGGACCGTCATATGAATATCAAAGTTGGAGATTTCGGCTTAGCCGCAATTATCTTGTCAGAAAAAGATGAGAAACGACGGAAAACCTTGTGTGGAACGCCCAACTACATTGCCCCGGAGGTTCTAGACAGAAACAAGGGTGGGCATACGCAGAAGGTTGATATTTGGTCCTTGGGCGTTATTTTGTGAGTACAGCCTGATCCAATTTCATTGTTATGTGCTACCCGGCTGACCCAGGCCAGTTTTGCCATGCTTACGGGCTTCCCGCCTTTTCAGTCGAAAACACAAGAAGAGATTTACAAAAAAGTGCGGAGCTTGACTTATACTTGGCCAAAGGACTCTGAATGTGCGAATTATATTCCCACCGAGGCGAAGAGCCTTTTAAGTGCTTGCTTGAGCTTGGAGGAGGATGCAAGACCAGAGCCGGATCAAATCGTCGACCACGACTTCTTCAATATGTATCCCGGATGCATCCCTTGCGAACTGGATCGTGAGTGTCGTTATTCAAAACCGACGTGGATTAAGAATCAAGATCCTCGTGGTGACAGACCTGAAGCCGGCTATGGGCTTGAGTATGAGTCCAGGTACCTTTCGAGGGTCTCCCATATCAGAAATGCGGAAGAGCGGTACGCGATTTGTAAAGATTATTTCTATACAGAATGCGGAGTTGGTAAAAAGGACACCGGTGTGACTCGCAGGGCCGTTGGCAAACGCTGCTCTAAATCAGCTTTCGCAGAGTGCGCCGCAGAAGAGGAGTTTGGGATGCAACCTGTAATACCATTACCGGCAGATCATGTTTACTGCTACCTGCAAGACGATGGGGATTGGAGTGTTCAAGAGTCGCGGCCTGAGATCGAGCCCCGTTTATCTCCTGTCGAAGATGAAGAAGATCAAGTTCCGAAATTATCGTCGAAGGTTGAAGCAGCTACTTTGGCCCGAACACAACTTGCATTGGAAGCTCAGTTACGCCGAAAAGAAACGCAACCAAAAAGTCACGCTGCAATGCTGCGACAGCAGGCATTACCACCCCGTCGACCCACAAGAGAAAATCCCCTTCGGAATGCCCAAAGTGGAGTGCATCAGGTTAAAAGCGATGTTTATCGTGAAGCTGCTCCTGTGACAGCGACTACCCAGAATTTACTTAGCGAGCGCCCAATCCGATGCAGAGCGCCTGGTTATCAAGGGTCACTTCGTGAAAGACCCGGTACTTTATCCAAATCTGCCTCCGTCCCAAGTTTGATGGCCGGCAGAACAAGGGCTCAGTCCAGGCAGTATCTTGCGGCCATGGCCGAAGCAAAGTCGAAACCTATCGCTCCAACGAATACCGCAATCTCCGAAAATCTCGTTTCAAATCAATGCAACAATGACCCAGTGAAATCGATGTCTAGTCGGAATTTGAGGAAGCCGTCCACCAGCATCCCCGAGGTTCTAGACTCCCACCCTAAATTGCCTCTTTCGAGTTTCGACACCCTTCCTGAGCGAAGATCTCGGAGCAGAAGTGACGATGTCACCAAATCCACGACCTCAAGCGTTAGTACCAAGTCGAGATCAACATTCGGCGTGCGTCCTCTGATTCGTCCCAGCGATGATGCCGAAATCATGCCAGGAACTGGCATCACTGATGTTATGCGTGACCTTAAGGTCTACTTTTCAGACTTGTGTCGTTCTCGTTCACAAGCGACATCTACTCTCACCAGGACTCGACGTCGACAACAGAAACCCGTATCAAGTAAACCGCATTCATATGTTATGAAATGGGTGGATTACACAAATAGATACGGTATTGGGTACGTGCTAGATGATGGGAGTGTTGGTTGCGTGTTCAAAGCAGACCGGGGCACTCCCGCCAGTTGCGTGGTCGTACGAGATGGAGAAAGACACATTCGTCGAAGGGCTCGGGCCAAGGAGAGCTCAACTCCCCAAAACGCGTACTTGGAGGTCGACCAATTAGTTCCCAGGAATGGACAACCCGTTGAATTTTATGAGAATGTAGATATTGATCTTCGAGGACGACAAGGAGGTGAAGTAAAGCGAGTCCTCGTTGAAGCCAAAGGGTTTGACACGGATAAGCATTCATCTTGCGAATTGGCCGCTAAGATCCGCACATATGATACAGAGAAGATGAAACGAGTGAAGTTGGTCGATCAGTTCGGAAAGTACATGATAGGGTCTTTGGGGAGGGATGTTGAGGAACCATCCCCTGCTGGCGACAGTCTGGGCAAAGATAACCCACCCGGACAGTACGTGAGGTTCTATCAGCGTCTAGGAAACGTTGGTATCTGGGGTTTTGGAGACGGTGCTTTTCAGGTATGTGTCTCTGAGGATGCTTCACTTGGAAGCTCTGTACTAACCTGAATTTTAGTTCAATTTCCCCGATCACACCAAACTTGTCATATCGCTACCTGATAGACGTTGGGGCAGTTTGTCGGATTCGTCTTCATCTTGCCAAATTGATTTCTTCCATCTTGCGCCATCTGCAGCGCGGTATTTGAAAGCGAAAGGAAAAATGCATCCAAGCGGGTACGATACCAGAGCAGTTACAACTGATTTGGCGAGCAATTACTTCGCCTCGTTGTTTGGGGAGCGTCCAGCTGGATCGAATTCCGCTAAAGATAAATTTCAAGACATTCTTGATGCCAATTCTTTCCGTGAAAAGATGGACTTCATCATCGAAGTTCTGGAAAGTTGGATCGCTAATGGCAGGTTAGGCGGAAGGATAATGGCACGATCTTCTTCATTGTCATCCACCTCCTCGTTCCAAACATCAATTTCTCGGTCTATCTCTACAACGTCAACGTACCCAACATCTCTATCCGCAGGGAATCTCGATACTATGTCCCAGAGCTCTGCAGATATGTTCTGGTTTGGTGCTCAGGAGAAGTCTTGGACAGCTCCTTCGGGTGGAAAATTTGTCTGGGTTACTGTTGGTGCTCAGGGCGGCGATAGCAAGTATATGTCTCTTTCTCTCAAAAGCAGCGGAGAGATCGAGGCTGTCGGTGAAGAAGAGGTTGCTGAGTTGAAAGATAGGTTAAAGTCACTAATCCTGTGAAGTGGTTTACATATTCTCTTTCCTTTGAAGGCCCGCAGCGCTGGGACTTGTACGGGACATTTTCCTTTTCTTCGTTCATGATTTTCTTTTTTATTATCATTCTTGGAAAAAGTTATCACCGCAGGATTCTGGCTTCTCCCATTTTTCTTTGGATCGATTTCATCTTTCATCTAACGAAGTTACGAAAAGCCTTGTCTGATTTTGAATTTGCGCACTTTCGCAAGTTTGAGCATACATTTTATACCCCATAAAGCGTCTGCAGAGGATACTTTGAGCGTTTGTGCGGTTGTCTGTCGTTTACTCGGGATGTTTTCCTTTTTCCTTTCTGGTCCTCTCGGAGTCAAGGTTGGATGGTTTGGTTTGGGGCCGTGTGCCCTGTAGGTGGCTGTCTAGTTATGTTTCTTGATGCTTCGTGATTGCATGGATGCTTGCGTCACAGGCACTTTTACCTAGAGAAATTGAATCTGAACTGAGCGAAAATCGGGATGTTTCGTATTCATAACACAAGGGTTTGCACTTTCTGCTGCAGGAATAAAGGAGTAGTACGAACGGAAAAGACCTTCGGATAGAAAATCTCACTGAAAGGGCCATGCTGATGCCCACTTCTTGGCCGCTTCTTCATCATCACCGGCATGATGCTCGATGAACTGCTCTCGAACAATCGCGAGCTTTTTCCTCAGTGGTTCATAATCCTCATGACTGACCCAGCCGTCCCATCCACGGATCGCGCCTCCTAGTGACTCGAGCACATCGTCCATCAGCATCATCCCTTCTGCCCATTTTATTTCTAGCTCTTGCTGGCGCTCGATATCCGTGCGCGAGTACTTTAGAGGGCATGGAGGACCTCCTTTGCAGGTATCAATGCGGTCCCATGCGTCAACGAGCTTCATCAAAAGCCCTTGAATGGCGGGTTCTCCATCGTTCAGGATCATGCCAATAAGAGTAATTATCTCTCCCTGCAGCGTATCCTGATATCGCAGTGCATGATAGGCGGGCACATTCAAAGCGGCAGAGTAGAGATCGTAGTATTTGTAGAGGGTCTGATCAACGAGCAATTTCTTTGCCTGTTTTTTTGCATCGTCGTCGAGTTCTTCGAAGTTTTCCGGTAAACATGGTGTCTTGAGACCTTCGATCCTTGGACCTTTGTAGTCCAAAAAAGCAGGATGCGTGACTTGGTCAAATAACGGCGCCACATAAGTGTTTTGCCAGTCTATAAGCCCGACAATTTCCGTGGGTCTCTCTGAATGAACAAAGATGTTGTCAAGATGCAGGTCCTTATGCCACAAAACAGGCATTTGACAGGATTCGGGTGGCAGGATGCGGTCGGCCACTTTCAAAAAGTCACGGCACACTGAGAGCTTAAGAGCACGATCGGGTCGATAACCCCCAGGGGCTACAATTCCCTCTGGTCGGAGAGGCCGTTTCAAGTTTTGGATGGCCTCCATCTCCCGACGGCAAACTGCCACCACGTATTCATGCGCAGTTTTCCCTAAGAAAGGTCAGTATCTAGAAAGGGTTGAGAGTCATCGCAACCAGGGAGTGAACCAAGGCGGAACTCACATGGACCCCGATCCAAGGAGAGTTCTCCTTTCCCGTCATCAAAGAAGCGTCGATCCGTTGTAGGGCCGAGAACCCAGCGATCACAAGTACTCGTATCTTTGGACCTCTGAGCTGGTATATGCTTAATGCCACTTGGAATATCGTTCGAATAATACAAAGAACCGAAGCCACCGAGGGGGTGGTTCACTGCCGTAACGTCGAATTTAACAACGGCCTGCACAATATCCTTTTTCTGTTGATTATTCAAACCCGGCCAAACTCGCGCAAGACAGGTTCCAGGTGCCTTTTCCATAACTATGTACTCTGCCCCAACTGGATTTTCTGATGCTCGTGAGCTCCAAGCTAGTACTTTAGGGACTGGCAAGCCAAGTTTGTTCCTAGCCTAAGAATAGTCAGCGTAAGTGAGCTATAAAGAAGAAGGGCCGTGAACAGACAAAATCCATTGTCGCGACTTCGCTGGCGGTCGTGTAATGCGGGGTACCAGAATTAGGATTGGGAACCCGCGCGACGACTTGAGTCCCATTGGCCATTGTAAGAAGAAAACTCTTATTGAAGCTGCCTTCCGGCAGTTTCTCAATACATGATGCAGAGTCAAAACCAGCGCATTTTGCAGCAATTGCTACTAATGAGCTGAGATTGAATCGAACATAGCGTGCCTCAAGTTGCTGACGTTCATTGAACAGCCAGCGTCCAGCAGTGTAGCGGTAATAATCAGGGTTATCCTCTAGGTAATGCGGTCAGATGCTCCCATTTGAAACGTATAGATGTGCCCTGAGGGTTCTTACCATATCCTGTGGCCGAAAACGCTCGTTTCATTACCCTGAATGCGGTTCTTAATTCTAACCTCGGAGGAAAGGTAGTTGAGATTCGAGAAACTCCCACAGAGTGAAAAAACATTTATTTAATCTGAACACGCTCACTCAGCATGCTAAATAGCCTCAGCCTATCCTTAAAAATGGATTCAGCGGAGTTGGTGCGCGGAAGGCCGCGACTTAAATTGTAGCCGCTTAGCCGCTTGGGTAAAGTTTGATTGATTATTTTCTGGGCAAACGGTAAGCTAAGTTTAGTCATTAATTGCCGCGCGATACATACCGGGTACCTGATTAGAACAGCCCGAATCTATTATTAAACACACAGACTTTACTTAGGAGATCCTAGCACTTTTGATATTGGAGCATGCAGACGTGACCTGATTGCTCGACTAGAAGGTACAGTACAGTACATACGTGGCAGGGCTCGCTTTAGGTAAGAGCGATCCGGATGCGGAACAACATGTGGCCGACAACGCTACACGTACAGAAGGCGCAACAGGTGCCAAGACGACCTCAACTCTAAATGTGGACTTGCGTCTTGGCGCGGCGCACCAACATTTAAGTCCTCGATTCCAATAACTATGAAGAGTACAAGAGACGTGCGGGGAAGGCAGCGCACAAAAGCCGTGACGGAGTATTACTATTGAATACGTCCTTTATCCAAGCGTTTGATGGTTGGAGCTCTTTTAACAATTCTGTCAACCGGACCTACTCCGTAGATGCTGTGTGTACGGAGTATGCTCCTCAGTGGAAACACTCATCAAAATTTTGGGAAGTTCACGCCAGGCCAGAAGAGGGTGTGAGACTCGCCCTCTGAGCCAAAAAATATACCCCTGCGTGTCCTTCATACTACTGTAGTAAATGCATGAAGACGCCAGTCGGAAACAGACAGGAACCACTTAAGTTCTCAACTGCTCCCAAACACTGATGGCTGGCGGCACCCCGTTGACCCTTGAAGTCCCATTTGCTGGAGACCGTGGGCTTCAACCCTGGCACATGTTAAAATGTTTGATAATCATGGTTGGTTGACCCTGCTCTGTACAGTTGCGACGCAGACGCCTTTTTGGACGGACACAGTCTCTTATGTTTGCCCGTCGAATGAGGACAGCGCGCTTGCCGCCCGAGAGCTCTGTCGTCGCTAAATTGGGACTCCAAATACCCAGCGGCGTCGTCACCTCTCTGAGCTATCACTTTCTCATGCGCCCATATCGGAGCAATCAGACCCCGCAACTAGGCGCCGGGTCTGATACTATGCAGTAGAATGATGATAGTCACAGCATCGCCAGAGCAACAAGGTAGCCTGCAAGCATTCAACGAAAGTGCATAAATACTATGACTGTCGTCAAGAACTTTCAATAGTTCTTTTGTTCTTCTCACACGCAGAAAATAGCGTACCACGAAACCAAGTCAAAGTAAGTACATTGACAATTTCATAATACGTCTGCTGGTTTTGACATGCTTTAGGTGCTTCACGCAATCGAGCCAGTTTTCGAGTTCTCCCCATCAAGATTTGATAACCTCCGCCGTGCCCAAACTACATACAATGGCCAGTGCCATCAAGAAAGGGCTGCAAAAAATCTTCACTCGTGCGTCGAAATCGCAATCGGCACTGACGCGTATCTTGAATCCTTCCTCCGAAGGGGCCGGCAGCCGAGTCTACCCCCCCCAGAATCCTAATTCGGATCGGCAAATTGGTTTGAGGATCGATAAAGGGGAACCAGTTCAAGGGAAACCGAATGTTATCAAGCTTAAGCTTCAAGTCAATAAGAACGCCGACGATCCCACTTTGAAGAAGATGACGGATCAGAACTCCCATGCCGTAGTCTCAGAAGTCGAAGTCGACATTTCTCAGGCAGCCACCGTTGAAAATCTTAAAAACATGTTCAGTGACTTTGAGAGCAATATTCATGTTTGAGGGACGATAACCCAGTATCTCCTTTGGGGGGAAGTGGGATTGGTCTGAATTGAAGGAGCCATGTCTTTGCCGTTAGAAGGATAGCGTGGTAGAGATAGCCCTGCCGTTTTTTGAGAATTGCATAACTTTCTGTCAAATTAACTTGTTCGGCTTTGTCAACTTAGTCTGTCCATTTTATCAGCGAGAATGGTGTATTGGATATAGGGCCGGTGTCCTATTAATTGCATTAGTTCCTGTAGAAACATCATATTTTTGTTGTTAAAGAGGGGTCTACTTTCGCAGAATAGGAAACATAGCTTTACTAGCCTAGTGGCTCCAAGCGGTGGAGGTAAATTTGAACGTCGGACTGTCGGTTTCTAAGCCCGTCAGGTCCTAAACTCATCAGCTGAAAGTCATGTCCAAAGCCATCGACACATACAGTACATACCGCGAGCCCTACCAATCTCTCCATTATCAACACACGCCGTCTCATTCAAGATATAACCGTGCCCAACCTTCTCGTTTTGCGGATTTTCGCTAGGGCCAATCTGGAAAGGTCAGTGCAATGAGCCTGGGCACGGTTCTGTTCCGGTTATCCTGTAACAAACAAGTTTAGAATAATGACGGCGTGTGCAGCGTCCGCAGGTTTCCTCTGCGGTGTCAATGTTCGAGCGCTGGGCCTAAAACTGGATGGGGAGTGGCCCAAGTGTTTTCGCGTATTTAGCCAACGAGTGCCCAGAGTTAGTAATTGGTAATAAAGTATTATCGATTTCTTCGTTAAGCCCTAGAGGCTTGCATTGTATTTTGCAGGGTATCAAAAGCAAGCCGAAGAGGGCAATCCTAACACTTGGCGTCAATGACTGATGCCAGCTCGAATAGTTTTTCATATTCCGCGCTTACCTAGTTTCTACACTCGGCTAGATAGAATTCAATTTCGCGCACGGCAATGTTGAGCCATGGAAAGATCAATGGTTGCGATTAGTACGACAACTTGATCTCCGCCTCCCAAAGGACAAATTTGCTGTTTCAAAGGGCGAGAGAGTGTCGAACTAATCAAAACACTCCCCTGCCTACTTAAACCCATAAGAAAAGAGCACCACGTGCTACATGAAGCCGGCTGATATACTCACCTAACGTATGAAGGTTTGGTACATTGGAAGAGCATACAATCCTTTCACAAATGAAATAAAAAACGCAACAGAGACTCCAGAATGGGATCAATTGTGTATCACCGCAGCACCGGAGCTTAATTGACTCTTGGATGTTGAATTTTCCTTCGTTGTATCAGGGTCGCTAATGGAATGTCATCTTCGTCGTAAAATTCTGCCTCTTCATCGACCCCAAAATCACGCAACCGATCACCGTCGGAATTTCTCCAACCTTCTTCACCGCCTTCAGATGAACAATAACCAGTAATGGAGTCGCTTGAGTCTGAAGCAAGATCATCGTCTAATGTATTCTGCACATATCTCTCATGGAAAGGCTTGCGGCGATAAGCACCTGACTCGGGTTGATAGCGTTTGTAATCAAGTTCTTGACGGCGTCGAAAAGCATCAATCGCATCCTGGTCGAAATTCTGTTGTGGATCAAGAATCATGTTTTTGTCGTTTTCAGTGCGCGAAACATGTCTGTACATACGATCAGGATCAGGAGGGGGCCAAGCAAGAGAAGGATCTGCAGTTGTGTGTAAATTAGTTGTGATTCTCAAGCACAGAAGCATTGAATACCACTGCCCGAACGTGTTTTCACTATTCTTTTACACACCTTCAAATCCATTGACTTCAAATTCGAACCCTGTCCCTCGGACAGGAGTTTTTGAAAAGGGCCAAAGCCAACCCAGGAGCTGCATATAAAGGTTAGAAGAAGTACATGGCAAGTATGGTAGAAATTTCCTCAAATTACTGACATTGGCACTTCCTCCCATACCCGCTTTGATATTTTTCCATATTCCAATGTCGTACGGAAATTCTTGTTTCTCAATCCGGACTTTTATGCCATCCGGTCCATCAAGATAGCCTCCGAATACTCGGGCACGACGCAATAGTGTTTTGTGCCGCTCAATTTCCCATCCTTCAATTGTGGTCTGATTGAGTGCCAGCATCCATAAAGACCGCAGAAGGAGGACTGATAGTCCGAAGAGAACAACAGAATTAACACCAATCAGAACAATCAAATGACCTAACTGTAAAATAGAGGGACCAAGGTACTGAAAAGCCAATTTATGACACAGTTAGCATCAAATTCATAATTTCTCTTCTGTAATCGTCGCCTGGGCTCTGTGATATAACTCACGCTCGGAAGCCTCCGGTCATTCCATACGATGGCTACCCGAATGTAGAGAAAGTACCCAAGATAGGACATTGAAACAACAGCATAAAACACAAACCGGATGAAGTGGGGGTATGTAAAATGAGACACGCAGTTGTTAGTCCAGGGGCAATGATGGTCCATCTTCGGAATACATCTATGTTGATGTCGAATTAGCCACTGCACGGGCACAGATACATGGAGTCATTTCTATATGGTCACCTTTGACATGTTTTACAGTGATGAGCTCGAGCCGGCTTTAATGCCTCGCATCTTCTGCACCACCTTTGTCTAGTGCGGATGGCAGCCACAGAACCATCCTCAGTCGAATTCGAATCAGCATCCGCATCTAGCAGGGCGGGCTTCCAGTCCGCCGGCACACATCCAGGATCTGTTGCACAGGCTCGAGCGTAACAGATCCATATGCACGCTACTAACGCGTTGAATTTGATGGACTGTGACCTGGAGAGTGGACCTGGGTCGATGTGACGAAATAAGTGCTGAGATGAATAAGAAAGGAAGGTGATTAGAGCAGATACAGCTGGGACTGCGAGCTGAGATATTGAAAAGTCGCGCATTGCAGTTGATGCATCGGCACCCCTGCAGTCGCGTCTTTCGTCTGCTGAATTTGCTCCGGAGGTCATTTTTCAGAAACAAAAGCATTCGTTCAGGGGAACGTGCTGGTCGTAGATACTAGGACCTCGCTAGCGAAGCCATGTCCCTCGGTGTGGGGCTTCGTGCAGGATGACTAATGCCCAACAACGAACTTGGCCCTAGGGCCACACATCTATTTTGTATTTAATACAAGCGATACGCACAAGCGATACGCACCATCATTCACCTTGAAATTATTTCTCCCTTCATTCACAGTTCATTCTCAGGCATTACATCAACAACCAGAATAATGGGGGCTGCACTCAAGAACCAATGTGTAAGAGCTTCCACTTGTTATAGTATTTCTCCTTACCTGACATGTGCATCATGTAGGCTGCGTATAGGAAATACATAGAGTTGGGGAAAGAGGAGCTTCAGGATTACTATGGTGAACTTGCTGAAGATGCAAGTACCAAGCACCAAGCAAGATAGTATAACCAGCTAACTTCAGTCATAGCATCGCGGCTTCTATATGATACTGCCTGGAGAGTTATGGTGTCGTATTCCTGATTGTACCAGCATAGTGAGAAAAATCAATCTTCAGTGCTTCACCTTCGTTCCTTAAAGACTTGCAGTTGCTAATGACACCATTACCTAGTAGACAAAGTATAATTGTACGAATGCCTTGCGACAGCACATGAACACTGTCCACGATGATCTACAGTTGGGGGAATATCCAGGTGGTAGATGGCCCCAGAAAGAACTGAGCAAGGCATGTAGTAAGTGTCTCACTGTTTTTCTAGACCATTATTCTTGAATCTTAGATCCACAGTTCTCGGTGACTAATTTCTTCAAGAGATCTATAGAATCTGGATCACACGATATGAGAATGGGGAGAAAGTCAACTCAGGTACACAAGATAAGCCTGATAAGGTAGCTGAGGCGGCTGAAAAGCAAGCATCTGGGGCAGAGGGGGGGTCAGGAGAGGACGGGGATGAGAATGGGACTGGGGATGGGAATGGGGATGGGGATGGGCCGGCTGCGGATGAGAATGAAGAGATGGAAAATGAGTCACTAGAGCCTGTCATGACGTTGGAGGAATCTGAGAAGCCTCCTCTTTCTATGAAAAAGCGAGGAAATGGGGTGAGTACTCAGTTCACAAAGCTCATGACAGGCAATACAGAATGGCTGATAAGAGAATAGCATCTTGTGGATGAAATGCGTCGTCAGGCACGCAACCTGGGTGGAAAGGTGCCTTGCAACAAGTGTGTAAAGGCGAAAGGTAAGACTGAGAATTCTCTTCAACAGCTTGCAGCTTGCTAACTGTGACTAAGACTGCCGTAAGAATGCTGACCGCTGCGAAAATTTCAAGCTCTTCAAGGAAAGATGAGAGGCGCATCGGATAGCTCAAGCTGCGATAGCTCAAGGTGCCATAGCTCAGGGTGTCGGTGCGGGCTGTGGCCCAAAGGTAGCACAGTTGTATTTAATTGTTCAATTCAAATAGCTAGAAAGATTGAAGTATTCGCGTCGATAAACCAACCTATCTAGATTCTAGATTCCTAGACCTAGGTGCTTGATGGGATCGATCAGGATATTGCTCGATTCCGTAAAATCTAGGTCAAATCTAGGATCCGGCGGATATCTTGATCTTTCCCATCAAGCACCTAGGATCTTAGATTCCTAGGTGGAATCTAGGAATCGAACGATATCCTGATCGGTCCCATCAAGCACCTAGGACCTAGGTTCCTAGGTCAGATCTAGGATCCGGCGGATATCCTGATCGATCGCATCAAGCACCTAAGATTTAGGAATCTAAATCAGATCTAGGATCCGGCGGATATCCTGATCGATCGCATCAAGCACTTAAAACCTAGGAATCTAGGTCAGATCTAGGATCTGGCGGATATCCTGATCGGTCGCATCAAGCACCTAGGATCCTAGATTCGTAGGTGGAATCAAGGAATCGAACGATATCCTGATCGCTAGCATCAAGCACCTAGGACCTAGGTTCCTAGGTGGAATCTAGGGATCGAACGATATCCTGATCGCTAGCATCAAGCACCTAGAATCCGGCGGATATCCTGATCGATCGATCAGCTAGGGACTTAGGAAACGAGGGTATCAGGTAGGTAGACCTGCATCTAATAAGCAAGCGGACCTGATCGCGACGAGGGTATCAGCTATCTGGAACTCCATCAAATAAACAAGCGGCCCTGAATGAAATCAAGCTACAGGGCAAAGCAGAGCAAAGCAGCGCAGAAACTTGGTAGGATATAATGTACATATGTATGTCCGATAAGTGATCACTTTGTTAGTTCTAAATTAACGAAGTTTTACTTTCATTTGAGGGTTGAAAGCAAAGCGCTGAAGAACTTCCAATTTTCTAGCTGTAAAGTCTGCTCAGGCCTCAGAGATTGGGACTGTCAATAGATTATACTTTTCCATTGCTGACCTTCAGCCAATCATGTAGAACTACCCACAATTGTGATGAGGTATGCCAAGCCAGGAAGCGAGGAAGCTAGTTGTCATTGTGATAAACATACTTGGCTTGCGACGATCATGACCCAAATGGGGCATAGTAGACGGACTGCCAAGATCACCTGCTGAGGAAATAGTCTTGAAGGATTGTAATCTCAATACCTACAAATCAATAGTGTGAGTGTAAAATAATAAGACGATCATCGAAGGTGGTGTAGAATAGCGCGGTTTAATACCAGTATGAAATCAAATTAATACAGAAAACCACACCACCCAGTAGTAGCTACTCTGCTGCTTAGTTAATGTTTCATGTTGGAGTGCTGGAACTTTAGAACCCCAAGGTAGTTTTTTGTTAATTCCTTTCGACTTCCTAGGCGCCACACCACCCAGAGTTGCTACTCTGCTGCTAAGTTTGTGTTCCAAGTTACTAGTTAAAGTGCAGGAACTTCAAAACCCCAAGATAGTTTTTTGTTAATTCCTTGTGACTTTCAAGTGTTACTAAGGAGGAGGTGAATGAGATTCTTAAATCCATCATGATTGACTCTTCTCAGTTACCTTAAAATTAACACCCATTTTTGAGGACTATTTACTGTTCCCCATTTACCCGCTGCTGAATTAATAAGATTTCCAATCTTGTCTTTTCGTTTTGTAGCTCCAAAGCCTCAAATTTCTTTTCTGCTTTCTGACGGTTTATCTCCTTTTGCTTCTCTTGTTGCTGGATTTGAAGTTCCTTCCCACGCAATTATTATTATTATTATTATTCATTATAGTCTTATGCAGTCTGAGACTATGAAGACTACCTGCTGGACTTCACCAGCAGGATTTACCTAAAATACAAAAGAATAACTAAAGCTATAGTCATAGAACGAAAAAGAAAATAACAAAAGAAATACAAAAGAGTGTCAGGGCAGTATCAAATCCTTCCTCCACAGAAATACAAGTACCAGGAATATCTCAATTCAAATACATCCTTCATCTCACATGCAGGAGCCACTTCCTAGTGGCAACCTCGGTCTCCTTCAGAAACAACACCAACCACTTCAATCCCATCTCAGTCTCAAAAATAAACTTCAAGGAAAGTTGGGGAATCTCAAGTTTTTGTTGACACCTCTGTCGTTGTTTTTGCCAAACCTGACAATCTAAGAGCAAATGCTTCGGTGTCTCCTTGCATCTGCAACTTCTGCAAGTGTCTGAAGCATGGTCAGGGAGCCTCACTAAGTAGGAACCAAAGTAGCCATGCCCCAATTTCAACTGCATGATTGTTGACCAAATGCCTTTGGGAATATTCAACTGGGAAGCCTTCCATTTGGCCTTTGTCTCAAACTGGGAGTAGTAGTTCTGTTGACTTGCTCTATCCACAAGGTCATCACACCACTCAATCAAAGCCTGTTCCTTGATTCTTCTCTTGATGTAGGAGAGAGAAACATACTTCTCAGGGTATGTTTGCTTCAATTCAGTGGCTCTCTTTGCAGCTTTGTCAGCTTTTTCATTTCCATGGATATTCAAGTGTGCAGGAACCCAATTATTATTATTATTATTATTCATTATAGTCTTGTGCAGTCTGAGACTATGAAGACTACCTGCTGGACTTCACCAGCAGGATTTACCTAAAATACAAAAGAATGACTAAAGCTATAGTCATAGAACGGAAAACAAAATAACAAAAGAAATACAAAAGAGTGTCAGGGCAATATCAAATCTTTCCTCTACAGAAATACAAGTACCAGGAATATCTCAGTTCAAATACATCCTTCATCACACATGCAGGAGCCACTTCCTAGTGGCAACCTCGGTCTCCTTCAGAAACAACACCAACCACTTCAATCCCATCTCAGTCACAAAAACAAACTTCAAGGAAAGTTGGGGAATCTCAAGTTCTTGTTGACACCTCTGTCGTTGTTTTTGCCAAACCTGACAGTCTAAGAGCAAATGCTTGAGTGTCTCCTTGCATCTGCAACTTCTGCAAGTGTCTGAAGCATGGTCAGGGAGCCTCACTAAGTAGGAATCAAAGTAGCCATGCCCCAATTTCAACTGCATGATTGTTGACCAAATGCCTTTGGGAATATTCAACTGGGAAGCCTTCCATTTGGGCTTTGTCTCAAACTGGGAGTAGTGGTTCTGTTGACTTGCTCTATCCACAAGGTCATCACACCACTCAATCAAAGTTTGTTCCTTGATTCTTCTCTTGATGTAGGAGAGAGAAACATACTTCTCAAGGTATGTTTGCTTCAATTCAGTGGCCCTCTTTGCAGCTTTGTTAGCTTCTTCATTTCCATGGATATTCAAGTGTGCAGGAACCCAATGAAGATGTGTCTGAATGTTGAATGTCTTCAGCCGTTTCACAATCTTTCTGAGGGACTCAATGTAATAGAGACCAGCATTCAAGTTTCGACCACAAAGTCTCTGAATGGCAGCTTGACTGTCAGAGAACACCCAAATGTCAGAGATTGTACCAGTGTGTGTGTGATCTGAGGGCGGAATAGTTGATTAAAGGAACTATCTAAGGGTCAACTATCCGCTATATATATGCCACGGTCGGGGTCCGGAATAGACATAGTCCGGGGCCCGGGCGTGGTCCGTACGGGGCCCGATATAAAAGATATCGGGGTCCGGACGGAGAACCAAAACAAAACAAAATGAAACGATATATACATAGATATACATAAGAAAACCACATGTGGAATGGAGCTTGCAAGTTTGAAGGCTTTTTCAATGGCAAACAACTCTGCATCAAAGACTTCCATGTGCTTTCCCAGCTTCCAGGAGTATCTTTTGTCCTCCTGTAAACAGTAAACACCTGCACCAGCTGTTTCATCCTCAGATTTTGAACCATCAGAGTAGAAAACCAAGGTAGCAGAATGATCCAACTCGCTAACTTTGGTCTGATGATGCTGTTTTGCTTTGGCTTTGTCCGAATTTTCAATCTGGATGTCCACAAGGTCTGTAAAATTCTCAGACCAAGGTGCATTCCATTTTGCTTTCACCTTCTCAGTTTTCAAGGAGGGAATCAAGTTGGAAATCATAGAGCAAACTTTGAATAGTTGACTTGGATATTTCTTTATCCTTTTTGTCTTTCGTCTTTTTCTCCTACTTGGAGTTTGCTCAACATGTTCAATGTTCTCTTTATTTTGATTCCAGTCAAGATCCTTTCTCCAATCAAGTTTAATCCCATTGTCATAGGGAGGGAAGCTTGAAGAGACTCTTGTTCTGATTGCATGCTCCTTTGGCATCTTGAGGAGGCGGCAGGCATAGCTTCTGCAAAGACCATTGAATCTCACTTTTGCTGGTGGAATGGCTGCTTCAAGCTCCATAGCATAGATGGGGGAAGTCTTGAAAGCACCCAGAATTTTCCTCAAAGCAGTGTTTTGAAGTTTCTCATACTTCTTTAACAAATGCTTTTGGTTATTCCACCAGATGGGAACTCCATAGTCGGCAACTGAGGTGATACAAGCTACATACAGTTGTCGAATAGCTTGGAAATTGAGTCCCCTCTCAGTGTTAGAGAGTCTTATGATTTGGTTCAAAGTTCTCTCTGCTGCTGCGATTTTGATTTCCACATGTCTTTTGAAGGTGAGTGTTACGGCTAGGTTGGCCCCAGCCACGAACTAGTCGCCTCCGGCGGATAACGTAGAGCTACGAGAGTATAGATAACTAGCGGGTAGCTAACGGCTAGGTAGAGGTTATATGGACGATAGACAGAGACTAGATACGTAGGTAGATTATA
Organism: Chrysosporium keratinophilum; assembly: GCA_029850275.1. Taxonomy (NCBI): domain Eukaryota; kingdom Fungi; phylum Ascomycota; class Eurotiomycetes; order Onygenales; family Onygenaceae; genus Chrysosporium; species Chrysosporium keratinophilum. The sequence goes on from JARBIX010000012.1 coordinate 41,388, forward strand.
ACGAGAAGATAGATTTCAATATATTGCGATGATAGTAAACGAATCGCTTGCCCCCTAGTAAGTGGGCAAGGCGATGACCCCTATATAACTATGCGGTGGTGGACCATGATATCATCGGTAGGTCGCCACAGGGTCGCCACGGGGTCGCCACGGGGTCACCACTAGATGGCGGCGTGGTTCTGACAATTATCCCCCTTCCTAGAGGAACACGTCCTCGCGTTCCTTATACGTTTCGTTATGGAGCGCGCGCGTAGAAGCGCGGGAGTTCCCGCCGCTAAGGCACGTGGTCAGGAACACATCGCGTAAGTAGTAGCCAATCAGAGGCTCCTAAGCAGATCGAGCCGATGTGTTGTTGGGGGGTCTATATAAAATTTTTGGAGCTCGTCTCCCTGTCACCCTTCTTCTTTCTTCTTTCCTTCTTTGGCGAATTCGATCTTTTGAAAGGTAGGTGGCTGCTGCTTGCTCGATCGGTTGGTAAAATAGGTTGCTGATAGGTAGCAGCACAGATCCAGCTAGGTTCCAGCTCATTCTTATAGTAAGTTGTTTCTATTTGGGTATCATGTTGATATGAGCTAACGTGTGCGTTCTTAGGCTTCCAATTCGAATTCCTTTTCGCTCGTTTCTTCTCGGTTCGTGATTGTAAGTGGAAATAACTTAGGGGGTCGTTGGGGGAATTCGGTTCTAATGCTGCGAGTTTGCTGCTAGATGCCTCCCAAGAGGCCAGCTCGTGGTGCTGCTGCCGTCGCGCAAGCAAGGAAGCGTGCTCGTCTCGCCGCTGAGGCGAATGCCTCTGTCTCTGTACGTATAATGGATCAAGGATGCTAGCAGCGAGCTAATGGTGTTTTATCGGATAGGGTCCTGCTGCTTCTGCCGCTCCTGTTGCGGTTTCTACCCCTGTTGCTGGGGTGCCTGCGTTGCCTTCGTCCTCTGTGGGTATCCGTTGGGTTGCTGATATATAGTGACGAGCTAATGCGGTAATAGCTTTCCGAGGTTCTTGTCGCTCCGGCGACTCCGAGTGGTGCTTCTGTGGCTTTGGCCGCTCCTGTTCGCGGCGTTTCTCCAGTAAGTAGCTGATTCTTTGCTGGAAGTTAGCGGCGAGTTAATAAATTATAGTTGGAGATCGATTATCCAGCCATTCCGACTGAAGTTCCGGTTACTGCTGTCTCCGTAAGTATATTATTGAATAAGATCTCCGAATACTTGCTGATAGGTCGCAGCGCCCCGACAGCGTTACGGCCGCCTGCGTGCGGTGCGTTAAATTTTTAGTGCAAGATCGCACTACCGTCTGTTCGTTTCCTGCCGCCTTCGGCAAATGCTCTCGGTGCCGTATGCACGGTAAGGCATGCGTGGCGGTCCCCCCTGCCCTCCGCGACGAGGTTGCGGCGATGCGTCAGCTTGCTTCTGGCGGTCGTCCAACCTCGGAGATCCTTCCCCGTCTTCGGAGAGGGGTCTCAGCTATCAATGCTTTCTTTCGCGAGGCAGGGACCTCGCAGGCCACTCCACGTCGTGTCCCCGTTGCTGCGGCAGCCGCTCCTTCTCTCGCCGGCGGTTTGCCGGAATTCGGCCGTTTCGTCGCTCTTATGGAGCGAATGGATCGCACCCATCGGGCCCTTGCCAACAATTTTGCCCTTTTTCTGCGGGCGCAAGGAATAGATGCGGAGTTCGTTGAGGAGGAAGAAGAGCCAGAGAGGCTGATTGTGGAGGGTGATGACGAATGAGCGGAGTTGTTGCTTCTGGGTCGCCGCTAGATTGCGGGCCGGTTTGTTCTTTTGCGAGCTCTGAGCTCGTTTTAATCCTGGGTGCGTGGTCTTCGGACCTTAAATAAGACAAATTATCCGGCTTCAATGCGCATTCATCTAGTAGGGAAGATTAAACGTAGGAAATCGAACGTAGGAACAAAATCGAATGTAGGAATCGAATGTAGGTCGAACCCAATTCCTTTCTCCCCGTTTTTAAGCTGCTTGCAGCTGGTTTGCGGATATCAAGCGGCTTTCTTGCGGCGACTTCGTCTTCGTGGAGGGTGAGCTTTTGCTTCGTATTCTTTGACTAATTCCATGGCGTTTTTTAAATCATCAAGACTTTGCCATCTGTTTTCATAAGATGGGAATCCAACCCATTTGACGTAGTATTGGGGTTCGTCCTTGACAAATTTCTTATCCAGGATTTCTTCTACTTCCCATTCCTCTTCTCCATCGACGAGGATTGGCTGCGGTGTAGCGGGTTTCTCGCCGGGGCGTTTCCGTACCGGTTCAAGCAAAGAAACATGGAAAGTAGGATTGATACGTCCATAGCGTCTAGGTAGCTTCAAGGTATACGCTTGTTTGCCGCGTTTTGCAATGATTTTGAATTCTTCTAGATATCGGTCATCGAGTTTGGATGAAGGTCTCAGGGTTTTAATATTTTTGCGGTTTAATAAAACAGAGTCTCCAACTTGAAATTCCATAGGTTTGTGATTTCGATCATAGTACTTAGCTTGTGTCTCGATGGCAGTTTGCAGCGACTTAACTGCTTGGTCGCGGGTCTCTTGGATTTTTCCAATTTCATTTGCGACTTCGGGGAGATCGAAAGGGGGGTCAGGTTGGGTGCCAATGGGTAGATGTGGTTGGAAGGTTAAAACAAGTTCAAAAGGGGTTTTGCCGGTGGAGGCATTGCGGCTGTTGTTATACGCGAACTCGGCGGTAGGTAGCAGCTGGGTCCAGTCGTCTTGGCGGTAGTTCACATATAAGCGTATATATTGTTCGAGAACTTGGTTTAAGCGTTCCGTTTGTCCATCGGTTTGTGGATGATACGCTGTACTAGATTTCTCTTGACGGAGAGATGATGGCACATCTCCGCCCAGTAGTGGCTAATAAACAGCGATCCACGGTCGGAAACAATGGATTCGGGGCACCCAAATTGGCTCACGACGTGTCTGATAAAAAGGTCGGCTAGCTCAGGTGCTTTAATATCTTCGGTAACAGGAATATACTTAACCATTTTGGAAAAGCGGTCAGCTATTGTCAAGATAGCGTCGTGCACCCTGCTACCTAGCAGCGAGGGTGGTAATCTGACAACAAAGTCCATGGCTATATGCCTCCAAGGACTGGTCGCTATGGGTAAGCTCGCTAGCTGCCCGTACGCTTTGTGGCGGCGAGGTTTCGTCAAGTTGCACGCGTAGCAGGAGTTGACATACTCCTCTACGTCTTTTGCCATGCGATCCCAGTAATATTTGCGCCGCAGGAGCTCCAACGTTCTTTGGATTCCATTATGGCCAACCCATACGTTGTCATGATGGCTCCTCAGCAATTCCTGCCTAATTGCAGGGTCTCGAGGCACGTAAATTCTTGACTTATTCATGAGTAGCTGATCGTCCTCCGAGAGGTGCCAGCCTACTCGCCGATAGGTCGCCAACTCAGCAGGGGTTTCTAAAGCCACACGCAGCTCAGCAGATTGGGCGTCCCCATTCTGGAGCTTGCGGAGCAAGCCAAGCATGCTTCCTGAAACTGAGCCATAGACGTCCTCATCTTCTTGTGCCTCTATGACCATAATTCTTGGGACCAAGCTTTCCGGACAGCTTGTCTCAGCCACTGATCCGGTATCTTGCCGCGATCCAGCGGGTTCTTCATTGGGATCCTTTCTGACGATTCCTAGTGCCAACTTTCTCTGCAACGTGGGTAACATCCCCACGCGATGTTCCTGCATGTCTGACGGCTTGTAATCAGGTCGCCGCGATGGAGCGTCTGCAGGGTTGCGAACCCCAGGTCTATGCTCCAACGTGAAATCATAAGCTGCAAGGGTTTCTGCCCATCTTGCTTGCCTGCTATTCAACGTCTTGGTCTGAAAAAAGTAACGAAGGTTGTTGTGATCCGTCTGTACACGAAATGGCCGTCTGCTACCCTCCAGGTAGTGGCGCCAATGCTTGAAGCATTCCATAATTGCTAGAAGCTCTTGATCGTGTACTTCGTATCGGCGTTCTGTTTCGTTCATCTTGCGCGAGTAAAATGCCACTGGATGCCAATCTCGCCGGCGAACTTGTTCCTGCTTACCGCTAGGTTGTAGCAAGATTGCCGCGATTGCGTATCCAGAAGCGTCAGTAATCACCAAGATATCTTTGTCTTCATCAAAATGAATCAACAAGGGGGTGAACCAAAAGCCTTTTTAAGGTCGCTGAAAGCTTGCCGCGCTTTCGCCGTTAACTCGAAGGGTTTGTTCTGCTTCTTTAGCAGCTCGGTCAATGGAGCTGTGATTCCTGCGTAATTGTAGATAAAACGTCTAAAGAAGCCAGTAAATCCTAAAAACACCTGAATATCGTGTATGGAGCCGGGTTCTGGCCAGTTAAACACCGTTTCCAAGCGGCTTTCATCCAGGCGAATTCCATCACGTCCAACAATGTGACCCAGGAATTTCACCTCCTTCTTATGGAATTCGCATTTTGAAAGCTTAGCGTATAGCTTGTGGCTACGTAGCCGCTCTAAGACTTCAGTGACGTGGCGAACATGCTCCTCTTCGGTTTCAGAAAAATTAAGGATGTCGTCGAGGTATACGATAACGTGGTCGTCAAGTAGGTTGCCCATGACATCGTTGATATATTGTGGTTTTCTTATGTATATCTATGTATATATTGTTTCACTTTGTTTTGGTTTTGGTTCTCCGTCCGGACCCCGATATCTCTTATACCGGGCCCCGTACGGACCACGCCCGGGCCCCGGACTATATCTATTCCGGACCCCGACCGTGGCATATATATAGCGGATAGTTGACCCTCAGATAGTTCTTTGAATTCAACTATTCTGCCCTCAGATCACATCTGGTAGCATGTCAAGTTAGCCCCCCGTTGAGGTGGCTCCTCAACGGGGCGGTCTGATCTGGTCTAGGATTTGAGGACATGTACTAGTTAAAAACTCAGTTTGATTCTGTTGAGGATTCAGAATCCTCTCAGAACGGTTGCCGTTCGGCACACAAATCAGAATTTTCTTGTTATCCTAATACCTCAAATCGTACTACGACACCAACGGCGGGTTCTCGTCACACATCAAAACCCCAGCTCGACGAGTTTTTGTCCAAACAACTTGAGAGTACCTCCATTTTGAAGCCCTTCTTTCGCTGAGTCGTCTACGATTTGTCCGGTTGTTATACGCCCCCTGGTTGCTGAGCTATCGCCCGAAACGTGATTTCATCGCCCAAAAGGCCTTGGGTCACAGTGCTCAACCACCAGCGGGTTTGACGCGTTCAAATTGGATACACTTATCGATCCGCTTGAGATAAACAACTCCTCCAATTTTCGTTTTGTTTCTAGCCCTCTTCATTGATCTATTTGGTTGTTTTGTTGGCTGAAAATCTCTTCACTTGCCTTTCAGCCTTCTGGTGTTCCTTGCTGACTAAGAGTTTTGTTGGGGTAACGCCAAGGTCCGCCGAGGCTACTAACAAACCTTATCGGCAACCCCATCAATTCTGGCAGCACCACAGCCATCCCAAGTCCCTCTATACCCTGCCCAAGATACCCAGTCTTCCCCCACATAGCCTTTTGGCTTCTTGCTGTTTCTACAGCTGGTCCCTGCCTGTACCCAGCTGTACCCTTAGTATTTAAGGGCATACTGTGTATCAACTGGTGCAGCTTTGGTTTTTCCAGTTGTGAAGTAAAGCTTCTGGGAGATTCAATCACTGCTGGCTCACTAATTGGCATACCTGAGCAGTTTCTATGCACAGTCCACTGCATATTTAGGGCTTAGCCAAAAGGACTGACTGTTGGTTTGCTATCTTCCCTTGAAAAAGGTATGCTAGCTTTCTGGGGTTGCTACTGAAAACCAGAGTTGCACTTTTCCTTCACATTGCTGCAGTATACCTTGTGTTTTGGTACTTGGCTCTTGCACCTATAAGGTGTGAGTTAGGGATTAAGGCAGGAGAATATTGGCAGCTGGTTTTGGAAGCTTCCCTGCAAAAAGCTTTCTAGTTTGGTGTTTCTCTTCAAAAAAACACACTTGGCAGTACAGCTTCTTGACTTTGTGAGACTTAATTGCCCACACTTCTTGAAGCTTGCTGTCTTGACCCACAGCACTTGCATTCCCCCAATAGTTTTTCCCTGGTTTCTATCCTACAGACTGTTCCCGCGATCACAGACCCTGAAAAGAAACCAGATAGTTTGCTAGTTCTCCCAAAAAACTAGCCCAGAATTTCGTGGGTGTGGCTCTGGCTAAACAAAACCTACCTGAGTTTATTAGTTTCTCTTGCAAAACTAATCTAGTTTGAGCTTCACTAGCAAGTGGGATACAAAAAGGCTTCAGGAAAGGTGTGTGTGCAGGGATATATTCCAGGTTCACAGGCAGTTCCTGTTGGTAGTTTGGGGATTTTCTACATTTCGAAAAATCCCACTTCTAGTCTATCAACTAGAATCAGTCAACATGCCTTCCACCTGTTCTTCTCCGGATTCTGACCATGAGGTGTCAGTTCTGAACTTGAAAGATATCTTGCAACTTCTTGGAAAAGAATTTCAGCACCATGCCTTTCCACCTGTTCTTCTCCGGATTCTGACCATGAGGTGTCAGTTCTGAACTTGAAAGATATCTTGCAACTTCTTGGAAAAGAATTTCAGAGAGAACACCATGTGCTTGTGCAAAAAGAACTGAATGCTTGTGTCTTGAGCTTGCAAAAGGTGCTCTCTTTCTACAAAGATGGTGATACTTCTTGCTTTGTTGATGACAAAGTCACGTCTCTGGAGAAGAGACTCCTTGCCTTGGAGCAACAAAGTGAAAAGCAAACTGCTCCTGTGAAGCCCAGCTACTCTGAGGTAGTGAGAGCAAACCTCAACACTCCTACCCAGAAACAAGCAAGAAAGACAAAGCAAAATGCTCCTCCAGTGTCTGCAGTTGTCCCTCCTCCTGTCAAAACATTCCGTGATAGAAGGCTTATCTTCAAAACTTCTGCAAAGGCAACCCAGGAAATTCATGAGAAGGCTTTCTTTGTGAGAAACAGAATCAATGATGCATTCATCAATGCAAATCTCACAACAAAGCCAGTGGTGTCATCTATTTCTAAGTCATTCAAAGGTTATTCAATTATCTTCATGACAACAGATGACTGCTCAGCTGAATTTTTGGAGCAGCACAGTTCAATTTGGCAAAATGCTCTTTCTGAACTTGTGGACCTTGATGCAGAACTTAAATCATCAAAGTTCCACAAGGATGAACACTGGGGCGTCTTTGTTGTTCACGGGATTCCAACAGAAATCTTCAATATTGACAATGGCCTTGATCTTCTGAAGGAGGAGTTTGAGACTTTCAATTCATTCACCCTCAAACGAGTCCCCCAGTGGCTCTCATCCGCAGAGAATAGAGCAGTCAAAAAGCATGCTTCTGCTGTCTTCCATGTTGAGAACACTCAGATTGCCAGCAGCTTGAAAACTGTTAACATCGCTGGCCAAATTCTGAAGGTTGCTCAGTATGAGGGAAAGGAAACCAGATCCAGAACGTCTGTCCAATGCTTCAACTGTCAATCCTTTGGACACACTTCCCTCAACTGCAGAAGAGAGGTGAGATGTGGTTTGTGTTCTGGAAAGCATGCAACCAATACACACAAGTGCAGCATTTGCAATCTCGTTGGAAAGTCTTGTGCACATACCATTCTCAAATGTGCAAACTGTTTTGAAGCACATCAAGCAAATAGTTCAGAGTGCTGCTTTTCGAAAGGAGTTCAGAAGCAAGTGCATAAAAATACTACTGCCAATACTGCAACTGTAAAAGCACCAAATCAGCAGTTGCAAAAGGTTGCTACTGGAAGTCTTTTAAAGAAGACCAACACTTTGAACAAGCAGGTTGCAAAGAGACCACGGGAGTCTGACTCTGAAGATGAGATTCAAACCATCTCAAGCAACAAACCAAGAATTGAAGTCAGAATTCCCAAAAAATGTTAGAAGACAACACAACACATTCATCAAAGCTGAGGTTTCTTCAAAACAATGTTGGCAGAAACCAAATGGCAATGCACACTTGTTTGGACATTGGATTTGCAAATCACATTGACTACATTTTATTTCAAGAACCATGGATGAGTTCAGACAATAGTTTCACTATTTCACACAGCTCCTACTACTGCTTGCTTCCTGAAAGTAGAGAGTTAAGACCTAGAGTAGCTGTGTTTGCAAGAAAGACATCCAGGTTTCAAGCCTGTTTGAGATCAGACATCTCCTCTAGCAATGATTTGCTCATTGTGGGTGTGAAAGACAAAGAAGGTCAACTGGACACTATTCAATTGTTCAACATCTACAATGAGAAATCTCTAGAGGAAAGCGACAACCAGTGGACAGTGCAACGAGCTCTTCTAGAAATCACACCTTCCAGATGCTCTATACTTGCTGGTGATTTCAATGCACATCATCCATGGTGGAATTCTGAAGTCAACAACTCAGTGAGAGCTGATGACTTGGTGGAATGGCTGCATAACAACAGGATGGAGCTGATCAATGAACCAGACAAAGAGACCTTTTACAGATCCAATGTGATCTCCAAGTCTGTTTTAGATCTGACTTTCCTCTCACAAAAGTTGGTTACTAATCACTCCTTTGACTGGTGGATCGATTCCGAACTGCACTCTGGTTCTGACCATGAAATTATTCAATTTGAGATTGAATTGAATTCAGATAACATGGTGGATAATCCACTCTGCTCCAATCAATACAACTTCAAGAGGGCTGATTGGGTGAAGGTGAATGAAACATTGGCTCAGAATATGCTCCTGCCAGAATTCAACTGGATTTCAACTGAAAACTCTCCAGCCGAGCTTGAACTTGAAGCTGAGAGAGTCACAGATCTTATTTTGGCATCACTACAGGATCATGTGCCTAAAAAGCAGGTAACAGAGAGATCAAAACCATGGTGGACTGCTGAACTGAAAGCATTGCGGAAAGTGATGGCAAGATCATATCGTGATTATCGCAGTGGTCTTGCTGACTTCACTTCATTCCAAGAAGCAAGAACTTTGTACTTTGCTTCTATCAAACAGGCAAAGAACTCTTGTTGGAATGACTTTCTCGCAAATGCCGAAGGCAAGGAGATCTTCAAGGCATACAAATACACCAAGGGCAACAAAGTCGAAAAGACTCCAATTCTGGAGTTCTCAGACCCTTCAAATGAGCTTGAAGATAAAGCAGTTTCTTTCGATGAAAAGTGCAATGCTTTTATCAAGACTCTCTTTCGAGATCCACCAGTGTATCCGCCAGTTGATTGGGATGAGTACCAGGAGTCTTTGTCTTGGGAGTGGCCTGACTTGGAGGAAACAGAAATCAGAAACTCAATTTTCACAGGCTCCAAAGTCAGTGCTTCAGGACCTGATGGAATATCTTTCTTCATACTTCAGAAGATATATCCAGTCCTCAAAGACAGACTCTACCAGCTCTACAAGGCATTGTTTGACACAGGATATCACCCTAAAATTTGGAGGCAGGCAGTTGGAGTTGTCTTGAAGAAACCAAATCGCAAGGCAACAATTCCAAAGTCTTATAGAATCATCTCCCTGCTGAACTGCCTTGGCAAAGTCATTGAAAGAGTGATTGCATCAAGGTTCTCTTACCTTGCTTCAACTACAGATCTTCTGTACTTTGATCAGTTTGGAGGCAAGAAGCAGTGCTCTGCCATTGATGCAGCAATGTCTTTGGTTCATGATATCCAGCTTGCAAAGGCAAACAAACTGGTGACTTCAGCCCTTTTCATTGACATCAAAGGTGCTTTTGACTATGTTTCTGTTGATAGACTGATGAAAATCTTTTCTGATTTGCAATTGCCCAAATCGCTGGCTCGCTGGATCTTCTCTTTCATGCAAACAAGAGAGATCCAGTTGGTTTTTGATGGAGAGAAACAAGCTTCCCCTGCCTCAATCAATGTTGGTGTGCCTCAAGGTTCTCCTCTTTCGCCAATTCTTTATTCCATCTACACAAGACATCTGTTTCGGAATGAGAGTGAGCTGAGAGATGTGAGAATTCCAAGCTACATTGATGATACTGGCCTGATTGTTTCCTCCCCATCTGTTGAGGAGAACTGCGTAAAACTGCAAGCTGCACTCAATCAGATGCTGCAGAGACAGGACTCGGAAGTTATTCAGTTTGACATGGAGAAAACAGAACTCATTCACTTTGTTAAGAAATCCAAATACAGTGATGAGGACTGCGTCAAACTGAATGATCTGACATTTAAACCAAAAGAGCTGGTGAGATGGCTTGGCATATGGTTGGACAACAATCTTACCTTCAAACGACATGTGGAAATCAAGATAGCAGCTGCTGAGAGAGTCTTGAATCAAATTATCAGACTCTCTAACACTGAGAGAGGTCTTGGTTTTCAAGCTGCGAGACAACTGTACGTAGCTTGCATTGCCTCTGTAGCTGACTATGGAGTTCCAGTGTGGTGGAATAACCAGAAGACTTTACTGAGAAAGTATGAACGACTTCAGAATACTGCTCTGAGAAAGATTCTAGGCGCCTTCAAGACATCTCCTGTTTATGTAATGGAACTTGAAGCTGCTATTCCACCGCCCAAAGTGAGATTCAATAGACTCTGCAGAAGCTATGCTTGCAGAGTGTTGAAAATGCCAAAAACCCATGCAATCAGAACAAGAATTTCATCCAGCTTTCCTCCCTATAGCACTGGAATTGAGCTTGACTGGAGAAAGTTTCTTGACTGGAATCAGAATGACCTGAACATTGAACATGTGGAACAAACACCAAGCAAAAGAAAAAGAAAAAAAACAAAGAGAATCAAAAAGTATCCAAGTCAATTGTTCAAAGTTTGCTCTATGATTGCCAATCAGATTCCTTCTCTGAAAACAGAAAAGATCAAAGTGAAGTGGAATGCACCTTGGTCAAAAAGCCTTCAGGATCTGATGGACATTCAGATACTAGACACTGAAAAAGCCAAAGCAAAGATCAAACATCAAAAGAAGATTGACTATTTGGACAAATCCAAGTCTTTGATCTTCTATTCTGATGGCTCCAAAGTTGAAGACGATACAGCTGGTGCAGGTGTTTACTGTCTTCAAGAGAACAAAAGATACTCTTGGAAGCTAGGTAAACACATGGAAGTCCTTGATGCTGAGTTGTTTGCAATTGAAAAGTCATTGAAGCTTGCATTCACACTTTGCCAAACAGGATCCTTTTCAGACATTTGGATCTTTTCTGATAGTCAAGCTGCTATCCAAAGACTCTGTGGACAGAACCTGAATGGTGGGCTGTACTATGTTGAATCTATCAGAAAGCTTCTCAGACATCTGAGTGCACTCAACATTACAGCTCATTTGCATTGGGTTCCTGCACATCTTGGTATTCATGGCAATGAGAAAGCTGATAGAGCTGCTAAGAAGGCTACTGAGCTGAAGCAGACTCATCCAGAAAAATATGTTTCTTTGTCATATATCAAACGACAAATCAGAGAACAAGCTATGATTGAGTGGTGTGATGACCTTGCACTTCGAGCAAGGAAGGACAACCACTACTCACAGTTTGAGACAAAGCCCAAGTGGAAGCCATCACATTTGTCTGTTGCAAAGGGCATTTGGTCCACAATCACACAACTCAAGCTTGGACATGGTTACTTTGGGTCCTACTTGGTGAGGCTCCCAGAGTACACCACTGATACATGCAGGCACTGCAGATGCAAGGAGACTCCAAAGCATCTGCTTCTGGACTGTCACGTTTGGCATGAACAGAGACAGAGATGCCAAGGACAACTTGAAATTCCTCAGCTTTCCATGAAGCTCTTGTTTGAGACACAGATTGGACTAAAGTGGTTAGTGTTGTTTCTGAAGGAGACTGGAGTGGCCACAAGGAGGTGGCTTACCCATGAGAGATAGTGAGTGTATAACTTGAATGACACATTATTGGTACTTGTATTTCTGTGGAGGAAAGTCTTTATATTGCCCTGACACTCTTTTGTACTTTTCCTTTGTTTTATTTGTTTTGTGCCATCCTTTTGGCTTTCTTTTGTATGTTAGTTAAATCCTGCTGCCATGTGCAGCAGGTAGTCTTCATAGTCCCTGACTGCATAAGACTATAATGAACAATAATAATAATAATAATAAAGAGAGTATTCGTTTTACAGTTTGTAGAAGTCCAAGCAGAACACCTTTCTCATCGAAGTTATAGCTATTGCAGGGCAGAATGTTGTATTTGTTAATCTTCTCGTCCAGCTAGTACTCAGTACCGTAACTGTTAGCAAATCCACAAATTTATTCAGAGACATGATTAGAAACTGTGCCCTCACAGTGGTAAAGAAGCTTAGAAACTGAAAGGAATTATCAGTGCTTTTTCGCTTTTGGTCTATTGCCCGAATGTATACACTCTTGATTTTATCGTCGTGTTTGTTGCAGAAGGTCGTCACCCAGTTCTTTCCAACTGGGTTTCCAGTAATCTCCTCCACTAAATTTCGCAAAATTCTCGGCGTAGGAGGTAAACCACGCTCTGATAAGCACCTTACGTGGTCAAGAAGAGCTAGCTCTTGGGGTGTTGGTAGGATTTGAACATAGAGGGAGACTGCTTCTGCTCGCGGCATCTGCTGACCTTTGAAGCGACGGGCCAACGTTGTTTTGTTGAGTCCATACTTAAGTGCAGTCTTTTTGAATTCCGGTACTTTTTGCCTTTTCAAATCTGCTATCCCAAGCACCATATCTCTTTCGTTGACCATTTTATCGGTTGTCGAAGTTGATGATTTGGGGTGTTGTTGGGCGGAAAATCGGGCTCGTTGTCTCGGTGGGGTCGTTACTGCAGGAGGTAACGTAGGCGATCGGCGAACGAGTTTGGTCAGCGAGCGAGTTTGGAAAATCGAGTTCAACGCTCCCGATAACCTCCCATTTATTTGGCAATAACTCAACAACAAATTGAGTTCATGAAGGTAACTTTTGGATTCTGGTAGAGTAGAGGTATAGGAATAGGTAAATGATATTAAAAGTACCCGAGGTTATATGGTTTTCTAGATATTTTGTTGGAGCAAAGGAATTAGATCTGACTCTAGCTGCTGAGACTCCTCCACCCAGATTGAGCAATAACTCAACAACAAAACAAATTGAAAGATTTAACTTCTGAATTCTGGTAAAATAGACACATAGAAATAAGTTGGTAACCCTCAGAAGCACGCGAATGCATGTGGCTATGTGCTTTCTTCGATGATTCTTCAAAGCGAGAGAACTAGATCTGCCTCTAGCACCTTGGAGTTTCGCCTAGATTTGGTGATAACCCAACAACAAAACAAGTTGGTAAATTCAGCTCTTGGATTCTACTAGAGTAGATGCACAGAAATGAACTAGTAAGGGGGAAATTATGCGAGCGCATGTGGTTGTCTGAAGAGCTCCTCAGAACGAGGGAACTAGACCTAACTGCAGCCCCCGAGTAGGTGCCGAGTTGCCCCCCAAACTGAGCGGATAACTCAATGATAAGAGAAAAACTGTCAAGGGAACAACATATCGAGACAACCACATGCGCTCGTATAATTTTGTCGTCGCTGATTTATTTCTGGGCATCTACTCTAGTAGAATCCAAGAGCTGAATTTATCAACTTGTTTTGTTGTTGAGTTATCACCAAATCTAGGAGGCGAGCTCAGCACCTACTCCAGAGCCGGAGCCAGGTCTAGTTCCCTCATTCTGAGGAGTTATCACATCTACTCAGGTATTTTTAAAAACATTAGCTTATTTCTATGCATCTATATAGTAAGAATCTAACATCTGAATTCAGCAACTCGTTGCGTTGTTGAGTTATCTCTAGATTTATCGGGGGGTATCGGGGAGATGTTCCAAACTCGCTCGCTGACCAAACTCGTTGGTTGATCGCCTACGTTACGTTACGTTACTGTTTTATTCACCTGCGATCAATAAAGATGGATAGACCGTCGACAGAGATAGACTTGCCGCTCGCATATGAGTGTCTCTTTCCTGCAAACCCGAACTCCGCAGAAAGAAGGAAGACAAGACTAAAAACATAAGGCACACCTTTGTCGTTTTGGTTCTTTTCGCCTTCTTGGGGGTGTTGAACTCGATTCTCCAAACCTCGCGGTCGCCCAAACTCGTCCGTCACAGCTGTTGACGTTGCTTGGCACTGTGGTGAATTCTTAACGCCAGCCATTTTCTCATTGTTGACAATCTCCCCGCAGCTTTTCCACGACCTGTCTTCAAGCGCTTGTTACTGCAAATGACACTAGAAGCTAATTGCGAATGTCCTGTCAAAATTGTCCACAATTGGTTATTTCATGGTGGACCAAGGGTACTGAGCTATAATTACATCAACTCGTTCTAAAACTCACTAACCGACCGGCCTAGGAAACAAAACATGGCAGCAACTACAGACTGGATTAGGTGATATCGTTGTTGAGAATACAAAAGATCCCTTTGAGCTTTTAAGCTTCGACTTCGATGTTGCGATCATGTGAGTTAGCATGACTTGGTTCTGCTCCAAAGGATAGACTGTATTACGCAAAAGATGCTGACTTATTCCGTAGCAAAGCTCGGGCGGACCGAGTCCGGAACTGCGGGAGGTGCCGGCGGTATTTTACCCAGGCATTCAAAATGCCCATGCTGTGGTGGTCGGAGTACTGCAGAAATGCCCCTGGGTACTTTGGATGCGAGGAGCTTCACGATGACAACGGAAATCGAATCGGCTTTAGTACTGTGCTTCACCTCAATGACGTGAATTCAATACACTAACTGAGATTCAGATACATGGGTGCGTTTTCTAATTAAAATGTTTAAAAGCGATGTTGCAGGATACGAATGGCATAAATTCAACATTTTCAGCTGTTGGCTGGCCTCATCACATCGAACGACATTACTGATGTTCGATATGTCTCAAATAGCTGGCAGACTGCCGAGCCTGCTGCAGGACACAGCCAAAACAAACCCACTCTGTGATCCCTTTTGGATCTACCCAGCGTTGATGGATGAAGTCGTTGGCCTCCAGGATAGAGCGGTATGGGCAATACGCACGCAAGTTCGGAAGATAGAGATTGAACAGAAGAAAACCGTGATAAGGCCAGCACCGGATTATCGCCATCTCCACGATATTGCCAGACATGCAATTCACGTCTCCGAGACCCTTGACATAGCCGTTAAGACACTGAGCAGCATTATGGACCATCACAAAGCATTTAGAGCAAGTACAAACATGGACAGGAAGTCGACCCAGCTGTCAACGCATATCCAACGGCTGCTACTTTTCTTCGAGCATATGCTTGACAGTCTACGATTTCGCTCAGCTTCAAACAAGCAACGATTGCAGAACGAAGTCCGACTCGCGTTCAATACAGTTGCGCAGTATGACTCTAATTTGTCGGTTGAGATCGGACGAAATGCCCAGCAAGATAGTGCGGCAATGAAGACAATTGCTTTCCTCACGTTGACCATTCTGCCGGCTACGTTCATTTCTTCGGTCTTCAGTATGTCCTTCTTCGATTTCAATCCAGATTCAAAACGCTGGACCATTTCGGACAAATTTTGGATATACTGGGTGCTTGCGATCCCAATCACCATCATGTCTTCTTTATTCTGGTACCATTGGCATAAGGGTGTGGTGCATATATGACAAAGAGCCCGCAAAACTGGCGAAGTCAAAAAGGGGACAAATACTCCCAGAAATCTAAACTAAATCTCCACAACGAATCTGTCAACAATCACAGCCGCCATCAGGTTATGAGATCCCTTTGCGCTTTTGAAACAATTTTACTGATTCTCTCGGAAGGGAAATCATTAGACACCTTAGGTATCCTAATCATGAACATACTTTTGCCAGGAAGAACCAATTGAAGGGTTGGTCCGTCATCTCCAGCACGAGGTTAAAGTGCAGGGCTTTCTCAGCAAGCTTCGAGGTAGTTCGATCCCACTCTTTCTGGGGAGCGTCACCCTCAAAGAGCTTTTTATCACGGGGTTTCTTAAACCTGACCTTTCGCTGCCTGCTTCTCTCCCCGGCTGGGAACAGCTTAGACGACTCGCAAGATTACGACTTTCATGAGGAGACGAGGAAGGCTCCAAAATAAGGTGAGTCGAAATGGGTATCGCGCATGGTACAGTTTGCCCTGCTAATTTCATCTAGAGATTAAAACTATCCAAACCAATGCTTATTGATTACGACGAGTCACAAATTGTGGGTCAAAGACCGTTGACCAGCATAGAGTCGAATGGTATGTACCTATCAATAGCCATACCACGAAGCTGAAGCGGCGAACCGTTTTCCAAGCTGTTCAATCTCAACCTACTGTAACTAGTAAGCGGCTGCGGTCTGTCGCATAATCTGTGTGGACAAGTCGTCCTTCAGCAGTCGACAACCCTTGTTCATTGGTTCTGTTGAGTCGCCATGCTGTTGTGCTACTTCCGCCTCCCTCCTTTGATGAAAAACCCCCGCATGTGTCTGCTGGACGAACAACTGCCCGGAAAGCCCGTGTCTCGCACATCTTTAAGCTAATTGGGACCACCTTCTCACAGCTCTATAGCGGCGTCTGCCCTACCGGGAATCCGGAACCCTCTTGGTCCAACAGCAGGAATCTCAAGGGTGCAGCAAGGACTAGCACACTAGGATAAAGGCATGAGAAACGACGGCGTGCAAAGTTCAAGACAAACGATGACTTTGAGGAAGGTAGTCTTGGTTACTCAGAAGGGTGTACATACTTCAGACCAAAGAGGCCACGGTCTTGGTCTCTCAGGATGGGTTGCTCTCACACTGGGACGGATGCGCTATATTCCGTGAGGGTATGTTGCATCCTAGTAGAGCGAAAGGTTAAGCGGGATATGTGAAGTGATAAATGATTTGTCCTCATGAGGGGTGAGATATGCAAACGATGTGCTTTTCGGGCTAATTGTTAGCACCGAATTCTCCGCAAAGGTCCGGGGTGGCTCCTTTTCGACGGCAAGTTTGCACATATCATAGTCATTCCCCGGGGATGTTGTTCTTGCACTGTATGTATGTACAGTACAGTACATACGGCGATGGTCCTGGTTCCTCCGCGTTGTTTGCCCTCGCTGTAAGTCGTCTCTCTATAGTGCCATCATCGCCTGGCACCACCGCAAAGTATCACTTCGAGTCAATATTAGAGCAAGCCGTGTGGACATCAGCGGTTTGTGTATACACTACGTGCAAAAGATAACCTATTTCCCTCGGTCATGGAGATTGCGGACTTGTGCAGATAGCTCGCCATGAAAGCATTGTCCGGAAAATTGGGACCCTCCCCTTGGTTCAATTACCTTGTGTCGTGCATGAAGATTTCGTCGCTTGAGCAACGGGTTGTAGCGAGATGCTACCAGCAACGAAGCTTATCCAGCAAGGAGGCCATTTTTTCCGTAGCCAATGAGTATGGGCTTTAATTTCAATCGCGTTCATTCAAGCCTTATTACACGTGAGGGAGAGGCTATTACGGCATTTCCGAGAGCAACGAGCTCGTCGCACTAATGCTTATGGGCGGAGATGTTCGGGTCCTGCCTAAAGTACTGGGGTATGGAGTAGCAACGAGGCTCTTAACTTCTCTACATTTATGTGGGCAAATGATATAGACGGATTAAGTTTCCATACTTTCTCGGATAGGAAAGGAATCCCATCTACGAGAGTATATAGAGGGCAGCTAGATACTGTCTAAGCTCCCATGGCCCTTAGGATTTAAGCGTTATTACCCTTTTTTCTTTGAAGTCAACCTTGGGCCCTGTTGTCATGTTCTTCTTAAATCATCAGCTCCTGCGTCCAACAGCAGCTGTACAATCTCCTTATGACCATCAGCAGAGGCTGCTTGGAGAGCATTGCCATAACGTCCACCCTGAGCATTCACATCAGCCTTGTTGTCCAACAGCAGCTGTACAATCTCCTTGTGGCCACCAGCAGAGGCTACATGAAGAGCATTGCCATAATATTCATGATGGGCATTCACATCGGCCTTGTTGTCCAACAGCAGCTGTACAGTGTCCTTGTGACCACGAGCAGAGGCTGCATGGAGAGGATTGCCATAATCTCCAAACTGAGCATTCACATCGGCCTTGTTGTCTAACAGCAGCTGTACAATCTCCTTGTGACCAGTAGTAGAGGCTGCATGAAGAGCACTGCCATAATATTCATCATGGGCATTCACATCGGCCTTGTTGTCCAAGAGCAGCTGTACAATCTCCTTGTGGCCATCAGCAGAGGCTGCTTGGAGAGCATTGCCATAACGTCCACCCTGAGCATTCACATCGGCCTTGTTGTCCAACAGCAGCTGTACAATCTCCTTGTAGCCACCTTCAGAGGCTGCATAAAGAGCATTGCCATAATATTCATCATGGGCATTCACATCGGCCTTCCTGTCCAACAACAGCTGTAAAATCTCCCTGTGGCCACCAGCAGAGGCTGCGTGGAGAGCAGTGCCATAACCTCCACTCTGGGCATTCACATCGGCCTTCTCGTCCAACAGCAGCTGTACAATCTCTTTGTGACCACCAGCAGCGGCTGCCTGGAGAGCATTGCCATAACGTCCACCCTGGGCATTCACATTGGCCTTCTCGTCCAACAGCAGCTGTACAATCTCTTTGTGACCACCAGCAGCGGCTGCCTGGAGAGCATTGCCATAACGTCCACCCTGGGCATTCACATTGGCCTTGTTGTCCAACAGCAGCTGTACAATCTCTTTGTGACCACCAGCAGCGGCTGCCTGGAGAGCATTGCCATAATCTCCACCCTGGGCATTCACATTGGCCTTCTCGTCCAACAGCAGCTGTACAATCTCTTTGTGACCACCAGCAGCGGCTGCCTGGAGAGCATTGCCATACCTTCCACCCAGGGCATTCACATCAACTCCTTTTTTCAACAGCTGTGTAGCAGTATGTTGAAGACCTGCTAATGATGCATAGTACAACGGAGTCGCCATGCGTTCAATCTGTCGTTGTTGCGGGGGTAGATTCCAAGGCCTATCTGGGTCAAAGAGTTTTCGCCAGACTTTGTATGCATGCTTTTGCTGCAGGAAGAAGTTCAACACAATTTTCACGATATCCTTAGTCTCAGTGGATCTTGCGTGGTGCATCCAGTATCGTGCGGAATACTCGGCCAGTGGAAATTCCAAGACGATTTCTTCTATTCGACGTTCCTCATCCAGATACGATAGATATGCCAGGCAGACTGCTGTAATAGATTCGCTTGCACTGATTTTAGTGAGACTTGTTTTGAAGCATTCCTCGACTCCGTCGGAAGTTAAATATTCCTTGACGGAAAAGTGTGCTAATTGAAGCTCTGTCACTTCTTTCCTTCCAGTGTCGTCCTTGACGTGTCTTGTTACGATAGAAACTAGACTCGAGCAAATCTTAGTAATATCCTTGGGCTCTGGCATCCTGAGTGTCGGGTCGAAGGGAGGGTCGCCGCTAGGGTCGACTGCTAATGCGTCAACGGCTTCATCGATTTTCAAGGGCCGTTCCGAATAGGTAAGAAACTGCAGAAGCCGTTTGCAGTCTTCGCTATACTCTGTAGGGATGCTGGTCAAGATCCGGGTGTATGTTTCGTCCAATGTCTTGGGTAGAGATATAAGAGATCTCTCGAGTTGCGCAGGAGTGACACATTTCTGGAGACCATCAAGTTGACAGGCGGCCCACCGGAACCTAGTATTGCAGTAAGCATGCATGAATTTAATATAATAATAGAGATAGAAAATTGGGCAATCAATCTTACATTCCTTTAGCTCTCTCTGTAAGATCAGTCTCAATTCTTTCTAGCAAGTCTTGCCTCGATTTGTGCCACCTCTTAAAGCCATCATCATTATAGAGCTTATCTTCGACATACGAGCGAATATCTTCGTCCACAGGGTCTTCCTGGATAGAAATCGGAATCATCCAATCATCTTTTAGGTTCGATTCAATATCCTCTTCTTTACGACTCGTGACGAGGAGTTGGAGCCCTGTGTATTCGCAGCCTGCGAGATTTTTCATCCATTCGAGCAAATTTTCTCTCGTTGTGCATTCGTCTAGAGCGTCAATGACGATTAAAACCTCTTGGAAGTTCCATAACATATGCAATAACGCTTCGAAAAGATCTTTGGTTGTTGGTTGCTTTTGACCTTTTCCACAGGAGGCGAACAGCTTGTTCAACTCCTTTCGAGAATTCTCACAATTTGAACACAATTGCGCAACGAGGGAGCGGACAAGCTTGTCAAGTGACTGTTTGTCGACATCAGAGAAATCGAAAAAAAAATAAAGGACAACACCAGAAGAATCAGGATTTTGAAGGTGTTCAATGATTGTTGCGCTGAGAACGGTCTTCCCACATCCTGGAATCCCGTGCAGCCAGAGATGCCGAAGCGTTCCAGACTTCCACTCTTTGAATAGCTGACTCTCGAGAAACCAGGATCCGGTTCCTGGATGTCTTTTCTTTATCGCCTTGTTGAAATTGGTCGAGGGATCAGGGTGATTTAGCCAATCGTATACTTTGCGGTCTAGACTGTTTTGAGCGAGGTGTCCAACTTGGTCAACCATTTTTTTCACAACTATTGAGGAGTAAGCGAGCGGTTTATTGAATGCCCTGACGAAGTGTTTTATTTATGGTTGCTACTGACCATGTTCAGCTATCTTGCATTGCTTAACTTCATCAATGGGCATGTGGAAGAAAAGTTCCCTTGCGTAGGCTGCCGCAGCTGCCGCAGCATAACGCTGCCACCGGTCATTTTTATGCGAGTCTGAATAATCCGAAATACCCCGTATGACAAGACAAGGGAAGTCGGCTAAGGCCCCAGCGGCCTCCATCTCAAAACAAAGGATGTCGAATTGTCTTGCTAATTCATCTCTTAGGACCCCGTCTTTGATTACCCGTTCCCCGGCCGCGATGGTTCCCCTGTGTACCACCAATTGCTGGGTTTGGTCACCCACATCATCGTCGGAATCGCTGTCTTCAGATTGATGGCGATCCACAATCTGGTTCACGTCGCATCCACACATCTGGCAGGAAATATTTGGATCACGATGGACATAATCTGCTCGGTAAAGTTGGTCCTTGTCGGCCCCGGGATACTTGTATTTCCGCAGTTTCGGCAAAGCTGTGTCAATCCGTGCAAAATGTGAGAGCAGTGGATCTTCCCGCGCCATCTCCCTCTCGATGTCCACGTCCCGAGCCGCATTGAGCAAGACAGCTGGCGGGGGAGCCAGGCAGCCGGTGCGCCGAAACTGGCCAACTTCGGCCTTCCCGTGATCGTATTGAACCACACCCGAATGCCCACCGACAGGTTGGCTGACCACCACATGGCCCAGATGAATGTTTCCCTGATCGGTACTGGTCGGAACGCCACCCCCTATGCCGACAAGGACGCCGAATCTGAGCTGCGGGAAAGTGTTTCTCATTTGCGTCACAACAGCGGCTGCAGGACAGTTGCCAGGGGTGTGGAGACCGGCGATAACGACGTTATGTCCCGCGATGCTGCCGAGCTTGTATGTGTTGTGGTCATTGTGCGACTGTGGCAAGCGCTCATGTTTGGTATCCAACATCGCGATGGCAGCGATCTGCTCAATCTTCAGCGGGCAAATCCAAGCCACAGTATAGTCCTCCAGGGCAAGTTTCGCGCCATTTGTTGACATGGCTAGGGGCGATTTCGTTGAAAGGATAAGCTGGAATTATGGCAGATTCAGGTAGTGAATGATGATGTTGCATGGTAGCAGATCTGGTAGGGGCGCGAAGATAACATTTCTATGTCGATAGCGACAAGGCTGAGGGAAGTGAGGGGAAGCCGGCCTGGGTGTGTTGGCAATCGGACGTCCAATGCTCTTTTATCACCCCCTGTTTGTCCACGACAGTACTCCGTACTGTATTGATCGTTGGGTCGTTATTTCGGCAGAGCCGCCAACAAGTATCCGTTCATTCTGGGGATGTATGTACATACAGTACATACATACTTGACCACTTTAGAGTCTAGTTAATAATACTTGTTGATTACGGAGTAGTTTGTACTCTGTACTCACCTGATATTGTAGCCGCCGGGTTTGCCCCCGGCATGCCACGGTCTTTCTTTGTAGTATCGCACTCCTATTTGAATGCAGTTGTTTACCTAGGTTGACTGCTTTCGCTTTTGCTTTCGCGACCTTCCCAACCCCTTTCAAATTCAGTAGACGACCACTGGAAAACTCTCCTAGGAAAGCCGATTACTGAATCTCAACAGCATAGCGTAGACCGGCGGAGGGGCTTGAAACTCGAGCGTACTATTCGAGAATATGTTCATCGGACCGAGCAGATGGACCGATGAGACAACATAGCGAAAACGAGCCAGCAAATAATTTTCGAAAAGTACAAGGGGGTAGAGAAATGGGCAGTGCATGGTCGCGGTAGCTTAGCCTCCGTCTTTATCTTGTTGTTCAGACCGTCCACCGACCTCGATCCGATATCGTCATATACATACGGAGTACAGTACATACAATCGTCACAGATGGATTCAGGATCCCGATCAACGACGTATCTGTAGCGGGGTTATTCATTGCCCATGTGTCTCTGAGAGTATGTCATAGAAGCTCAGATTCCAACCTTTAAACTAGTGATAAGTTATTTCTTAGTCTGGGATATCATTTGGCTCGGGTTTCAGTAAAGTAGCGACGTTCGAAACTGAGCAGAGGGGTGTCAAAGTTGGTAGATCAGCAGTCAAAGCAGCTGTCAGACGCACTGGCCCATTTTCCCTTGGCGAGGTCAGTTATGTCAAGATAAGTTATTTAGTGATGTCGGGTCACCTGTTGACCTGCTTGAGGCACAACCGAGCGAACGGATGTGTCGGAATGTGACGCTTTGATGTCGCTAATGTTCTTGCAACAGAGTTATGCTATGGTGAAGAGACTTACAGTATAAAATATCCATCCCCCGCATAGTACCATCACTGTACTCCGTACTCCGTACTCCGTAAGTTACACATTACTGTTTTACCCACCTGCGATCAATAAAGATGGACAGACCGTCGACAGAGATGGACTCGCCGCCCGCCTACGAGTCTCTCTATCCTCCAAAGTCGAGTTTCGTAGAAAGAAAGAGGGAAAGACTAAAGAAGTAAGTCACACTTTCGGGCCCGATTTTATGTTTTCTCGCTCTTCTCGCTCTTCTCCTCTGTGTTCCTCTTCTCTCATCCGTCGGGTTTATTCTTTCGTCTGCATAACTTGTTATCCATTCGTTACCATCTTCGTACCAGGTTTGTTTTTTCGTCTACAGAAGTTATCCACACGTTACTATTTTCGAAACACGCCATGGTCGAGAACAAAGGTCTTATCAGAGCAATATTATATATAACCTGTTTTACACTCCCCGGAGTTTACTTTTGCGCCAACGCTTTATGGTAACTGAGCTGCGAGCATCGGACTCCAATCAAGTCATGAAACACCACTGATGATTGTTGATGAATTCAGCCTAGTTATGCAATTACTCCGGATACGAATTGTCAATCCCATCGTTCTCCCTCATGCTGGTAGGCACCTGCCCATACAATACTAAACCGTCAACAACTTTTTCTCATTTATTTGACAGAAGCCAGGGAACGCAGAAACGATCATGCAGACCAAATTGTCGGAAAACTAGATGAATTGTTGCAAATTGTCCGGCATCTTCAACGTCCGAATTGACGCAGGCTTCAAAGTTGATCTGCTCGTTTGTACAGTATACAGTATATTTTATTTCCGATAGTTATTAGTCTTCTCTTTATACCCCGGCTGGATACATACCCTCCCTCTTTCAATTAGATGACAGCAGCAGTAAGAACAAAAATGACCTTGCTATCCCTTGTGAAGTCTGGGAATTCCACAATTTGGTTCGCGTCGCATCCACAGATTATATTAAATAGTTACCAGTGGATTAGCCTATCTGGTATTTAGCCATGGATCCTCAAGCAGTTTCTTTGCTGTCTTTCTATCTTCTGGTCGCCATTGAAGCATCCCTCTCATAAAAACTAAAAACATTTCTTTATTTCTTCCACTAAGAAACTCTTCCGACGCTTCGAAACTTGCTTGGGGTATCTCTATGTCATGCTTCCACCGTCCTGTGAAAGTTTTATATAAGCCTCTCACATCTGATAGGTACTTTCAGGGAAAGAGAGATAATACATACCATCTTCAGTAAAAAATTCAAGGCTCCGTTTTCCACGCTTGAGCATATCTAAGGGAGGCGGCCCCAGAATGCCAATCACCTCAGCAAGATGTGCACGGGTGGAATACCCTTTCCCATCGGGATCATTGCCGTGGAACATGTGCTTGCCCTCAATCAAGCCCCAGACCTGATTTTCCCGACTCATTAGTGACCTCAAAAGAGCGTGATGAAGTGAGAGAATGTAGAGTAAAAACATACCATGACGCCAACATTCCATATACCAATTGGGTAGCTCCATTCAGCTTTCAGCATCACCTCTGGAGATCTGTAAACATTGGGTTGTACATCATGGTTTCTCCTCTCGTCTCCTCGTACAGCTGAACCAAAATCACTCAGGACCACTTGGCCAAATGTCTTTGGCAATTCAAACCGTCGGGAAGCATACACTGGTATCCCGTTGATAAACTTTCGCGGTGAAGGCTTCTTGATTTCAGCCTTTGTAAAGCGATCAAGGATCGCTCTATCCTCTATTTCTTGAAGAATGCTATCACCCTTAATGTCTAGTCAGGCTGCGGGTTAGCGGTCGTACTTTTGAGAAAATGAAGCTCTTCTTACCTGTATGGACAAGCTTGCATTCGGTATGCAGGTAGTCAAGCGCAAGAAAAACTTGCGAAAGACCAGCCCTGAGTAGGTTCTCAGTAAATCGATGATTGGAATTGCGATAGAGTAGATCCTTGAAACTCTCCCACATGGGTTTCTGGACAAGACAGTGATGATCACCTCCGGGACGAGGAATGGTGAACACATCTAGGGCCTTTCTCACATGGGCATAACCAGGATGCGATGCATTTCCTTGATTCAGATACTTATAAATCTGAAACTCTTCCTGATTAGCCTCATCACGCATGTATACCTTCACCGTCACATATTTATGACCTCTGGGTGCGTTGGCTTCTCATAGTTGAACATAGAGGGAGTTGACTTACTCGAGATCGCGAGCGAGCTATACGGTGGAGGTAACCCCAAATCCCAGTTTCCCGACGATCTGGTATCTGGAACTCAAGACGTCCCCAATGTTGACAGGATCATATCGTCCTTTCTTGAACGCTTCAAATCGCTCCTCATCAAGTTCAGATCCACTACTGACTGTTTCGAAGCCACTGGTCTGAAAACATAGAGGAGGGGAGGGAACTCTTCGAAAGGTGGCTTTGGCCCATCTCAGGAGAGAAGTCATGATGAGGGTACGGGTACAGAGGTCTCCGCCATAAGTTTTGATCCTTCGTTACGGGGCTCTCCATTAAGGCCTTAGGAGCTGCTAGCTGTCCTAGCCTTTAGCCTCGCTGAAACGAACCCCCGCTATCCCCCCGAGCAGCCTAAAGTCTAAGCCCGCTTATGCCCAATTCCGTGCCAATATTATTAAGGGAGCCAATACTATTGGCGGCAACTTCTGTACGGGGGAGCAAAGTGGGACGGATGTGCTTGACGTCGTTTAAACTTTTAAGTGTGCCGTCTGAGCTCGCTGTGATGAAAATAGCCTATCATTCCACGTCAGTTAAAATGCATCTGGGAATGAGATTTACAAAAGTAACTAACTCTCATGGACTATTATTGAACTGTTCAACGAGGAAAACGGAAAGTAGAGACAATCAAAGGTTGAGCTGGACAGAACGCAACTTTTCATAAGATTCAGCGTCATTCTAGCAGCGTTGCCATTAGGTGCAATTACCGAGAGAGAAATATGAGAAAACATAAAGTTCATCTCATGTCACCGCCTGCTTGGATACTCGGCGAACGAAACGTGGGTGGACCATGTATGCACACGCGGCATATAATTTTCAAACTTATATTATGAAACAGCTCGTTCCCGCTTGCTCACTTGACGGCTCCTTGAATTATCTGAGGCAGCATTTCGAGAAGCCGGGTCGTCTACCCCCAGGGTTGTGAAGCTGGAACCTATGTCTACGCCTTCAACCTCCTATGACAGCCCAGTCGTGTCTGAGAAGCTCGGGTCCGATACCTCTGGTTGCTGCAATACTTCTGACCCTCCTCGGCTTGGTGGGATACCTCAAAGTCCACATGCGGTATCACGTCACTGAACACAGTAAATTTTTAAGAGGCTCATCTGTCTCTTCCATCCAAGTTCCGACTCAGTGAAGTCGAATTTGCGTGGCGTATGACGCTAATTTGTAACTCTCTCCCAATCGATGATAGGGTAGTGACCATATATTTTCACAGAGCAATAATCATGTGAGATTGAGTGCCCCAATATCTCCCCATTCAGCTCCTTTTCACGCTTGATAATCCTAAAAAGCTCAACGACGCCTCTTACTGCAAGAGCCATGCTGTGTACGTTTTGCAATCTGCAGTATCAAGTGCTGCCTTTCCCTTCACTTCGGATGTCAAAAATGGGAAGAACATATTAGCTGTACCAAGAAAGAAAGAGGTTTGACCGACATCACCGACAAAGGGTGTTATGCAGCTGTTCTTGAGTAAAGGCCTGGCGGGAGAATCCCACTGCGTAGTCAGGTAGCTGGAATTGTGATGTGTTCGGGGTTCATGTAGGGGAGGTTCTAAAGGTTGTTGAGACTGCAAAGGCGGCCCAGTGGCAATGGAGGCTGCATCAAGTGAGACCGAGTTATCCCAGGCCTCATCTTTGCTAACAACCAGTTGGCCACGACAAATTGCGATATCAGCTGAGGGAACAATAAGTTCACTTACGGTTCGTACAATCCCAGTCTCACTTTTGCTTCTTAATTTTGAGCACACTGACGAAAACATGCTGTCATCAAACACTCTATCTCGAGGGTTATATGGTCATTTTGTAGCAATTCTTGACATAAAAGTCGGCTTTCGTTTTTGGGGCCGTCAGAATAATCGTCCATGAAGCTAGCCGCACATCAGCGGGAAAGACGTTCTCTATTGTGAGGGCTCTATGCATCCCTATCTCGTTTAGCAGCAAATCCCATCAACGGTGCGGTCTCACGATCGCTCAAGATCTGTCTCAAGATCTGTCTCAAGGGGATCAAGGGATCAGAGACCGGCCATACTCCGTACGGGATACTAGATCAGATAATCTAAAGTTCCGAGATAAGACTCACGATCCACGTGAGTGCGGCTTTTTGAGGCTCAATCGGTCCGACGTAGCTCCGGCGGCGGGATTTCATCGTTCCTTCCGCGACAGATGACTCTTGGGCCTTCGACGTTCACAAACAGCAACGATCATGCAATGACGATTACGGTGGGAGTCCTCGCTCTCCAGGGCGCTTTCTATGAACATCTGAAGTTGCTCCGGGCTGCGGCAGACAAACTGCAGGTCCACGAGCCGCAGGAATGGAGCTTCATTGAAGTCCGCACGCCGGCGCAGCTGGAAAGCTGTGATGCCCTCATTATCCCAGGTGGTGAAAGTACTGCCATTGCGCTTGTCGCTGCCCGTTCGAACATGCTGGAACCATTGAGGGATTTCGTAAAGTAGGTGTGCCAGTTGAACGCGGTTCCGAGGCTTGTTCCATTGAGAACTAACAGATAATCTTTTTAGGGCTCACCGGAGGCCAACCTGGGGGACCTGCGCCGGGTTAATTCTCCTCGCCGAGTCAGCGAACCGCACAAAACAAGGTGGACAGGAACTTATCGGTGGATTAGATGTGCGCGTGAACCGGAATCACTTTGGTCGCCAAACCGAAAGTTTCCAAGGGCCCTTGGACTTGCCATTCTTATCCTCTCTCGACGATATTGAGTCGCCGCGACCGTTTTGTGGCGTATTTATTCGAGCGCCAGTGGTGGAGAAAATTCTTCCGTTTAGCGACTCCATCCAAGTTGAGGAGGGGCGAAAACAAGAGACCGTTATAGCTCCGTCGCGAAAGCCGGAAAACATTGTGGCTCGAGAAGCCATGAGTGACCATGTGGACGTGCTCGCAAAGCTACCCGGAAGAGCCGCTAAGTTGGTAGATCGCGGCGTAGACGTCGCGGCGGACGCCGGTGACATCGTCGCTGTAAAACAGGGGAACGTGTTTGGGACCAGTTTCCATCCCGAATTGACGGACGATCCCAGAATCCATATGTGGTGGCTGCGACAGGTGAGGAACGCGGTAGAAAAGGCTAGAACTGCGAAGACCAAGACGCAAGATACCCTGGTTTGTCGATAGAGTAGTCACAAAGGTCATGCGTTTTCGCAAGATTTGTTTTGGGTATCATATAAACTCGTTTTGAATTATTGAATGCTAGAATTGCTTCTTTACGCCTGTTTTGCGCCAATAGCCACCCAAACCCACACAGTCTACCTACCTCTACCATATTGTTCCTCTTCTCTGCGCCTCTCATCTGCAATCGCCCGGCCGTATCCTCCACGGCCAGGGTCATATTCATCTCTGTATTCATCTCTGACTTGTCCGCCAGACTTACCCCGGCTGTTGGAGTTGTAAGTTAAAAGGAGTTTAAAAGCTTGAGTCAAGGGGTCATACCCATATTGTCTTCCTTCCTGGAACCCAGGGTCCAAATCGGTTCGAATTATTCTCTCGTCCAACTTGGTTCCCCCGATGTATTTCATGCAGTCTAGCGCGTCTTGATGCGTGTAGTACTCAACGAAACAGAAACCGCAGGGGGTTTTTGCGAACCGATCAAGACCCATCACGAGCCGTTTGATCTCGCCACATCTATTTATCGCTCGTAAGCATCCGTTGTATGCCTCAGGTGTCTTTTTTATCTTACTTTGCGAAGAGTTCGTGGATTTGTTCTTCGGTTGTGTAGAAGGATCTGTCAAACATCGTCGTTAGAACCACAATCGCATTATCGCAAGGGGTAGAAATCATCGCCTCTGCGTACAAATTTCCAACATAAAGAGTGGTGGCATCTTTCAAAGGGTCCTCAGGCTCAACCTGTGGTTTGTTCTCTTCGGCGTCCTCCCGGCCAGGGCCTGGCCTTCGTCTTTTGTTCTACCCACGGGTTAGAGGTGAGGAGAAAGCGGAGGCGGAGTAAAATCACTTGCCTTGTTCAAATAATATGTGCTGGGTCGATCCAGCCTGTCAATGGTATGCCTCATCTTGTTGTTGGCCCGTTCTCAATAATCAAGGCGAGGTTAAAAGAGTGTTTTGGGAGCTCGCCGATGCTGCGGAAGAAGCGATGAAGAGAGAGAGCTTGGGGCTTGGCGCGACCGACTTCACTCTTCACCAAAAGCTCAACCGACCTCAACAACGAAAACGCGAATGAAGCCCTGACCGTGCCAAAGCTGCAAACCACTACTGTGATCGTGATCTTGACGTGAATAAACGCCAATTGGCGCGGCATTTTTGTCCTTTTCTCGGTACAACGTTGCCGCTGACCATCCCTCAACGTTTCAATGCCGCGTGTCGTCGACTATGCGCCAGCCTGGCTATCCAGGCCTTCACCAGGCGCTACATTCTTCTCTAGCTCGGGGTCGAAAAAGTCTACGGAAAAGGGTGCAGAATCATACTTTGGGCCGACAAGAGTGCTGGCTAGACGAGGGACAGAAGTATTTGCCGTGGTGGACAATGAAATCCGATGGGCAAACCTAGCCCTTTTGAAAGATCGGTGGCAGGAAGAGATAAGACAGAAAAGAAAAGGGACAGACTATGGAAATGAAAGTGCTGGCAGTATATCTTCTGAGACTTCAACGTCTTTTAAGAGAGGAACCCTGAATAAACCTACATCTGAGAGGTCAACGGGAGACGATGTCCTCGGTTCTACGGAAACTGTACCGTATTATAGGGTAAGACGATGTCATCCCACATATCATATAGCACTGTTCTTACTTATCTAGATTCTTACTGCACCAGTATACGGTCAGATAAGGCAACTCATTCCATCCCCGAATGGTGCATTCCTCGCCATCCTTACCACCCACACTATCCATATCGCCGTTCTACCCGATGTATCGCATCTATCCGGCCAGGAGCCCTCCCCTATTCGACTAAGGACATACCAACTTGGGCCCGCCACACATGTAATTCCTGAATCTCCAGTGGTTTCTGCCATATGGCACCCTCTGGGGATACACGAGAACCATGGGGGTTGCATTATTACAGTCACAGCAGATTCAGCCGTTCGGATGTGGGAGATTGATAGGAGAGATCACTGGTCGTTTGATCGTCCTGCTCTTGCAGTTGACCTGAAAAAACTAGTTGATGGGACATCGTCGGATGAAGACTTCACGCCGTCTGGATTTGGCCAGAACAGAGGGTTCTCTGCAGATGAGTTTGACATGGAAGCCGCATCGGCCTGTTTCGGTGGCCGTGGTCATGAACGCGAGGATGGGTGGGCAGCAATGACCCTATGGATATCCATGAGACAGGGCGACGTTTACGCGCTATGCCCTCTTTTGCCATCAAGATGGCGGGCACCGTCGTTAACTATTCCAAGTTTGACGACGTCAATCATTCACAAATATGCGGCCGTGCAGGAGGACTTATCAGAGGATGATGATGAACGAAGAGCCGTCGCACAACAGTACGAATGGCTCCGAGAGGTGGATAATCAGGAACCAGTACTAGTTGTAGATGACTTTGCAACTTGGGAAATTCGAACTCGACCGGCGAAACCCGATCTTATACCAAGGCTTCAAGGCCCATTTCAATTTGACATCGAAGAGGAACCGGAAGACCTTGATATCACTGACATTTTTGTGGTCGCAGCTAAATCTGACACTGATGACCTTTTCCGGGGTGAAGACGACGGAGACGTCCCTGATGAAAGCAGCCAAGATGAGATGTCTGGGACCGTCATTTGTCTTTTGACGGAGAATGGAGTGGTTCATATCGCTCTCGAGATGAATGGGGTCGAGGGTCAATGGCTCCCTCAGAGAAACCAGAACACCTTCACTACTCCCATGTCAGACGCATCTGAGCTCATGCTACTCGAGTCTTTGAAAACGGTGAGAGACAGACACCGTCAACCAAATTCATGGCCTACTTTCACGGAGGACCCGGGTTCGCGATATGGTTTCTTTGTCACCGCAGCCAACAGTGTCACCTTCATATCTCTGTCCTCATGGGTGAGAAGACTGGAACCAGAACTACAGACGGAAGATACGACTGGATCCGCATTTCGGATCAATGTTCTCTGTGACGGTTCTATAGCAGAACGTGAGCAAATTATTCAACTTCCCGGTAGGGGTCCATTAAACGACTCCGAACACCTCACAAACAGCTTGGCGATTTACGATTTTGACCTGGGCTACATGCTATTGACATACGTGCCTTCTCAGGTGTGTGCTGTGGTTTTGGAGTTCGCTGCTAATGGCGATTTGGACAATGTACAAGACCACGTACCCTTTGAACCGGAGGCAAGCGTTCACCCATCTTACACACCCGTCGTCCAACGAGCCCCGTACCAAGTTCCTTCGGTCCTTTACTCCGCTAACCCACTCCACTCCTTTATCGACGACCACGTTCCTCATGGCCGCAGACACGCGCTAAAGGAGCCTATTCGGCTATCTCCATCGACACTTGACACCATCACCGCTGCCCATCGGATAATAAGTGCATACACGCATGCCTTGGAAAAGGCGGCTTCTGACTTGTTCCGCAGATGCGAAAGACTTCAGGGAGAAATGCGCGACCAGTTGTGCCAACTAGTGGATATTGCAGGCCGAATCAATGATGTTTCTCAAGGGACCGTTCGTCGCGGTCAACGACCTGGCGCAAATGGCCGCGAAGAGGCGCTTGAATCAAGATTGACCGCGGTAGAAACAAAGCAGAAAGCGTTGGCGATGCGATACAACACTCTCCGCAGCAAACTTTTGAGAGCCGGCGGCCGGCCAATAAGTGAAAAGGAAAA
This sequence comes from Chrysosporium keratinophilum, assembly GCA_029850275.1. NCBI lineage: Eukaryota > Fungi > Ascomycota > Eurotiomycetes > Onygenales > Onygenaceae > Chrysosporium > Chrysosporium keratinophilum. The sequence goes on from JARBIX010000012.1 coordinate 73,151, forward strand.
CAGTTGGATGCAAGAGGTTGATACGATGGCAAGCTCGATTGAAAAAGCAGACGAAGACTCGCGGGCGGAACTCATTCAGAGGCTTAAAACGGTAAGATATTTTGATACTGCTCCCTCTTTTCATTGGGGTGCGTTGCTAATCCGCACGGTATTAGGCGAAATCTTTGGCTGAAGAACTTATCTCTGAATCAAAGCGTCTTTCCGAAGCGCCTCCCAAAGAAACGAGCACTGTCGAAATTGATGCCCGGTCAAACCCCTTGAAAGTTCCAGCTCGACTGCAAAGAGCCAAAGTCGCAGATGCAATGAGTATGGTGGAAAGAGAGTGAGTTGATTCCTGTTCTCAATTTGGTTTCAAGCACTGACTAATGGGGTTCCAAAATCTAGGGCTGTTGTTATCGAGGCTATAACATCACGGCTCGAAAGACTTAATACTGGTGCTTCTGAGCTCTGAGTCTTTTGTGCCGTTCCCCGGTCTATTTCAGACACATTTGCCTCGTTGATTGGGTGGACATCTCTAAATGATACCTTGGCCTCTTTGCCGCATGCAAAACATCGCCCTTTGGATGATTTCTTTTCCCAGGTTACGTTCATACTAGGAATGGTGAACCTCTGCCGGTTATTCTGTAGTTGAAACGGATGGATAGGAAACGAGAAAAGGGAGAAGTGACAAAACGAAATATTCCCGAAAGTTGCATCATGATGATTTCTTTCTTATGTGGTGGCTTTATTGAGGTGGGTATATATGCTGATGGAGCATCGTTTGGTTTAATTGAAGCAAAAGAAAGAGGGTTTTACAGTTGCCAGAACCGCGTGATGAAGAATATTTGCAAAACCAATGTTGTAACAAGCACATACGACCATAGGAAGTGGAAAACAGGGCTTCCCGTCCGCTCAGCCGTACTTAAGCCACTATTGAACGCGGCCAATTCTCCTGAGAGCCCTCCAACAGTGCCGCTTCAAAGGTGAGCGTCGACGAGCCTTGGGGTGGGCGGGGGTGAGCCTTAGGTGAGTGAGGATGATCACTGCGTGGGTTGAGGGCGAGCAGCCGATTTAGGGGGTGAGTAGGGTGCTGGAGCAAGGGTTGTGAGACTTCTTATACCGTCGCACATCTCTACGTTTTTGTACTTGAAATTCCGATTTCTTATCACACCCTTCTGAAGTTTTATTCTCTCTTCTTCAAAACGAAAATGTCCACGAGAAAGTATCGAGACATCCGTCTCCGTAGACTAGACTCTAGTCCAGCTAGATAGTTCTTCCGATCCAACAGGGTATTTATGGCCTCACCATGATCCTCTGATCGCGATCCTCATCCATCCATCCATCCATCCCCGAGATCTCCATCTTCCGTTCGCCATCTCGTGAGCCATTCGTCACCTTCCCAATCTGCCCAATCGCCGTAGCATGTTTTCGAGGCTGTGTTCCTTTTGAGGCCGTATAGCAAGATGCCGATAAGTAAAGAATTGTTTGAAGTCAAAGAATTTCTCGCTATTATTTTTGGGGTCGTTGAGAGGGGCGAAGCGACGTCGGATACCCCGGTGGTGGGGCGTTCTCATCCTGAACACCTCGAGCTCTGCCGCTGCGAGGACTTTGTGTGGATCAAAGCGAGTTCTTAACCGCTGGGCCAAAAGAGAATATCCTCCCGATAAATGCCAAGGGCATTGGAACGGCTAAGACAGTAGAGCGTCTAGGGTTTGACACTTTGTCCTATGTTGCGTTGTGGACGGAGGAGGAAGGAGTAATCCAGCGAGGCGTTGTTTTTGTTTTGGGTTGTAGGCCCGCGGGGAGATGCTTTGCCACCGGGCGCTGGGAAGGGGAGTTGAACCCCATCTCACCGCCTTCTTTCCGGCCCTTCCACCTCCCGAGAAATAAGCACTGACAAGGCTATGAGTTCATCGGGGGTGCGCGGTTTGGGAATCGGTCTTTCAGAATTTAGGGCTGTCCATATTCGGATCATTTCTGTCCAGACTGCATCTGCGACGCTGCAGTGTAGCCAGATGTGCTCTATACTGAGGTCTCCTCCATGTATTGGGCAGTCCTGCAGTCTGGGTTCGATCCAGCTGAGATCTCTTCCTGTTTTCACCCTTCCGTGGAGCATCCGCCAGATTAGGTCACCAGCTATTGGCACGTCTATGAAATTGCGCGCCGAGCTCCAGAGGTTCGCAGGTGTTTCAGTTCTTCCAGTCAATGCCTGGTAGGCTTCAAGCGGTCTATCAGTTCGGGCGTCGAAGTCGACGTCTTGCAGTTTGTCTTCCAATAGTATTTCGTGGGCCTTTCTAAACGTGAGTTCTTCCAGGTCTATCCCCTTCCGTGTCCTCATTTCAATTACACATCTGTTCGGCCGCACCCAGGGTGTCCCTTGGGGCTCGTACAGCTTGGTCTTCCATTCCCCGGGGAGGATTTCGATCAGTTGTCGTATCGCCACCTTAATAGCGTCAACGTCCTCTGGCTGAGCATTCGGGGGGACAATGGGCTCCCACGTTCGGGGGTTCCACATGTCTCCGATGAATCTCTGTCCTAGGTCCCAGATCTGCCTCCACCTCTGGGAGCCCCAGCGCCTTACACCTGCACCCGTTGTAATCCCTATGCGAGGATGGTACCACGGGTAGATGCTTAGCACGTCTGCAGCCGTCTCCGGTTCCTTTGGTTGGAGGAACTTATCGAACTTGCCTCCGTTCAGCTTTTTCCATCGGTTCCAAACACCCGCCAGCTCTGGGGGTGGTTTGAGGTTGCTTCCCAGCCATTGCTTCCAAGATTGAGTTACGGCCTGCGTCAGCAATCCGCTTCTCGTTGATTGGGATAGTACTTCCACTAGCAGTTTGGGCCAGATCAGGGTGTCACCCCGATCGGTCGAGGCTCTTGCGGCCATTGCGGTCATGGATGCGTTGGCAACCGTTCCCAGGTCAAAGCAGCCTATCCCACCCCTACTTGCTTCGATGCAGGCGTGCAGGTCTTTTATTGTGCCGTAGGATTTGTCGTCCCAGACTAGTCTATAGTATTCCTTCTCCAGAGACTTTCGGATCCCTGGGGGGATCTCAATAAATCTTGCCGCATACCTTGGGATTGACAGCATCAGGCTATTTGCTATCAGGACTCTCCCTTTAATCGAGAGGTGCAATTTGAGCCTTGATGATGCGATCCTGTGGAACCTTTGTTCCATTGCATCCCAGAATTCCGAGAGATGCTTATCCGGTTCGAAGCCCACGGGGATACCTAGGTGAACGTATGGGTTATCGGGGCCTACCCTCTGGACTCCGGGGATGTCTATTTCGACCCCTTCTTTGACCAGCAGGTATGACTTTTTTTTTTTTTTTATTTGGTTACGCCTCTCACCCTAAGGGTATAGGCAGCTACTGCTAAAGTCTAACATACAAGGAAACCCAGCCTAGGGAGAAAACCTTGTGACGCATCCGGTCGACAGTCTCACCATTTGTAGAGTCTCCGGGTACCATGAAGTGCTGCGAGAAGCAGCCACTTAGCACCAAATTTGACCAAGTCATGAGCGTCGTAACTTTGTTTGTGAAAACGCGAAGAATCGTGCTAAAAGCGAAATTTTGAACCCTAAGCTGCGCTAATCGCACGTTTACGCTCCAAGTTCCGCTCTGGACCTCAAACCAATTCCTCCAGCTTCTTCGCCAGGCGATTCTGAGTGAGAATGTTCTGTCCGATTCACCATTTCGCTGCTTTTCGAGCGCCTGCCGCTGTATCGAGGAGCCAACTTATGTCGAGACGGCCGTTCGAAAGCAGCTGCTCGCGGTTCGTTCGATTTGGGCAGTAAATGAGCACATGGCGCACCGTTTCGCAGCTATAGCCGCAATCACAGGCCGGTGAGTGATGCCCTGGCACTCGACGTCTGTGTAGGAAATCTCGAAGGCCCGTCTTACCTGTCCGTATCTGCACGATTGCTGAGCTATGGCTCTTATGCAGGCGCTTGTGAAGGTCGAGTATCGTTGGGTCCGGTGGTCGTGCGTGGTTCTCACCCCAGGCAGGCGCCCGGCGGTCCCACCGCTTCTTCCAGCGTCTGGTTGCGGCATCCTTTGTCTCTTTCGCAGAGCTAGGGGCGTTGTTTGCTCCCCTTCTGGCCCTCAACGGGGGGGTGCCTCGAGATCCTTCCAAGCGGCTTCCCAGTCTTTTGCCATGGGGCAAGGGTGGGCCAATTGTTCAATGGGCTGGCGAACATTTTGATGGCGTCGTTTCAGGCCCCGTCGAACGGCAGTGCAAGCTGACTCGATTTGAGCTGCAATTCTTGATTCCTTTAAGCGGTGGATTGCCCGCGCAGTCAGCGAGTCGAGGTGCAGGTCCAGCGGCGAAACAAAGGTCTCAGTCTCGAGGGATGCAATCGGCGTGGCTCTGTACGCGCCAGCAACAATTCGGAGGCACTCGTTCTGTGTCGGTGCCAGCTTCGCTGCCAATCCTGTGAGCGTGCGTCTATCGTGGTGGTCTGAGACACCTGGCTTATGCCAGGCAAGCGAGCCGTAGGTGAGGGCTGGCCTGATGACCATCATGTATACCTGTCTTGCTTGCTCGAGAGGTAGACCCCATGTCGAAGCTGTCGTGCACTTGAGCGCCCGTATTTGTAACTTCATCTTGCCCGTAATAGCATCGAGATGTCCTTTCCAACGGAGTTGAGGATCCAGAAAGACTCCCAGTACCCGCATCACGCTGCTCGGCTTGATCGAGCGGCCTCCGAGCGTCAGTTCCGCCTGCATGTTTGGCAGACGGCGCCTCAAGAAGTGCATAAGCTCGTACTTGTCAGGTGCGAACACCATTCCATGCCTCAGCGCCCAATGCTCAGCGTGAGCGTGGATTTCTGCCAGCTTCTCACAATTCCCTTCGGTGGTCGGGCCCCAGGTGATGAGATTCGTGTCGTCCACGAAGCCGATGTTGCTGACCTTGCCTGGCTCCTGGCATACTTCAAGTAGCTCTGCGTTATAGAACAGAAACAGGATGGGTGAAAGCGGCGAGCCCTGCGGTATTCCCATCGAGACGTCTAGCGGAGCGGTCTCTTCTTCCCCCAGCAGGAGCGTAGTGTGCCTGTTGGACATGAAAGAGTGCACCCAGCCTGCTAAACACCGTGGCATTCCACGCTTCAACACTGAACAGGATCTCGTGGAGACGCTCTTTTCGAACGCGGTCGTAGGCGCCAGTTATGTCCAACGAAAGCACTGTTGCAACAGCATCTGGCTCCTCCCATACCGTCCGGATATGTGCGAGCAGCAAGGTGATTGCAGCCTCCGTTGAACGTGACTCTCGGGCGCCCATCTGCTGCGGTGGGAGCATGTCTCGATCCTCGGCCAGCTTACGTATCTTCTTCGCGGTCACCGCTTCGACGATCTTTCCCACGGTGTCTAAGAGGGCGATCGGCCTCCAGGCTCTCGGTGACGAATAGTCCGGCTTGCCTGCTTTCCGGAGTGCAACAGTTCGCGCAAGCTTGAAGGTACTTGGGTAGTATTCCCAGCTCCAGCAGCCTCGAATGAGCTCTGCCAACGCTTTCGCAAGCGGTCTTCACATCATCTTCAGGAACCTGTTCGAAACTCCGGAGATTCCCGGCGCTGTATCAGTTGCCATCTTCGCCATGACAGCTTCAACGTCGTCAGCCGAAATCGTTATCTCCCAGTCGTTTCGTGCATCAATGGAACTAGGTCACTCAGGTCAATCTCCGTAGTCGAGGGAAAGAACTGATCACTGAAGGCCTTTGCCTTCGCTTCGAGGGTGCTGGCCACGCTGCCATCTGCCGCCATGAGATTTGGAATTGAGAGGGGAGCCGGTGGCGTTCCGCTCGTCGTTCGGCCCCATTTCGCCATTCGCCATAGGAGCTTCGGGTCATCACTCGCCGAGTTCATTAGCCTGCGGAAGCTTGCTGTCTTAGCCAGCTTCACCTCTTGGTTACGCTGATTCCGTGCTGCCTGGCGTTCATCGTCTGAGTAAAGCTGCGGATTCCGCAAGACGTTCTTGTAATTTCGGACTGCTTCAGCAACTCTTGGGGACCACCAGTGCTTCCCACCAACCTGCGGCTTGATGCACTTGCCGTGGCGATAAGCGAGGTCTTTCACGAAGCCAACGAGATAGTCCGCGTATCGTTCAATGTCCCCTTTGCACTCGAAGGGTAGCGGCATTAGCAGGTATTCTGAATCGAGACAGACTGTCTCACTGTCAGTGCTTTTCCATGACCAAACTCGGCGCTCGGAGCACGGGGTTTTGCCGTCGAGAACTGTTAGCACCAGCCTGTGATCTGATCCCATATCCAGTGGGTCATCGATGTTGCAGCTTTGCAGGCGGCCGTACAGGCCCACGGACAGGAAAGTTAGGTCAAGAGTCAAGTCTCGGTGTCCGGTATGCTGTCTTGTAACCATGCCTTGTGGTGTAGCAAGCTCGAGAGACAGTTCTTGAGTGATTGCGATGAGATCCCAGGCGGCGTCGTGAGCTCGTTGAACTCTTTCGCCACCCCAGCTGCCATGATGGAGGTTCAGATCACCAACGAGGGCGATCTCAGCGTTGCGGTCTGCAACCTGCGTGATGAGGCCCAGCGGTGAGCTATCGTTCAGCGTAGCAGCATGGCTTTCAAGGGGTTCATTGTAGACGTTGATGACTTGTATAAGGCCTTCCGCTGTCTCCAGGCTAAGCGTTGCGATGTCTCTTGTATGATATACAGCACTCCATTTGCTGGAGTCTAGGCGCTTGTTGATCAGGAAGCCCACTCTCGGGCGCAGTCTCACGCCGTCCTCGCTTCCCTTCCAAGCTTCCATCGGCCAGAAGCGTGCAGCTCTTGAGCACCTGAGTGCAAAAGTGTCACTCGCAACGGCGGGTTCCTGGAGGGCTATGACATCTACCTTTTCAGCTTCCGGGTTTACAATCAGGGTGTTCTGTACCGGGCCATGCCTTCCAACGTTGTATTGTAATAAGTGTACCGTCATTAGATGTCTTCTTCGGTCTCCATCTGCTTGTCCGGCTGGGCTTGACTGCTGTCGAAGGGTCTTGGGGCCATCATCGTAGTGATTGTATTTCGCTGGCTGCATCCGTGTTTGCTTGAACTCACGGCTGTCTCTCGGCCTCTGACGGGTGAAAGAGCAGCTCTGCGCTTTGCTCCTCTGGTTGTCACGATCTCCCAGTCTGCGTCACTAATGGCGGTGTTCACCGCGGCTCGTTCAGGGACTGCGAAGGTTGTTGGCCGTGTTTCGAAGGCTTGCTGAGCTCTCGCCGCTGCCTCTCTTCGGGTCTGACAGTTCGAGCTCCATGCCGGGTGGGCTCCGTTGCAGTTCACGCATCGTGGACTCTTCCTTGCTTTCCTGTCTTCGCAGTCTGTGTCCTTGTGTCCTGCCTTTCCGCAGTAGCCGCACCGTTCGCCGCGTCTGCAGACCTTCGCTGTGTGCCCAATTCCGTGGCATGCAAAGCACCGCGTGACTCTGCACTCTCGGTGGAAGACCTCGCCTTCGTGGAGGATGCTGCCGAGGACTATCCCTTCTCGTAGAATCAGGTTCGCTTGCTTCGGGTCCGCGAGGTCAATGTATAGTGGTCCGGCCATCCGGCCTTCTCTTCGTTTGCCAAAGGCAAGGCCTAAGATGTTCACGTTTCTTGTGAGTTTAGGGTTCTGTTTGAGAAGCTCTGCCCGTGCCTTCTCGAGGTCACTCGCATCGAGTGCGTCTGCTCGAACGCCTTTTATCATCACCGTGTAGCGGGCCTTTCTGATAGTCGCCCGGTCCCCAAACGCCTTCGTCCACGAGCCATCGATGCGGCAGATGGTGTCCTTGTCTGCTGCAGTTGCTGCGAGAAGGGCCACGTCGTTGTTCCTCATGTATCTCGCAGCCACAACCACGTCCTTCGGCGTTCCCAGGGCTTCCTTCCGTGCCTTGTTCGCTCGATTCGTGAGGGAGGGGGGGGGAGGTTTCTTCCCCAGTGAGGGCAGCGCACCCTTCTCTCGAGAGGATGATTGTTCGGTCCTCGCGTCTGGGGGCTGCTTTCGCCGCTGCCTGCGGCATCGAAGCAGAGCTCTTTGCCATCTGTGCCCACGTTGCCTTCGGGAAGGCGGTTGCTTCGTGCCCTACTTTCGAAATCGTAAGGATTGCCATCGAGATCTTGAGGGAGGACGCGAGGGCCACGCTTTGCGCTTTGCTCGCAAGCTTTAGGGCCTTCGAGGCCTCAGCTTTGGTCATTCCGCTTGAGCTCGAGGCTCCTGTGCTAAGTAGCTCCATCAGGTCAATGAATGCCTTCTGCATCGTTTCGAGTTCCTCATGGTTGGTTTTCTGGCTGCTGCCAGATTTTTCGGCAGTGCCCTGCGGGCTCTGCGGCTTCTCACCCTCCATAACGGCGCGAAAAGCGTCTATTATGAAGGGAGAATGGGCCTGATGCTCCTTTCGAGCGTGGATAGTGCGAAATCTGCGTTGGTTTTGTTTCTTTATGTCAATCGACTAGTGTCTCCCACTAGTCGCTCGTCGAGAGCTATCAGGGCAATATCAGTTCGGTAAAATTGGACCACCCCTGATGGATCTAGAGGTGCAAGGCTTGGAGGGAATTGGTGACAAAAGTGGCGGCCGAAGCAGGCGAGTATTCGATGGATATTTGTCGTGCACAGCGTACGAAAACACGTCCAGATAGAGCTCGTCGAGAGCTATCAGAGGAATATCGGTTCGATAAAATCGGACCACCTCTGATGGATCTAGAGGTGCAAAGCTCGGAGGGAATTGGTGGCAAGAGTGGCGGCCGAAAGCGGCCGAGTATTCAATGGATATTGGCCGTTGGGCAACCGGACATAACCGTTCACGTAGTGCCAGTTGAAATCTGTCTAGCGGAAGTACTTTGGGTATGAACGGCCTTCTGGTTGTTGAGATATGGCCTCAATTGTCTGCCACTATTTGTATTCTATTGGTATCTTGGGATATAGATCTGGTAGCCGATAAGCTTGATAAGATAAGCTTATCGGTGCTTGGCGCGAGAACGACAGGGCTTAGTAAGGCAGGAACACCAAAACAAGAGGGCAGGCAAGCAGAGATTTTCCGGTCACAAACAACCAAATAGCTTGATGGGGAGTTGTTGGATTGCGGTCAAATTTAAAAAACTTGGTGGCCTTTTGTTGTTCGATAGGTGTATCCAGTTTTAGCACGTTCAGGCCGATGGTGGTGGAGTGCTGTGTCCAGCAGCCCAGATGGGCGGAAAACCACGTTTTGGGCGATAGCCCAACAACCAAGGGTCCAGGAACGATAGGGTAAATCGTAGGATACTCAGAAAACGAAGGGCTTCAAAATGGAGGTATTTTCAAACTGTCTGGACAACAACTCGTCGGATTCGTGTATGCAATGTCAAGTCTTTCCATAGGCAAAGTTATTGCACCTTGACGACAACAGCGGCCAAAAGCATCGACTCCGCCTTCAAGCTTTTTAGTCAAAGCTTCAGCACTCCAGTGAAGGGCGGCGCAAAATTTGCAAGTGACATCCATCCGGCCAAGGTGTAATGACGCCCAGTTGGAACGCCGCGGCCAAAATGCCAAGGGGAGCTCTCTATCCGCGAAAGAGTAGCAATCCAAGCACAAGATATCGGACATTGTTTCCAGTCTAGCAGGAAGCTCGTCCATTTCTTGCAAACGCCTACACCGCGAGCATAAGACGAAGGTATAAGCACCATCTTTCATCTGGCCTAGACACTAAGAAAGGGTTAGAACGGGTACAATATAAGCGCGCAGGAGTCAAAAAAGGACCGTACCTCATCAACCAATATGGGCTCATTAAGCTGATACACACGTTCGAAAGATTGCACCTCCAGGCTCCAGCAGACTGGCGGCATGTAGGCAAGAGTCACATTTTCGAGCACCGGGATACGAAACATTACAGCCGCAAGCTGGAGTAGCGCACAACCTGCAACATAGAACGTCAGGAATCAGGAGCCTGGAGGCCATTCCAAAAGCAGGAGCAGAAGAACACAGAGGATATATCGCACCGACGACCGTAAGAAGTTCGCGAAGAGACCACCGCTGTTGTTGAGCTCGTATGCGTAGGAAGCTGATACACATTTTCAAACGACTGCACATCCATCATCCGGGCAGCTCCCACACAAGAATCACAAAATCGACCATGAGGGCGCATTATATCTCGAGCACAGGCGGGGGTAGAGCACTGGCGGCGCATTGGATAGTTGAAAACCATGTTTTGAACGAACCACAGAGATAGATTGAAAAAGAAGTTACCCTACCGTGGAAGGTCCCCAAAAAACAAACAGAACGGCCAAATTTATATCCCACGGATAAGCAGCAAAGCTGGCAGGAAGGCAAGCTCCATCTCACGTTATTTCTCATGATCACACCACGAAAGTATGAAAACGCGTCAGAAATGAGCGAAGGTAAATACAAGCACGGTTTGAAGGAGCCGCATTGAAAAAACCGAAACAGGAGATGATCGAGATATAATAACATGAGGAACCCCGCGAAGGTCAAAAACATTGCAACACCATAGGCAAACCGCAAGGCAGCGGTGCCAAAGCCACGGAAAGGAAGAAGGCACGCAAAGCACACAAAGATACGATGAAGATAGAATAAAATGAAGAAAATAATAAAGCCGCCGGAGGATAGAAGAGTAAACAATAAGGCCGACCCCCCCGCCAGGCGGCAAAATCCGAGCGGGAACAGTAATCAGATCACATAAGCTCCGAAAGAGTACGCTAGGCCCAAAAAAAACGAAGTTGAAAATCAAAAGCAGAAAAAAATCAAGTTCTTCAATGGTTGTGGGGCCCCGTCACCAGCGAATCACATCGTCAGAAATAATGCCAAGAGTTGCGGAAAAACAATAACCCGCTCTCAAAAAGGCATAGTCTACAAACCTATAAATAACTCCACTCAAAAGAGGTACAGCGTACTTCAAAACGGGAGCGGAGAGCAATAGGTTCCATAATATATAAACCTAATTAATAGGGTTTATCCAAAACCTTCCAACAAATGCTACCACATACTGGTGCCGTTAACGACCTCCCCGCCCAGGCAGACATGTCCATCTCTCAAAGGCCTAGGGAGCTAGCAAGCATGTGCGGAAGCTCTAGAAACCACGAAACGGCAAAATGCAGAGAGATCGATGTAATGCTCTAATCTAACTACATCGATCCGGAAAAGGGGAAAAGCTGAGATGAGATGAAAACTCTGCATCGGCGGATCATGGAAGATCCGCTCCGATGGCTAGAGGCTATAACTACAACGAGACTATCGACAATGGCATGATCCCCCGGCCTACACTGTTTGACAACGAGATTGTATCTTCTGCATATGACAACTGCAACCAGCAATCCTCTGGACAAGGCTCCTCAAGCACAGCGGATTCTATGATCCCGTGCCGCCCAGAGACAGGGAGCAATAAGCCGGGAGGCGTTGCTTCAGAAACAACTAGGCTAGGGGTACTGGCAAATGTTGCTGACTGCTCCTGTGAAGCCCAGATCAGGCCCCCAACACGACAACAGCCACAGCACACTCAATTAAATCGGTTCCGATGAGACGGGTATAGATAGCTACAGCTTCTATGGAGCTCGTTCACATATCAGTACGATACAGGTTGCAGACCCAACAGCAGCTCCTTTTGAGTTGGCAGCGTTCGACCATAGGCCCAATAGTGACTTACGGCCCCCGAATCCACCTCAGACCTCCAGCACAGACACTTTTGGGCACAACGGTCGAAATGCTCCTTCATTGTTTATCAGCGGGACACTTGGAACAGATGACGACATGGAGAACGAGGCAGTACTGGCACAGCCCGCTCACGTCGGGGACATGTCACCCAGACCGAGATCTTCGACATCGATACGGCTGACAATTTGCCCAGCTCCGCACTCACATCGACTTAAATGCAAGCCGACGCACCTTCGTTCTGAGCATAATCGCGGCTCTCTATATTCCCCTATCTTTCCTTGCGGTATGCCTCGACAACGCATCGTTAAACATAATTTTTACCGCGCTTTAACCAACTGGCTGCAGACTTTCTTTGGGATGAACATTGCTGAAGCTCCCCCAAGAGATTTCTCCCAGCTGAATGGCTTTCTGAATGCAACGCTCGAGGAACTTTCGCCGGTCGCTTATAATCAGACCGCACCCATCCTAGCAGTCATGTCATCATCAAACGGTCGCAATTGGGATCTCAAACTATTTGCATCGCTTGCGGCGCCGCTCGTCTTGACCATCCCATTATTCCTCTTGGCGGGAGGAATATTAAGAGCCTCCATCCGGTCCGCAGCCAAATACGTCTGGGTCTGGCGGGTAGGCCTGATATTAACCGGTTTCGCTGTTTTCGCACTGTTGGCCATAGTGCCATTCGTATGGGTGTTGGGCCCAGTGTGGTACTTGCTACTCGGTCTGCACGTCGGGTGTTTCACGCCCTTCGGAGGCTGGCAGGTTTATTGCCATCGAGCGGGGAAATCGTGCATAAAGTGGGTAGCTTTCTTAATCTTAGTCTGGGCCCTAGGTATAGGACTGCTCAACAGGTCAGACATGTCATCCGAATCAGTACTCGTTTTTCAAATGGCTATGGTTGGATATTTCGTCTTCCCAAGTATTTGGAGACTGTTAAGGAGTTGCTGTGCCGCCTGATCTCCCCCATTTCAGCCAGTTTGGTGATATCCTGCCGTCTCTTCTTGGAAGCAGCCCAGCGTGCGGGATGAGCTTTGTGATACCAGACTTGGGTGCCGAGAATCGCAAATTGATCGTTGATGCCAAATCGGCCCAATTTTTTCCGTATTGACAAGCTACCATCTGGTAGCGAAGCTACACCCTGGAAGGCCCGGGGAAGCGAAAGGCACTATGCCGTACGAAATGTGGGAGATGGATGGAGTCTCTAAACTACGGTGCTAGGAACTAACTAATAAATACATGCCCCCTGGGGCGTCCCCGTGCCTAGCCATGTGATACTATGTCAGGTCTTCTGCTAGACCTCAGCAATGAGCTCTATTCTAATCCAAATCCTACACTTCATGTGTACTTCTCTATAATGTTCTGTGTCTCAGACTATCTAATTATGTGTTCTGAACGGTACGAACATTGGATAAAATGCCTTTTTCTTCTCTGACATTGAACATTGTTGACAAAACCCACTATCTCTCTTTGTGAAGCTTGGATTCCCTGAGCTCAAAGAGAAGGGTTGGCTTGAGGCCACAGAAGGAAGGTCTGTAATTTGATTCCTGATGAGTTGAAATGAGGGGTTTTTCCCTCAACTTGTGCTTGGAGCATGGAGCGGGATGTTGGGTTCTGCGATTGATGAAATGCAATATGCAAGTGAAAGGAGGTAATGACATCCAATGAAGTAAGTAGCTCATAACAATACAATTGAATATCGAGTCCTCTGCAAATCGAAATTTTTGTTCTGAGAAATCAAAGCACAGGCCTGGAAATTAAATAAGTTAGTTCTAGTGCTTGAATATTGCAGTGATATTAAACAAGTGTGAAGGTAACGGAGAATGCACAAAATGACTAGGGGCTGCAAGTTTGGCCTACTTGCTTGATGCAGGAGGTAATACAAAGGGTATCCAAAGTGTCAAGCAATTTCTGACAGATGTTCTTCAAGAAGCTTGATTATTGCGGTGTTGTGGCGCTCTCAGGCCGCTTTCAATGAGGCCTGACAAGTAGACTTGCTGAAGTTGCATCGCTCAAGGAGCAACACAACAATGTACGGAAACCCGAGGTATGCGGCCAAAGTCAATACCGACTGCACTTCGAATCAGGAAAAGAAAGTAGCCATTAATCAGACGGAATGGGTAGACGTACGCACTATCGCGGTTCATTAGTACTGAAGTGGTTCAATGCAAGCCTCTTACCACAGTCGGCTGCAAACTGAAAGGTACAGAAGGGAGAAAGTCAACCACAGTGTGGTATTGTTTCCAGGGCTGTGGGGGTTTTGATCACTTACATTTTTCGTCTATCGATCACACGGAATGTCAGTCATATCAGTCATCAATACCAATGGGGCGCCACATTTTTAGCACCAGAGGAAAAAAAATGCACTCGGATAACTCGACTTACATTCTATCCCCATGATTTCAGCACAGTGTCAGTTTGCAATGCATTTGGCAATTTCAACAGCTCACCACGAGAGAGAGAGAGAAGATATATACGTACCAGCTACCATTATTGATCACACAGAGTCGCGAGTGTCAGGTCTCAGTGCAATTGCAATCCACAAGCTCCAAAGATTGGGTATACTCACCAACTTTCAGCATGGATTGATATCGGATTAGCCAACATCAGTGCCAGAGAGAGCTGAAGGTCGGTACTTACAAACTACCACCGTGAAATCAAGACGGGTCAAGAGTGTTAGCCATCACTAAGAACCTTACAAACCTAGGGTCAGATGGAGCAGACGTCCTTACATCCTATCGCCATTGACTGGATGCAGTGTCAGCCATCAACACCCATCACTAGTTCACAGATATCAATGCCAGAAGAGGTGGGGATAATTACTTCCTATCAATCCGAATCCAAGATGATCTTAGCCAGGTTTACACTACGTGGGGAAGGGGTCTCAGATCGTACTCACTGCTGAAAAAAGAAAATCACTTTTTGCTCCGGCTTCGAGGAGGAGTCGAACAACCTCTGTCGAGCCGCCATATACTGCCATGTCATCGCCCGCCTGTTACACCTATCTTTCGCTTCCAGATCAAGTTTTTGGCAAAACCTATTGATGTTGTTAATTTCGTGCTTGTCTAATGTTGCCATGTCCGGAGTAGAGCCTTGTCCCAGAAACATTCTCACTAATGACGCATTGCCTTTTTTAGCTGCCAGTTGCAGTAGCGTCATGTCTTTGTGACACCTTAAATTGGGGTCAATGTTGCCTGTCTTGATTAGGGCTCTCACAACACTTTCACGGTGGCGTTCAATAGCATTGTATAAGAGAGGTTTGAGTTCGTCGGAGATAAATCTTGTGTTGGTCCCTCCTCTCAGAAACAAAGCTTGGATGTCGCTGCTCTCAGACAACACATTCAGAGTGAACGGCGACTCTCCAAAGGCATCCTTGTCGTAGATCTGAGCTCCAGCCTTCAAAAGTTGTGTGATGATGTTCGTGTGCTTGCCCAAGATAGCATACACAAGCGGTGTCCGACCATAAATATCGCTGGAATCCACTTCCACCGTCTCAAAGCTACAGGCAAGGATCTTCCAGCGCTTGTACTTGATCAACAGCTTGACAACCGAGTCGAAACCATTTGCTGCTGCCCAGGACAAGGCGGACCGACCATGTGTTATATCCTTGGCGTTTATAGCAGCGTCTGAATCAAGTATCCTTCTTACCACGGCCGTGATGCCGCAAAAAGATGCTATCATAAGGCTTATAAATTCTCTCAGGCACTTTTTATCCTTGTCCCTACCAAGGATTTTCAACCATCTCTGGCAGTACAAAGACTTGGTGTCGCACAACGCCTGAACCTTAGTCATCATCTTGGTGTCGACTTCATTATATGCCTGGTTGAAGTGAAACACCCAATTCTTTGCGGAATAATCGAGGAGGACAAGGCCTTTGGTGTCTTGATGTGGGACTTTGTTTTGATCCGAGAAATCAGTCTGGGAGGTAGGGGAGAACAAACACCGGATACAGATGTCGGAGAGAATGCGGTGAGACTCTTGTGGCTGCAGCGAGTGTTTCCATTTGAGCTTCCCTTCGTCTTGGGATAAATTCCCCGGAGGCTTGACTAGAAAGTCCTTTGCAGTTTGATGGAGGAGGTATATTCTGGTGTCTTCTTCAATTGCCACGAAGTGGGCGCATAACGTTCGGAGGTATTCACTGAGGCTTTCTTGTTCGAAAAACTGAATCACAAACATCACTCGACGCGACACGACGATCCTTGAGGCCTAGCGCTCGGTGCATTTCGCGCATAGTCAATGGTCGTGTTGCTGAAAGGACGATGTGAAGCACTCTTTTCGTGTCGTCGGGGTTAGCGGTGCGGGAGAGAACCTCGTCATATGCCTCATCAACACTTCTGGGCAACTGGGACATGGCGTCCTCTATGGTTTGTCTGTATAGATCAACCTCGGCTTTGATATACTCCAAAACAAGATTAACATAGAGATAAGTTTTATTGGGAACATCTGTTAGCCTTTTCCACAAATACCCCCGTTCCCCGGAGTTGAGCTTCCCGATCGCTTGAATTTCCGCTTCGACAAAGTTCTCAATCTCAACGGCTATCATGTCGCTTTCAAGTTCGCTTTCTCCTTTCAAATGGAGAATAGGCCATTCGGAAGGACGTGTGGACCACATCTCATGTGGAGTCTTCGGTCGACTGGTCAGGAGAAATTTCAGGTTGGATAATTTCCGATTTTCATTGAATTTGCACAATTTTTTAGCCAGTGCAGACCGGCCTTTGGGACCACATTCATCGACTGCATCAAAAATGCAGATGATCTCGCCAGCATTCCTATCTTCTGCAGCCTCGAGAAAGATTTGCCACAGGTAATAGAAGTCAGTCGCATAGCTTTTCTTTTCAAAATCCTCGAGAATCTTTCTCGACAGCAGCTGCCTTTTCTGCTCGAAAAGTTGATAGAGAATGCTTCGAAAGGCAACGTCGATATTCCTTGAATCTTCGGAGTCGTCTTTGAAAAAGAAATAGCATGTCGTTCTGGTGTTTGTTGATGGCATGACCGAGTCTATGATATACCTCACAAGGACAGACTTTCCACTTCCGGGATCTGCAGACAACCAAAGTGGTTTTGACGACTTGTCTTCTCGCCAGCTAAGAAAGAGCTCGTGAGCCACAAACCACTCACAAGTGCCTTCGACTCGTTCCGGATTCTTATCCTTTTGACTCTCGTATGGAAATTCATTCAGAATCTTCAGAACCTCCACCCTCTTCTCGTTTAAGAACCCCAAAGATCGGCGCTTTGTAATTCCGGCCAGATTATTATATTGACTCAACACGAAGCTACAATCTAATTGTTAGATGGGTCATGCTGACCTTCATAACTTTGTAAAGGTTTCAAGTGCAACAGAAACTCCTTTGCATAAGCAGCTGCTGTGGCAGCAGCGTATTGCTGCCATGTCTTGTTCTTGTGGCTATCCGCATAGTCACAAATTCCGCGGACTCCCAAGGCCTGGTATTGGGTCAAGACACCGGCAGCTTCCATCTCAAAGCAGATTGACCCGGTTCTTTCATACAATTCATCCCGCATTTGACTTGACATGATCAGCGTATTTGCACTGCCAATCGTGCCGTAATGGATGACTGGGTTATCCTTGCCCCGCTGAGCTTTGGCCCCTCTAGATGCTCGTGGTTTTGCATGCTTCGGGTCGCACAAACCTTCACAGTAATCGCCTTTCTTGACATGTTCATATGCGCTATCATAGAGAAAGTCGAGTTTCGCGCCATGATTTTGGAGCTCAGACGGGTCGGATTCCTTGTCTTTGCTTCGTATGTCGTTCAGAAATTGCGGAATTTTGGTCCCCTCCACCCTGCGTATTGCCTTAAGATTGTGCACGGTCTGTAGCATATCCGATAATGGTCGCAAAATGTGTCCGCCCTGGTTGAATTGTTTGTCGTCCACCCATGCACCCCTTTCATGGTGAACGACACCCCCTGCCTCGTCCCTTGGAACACCGACAACCACATCGCCCAAGACAATCTGCTCTCGCAACCCCTGGCCGTAATATGGGACCCCCCCGGCGATACCAACTACTAGAATATGCTTGACGTTTGGAAACGAGTGGCACATTCCAGCGACAGCGTATGCGGCAGAATTGAGTGCCAATATCCGCGCAGGTAACCACCACCACGTAATGGCGCCCGATTTTTCCTCCATAAAACTTCCCTTCCACACTTGGGGGTTCTAGAGGCTGAGGGTCTTCCAGCAAAGCGTACGCTGGAAAAAACTCCAGCGACATCGGAGCAACCCATCCGACAGTGTACCGCGCAGCATGCTCCGGATCAAACATTCTTCCCTGGATACAAATGTCGTGCGGTTGGCGAAGAGATTGCTGTGTCGGTATTGAGGGTCGGCCCAAAAATTGGACACCTAAGAGTCCAGGTTCAGTCGTCAACATTTGATTATTTGGACTGCATTTATGGTCTCACCAGGTGCAATGTATGTACGATAGAAATGAAATGGAAGCCGAGAGTTGACAAGCGAAGGGTGCGAGAAAGGAGTCAGTTAACAGTTTTCGAAAGAGCTGCAATGTGGGTTGTTTCCGAGTTTTTGTAGACGGTGTTGATATAAATGGTCACTTTAAAGTAGACATAACTTACGCAAGGAGGGACAGGGGCCTTTATAACCATCCTGACGTGACGGTGCCTTTGAATAAAGGAGGCTGAGCCGCTGAGGGCTGAAGCCCACCGCAACAGGCGAGAGCCTCTTCTGCATGTTGAGAACACACGACTTTTGATAGCAAGGCCCAATCATTTAACTTACTTGCTTGTCTGGGCCCAGTTCCCCTTGTTGGTGAGCGCCCCTGTGTGTTCCAATCAACTTCCACTATGAGAATTGATCCTTGCAATCTGAGTGCGTATTCGTTTCCTGGAGGGCGGGGTCTGCAGGTTCTTGCTCCCCATTGCGCGTGCATGCGAAGGCGGAAATCGAATGGAATCACCGGATTCACCGGATTCACCTTCCAGGTCGACTGACTTATCCGGCTGGGTTGGCTTGAAATGGTGGGTGACTGGGTGAGAGGCTGCATGGCTGGACGGAAAGCTGCGGAGGAATCCCACACACCCAACATGTTCGTGGATTAATCACAGTCAGTAATATCTCCTTTAGATCGATGCTTATCCACGGTAAACGAGAATCGCTCTTCAAAGTTATCATGCGCCGGCCGACTGTTGATTTTCCATATCGTAAGAGCCTCACGAGATCAGCGCTTCGTGAGTTCTCCCGGCGGAAACAAGCCACGATAAAAATAACCGGGAATGAGGAGATGTGAACTCCGTATTTAGTACAGTACAAAAGTTGCGGTCGTTGTCGTCTGTTGAATGGGACCGGACGGTATTAGGGGGTTTATCGATGGACTCACGTAGGCAATAGGTAAGCTTAACTACCTACGAGGTAGTTAGTCATTGAAATCGGCAAAACATTGTTCCGGATGCGATCTGCTCTATTGCAGGGCCACCTGGGGATCTTCCATCATCAGTGCCCCGAAGCTTCTTGTGTTAGAAATTGACGAGCGAAGCAGCTCATATCTCTTGTTGTAGCAACATTTTGCTCTCCTCCGTTGGGCAGCAGCTCGTCGCAATTCAACCCCGCTTGCTACTTTTAATAGCCTTGCTGCCAACTGCTTCGGCGATTAAGGAGGATTTGCTCGAGCAGTTCGAGCAGCTCAAGATGGAAGATGAAGGTTGGTTGTCTTGTCACCATCCCCCGAACTATATAAACTGGGGTCTCAACAACCGTCACAGCCTCACCACCGCCACCAAACATCCCTAGAGGATGCTATCAACTTTGTTTCACCTCAGGCCTTGCCTCCGGCAGAGCGCGCCCATGCCAAGGGGGTGTTTGAGCACATTATCGAGTAGTATCAAGTTAGCACAAACCACATACGACCATAGGAAGTGGAAAATAGGGCTTCCCGTCCGCTCAGCCGTACTCAAGCCACTTGTTAAGCTCGGCCGTTACCTATGGCAGCCCTCAAGCAGTGCCGCCTCAAGAGTGTTGGTCGCGCGGATTCACCGTGTACTCGGAGTGAGCGAGGTGATAGCAGGGGTCAGCGAGGTGGGTTCAAGAGTGAGGGGGGGTGAAGGCGGGTGAGGAGGGTGCTGAGAACGAAAGACTGAGTAGAGCATAATGTATTGATATTTCCCTTCCCCCTTCTCACTCAAAAGTAGTATTAGCAATCGTTTCCAGGTCAATTCTGTGCATTTCTGGTCACCAACTCAAGATGCCGGCAAATGAGGGAGAGCCACGCACTCATGGCAACCAAAAATTCCAGCAACTTGCAGAAGAGCAACGTAAACTACCTAGCGGAGTCGAGAGGTTCCACGTCACTATATCAACAACTGGTTGAGAACAATGAGAACGAGGCGTGCTGGAAGAAACGAAGTGTGGCTACCGATAACACATATCTAAGAGCAGTTACGCTATGGCGGCTGTAAGTTGACCAAGTATCCAATCCGGATGGTATTCCATTAACATTACCCAAGATGGAAGCTGTCCTGAAATGAACCGGAAGATATGAACTTTGCAAAGCACGAGCCCGATCCACCCGCCCAAGTCCTCAAATTATTTGCAGAGTACTATGTTGTAACCAGCAGACCTCAACTTCCATCTACGCGGTCTGTGGTTCACACTGTTGTGTGCCTCATTGCGGAATGGGAGGCTAAGCCGCTAAGACAAGTTGAGTACTTCCATCCAGTCTAAAGAAGGATGTCTACAATGTTGGGATCTCTCCTCATCGTGACCGGATTTAGGCCGCAACTGATATTCAGGGATTCTCAGTTCATAATACTACATTCCGAGACAAATACCGCTTGGAAACGAAGCCCCGGGACAAGTTTTTGGTCACGAAGAAGGACATGAATTGCCTTAATCGATATCCATTTGGAGATGACTACTATGATCATGTTCATGAAATTATGAGAGTCTACTTGGGCTTTTCGCTTTCTCTCTTTTCTGGCTCTGCGGCACGTGCAGGTGCAATTGTGGCTAACCGTGACCGCGCCAAGTATTCGGGGCTCAACCTGGGCGAGCTCAGAAGGCGCTGGTGGAGGTCCACCCCTCACCCTCTAGCTTCCAAAGTATTGACAAGCCTCACATGCCCTGCTCAGCAAATCGATAGTCTCCGCCATCACCACCTCCAATAGTAGGTACAACCACAGAGCCGCAAATACATCATTTCTGTCCATAATCAATACGCTAAATTGTGAATATGTGTGCGATTACAGGACCATCAGTGCGCATCGCGCAATTTCTTATACACCCAGGATGCGATTCATCATATGCTCAACCTCCGGCAAGGACCGCAGATGCTTCTCAACGCTTTGTTTAAGCGCGCTCCGGCCGTACTGCTTCCCAATGATCAGGCACTCTATCAGAGCCTTGCAAGCCCGCTTCTGCAGCGCTCCCGGAGGCTGCTGGGCTATCAACGCCGCCACCTCCTCCGGCATTGCCTCACCAATAAGCCACCGGTGGGCGGCGGCGTTCTCCTGGTAGAGAATCAGGCACGCGGCCGGAGGTATGTTGAAAAAGCGGTCCTGTCCCTTCTCGTTGGTCTGCTGGGCGCACTGGAAAATGGTGATCAGAACGAGACGCAACAGGGCCGAGTCTCGGCTGTCGCTGGCGACGAGCAGCTTGTTTGCGTACGCCTGGTTCACGCCGCTGAACAACTCAACCTCGTAAACGCTGCCAATGTATCCTTCATAAAACTTTGCGCTGATCCGGGATATGTACTCGACCAGCCTTGGTTTCTGTTTGTCGAGCATGTGGAAGTGGAGCGTCATGAGTAGTTTCGATCGGAGCACGTTCTCTTCCTGGTGCTTATTCCGGATACAACCATCGAAATCGGTCAGGGATTCTCTGATGCCGAGGTGGAAGTACTCGAGAGAGTCCCTCTCGTAGGCGATGGCGGCCCAGTCTGCCATTGCCGCAGATGTGATGTCGTCTCCTGGCTTCCATCCGTGTTGGACAGCTGTGAATTTCGTCTCCATGCCGGTGAAGGTCATGATGGGCAACAGTGCCCGCATATCTCTGGGCGTAACCCTCTGCAAGACATATGTCGGCAGGTCGCCCATGGCCTGGAGCTTCCTTGCACTCTTAGCATACACCAGCCCCGCGAGGAACACATGGTACGGTTTTGCCCATGCCCGCATTTGCTTCATCTTGTTCTCCTGGATCAGCTCCCACAGCACAGGCAGGCTGTCCATGCGGTTCAACGCCAGATACTTGATATAGAAGGTCATCAACTCAAGGACCAGAGGAATTCGGATCGATAGGACCAACCCCCTCGTGACCAAGCCCACAAGTCGCGTCGAGTGCTTGAAGCGCGCACTCAGGACCTGCTCCTGGAGCCCAAGTAGCTCTTTTACCCGTTCATCTAATGAATCCGTAGGCTCCCTCAGAGGATCAACTCCTAGGAGAGATGGCAATTTATCCACTCGCGCTCCTTGCTCGAGGAGTTCCTCCGTAATCTCTCTCGAGTTCACCAAGATGGCTCGCACCAATGGGGTGTCCGTGTCGCCGGTCTCCCCCTTGGCCTCGATGCGGGCACCATGCTTGAGCAGCAACGACACAACCTCTCTGTTTTGACCGATTACTGCCAAGTGCAAAGCAGTTGACATGCTTCGATCCTTGAAATTAACACGTGCCCCTTGTTCAAGCAGGAGTTCCACCATGTCTCGGTGACCTCTGTTGACTGCCCAGTACAAAGGTGTCCGGCCGTAATTGTCCTTCCTCGAATTGAGGCGGCCATGTGTGCCAAGTAACATTTTGGCCCAGGGCACGTTTCCAAAGTATGCCGCGAGATGCAGTAGAGTGAAGCTGGGCGGGCTGCCGCCGTTCTTCTCCTGCTCCCAGTAGACTTTCCACCATTCTGTCCGGATAGGAGAGTCCACTCGAAAGAATGGACGCGAGAATTCTACCGCTGGATCAATCACATGAATGGCGTGCTGGAAATGCACCGGCCAGTACTGGCTGGCGTAAGATAAAAAAGGATCCTGGCCGGGCGTGCTGGAACATCCGTACCCGCGTTCTACGTAAGCCAAACAAGTCTGCATGAGCCTCCTGTGAGTTTGTTGGCCCATATGGAACATGTCGATCCCTTTCATTATGACCTGGTCGCTCTGGAAGAATTCTTTCGCCGATTCGTGAACCAGGTTGACGACGCCTCCTTCGATCTTCACGAGCAAGCCGCCGACCTTAAGCCGCCTCCGGGTCACTTGCGTTGCTGGAATAGTACCAGCCGCCTTGACTTCTGCGACCACGGACAATTCTTCTAGTGTGAGGGGCCGGGCAGCGAGAACAACCCATTGAAGAAGGGGGACCAAAGCTGCCTTGTCGTCAATCTGCCGAAGAAGCCGCTGATAAATTCCACCTAGGCCTTTGGGAATTTGGCTGAGCACTTCATCGATCTTGCTCCAACTCCGGCCCTGAAGCTCATTGGCAACAAATGCAACCCACAGAAAGGTACCATCAGCGCCAGCTAGCAGGCTCTGCTGAACCTGCGCGACCATCTCTTCGGAAAGGTCTTGCTCGGATGCCAGTTCGGCGACCTTGGCAGAGACGTATCTCTCGACATCATGCGTAGTGTCCGTGTTGGAGACGTCTAACTGAATCTGCTGATAGTGACCAAGTGTGCTCTCCAACACAGCCGGCTGAGGTCGGGAGAGAATAATGAGCTTCAGCCGTGGCTTTGCCCCTTCCTCAGACATCGACAAGTAGCTTCCAATGGCATCTAGAAGCCGTCTGAGCGATTCCTTCTCGCACTCATCGAGACCATCAAGAACACAGACTACCTGAGAAGATATGGTCTGCTGGAGCAGAGTCAGGAACACCTTCCAGAGCGCGACAAAACTGGAGATTGTGTACTTAGTCGTCTCCATCCCCTCGAATGCGTTCTTAACTTCCTTAGCCAGGTGGGGCTGGAGGTCGATCCATTGATGCAGAATGCCTCTCAATATAGTCAATGCGGTGTTGCGATTCTTGTCTCGATTACTGCAGAAGTAATAAAGGAGAACATTATCACCCGCATCGACCAGTGGTTGTAACACCTCGGTGATATAAATCGCGAGCATTGTCTTCCCTTTTCCAGGGCCACCTGAGATCCAGAGGAGTGGTTGACTCGTGTCTGCCAACCACTCTTGATAATGGTGATGCTTCGTAACCCACTCGCAGGTTCCATCAACTCTGCGTCCATTCAGTGCAATGAGGGACTTGCGATCAACGTCCGGTCTTGTCAGAAGTAAGGAGTCAAGAATGGGCGCGGCCTCTGCATACGCGTTTGCGGTCAAAGGCATCGCCTTAGAGGCGGCGGGCACGAATGAAAGAACCTCTCTTGCGTATGCTGCTGCGGTCGCTGCAGCCCAGGCCTGCCAAATATCTGAGATGTGCGAGTCTACGTAGTCGCTGATTCCTCGGATGACCAGGTACTGAGCGGCATTCCTTAGCCCAGTTGCCTCTTGCTCGAAGCAGAGAATATCATGCTTGCGTGCAAACTGGTCCCGTTCTGCTCCGTTGCGCGTCAGAGGACGGGCGAAGGCAATTGAGCCATAATGAACAACGGGATCCTGTCCTTCACGCGGCTTCCTTGATTGGATCCTATTCGGGTCGCAATGGCTGCATCCGCCTTCTTCGGACCCATCGGCTGCATGATTATGATTCGCGTCGAAGAAGGTGTCTTGCTCAAGACCAGGGCGGGCAAAGGTGACTGGATCTTTCTGCACGATCTCGGAAAGGTAGCGGGGCATCTTGCTTTCCTCAAAGAGGGCGGCTGTCTCGGCGTGCCCTAGAGCTGTGAGAAGCAAAAGCGTCGACTGATCTAACGCTCTGCCGAGTGTAGACTGATCTTTCACTTGTTCGCTGTTCACGTCGTACTCGAGGACATTTGAACACCCGACTGCCGACTTGCTGACGACAACATCACCAAGACGAACGTCATCCTTGGTATCGGGCACTCCTCCCGCAATGCCAACCATCAGAGTGAATCGGACAAATGGGTAGCTTTCATGCAATTGTGCGGTCACGTCGGCCAGCGAAGACGTGCCGTACACCTTCGGATACGCGACAACGACATTGTGGCCTTGAAGTTCCCCTAGAATGTAGTTGTTGCTGCCGTCTGAATTCTGATTTGTGGGTAGATTGTCATGGACGTGATCGAGCGCTGCCTTGGCCGCGGCGACCTCGACAGGCAAACGGCAGACCCACCCAACTGCACAGTCTTCACGGGACGCCATCTCCAGTCAGGGCACAGGTCAAGAAGCGTGAGTCTCCAGGAGCATGGGTGCTGATGCGTAATTAGGGGGATTCAGCAAGAAGGTTTGGAACGTAACATGCTCTGGAGACGAGACTTCGAGGCCTTCCTTTAAAAGACTTGGATGTCAGGACAACAAGTGGAATTCTCAGCGTGTAGTGGGTCGTTCCCGCTGAAATCGCTCGAGGGTGTTCCAAAAGCTGTGTGGAGCTGTATTTTGAGCGCTTTTGACTTTGCTGTGGGTCAGCTCTAGCAGGGGAAAAGTTGCCAAGACTAAGCCTCTTCGGGAAAGATACGGTAAGAAAACGGCCCTTTTACGTTGTTCCGCGTTCAAAACCTTCTTTTTGAATCCTAAAGTGTTAGCCCGGTGCGTGAAGACAAGCTCGAGATCTTGAGGGTCGCCACGTTTTAAGCCGTACAATCGTTGACGGCCCGTTGTTAGCGGACCGTAGTTAGCGGCCGGGCGGGAGGGGTCCATCGATCTTTGCTGCCAAGCACGCATACTCTGAAAAGGGGACCAATCAAACCCATACACGTCGACTGCATGCTGGAGACGCATGGGCCCCGGTGAGCGGCACAAGCTGGAATCAACCTCGTCGAGTTGTTGGAACCGGGATATTCAGCTCAGCCTCAGCTCGAGGCCACGTTGCCAGACGGTGCAGGAGATTTCAACCAAGTTAGGCGGTTGCCACAACAGCTGCCGCAACCACAGAACAGTGCCTCTACCATACATACTTCGTGCTCCCGCGTCGCTGAAATCGCTGTATCTGCCCTGGGAGGCTCATTGCTTAGCAATTGCTGACCGGGTCCAGGCACAAGGCTGGTGCTTAGCGAGCCAAACCGAAGAAAAGAACCGCAGCGCAACTTCGCAAGACATTACAAAATAAACTACGAAGCAAGGAGGAAACGCACTTCTTCGATTTCACTCCAACTCACTCTCAAGTTCCGGCCTTCAGACATTACACATCACCAGGCGCGACAAGAAATGGCGTCCACTCCCCGTCTCCGAGTTCCACCCAAAGAGCCAGAGGCGTCCAAAGGGCGGGCAATGGAAGACGACGCATTCAGGTCCGGGTCTGGTGAGGCAGGACGTCCGGCTCTTCTCTCGTTCGATGAAATGCCTCAATGGTTTCAAGACGATAACAACAAGTGGATTCTTCACGGTTACCGGCCCATATCAGGCTCGACTCGCGCCTCCTTCCGCAGTTGGCGGTATCTCCACAACGAGACGGTCAACATCTATTCCCATCTCATCCCGGCCATCGTATTCCTCTTCGGCGAGTGGTATCTCTTGCAGTATCTTGCTGGCAAATATTCCAGAGTCAACAGCACCGATTTTCTTGCGTTCTCATCCTTCATGATTACCGCGACCACTTGCTATGCATTTTCAGCTCTTTATCACACTCTGATGAACCACTCCTACACCGTGGACCATTTCTGGCACCGACTAGATATGCTCGGTATAGGAATTTTCATAGTCGGTGACATCATCTTGGGAGTATACCTCATCTTTTGGTGTGAGACTACGCTACGCAATATTTACTGGTCTGTGGTTAGTTGTTCTCCATATGCTCGGCTTTTTCCGTCGTAGGACTGGTACCTGGTCTAACACTGTCTTCCATTGGTCTATAGGTTGGGGGTTTCGGGGCATTAACCATCATCGCGAACGTCCATCCCAAGCTCCAGAGCCACAAGTATCGCTCCATGCGAACAGCAGCTTTCGTGGCGCTAGGCATGTCCGTTGTGGCACCCTTGATTCATGGGCTCAATATATTCGGGCTAGACCTGATGAACAAAAAAGCTTTCACGTATACCATGTGGGCAAAGGTAGGCTGCCTTCTATCTGGAACCGCGCTTTATGCAGTGAGTCTCCCATTTTGCCTGTACAAAAGGAAGAATTGATTTTAACACGTGATTCAAAAGATGAGGTTCCCTGAAAGTTGGTGGCCTGGAAAATTCAACATGTGCAGCTCCCACTCATTTATGCACATGCTGGTGGTCAGCGCCGCTGTTATCCAGATGATTGGGTATCTAGAAGCCTTCGACTATGCTTACTCAAGCATTACCTGCCCAGCCTCTTGAGGTACAACCTTTTATAGAGCCTCTAACCACGGGGACGAGCAGCGACCTTCTAACCCAGGAAGCGCTGTTCTCGTGATAATGAAGGGAAGCAGATGATCGATCTGACAGCGGCGAGCCATGGCTGCTACCTTTCACGACTGAATTTGTTGGACAGGATCATACAGGAAACAATTGGGCCATGGTTTATGATACGGAATAAGATATCCTAGACGGCGAGGCAGACAAATGCGGCAGCGAAGGCCAAGCTCCGTAGCGCCAACTAGAACGTCTTTTAAGGTGTAGAAAAGACAGCATAGATTGTAGTCGTTAATATTATCAAGGTGCTAAACCCGTGCCACCTCAGGGTTATAATTTACCCTCGCGATCTCACAATAGCTTCGTTCCTCCATAGCATAACGCAGATCTCACATTGCTCCGTGCCGTGATAACAGCGCCTCAGCCTGGTTATCCAGACTTTGGATTCCACTCGCACCAAATTACTTGTTTTAAGCTGTCATCAGCCGCAGATCGAAGAACAGCTACGCAACGTGGCGCAAAGGTCATTGTTAGATGTCAACGCGAAGTCATTCGGAGCAGGAGTGGACGGCTTATCACGCATAAGGTGTCGTACCTTACGCATTCAAGGACTACTAAGGGTCTGTTTGGTTTCCCGAATTAGTCGGTATAACCGTATGATTCGTGACTTTGGATGAAAAGCGGGCCCCTGGTGAAGTATTCCTACCGCAGACTACAGGGTGTCAGGGGTATGAAATAGCAAGCGTGACTCTAAATGTTGAAGCCAAGTCTTTCAAAGGATGCCGCTGTTTTCTCTTGTGGATGACAAAATGAAGGGCCCCTATTGCTCAAGAGCGCTGTGAGATTTGTGATTACCTCAAGTACTGTACTGTACAGTACAACAAGGGTTTGACGGGCGCCGCGCTACGCGCGGCGCATTGAAGTGGGAGAGAGAGGTTTAGTAGTGGGAAGCAAGCAGTGGTGCAGCAGAGCGTTGCGAGAGCAGAGGGTAGGTAGTAAGAGGGTGGAGAGCGAGAGGGTGGAGAGCGAGAGGGTGGAGAGCGAAAGGGTAAAGTGTGAGCGTGCGAAAATGAAAATTAATGTGTGTCGAGATAAAATTGTGGTGAGAGATGGGATCTGTACCAAAGCTGTCCTAGCTAATTAAGATTAAAAATGTAACCGATGTGGCTCAGTGGAAGTACGTGCTGACCACACCGAAGAGCGGAAGTTTGATTATCACGGATCGTGCTTTTAATCCCAAGTTGTGTATTGAGAGCCCTTTTACACGGGAGAAGGGATCCTTGGTGCAATTCCAAGGGCGCTTCGGCGTGTGCCACATCAACAATAGGTATCGCTCTGGTAGGTTAGCCCGGGTTATCCCCTCGTCCGTCACCAAGTGCCTTTATTAAGCTTTTACGGTCTTGGCGTAAGTAAAGCGTAGAGTTCGGGCTAACGGGTAGTCCCGTTTAATGAACCAATCATGTTCCGGCGAGCCAAACTCTAAGGCAGTTGGGGCATCAACCATCAACGTCACGAAAGGAACTACATCCGAGTTCTATGAAGCATTCAAGCAAATAAAAATAAATAACTCAACAACCACGCGTCCGAATCATGAGTGAGTAGGCTTGTTCTGGCCTTCTAGTACCATACTAACTGGTCGGCAGCTTCAACCGTCAAAAAACCTACTCGCAAGCGCAAGTTAAAGGAGATAAGCTGATAACAGCGGATATCCCGGATTTTAACACCCTCAACTACACGCCCTTGTCAAGGGACTTCAGGGAGCCGGAGGTGCATTTGACTAATACGCTAGATATTACAGACCTTTATGCATACTTTAAGCTCTTTATCACGACCGAAACCATCTCCCAAATGACGTTGTCAACCAATATATACGCGAAGAAGCATAACAATGCAGTAGAGAGTTCAGAGAGAAAGCACGGCAGAATATGGGTTCCAACGACCGAGGCGGAGATGCACGTCTTTATTGTCATTGTCATTTATAGGCTGGCTTCCGGGTCTGGGACGGGATCCCTGATTCGAGCATTTGATTGGTTGACTCCATCCTTCCAGAACGGCCAATTTTCCCTGTGCCACTACCCCCGAAGATCCAATGGTTTTGGAAGAGGAGGGCTCCCCTGTTGTGGAGGATGTCGGTGTCGTTGCTCCTGTTGAAGAGGAGGTCGCCTCCACTGGGGAGGATGCCGGTGGTGCTGCTCCTGTTGAGGAGAACGAAGAGGCCGCCCCTGCCGATGAGGCTTAGGGGGTTGTGCCAACACCGCCCACGTGCGGGTGTCACCGTCGAGCGGCATAGCATGGGTTTTTCTGCGTGTTTTTGTTTTCTTTGCTTTGGTTTAGTGCAATCAATGCTGGGCTACGGCCTTTGCCTTTATGGCATAAAGATTCGATGTGCCTTGCGTGTGAGAGTAGATCCCCCCGTGTGCATGTTCAAATCCATGAAATAAACGTTTACACGGGGGGGGTGCGTGTTTAGTAAGCAACCACGTGCGCCGGGTCCAGGATGGACTAGTAAGGCGTCTACAGAATAAGGGACGGGTTTTTTGGCAATATTTGTATTATGGGATGCTGTCGCTTACGTGTCGCTCAGATGGTTGGACCCACCAAACCTAACGACCGGACAAGGATAGAGTGGGGCACTGTTTTCATATGCAGGGAAAATTCGCCGTTCTGGAAGGATGGAGTCAACCAACCAAATGCTCGAATCAGGGATCCCGTCCCAGACCCGGAAGCCAGCCTATCCAGGATAGGAAGTGAAGTTTCTGAAGTAGCCTGTTTGTGAGCAACACACTTTCAAACATGACATTCGCATTCAACGTATTGTCTGTACAGACGTATTCACTACTGAACGTCAAGTCTTTCTCTCAACGTTCGATATTGCGCGCCAGCATTTGATTCTGCTGTAAACGTTCGATGAATCTGATGTTGGTTGCGCTCAAACGTGATAACTTAGGCTTGACTTTTGGCAAAGACACCATTTGCTTATCCCAAGGTCCAGCCTGAAAAAAGAACGTTAATTAACAAAGGAAGTGTTAGATTTCAGACAAAAGACGGAAAGCAGCTCTAGTAATCAGAACTTGGAGAAGACGTTTGCAGCAAAGACGAAACGTTGTGATTTTGCGCCCACTGTAAGAATTCAGTCTCACCGCAGATTAGGCCTACAGTGCCGGGAGATAAAAATAGTCCAGTGCGCAATCACCTGACTCCGACGTCGACACCGACCAAACGGTCATCTGACTGCCGTCTCACCGTAAAATAAGACTTATGCCCTCCCTTACGGTTTCAACGCCTCCATACCTGCAAAGAAGAGGAGGCGTAGGGCTTCTACCAAATTATTTCTGAACTGACATATCAATTATTTTCCAGTAGACATATCAATTTGATTCGAAGACGGCGCCTCTTTGCATTGATGACAGCGATGAATTATGTCGACCCGTAGCGATCAATGGGGGCGATAATACCACGGCGGGTGTGGTACGCCGGGGCTCAGGATGGCTACCTTAGCGACTGCACTGCTAAAATTCACAAGAATACGGACATGGAGCTCATCATGATATTGGATTCGTAGCTCCATCCGGCCAATACACCTCACGGCTGTTTTGTCGTTCCTCGCTCTTCGCCTTGGAGACCGAGTTCACTGTCTGCCACCCAAGATCCGTTTGAACCAATCCGTCCGGCCTGATCTAGCCTTGCGCTTATTATTGTTTTTTTGGTCTGCGGACATTGGCGAGAATGGTGATGACTTGTTGGAAACGACATGATCCAGAGAAATCGGCGCTGGCGAAACTGAAACAGGCGACGAAGGTCCATCCAGACTACGGGTTTCGAAGTTGTTCGGCTCAAATAGAGGTGACTCGCCTGCTTCGGGCGAGTGTGCCATGGGCTGCTCAGGTGGCTGGCTTCGCTCTCTTAATGCCCACCGAATCTGGCGTTCCACCTCTGGGTCAGCATCTCGCCTCCGGTAGCCTGCTGTTTTGAGCCGCTGCAAAACGTCGTCATCCGAAATGAATTCTTCCCAGCTCTTCCGCCCCGTTGGAAGCAACTTGGGATCGGCACCCCAAGCAAGAAGCAGGTTCATGATGGAGTGCATACTCTTCTTTGCAGCGTAATAGAGCGCAGTCCTCTCTCCAGAGTTCACGCCATTGATGTGGTGGCCCGATTTCAACAGAAATCTGACCAAGGGGGCGTTACCTCTGGCCACTGCATCGCGAAGGTCTGTGACGGCTCGGCAGCACCGCGACTTGCTGAATGCCAGGTTGTCGGTGGCCTTCTGGGAATGGCTCGTTGGTCCACGATCCAACCATTCTTTTGCAGTGAGGCCGCTTTCGTCTACTAGGGCCTGAGGACCTTGAATGATCGATTCGTCGAGCAAGATCCGGACGGTGTCTAGATCTCGGCTGTGAATTGCCAAATGAAGAACCGACCAGCCATGGTTGTCCTGCAAAGAAGCGGTAGATCGTACGCGGTCGTCCTGAAGGAGGATTTCAACGAGGTGGGAGTGCCCCATGAAGGCGGCATGATGTAGTGCGGTCCAGCCGTGGCATGTTGACTTGAGCGGATCGACTTCCCTCGTATTGAGAAGCGAGCTCACAATGACCAGGTTGCCCCCATTTGCCGCGCAGTGCAATGGTGACGTACCGTAAGAGCTGACAGCATTGGGATTGGCCCCATGGTCCAGCAAGAAACTCACAATCTCCTGATGGCCCTCCTCTGCTGCCCAATGTATCGCCGACCATCCGTCGCGATCACGATGGTTAGGGTCCGCGCCACGGCGGATCAGTAGTTCAACAATGGGAAGGTTCCCAGAAGCTGCCGCCTCTTCCAAAGGCGTAGTTCGCTGCGTATATAGGGCATCATGCATACTGGCACCCCGGTCCAGAAGTAACCGAGCAGTGGAAACCTGCCCCAGCCTGGCTGCCCAAGCGATCGCAGAACGCCCATCCGCGCTCGATGAATTGGCGTCAGCGCCCATCGAAAGCAGCTGATCGACGACGTCTTCTTGCCGAGCAACGATAGCCCAGAGAAATGGGCTGAAGCCAGAGTTGTCAGTGGTTTGGAAGTCTGCACCATGCTCAATCAAGACTGCCACGCATTTGACCAGCCCTCTCTCCGCGGCGTAATGCAGAGGCGTTGAGCCATTTTCGTCCCTACAGTTAACACTTGCGCCGCTCTGGATCACAGACCTGACCAAGTCTAGATCACCGGCTCGTACCGCGTGGTGAAGTTTCGTCATCGCCAATTCGTCTTTGTCCTCCAGGTCGAGTTCCATCACCCGTGCGCTTATTTCATCCTCGTGGCGTTCAGGATTGTCGTCTGCATCACCGGCGTCATCGGCTTTGAAATCAAGGTCGTCGTCTGCAAGAATACTATCCATGGATTTGCGTGTGATTCCGAGAGCCCCGGCTGGCCCGTCGTCATCTAGCAGTTGGTCGCTGTCGACGTTCTCGACGTTCTCATCATCGTCGGTGGGAAGTTTTTGCAGTGCAAGCAGAGCGATTTCCTTCATATGGCCAGCGACGTGCGACTGGAGAGCTTCGCTCGAGAAGACGGCGCTGAATTCGGCCTTATCAGGGGGTTGGAAATCGTCGCCAAACGGACACTGCAGGACCTTGTCGAGGATTGGTCTCCGCGCCGCCCGGGAAAGCGTCCGGACGTGGGCTTCAGGCACTCCGTGCTCCGTCACGGAATGCTCCTGATAATGTATCTCCTGTTCAAAGACAATCGGATCGTGAGAAGGTGCTCTGCACTCCCATGCATGCCCGTGAGCTGTCTGCATGTGGTTGGACCAGGCCTTTGACGTTTCGAACGTCATCGGGCCGGTTCCCCTCCGGTGGCCTCCCCCTTGGCATTGTGTGAAAACACATATGAAAGGCTCTAGGTCTCCGATAACATGATTTCTGGTATACATTAGTCACGCGTTCTTAGGATATGATAGGGATGCCTAAGGATCCGAGCACTTGTGTTGACCCCCACCACTGCGTCAAAGTAGAGTGAGTGCATTGCAAGATACTCGAGAGCCCAGGCAGAGAAAAGAATCCACTTACTGCCACAGCAGGGACTCTGCAGTCTTTTTGAACTCGATGATGACGCCGCAGTAAATACACTGCCCATTCGTTGGTACGGGAGGGAACGACAATTTATTGTTCACGAGGACAGATTTCGCGCGGGGCACTTCGGTCATGGATTTGGCGTACAAGGCCGCGACGTCGGTTTGGCGAGCCGTCGTCGCATTTGTCACTGGTACCGGCAAACGGACAGGCCCATTGTTCGTCCCAGGCATTGGCGGCGGGCTCGGCGCAAAGCGCACAGTCGTCGCCCTGGCCGCCATCTTGGGGAGTTGAACAACGGACAGAGTGGTTGTGGGCCTCTGAATGCTCATGTCGATGCGTCTCCGATGGAATCGTTGGTAGTATAACCGTCGGAGTCGCCACGCGTTAGCCTCTACCAATGCCGAGCGGAGCGCCTCAGTTGCCTCTGGGAACCGGAACTCAATATAGCACCTTGTGTAGAGACGCAGCTCGTCCATAGCCTTGTTGGCGTCTTTGTCGTCGTAGCTCTCGATCTTGCGGGCCCGGTCGGCTTTGGCGGACCTCCGAACGGCGTTGGAGAGACGGAAGAGCCGCGTTATTGTTCCGCCAATCGTCTCCGTCACCTTGAGGATGTTATCCTCTGCTGGATCGACATCGCTCTCCGAATCACTGGGGTCGTAGTCGGATTTGCTCGTGACTTCTGAAGTGCCTTGGACTGAGAGGCGCTGTCTCTTCCTGCTCGCAGTATGTGGTGGGCGGTCGTGGATTGGTTTCACTGTTGTCCAAAACTCCCTTAGCCCTGATACTCGATTCCATTGAAGGCGGTATTACTCACAAGACAGCAAGGTGTCGCTAATGATATCCAGGAGCTGATGTATGATATCGGCAGCGGTGGGACTAAATCGAAGTCTGTAGTCCAAGGACACATTGAGAGGCCCCCATACGTCCATGTTGGACGTCCACAAGGTGAAGCGTGCCAACTGGTCGTCCATGGTAGTAGGGTCTTCCAATATTTGCGGCATGACTAGATATTTGTGGAAAAGAGAGTGGCATTGTGTTGCGTGCTCTGCGATGGTTGGTTTGAGGTCGTCTTGGAGGAAGACATCTTCTATGGCCTCATCTCCCGCGTGCTCAAAAGTTTGCATGGTAAGAGAGCGCGGCGCAGGCAGTCGCGAGACCAGGAAGTCGATCCTAGTCACGGCATAAAAAGGGGACGTTGTCAAGCTCGTGTGTACAGTACGAGTGAGGCCTTGAAATCGTCGAGGCCACTCCACAGGTCGGCCTGACGGTATAACTTTGGGTTTGGCGCAACTTATTGCGATGAGAGCGGGAGCGGGAGCGGGAGCGGGAGAGGCTAAGGCTGAGGCTAAGGTACCTTATGGGATCCTTTTGGTGGACGTCTCCGTGTCAGAATGGAGCAATTCGGGTAAGATAGAGAGCTTATTCTTCTTATCCCTCATCTCGTTATTTATGCCTGTCTCATTCTCTTCCGAGATCAGAGTCACGTGCGCCAGGTCCAACCCTCTCATTGGTGGATGCGTGCCGCTATACCTGATTCGGACACTTGGGACACGTGTGTCTTGGCGATCTTTCCGCACATTTGAACACCCAAAAACCCGCGTTAGAAGTAGTTGATCAGAGATGGGAATATCATCATGGTTGATTTCAGCTCCGTAAGCCCAACACCTTGAAAAGAACTGCCACTGGCGAGCGGAGTGACCGTAAGGCGGCCGTGCCACGCCCCCACTTGTTGGCTCGGCTCGCTAAGCTAGCACTCCCGCGCGTTGAGAGGTTTGCAAGGGGGGGTCGTGGCATAACTACCTACTAACACGCTGGCTACCTTACCCCGCTCGTGCCGTTTAGGGAACAGATACACAGACAGGGGTCCTGGGGTCGGCTTTGGCAGAGGTGTTAGGGAGGCAGGGAGACACCCGTTTGTTCGAGCTCCAGAGCTATGCCTTCAGGAAGATTGGGGGGTCCGGTTATGTTGGTGAGCCCTTGGCTTTTGATAAACGATTGCGCCTGTGGGTTGCAGTGTGAATTTGTATACTGCCTCTGGTCAACATGTCCAAGCAAATACTGCATACTGAGAATGGGTTGCGATTCAAAGCAAGCGCTCGCTCGGCGGCCCCGCTGCTGAGGACACGGCTTGATTGGCCTCCATGCAAGGTTTGGCAGTGTTGCAGAAGGACTCGGGATGGGAGGTGACCCTTTGGCTGGTTCAGTGATTCTTACTACACACCAGACAGTGCCTTATAAAAAACACGAGCCCCTCAGAACATGCTGTACTGCTTTCTCCGCTAGAGGACTCGAACGCTTGGTATCTACGAGGTAAAGCCAATGAATGCTGAAGCCATGTCCTTCACCAAGACATATTTCCTCTGTCCGACAACCGATTTCATATTTCCACCACCAACGGGCCCGCTATGCCTTGGGTCAATCATCCGCTCCACGTCAGCACCGCAATACCCTCTCAACACAGCCAGTGTCGTTGCCGTGGCCAATGCATTCCCGCCCATCGTCGAGACCGACTGGAAGAAGACCGTCTCGACTGAAACGGGGCTCGGACTAGGTGTCTACGCACAATTCTTACAGCTGGCCACCGGCGGACTGTCCCTCGGTCCCGAGCTCCAGGTCGAGCACTCCAACAAGCGGAGGAACACCTTTGCCTTCGACACGATGACGACCCTGTCTTTCGAGCCCACCCAAGAATACGTCGAGCAGGCCGTCAGGGCCCCAGCCGTGCAGGCATGGCTGCGGGAGCCTCGGCAGAAATTCGCGCTCGTCAACGCGCTCTTCCTCGTCACGGGCATGAAGCTCGTCAAGGGCGCCAAGATCAAGTACGCAACCTCGCAGAGCACGGCCGTCAAAGGGAACCTCGGCATCGACATGACCGCGCTGGGCGCGACGTTTGGGCCCAAGGGGCACTGGAAACGCGCGGACGAGGACGCCGCCGAGTCCAATCGCGAGGATGAATTTGTGTTTGCATTCCGCGTCAAGAAGCTCAAGTTTAGGCGAAGAGTGAAGCTGGAAGAGTACAGCAAAGGCGCCTTTATGAACATTGGTGGCAAGGAAGATGAAGACGAGTGTGTCTCGGTGGAGGACGTGGATGGCGCTGGTATTGAGAACGCTAAGGCTGTTCTCGATGAAACCGAGAACGGAAACGTCTATTGCGTTCCCGCTTGATTAGGTATCAAATCTTGAATCACAAGTGAGGGGCCGTGTTCAGTATACAAATTGCAATTTGCTCGAGGTAGAGGGCTACTTCTGATATCTGTACATGGTCCTCTTGATATCCCTGATTTTCCTATAAACATCCTCCTCTGTCGAATCGCTATCGAAAATAATCTCGGGCGTAATGTAGTCATAGCCCGCGCCCCGCCTTCGTCTGACCATACTATTAAAGACCATATCCATGGAGTTATCCCTTTTCAGCCACTGTCCCAGTCGTTCGCTTTCCACAGCGACTCGCCGATCCTGTTGACGGACAAAGGATAGGACCGACGCAGCTAGGCCAGCGGCGATCGGTGTGGCCACCGACGTGCCTGATAGAGATCTGACGGGCTGATTGTGTCCGTGCATGCCAACGGGCCAGTAGGAAGAGACTTGCTGCCCAAGTAGACTGTAATTGACGTCCTTTTCATTTGCTGTAGGGTTAAAATCGGAGGGATTGCCGTTTCCGTCGGTTGAGTGTATACAAAAGACGCCGGGATACTGAGCTGGGAAAGCTCTGTCAAGGTTCGCCCCATCATTCGATGCTGCCGCGAACAACAGCGTCCGCTCGTTCAGTGCGTTGGCTATGGCGTTGCTCATAGGCTCGTTATATTCGCGGATGCCGAACGACATTGAGATCACGTCTACTTTCCATTCTTTTACGGCATGATCGATAGCCTGCACAATCCGTTAGTCGGTTCCAAAAGGTCTGCTCTAGTGTGGAGCCAATCTCACCTTTGTAATGTCATTGAAGGTGTTCGTGTTCAGAGTTTCCCGGCGCGCAACTTTGGCGACATAGATCTCGGCGGATGGGGCAAATTTGAGAAGAAGACCTAAAGCATGAGTGCCGTGTCCGATCTCGTCTTGCGTCTCGTGTGGTTGTGTTCCATGTACAAAACTTCGCACTTCCTTGACTTGTGGCTTGGCTTGTTGTAGGTCCTCGATCAGGAAGGGATTTGTAGGGTCGAGTCCAGAATCCAAAATAGCTATTCGCACAGGTTCGATAAGTTCGACAACAGGATCAACATAGCGAAAGATCGAGGACAGTACATTATCCATCCATCTTTCTGAAAGGGGATTTCTGGCAGGTCATTAGTACGACAGAGACTTGTAATTGATGGGAAACAACCTACTCTGCTTCAGGTCCTGGGCCCATGCTATGGCTTGCATCAAAGAAATGCAAGCTTTTCTCTGAAGGCTTGGCGAGGTGTCCTTGGGCTTGCGACCCCGGAGAAGCCTGCCCTGACAGCCGTAGCACCACATCCGAGTGGACGAATGGAAAGCTCGCACGCTCGCTGTCAGACATTGATGAATGCCTGATTCCCCTTGCTGAGGCATTGTTGGCCATCGGGGAATCGACCGGACCCGTGTGGAGGCGGACAACTTCTCGACCGATACGACCCCAACAGGATTCGTTTCTTGGACCGTCGAATGAACCCAGGTCCCCTAATCGAATGCCCCATGCCTTGAATATTACGTTTTCGAGTCGTTTGACGACGTTCTGGTAGAAGAGCCGCTGGACACTGACATCGTTGAACTCAAGTTGCTCTCCGATTGGATAGTACTCCCCAGTCAGACACGCTTTCGTGGCGAGGTAGTAGTCGACACCAGCGTCGTCTTCCAGAATTTGAAGCTTATCAAGACAGGTGTAGTAATCATCATTGATGGTTCTGGCGCTAGGATCTCCAGCGGCGGGTGTTTCTTTCGCCATGAGCTCGACAGGTGTGCAGAAGTAAAGCTCGCACAAAAGAATGCCAAGCGCTAACACGCTGGCGTTAGGGTGAAATATGTGATTCGTGGCATCTCCCGTGTCGGTGTTACTGCGGGCTGGCATGACTGGAACATGCTCCAGCGCCAGAAATGGTTTCGTGATGTCGGGGAGTTCTCCGTTCCGTCGTGGCTCAAAGAAATGTATCTTTGAGTGATTGAAGGAGAACTGCAGCCATGGTGTCTCGAGGAAGGGAAGAAGAGCTGAAGCCAGGGTAGTAGCCAATACTGCCTTCCCCTTAAATGGCAGCACTGGTTGGCCACCGGGTACTTCCTGCTGGCGTTGGAACAAGGCCGACAATGATACTGTGCTTGACATTCGTTCACTCCCAAATATCTTTTGCTGCGGACGAAGCCTCCGAAACACTCCATCCTCGAGAGCAAAATGTAAGCAATTTCGTTGACCGATGGACTCGGTGATGCTTTGGCATAGTATGTGGTGGGCAAAGGCGGGTGGACTGCTCAGTACTGAGTCAGATGAGCGTCTGAAAAGGCTGTTGTGTAGATCTCTGCACCGTCCGTGTTAGCGAATCGAAGGAAGCCCAGGCGCTTGATCACACTATGCTTCGAGTGCTTACTTGACTGTGATTCTGGCCTCCTGCAGAATACTAGCTGGTACGGACCGTACGCCGAAGAACACTTCGAAACTGGCCTCAGACTCGAGGTTGGCCCCCTTCTTGTGATGTGGCAACGACAGTCTCACGCTCAGCCCCGAGCACTTCTGGCAAACACAAACCCAGTGTCTTCGCAACGCATGGTCTAAGGACACCAAATGTCTCCTCATCAGCACAGCGGAGTCCAGCCTTGATGGGTCGTCAAGGGTAGACTCGCGAGTGGTCTCTTCACGAGGCAGAACTCGGCGCTTCTTGCTGTCCTGCTCCAATTGCGAAAGCTCCTGTATCGCATCGTCGCATTCCCGCCCCCGTTTCCCAGCGCGAACGGCTGCACCTAGGTCGGCATACGGGTCGCGACTCGGATTCTCGACCATGCGGCGAAGATTCGGAAAGCACTCGTTTCCATGTTCTTCGAAGTTCTGCTCAGGCAGCCAACGTTAATAGACAGAAAGGGAGGGGGTCAACCGGCCGAAAGACGTACAGAATCTATCTCTTGAGCGTCCTGAACGAGATGTTCGAATGCGCGCAGAGTCCTTTTGACGCTCGATGGGTCGGCTTCGCGAAGATCATGATGCTGCATGAATGAATCCGCGCGAAGCCAGGCCTGGCGCTTCCGTGATCGTAGCGACACCGGCTCCGCCGGCGTTTGCGGCAGTCGTTTTCCAGCAAAGAGGGCAAGCACGGATT
The DNA here is from genome assembly GCA_029850275.1 of Chrysosporium keratinophilum. NCBI lineage: Eukaryota > Fungi > Ascomycota > Eurotiomycetes > Onygenales > Onygenaceae > Chrysosporium > Chrysosporium keratinophilum. Next base: position 112,373 of record JARBIX010000012.1, read on the forward strand.
GCAACAGGCTTGGGGCATTGGTGTCGTCGTCGTCATCCATGACTGCGCATGTGAAATGATGGATCTGGGGATTGCATCGGGATTCTTTTCCAACGTTGCCGGGACGCACGTTGGAAGGTTGAGTAGATGCTGTGTACTGGTCTCTCTCGGATCGGGCTGTGCTAGGTTCACTCCCCAGAGTCTCAGGATGCTTTCAAAGCAGCCCGCCTGGGGCCCATACCTATCCCGTCGGGCGGCTACATGTACAGCCCCCAACAAAAGGTCAGCAGGGGTTTTGCACCAAAAATGGGCCATATTCAACAAGGTACACTCACGTCAGAAATCTTTCAATTCTTCTCAGAGTAGCAAAATGTGGAGAACTTTATATGGGATTGAGTATACTTGAAACGCAGCTTCATATCTTCAACGCTGAGATAGTTGTGGTAGTTCAAAGTCAGAGATGGGGTAAAAGTGGGCAAAAAAGCAGAATCTGTATGGGAAATACTGCTCAAATTCAGAGTAATGTAGTATACTGTGGTCACCCCCGTAAATTTTGTGAGTACGCCACATCTTAGTGGGTCATGGAGCCTAACACCACGCACTTATTAGCTTATTTCCAGCATCCAAACATCATGTATTCAACTAATACCTAGTAAACCACCCATTAGCATCAACAACGGCCTGGCATCTAGCAGGCATTTCATATAAAATGCTACGAATTTGCTCTTGTAGGAACAGAAGCAATCGGAAAGTAGTTGCGAGGAAAAAGGTAGGTTCTATCTCTATAGTTCTAACAATACAGGATTGTCACTGAATCTCGGAAAGGAGTTCTGAGTTTAGTGTGGTGCTATGTTCCTGAGGCTGGTCACGTGATCAAGCCCTAAGCCCGTTTTAGGAGCTAGGGCAAGGCAGGAGTGTAAGGCATCGCAGTGCCTCGCGAAGCAGTGCGGATCCTTACAGTACCCCCCCCCCCCCCTCTCCACGCGCCTTGGCCCCCAGGGCTCAACGGTCCGCCTGCATCTCGTTAAAAACCTCCGCAAGCACCAAAAACCCTGTGGGAAAAATGTGTACCACTCGCGAGGAAAAGAGTATGCAGGCGGCGTTTAGCAAAATAAGGTTCGCGCTAGTACTAAACTTGACTACATCACTGGACTCCTTACGTACTCCGGGCGTAAAGCGTTCTAGTCCCTTTGTGATCTAGCCTCAAGCTCTGAGAGGCTGCCCCAACAGTTTGCAAGAGGAGGAGGATTGCCAGAATCCAGCTTCAACCCAGCGTAGCTCCGCCAATACGCATCATAAGGAAATTCGGCAAGGCGCATTTTGAAGCCCTTTCGATTCTCTACAGGATCCGGGTATTCAAAATTTGTCCAAGTTGCGTGGGCGTGCGTAACACAGTTGCGAAATCAGCTTGCTGCTGGAGTGGCTTGTTCCTGCTACACCCAGCCACAGCGGCTTCCAAACTTGACCTGGTGTCAAGTGATCTCACACACGGTGGGATCGCCCGTTTGCCCGCACGGTGCCATCATCGTCGGGCGCTTCATCGCACAGCGGAACTCCTCAATCCCATCCCAAAGTCAAGGTCTGTCTACCAAGGCTGAAGGTGAGTATTGATGACTCTCTGTTTGACCAGCAATTCCCAGCGTTCTAACGGTGTTTCTAGATGATACCGTCGGTACCGCCCGCCGCTCCGCCCGCCTGTCGACCACCGTAACGCCTCAGAATGTCCAGCATTCAACAGAACAAATCCAGCAGGCTGCTGCATCAGTTACCATTGAGCCTGACAGTAAGGGCACTTCATGTGCTTGAAGAGACTTTCTCTAACACTTCTTATAGGCTGCCGTCTCCGCAACCCGGCGATCCACTCGACAGGCCGCTCGAGCAGTCCTGGCTTCAGCAGCTTATCAAGAGACACAACTGCCTGGCCAGCTTTCCTCCAGCTCCTCCTCCCTTGATCCCTCCGCGAACACACTGGTTGCGATTGCTATTGGGGCCCTAAAGCATGATGTCGCCGTACGTTTGAGCCCTGGGACCGCCCAGCACCGGAGGTCAAGAGCAGGGAAGTCTGGAGTTCCACGACCTTCCAACCTTTGCTTGAACCAGAACAGCTGGCTGGTCGTTCGCGAGAGAGCCGAGCTATTATTCCTGGCCTCCCACCGCATCACGACGCTCAACCACTGTCCAGGAGAGAAAAGGCTTGGGCTGGGGAGTCTACCTTGCGTCCTGTACGCTTGGTTGGACTTGAGGATACCACCCAGCTGAGCAGACGTGCTCAGCTTCGTGAGGGTATCTTCGTAACTCGAGCTGGAAACCAGCCACCACCAGGTGAGGAGTGCGGCGCCTGCCGCAGTCCCCATGTCATCCTGGTGTTCGCGGACTGTGTTTCTGGATGTCATGGAGAAAGGTGCAATAACTACTTGTACCGGAGACACGTTGCGTGTTCCTTTCAACAGTAGTTACTAGTTAACAACGAGAATACATTCTGCATCTAACGCTGCTGATTCCTTTACTTCGCAAACGAGTAGTGATCACATCTCTACTCTACACTGTTCGCGAATGTCCGCAACCATTTCTTCCTTGGACCTGGCTTGTCCAGATTCTTCTCGTAGAACTTTTAGAGCTTTCTACGCAGTTCGCGAACGTTACCAGCAAGGACCCAGGTCTTGTCCTTGTCTCTGTCGTGTCCTTCCCAATGCACACGATACCACAGTTCGCGACCACGTCTCTCTGAGTCGATGATCCCACGTACCTGGTATTCCTGCTCATCGGCCTCTGCTTCGCGAACAGTGGTGTGGAGTACTATCCACGCCATCCCTTGTCCTGTGATCGCGGAGCAATGAGACGTGAAAGACGTTGTGAACATTCAGTCCTGGCGGAAGTTCCAATCGATAGGCTCGCGAGCCTATCCGTTCTACTATTCTGTAAGGCCCATGCCTTAGCAGGTCTAGTTTCTTGTTTGGCCGCTCCGTTCGAACGTTTCTGAGGTCAAGCTACACCATGTTGCCCATGTGATCTGAGGGCGGAATAGTTGATTAAAGGACTATCTAAGGGTCAACTATCTGCTATATATATGCCACGGTCGGGGTCCGGAATAGACATAGTCCGGGGCTCGGGCGTGGTCCGTACGGGGGGCCCGATATGAGAGATATTGGGGTCCGGACAGAGAACCAAAACCAAAACAAAGTGAAACAATATATACATAGATATACATAAGAAAACCACATCCTCCCCCACTTGATCAGACTTCGTCCACGAAGGCTTTAGCGTTCCGGAATGTAGTCAAACGGGGTCGTAAACGAGTGTACGTTGAGACCCGTTCGGGTGCCTCAACACGATCCAAAAGTAGGAACACAAAAGCATCACATCGACGGGAAATTCCGTATGCACGTGATATAGCAGCGAGCTCCATTTCAAAGCAAATGGAGCTTCCATTTTTCCAACCTTCTTCCTACTCGTGAGCTTCTCGGTTGTTGCACTGCATGCTTGTTTTGTGGTTCTGAGCCTTCCCTATCGAAATCCTTCTGCCATCAGGTCGTATAGCTTTCTATACACCTTTGCTCATCATGGAAAACGCGTAAGTTGACCCAGAACTGAATTCCAGGCGAGCCACTGACTGACTCGTCTGCGTTTGTTAGATCTGCCAGCGAGCACGAAGCTGAAAAGCATGCTCGTGATCCCAATGAGACCCTCCCCAACGATCGTATCAGCAAGCTTCCTCGTGTTGAGGAAACCCCTTTTAACACCCCTACCGAAGGTCAGCAGGGAAATGCAATGACCCCCGATGCGGATGTCTCCAAGGAAGCCAATGAGATCACCGAAGAGGCCTTCGTTGGAGACCAAAGCGGCGGAAACAGCAATGTCGAAATTAGCACCTCCAAGCTCATGGATGCCGTCGAGCGTTTGCTTGCTGACGAAGACCTTTTTGGGACCGGTTCTGAAGCTCCTACCGGCCTTGTTCAGACCCCAACTCCTATATTCCGTCGTACTCGCACGGCTTTCACTCCTTCCGCCGGCCCAGCGAGTTCCACTGTTCAGCCAACTTCTGCCGTTACAAGCCCTTCAGGAATCAGTTCGGGCGTCTTTTTTTAGGAGCGACATGAAGACCCCTGCGAATGTCAATTCTGCTCTCGCTAGGATGTTCATGCAGCGTGAGTAGTTCCTCCATTCCTCCATTCCCTCCCCTTTTTGAATTGCCGACTGACTTTTCGTTAGGAAACCTTACTCCTCAGTCCCCTAATGATTTCGAGGTTTTTGAAAATGTTCTTCCGGGAATCACACGCCGTTTTTATGTCACGGCAACAACTGCAGCAGCAAAGGCCATCGGGCCAATGCCGGTTCTCGCTTCCCTCGATTGGCGTACCAAGAACGGGGCATTGGTCCTAAAAGCTATAGGGTCCTCTGTTTATTTCCAGGCCGCTCTCATTCAGTCTCGCGGTCATGTTGTCGAGGAGCCTTGCACTTACTGCAAGCTCGGAAAAGGTTCGTTCGCTTCTTGCCGAATGGTCTGGGGTCCCAATATGGAACTCATTTCGCACGGTTCCTGCGGTAATTGTGTCTGGTCGACCAATTCCGTCGATTGCGAATGCCGTGCCTATGTTCCTGACGAGGAACCTGAAATGGAACAGTCCACTGGCCCGAACGAAGCTTCCCCCGTTCTTCCTTTAACCTCTCCTGCCGTTGCCAACGTTTTGCCAAAGCCTTCCTTGACTGGCCATCGTGTTACTCCTCGCGTCAACCGTGGGGATCGATTTTTCCGTTCCGCTCGGCATGCTCCTTGCCGCCCCCATAAGGGTTCCGATCCGGATCTTAAAAAATGGTGGAAATCCCTTAGTGAGCACCGCGGTGAGGATGGTCTTGAGAGCTATTCAAAGCTCATTGAAGCTCGTTCGTGCCTTGCTTATATGATCCGCAAGGTCGAGGATGCGCTTGACGACTTTCCCAGTTCTGGTGACGAGGCCGTTGCTAATGACTCCAGTGATGACGGTTGGGAGTCTTAAATGATTCCGGGATTCTTTCTTCTTTTTCTCTTTTTGTCGAAAAGCCCGGTCGGGACTGTAGTCGGCTCCTAATGAGGATTCTTCTGTTAGGGAATTTTAGGGAAATCAAATGGAAGTCTTTTCTCGTCATTAGTCATCTTGCCCGTAGGCTCAACCAATGATTACGTAGTCAGTTGAATGGACCTAGATTACGACAGCGAAAGGGCCGTCAAACGGAGCTCTAGTTCGTGAAGGTCGGGCGTCCCCTTGTTCGTTTGGACTAGTGTCGACCGGATGGTCCTGTTGTTCACTATCGGGATCTGATGGAATATCAAATCTGACTGGTTTCTTCTTACGGCCGCGGGTTTTGCGCTTTCTACCCGTGCCGCAAGAGGTCTGGTTAGCTGTGACACTGCGCGTAACCACCCTCTCCTCCCTATCTGAAACTGTTTCTTCCTCCAGATCATGCTCTAGCGCTTTCCATTCGCGCTTCGTGATCGTGGACAGTTCTTGATAAGAAGTAACGTCGTCCTCGTAAGCATCCACAATATGCCGCACCTCGATAGGTCTCTCGACCGTGAGACCTTTCCGTTTCAGGGCGCGGTTGAATGCAGACGAAGACCAAAGCTCGTCCGGGTTCTCCACCTCAGCCTTAATCAACCTAGAACCGTTGATTAGGTTTCTGAGAACCTGGCCATCGGGCTGCTCAAGAGCGTAAGTTCCCAATGGATGCGATTTGATCACTTTATAGGGACCAAACCACCTCGGCTGGAACTTCTCTGGGCCTTCATTCTGTATTAAGACCCAAGTTCCAACCTCAAAACTCGATTCTTTGACCATCTCATCTCGAATGCGCTTCGATTTTATGGCCCTATTAAGAAGAAGTTCATTCGCCATGGATCTCGCATGATTCACTTTCGAGATCCGTTTCTCCGCGTCTTCGATTTTAGCGTTCTCCGGAATGGGTTCGTTCTCGTCAGAAGGAATACGGGGAAGCAACCCGTATAGTAAGTAGAACGGGCTCCGTTTGCCAGTTGCGTGCAAACGAACCCGTGCTGCGAACAGAGCCTGGGTGAGGTATTCGTCCCACAACCTAGTGGGTTTTCCTAAAAGGAGCTTCGTTAGGATCCGCCCTAGAAGACCGTTAAGGTTCTCAACCTTCCCGTTCGTTCTTGGATGGTAGGGCGTCGTAGTACGGTGCTTGGTCTTAAGCAGCTTCACGTAATGTTTAACTGCCGCTGACAAAAGGTTAGAACCGTTATCCGATAGCAGTTCTTTCGGTGCTCCGTAATGAACAAAGATCTCCTCATGGATGAATTTGGCAACCTCCTGGTCCGTAGCCTCTTTCACGGCGCGTGCGACCGGCCAACCGGTGGCATAATCGATGGCCGTAATGATCCATCGATTCCCGTTCGGAGTTGTTGGTAGGACCCCAATAAGATCAATTCCCCAACGTTTAAATGATTTGATTAGCTTGCTCGCCATGTGGTGTGCTTCCTCCCCCTCTAAAGACTTCTTAGAACCCTTAGCGACCTGACAATTAGGGCAGATATGGACCGCTCGTTGCACATCCTTTTCCATTTCGGGCCAATATCCGCAGTTCTGTAGGACTCCTAGCACACCCGGTGATCCTAGATGGCCAAACTCATCGTGGAGTCGCCGAATTAGATCACCCCTGAATATTTTTTCAATGTAAGGTGCTTCCGTATCTTCATCGTAGACTCGGATAAGTCTCTCCTCACGTTCATCGTCCGGTTCCAGATTAACATAGCGGAATAGGTGAGACATTCCTTGAACCTTCTTGCATAGGCGTCGTCCGACAGCAGTACGCGGTCCTTTAGGTACTCTACCATAGCGTCATGGAACTCGTCGTGGTCGGCATCCTCTAAAGCGAATAGAGAATCCACGTATGTGGCCATGTTCGCAGGTCCTGTTCCCATGAAATCTGGGCGCCTACTGATGGCGTCCGAAACAATTGCGTCCTTCCCAGGTCTGTACTGTATTTTCAGATCGTACTCCGGGAAATCCGCAACTTATCGTGCTAGCCGCTTAGACAGTTTCTTGGTTGTTTGCAAGTACTGAAGGCTTTCGTGATCCGTTATTATCCTTGTTTGGGTCTTGTTGTCAATGTATCTGTCGAACACACGGATAGCGTGTTTGATTGACAACAATTCTTTTTCGTGGACCGGATAATTCAGTTCGGCTCACGAAAGCTTCCTACCGTCAAATGCGACTGGATGCATTTTGCCATCCTTCCCTTCCTGATAAAGGGCGCAGCCAATGGCCCATTCCGATGCGTCTGTTTCGATCGTATAGGGTTTATTCCGATCCGGTTGTGTCGTGACGGGATCCTCAGTGATCCTCTGCCTTAACTCATCGAAGGCTATTTGACAAGCTAAGTTCCATGCGATAGGACGAAATTTCTTCTTCCTAAGTGCCTCATCGGACTCCTTCAAAAGGTCCGTTAAGGGCGCGACGATTCCTGAAAACCTTTTATGAATCGCCAATAAAACGTAGCTAGACCTAGGAACTGTCGGACTTCGTGTACGTTCTTCAATCTTGGCCAGTTCTTGATCACGTCGAGCTTTGCGGGAAGAGGTCTGACCACTCCCTTCCCCACGACATGACCGCAATACTCAAGCTCCTCCTTAAAGAAAACGCACTTCGATCGCTTCGCGTAAAGTGTGTGCTTTTGGAGCTCGGTAAACAATTTGTCAAGATGCTCTATGTGGTCCTCTTCCAACTGCGAGAAGACCAAGATATCGTCCAGATAGACCAGGCAAAAGGTCCCAATGTGTTCCGATAGGATCACGTTCATCATGGTTTGGAAGGTCGATGGAGCATTAGTAGGCCCGAACGGCATCACTAAAAATTCATATGTGCCCCATTGCGTATTAAAAGCGGTTTTCGGCACTGAGAGTTCCCCAATCTGGACCTGCCAGAAACCGGCGGCCAGATCGATCTTCGAAAGGACTTTGACATTCCCCACGGCATCCAGTAAGTCCTGGATCTGAGGAAGGGGATACATATTCTTTTTCGTGACCTTATTTAACGCTCGGTAGTCTACACACATGCGCCAAGCTCCGCCTGGCTTTTTAGCGAAGAGGACTGGGAATCCCTACGAGCTTGACGATGGTCGAATGAGCTTCCGTTCCAGTAATTCCGTGATTTGGCGCTTTTGTTCTTCGAGATGCGCCTGAGATAAGGGATAGGGCCGGACGTTGACCGGTTCCGCATCTCCCATATCAATATCGTGTTTGAAGGGACGGTCAGGCGGAAGTCTCGGTGGTAAATCCTCCAGAAATATATCTTTATAATTGTCGAGCAACTTTGTCAGTTTCAGGTTTTCGACCGGAGCTTTATCTTCCTCCCCCTTCTCTTTTAGTACGTAGAGATAACATTCCGCGTTAGGCTTCCGGAGTATACGCGCAGTCTGATGTGCTGTCATCAGATTCAATTCTGCCGCGTCCTGGTCCAGAACGTGCCTCTGCATCTCCGCCGGTAGGAGGGTGTGAACCTTCCTACGGTGATCTTTAATTTTGATGCGGGAGGTCTTCCAACAAATGTCGGGGTTGTGTTGACGGAGCCAAGATCGGCCTAAGATGACGTCGTAATCGAGGTCAGGAAGGACCCATGCAACGAGTCCGCACGTGAATGATCCGATGCGTAAGGTGAGTTTTATTCGGTGATCCGATTTCATATAATGTCCGTTCGGAAGTTTCACCCACTTTTCGCCCGGAATCTTGTGCGCTTGCAGGTCGTTCGCGATCTTGTCGTTAATGAAAATGCTTGTGGCTCCGGAGTCCGTCAGGACATAGATGGGTTCCGTTTGGTCTCCGCCCATCTTTCCCGCGAGTCCAGAATAAAGCATTTGCTCGCTACCCACGGCATTAACGTGTTCATATTGTAACGGGATGTCTTTGGGGTCGAGTATGGCTTCGGTCGGGTCCAGAGGGTCGGGTAGTTCGGGCAAGTCTTCTACTGTGGAGGCCTCAAGCATTTGGTCAGTTAGGGCCTCCAAGCTTACTGACTCTTTTCGTTTTTTGAACCCGAATCGCCGGCCGAATTGGAACCGTTCTTGTTCCATTTCTTCTTGTTAGGGCACTTTTTGGAGCCGTGGTTCTTGCTTCCGCAAATGAAGCAGGCCTTGTTACGGCGGCACCACGGTTTCCATGCCCAGGAATCCTTCCGCGGAGGGTCTTTAGAGGTGCACATTGCGTTTATCTCCTCCACCTCGCCCGCAGAAAGAGCTTCCATGGCACTCAGATCCATTGGATCTGGTTCCGTTGTTGTTGTTGTCGGCGTGTAACCCTTCCGTTTCACGCCCGTGCTCTTCTTCGCAGTTCCGACCGATTGTTCAATGTTTGTCAATATTTTCACGATCTCGAGTACGGTCTGGGGTTTATTTTGCACCATGTGCCATTCCGCTTGAAGTTCTTGTTTCAGGCCGTGCAAGAGTATCTGAGTGCGTGCCTGTTCTGGCAGTTCGTAACCCAATTCGAAGTACGCTTGATCCATTTCCGCAACGTACGTTTGGAGGTCGGATTTCTGTCGTATTCCTTGCAAACGCTCCCACCGGTTCTCTTCGGCGTTCAGTTCGCGGAACCGTTCGTTGATCCATTTTACAAATGCCTCCCAGTTTGTAGGAAGAACGTACACCATTGGATTCTTCTCTGCTAGTTGTTCTTCAGCAGCCCACCGTTCTGCAGCTTTTCCTTTGAGCCAGGTAGAAGCTAGAGCCACCTTCTGTGTCTCGGACGCGTCCCGTCCGGTGAAGTTAGCTTCCCTTTTCCAGTAGGATCGACATTGGGATAGCCATTTTGTTGCAGCCTCGTTCGTAATGGTTCCATCGTATCCTTTTGGCTTTTCGAGCTCCGACGCTTTTCTTGTCGGGGTCTTGTTCGTAGAGATTTCGGGCGCGGTCGTGGTCCCAGTTCTGTTCGCTATGGTCTCCATATGCTGGAGTCGTTGGGTCACGTTCTGTTGCTCCCGGGTCAAGACGTCTTTTTCAAGCTGGAGAATTCTGATCTCTTTCACATGATTATCGTCCCGGAGTCGGGTAACTTCTTCATCCGCCCATTTCTTCAACTGGTTGTAATGTTGTTCACAATCGGACTTCTCTCCGTCGGCGGCGGCTTTTCCTTCTCGTGTCCCGATGTGACGCATTTCCGCAAGGCGGGTGTTCATGATTTCCTGGAGCCGAGCCAAGGTCTCCTCTCCGTCCTCAGTCATTGCGAGGGAAGAGTGGATCTATTGGACCACCTCCGTTAGGGGGTCGACAGGTTGGGGCGTGACCGATGGTGTAGGTACGGCCGGACCGGTATTGTCGTGGAGGATATGGGGATAGGGTCGCTCTCGTAGGAGGATGCCTCATCAGCGTGATCAAATGGGTATGCAGCATGGACGACGGAAGGTGGGTGGTCGCATCACCATAGGAAGCACGACGTAACAACACATATAAGAAGCAACAACGTAAGGAACGTAACGAATGAGTAGAAGGCAATACTGTATTCAATAGCTATCGCATAACTAAGGTGTAAGGTGACATGAAGGTGTCATCGTCCTCGTCTCCGTCAGATGTTGTATCTGGTATCCGGCGCGAGAACGGAATGGAAAAACTATGGTCCCGAGGGTTGTGCCCCAGGTTCCCCGCTACATCTCCTCCCCACCATCGACGCTGCTCGTCCCCTGAGCAGCACAAAAAGCAACGCAGTTAAAAAGGCATGTAACGTGTAAAAGCATAAAACAATCTAATAGACAGCACGCGTGTGTCAATTTAGAGCGCGCGAAACAAAAAAGCAAGCAAAAAGAGGAAAGTCAGCGTCTTCAATCTAATAGTGATCCACAGCCTCCGGGTCTTCGGGTGGTGGCGAAGTTCGCGTGTTCTCTGTCATTGGAGTATCGGCAACTTTGTCAGAAGGTATATTCTTTTTCATGCAATATCCATACGAAGCTTCTCGGTAAATCTTCTCTTCGAGATCAAACGTCCTTCCAAAGAGAGCGAGAGCTGCGTTTCTCGCGCGTTCGCGCCATCGTATGATATAGTCCTTGGCCGCTTTTTCATCATCACCAAAAAGAATGTCAAGCTCAGCGATCACATCAGGCGATGTCCATTTCTTCTGTCCGACAAGCGCATCAGAGATCGCACCAAGGCCTTGCAGTCGCACAGCAGCAGGGAAGGCATATGGCACCGTGGCATAACGATTCGAATGGCCGCTAGGCGATCTAGGCCCGGGTATCAAATCTCTGTGTGCTGCAGAAAGCTCTGACCACGTGGCAGATTCGAGAACTTCAAGGGACTCGTGGTCTGGTTGGATCGCCACATACCATGGCAGCATGGTGCGTCGGTCGGTCTTTGCAGGTCCGTGTGCGCCATGCGGAAGAAGAGGAGACGTGATGCGTACATCAAATGCATCACACACCACATCTGTCCATCCCGTTTGGAATCTCCGCGCGTCGTCCTGTGTGAACATCCGATCTTTGATTCTGTGGACGAGACCATCCGTTCCCAAGCCTCGTTCCACAACTCGAACCCACCATTCCTCGATGTGTTTATGCATGCCTGGTAAGATTTGCGTACAGTCCCCAGGTCTTTCTTGTGTCAATGTCAGCGAGCCTTGGATCATGTTGACTCCGCGTTGCTTCTTAATCGCGTCAGGGACGTTGATATCGATGTGCCGGAAGAACGTTTGGTCTCCGGACTTCGTGTATTTGGCATAATAAGGGTATGATATCAAACGCCATGCATGATCGCCTCTCAACGCGACGTACCACATGTAATAGGCGGGGTCTTGCCGCATCAACTGCTGCCCGATCGAGTGATACATTGTTCTCAACCATCCGTAGTTTTCTCTCCCACCGATTTTTCTTTGGTGGTGCAGGTATATGTCATATTCTCGCTTGACGCCTTTGGCAATCGAATTATTGGAACCAGGTTGTTCAAAATCCCACCATCTCATCAATCCACGAAGGGCAACAGATCCGGTATCTGACCATGCCTTTTTGACATCCTTATTATTCGGGTTGTGGATTCCCGAAATTCTCAAGAGCCTGTTGAAATCGAAATGTTGCATCGTTGCAACCTTGGGGAGCGGGTTGACATGTGCAAATCGGAATATTCCCAAAGCGTCTTCTGGTCGTGCCGGTCTATCGTTAATGCGGAACCATTGATACGTGCTCTCGTCTGTCTTGATCTTGCCGATATTCTGTCGGTTGTTGCAAATGTATTTCAGTCTATGCAAAAGCCCGTCCCTGTTCAGAGAACGCGTCTGTAGACCTAGCTTTGATGCCATCAGTTTGGCGTGATCATAGCATAGGCTTGCAGTCCCGTCCTTTGCATATGTGCTTGCGACGCCTTCGAGAATATCCAACGTTTTTACGAGCGATCTGGTCTTCGTTTCCCGAATGCGTGTCAACAGGCCACGTTCGAACCCTAAGCATTTGCACAAACCCTTCCCTCGTCGAACCTCTTCTATGGCTTGCTGTGAAATCTCCTCGTCACTTTCTATTGAAAACAGGGGGTCGTCGTCGTCTGATAGCGGCGCGCTTGGCTGTCGTTGCGCAATTTCCTTGATGCGGTCGCTTCGCCTTACCCTGCCGCCTTCTGATTGGTCAGCCGGATTGACCAGAAAACTGGTGAATCCTTCTGATTGGCTAGCGGGACGCGACCTGATGGGAACGTTGCTGTGAATGGATGACGCGCTCGGCAATCTGCTATGTGTTCTGCTCGTATCGCCCACAACCACATCGCTTGGCGGCCTTCCGATCGATCTTTGAGAATCTCCTGTCCGTGTCAACGATCTCACCCTCAAGATGCCGAATTCATCAACATTCAAGCCATGCCGACGAGCTTCATCCTGTGTAACCGGTTGCACGTTCTTGTCGTAATTGTTGTACGCATTGTCAGCATCGTACGCCGATATCTCAATGGTCCGACGGTGACCCGGGCCAGGCGCAGTCATCCGGGTAACGATGCTCCTATTTATCAGTGTCATAAACCTATTCCAGTCTCCAACTTTTCTAATCGCACGATAGATCCGTTCTGCTGCCCATGCCGAGTCATATGCTGTCCACAATGCGCGTGCCCGATTCGTACCGTATAGTGCCTCAACCTTCTCGAACATGCCATTGAGCCTCTTTCTATTCGATTCAATCTTTGCTGCAAGGTTCTTTGCGTGGTGGAAGTCCGATTCGAATTTTTCGTTTCCTCCTTGAAGCACCGTCCACGATCTTGCCCTTTCAACGTATTGGTAGAACCCCATAACCATGTCTTCGACCGTAGAGTGCACTTTGAGTATCTGATCCATGAGGCTGCGTTGTAGATCGTATCTTTCCGTAGGCGGGAACGACTCGATGTGGGCAATTGCATCGTCCAAGGAGTTGAAATGTATGCTGTTGAACGTAACCGCCGTGCCTCGATAGCTCGTGTGCAATGTCTGTTGGATTGGCATGATCGCCAGGGGGCGATTCTGACCTGACATCCTCTTCTCCTCACCTTGCGAATCAAACTATCCAAATATCAAATATCGAATGTCAAGTGTAAATCAGGGGAAAATCTCACGTATCTCAGCGCAACATCCAAAGGATCAAAAACATCAAAAGGAACCGGGTAAGGAGAGGGCTTTTATATGCAAAAAAGGTGCGCAGGAGAGGAACTAAAATAAGCGAGTCAAAAGAGTGAAGTAAAACAGTGAATTCATAGCAAACGAAGCGGAAAAGTGAAGCAAAAGTATGTCAAAGCATCAAACATCAAACTCGCGCGCATCAACGTTCGCATCCTTACACAATCACCGCCATGCTCCAACCTTTTGGAATATTCCGCTTTCTTCGAACGTCAACCTCATCTTTAACGCTTTCAACATCAACATCTTCATCGTCCTCATCAACATCACCGGGAATTTCAACTTCTTCATCAGCATCTGACTCCTCCCCACCATCGAGAATCGACTCGTCCCCTGAGTCTCCCATCACCTCACCCATGCTTCGCGTTCGTCTTCCAATCTCCTCTTCCTCTTCGTCAACATTTTCTTCTGCTTCCATGCGGAGGACCTCAGATCTGGTGAAGTATTTCTTGATCCGATCGCCTGCACACGATCCCTTGATCTCTGTTCCATCTAACTCTTCAAGATAGTAGGAACCTCGGTCCTCCATGACCTTCCTCACTCGGTACGGACCTAACCATCGAAATCTCAACGTGTTGCTGCGCGACATGTCCCGCTCATTTTTCGTGTTATGCACCAAAACCAAATCCCCCTCTTTTATCGGCACCGTTCGGATATTTGCCTTGTCATCGAAATATTCTTTGTTATTCTGCCGCATGCGTTGTTTGTGTAAAACCGCCTCCTCGATATCCTCATCTCTTCGCTCAATCTGTCGCGCTCGCAATATCAGAAGATCTTCTGTTGTTCGCACGCTTCGCCATGGTAACGTTTGCCACGTAGGAACCTCAAGTTCTATCGGGAGAACAGCCTCTTGGCCCATCAAAACGCGATAGGGAGACATGCCAGTTGTTGACTTTGTCGTCGCTCGATCTGCCATTAGAACCGCAGGTAAATGCTTTAACCAATCCTTACCCGTTCCTTCAGTGGCTTTTGCTAATCCATCTCCCAATGTCTTATGTCCTGCTTCGATCATCCCGTTCGCTTTGGCATTGTACGCCGATATGATGATTCTGGTTATTCGATATCGCTTTGCCATAACCTCAACCACGTCCTTGTTTTCTGGTCCGCCGTCCATAACGAATTCGCATGGCACGCCCCATCTCATAATGACATCTTCATACAAGAACGCTGCAACATTTTCTGCCGTGGCACGTCTTAACGCGCGAGCTTCTGGCCAGTTCGATAAATCGTCTCTCGCAACAACAAGGTAATTTCTTCCGCGGCAAGAAGGCATATGCTTGATATCAACTCCGACACGTTGCCATACAACAGGCGTCCAGGTAGGGTGAAGCTCCTCACTCATTCGATGCGAATCTCTCATCTGACATGCCTCGCATCCTTTAACATAGGCAGACACGTCTCGGTAAATTCCAGGCCACCAATATCGAGCATTCAGTGCGCTATACGTCCCCTCGCGTCCTTTGTGTCCTAGTTCGTCGTGAAGATCGTGCATGATTTTATTTCGAATTTGACGGTCGTCCACAACTCTCCGCAACGGGACTCCGGATCCAGCACGTCGGAACAATTGGTCACCTTCCACCACGAACTTCGTAGCTTTTCTCCGGAACTGATAATATTCTTTGGCGCTGAGATCCTTAGGCTTTACCAAAGTGGTGAGCCACAATGCGATCTTCTCTGATTCATCCGAATAAGTCTCATCCAGGATCCTTGGTGTATCCGCCGTATCCGCATTCAACGTTCTTCCAGCCATAACACGCGCAAAAACATCCTCGTCCATGGGGTCAGTCTCGTCAACGGTCTCACCTTCTGCCAAACCACGTCGTGATAATCCATCAGCTGCCGTATGTTTCTTTCCAGGCACGTGCTTGACTGTGAAATCAAACAATCGAATCCATGCAATCCAGCTGTTGACTAAGGCTCTAGGAACATCCGTAGCGGTCCTATTCAACTGCGCAACCAAGGTCTTCGCATCAATTTCCAAGGTGAAATGCACACCATATACCCAATGACGAAACTTCTTCAGCACCTTCAAAACCGCACGACATTCTCTCTTCCCTGCGTCATACTTCTTCTCCGCTTCATTCCAAACACCAGACTCATACCTTGCAGGGTGTCTTGCATTGCGTTGGATCTGCATCATGCAACCTCCCCATCCAATTCCGCTCGCATCAATGGCCATAATAATGATCAGGGGTATCTCGTTGTAATTAATCAGAAGCACAGTAGGGAATGTTGACATCACCTCTTTCAGCTTATTGAACGCTTGATCGTGCACTTCGACCCATACCCAAGCCACATTGCGTCGTAGGAGATTGTATAATGGCTCTGCAATCCATCCGTATTTGTCGACTATGACCCTAAAATATCCCGTAAAACCAAGAAAGCCTCTCAAAGGGGTAGGGCCATCAGGCGTAGGCCACTTCACTATTTTCTCTACCTTTGCCGCTTCAGGCCGTCCACCATTGTAATCACAAATCCATCCTACCACATTCATTCCATCCATGCACCATTGTGATTTTCCACCTGCTGCCCGAGCACCCGCAATCTCGATTCGGTAAAGCGTCTGGTCGGTATTCATGATGTGTTCAAGAACAAATCTGCGTACACCTTCCATTGCTTCCTCGTTGTTGTGTCTCGAGCGTGGCCCTTTGATCCCAATGTCATCAATGTATGCACGAACCTTGTCAGGGATGAGATCTCGTAGAATTGCTGTAATCCCTCGTTGCGCCTGAGCGGGAGAATTGGTCGCCCCTTGCACCAAGGTGGTGTGGCGGAACGATCCGATCGGCGTATTGAATGCGGTGATATCCCTACTTTCAGCTTTCAACGGAAAATTATCATATCCAGAGAACAAGTCAACGAGCGAAGCTGTCACCATTCCCGAGAATTCTTCTGCAAATTCATCACAACTTGGGGGAATAAAGCCATCTCGAATTGTCACAGCATTGTACAGCTGCGCGGCATCCACGAATCGATACGTGCCTTTTTGCTTCTTCTCTGTCAAGAAATACGGATTCGAATACGGTCCGTGGCTGGGCTCTAGCGTTCCTGCTTCTAATCTATCGTTAATAATCTTGATAAACGCTTCATGCATTGAACGGGGGATCTGATAAGTCTTAGCCTTCCATGCGACGTGTGGAACCATTCGAATTTCTTGCGGTGGAAAAGCCTCAGGGTGAACCCTGCCCATCTCTTTGAACGTCCATGCCAATGCACCCTCGCGTTTATACAACATAGCTAGAAGCAGCTCTTTCTCTCGTGGTCGCAATTCGATTCCTACATTTAGCTTCTCGATTCTTTCTTGCGTGAGCCGTTCGCCAACGGGGAATGAGGATATCCTCGGCAACAACCATTCATCAAAATCGCACACACACTCCACTCTCGACTCCTTTGGGTGATACTTCTCCAGGCAAACCTCCAACCAATTCGCGATACCTTCTGGTTTGCTCCCATCTGACTGATCCGATGCGACTGGCCTGACCTTTTCTGCTTTTTTCTTATATTTAGTCTTGCCAACGAAAAGTTCAACCCCCCCTGGCGTTTTCGGACCGGAGCGTCGAGGTCCCACATCCCATCCGCAATTAAAAATATCCGTCTGCTTCGATCGCTTAACATCAAACAACAATTCATCTCCATGCGTTGTCGTCTCGTACACATTCATCGACGCGCTGTTCACATGTAACTCGTTTTTCTCCTCCAGCCCCTTGCGTGCGCGGAACTTTCGAACTAACGCTTCTGATTGGTCGGTTGGATTGACCAGAAAACTGGTGAATCCATCTGATTGGTCAACGGCAACGCTTCGTTCTGATTGGCCCGTACGATTGACCAGAAAACTGGTGAATTGATTTGATTGGTCAGTCACCAGTGCGTCATGTCTAAATCCTACCCCGCATCTTCCCCCCTCAACCCTTTCAAATCTTCCAACCCTTCCTCCCTCAACTTCACCAATCTCATCGTCGAACATCACACGAATCGCTCTCACATTCACCTTCCCTGAATAAATGCTGGGCTTCCCCTCATCCATCGCAGACATCAACCCAGCATAATGTCCGCTTAATCTTTTAACTCATCAAACTCGTCGTCGTCAACGTCTTCGACCCTTTGTGAGGCGGGAAACAAATCTATCTCAAATCTCATGCTCTGTGCTGACGGTTTAAACCCTTCAAATTCTAGGCGGCGTGTACGATCCTCGTTGTAAATCTCGCATCGAACCTTTCCATCTGGCATCGTCTCATGCCCATATTTCGTCACAAACTGCCACGGACGTCCGAGAATAACATCGTTGTCTCCTTGTTCGATCAACAAGAAAGGTGTGTATGCAACGAGGTCTCCGATTTGAACGGGCAACGGAACTGTGCACCCAGGAACGACGGAGTGGTCGCCTGTCTGCACAACCATCACACAACGCGGACGCGGTCGCACTTTCACACCGAGCTTTCTTGCCAAGCCGAGTGACATAACGTTGATCTCTGACCCGGTGTCAATTAGCGAATCCAATTCTTCCCCACAAATCGTTGCCACAACACGAATCGTCTTCACAGCATAAACAGTTCCTATCTCTTCTTCAACGATAGGCTCCGATCTCAAGATCCTTGAATGTTTGACCTCAACTTTAACAGGCTGCGAAGCACCAATTTTTGACTTCTTTTCAACGGTACTGGCGGGAACGCTGAAGAATTCCTTGTGCAACCTCTGCGACACCCCCATGAGTTCGCGAACTGACACCTCGATCTTTCCATCAAGAATCCGATCCATAATCGTTGCTGGATCTATTGCGTCTTTGAGCTTGGCTGACAGTTTATCAGGATTCTCACGATATCGAGTCGATCGGGTCTTAGAAGAAGAGCGCGCTTCCGTATACGGCACGTCCATCACCGCATCGTCTCTAACATCATCACTAAATCGAACGCGTCTCTTCTCTTCTCTTCCATCAATGTCGGCGACAGGCACATATTTTCCAGATCGTGTTGTCTTCATGGTTGCAATCCTATCGTGGGCTGTTGATCTTTTCTGACCCGTTGCTGCTTTATTCGCCATGAATCCCGCATTGACTTGTAACTCCGTGCCACTTTCTAGGTCCGAATCCTCATCGTAATCGAACATCCTTCCAATTCGAACGGCGTTTACCTTAACGTCGGGTTACTGCTGTCTAGCATCGTTGCTCGTGGTCCGATTCACTCCATCTTGCTGCTGATTCGCATTATTCTCCGGCGGATGTGTTGTGTTCTCATCCATCGATCGAACCACAAACATATTGGGAATTCCTGGTCGAAGGGGAACGGCAACAAGGCCTTGTCCTGGTGCGCCCATGCGCAACACACCATGCTCGTCGATGTGGCAGTATCCATTCTCCGCATCGTTGATGAACTCATAACAATGCGCCTGCTGATGTCCAAATTTTCCGCAATAGTAACACGAAGGTCGACTCATCTCGAACGGAATAATTCCTCGTCCATAGCCTGCACCTGCGTAACCACCTCTCAACGCACCACGTCCGCCAAGACGAGGACCTCTAGATTGCCATGGATTGAATCGTGGAGCATTCTGATACGCATATCCTTGTTGATTATCAAAGCGCTGCTGGCTGCTGTCGACATAGGGGTTCTGCGGCATCTCGGTTTGCTGACGTGGTTGAACATTCGCAGAGTTGGCTTGGAATCCTGGCGGCATCTGTCTTGGTGGTCCATTTCGCTGAAGAAGGTGGTAGACTTCTCCGTTCTCAATCCCGATTTGACCGGACTGAACACGCAACGCTAACGTCAGATTCTTCATATTCTCGGTCAAAGTCTCCATCATCGTCTCAACACGCTTGCTATCCGATTCGGTCGTCTTCTCTTTCGCAGCTTTGGCAGTCGTCTGCTTCGCTTCCTCCAAGAACGCGGTCATCCATGACGAAGGGGGCTTGTTGGCTAGCTGATACTTTTCACCTAGTTCCTGCATATCTTTCACGGCTTCGTCATCATCATCGAAAATCGTCTTGTTGCCTTCACGTTGCTCCACAAAGGCAATGGCAGTTTCAACAATCTTCGCAAAATCGATCGCCTTGGTGTCATCCGATAGGTTGGTTTTAGATCGTTCCAACACCTTATTCCTCATGGATTCAGGCAAACCACGAAGAAACCAGACGGCACGGGTATAATCATCCAAACGTCCATTTTTCTTGATGGCATTGGAAACGGTGTTGTACTCATGAATGTAAGCACGGATCTTAGCATCTCCCTTATGCTGACGGTTGGAGAGCGCTTGCAGATATTCTCGACGGTGTATCTTGTGACTGATGTCGTCCTCGCGAAAGTTTCTTACAATGGCGGTAACAAACTTATCCCAATCTCCTTCCTTGTACCCATCCAATGTTTTGATCCACTGACCAACCCAAGTGATACAATAGTGGCTCATTCGATCCATAATCGCTTGAGATTTCGGCTTCAACCCATGGTCAACGCAGAGCTGATGGAACCGCTCCAAAAACAGAGTGGCGTCCTTTCCATCGAACCAGGGAGCATTAACGGTACCTGGTGCTGGCATTGGCGTATGCACCACGATCTTCGGCTCACCCTGCATGATGGTAGGGGTTGCAGTTCCCTGCGAAGGCGTATTTCCCTGCATGGATGAACGGGGCGAATTGGGGGCCATTGTTGAATCCTTCTCCGAGTCTCGCGACGGCAAATAACAATAAAACAATCAAAGTATCAAGCTTCTTAAAGGTACGTCTTCTGACAACAAATCTCAACGAACTCTCAAAATCTTCTTCAAATCACCCAAAACAGTCTTCTCAATTCTCACAGAGCGTATCAAAAGCAGAAGACTTGGTATCCGGGTATCCTTTCTCACGATGTACGTAATCTAAAACCCCTATGTTAGCATTGCCTCGGGTATCTCAATTCTATATCGGTATCTCAAACGGCGTCTCGGTATCTCGGTATCTCGGTATCACAATATCCTAATCTATAATCTTAACGGTGTAGGTATCAAATCAAATCATACAAAATCTCAAAATCTTATCTAAACTTATCTTTCATCTCAATCTCATCATATCAATCCAATCGGTAACGTATCAAAAACCTCGGACAACCGGTTGCACCCCCCCTTTATTCGTACCTCGGCATGCAATGCCCATGATAGTCACACGACTGACGCGAAAGGAAGGAGTCTCAGCTTGGTCACCAAATGTCGTGGAGGATATGGGGATAGGGTCGCTCTCGTAGGAGGATGCCTCATCAGCGTGATCAAATGGGTATGCAGCATGGACGACGGAAGGTGGGTGGTCGCATCACCATAGGAAGCACGACGTAACAACACATATAAGAAGCAACAACGTAAGGAACGTAACGAATGAGTAGAAGGCAATACTGTATTCAATAGCTATCGCATAACTAAGGTGTAAGGTGACATGAAGGTGTCACCGTCCTCGTCTCCGTCAGATGTTGTATCTGATATCCGGCGCGAGAACGGAATGGAAAAACTATGGTCCCGAGGGTTGTGCCCCAGGTTCCCCACTACAGTATTCTCAGCACAAGAAGAGCAGCGCCAATCGAGAGCGCTGGCAGAGCAAGGAGGGCGACGATCTGGTGTTGTGGAAGGCCCAGGGCGCAGACAGGAACGCCTGGTGCAATGCCTTCAAGAAATTGAAAAAAATACAAAAATGGTATGCAGGTTTGACGTTGTTGCACGACAACTGTATAGCTAATATGTGTAATAGGTAGAGCGCCAGCGCTGAAGAGCGCAAACAAATTGAGCAGGGGGAGAAGGACGTCCTGATGGCCAATCGGTTCAAACAGGGGAAGTCCAGGAAATACCATGAGCAGAGGCTCATGGCCGAGAAGAGAAAGGAGGAGGAGGAAGAGAGGAAGCGTCGCCGGGAGCTTCTCGAACAGACAGAGGAGAGAGTGGCCAAACAGGTAGGCAGACATCTCAACTTCAGAAATGTGACGTGCCAGGCTGACGTGCTTGTGATAATTAGGCCAAAATAAACACAACTAGAGGCGGGGAGGCCGATGTAAGCAAGGGTGTCTTGATATCAAAATGTGACGTGCTAGGCTGACGTGCCTGTGCTATTTAGGACGTTTTCAATCCCAGCAATTCTCATTCCAAGGAGGATTACGAGAAGTTGGTTGAGGCGCGTGCGTGCCTTGCGCACATGGTTGGTAAATTGGAGGAAGTTCTTGACGAGGTCGAGACCTCTGGGTCTGACGGGGATGACTCGTCTAGTTCGAGTTCTGATGGTTGGGAATGATCAGCCAATCCTTGCTTCTTTCGGATGCCGAAAAGCCCTAACGGGACTCTAGTCGGCGCCCTTCGTGGGCCATTTTTCTAGTTAGGAATAATCGGGAATAAAAACGGATACTCATTGGTCATTATGTTTCTTGCCCGTAGGCTCAACTAATAACCCAAAACGTAGTCAGAATGATCCTAGATTACGACAGCGAAAGGGCCATCAAACGGGACTCTAGTTCGTGAAGGTCGGGCGTCCCCTTGTTCGTTTGGACTAGGGTCGACCGGATGGTCCTGTTGTTCACTATCGGGATCCGATGAAATGTCAAATCTGACTGATTTCTTCTTACGGCCGCGAGTTTTGCGCTTTCTACCCGTGCCGCGAGAGATCTGGTTAGCCGTGATACTGCGCGTAACCACCCTCTCCTCCCTATCTGAAACTGTTTCTTCCTCCAGATCACGCTCTAACGCTTTCCATTCGCGCTTCGTGATCGTGGACAGTTCTTGATAAGAAGTAACGTCGTCCTCGTAAGCATCCACAATATGCCGCACCTCGATAGGTCTCTCGACCGTGAGACCTTTCCGTTTCAGGGCGCGGTTGAATGCAGACGAAGACCAAAGCTCGTCCGGGTTCTCCACCTCAGTCTTAATCAACCTAGAACCGTTGATTAGGTTTCTGAGAACCTGGCCATCGGGCTGCTCAAGAGCGTAAGTTCCCAATGGATGCGATTTGATCACTTTATAGGGACCAAACCACCTCGGCTGGAACTTCTCTGGGCCTTCATTCCGTATCAAGACCCAAGTTCCAACCTCAAAACTCGATTCTTTGACCATCTCATCTCGAATGCGCTTCGATTTGATGGCCCTATTAAGAAGAAGTTCATTCGCCATGGATCTCGCATGATTCACTTTCGAGATCCGTTTCTCCGCGTCTTCGATTTTAGCGTTCTCCGGAATGGGTTCGTTCTCGTCAGAAGGAATACGGGGAAGCAACCCGTATAGTAAGTAGAACGGGCTCCGTTTGCCAGTTGCGTGCAAACGAACCCGTGCTGCGAACAGAGCCTGGGTGAGGTATTCGTCCCACAACCTAGTGGGTTTTCCTAAAAGGAGCTTCGTTAGGATCCGCCCTAGAAGACCGTTAAGGTTCTCAACCTTCCCGTTCGTTCTTGGATGGTAGGGCGTCGTAGTACGGTGCTTGGTCTTAAGCAGCTTCACGTAATGTTTAACTGCCGCTGACAAAAGGTTAGAACCGTTATCCGATAGCAGTTCTTTCGGTGCTCCGTAATGAACAAAGATCTCCTCATGGATGAATTTGGCAACCTCCTGGTCCGTAGCCTCTTTCACGGCGCGTGCGACCGGCCAACCGGTAGCATAATCGATGGCCGTTATGATCCATCGATTCCCGTTCGGAGTTGTTGGTAGGACCCCTATAAGATCAATTCTCCAACGTTCAAAGGGTTTGATCAGCTTGCTCGCCATGTGGTGTGCTTCCTCCCGTTCTAAAGACTTCTTAGAACCCTTAGCGACCTGACAATTAGGGCAGATATGGACCGCCCGTTGGACATCCTTTTCCATTTCGGGCCAATATCCGCGGTTCTGTAGAACTCCTAACAGACCCGGTGATCCTAGATGGCCGAACTCATCGTGGAGTCGCCGAACTAGATCACCCCTGAATATTTTTTCAATGTAAGGTGCTTCCGTATCTTCATCGTAGACTCGGATGAGTCTCTCCTCACGTTCATCGTCCGGATCCAGATCACCATAGCGGAATAGGTGAGACATTCCTTGAACCTTCTTGCGTAGTGCGTCATCCGACGGCAGTACGCGGTCCTTTAGGTACTCTACCATAGCGTCATGGAACTCGTCGTGGTCGGCATCCTCTAGAGCGAATAGAGAATCCACGTACGTGGCCATGTTCGCAGGTCCTGTTCCCATGAAATCTGGGCGCCTACTGATGGCGTCTGGAACAATTGCGTCTTTCCCAGGTCTGTACTGTATTTTCAGATCGTACTCCTGGAAATCTGCAACCCATCGTGCTAGTCGTTTAGACAGTTTCTTGGTTGTTTGCAAGTACTGGAGACTTTCGTGATCCGTTATTATCCTTGTTTGGGTCCCGTTGTCAATGTATCTGTCGAACACACGGATAGCGTGCTTGATTGACAACAATTCTTTTTCGTGGACCGGATAATTCAGTTCGGCTCCCGAAAGTTTCCTACCGTCAAATGCGACCGGATGCATTTTGCCATCCTTCCCTTCCTGATAAAGGGCGCAGCCAATGGCCCATTCCGATGCGTCTGTTTCGATCGTATAGGGTTTATTCCGATCCGGTTGTGTCGTGACGGGATCCTCAGTGATCCTCTGCCTTAGCTCGTCGAAGGCTATTTGACAAGCTAAGTTCCATGCGATAGGACGAAATTTCTTCTTCCTAAGTGCCTCATCGGATTCCTTCAAAAGGTCCGTTAAAGGCGCGACGATTCCTGAAAAACCTTTTATGAATCGCCGGTAAAACGTGGCTAGACCTAAGAACTGTCGGACTTCGTGCACGTTCTTCGGTCTTGGCCAGTTCTTGATCACGTCGAGCTTTGCGGGAAGAGGTCTGACCACTCCCTTCCCCACGACATGACCGCAATACTCAAGCTCCTCCTTGAAGAACACGCACTTCGATCGTTTCGCGTAAAGTGTGTGATTTCGGAGCTCGGTAAACAATTTGTCAAGATGCTCTGTGTGGTCTTCTTCCGACTGCGAGAAGACCAAGATATCGTCTAGATAGACCAGGCAAAAGGTCCCAATGTGTTCCGATAGGATCACGTTCATCATGGTTTGGAAGGTCGGTGGAGCATTAGTGAGCCCGAACGGCATCACCAAAAATTCATATTTGCCCCATTGCGTATTAAAAGCGGTTTTCGGCACCGAGAGTTCCCCAATCTGGACCTGCCAGAAACCGGCGGCCAGATCGATCTTCGAAAGGACTTTGGCATTCCCCACGGCATCCAGTAAGTCCTGGATCCGAGGAAGGGGATATTTATTCTTTTTCGTGACCTTATTTAACGCTCGGTAGTCTACACACATACGCCAAGCTCCGCCTGGCTTTTTAGCGAAGAGGACTGGGAATCCCCACGAGCTTGACGATGGCCGAATGAGCTTCCGTTCCAGTAATTCCGTGATTTGGCGCTTCTGTTCTTCGAGATGCGCCTGAGATAAGGGATAGGGCCGGACGTTGACCGGTTCCGCATCTCCCGTATCAATATCGTGTTTGAAGGGACGGTCAGGCGGAAGACCCGGTGGTAAATCCTTCAGAAATATATCTTTATAATTGTCGAGCAACTTTGTCAGTTTCGGGTTCTCGACCGGAGCTTTATCTTCCTCCCCCTTCTCTTTCAGTACGTAGAGATAACATTCCGCGTTAGGCTTCCGGAGTATACGCGCGGTCTGATGTGCTGTCATCAGATTCAATTCCGCCGCGTCCTGATCCAGAACGTGCCTCTGCATCTCCGCCGGTAGGAGGGTGTGAACCTTCCCACGGTGATCTTTAATTTTGATGCGGGAGGTCTTCCAACAAATGTCGGGGTTGTGTTGACGGAGCCAAGATCGGCCTAAGATGACGTCGTAATCGAGGTCAGGAAGGACCCATGCAACGAGTCCGCACGTGAATGATCCGATGCGTAAGGTGAGCTTTATTCGGTGATCCGATTTCATATAATGTCCGTTCGGAAGTTTCACCCACTTTTCGCCCGGAATCTTGTGCGCTTGCAGGTCGTTCGCGATCTTGTCGTTAATGAAAATGCTTGTGGCTCCGGAGTCCGTCAGGGCATAGATGGGTTCCGTTTGGTCTCCGCCCATCTTTCCCGCGAGTCCAGAATAAAGCATTTGCTCGCTACCCACGGCATTAACGTGTTCATATTGTAACGGGATGTCTTTGGGGTCGAGTATGGCTTCGGTCGGGTCCAGAGGGTCGGGCAGTTCGGGCAAGTCTTCTACTGTGGAGGCCTCAAGCATTTGGTCAGTTAGAGGCCTCCAAGCTTACTGACTCTTTTCGTTTTTTGAACCCGAATCGCCGGCCGAATTGGAACCGTTCTTGTTCCATTTCTTCTTGTTAGGGCACTTTTTGGAGCCGTGGTTCTTGCTTCCGCAAATGAAGCAGGCCTTGTTACGGCGGCACCACGGTTTCCATGCCCAGGAATCCTTCCGCGGAGGGTCTTTAGAGGTGCACATTGCATTTATCTCCTCCACCTCGCCCGCAGAAAGAGCTTCCATGGCACTCAGATCCATTGGATCCGAATCCGTTGTTGTTGTTGTCGGCGTGTAACCCTTCCGTTTCACGCCCGTGCTCTTCTTCGCAGTTCCGACCGATTGTTCAATGTTTGTCAATATTTTCACGATCTCGAGTACGGTCTGGGGTTTATTTTGCACCATGTGCCATTCCGCTTGAAGTTCTTGTTTCAGGCCGTGCAAGAGTATCTGAGTGCGTGCCTGTTCTGGCAGTTCGTAACCCAGTTCGAAGTACGCTTGATCCATTTCCGCAACGTACGTTTGGAGGTCGGATTTCTGTCGTATTCCTTGCAAACGCTCCCACCGGTTCTCTTCGGCGTTCAGTTCGCGGAACCGTTCGTTGATCCATTTTTCAAATGCCTCCCAGTTCGTGGGAAGAACGTACACCGTTGGATTCTTCTCTGCTAGTTGTTCTTCAGCAGCCCACCGTTCTGCAGCTTTACCTTTGAGCCAGGTAGAAGCTAGAGCCACCTTCTGTGTCTCGGACGCGTTCCGTCCGGTGAAGATAGCTTCCCTTTTCCAGTAGGATCGGCATTGGGATAGCCATTTTGTTGCAGCCTCGTTCGTAACTGTTCCATCGTATCCTTTTGGCTTTTCGAGCTCCGACGCTTTTCTTGTCGGGGTCTTGTTCGTAGACATTTCGGGTGCGGTCGTGGTCCCAGTTCTGTTCGCTATGGCCTCCATATGTTGGAGTCGTTGGGTCACGTTCTGTTGCTCCCGGGTCAAGACGTCCTTTTCAAGCTGGAGAATTCTGATCTCTTTCGCATGATTATCGTCCCGGAGTCGGGTAACTTCTTCATCCGCCCATTTCTTCAACTGGTTGTAATGTTGTTCAAGATCGGACTTCTCCCCGTCGGCGGCGGCTTTTCCTTCCCGTGTCCCGATATGACGCATTTCCGCAAGGCGGGTGTTCATGATTTCCTGGAGCCGACCCAAGGTCTCCTCTCCATCCTCAGTCATTGCGAGGGAAGAGCGGATCTGTTGGACCACCTCCGTTAGGGGGTCGACAGGTTGGGGCGTGACCGATGGTGTAGGTACGGTCGGGCCAGTATCTTGACCAAGATGCGAAGACATGGTAGGATAAAGATAGGATGATAGAATAGATAATTAGACAATGCAACACGAGGTTCGATAAAGTAATTGAGGTAACACTTTCGTTGTGAGGTCGTAGTACGATTTGAGGTAAATTAGGATAACAAGAAAATTCTGATTTGTGTGCCGAACGGCAACCGTTCTGAGAGGATTCTGAATCCTCAACAGAATCAAACTGAGTTTTTAACTAGTACACGTTCTCAAATCATAGACCAGATCAGACCGCCCCGTTGAGGAGCCACCTCAACGGGGGGCTAACTTGACATGCTACCAGATGTGATTTGAGGGCAGAATCGTTGAATAAAGGAACTATCTGAGGGTCAACTATCCGCTATATATAGGCCACGGTCGGGGTCCGTACGGGGCCCGATATGAGAGATATCGGGGTCTAGACGGAGAACCAAAACCAAAACAAAGTGAAACAATATATACATAGATATACATAAGAAAACCACAGAGACCACCAGAATACGCCGAAGCTTGCGAATATCTGAACCTGAGCCCCAACAAACCCATGGTAGGGGACTTTCAGCTTGAAGCATGGCAAGTGTCCGGGGTATGTTGGATGCTGATGCAGGAGCGAAACGACATCGGCGGTGGGATCCTGGCAGATGAGCCGGGCTTGGGCAAAACGATTCAGTGTCTTGTCCAAATTGTCAAAGCAGCGCAACGCCAAACAGAAGCGCCATACCCCCCTACGCTTATCGTTTGTCCAAACAGCGTAATCAACAACTGGGTAGAACATATCTGCGACTTCTTTTCACACTCGCTCAAACTACGACTTTTTTACGGAGTGACAGGCTATGGCGGTGTCATAAACATCTTGTTAAAACGCCATATGGTTAGCAAGGATGAATTGTTGGTTGAGTTCGATTCCCTAGACAAAAACGACCCAGATACAGCGTCGATCGTAGTTCTCACCAGCTACACCACATGGCGATGAAGGATGTTTACGGAGAGTGCCTATCTCGCCGTACGACAGTACCCCATCGTACGGCGAGATAAAGGCCCCTCGAAAGACTACCAGTTGGATTGGCCTACCAACGCAAAATTTCAAAGGATCATTCTTGACGAAGGGCATAAAGTGAAAAACCCACGAACAAACCTACACAAATCCATCTCAGGAATTAGTCGGGAGAACACTTGGATTGTTTCGGCAACGCCGATGATTAACAGGGCGTCGGATCTTACTGGATTCTTATGTCTTTTGCATCGTGAAGCAAACTCTCAGGACTTCGATTTCCGTCAGGCAGAAAGTACAGTTGAAATATACGAACAAGCGTCTCTACATGGCCTGTCGAGCCTACATATTCTTCACCCAACCTGTTATTCCAATCTCTTCTCTCGCAGGACCATCGAACCATATGCGGCCATGGTCGCCATCCTAAGGATTTTGAACTAGATCTAACTGCGCCGCGCTGTCGGACACCGTATGAAGGTGGGTGATGAAAAATATCACCATCAGAAAATCGATTCCAGCGTATGTGGTAAAGACTGTCGAATGTGATTTTCAGGATACACGTCAAGCTGCCCAATATCTCGACATTCACTTCACGCTCACCTCGAAACTTAAACATACAATGACGGACCAGGAATCGAATGAAGACGGCGACGACGTTGGTGGTCGATTCGACATGGCGGTGTACAGGAGGCTAAGGCATACCGCATTGTCGTTCGCGCTCAAGTACCTTTTCCGCTCGACGATGAATAAGGGAGAGGGAAATCTGGGCGCCGATATCGATAAAAAGTGGAGGTCTGGTCATGGGGTCGTCTGGCTAGTTAGCCGCATGTTAGTTGACCCGAATGTCACTCGGCTCCCTTCGGATAGAATATGGATAGCGGAATTCTTATGCAACACTACGCCAAAATATCCTACATTTTTGAAGATTATCCACAAAGTCGTGGACACAGATCGAAAAAGACTGTTGGTATTCGTGGCCTATCTGATAATCCAATTTCATGTCGAAGTTTTCTTGAAGCTGTTGGGATACAACGTTTTGTCTCTGCCCGCGGGTCTGAACAATACTGATAGGTCAAAGGTGCTTCAGCAGTTTAACGAGGGGGACCAGGTGGATGTCCTGGTTGCAACATATACGTCCTGCGCCCTGGGCGTAAACGTCCACCGCCGTTGCTCAGACGTGGTTTTGTTGGAGCCGGCCATAGACTCAAACACGACCTTGCAGGCAATGGGGCGAGTCCATAAACTCGGTCAGCAGAACCCCCAACGAATATAGATTTTGCACGGAGCGAGCACGTTTTGCACGGAGCGAGCACGTTTTGCATGGAGCGAGCACGTTTTGCATGGAGCGAGCACGTTTTGCACGGAGCGAGCACGTTTGACCGCTTCGTGGAGTGGAACCAGGAAGCGAAAATGATTCCTCAGATCGTTGGGATGGCACAAGACACGTTCAAAGGCCTGCGGGCAGAAATTTCAAAGAAGTTGACTGATGACGATGACGGATCTGGGTCAGATTCAAGTGAACAGGATTTAGGAAAGCCGATCGAAGCTGTGACTCAGAAGGCTGACTCGTTTTATCGACAAATCTTCAGTCAAGCAACAAGTCGCCTGTCGTTCGAACAAATTGATGAACTTGGACTTCAAGACAATGAGAAGCGCAGGATCAAAAACATGTTAAAACTCTTACCGAACTCTTCAAAGCTCATTCTGACAAGCAAAAAAATGTTGACCACAACACCAGCGACACCAAACAACAAAGCGAAAAAACCAGCTCCTAAATCAGCAGAGATTGTGTTCGACTCAGACTCGGATTCTGAGTTGATTGACCTATCGCGTGATATCTCACCAATACCAGAAATTGACACAGGAAAAGACGACAAGGAGAATATCACTCCGGAAGGGACAAGCGAAAACAAATCAAAAAGAAAGAATCAAGAGGACATATCTTTAGTGGTGCTTTCCCCAAACAAGGGGGTGAAATTCTGAGATGGATTGATGAAAAAACTGGAAAACACGACTGTATGTAAGGTTAATCACATGATTCAAATCGGCTTGACACTTTTAGCAAAACTATGGGATTCAGGTTTAATTTGTTTTCGTTGAGTTGGTGCAAGTAATAACACTCCAGTTGAGCTAATCTCGTCGTACGACGGGATCAGCGCGTAGAAATCGGTCAATTGTAAATTCGCATGGAGCCGAATCTCGTCGTACGACGAGATAAAGCGACGCAGGAGCAGGGCACAGGTCGTACGGCGAGATTGAGGTAAAAGAGCCCAGCACTGGATGAGGCCGCACGGGCGCCCCGGGCGACAGTTTGGCAGGAATGCAGCGTCTGGTTCATTTAAGCAACGAGCGCGGAGGAGCCAGGGCGCCCGGTGGAGTGGGAGAAGAACCGGGGCAACCGTGTGTGGAACAAACACGCTAGGGTCCTGCGACAGGGGAACTAAAAGGCCCGGGAGCGAGGTGACAAGGTTGGAGTGTCTTTGGAGGGAGTTCGGGATGATGAGACCAATGACGGGAGAGTAATCGTGCCGCCCCATGCGTTGGATAACGAAGAATTTTGGTTGTGGTGCGGTAGTGTGGATCCGGGCGGAATCGAGGAGATTACGAGTGGACGAAACAACGCTCGCGACGCCACAGGCGCCCTTTTTAATACGGGACGAAGGGGGGCGGGCGGGGCTCCCCACTTAGTTTGCCGATGTATTAAAGGCTCGACCATATGGAACTTTGCGTTTTCACGACTGATCCCGTGGCGGTCCCAATAACCGATGTCAAGTAACATGGTGGTTTTGGAGTGCGTGCCAGGCGGGCTATCGAAATGTGTGCGGATAATGAGGAAGAGGAAGGACAGGAGTACGTGGAAGAACGCTGGAGGTCCGAACATCCAATCCCGACGATCAAACGGTTCAGACGCGTCGAACTGTGCTTGTTTAAGACTCCGTATGAACGCTGCCGTCTTCTGATCACCCCAGGCGGGCCACAACAGTTCAGAGAAGTCAGTCTGACCCAGTTTCCTTAGCCATATCTCCTTGTGTACGTCGTACGTGCCTTCAATCGTACCCTCGTCGTAGAATATAGCACCCAGTTGCGTCACCGGGGTTATAGAGGACGGGATGCGTTCGATGACTGGCATTGACGGCAGAAGACCGCTGTCACGGAACACCTTCTTGACGGGGTTTGCGTATACGGCCGCAACGGCGTGCGCGATAAAATAAATGGATATCTGGCGCGATATGTCGTCCCTCGCCATGCCAGGAGACTCGACGAGGTCACAAAGAGTCAGAGGCTCGCGCGGGTTCAACATGGACTGTGATAGTCCGGAATCTGGTAAAGAGGGCGGCACAACTATGATAGCCGACGTGAGATTGCGCATAACAAAATTAGAGGATCCCATGCTTTGATCTCGCACCGAGTCCTTGAAGTTGAAGTTATCGTACGCCACTACCGCCCGCGGGTCTCTGGCTATCTCGGGCAACTGACTCTGTAAATCCGTCAGTTTAACGACCTTTCCGCATGAAATAACTTGAAAATGTTACCTTTCTTTGCTGCCTCCGCGACTTTAATCATGAGAAGATTCGCATACTTGTATGCGTCACATATCCCGAGTCCTGCAAGCACCTCAACAACGCGTCGCTTTACACCACTACCCACGAGGTATAATCCCATCACTTTGGCGAAGAAATTCGAATTCTTTCGTGAACGAGTGCGGCATACCATAGCCGTGATGACGAACATCTGCTGAGAGGACACCGGGTCTTTGCCGCGTGGGCGCTTGTTTTGCAACAGACGTTCGAGCAAACAGGCCCATGTGGGCGCGTTCTCCCTTATGACATCGCAGGCTTTACTGATGTCCACATTCTCTATATCCTCCGACAGACGATGGGCCTCGAAAAACGGCTTCCTAACCAGACCATCCAGCTCCGTGGTGAACTGGGGAACCGGATCTGGGACGAGAGCATCCAAACGAACGTGCTTGCGTATATCAGGGTCCTCGACGACGCTGAGGAATTGCGCGGCGGGTGTCTTCCCATTTACCAACGCCTGATTCTCGTCTTTTATGAATTCCCGAACAAACATTTTGAACGTCCAGTTGTTATCCGCCCACAGTTTCAGGGTCGCCTTCAGCTTCTGACGAGCGCTAACATATCTGCGACGATGCCGACGAGGTGCACCATGTCGAAGACCCGTTGCGCGTAAGGGTTGAACCGATTTAACAGACCTTGGTCGCGTGGTGGGGGGGCGTGGTGGTGAAGATGGGAGAGAAGAAACGCTTCGGGCGGACGAAAGGGCTGATAAATCGTCGGTCAACGGGATTTGGCTGGTTAAATATCGAGAGGTGGTCATATTGTATCTGAAGATTTCATATAATTGGTGACCTAAGCGTCAAGATGCGTGGTTGAATATCTGGAGATAGAAAAGCACGACGAGGTCTGATTTTTGGCGATTTCAAAATTGCGAGGCCATACAAATTCCTGCCAAGTGCCGAGGTGAACCCCCTCCCCCCCGCCCCTGATTGGTCAAAATTTTAGCCCAGCGCCACCATATCTACACTAATCCCACCTGGGTCTAGCACCAAACCTCACGAATCTGCCCTGAGTTCACTGAGATAACAGACACGTGAGTTACATGAGCGGAATTCTCGAAACGTGAAACCTCATTGGCCAACTCCTCAGTAGCGAAACCCCATCAAAACTCTTCACTTCTCGTCCAAGGAGTAACTCAGAGAGCAAGCAAGCATGGGTGAGAGGCTCTAAAAATTACAGTGAAGAGTCGAAGAGATAGGACATTAGATAGATATCAATGCAATGCTTTAGTTGACTCATGATTTGAGGTTGGGAAAGGGGCAAAGGGTGCTCTGTGTGCAGAACTTCGTGAATTGTGAGGTGGATGGATGATGGATTGTGGCCGGGAAGAGACCTTCCAAGGATAAAATGACTGGATTGATAATTATACTCAACCGCCCACGACGGCAGAAGTAGCCCCGGCGAAGGCGCGTAATATGGTGCAATCTATGACGACACGGTGTGGTTTCCATGGACGGGCTCAAGTGCCATTACTGTATTAATATAGAAGACGGGACGCACAACGCAGCTCCCAACCCATCATCGCATATTCCTCACGAAACAGAGACTCAGTCGGAATGGACCCAAACAGCAATAACACCTGGTCGGAGACGGGGTCGCCTGCCCCGGAGTCAGAGGCACGGGGCTTTCTCGCGTGCCTGCCTCCGAGAACGCGGTACTATGTCTATCCAGGGAAGGAAAGAGTGAACGACATCCTGTGGGATGAATCCACACGCCAGCAGGGAGGCGATGCTTTTGTCGTCTTCACGCAAGTCTCAGAAGCAGAATTCATGAAGCTAGACGAGAGCGCGCCGGGTAAAAAAGACTTCGAACAGCGAAGTAATACTTTGATTATCAAAATGCCTTCCCTCCCCCACGAATTAGCCTCCCGGGCCTTCGAAGCGACTTTCTTAAAGAAGGCAATGCAGATCGGAGTATATAGAGAAGTGAAATTATTGGGGAGCACGAGAGTGTCCTCAACATTAAGGACGAAAGAGGCAGATAGTTGCTACGGCCCCCGAGAGCGTCCACTGACAGCGACCAGCCATTTGCCAACAGTGGCAGTCGAGGTCGGCTGGTTTCAAACCGGCCCCAAGTTAGAGTCAGATGCCCGCTGGTGGCTCAGCCACCGTGGCAGCAGAGTTAATCGAGTCATCACGGTTGATATTAAGCGCAGTCTGAGGATTATCATCACCGCCTGGGAGCGCGGGGCAATGCCCACCGTGCAATATCCAGACCCAGATACTGTGGCAGTGGAACGAGTTTCGATTACCCGGCCAAATCATGGACGCCAACCAATTTTGGTTGGCAGTCAAGTTTTCACGATTCCCCTACGCCAGTTGTTGCTGCGCGAACCCAGGGAGGGGGAGAACGACTTGGTGTTTCGAAAGGAGGATATTTTGGAGATTGCGGACCGCATTTGGTCGGACCTAAGCTAGTAAAGCAAAGATTATTAGAGGGAGTTTAAAAAGAATTGACCAAAGGACATGACAATTTGTGTGTCAAAGAACATTGTTCTCCATATCTCATTCAGATGCTCATCCTGCAGAGTAGCCAAGTACTACCCGACAGATCATAACATCAACAACCATCGTACAGGCCGTAGTTTCCAACTAGTATCGGAATCAATGGCTAAAATCACTGTAGCCAACTGAAATATTCAGGACAAAGACAGACTAGAAACTCGAACAGTAACGGCAAGTTCAGAGTGTCGAAGAACCAAGACTTCAACAAGTCAAGGAGATTAGAGAAAGGTCATTGCTATTGGTGGGCTGGGAGTCAACCATTGCTGGTTGGCGATCAGAGTCTAACGATTCCGTGTGAACAGCTACTGCTTCGCCAGCCTGAAGAGCGAGAAGGGGAGTTGGTCCTTACCAAAGAACATCTCTTGGACTTTGGCGTGTCGAAGTATTGACCACCCCCAACTCACCCCCGGCTCAGACCCGCTCACCCAAAGCTCGTCGACGCTCACCTTTGAAGCGGCACTGTTGAAAGGCTCTCAGTAGAATTGGCCACGTTGACAAGTGGCTTAAGTACGGCTGAGCGGACGGGAAGCCCTGTTTTCCACTTCCTATGGTCGTATGTGCTTGTTATAACATTGCTTTTGCATATATTCCACATTCGCTGGCAACGGCAGGACTAGAATTATGTAAAAGACCCCCTCAGGAGGGAGTTACGGAGTGCAAAGTCCTGCTCTGAACTGGCCACCGAGGAGCGCCGGACGCGCAGAGAGTTATCTCAACATAACCCCGCTAGACAGAGATCCTGGTCAAGAACATCACAGGTACGAGAGTGCTCGTGGCAAATTGGTAGGAAGAGCCTAGGAGAGATGGCTGGAACAGGGTGAAAGTTAGCTATTTTGCTTTGCTTCGGGCCTGCGGCTTGGAATAAATGGGTGGTTGAGATAGTTCCCTTTGCAGCCTGCGCTCCTCGGTGGCCAGTTCAGAGTATTCACATTTGCTTCGTCGTCCGTGTGGAAACCAGCTTACTTAAGACTAACTACTAGTTAGCCACAAACCTCTTTGCTCGTACTGATTTATCGTGGGACTTGTCGTACAAAACTCGATGTAAATTCTGGGCTCCATTAAAGGTGGAGAATGGGGCCTGGGGCTCCCAGCATTTAGGCGCCCGGGCTCCGGAGAACTGCAACCACCCCAGTCAATGCCACAGACAGTAAGCCTAGACCTCAAACGCGTTTGTCCAGAATTCAAGCTGAACGTGTAGTAGTAGCAGTGCAGCAGCAAATGGGATGGGAAAGTTGATAATGCAGGGTAAGGGTGCTCGAAGGCGGTTGCTTACCCTTCAGGTACAGATATTTTTGTATATCTCCGTATTATGACTACATACAACTCGGCACCACATTCGAAATTGAGGGACTGTCGTCAAAAGCCTAACTACGCTAGCAAGTTTGCGCTGAAGCTCTAGGAGCTAATCAATACAAAGCTGGAAAATGCATAAAGCGCGACAGGTACTCACCGAGTCGGTCAGTGAGGCAAACAGGGGAAAGAAGAGCGGGATGAAATCTCCCCACTGGGAAATCAATACATGATTCGCTCAGGCAAACGGAGACTAAGCCACAACAAAACTAGCGCCGTGGCTCCTCTACCGACTGGCTGGTCCAAACCTTATTTCCCCAGAAAACGTTTTCCCCACGAAAGTGCAATCCAGCACGCACGACATCCATCGATTCTTGAGATCTCCTACAGAAGTGCTGTTTTCTTCTCCACTGTTTCCTATATCAACCACTCAATAGCAAGTCTTTTGGCTCCCAAAGCTGTTTATTAGCTTCTCAGTGTATCTCGAAACCTCGGTATTTTTCCAAATCTCTTCAACGCACCGGCCATTAGGGAGATAGATTCGGGAATGAGCCGGAACAGCTGCAACATAAATACGATGAATCCATCACGCATCTACTTCATTCCCTTTGCCAAAACAAACATATCTATCCTGCAGCCCTTCGACCCGCACAACATCGGAAACGGAAGATCAGGATGGAGTCGAAGCCTTCTCCAGGAAGCCGGGTTTGTGATTTCCTGTTGCATATGTGATATAGCAGCACTAAAGAATGGTGACGCAATATCTAGGGCCCGAATGCTCCCCATGTGGACGTGATAGGGGAGGAGAAGCCGGATTCCGAGACCATGCGAGAAACATTGGTTGAGATCATTGCAGACCAAGCAACACGTCACGTCGATGAAGTGGGATTCAAGTTCTTACTTGAGCCATATACGGTAAACTATTCATATATAGCCACTGAGTTACATACCTTCTGACAAAGCCGACTATTCAAAGGCCGGTTCACTTGCAGCGATGGCCTTTGGGCTATTTAGCGCTGCCTTTGGATTCGCACCGCCCGCGGTCGTTTTGACATACATCAGTCAGGATATCGGTATGGAGCTCATAGGTTTCAAGCTGCCTCAAAATGATCTTTTGCTAACGAGTGAATAGGGTCCCCAAATTCCGCATCAGCTCTTTTCTCCGTAATCCAGACAATCGGGACGACTCTTGGTTACATTTTTGTCGGTAGATTGTCCGAAGTCTACGGCCGACGATGGGTTATGATTGTATTCACATCCCTAGGCTTGATTGGAGGTGATTTTCCACCTCTCAATTTGATTTAAACGAACAGGAGAAGAACTAATTCAGTTAGCCATCACCTGCGCTACCGTCCGCGACCTCAATTCCTTCATTGGCGCAGGGGTAAGTTCTCCTAGGCTTACGATTCTACGGCCAATATGCTGAAGTATCCCAGGTTCTCATAGGTCTTGCAACTGGGGCCCAATGCTGCTATGGTTTTCTTGCTGGAGGTACATCTCAGATGTTGGCAATTTTGTTTTATTCTATCTTTTCATGTTTCTTTTGTGGTGTGAGCTAATGTCAAAATACAGAACTGATGCCTAACAAGCATAAGCTGCTTGGGATGGCCATTGTCGTTACTTTCTGCCTTCCGGGTACGGGCTTAGGGGCTTATATTGGTACGCACACCCTTGAAGATCCTGCGCCAATTTTTAACTGACATGAGGCTTAACTTAGCCCGGTCCCTTGTGGAATATGCATCATGGAGATGGATTTATTACATCTATATCATTTCCTCAGGTAAGTAGTACCCTGTTTCAACCTAGCAAATAGGTGGTGCTAACGGCCTTTTTAGTAATTTCGCTGGTACTATATGTTTTATTCTACTTCCCCAAAGAAGCTGCTAGGGAATTCAACAAGTGGGAGCAAACAAAAAATTTGGACTATATCGGCATTCTTCTTCTCACTGCTGGCCTCGTTCTTTTTATTCTTGGAATTATGACTGGCGGGAACCCATACCCTTGGACCTCAGGTGAGTAAATAATTTCAACAATCTACGGTTGGAAGCAGAATACTGAATAAATATGGCTTATAGGCAAGGTGCTGGGGATGCTGATATCGGGAGCGGTTTGCTTGATCGCACTGGTCGTTTATGGTGAGTAGAGCTGTTCATTGACCCGATATCGAACTGTATTAACGCTTGCCATAGAGTCCTTCCTTGGGTCCAAAGCTTTCATGGCCATGTATCTTTTCAAGGACGTGCGGGGATTCTCGATGAATTGTATATGTTCCGCGGTTGGCGGTATCGCATATGTGGGGGTTTCTATCCTTTGGCCTACGCGTATGTTACATTCTTTCGTTGCGTGCCCATCTAAATCATATACTGATCACAACAATATAGAGGTTTATTTTATCTACGGCGCATCTGAAAGCTGGTCGACTCTAGCAGCTATGTCTTGCACCATTGGCCTGGGCCTCTGGACCGGCATGGTTGTTCTAGGTCCTCTATGGGGTAAGTTTGGCACCGAACCTCATTTAATCACCGGTTCCTAATCCTTTAATTGCTGCAGGTCCTTTCGGTTGGCCCCGCACAATCCTAATCGGTACCAGTTTGTGGTTCACAGCGTTTATCGGTGCTCTGGCGCACTGCAATCCCAACAATAAAGCATTTGGTATCGCCATTTCCTTTCTCGCAGCAATGCCCATTGGTTTTGTTGAGCAGCAAACTGGTGCCATCGCTCAGCTTGTCGCTCCTGATAAAGATATTGGGACCGCTTTCGGAACAATGGGCTGTGCACGGGTGGGCGTTGGTGCGATCGGTACCGCCATCCTACTCGCCATCTTGAACGGTAAGCCTAGTTACCCATTGGCATTTGACCGTTGTTGCTTCTATCCATGAGAAGCGTACCCAACATGGAGACACTTGACTGACCTGCCAAACAGCGAAATCCAAATCCGAACTTACTGCCCATGTCATCCCAGCAGCTCTCGAGGCAGGACTTCCTCAGACGTCCCTCGAGGCTCTCTTCACAGCTATGTTTGCCGGTTCTCCCGCCGCCATGGAATCGGTTCCAGGAATAAGCCCCACGATTATGGCCGCAGTTGGAATCGCTCAGACGGTTAGTAAACTCCAGCATACGTGGGCCATGTTGACATGAGCAGAGAGACTCCTTGGCTGACAGTGCTTCTTTTGCTCATTTTTAGGCCGCTTACACGACATTGTCATCGACGAAAAGAGGCGAGCCGAAGTGTGATCGCAATGGCAGCGCACGGGTCCGGCAGTAGATGTTTCTGGCAACCTCGGAATTTATGTGATTGAACAGTACTAATTGTGACTGGGTACATATATTAATGACAAACCTATTTCGGGATCCGAAGCAAGACTGTCACATCCCTTGACTTGGCCGAGAATCTGACTTCTGACAATCCTAAACAAAACCGTAAAGGGAAAAAGGAACTTGGGGTCGTCAGTGGCCAGAGGGCTCTCCAAGCACGAGTTCCAGACACTACTGTATATGGCATACTAGTTGTTCCCGAATAGCGGCTTGGAATTACTCAGGGGACCATAGGTGTGCCACAAGACCGTATCAAACCCGGAATGTAAGTGTTTGTGAGTAGGTCATCGTCAGAACAACATTCAGTAAATAGGTAAAATTGATCTTTTGCTGTTGCACGAAGAGTTCATGTGTTGACAGTGATTCCCAGGTGGCCTCGTCGCCGCCTCGAGTAAATACATGGGAATGAAAAAAAAGTGATAAGAGGAAAAATAATACAGCAGCCGGGATTCGCTGGTGGTCACCCACCCAACTACTAGCCGGCCGGCAAGTGGCTTGAGCGCGGCCAATACCTCGGTGGGTGGCCGCCCGGGTGAGCCGAGGGTGACGCCGTTTTAGCGCTCACCCAGGAGCCTGCTGCTGGCGTGGGGCTGAGCGGATCTGGGTGATGCTGCGGGTGAGTCAAGCGAATTTTTGGGTGAGTCTGGGTGAGTGCAACGGTGACCAGGGAGCCCTGGCAGCACAGCCTCAGAAGATCTGAAATGCGGAATCAACACTCGGGCGGGGCATGATGATCTTGCAAAGCGACCCCGCTCGCTGAGCAATCATTACGTACGGCTTCAAAAAGATAATTCGGCTGTGAACGCTTGTTGTCGCGAACTCATAAAGGTATTTGTGGTTCCTAGGAATGTGTTATGTTCACTTCTTACAGTTTCATTAGCAATTGTCTGAGAATTAGTTGCCCAAGATGTGGTACGGCAGGAGATTTGAACGTCGTTTACCAGCCGTCAACACTCAGCAGTTCCTTCGTTGGAACTGGCCAAATACGTACCTGCAACCCAAACAAACCAGATGGCGGCCCATCATCCTCTACCACCTCTTCCTTCATCCCATCCATGAACATCACACCCTTTTGTATATACTCATTTGCAGTGTTTACATGAGCATGAAGGTTCCGCAGTGAATCAGACTGTTTCAATCCCGGTCGAAAAGGTCCAGGCGGCGACGAAGGACGCAAAGCTCAACCAGCACATATGCTAAGCCACGTAAGTCGTCTGCCGCAGATTTCCTGGTGTGCTTTGTGTTGGCATTTCCCCCAAAAACCTGCTCAACCTCACGTCGTCAGACAACCTGATAGTACTAGCCGAAGATGTCTCTACAGTTGAGAGCATCGAGAAGCGGTGCTCGGGCGATCGCATCCACTGCTGGCGATTGTCACTCGGTGGTGTTGAGAACGCATCTACGAACAGTCTTGCAGCAGGTCTGCCATTAGAACAGCCTCCTGTATTGGATTGAGGTTCGCCTTATGCAGCTCCGGTTTTATCCTTCTTTCATGACTAATGCCTATACAGTCAACCCCATCAAGAAGACACTTTGATGGAAGCGCCTACAAACAATGATCCGACATCGTGCCCTCTGTCCCCTACCCCACCACCACCTCCCCCACCACCTCCCCCACCACCTCCCCCACCGATCATGGTCCAGCACGACGAAAAAATGGAGAGAGATTATCTCAGCAAACTCAGCGGCAATATTCGTTTGGTGCTAGACCTGGGTGGGATTAGTATAATAGCGGTGGCGTTTTGTGCGATTTTCAACCAATAAGGACGGGGGGGGGGGGTTCACCTTCCCCTGCCGTCCTGAGGGCTTTCTGCAACTGTTTGTATGTTAGGCCTATTTTGAAAACGTCAAAAATCAGATCTTTTGTCCGCCCAAAGCGTTTCTTCCCTCCCATCGTCCGCTTCCCATCGCCCCGCGCAACCCTCGTCCTCGCCTCAAGCTTAACATCACCATTATTCACGGCCGTTGGGTGTGGGTTTACGCGCAAGTGCTATCCGTCGCCGTCCGCATCGTCGCAGATATGTTACCGCTCGTCAAAAGCTGAACGCAACCTTGGAACTGTGGGCGGATAATAAGTGGTCGTTCAACTTGTTTCTCCAAGAGTATCTCAAGAAGGACAACCATGACTTGGTATTAGGGAGCGGCTCTATCTCACGCGTGGTCGATGCGTTGAAACATCCCAAAACATGCGAGCTCTTGTCTTTAGAAGAGGCGACGTCAACACCTTCGGACCGGTTTTTAGTAGAGTTGGATGGTCTCGTTGAGAAGACTTTTTTCGGGCAGCACTGTGAGGCCACCTTGTAACGTAACGTGGCAAAGGGGACAGAAGATGTATAACTAAGATCAAGAGTACGCGAGATGCGGTACGATACTAGAAGCAGAACCACGATAGTGTAACTAGTTGAATAGAATAGAGCTCATCGCTGACCTTCAGAAGGAGAAGGTCCGCGATGTGGTTTAAATACATGAGATGTGTGGCCGCTAATGGCGGGACTAACTACATTAAGGTATAACGTTAGGGCTGGCATGATAATTGCCCCCCCGTTTGTAGGGAGTTGTCCCCAACGACCCAGGATGTGTTGGAGTTGAGCAACAAGTGTCGTGTGGGTTAGCAGGTGTAAGCGGGTCGTGGTGTCAAGTGGTAGACTTGGGTAGCAAAGAGCGTTAAGTCCCATGGGGATATATTAGCCGGGTGTAGGCGTCCGTCACTAAATCTCCGCTATGCGCGTTCTGGGGTTGATTTGGTTGCCGCAACTTCTCGTGCGGGAGTTCGGGGAAGAGGAAAAACATGAAGCCGGCGACAGACTTGGTGAAGTGCTTGTTGACGTTGGGATAACGTTGGCGTGCGGGCTCAGCCGTCTTGGCAGTCAGGTTTGTTTTGGTGTGCTGCTTGGCTCGGTGGAATGGCTAGGATGAATCGGGCGTAGCGTAATATCAGAATCATACAGAGCCGTTGTTGTTGTGGGATCCTCTATCTCTTCTCTTCATCACGACCACCACCACCACTCTCTGCGCCATTTGCTGTCTGCTCTGGTTCCCTGTTGTGGTTTCGTCTTGCCCTCGCTCTCCTCTGTCTGTTCCCTCCCTTCTCTCGTGATGACCCCTCTCCCGGAGTTCAAGTGAGTATTGTGTCGTAGGGAGCGTGTTGTTGTCTGTTGTTTTGATGCGTAGAGTGGAACTGACATGTTGTGACAGCCGGGTTCCGTGTGTCCGTTGCCTCCCCCGTCTGGGGGACATTGATAACTGGTGTTGTGTTTCCGTGGGTCGCTGCAAGTGCGACGTCTGTGTCAGGGCGAAGGTCAAGTGTGAACTGGTAAGTTGTTCGCTTTGGTCGTCTTATTGTGTGGGTGTTATTGACCATTATGCAGATCGCCGATGATGCCCTTGTCAAAGAATTGCAGACCTTGCGGGCCTTTGTTTATACTGGCCAGATCTTGGACCGGTCTTGTGCCAAGGAGCGTGGCAGTCTCAAGGCCGTTATCGATGAAGCCACCTGCGCTGTCTGTGAGAAACAGAGTGCGCAAGCCCGCTCCGCGGCCTTGATTGGTGCTGCTCGGCAGGTCGACGCCGCCCCCCGCCCCGATACTCCCAGTCCTGAGCTGGATGACGTTGACGACTCTGGTTCCATCACCACTGGGTCGGAGTCTGAGGAGTTCCTCTCCGCCGTGGAGGAGGAAGCGGAGGAAGGGTCATATACATAGGCTGGTGCCCGGCCCCGGCGTCCCGGCACATATCCCGGCGGGTGGCGGGGACCACCGGAAAATTTTTAATACGGGACGGGCTCCGGGGCCGATTTTGACCAACGGGAGGGGTGCAGGACCCCAAATTGACCACTTGGGGAGCAATAAAATTCAATTTCCCTGCCGGGGCAGTTCGCAAATTTTGCATTGGCTGCCGGGATGGGAGCCGGGAGTTTGTTCTTCCCTCCGGGACGGGACACCATATTCCTTCCCGGGGCCGAGACATCCCGTCCGCTCACATGACTTGAAATTATATGACTAAGCGCAAATGTGACGTGCTTTCGTGACATGTCTGAGCGTATTTCGCACCAAAAAAACACCTCACATGATTATAAATTAAAATGCCAAAACATCTAACTAAGAAGACTTTAATGTACGCTGGGCCTCAGCCTGCATCGCAAGCTGCGCTTCCTCGGCCAGTTGTCTTTCTTTATCTTCAACCACGAGTATCTCCCCGTTCATCAAGTCATCCGGTTCTAGTAGCGTATCAAAACCCCCAACTGTCTCCTCCCGTACTCGGAGCAAATCGGCAGGATTGTCTTCCTCAACAGCCTCCAATGCTAATGCTTGTTCTGATGTCAGAATCTCGTCCAGAAAACTTCCCTTATCACCATGTTTTAGCATCATGATTTGCCCGATCGTACGAGCATGTAACCTTGAACGCCAGTAGTGACAAGTATCACGGGCAGTATTGAATACACGCTCAACCCCAACGCCACTCAACGGCATCGCAAG
The DNA here is from genome assembly GCA_029850275.1 of Chrysosporium keratinophilum. Lineage (NCBI taxonomy): Eukaryota > Fungi > Ascomycota > Eurotiomycetes > Onygenales > Onygenaceae > Chrysosporium > Chrysosporium keratinophilum. Next base: position 155,644 of record JARBIX010000012.1, read on the forward strand.
AATGTCTTTTGCCATCCGTGCTACAGTTGGAAACTGAGGTTCGAGCATTCCCCACAGCTCCAGAATAGGTTTCTTCAGAGACATAAGATGTTGGTCAGCCAAATATCCCTCAATCTCATTTCGATTATCTTCTTGCCCCTGACGTCGAGATTCTCTGAAAAGTATGTCCTCTAGTTCCTATGATGTTCTTAGACAATTGTTAACTCATCGTGTCAGAGCTCAGCATACCTCTTCGGTTCCACTGTCGTCTTGCGCCCGTCTCACCTCGAACCGAGCGTAGTGTTTTGCATAGTAATCCACGATATATTTCCTATACTTACGTCGTTCTGTGACAGTCCAACTACTACTATCATATGCTCGCATTCGTCTTGCAGGATGCAGTACTGCCGCTACAGCAAGCAGCTCGCCCTTCGGATTCTCCGTGTCACCGTAATATTTGGCAAACTTGTCGCGAGCTGCCGTTATGGCTTCATCGAGATTGGACATCCATGCGTTCCTGCGTGCCTTCCTCTGCTCCTTTTCAAGATGTTTGAAAATGTCATTATACACATGCCATATCAAGTGAATTGTCGGTCCCGTTGTCTTTGACAGCACTCTTGTATAACTGCTGAATGGCTCCAAAAGAACAACTAGGTATTCAAGCTGTTCCCAGTCTCGCGTTTTAAGTTTCAAGTGGGTATACTTACCTGGGGCGACTGTACCTACCCAGTGGTCGACCGCCTCTCGGAGGATAAGAGCATGCAGAACCATTTCAAACGTCGAGTTCCATCATGTGCGTACGTCTTGGATCATTTTTCGCTTGTTTGCACCTCTCTGGCATCCAGCAAACTGTTCAGCAAGCTGAGAGGAAGCATTAGTGGCGTTGGCAATGAGGCGTAACTATATACATCATACATGTTAGCAAAGGTGTCCAAATAGCTCAAGCACGTCACAAAAGCACGTTACCTTTTGGAGAGTGTTGGCAAATGTGTTCCTCGTGCCAAGCTCAGCGGTAATCTCATTTTCATCAAAGCCCACCGGCAGTCTATCGTTTTCAGGTGCTACCCTGAGTGTTTTTACCAACTCCTGGACCACTAACTGCACGACGTGGGCAAGGCAAGGGATAGTTCCCCGCACGGGATCCCATGCTTCAACGCCTTCAACCTCATCGGTATCATGATTAAGTTCTGTAGCAAGCTCACCGCGCATCGTCCCATTGTTAGAGGCATTGTCGGTAGTTATCGCCAACAATCTGATGGCTACCTTCCACAGCCGCAGACACCTTGCAACGGTCACAGCCATCTTTTGCCCTGTATGTTTCCCTTCCAAATGTTCAAAGGCAATAAGCTTCTCGCACAAAACCCACGCTTTTGTGATATAATAAATATTGATGGCCATGAAGGCAAGATTATTGGGACTCGTCCAATTGTCCAAAGCAATTGATATCTTTCGGTCGGGTTGCAGATCGCCCAAAAGGTTGTTTAGTATCTTCTGATTCAATTCCACCATCGTTTTTGTCAAGGTTCGTCGACCCGGAATTTGAGAACGGATATTCGAGTCTATCATGTAACGTGATCCGACAGCCAACGAGCTCCGACACTCAACGAGCCCGAGCGAACACCAAAACTCGTAGTCCCAACTTGAGCAACCTTCAACTTTCAACATCATCAAAATGGTCAACGAGATCGCTATGACTCTCGCTCTTGATGAGCTGAGGGAGCAGAAGAAACCTAAATACAAAGAGACCGCAAAAAAGTATGGGGTAGACCGGACCACGCTGGCAAGGCGCTACAACGGCACGCAGGTCTCCAGAGCTGAGGCTGCTTCAATCTTCCACAAAAAGCTATCCACAGCAGAAGAGCAGGTCATTCTGAGGTATATTAAGACTCTCTCAGGCCGTGGACTACCTCCTACACCACGTATTTTAGAGAATCTTGTGGTGGAGATCACCAAAATGCCGGTGGGAGAGAACTGGGTCAGCCGCTTCTGCAGCCGCTATTCTTCTGAGATCAAAAGCCTATACCTACACACCATAGACAGCAAAAGGAAGACTGCCGATAATTCTACATACTTTAAAGACTTCTTCAGCACTGTGAGATAATCAGATTTTCCTTGTTGGGGGTGTTCCAGGGCCGAAAAATACACGTTACTGACAGCGCTTCAATCTCATCATAGCTCGAGGAGAAAATCACTAAGTACAACATCAAACGCGAGAATACATACAATTTTGATGAGAAAGGAATCTTGTTGGGTATCCTACAGGCCGTGAAACGAATAGTCTGCATTGATGACCTCAAATCCCGCCGCTTACTCGCTGCATCAGAGCCTGGGTCCCGCGACTTCATCTCCCTTCTTGCATGCATCTGTGCAGACGGAACATTTCTCCCACCATTCCTAATTTACGCTGCATTGGGAAGAGACATGATGGACACTTGGCTGAGTGATTACGACCCGGAAATCGACAATGCGCACTTCGCTGCGTCCGAAAATGGTTGGTCAAACGATGACTATGGTTTTAAATGGCTTCAATACTTCAACAAATTGACGAAAGAGAAAGTTGGGCCTCGTGAGAGGAGATTGCTTATCCTTGACGGGCATTCCTCGCATCTCAACATGCGTTTCATTAATTATGCACACGAGAACCGTATAATCCTTGCTATCCTTCCGCCACACTCTACACACCGCTTACAACCGTTGGACGTATCCATCTTTGGTCCTCTACAAAGGGCCTACTGCCACGAAGTAAATGAATGCATGAGGAAAAGCTTAGGCTACTTCTCAATGAACAAGAAGCATTTCTGGCGTCTGTTTAAGCCTGCTTGGCATAAGGCTATGACAGAGGAGAATATTCTGTCCGGTTTCGCAGCTACCGGTATCTCACCTCTTGACCCCAGTCGGGTACTCCAACGTATTGAAGCACGGCCTGTAACACCAGTTAATTCACAAGAACGACCGATTACACCGACAAGTTGTGGTGGGATTAAGGAACTCATTCAGCGCATTAGAAGACAAGAAGCGGATGTCCAGCGGGACTATGAGCTTGCACTGCGTGCTGCCGAGAAATTGGCCCTTGAGAAGAAGATTCTTGAACGCAAGAATGAAGCTCTAGAAGAGGCTAACAAGATCAAGACTGCTCCTAAGCGCCGAGGAAAAGCGATGGGACTCCTTGACAAGGCTGCCCCCGGTATGGCTCAGTTCTTTTCCCCAGAGAAAGTCACCAGAATCTTGCAACAAAAGGAGGAATTGGAGGCACAGAAAGAGCTGGAGCAAGCTCAAGCAGCAGAATCCAAGCGGCAAAAGGCATTAGAGCGTGCACAGAAAGCAGCTAAGACTGCTGAAGCAAAGGCAGCGCGGGAGGAATCCAAGCGGTTGAGGGATGCTGAGAAGGCGGCTAAGGATGCTGAAAAAGCGGCCAAAAAGCCAGCAACAAACCCCAAAATAGTTTCCTCAGTTCAGAAGGCCAAAGAGGTTCTTGAGAAGCTAACTGAAGTTACTGCTAGAGAGGAGCATTGCGTCGTGGTGGATGATCAGTCTGAGAGGTCGGGCACTCAGCCTGAGACCTGCACCCGCTCCGGGCGAGTTGTCAAACCTTCCCTTCGTCTTCGGGAATTTTAATCATCATTGCTATGTTCTTTACCATCTACTGTAGCTACTTCTTAAATATCAATTTAATATCTTTCGTGGTTGTTGAGTAACGATAAAATTGCTTCAGTTGGTGGGGGATCCGGGCTCGTTGAGTGTCGGAGCTCGTTGGCTGTCGGATCACGTTAAAGTAAATTCCGAAACGCAGGGTTTTCCATGGCACGGAATGGGAGGTTTAACGATACGAATACCCTCACAAGTTGCTGCTGAAGGTTTTAGGTGGTATACTCCATCATCTCCGGGACATTGGAGTCAACCCGTGGACGCTTTCGGGATTGGTCCTAAATAGCTCAGGTATGTCAGCCTGGCACGTCACATTTTTCTCAATAGTCAGGGGTAACCGAATGAACTCACGACTAGCATTGTTCTGACATCTGGGGTATTACCCCCTGCTGACATGCATGACTGGGATTCTAGATGCCCTGTCATACCACTCGAGCCATGGGCTGTGTATGATGGGTGAATAGAAACGGTTTGGCAGCGCTTGCATATGACCTTGGGCGTACGCCTGCCCAGCTCTGCACCCTGTTCAAAATGGCTCCAAAGGTCTCTCTTGCGGTTTTTACCTTTCCAATTAGGATCTTTATACTTGGCTGGGAGAGTTATTTGCTTCCGATAAGCATCAGTGGTTTTCCACCAGGCTTCGAATAACTTTGCAAACTCCTTTTCTCAAATAATATAGGTAGTAGCCTTAGCCTTGCTTCGTTTTAACTGTCTGGGTGGCCCAGTTGAAGGAGTCTTCTCAGCAGGAGGTTGCTCTGTGGTGTCAGGGACCTCTTCACGCGGTGTTACCTCTGTAAACGTTGGATCTGATGCTCTAGTGGTGGGAGGCATAGCGAATGAGGGTAGATTTGATAGATATACTTGATGTAAATGGAAGTAGGTGTTGTACAGGGGGTTGGGATGGACAGGACGTTGATGGTTTGGGATAAAAAACTGGATGCGGGGGACCGGGAGTTGACAACGCATCGTTTACATCATGTGATCATCAAGTCCTCAAAAGGACGAATTTGATTTACCATGCGCAAATGTGCTTCTATTGTAAAATTAATGGGCAGAATCGATTTCTGGGGGCCAGAATTACCTAGATATCATATTCAAAATTAAATATAAGCATGTGTTGGTGCTCGAGACGGAAAAGTCGCAAATGGCAAAACCATCAAGTTGAATGTTCATGATTTTGTAATTTCAATGATCTATAACTTTCATCAATTCCAACGTCAATATCCATGAGTCACCAACTTGCAATGTCTACAATGGAAAAAAGTATGTGAATCTGATGGAGAAGCGCACCCGAATTTCATTGCCTTTATTTAGGATGTCGTATTTCCCTAATTACCCCCAGAGGGGGAGCCTGCGCTCGCAAGTGGTGGTTTTCCAAGCATCTTCATCGACAAAATCGTCGATGGACTCTTTGTCCTCCTCATCATTGTCCCCATCTTCATCTTCATCGTCCTCGCCCTCGTTCTCGTCATAGTCATCATCGTCTTCCTCTTCTTCCTCAGAGTCCCCTGATGCTTCCTCTGCCAGGGGCAGGTCCTTCTGCTGCTGCCACATCGCCGCAGAGAACTATCTCATCTCACCGTCTACATCAGTAGACCTGGCAGCGGCAAGAGTACCATGCCCCTCACGCAGAGCCCTCTCCTCCAAACGTGAGATCATTGCCCGCTGGCGAGCAACCCAACGACCAGCGATGGAGGTGTCGCTGGGATTGAAAACGTCCTAAATAGCACAGGCACGTCAGCCTAGCATGTCACATTTTGATATCAAGACACCCTTGCTTACATCGGCCTCCCCGCCTCCAGTTGTGTTTATTTTGGCCTAATTATCACAAGCACGTCAGCCTGGCATGCCACATTTCTGAAGTTGAGATGTCTGCCTACCCGTTTGGCCACTCTCTCCTCTGTCTGTTCGAGAAGCTTCTGGCGACGCTTCCTCTCCTCCTCCTCCTCCTTTCTCTTCTAGGCCATGAGCCTGTGCTCATGGTATTCCCTGGACTTCCCCTGTTCGAACCGTTTGGCCATCAGGACGTCCTTCTCCCCCTGCTCAATTTGTTTACGCTCTTCAGCGCTGGCGCTCTGCCTATTACACATATTAGCTATACAGTTGTCGTGCAACAACGTCAAACCTGCATACCATTCTTGTGTTTCCCTCAATTTCTGGAAGGCATTGCACCAGGCGTTCCTGTCGGCGCCCTGGGCCTTCCACAACACCAGATCGTTGCCCTCCTTGCTCTGCCAGCGCTCTCGATTGGCGCTGCTCTTCTTGTGCTGAGAATACTCAGCCGGATTCTTCTTTGGTGGCATCTTGGTCACTTCGTGCTCGTGATATTTGCGCTGATATGATGATATGAGATGGTATCAAGAGGTTCACGAGCGCGAGGAAGGAAGAAGGATGGATGGAAGATACACAGATATCTGCTCTACGTTTGTTTACACGCTGTTGTCAGCTGACAGCAACTGTTGATATGCGAGTTTGTTGTGCGATATATCGTGTCAACAAGCGTAGCATAGCAACTTTGGTAGAACCACAACAAGCTGAATCTTTTTCTCTTCTCTCTTTCTTTCTTCTTCTTTTTTTCCTCCAGGCGAATGATCAAGAACAGTTTCATCCTCCCTCTCTCTCTCTCTCATCATTCCCTCAACCATCGACCTTCATCCACCACCACCCGCCACCACCACCAACGATGGCCCCCCGCGCCCCCCGCATCCCCTGATACCAGAACGCTGGCCGAAAGGCCTAAAAGAAGAACCTCGCCCAGTGGGAGGAGAAGAAGCAGGAGTGGGTCGAGGCCCATCCTGGGCAAGACGTCTCTGCTTTTGAGGCAGAGACCCCTCCGCCAAAGGCGCCTGTGCGGAGGGCCAACCAGGGCACATGTAAGTCAAAACAAACAAAGTGTGACGTGGTTTTGTAACGTGCATGGATCTCTTCAAGCTTCCCTCCCTATGACAATGGGATTGAACTTGATTGGAGAAAGTATCTTGACTGGAATCAAAATGAAGAGAACATTGAACATGTTGAGCAAACTCCAAGTAGGAGAAAAAGACAAAAGACAAAAAGGATAAAGAAATATCCAAGTCAACTATTCAAAGTTTGCTCTATGATTTCCAACTTAATTCCCTCCTTGAAAACTGAGAAGGTGAAAGCAAAATGGAATGCACCTTGGTCTGAGAATCTTACAGACCTTGTGGACATCCAGATTGAAAATTCGGACAAAGCCAAAGCAAAACAGCATCATCAGACCAAAGTCAGCGAGTTGGATCATTCTGCTACCTTGGTTTTCTACTCTGATGGTTCAAAATCTGAGGATGAAACAGCTGGTGCAGGTGTTTACTGTTTACAGGGGGACAAAAGATACTCCTGGAAGCTGGGAAAGCACATGGAAGTCTTTGATGCAGAGTTGTTTGCCATTGAAAAAGCCTTCAAACTCGCAAGCTCCATTCCACACACTGGTACAATCTCTGACATTTGGGTGTTCTCTGACAGTCAAGCTGCCATTCAGAGACTTTGTGGTCGAAACTTGAATGCTGGTCTATATTACATTGAGTCTCTCAGAAAGATTGTGAAACGGCTGAAGACATTCAACATTCAGACACATCTTCATTGGGTTCCTGCACACTTGAATATCCATGAAAATGAAGAAGCTGACAAAGCTGCAAAGAGGGCCACTGAATTGAAGCAAACATACCCTGAGAAGTATGTTTCTCTCTCCTACATCAAGAGAAGAATCAAGGAACAGGCTTTGATTGAGTGGTGTGATGACCTTGTGGATAGAGCAAGTCAACAGAACCACTACTCCCAGTTTGAGTCAAAGCCCAAATGGAAGGCTTCCCAGTTGAATATTCCCAAAGGCATTTGGTCAACAATCATGCAGTTGAAATTGGGGCATGGCTACTTTGGTTCCTACTTAGTGAGGCTCCCTGACCATGCTTCAGACACTTGCAGAAGTTGCAGATGCAAGGAGACACCCAAGCATTTGCTCTTAGATTGTCAGGTTTGGCAAAAACAACGACAGAGGTGTCAACAAGAACTTGAGATTCCTCAACTTTCCTTGAAGTTTGTTTTTGAGACTGAGATGGGATTGAAGTGGTTGGTGTTGTTTCTGAAGGAGACCGAGGTTGCCACTAGGAAGTGGCTCCTGCATGTGAGATGAAGGATGTATTTGAATTGAGATATTCCTGGTACTTGTATTTCTGTGGAGGAAAGATTTGATACTGCCCTGACACTCTTTTGTATTTCTTTTGTTATTTTGTTTTCCGTTCTATGACTATAGCTTTAGTCATTCTTTTGTATTTTAGGTAAATCCTGCTGGTGAAGTCCAGCAGGTAGTCTTCATAGTCTCAGACTGCACAAGACTATAATGAATAATAATAATAAATAATTGTTTTCCGTTCTATGACTATAGCTTTAGTCATTCTTTTGTATTTTAGGTAAATCCTGCTGGTGAAGTCCAGCAGGTAGTCTTCATAGTCTCAGACTGCACAAGACTATAATGAATAATAATAATAATAATAATAAGATCCATGCTTTGAAACGCTGAGAGGCTGTGCTGCTAGGGCCCCCTGGTCACAGTTGCACTCACCCAGACTCACCCACACTCACACCAAAGTTCGCTTGACTCACCCGCAGCATCACCCTGATCCGCTCAGCCCCGCGCCAGCAACAGGGTCTGGGGTGAGCGTTAAAACGGCGTCACCCTTAACTCACCCGGGTAGCCACCCACCGAGGTACTGGCCGCGCTTAAGCCACTTGCCGGCCGGCTAGTAGTTGGGTGGGTGACCACCAGCGAATCCCGGTTGTTGTATGTTTTTTGCTCTTTTCAAAAAACTCATCAATTTTTTGAACATCTGTGTGGATTTGTCTGGACAAAATGCTTCACCCCGTGAGAATTAACTGAGATTTTGGACCTTGAGTATGGAGTTTGGGGGAAAGTTTGAGTGACGCTGCTTGTACTTACTGTACAGAGTATTATAACGAAGCGGCACCTGTAAACTCATTCCAGCGATTCTTTCTTTAACTACTAGCCCATAATCATGGGGATCAAAAATCGATGACTCCAATCAAGCGGGAAACAAAATTGTTGTGCTGCAAGAACTTGACTACCCGCGCTCGCGCCCTTTAATGGGCGCTAGCCACCCGAACGAAAATATCACCCAAACGCAAAAGTATCTTTTGGGTAGCCACACCATATAAAAGATACCTATTTTTGCAAAGATATAAAATTCAATAACTAAACAACCACATCGATTTTATCCTTCTAGATAATTGATTATTTTTTTCAAATGCAGGTATTATCCTCAGGATAATCTGATTGTCGATATTCTACATGTTGGTTCTTTTGTGTCTTCAACTTACTATCTTACACCCTTGACGCCGGTATCGCAGTCTGAATACCATGCACGTTTGGTATAAATCATTTGAGCGTAAAAGTATGGACTTTGATAACAAAATACACATTGCCGCCATTTTCACTGGTATGAATAACCTGAGTGTTGAGTTATTGAATTTTGTATCTATGCAAAACTAGGTACCTTTTATATGGTTCACCACCCAAAAGGTACTTTTTCGTTCGGGTGATATTTTCGTTCGGGTGATATTTTCGTTCGGGTGATATTTTCGTTCGGGTGGCTAGCGCCCATTAAAGGGCGCGGGCGCGGGTAGAAAGGAAATCGATTGCCTTGAAACTCCCAAATCCGTGAGTAAATGCCCCTTTTCAGTGCTAGCACGCCTGTTTAAATGCAACTCCCAAGATCGCCTTTGTAGCGTCCCCCAACTCCAAGGAAAAGCCGTTCCAGTTCGCAATTTCTGCCCATATTATCATGATCCCTAGTCAAATATCGTTCTCCCAAAAGCCATCCAAGTCAACCCGTTCCTCAATGAGTGCCATCAGTTCGTCGACCGCAGCAGGCCAGTCTGGAAGATCCAATCTATCCAGTCTCGACTCCCACCGCATCACCTGCGTCGTAAATACCGTCCACCACGCCAGGCACATACTTCTATCCATCGGCGACATCTCCGTGTTCAGCAACGCGTCCTCGCATCTGTTTTTTGATTGCCTCCAGTTTGCCACCTCGCCGCTGTGGAAAGATTCTTTGGCGTTGCGGCACTGCTCTTCGTATTTTCGGTACGCGGTCTCGCTGACATGGAATTGTAGCACGAAACGGGGGATCTTGGGTGAGAATGAAAGGGTCCCCGCGAGCGGAGGGAGGGTTCTTTCGGTTGTGCCTACCCAGTCGAGAAGTCGTTTGATTGCGGAGCAGTGCTCTCGGAAGCGAGGGGAGTCTTCGAGGGGGCAGAGCCGGTAAAGGTAATCGTCCATGTGGCTTTTGATTGCGTTGAACACATTGCTGGCGCGGCGAGCGGCATTGTAGGCTTGCGCGAACGCGAGGCGAATGTTGATGGGCGTGATGAGCCGAAGATGATTAGGGATGGCGGGTTCGATGACAGGTTCAATGGCGGCGTTGGCATCGTTGATGCCATTGGCAACGCGTCCTGAATCAATGTCCAGAGGCTCCGGCTGGACTAGGGGTTGACTCATGATGGCGAAGGAAATAAAATCAAAATAGACATAATACGCGAAAGGACTGGAGAAATGGACTGAGGAGTCTGTATTATTATTATTTCTATGAGAGTAGGGATGGAGTCAATTGATAAACAAGAAGAAAAACAAAGGCTGAGGGGAGGCATAAAAGAGGAATGATAGTCTTCAAACACAGTTCATATCGATCGAGAGGTAGTCCCCAAAGCGAAAGCTGTGTTCGAGCATAAGAAGTGAAACAAAAAGTATCAAGTGAAGGTAACCATCGAGGCGAAGTCCGAAGCTTAGCATCACTATCAAGACCAACTCGACAAGTGAGGTCACCTACGACAAGCAGGGTGAATGGAGAGCTTTGCGGGGGAACACCCGCATATAGCACTCCTAGTGATTTTTGCAACGCGTCGGGAGGCATGCTGAATTTCAGGAAATACGCATACACACAACATTGAAATTTTGGGCATAGGAAATTCAGAGACAACGTGAATCGGAATTAGCAGTAACCTGACATGTAGCATGAGGCCCTTGCCCATCGAATATTGTCACCAAAGTGCCTAATACTCCTGACAACCGCCCAGCATTGAACAAACAAAGGGCTAAACTAGAAGCAGATGCAATAACTCAGAAATCATCACAATCAATCTGAATCATAATTTGACGTCCTATAAAACATCTGTTAGATATGCGAGTAATTGTATGCTTTTTGAATAAGAGATGTCCAATGAATTACCTTGATGACTTCATTTAGGAAATCACGCCTTCGAGGTTGGGGGAACGGCATCATCTAGAAAAGGGTCCTCCTTGAACACGTCGACGCCCCGATGATTGGGCCAGTCAGGGAGCCTGTAGCCAAGGACAGCTCGCTGGAGATCCATGTACCCTTTCATCTCTGCGCTGAAGCGCTGCATTGTGGCCGGGGTGAGATAGTTTTGATGATACCGAACCCAAATTTTCAATGCTCCGCAAATTGCTTTGTACGCCTGCATCTGATAATCCCTCAGCATGTTGTAGGTGAGGCGCATTTCATCTACATAGCGGTTCCAGGTCATCTCTCCTGGATGCCCTGGCTGCTCTTTCCGACAGGCGATGTAGAAACGGAGCGACTCGTTATGCTGGTGGCGCAAAAGCGACATGGAGCTGGTGCATTGAAAACGAAGACGAGCCATTGTTAGCGTCAGGTCCTGGGCTTGCTGTTCCATCTGGTCGAGCTCGGTAAAGGGTTTGGACCCAGAGGCCGCTGGAAAGGTGAGTCCGGGAACAAGTTGTACGTAGAGCGATGGCACGTTTGATCGAGACGGTGGTTCTCCCGGGGGTTGATTCGGAATTGCCTGAGCCATGGCTGCATGCTGATGGGACGCCTGGGGCATGTTGAGGAAACTCGGTGGTGCGGGAGCATGGAGCATGTCTCCGAAACTGATGGTAGAAGTTTCAGCGCTAGTAGTGTCGATTGGCTGTGGAAACATGGCGAGGAACTCTTCGTCAGTCATTTGGGTAAGCTCATTGGTGCCGAAATCTGGGATCAATGAATCCCCATAATTCATATCATGGTCTTCATTCCGATCGAGGGACATGCTCCAGCCCGCGTGATTAGTCGGGAACGCAGGACTCCCGTTCACACCATTGGTGGGTTCAAAGGTCTGCACACATAGTAAGTAAACCTGGTATGTCAGACCACAAAGCAGAAAGGCTTACAAATGTGCTGGGACCTGGGCCGTGATTCTCCATCTTCGAGACCCGTGTTAACGCGTCGATCAACGGATCCTGGAGAGCAATAGGGCTAAGTATTTAAAGAGATCCAGACGAGAAGTGATATCTGATCATCAGCCTTTGCAAGGGTGCGTATTCTTTTAAACTACAGAGGAAGGAGAAGAAGAAAGAGAAACAGAAAGTGAAAGAAAAAACACAAGAAAAATGAATCAGTCACTAGTTCACTCCGTTTCTATGACGATTCTGTCGTGTGTGTAAACGTTTTTAGATTACTTGATTAGGAAATAAACGGAGTGCGCCAACAGTTTGATGCCGGATGCACATGACTGTCAACCAAATGGTATTATGCATTGACATGGCAAGCTAGGTACAAGCCAAAGATGTTCATTCATTCATTCAATCCTATTTGCAAAGTGTCAATGCAATTCATTTATTCACGAGGACCGGGTAGGGATACCTTTCAATAAGATGCACACCTGACTGTGTTTCCACAATTCCGCTAATCTGACCTGGCTTGAGGGCGAAGGAGGCGTCTTCGAATTCCTTTTGCATGACACCGCGACCGAAAAACCCACTATTCCAGGGTCAGTATCTCCCATAACCAAGGGGTATTGTTTCACTGACAGGTCTCCCTTCTTTCGTGCGCTGCTACAGTCCGACTCGGTCATGGCAAGATCTCCCAGGGTTGCCTCCCCTGCCATAATGCGCTTCAAGTGGCCATTGAGAATGTCAATCGCTTCTTCCTTGGTACGCGAAATACTCGCTTCTCGCCAGCTGGTCGGTCTGCGGCTGTCTCGATGCTTAATGAGTAAATGGCTCGCCCGAATCTGGCCTTCCTTTTGTCCAGAGCCCGCATTGCGGTCTGGTGGTCCGCTGTGATAGGTGGCCATGTACACCTTCAGCTTCTCCGTGTCTGTCCCGGCTGGGGGTTCCCAGTGTGACTCTTTTGTCATTGGATTGAAATAATAGGGCAAGTTCTTCGAGTTGGAATGACGAACTTCCCATCCTGCTGGAAGGCCCGAGTCTGCCTATTAAACAGTCACCAACGCAGTCCTTTTGATCGACCCAGGGTGCAGCGTCCCAGAGAGAATCATCAAGGACTACTTACCATGGTCACTACTGTCAAAGGTCGCTGATGGAAATCAGAATAACAAGCGCTCAGAAATAATCTATATCTTGAAGGGTATAAGGTTATCTCTATTCGCGCTGTATTGTTGTTTGATGCAAGTGATGGAGCGACGTTGAATAGGGCTGAGGGCCCGTGCGCTGCGATGTCCAAATATGGTTAAGCGTCATCTCACCTTATCACTGTCATGAACATGATCTTCTTCACATTTTCAAACAAACTACTGTTAAAACAACGAAGTGCTTCTTCTGCATTGGTTGTTGATTTCAACAAAGTTATTCGACATCCTCCTGCAAGCGCTTTTTCTCACCGAATCCCCGGCCATGTCTGCTTCTCCCGCGTCTACTACTACCGGTGGCGACCAGTCCCAGGGCGTCGACCAAATTCATTTCCGTTTCTGCCGTGAATGGTAAAGTCCCTGTTCGGTCAGCTATCTCAAGGCCTGTCTGCTAACTAGGTTGTCTTTTTAGCTCTAATCTTCTCTACCCGAAAGAAGATCGCTCAACGAATACGTTAATGTTCTCTTGCCGGACCTGTCATGTCGCCGAACCAGCCACCTCCCCTTGCGTCTTCCAGAACAAACTCAACAGCCAAGTAGGCGATACAGCTGGAGTGACGCAGGATGTTGCATCTGATCCTACGGTTGGTCTCTCTCTCTGCATTCTTTGCGGGGAGCAGATCGTCTGCGATCAGTGTGAAGATCCACGCAGACGGGACGAACTGCCCTTTGAGGACGAGGATTTCAATATGGCTGAACCAGCATAACATCTTATGGTGCGGTTTGCTAATAATAATGACTTTACTCGAACAGCTGCCGCGATCAAACAAACTCTGCCCTGGCTGTGGAGAAAATGAAGCTGTCTTTTTCCAGTCCCAACAGCGTTCAGCGGAAACCGGAATGGTGAGATAATCTTGCCTACGCGTTATTGAATGCTTCCAAGGATAATTTAGTTTACTAATTTCAACTTTAGAAATTGTACTATGTGTGCTGCGCATGCGGCAAGGTGTTTGGGTGACCGTACGGGCCCGCCCTTATTGCGATCTTCGAATGACGTTACGGATTTCCCTTTTAGTTCATATTGTATCGGCGCTTTTCGGAACGGCGTATTGGATTTTACTTCGGAGGGACAAAGCAGCGTCGTGATACTCATTTCTTAATTCTATAAATACATTGTGAAGAAGTCAGATTTGCATAGATGTGCGCCTTGGTATATTACAAATGCATCGGTGCCAGCGATAATATCTTGGACCATTTTCTATCCCGTAATTCGGCCCCGACAATTCCTATTCCTTTAAGTCAGTCCAAATTCGTAGAGCCACATGGGTGAGTTGAAGGGATTCACCGTTCAATCGTGTACCGATTGGATCCCCAGACTTGTTGATCAAAACACAGGCATTATCATCAAATTTCACAAAGCTGCCATCACTTCTTTGTACGCTTTGCCTTGTCCTCACAACCACGGCGTGTCTTACGTCGCCTCGACGGACCTTGTTCGCAATCGCTGTGCTCGCACCGCCGGACTCGGGTCCAAAGTTTCGCTGTTTTTGCACCACAACGACGATTCGGTCACCTATTTAAAAGCACCGTTAGAGATCGAGATTGAATTTCGTTGCAACTAATCGAGGGACTCACCAATTGTCGCGGCTCCTTTCTTCTTGAGGACGCCGGCGCATTCGACAATCGCGGCACCGGAGTTGTCGATGCAATTTAGAAGGGTCTGTCGGAAGGATATGAGCAACGGCCAGATTGTACTTCAATAGAGAGATAGAGGACCCACCTTGAGCTGTATACTCATCTTGATCGCATTCCGGAGCGTGAGCGATTCCCGTCCTGCGATGTCTTCAGCTGTTCAATCATCAAATTCGACGGAAGTCGATTACTTAATCCAGCATAGCGGAATATAATAGCACCGAGTACCGAAATTGCTCGGCGCGGTTACATAATCGCTGCAACATCGCGCAGAGTGTTTTCGCGCTGGGAGGAAGAAGAGGACAAGCAACGGGACAAGAAGTTGATTCCAGCTTCGCGTGGTTGTATGTGAGGACACCATCGCTGCCAGTGCGCATGCGTGCGTCCTCTAATACCATGATTGAGCTCCAAGGAGCTTAGTCGTCTTTTCAATCTCTCACATCGTCTCTTCCTTCGGCGTGTGGTGTTCTCGTTTTCAGCCGCTCCCTGCCTCCCTATTTCTTGGAGAACAGAATACTCGAAAAGATCTATAGTTATTATTATTTTTACTTGCCCAATTCATGGATAGACATACATTGGCTTCGTGCTTATTCTTTTACCCTAATGGCACCTACTCCGCCGCCGAAGCAGAAAGAAAGGTTGACCCTCGCTCGGCTTGCGGCCTACGATGACATTGCCACGGACGCATTGGTTGATCGCGTGAGAACTTCTAGTCCTTCTGGCGTAAACTTTTTCTTGTCTGACTCTGGTCGATGTAGGCTTTTTTCTGGACCAAAATCCGTAAGAATCGACCCAAATACTTCGCGGCTCGGGGCATTGTAGAGGACGAGGTTGCGTCCATCTTGCTCCGCGATGTCATCGTTGCAAAGGATGTGCCAAGGGCAGAAAAGTCGCTCCTTAACCTCCCAGGGCTCAAGAAGTATGCCGACCGACTCAAATCCGACAAGGAAAAGGAGTGGTTTCGCCGTCATCTCCGAAAATATATTGCCATTTACTCTCCGGACTGCCCTTTTGAGGTTACCACCACCAATCGCTATACGATCACAACACACGAGGCGGCGCTGTCGGCGAGGAGATTTATAAAAACGGGGGACGTCATCAAGCACCTTTCAGGGACTCTTGTCGCAATTACCCCCGAAGAAGAGAAGGACCTTGATCTGACGAGAAGGGACTTCAGCATTGTGATGTCCAGTAGAAAGAAGGCACCGTCGCTTTTTCTAGGGCCAGCAAGATTTTCAAATCACGACTGCAATCCCAATGCCAGACTTGTTACGAAAGGTTCAGAAAGCATGGAGATTGTGGCGATTCGTGACATCTGCCCCAATGAGGAAATCACCGTTTCGTATGGAGACAACTATTTCGGTGTTGACAACTGCGAATGCCTTTGCCATACCTGTGAGATTGCTTTGCGCAACGGATGGAGCCCCCACGGCGTGCCCCAAACTATCAGCCGCGCTTCCACGCCAGAGTCGATAACCCAGGGAGAACGTGCAAGGAGCCCTTCGCTTCCTGATGAAAAGGTCTGTTCGCCAGAGTCTTCCCAAGAGCTTTTGTTGGATAGACCCGCGAAACGACTTAAACTCGAGTCGGAGCTATTAGATCAGCGGTTGGACATGTCGCCTGCGAGCAGCCCTGATCCAATAGCGGAGCCTCTCATTACCGTAAATGGACGTCTATCTGGCTCCTTTATGAGATCAAGTGTCAGAAATTACAATTCTTTAGCCGTCGATAAGTCTGACTCGCACAGCTTCAACAAACTCGGCTCCAACCCCACTTCGATTTCGAGTTCGAGCGACCAAACAATCTCCAGCACTTTTGCTGATGACGAGACTAGTGCTTCTACAAGATCAACATCGGCCACATCCATCTCCGATTCCACCGTGGAGATAAAGCAGGAATTTACAACGGAGGAGGAAATCAAGCCACTTAGTGAGGAGCAGCCTTCAAACGGAACTGGTATTCAGAACCTACCCGTTAACGGTGCCTTGCGAGATAACGATGAATCGGAATTATCAGATTTATCTGCATCTTGGGAAATCAATGACAAGGAGATGATAGTTGAGAAGCGGGAACCCGCGAAAAGGACTCGAAAACGCAAAAGCTATCTTATCCCCACTATTGAACATGAAGGGCCCAAGATTCGAATACCGGGCGATTACACCAAAACTCCCAAACTACTGGCACAGCGATATGACCGTTGGGTAGATTGCCAGACGTGCAACGCGTGGTTCGTTCAGGGAGATTCATATCTCACGCGCAAAGAATGCCCTCGATGCGAACGCCATTCCAAAATTTACGGTTATCGCTGGCCCAAAACTGACAAGGAAGGCCGGAATGATACGGAGAAACGTGTTATGGACCATCGCACGATCCATCGGTTTCTCACCGCGGAAGATGAGGCGCGGATTCAACGCCGTGGTCGTGGCGTTAGTCACGCGACCAGCCTTACCCCTGATATTTCTGAACTCAGGACAGAAACGGACGCAAGTGAGCCCGGGGATGAAAGACGGGTCACCCGAGCCGTCAGGCGAGTAAGGAGCTCGTTGCATTTAGCTGTATGATTTGCATTGGTGTCAGCTACACTACTCTATATAGACACGTGTATTTGGCTTTCACACTTGTCTTTGCAATCTAGAACTGATTTTTGTCACCTTTCAACGGAGATTTGGGTGCATGTTTAGGCTTTCCTTTTTTTGTACAAATACCTCCAGATACTCTTGGCCATGATATCCGCACCAACACTGAGAGACATTCAATGATGACCGCATTTCCAATCTGGCCCCTAATTCCAAGGTTGCTTTCTCGTCCCGCATTCAAGCAGTTCAAGCCCAAGACACCAAATAACAGAACGCAAATCCACCTCAAACCCACTCATCCTCACCAGTTAAGATTCCAGGCACCACCGCCCATCACGGCCTCCTCCTCATCCATCACCGTGTTGATCGCCCGCACCTCCATCACATCGTCCAGAAACTGCTAATCGAACAGGGGCGTGTGCGGCCAGTGCATGCCCTCTGGGAAATCGAGCATGACGCGGGCGATGGACAGGCCGTGTTTCCGGGCACAGTCGAGCGCAAGTTTGCGCTGGAAGCGTAGGCGGCGCGAGGCCATCCGGTCCTTGTTGGACCAGAACTCGGGCGGAGTGCGGCCGAGGCGGCGGAGGATTTGGCGGGTGGATTCGGTGGGGCGGTGGAGGTCGGTGCGGAAGTTGGACCACCAGGTGAGGAAGCCCATTGTTGTTTATTATTGTTGTTGTTGTTACTGTATTGTTTATGTTGATGTTTATGTTGTTTTGGTTGATGTTGGTATGGCTCACGAGTGGATGGATAGGGGAAAGGGAGTTTGGTGCTTTTAGTGTCTCTGAAGGGGATTCCAATCGTTTTCTAGATTCATGGTTATATCTCCGTGAGGACTCCATGGAGAGTGTTTGCTTCAACGCTTGATCGGTACTATGGAGTACAAGATGCATACAAGTACTTCGAAGGTCTTACAACATCTTTCTCATTCGTCCTTATAAAACCTGAATTTGTTGAAAAGGGCCTCCAGCTTTGCACCTGAGATTGAGACTAAGTTCGCAACCGGCCGTTGAGTAACCCGTGTGACATATTCCTCGTCCACAAACATTGAGAGCAAACTTACGACTTGCCAGTCATCTTCAACATGTCGAAATGGTAAGTGGCTTATAGAGTAACCATGCATGTCTGTACAGTATATATACATACACTGCCCGCAAGTTCGGGTACTATTTCATCCTTTAAAAAATGCGCCGTCATAACTTGAGTCTAGGTTTTTGCATAGAGGACGAGACGCTGGGAAGACGCTTAAGCACTCCTACTTGGAGTCTACACCGACAAGCTTGCAGCCACTCCGCTCAACACCCGTGAGAAGCTAAACAGAATGATGACTGCAAGCCGGTAGTAGATCTCCGCAATGAACCCTTTCCCAACTATCTATATTGTTTGGCCGTAGTGCACGGTAAACCTCCACTGGACCAGGGAAACATAAGCCTCTGCCATAAAGCCTAAGACAACCAAAACGGCATGTATGGTCGTATAGATCTCAGACATGTTTGAAATGAAGGCCGGGAAGTTCTGGAACGGTTTAAATGCCAGAGCGTACAGTAGGCAACCCCCCGGAGCAAGAACCGCCGTAAGGAGACAAAATATGGACGAGACCACCGAAACAGAAGAGCGCGACAAGGAGCAGGGACCAGGACAGCCCGCGCCGCTGGTGTCAGGAGATAAGAGATACACAATAAGAACCCACGAGCGCTATTAGGAGCCGCGAGGGGGGAAAAGAAGAAGAAAAAGGATCAACAGGAGGAGCTGGGGGCTTTCTGCAGGTCGGTCTTTCCTCCTATACTACGGGCTTTCCAGTGTTGCTGCACGGCCGGGGTAAGGACGACTCGATGGAAGGCAAGGTCCCTGGGAAGGAAAAGACCCATAAGGCAATGACAACAGGTGAGCCAGAATGGGGTCTGATGGCAGCGGCCGTTCCCGTTTAAGACCTTCAAACCAAGAAAAGGTGGCATCAAGTGTTAGGTCTTCATTGACGTTCACAAAACTTCAAGCAAAAGGTGATAGTGCTGGGCGGCCCTAAACAGCTTGAATATATAATGGCAAAAGAAGCGAAAACATTGATTCGTTCAAAGGGGAGAGGGGACCCTGCCATGCCCCTAACTAAGGTCCTTATACCTGCTTAGGAAGACCGCTCCATCTATCCAAAGCCATAGTTATGGAACTTCAACTTTTCCAAAACCATACAAAACTGCCGTGTTGCCGCGAGGTGGAGCTCAAACACCGTCTAAGGGTAAGATACCGCGCTGTCATGCCAGACCAGTTTTATTAGGAGCCATCCGGCGAACACCAGAAGCTCTGCAAAGCAGCTGATTATAAAACTGAAAGCCCAAATGCCGATTCCCATTCGTAAGAGGTTCCGTGGTAAGACAGCCAGCTCGATACCCACGCTGGTGCATATAAAAATGCCGAAAGTGCTAGTTATGAGGAGTAACAGACAGCACATCATCAGGCAGTTTATGAAAAATAAAATGACGACAAGCACAGGAAATTTGATCCGATTCCAGGGCCAAGACATGGCCGGCAGCGATAGGCCAGTCCTGGGGGTGGCACTGTAACTTATCAGCAGACTGATTGATAGGTGCAAGCTCGATATTGAAAGGTACTACCTTTCCTTCTCAGAATTCATTTGTCGACTAGGAAATTGACAGATATCAGGGTTGAAACTGATATCTGCATAGGTGATATTTGCCCAGTTGCAGGTTCCGTGGATGAATGAGCAGCGGAGCATTTGGGCAGGATATGGCTTTAAAATAGGATCGGAAGAGCAGGCAATCTAAACAGGGCCAAAGTTTGCGGTCAAGCTCTCACGGTCCGTCACCGATCCGCGTCTGCAAGCTGGCAAAGTCTTGGGACATCATGGTACGGAGTGATAGTGACACTATCACTTGGGCCTCAGAATTGAGCAGTGAAGAGCAACATCCTTCGGTATATGAATCTCTCGTCACCCGCTGAACCCACCAGTTGAGTATAGATGGGCCACGCTTCAGGCGGACGGTGTTCTTTGTGTACTTACACATGATAGGGTTGGCAATAGTCGGATCGGAAAAACTGGTTAACGAGCTGAAAGAGTAACGTTTCGACACAGAGATTGTTTTGCTTCAATGCTTGAAAGGTCTGTCTGGTTCCGAGTTACTACGAAATATATGGAGTTAGTAGTCAAAAGATGCGCACTCAAAGACTCCGAAGGGCTTCCAGTAACTATCTCTTTTTCGTACTTGTCAATATACATACAACCAAATGCCTACATCTTTTCTCAAAAACGACCAGCTAGGTGCAGATGCAGACCGTGTAACCAAAACGCTTGATGTCATGGATGTCCCAGCAAACAGTCGAACAAAAAGAAATATCTCACCGTTTCCAAAGTATTATACTGATAACCGGCGAGCAGATTCGACACCGTCCACCATTTCCTGCTTGGCAGCAGAGCCCGCTTTAGATGAGCCCGGGGCCTCATCTCCATCCGCTCCGTTGCTCGGATGCGTCGGTCGAAGCTCCATTCTACTTTCTACTTGCCAATCGTCACCCTCGCTTCCGGAGGGTGTGCGGCATCTAACAGGACCCAAGGGAATCAGCAACATGTACGGGGTAAGTTATCGTGAAAAGAAGGAAAGCTGCGTGGAAACCCAAAGACTCACCGCGGTCTTCTTCTTGCGGGCCGCGGCGAGCGCGGCATAGAATGTTTAAACGGCTGGGGAATGGGTTGAATGGCGCCGTCAACATACTGCTGCGTTGGACCCATGGGAATTATGAATGCACTCTGGCGCTCGTTGTGAAATTGGGGGTAGTGGCCAGGCGTACCGATCATCATGGTGGAAGGACCGGCGATTGCTATATCTCTATTAACATGTGCGTATACCGTGTTGATGTGAGGAATCTGCTTACTGGACGCTGGTCTTGGGTAGTTAGGCCCAGGGAAATCGCCGTTTGGATATCTGAGGTTGTCTCTTAAGACTTCTGCACCGAAAATAGGGGAATGAACATCCCGCGTTTGTGTTGGCACAGCAGGAGGTTGTTGCTGAGGAGGGTGATGTCGACGAGGCCGCCGTTGAGGAGGCTGATTGGAACCACCACGGCCACGGCCAGGATCAGCAGCAAATAACGATGTGTCTTCTGGTGTTGAATTTCTCAACTTTTGGGCCCTGCTTCTCCTCTCTCTTCTCACCTCAGTGCTTAGGTTAACACGGTCCGTTTCGGCTTTCAGTAATCCAGCGACAGAAAGAATCAGTCCGTCCAGGGCCGAAGGAGCAGGGCTGCTGCTGCTAGGTCTGTTGTTGGATTTGCTGGCCTCCCTCTCTGGTTTTCGCTCTCTTCTCCTCTCTCTTTCTCCCGAGTTGCGACGAGATCGGCGATGCGAGCGTGAGCCACGGTCTGGGTCCGCGGTCAGCTGGGCGATGGAGGATATAATTGCACCCATGTTTCCGGAAAGCGAGGGCGCTGGGTTGCGGCCAGTGCTTCTTCTGCAGGAAAGGATGGTCCTTTGCCATCGTGTTTGCAAGAAGTTCTCCCATGGCCTTTAATAAGACGTATACCGAGTCGCCTGCCCATCTTTGTCGACCAAAAGAATCGCAGGTGTTTGATTTTTTGCTTGCTCAAGCGGGTAGAACCTGTTTGCTTGTATGTAACTTGCATTTTATCACCAGACACCGATTTTTAATCATGCAAGAAAGGTTTGCCAATAGGATACCCTTTTCTAAGAGCTTAGTAGTAGCATTCCGTAATTCCCAATTGCTGTGTGTGTTTGATGTTGCACGAGCCTTCGAGCAACCCGTCTCGTCGAAGGTCAAACGTCAAGAGGTTGAAAAGACGATTTTCGCCACTCCCACGACACAGCACAACGGACACAGCTCACCGCAGTTAAAAATCAGAACGGCGGAAATAAAGGTATGAACCACGATACTATTGTGCTCTTAAGCATTTGCATAGGATAATCAGTATATTTTCAAGCAAGTGCCTCTCAACACACGATAATGAAACATAACATAGACTCCGTGTCTCCCGCAACACCCGCTGTCTAAGTGTGCGATATCCAAAATCTATACAACACTCAGCCCATATCCATGCCCAGGAACTCCATACATGCAATTTAAAACCGTCTTAGAGTAGTAATACAAGGTCATAACGTACGACGAAGAAGTATCAGAGTCGTCATATATAGCAAAAAAATCGAAGTGAACAAGTTAGATCAAGGCCTGTCCTCGGAACATGGCCTCCCGGACTTCCCGAACGACATCCTTTCGATCCCTTTTGCCCACCAGCACGATACCACGGCCTCGTCTGCCCATGCGACCTAGACGACCGAGACGGTGAATGAAATCGATAGTGGAATGGGGAACGTCGTAAAGGATGACGTTGCGGACGGCGATAGTATCAATACCGCGAGAGCCCAGATCGGTCACAACAAGAACTTTTGTGTCGGGCAGGCGCTTGACGCTGTCAACATTGGAGGACCGTGTGTTGGCAAAGGGGACGGCATCACTTTCGAATTTATTGCTCTTCAGCAGCTTGTAGTCTTCGGGTGCCGGTGGGGCCTTGCCGACGGTGAAATCGGCCAGAATTTGTCCCTGGCGTTTTTCTGTTGTATCGCGGGTCAAGGAGACAGCGTCAATTCCCTTTGAAGCGAGAAACTGGGCCAGTTCGTCGGCGGTTTCTCGCTCGTTGACGAATACGATGATCGCCTTGGGCTCTTTGATTCCGGTGACCTGGTAGCCAACGTCGGAGTCGTATGTGTTTCCTGACTTGCCAAGGGACCAGATCACATCAGCACACGCCAATGGCCTTCTGCCCCGGTATGGCTCCTTGTCAATATCCACCACACCAAGTTGTACTCTTCGAGGAATGGCGTGGAGGTTTGGAGTGACGATTCTTCGAATTTGCGGGAACCGTTCTCGAAGGCGGTTGTCCAGAGAGCGTGGGATAGTGGCGGAACAGAGGATAAGTTGTTTGAGGTTGGGTGCCGTCTTATCGATGATGGCATTTGTCGTGGGAGAGAAGGATTTGTCAAGGAGCGAATCGGCCTCGTCGACAACTAGATGCGTCACGCGGCTGAAAATGTATGGGTTGGCTTCGGCGATGGAAGATACGAGATGGGGGGTGGTAACGAGAATGTCGAGGCCAGCGGGACTGAAGAGGGTATTTCTGATCTTACGAGGAGTATAGCTGGACGACAGCAGCCCTGAGCGGTACTTGGCTGTGTGAGCGAGCTGCTTGACGATTCCGCCGATCTGGTCAACGAGTTCGGACGTTGGGACGAGAATGATGGCTCTCGGCTTCACCACATTCTTTGGATTGTTGATCGGTTCCTCGTCCTCAGGCGCCTCAAGCTCAAACACGTTTGCGTTAGCTTCCTTCTCCGCCTTTTGCTCCTTCTCTTTTCTTTCCGCTTCTTTCGCCGCTCTTGCTTCATATTCCTTCTCTGCGACTTCACCACGTTTGATTGCATCGACAACGGGAACAAGGTATGCCAGAGTCTTGCCAGAGCCGGTTTCAGCAGCCAAAAGGTACTGATCAAACCGTGGCATATCTTCCTCGCCCTCCTCAGGCTGGGGAGTAGCAGAGCCTTGCCTGAGAATGGCTGGTATTGCCAACCGCTGAATGGGAGTCGGCACAACGTATTCCAACCCCGGAAGGGCATTATCGTAGACCGACTGTCGCACAGCCGGGAGGAGGTCGAACTGATCGAAGCTCGTAAGGGCTCCCATCTTGGCCTTGATGGCGGTTCGACGGCCATAGGACACCGCCGTGAGGGCCGTCTGCATCTTCAACGCCTTAAAGACAGAAGACTCTTCCTTGTCTGCCGCATCCTTGTCCTTCCCAAACGCCGTTCTCCTGAGCTCGGCCTGGGTGCGCGGTCGCTGTCTGTCTTTGAGGTTGGGACGGGTCTGGTTCATTCCGCCAAACGGGCTGTTCTCCAGTCTTGGTGGCATCTTGCGCTTTTCTCCATACTTGACGGTCGACTGGGCGACATCAGCCGAGAGGGTCATTCGTGATGGCTTGCGCCGGCGGAGTCGAGTGGAGAAGGCATGTCTAGTCACCGGCGATGATGCGAAAAGGGCAGACGAGAGGGGAGACGGCCTGTGCGGGGAGGATAGCGATCTAATTTGGCACAGCAGACACGCGCGTGGGCGAGCAGCGAGCATCTGAAGCCGAGATGGGTAGAGAGAGGCCATGATCCGCACTGGGTCTGATGGTGGTGACGATGATGATGTTCTGATACCCGCGCAAAATGAAGTTTCTGCGTGCCAAGCCGGTGGAGTTGGCCGTTGTTACCGTGACAACAAGCGTCTCGCACCACAATGTCAACATTGACGCCGGCCGCGATGTTGATGTTGCTTGTGAGCTGAAACATCCATGTCCATGCTCGGTGTGTGTGTGCAAGAGAGAAGAGACAATTACGCTGTTGTGTATTGTTTATCGGCTCGAGCTCGTCATAATAAACCAAACATCGTCAACCCGGTCTGCTCTTCTCCCCATCATCTCCCTTCTTTTCTTCGCCTCACTTTCGTTCTTCTCTTCATCCTCCTCCAATTCCTTTGCCTGACTCCCGTCGTTTTTGCTCTTCTTTTCGTGACCTTTGTTGTCTGTCTTTCATTCGCTTTCTCCACCTCCGCACTTCGTGCCCTTGTCTGTTGAGCCTCGATCTGTCTTTTTCACCCAATCTTCTCATCTCGCGCGCATATTGTATCCCTAGCAACCCGCGTGCCCCAATCGATCGTGACTGGCAATCTTCGATGCTATTGTCGTGAAAGATCAGACTCAGGTATGATGCTACAGCCCGCTTTGCTCATGTCGTGCTGCCAATTAGCTTTCATATCAGCAGAAGCTAACCTGCCTCAAGCCAAAATATTGTCTCAAAAGACTGGATATCAAGCATGGCATCCGGCCAGCGTCCTCTGTCTGAAATCAGCCCAGTCGCGCCGCGACGAAACTCTCCTGGAAAGGTGAGTTTATGCTCAGTTGCTTTTGTATGATGCCAATGCTGACGCGAGACAAAAGGGCCTTGCCAGTGGGGATTCTTCTCCCTTTGACTCGTCGCCCATGAACAAGTCCGTGTCACCGCGCCTCTTCTGGCAAGGTCGAGACCCAGCGTCGCCATATCGCATCAATGTGGAAAACAGGAACCCATTTGACGTTCCCTCGCCTGCTTCATCAGCCAAGAGGTCTTCAATTGAAAACCTAAAACGCGCTTCGCGTGTAAAAAACAGTAGCATGTTTGCTCGTGAGCAAAAGTCTGAGTACGACCCTGCTCAGATACAGCTGTTGGAGCGCCCATTAGCCAGCGGGAGGCCCTTGAGCCAGAAACGTACCTCCGATACCTCCAACATCTCAACAGCTAGCCTCGACGCTAGACGCCAGCTACCCTCTCAAATGGGAGCTTCGAAATCTAACATCCAAGAATTCAATGGAGGTTCAACTCCACGTCCGGTCTCACAAGGTAACTCGACCGCGACCCAGATATCGCCCGCAAGAGGGTCACCACCCAAATCTTCTCTCAATAAAAATGGTCGCTATAGTGGCAAGTCCTTTGATCCTCACAGCGAAATCTGGTCTGATGATGAGTCAACGGCCGTTGACAAATCGTTTGGCGAGAACCGTAGCTTCCATCGCCAGACAAAGAGCGTCACATTCGACGCTGCGCCGCCTCAAATCAATGAATATGAAATGACCACTCCTGTCCCTTCGTCAGTTGCATCAAGTTCGCGCGAAGGGAGCTATGAATCAACAGAAAACGAAGAAAGCTTTGAGGGAAGCTTTTCCCTTCACGATGACAGTTTTGACGCGAGTCTTGAAGACACGGACAAAACCCCAGTGATGTTGCCTGATCAATGGCGTTATGAAGGTGCCGAAGATACCAACGAGGACCTTTCTCAGGAAGAATACGATCCTTTTAGCCCAGATTACAGCACTCCTGATGCAGAAACTCGTCCGCCCTCTTCTAGCGCATCCAGTTCATTCCGATCCCAGATTGAATTGGACTCGAATGGGGAATGCCGTCCGCTGCCACCTCTGCCTCTGTCGATGTCTCAGAAAAGCCCAGACCATCACCGCACTATGACTGCAACATTGGAAAGAGCCAGCAGTGTATCCCGACCATCACCACTCCGCCCGGCATCCTTTACCAAGGACGACATCAATGCGCTGGGTACCGGCTCCCTGTCGTTGGAGGACAGGCTTCGTTTGATGATGACTCAGGATCAAGATCACATCTCAGAAGCAGAAAGCCAGCGTGAACGCCGGATGCGACGAGCGGTGACTAAGGAGAAGATTCCTGATATTGCCGAAGAAAAACTGGATGATAGCATTGTGAGCGAACTCAGCATCAGCTCTGAGCAGTGCTCGACCCCTCGCATCTCGAGAGAATCGATTTTGCGCAATTTGAAAAAGGAGGAACCCTATAGCGACGAGATCAGCGGTATCTCCTCTCTTGGCGATTCTAGTCCACTTCGTCCGCTGCCTCTCGATCCAGATGTCCCCATCCCGTCCCTTGAAAGTGACCACGCGGGTGACGACGATGATGTGGTGATCAAAGAGGAAGAACAAGACATTGACCTCTATGATATACCGGAATACCGCAACGAAAACGGTGAACATGATGGATACGACCATGCTGCCCATGAAGATTATGATGACGAAAGCCACTACTCCCGCGCTTCAAAGGATGATGATTCACGTTTCGAGCAGTTTGAAGACGCTGAACGCCAGTCCACCCCTGTCCCAATGCATATTTCGCAGGACAACTCAGTTGATACCCAGCGATGTTCCCAATCTGAGTCCCCAATGGCTGATGATGACCATCCGTTTGACTTGGAGCTGCTTTCTTATGTTGACAGGTCCACCCCACCAGTTGAAAATTCAGACGATGTCCCTCCACCACTCGACATGACGGCTATTCGTGATTCTCTTCACAGACCAGAGACACCTGAACAAGGTAATGCTTCAAAGGATTCGAACGAGGACGGTGAAGAAAACGAAGATTGTCCCGGCACACCAGAATCTGTTATTCGGCACCCTGTTACGGATGATACAACAGAAGAGGTTGCCCCAGTCGTTCCGGAACCAGTTGCCACAGTGAAAGCGCCCGGTGCCGGTTTGAAAACAAGACCATCGTTGACCCCAGCCGACGCGGAATCCATGGCAGCCGTCCGACGAAAGGTAAGCGGACAGGCTCCTCGCATTCCATCAATTTCGGAGCACCGACATGCCAATGGAAGCGAAAGCGACTTGACATTTGGATCGGTTAAATCTGATCATCTCACATTGAACGGCATGCCTGGCTCCGAAAAGCGACACCCGTCTCTGGTTAAACTCGACATTCCCGTTAGTGCTGGCGACGAAGGGTTAGGATTCGGCCTTGATGAGGAATTCGATCGTGTTATTGAAGCCCAAAAGGTTGCGTTTGAACTCTCCCTTCCTCAGATCCCTCCCTATAAGGGCACCCAATATTCCGGCCAAGACAGTGTAAACACTGGATATACGCAAGGAGCTCAACAAGGTGCCCTTAATAGGTTAATAGAACCTCAAGCTGACGCCAAATCAATGAGACAGAGAGGTTACCTTATGCGACAAAACACAAAGGTTATTGTTGCAACTAGCCACGGTGTCGACGAGGCAGGCCGCAAAACTGCAACCGGCGGACCGACCATTGGTAATACATCACGGAAAGCAAGCCAGCAGACCTGGACGACCGAGCCGTGGAATCCAAAAGCTCGACGTCAAAGTATTAAACTCGCCGGTGTCGCCAAAAAGAAAGCAGAACCAGTCCCGCCCTTGCCTGGTCAGGAGAGTGTTGTAAAGGACGGTCTGAGTTCTGTGGACGAAGTGGACCCCAATGGTCAAGCAGACGATGTGGAAGATGGCAAAGATCGAGGCCGTCTCTTTGTCAAAGTTGTTGGTGTCAAAGACTTGGATCTGCCTCTCCCCAGAGGTAAGAAAAATATTCTTTGGGATAATCTCAATATAAACAATACTGACACGACCTAGGAGAACGTTCATTTTTCTCATTGACACTCGACAACGGACTTCACTGCGTGACAACCTCCTGGCTCGAATTGGGAAGATCCGCACCAATTGGCCAAGAATTTGAATTGGTCGTCATGAATGAGCTCGAATTCCAATTGACCCTTCAGGTAAAGCCCGATCATCTCAAGCCAAAACCCCAGGTGATTCCACCATCACCCCCCAAGATCCAGAAGCCGGTGAAAACCTCTGCGTTCAGTCGTGTATTCGCGTCCCCCAAGAAGCGGAGAGAAATGGAATTGCGACAACAGATGGAAGCCAAGCAAGCCAAGCAAAAGGCTGAAGAGAAGGCCCTCCCAGCGCCTGACCCCTGGTCCAAGGTCCGAAGCTTGGTGGCTAAAGACGGTAGCTTTGCCCGCGCGTATGTGTCCTTGGCTGATCATGAACACTATGCCTTCGGCCGACCAGTGACAGTCGACGTGGCATGCTTCAATGAATGGGCCGTTGACGAAGTCCCGGCCACTGCCAATAGCTCAAAGAGCAAACGGAATACTCAAATATTCGAAGTCCAGAAACGACCTCCTTATCATGTTGGAAATTTGGAGCTCCAGTTGTTGTATGTTCCTAAGCCCAAGGGCGCGACTGATGAAGATATGCCAAAGAGCATGAACGCCTGCGTTCGTGAGATGAGAGAAGCGGATAATTCGGCCGTGAGAAGCTGGGAAGGTTTCTTGTCGCAGCAGGGAGGAGATTGCCCGGTATGTGTTTTCCTGCCAGTGAGGCTCAGACGAATTATCCCTTTACTGACTTTCTTTCGTTCACAGTATTGGCGTCGTCGTTACTTCAGGCTCCAAGGATCAAAATTGACTGCATATCATGAGACCACACGGCAGCCGCGTGCAACTATTAATCTCGCCAAAGCGTCCAAGTTGATCGACGACCGCTCGAGCTTGACCCAAAAAGAAACCTCAGCGAAAGGTGGTGGACGACGGAAATCGGCTTTTGCAGAGGAAGAAGAAGGCTACATGTTTGTCGAGGAAGGATTCCGCATTCGCTTCGCCAACGGCGAGGTGATCGATTTCTATGCCGACAGTCGCGTCGAAAAGGAAGGCTGGATGAGAGTCCTTGGTGAGACGGTGGGCAAGGGATACTCTGCCGGCAATGGTCAAGTCAAGGCGTGGACGGAGCTTGTTCTGCGACGAGAGCGCAGTGTGAAGACCAAGCAACCTCCGCCACGCGACACTCCGATGAGTGAGCGGCCGATGAGTGCTAGAAACCCAATGCCTCCCGGGCCACCGACTCCGGCCAAAGATATCCCCACGAACGGGTCGCGCTTGTCCATGGCGCCTCCAGCAAAGCCCCGGCACAACAAGCATCATTCTCAACCGCATATCAGCTGGGAGGATAACAGGAGACAAAAGGCGCGGTCGTTGATTTTTTGATATTTCCCAGATAATTTGATATCCCGTGTGAATTTTGCTTGCTTTTCTTTTTTGATGTATCAAAACTTCCCTTTGTTGCTTTTCTTGTCATTTTTTTTGCTTGCGCTGTGCGCTATGCGCCTCTTAATGATCTGGTCGATTCCCCAGTGTTTGGTCAGTCGCTTTTCCTCCACTAAGTTGTGATTAACCCGCATTCTCTTTTGTTTCTCTTGGTCGATTGCATATCCAGTCCGTCAATTGGGTTTGCTTGCGCTTGGTCGTCTGTCCTTTTAGCCAAAGCCTGCCTACCTACCCTCAAGTCCATTCCATATGATATTGGAATCAAAACCACTTTCCTAAATGTCGAAACGAGATTGAAGACGAGACGAGATGAGAACGAAGAAATATTAGCTGGCCTTTGCGTTTTTGGTTCACGTCTAAATTCAAACCCCCGCCCGCCCGCTGCTGTGCTCTGGAGCTCCTTTTCTTTTTGTTGCATTTCTGATTTTCATGCCGTGTACCGATCGAGTCTTTGTTTGCTAGTTGAACTGTTCTTTGCCGTCGAGATAATAAAGAAATTGTTGGAATACTTTTGGTTGCCGCCTTGAATAGTAGTAATTATGTGCTGTGGTATTTTGGTGCTGGATGGCGGCGTCGAACTGTGTGTTCCCGATGCCAAAGTTCGAACCAATTCTAGGTGACACCAACAGGACACGGTTCCATGGATCGTATCAACGCAGAGAAGGACTTGAAACATGAACTTGAAATGTTCAGTATGGAAATAGTATTATTTTTTGGTCTATGTAAGATTTCTAAGACACTTTTTGAATTTCCACACTATTGATGTTCATGAAAGACAGGTTGAACGGCGAGCCATCATCCTCCCTCCTCACCGCCATTTACAACCTCATCCTCGGACTCGGACTCCACCTCGGCCAGGGCGTCTTTATCCTTGCCAATATTCACGTCCAAAGGCGCTGCACCTTCGGCAGCCGCGGGGATTCCTGCAGATGTCACGTACAGGAACGAATCTTCGCGGAACGTGTCGATGTGGTTGAAGAAGTTGCCAAATCTGGTTCAGGTCTGAATTAGCGCCGTTGATTATAAAAAGGGCTGGGCTATAGCCAGGGACGAAGAATAGAGGGGCTGAACTTACGCATTTGTTTCCTCTTCCTCGCGGAAAATCCGCTGGTAAATCTCTCTATTCTTGAACTCATCCATTTCTTTCTCGTACTGGCTAAATTCAATGGGATCTCTGCTCAATTCTCGCGTGGCTTTTTTGTTGTACGTGTCGAAAATAGGTCGTTCTAGAAGCAAACCGAGCCCTGGTGCCTTGGGAATGGGAATCTTCTGCGGCCCATAGCTCTGCAAGATTCGCTCCGGGGCGGTGCCGCACCGCACAATCAGAGCAGCCATGGCGACCATCTTTCTAATCTGATGCATCATGAAGCTTTGGCCATGGACTTTGAGGCTGAGCCATTCCGTGCCGTTGATGATGATCGGGTCTTTGGTAATTTTGAACGATTTGATAACCCGTTTTGCAGACGGGTCGCGGAACGTTTTCTGAATGGTATAGTTGTGGAAATTTCGCGTGCCAACGTATGAATCCAACACCTCTTGCACTCGCGCCAAACGAGCAGGTGAAATGCGATATGCCCTTTTAGCCTTGGTGTAGGCTGCTCGGACGGTTTTGATGACCTCATTGATGGACTGGTCTCCAGATTCTGTCTTTTCGGCAGCGTTTGCATTTTCTCCTTGTGTGCCGTCTTCCACGGGGTTGATTGCCGGTTTCTCGTCAGATGGAACTGTTTCCGTAGAATCTTGGATGTTTATATCTTGATCTCTGATACACAACGCCTCTTGTACTTTGGCTCGCGTAGATTCTGGCAACGTGTCCAGGATAGGTTTGATATACTCATCGTCGACACTCTCCCAGTACGAGAGTACCTCCTCTTGTCTGCTCTTGTAAGCCTTGAGTTCGCCTTTTTCCTCTGCTGCGTCGAGCAGCTTTTGTGCCATAAAGGTACTAGGATGAGGCGGTAAAAAGCAATGCGTTGGAATGAGGTATTCGTATATCCTCGAGTCGCAAAGCTGGTAGCAGCTGAAACCCTTGCTTGTTGGGATAATACCCCAGATCCGAATCTGCGGGCTGAGAATCTCGTTGAGTTTTGTGACCAGGTCAGGGTCTTCGACAATTAGCTTCAATGAGATCACGTTTCCAGCGGCGTGTACACCCTTGTCTGTTCTCGCGCATCGGACGAAGGAAGATTTCTTTGGGTC
Organism: Chrysosporium keratinophilum; assembly: GCA_029850275.1. Lineage (NCBI taxonomy): Eukaryota > Fungi > Ascomycota > Eurotiomycetes > Onygenales > Onygenaceae > Chrysosporium > Chrysosporium keratinophilum. The sequence goes on from JARBIX010000012.1 coordinate 187,556, forward strand.
CATCGCATTTGCTTTTGAAATAGCACCGGCAGCAACCAACGCTGGAAATATTTCACCTTCAATAGTTCGCTCCTTTGTGCTCCTGTAAAATCTAATTAGCGTCTATTTGGAGCCTCAAGGGACGAAATTGGTTGTACATTTGCATTCCATGATAACCAGTCCCGGAGTATCCAAGCAGCACTGCTGCTTTCCGCTTTGGTCGCCGTTGGTCAGCCTCAATATCCTCTTTGGAAAACTGGGTCGCGTATATCGGTATATCCTCGCCATTCTCGGTTTTTCGACGCTTCGCCGCTTGTTCAACTTCGTTGCGCTTCCGTCTGTCTATGGGTTGGCGGCTATATTAGTTAGCTGCAGAGGCCTAGAAAGAGTTGTCACGAGAGAGCAATACCTCCAAGCCTTCCTTCCCAGATCTTTTCGTTTATTTCGGCCACCTCCTCTGCCGGAGTTTGCATCGGATTTGTGCTGGTGGTTGTCTGATGTCGGAGATTGAGACCTTGATACGTCCTGGGGGACGGTCGGAAGAGTGGCCGGAGAGCCCTGGGCAGATTGTTCTTGCGGTGTAGAAAGACTGGGAGTTGAAGTAGACGCATCCATGATGATGAGATCGGAATTGCGCTGCTGCTCATTTGTCAATGTGGCCGCTTGATGATTTGCAGCGTTCCTCGCTTTCTCGTTGCATCGATTCGCGTTGCGCTCACTCGTCGCAAATTTCGGCTGCGCGTGCTTAGTCAGCACTGAGATTTTGAGCCTCATCGCTCGCATTGAGAAACAGAATCTCACCTCGTCCATCAACGCCCACGAAAGGCTGCACGGGCGGCCTCGAAGAGCTTACCACGCCGTCACGAGAACATCACATCTCTCTCACTATCAGCTCACCGCTGCTAGGAGGGGATAATCGTGATTTCAGCGATGCGAGAGACCCCGTCCGCCACCTGAAGGCTCACCTCTCCTTGTCCGCACCCTCCCGGCACCATCGACATCCGCATTCATAGCCCATCGCAGCTATGGATCTTGCAAGGAGCCTCGTACGCATCGTGGCTCGTGCCTTTTACGAGACTCGTCACATTCTCGTGATCGATGCTCTCTTCATACACTCAGTGTATGGCTAAATGCATCCTTGTGCAAGCTGGCTCGTTGGTTTCTCTGCTGACGTGCCTGAATAGCCTCCACGCGGAGGACCTAGCTCTCCTTTTGGGAATGCAACAAAAAGACCTTCGAAAGCTCTGTGGCCGTCTACGAGAGGACCGCCTGCTCGCAGTGTATGGAACAGCTGCCTCCGTCGTCGGGCCTTTTGCTTTTTTGGGCTCTGTTTCTTTTTGATGCAAGGGCTGACCTGGGATTCTTTTCTGAGCTAGTCATTCACGCCCTGAACTTCGTGAAGGACAGACACGCCCGGTTAATCGTGAATACTACTACATCCCTCTCCATCCCGTGATTGATGCCATCAAATTTCGCGTTATGCGCCTTACGTCTACAATCAAAATCCAGTATACTCCAAGCGCAGAAAGGAAAGAATACGTTTGTATACGGTGCCAGGCCGAATGGACCCAACTTGAGGTTCTCAGTCACGTTGGACCAGAAGGATTCGAATGCCAAAGATGCGGGAACCTGCTCTCACGAACCGATGAAATTGAAGGTGGCACTGGAGCCGACCGCACCGGTCACGAGAAGAACAGCAAGCTCATGGCTCAACTGGACCCTATCTTGAAACTCTTGAAGCAGATCGATTCGGTCGAGGTGCCCCCCAACGATTTCGATACAGCCTGGGATCACAAGGTCGATATCATTCGAAATCAATACACGAATCCTTCCAAAACTGGCGTAGCTGTGCCTAGACAAGCTGCCGTAAGAGGCGTGTCTAAAACCGATGCTGCGACGGTTGAAGTGTCGCTCACCTCTTCCGCGCAAAAGAGTGCGGAAGAGCAAGCTCGTGAGGACGCACGAAAGGCGGCCCTCGAAAAACAGAACGCACTACCTATCTGGCATACCCAGTCCACCGTCAGCACGGACATTCGTGCTCCTCAGGTTAAATCTGAGCCCAATGGCGTTGGCATCAAGTCAGAAGTCAACGTCAAAGCCGAAATCAAGGAGGAACAGAAACCGGACGTCGAGAGCCTGGACGATAGCGTTGCCGCGTATTACGCCGAGATGGCCCGGGAGAGGGAGAGAGAGGCCAAGGAGGATAGAAGTGAAGAGGACTCTGACGAGGAGGAAGATGAGTTTGAAGACGTGGGCATCACGGCGAGTGGAATCAACACACCAGCAAACGGGGATGCTGCTCCTGTCAAGGCGCCGCCGTCCGTCAATGGTTCCTTGAAGAGGGAATTCGATTCGGAATCGGGAAGCAGTGCGCCGCAGACCAGTGCTCCCACGCCGATTACTCCGGCTGCAGCGGATGAGGGGCCAGTGGCTAAGAAAGTCAAGCTGGAGCCGGATGTGAAGAAGCAAGAGGAGGATTCAGATGAAGAGGAGGATGAGTTTGAAGATGTTTAGAAAACAAACATCTAGGTTTACGATTCGTGGAAACGATCGACTATACATGTTACTTCATGGCATGGCGCATGGGCATTTTTTTTTGCTTCTTTTCCTCGTTTGAGAGGGACGAACTGATTGGCTGTCGTCCGGTCTAACTTGTGGTTCAGTGTGTTGATAGGATGAAAAAAAGAACTTGCATTCCGGAGTTTTGCGTCACTGCCGCAAGGCTTTTGATGGACTTGATACTTGAGGTATGTCGACGATTTATTTTGCCTTGCCTTGCATTTTTTTTTGTCTCAACCACTTAACACGGGCTTAAGATCTTGGGCATGAGACTCGTTCACATGTCAGGTGTGCGTATGTATTTGTATATTAGTTTGAAACCTTTTCATATAGACAACAGTGATGAATTCTAGCATTCTTTTCTGGGAAACGGCGCTCTGTTCCGTGTTAGTTAGTCACCGAACCGTTGACGTCTATTTATTCCATTCCCGTCAATATCCTTTTTCTCTACTAGAATAAAAACCGGACATGTCCACCCTCATGACTACTCAATGATGAAAATATGATTCGACCACTGATTCCAAGCGCAGAGGTGGTTCTTAGTATGTGCGTAGTATGTATGTACTATTAGCTGGCAAGCCAGAGTGGACGATATTGAAGTTGTGGGGAAAACACTTCAGAGCACAGCCCCCTTCTCTCCTCCTCTCACTTATCTCCCTCTGCCTGCTCCAGCGAATAACCAGCAAGCCCCAGGCCAAGCACCAGAAAAATGAAATCCTCATCACCCCCTCACGGTCACGGAGCAGATGAGCTATTAGTCTAGTCTTTGGATTGTCGATCGGTGAGTTTGATCTGGTAGGAGTGAAATTGGCGAGCGATTGGTAGTAAATGGCAGGGAAATGACACCACAGTACTACTGTAGTTATGTTGCTTGTCCTCGTGTAGTTATACTGCATCTCTATGGAGCACTCTATGGCTTCTGCGATAACGATTGCATGATGATCGATTTTGCGAGTCACGACATCTTTATACACTTGCGGTATGGATCACATTCGTAAGACTTCCCCTGCAAACTCATTGAGTAAGTGATTACAGGGCCTAATTACCGTACTATCTGTTTCTCTCGTTTGCCAGGAAAAATCCAGACCAGACCTGAACTCAGGACGCAGAAAAGTAAAGGGAAGAAAAGGTGGAGAATTTGGAATATTGGTCTAAATTGCAAAGGTCCATACTATGAGGATATCGAAATATCTCTCTCCAGAGTAACTTAGTAGTCACTTGGCCTGTTTGCTTTTTCACCTGTTGCTGTATGTACGAACAGGCACGCAACCAGCGTCCCGGGCCTCATCTGGGGGAGCATGCAAGGGTATCGAATGTACAATACGTCCTGCAGCTAGGAAAAACCTTGCTAATGAAGGGTATCCCTGCCCGATCCATCGTGGCGGAGGGTTGGGTTGGGATTGTAATTCTGAATCTGGACCGGTTCTGTTAGTAGGTCTTACGAGGTAGAAACAGCCTGACCCTCACGATAAGGGCTTTCTAAAAGGTACGGCCACGTTAAAGGATCCCATTGTCGGACAAGGTTACTGTGGAAGATTCTTCTATCAAAAGACAGTCCTGGGCAACTGGTTCGAAGACGGCGACTGTTCAAAGAAGGGTCGCCTAAATGTGTGTCCATGTGCGACTCGCCAGTTCATTCAAAGGTACAGTACACCTGAGCTAGTCCTTGACGCGTGACGAATGTCACGGTGTCAATTGACGGGCGTCTTTCTAGTTTTGTGGGACATCAAAATCATTGGACATCTTCGAGGTGAGCCCAGCAACGAATTTGGTGCCAAATCTTGAGGCTTTTGAAAGAAGAAAAATGCACAGGCCATCAGATAACACGCAGATACTTAAAATTGAGCATTTTTTGCCTTTTGACGCAATAGCCTCGTGTCGGCAGGGATGCTTTATGATGTACCTTTCTGGTGGGATAGCAGAGGAGGACCCGGTCCCCGAGCGCACATATCGAATCTAAACATGCTCTGTAAAGGCGCGTCTCCAAGGCCTCCAATCCGGCTCCCAGATGGGCAAGGAGCTTATGCAGCAGAGAATTTTGGGTGCGACACCTTGAATACCATGCGGAAGCCAAATATCCAATGAAAACGGCCTCCTTGTGGTAAGCCAGTTGCGGGAAGTGGGCGGCATACCAATTAGCAGCTGCAGGATGGCACCAGCAGTAGCGAAATCTATAGGAAAGATCTCGTCTACCGCGTGCACGGGTGAGATGCAGCGAGGAATGTTAAGATGGCGATCTGCAAGCCTTCAATCCCTGGTCCGTTACGGATTGGATAGCTACGGAGTCAGGACTGAGGAGGGTGCATGATCAGAAGCATGGACCTCGGCGCATGCTGGGAGAATGCTCCGGAAATAGGATGATTCGGCGGTAGAGCATTGCCCGGTCCTGAGCATCGTCAGACCCGAGAATTTGAAGAGAAATAAAAACATTGAAGGAAGAAGAGGGAATCTAGATCATGCAACAGCCACAGGTCCATGACGCCGGAGGCTGTTTGTGAAACGTAACACGGTGCTGTCCTGACTCCAGAGTTACTTTTTTGTCCAGTCTGTTCGAAACAGCAGACCGTACCGAGCACCAAAGCCCAGAAGAAAGTATGGAAGCAGACCAGGCCTGAGAGGGATAGTGGTTGCGAGAGAAGTGAGGAGAAGCGACGTGAAGTGAGGTTGAGGGATTTATCAAGCGTGGCTCAGTTCTCGCTCCACCGCCGGCGCTAACGGGCTGAGGTTAATTGCTGAGGGCCCAATGCATGGCCGGCATCGCCAGTCAAGCTTTTCGCACAGAACCAAATGGCACGGCGGTCGGGAGACGAGAAACGCTCTGACTGCTGACGGTTGCTGGGGACACAACAGCCTGGGAGTCTGGGAGTTTCGTTTCTTTGACGTCGATTTGCAATCCATCTGGGCTCCGCCATGTGGTACTGAGAGGTGCTGTCATTGGCGAGGGCCGGTTGGGATGGGACGGACGCAGCGAAGAGCGTCCACCGTCAGTATCAATACCAGCTCCTTCAATACATCCATCCTCAAATTCAAGTCAGAGTCGGGATCAGGAACTGATGTTAAAACGATGGTGATTCCACTTGGCACTCGCGGTTCTCCGTCAATCGGGATCAAGCTCATTGAACCCGCAAGGAAGCTCGCAACTCTAACGGCCACCACTAACAGGGGCCTGAATCCCCTAATCCACGGGGGCAAAAAAGCAACGCCAGGGACTTTATCCTCTGCGTACCGTAAATACCAGCTGAATCCCGAACCTTGGAAACCGCCGTGCCGTTCTGGCTGAGGTACTGTACATACATATACAGTACGAGTATGACCGCAAGACTTCTATCGCCGTCAATTCAGGCTTCGTACTAATAGCTAGCTCGCCCCTCGCATTCCCGGTCTTTATCATTATTATTTTTTTCCCTCTTTTCTCGTTTCTCGTTCCTCATTCTCAAGTTGCACTGCTCTGCTGCAAACGACTCTTTTTATCTTCATCATGTTCGCTAGGATTTTCTAACATTTATTGCGGCGATCCTTGGAAAGTTGATTGTTGAGGTTCTTTCATCTTTCTCGTTCGCACCCATCTATCCCTAACCTCCATCGTCATCTCGTCTCGTCTCTTCCCTACTCTAGTTCCAAGAGCCCGACTTCGAGTCCTCCGTCAAGATGTGGTCTCCATCGTTCCATATGCCGCATATCAACTTCATCCGAATACACTGTGAGTTGTTTTACCTTTCTCCTGCAGCCCTATCCGTCTGGAAAAAGAAAAGAAAAAACTGCAAATTTCAATGCTGGACTCAGTTCTGATTGATGCCACAAAACCCAGATGTCTACATACTTTCACTCTGCATCGTGGGCACCATCATCCTGTGTCCAGTGCAGAATATGCGCGGCATCGATTCTTTCTTCCAGGCCGTCAGCGCGTCGACGGTCACCGGCTTAAACACGTGAGTTTTGCTGTGGCTGAAGGGTGCAAATGTGTGGCTCGCCAGTCTGACATCATCATCACAGCGTTGACCTCAAAGAGATGAAGCTCTATCAGCAGATTGTCGTCTGGTTTCTCCCTATGTTTGGTAACATGTGCTTTATCAACCTTATCGTCGTCTACGTTCGTCTGCACTGGTTTGAAAAAAAGTTCAAGGACATTGGTAAGTATACCTGTTCATGCAGGAATCCGAGAATATCCAACTCACAATTCGCAGTGCGCCTCTCTCGAATCCCCACTTCCGAGCGCTCCCGTGCTCATCTGCTCTCCGTTAGCTCAAAGCCAGACACGAGCAATGCCACGGCTGCTTCGCATATCAGAGTGCTGCGTCCAGACCCAGCTAATGAAGAATCCAATTGGGACAGTCTACGCTATAGGCCAAACACTAACCAGCCTGATTCTACCGAGTCTCCCCTTGAGCGAGAGCAGACGGCAGTGTCGGAAAACACGGCGGGGAACGTTCAAACTGGCCACATTACTTTCTCATCTGATACCTTTGACAAACCAAACCGCGGAAAGGCTCTTAGAATTCCTGGCCCCAGAGAATTTGAAAAAGGTGAGTAATGTGCACTCTAAGCTGATGTGTTAGTCAACTAACCTGCTTGAACAGGTCACAAAGTACAGGAAGTTGATGACGATGACGACGGTAGGGTCTCATTTAGCTAAATTCCGGGCTAATCGCACACTAACACGATCTTATAGCTGACATGACCAAGAGTATCGACAATGCATCCGCTGGGCCTTCTGACACCCATCGTAGGCTTCCTACCATGGAAAGAATATTGTCCCGCGCTGCCTCTGTCGAGCAAGCTGCATCGTCTGCCTTCATCATCGGTGGTTCGTCCAGGGGCCGATCACGGTCGAGATCCCGAAACACAATCGCCAGGACATCATCCAGGGCAACAACCTCGCAGCAACCACTGCCCTATCTTTCTTACACTCCCACGATTGGAAGGAATTCCAAGTTCTTGGGTTTGACGGAGGAACAGAAAGAGGAACTTGGTGGCATTGAGTATCGGAGTTTGAGACTATTGCTGAAAATTGCTAGTCGTGAGTATCCCTCCGTCGTGGCTCATCTGCGAAGTTTGTCTGACTCTTTCAAGTCTACTTCGTCATTTGGCATGCTCTTGGAGCCGTATGCTTGGTTGCTTGGATCTGGAATTCGAATCCAAAGTATCGAGACTACGTTCGTAACGACTGTGGAGTCAATCCTACTTGGTGGTAAGAAATCTCACCCTGTCTACGGGCAGCGATGCATATCTGATCTATGGTTCAAGGGCCTTTTACTCGTCCATGACAACATTCAATAACCTCGGGTACACTCTCACTCCAGATTCCATGATCAGCTTTCGGGAGTCGACCTTTCCGATGCTCTGGATGACATTTTTGATCTACATCGGAAATACCGCCTATCCTTGTATGCTACGATTGATTATCTGGATCGCCTTCAAACTTTCGCCCAAGGACTCCGCCATCAGAGAGCCATTGAACTTTCTACTCGACCACCCCAGACGTTGCTACACAGTCCTCTTCCCCAGCAAGGTCACTTGGCTGCTGTTTGCCAGTTTGGTCGTGATCAACGGTTTCGATGTCATCTTATTTTTGGTTCTGGATCTCCACTACCCCGAAGTGACTGTCATCGATTCTGGATGGCATCGGTTCTGTGCCGCGTTGTTCCAAACGGCCTCTGCACGTACCACGGGAACTGCTAGCTTTGCTGTTGCCAAGGTCCACCCTGCAGCTCAATTCAGTTTGATGGGTAAGTAGCACTGACCGACGGGCTTGCAACGAACAGCACTGATTGGAATCTTTAGTGATGATGTATATTTCCGTGTTTCCAATTGCGCTGAGCGTACGAGGGTAAGGAGCCCCCATGAATTGCCCAACCCTCCTAAAAACTCGCTGACGAGCATTTCCTTAGAACCAACACCTACGAAGAATCATCCCTTGGCATTTTCGATTCCGAGGAGGAACTGGTTGAGATGAAACGAACGTCCTATCTTGGAGTCCATATCAAAATGCAGCTTGCCTTTGACTTGTGGTATGTCTTCTTGGGTGTTTTTGTGATTGCGATCGCGGAAGGCAGCAAGATAGCCGATGATCCGGTATGTGAACCCCAGCTTGACTTTCAACTGGGTGCTGCTATTCTAACAAATTCACCAGCAATTCAGTATGTTTGCGATCTTATTCGAAGTGGTTTCGGCCTAGTATGTGCCTCCATCTCTCCCACAAGTTGAACTATTGCTAACTGGCTGGTTTAGCGGAAATGTCGGACTCAGTCTTGGCCATCCATCGATCAACACTGCCTTGACCGGCAAATTTGGGATTGTAGGAAAACTGGTCATTTGCGCCATGATGGTTCGTGGTAAACATCGTGGCCTACCTTACGAAGTCGATCGCGCTGTAAGTCCTCGGATTATCTAACGAGCCCCTTGAACATCGAACCGTACTAATCAGATGATAGATCATCCTGCCTGGCGAAAAGCGTCTTTTAGAAGAGGACGCGAGAATCGATGGGCACGACTTGAGTCGACGACACACGCATTAATGAAATTTCAGCATTTGTCGCCTTACTAATCTTAATAACGCCTGTGTATTAACAGCGGTGGTCGTAGTCCACAACCGATACTAGTGCTTGATACCCCTACTATCTCTTTGGATATGTGTCGATTTCAAACGAAGATAAAAGTCAAAAATCTGTGAGATATGTTTTAAAAGGACATTACTCTTTGTTTATGAGGTGGTATTTTGGAGCAATATAAAAGCATCTTGGATTTAATGCGATGAACATTTGGAACCAGTTCAAGCTGAATTCTTTCTACGACGAACTTACATGGTTTGGGATATATTCTTTTACAACAATAGAACGGTGAAATTAATTGGATAACCCATTTTTCTTGGTCTAAAGGACATTATACAGCAGCCTTGAAACAGCATTTGCGCTCCTGGCCACCACACTGCTGACGGTCTGGTCATATTCTCTCAAAATGTCAATGCAAGTGCAGTTGGAAGCACGTATATTCGTGGAGACTGTGCCGCTGGGCACATCCGGGCAGACCACCACGCTGGCTGTGAACCCGGTTGCTTCTGCTTTTTGCTTTGAGAATAGCAGCAAGACCGCGATCGCACTGGAAGTAAGGAATGCCAGTCTCATGGCTCGCCCTAAACAACGTCAGCACATACGGTATCAGCAGCAAAAAAAGAAGACATATGCCACAGACGGGTAAAGTATACGGTTCTGTTCACGACGCCCGTCGAACTCCGCTCCACCTTCCGACTCGCACCCCTGAGTTGCATCACGGCACTCGTCAGCAGCAGCAACACGATCAACAGCGCAACCACCCAGCTAAACACCCCTTCCATCATCCAGCTCTTCAACAACTCTCCGTCCGCCATTATCCCATAATTCGCATACTTGCCTATAAAGCCTAATTTCAAATCCTCTTCACGCGCACACTTGACCTCCTCCACCTTCCAATTCGGCCTTGCCTCCCACGTCGCACACGCCGCATTACTCCGGCCAGCCGCAACCAGCATCCGATACGAATTCCCCGTCCCGTCATTCAGCACCCACGCACATCCCCCATCACCACCACCACCACCACCACTAGTACTATTACTTCTATTCAACACCACATCAAACACCGCCGCACTCTCCACCACCGGCAAACTCAACACCGCAAACACCACGACCCCCAACACCGCATTCACCCACCCCAGCACCCGCACCCCCTTCCTCTCCAGCGCCGCCGCAGACCACACCCGAATCGCATTCGCAAACACGCCCGTGTACGCCGCCGCACCCACACGCTGCACATTAACATCCAACCTGCGCACATTGGCCAGGATGTGTATGAGACCCGCCAGATTCTGAAACAGCAGGATTGCGCCCATGGCATAGCTAATTTTGAGCTCTAGGGCAGTGACGGGTTTGACGGTAGGGGGTTGGTAATGGTTGTCGTTGTCGTCATCGTTGGCGTTGTTGTTGTTGTTGTTGTTGTTGTTGTTGTTGGTGTTTTCGGAATCGTGGTCGCCGCGATTGTGCCAGCCCCAGCCGAGTGCGTAGGCGCTGAAGAGGAGATTGATGACGACGCCGGGGATTTGCGTCCACCAGGGGAGGCCGCGGCCAAAGGCGGCGGGGAGGAGGGAGATGAGAGGGGAGGGGGTGGTGATGGTGTCGTTGAACATGGTTGGAACTGACAACGGAGAGAGAGAGAGAGAACCTTTGAAAGATGGGACGCAGAAGCGACTAAGCAACTATGTATGCGTGTGATACATGGATTTTTCAAATGGCGAAAAAACAACGCGATGAAATCGAAACAGAAGAAGCAGAGGCAGGAGATATAAAGAAGAGCGGATTGGAAACAACCTGTCAAAATGAAAACAAAACCCTTCGACCGCGCCATTTTCATCTTCGTCCGTCTTGTGACGCCAAAGATTTCGCGATTGCCAAAACACACGAGGCTGGCTGCCAAGAGCAAGCTACGCCAGGCTGTGCAAAACGGACTGTTCAAGTCCGTTTCATCGTGCTCGTTTTCAGCATCAATCGGTGTGATTCCTCTTGCAGGCAAAGCATTCTCGATGCACAGCTATCAACTTGTTATGGAGTGTCTAGTCAAAATGGTATCTTGCGGCATTCGCGTGCTCCTGTGGTCAGTGAAGAACGCGTTCTCTGCCAGAAAATGGTTTGTTTGGCTGTGTTTCGAGGGGACGAGTCAAAAAAGATTTGATAAGGTTAAGCGTGAATAGAGTTTGCGCTAAACGACACGAGCCTTAAGCCTTATTGACATGATTGGCCGGGTCGCTTAGCCTGCATGAGAGGTCAGTTCAAGCGGCCTAAAGATAATCCGGACTCCGACCTGATATCCATCAATCTGCGATAAGGTTGTTGACGCCCGAGTCAAGGAGCTGGAAACAAGAGCCCATATCAACGTGAAAAAAGACACGATCGTTGGTTAAACTCTCGAGACCACAAACCCTCATCAATCGTTGAACATTTGATAAATAGAATGGAAAATCGGCCGGCATCACCACACACATTCATTTGGATCTGAAGCTGATCTGATCTACTCGAATATCCAGGACACCGCGTCTGCAACGAAATAAAGAAAAAAAGACCAATCGACTACAGCAAGCGGCAAGCAACAAGCAACAGGCAACACTCAAATCCAGCCCTACAAAACTCCCTCCCCCGTCCTCGCTTCCCGAACTCCAATTACCCTAAACAAATCGGAAAAAACTGACTGTCAGAGAAGAACCGATCATGCCGATGCACAACCATTTCATTATTTTCATTTGATTCCCAAACAAATCAGTCAGCCGTAGGTAGTACTGATTATGCAGAAACGCTATTCGGGTGGCAAAAGGACTCCCAAGGGCAGTTTCCAGGAATTCGACGCGGGAAAAGCGAATAGTCATAGCCGGTCGTCTTAATTCGAAAAAAAATTCCAACGCCGTGCAGATGCATTCGTTTGCATTGTTCAAGTTCTCCGTAATAGTATCCCTCATAGATCGATCGACCAACACGAACTCCGTGTGTCCGAAGAGAATAATAGTCTTTCCCCCCCTTTTCCCCTGGAATCTCCCCAAATCAAATGCCGTGCGAGGTTTTCTTTTTTTGTTGTAGTATAACCCTGGTTTACCCCTTTGCAGTTATATGTAGCTCAGTCCCCATAGAACGTCTCTATAATCTGAACCCTTTCAAACATAACGCCGGTGTCATCGCTGCTGGAGGAATTCCAGATTCTCGCGCTGTAATCAAATCCAGAGAGAAACACAAGAAGGAAGAAGAAGTGACAGATTTGTTTAATCATGGCGATCCAGTCAATCCAATGTCGGAGTCTGTTCCCATCATCGAATTGTCCTCCCACGCATCTGAAGGGAAGTCAGATCCTGATAAAAAAACACAAAACACGCGTTAATCACTGAACAATACACGACGATCAAGAAACCGTCCATACGTACCAGATATGAAATCTTCGGGCATTTCCACTGTCATTTGTTCAGCTGTCGCGAGGATACCTAACACAAATCAATTTAGTCAAATCGCCCCACATAATTTTCGTCATGAAAAATCTTACTTGTAGCCTGCTGAAGAAACTCCAAATCCTCGTTGCTTTCACTCTCATCGTAGTAGGTATCCATACAATAATTAGCAACGTGATGAATCGCCTCGACCACTCGAGCATCAAGGCTGTGCTGAGATTGCGCTTTCACGGCGCACAAGCTTCGAATCTTCTCAAGGCACGCCTGCCCGAGTTCTCGCCCAATCTTCCGGTAGTATTGGCGATGCTGGTCGAGCAACTCCTCATTGTCCTTTGAAAACAAGAGCTGCTGCATAATCTCAAATGTGCCATTTCGGACTATCCGATCGTCGTACAGCAGAAGCGAAGGAGCCCAATCTGGAATCCTCTCCAGCACAATGCACCAAAACCAGCCATCTTCCTGTCCGATCTTGTCGTTTTGGACGGCTAAAAGCGCTCGCAAGAACCCAAGGTATTCTCTCCCTGCCTCGTCGACAAGTTCAACGCCCCTGAGAGCAAAATCAACAAGCCTTAGTATTCTGTCTGCATTGGATGCAAATTCGGAGAAAACCAATGTCGCCTCTAGGAAGGGCACCATGAGCCCCGCAGGTTCAGAAATCAGCCCTTCCTCTATAGCTTTGGCAATGCTGTCGAGTAGCCCGTTCGTCGGCGCCAATTCGATGAGGAGTTTGAGAATATGTCTAGTGATGGGTGGGTTCGCCTGCTGCTCAACAATCTTCTTCAAGACCGTCAGTTCTTTGTGTCGTCCAATAGGGGAGATTAGATCCGCCTCATCCATAGTCATCGAGAATTTTCCATCCCGGCAAGTTCGAGGTTGTGAATCCGGTGAAGGGGCAAGACTCCAATCAATATGCGTAAAAAGAAGATGCAGCAACTCAACAAGTTTAAACAGCGAAAATTTCCGACCTTTCTCAATCAGTCGGAAATAGTTGGGATATTGGAATCTCAATCTCTTATTGTCCTCCTTGTCCAGCCACATGATCTCTAGGCATTTGAGCATGAATCCATGATCCAGAATCAGCTCCACTTCGAACGTGCCAAATTTAGCAATGCTCAGAAGAAGTTCGAAATAATCATCCCACGCCTTGGCATAAAGATACATAGTACCCCAGAGTTGGTGAAGATTTCTCAGCACACTTTCAAGTAGAAGAGTGTATTCCTCCGAGTAACGTGCCGCTCTAATAGGTTCAAGTGATGTATCGGTAAATCGGTCCTTCAGCCGTGCGAGAGAGGCCACGATTAGTGCGGAGATTCCTCCACGCACGACAGGATTCGGGCATTTCATAAGCAAGTTCCGGATCCCATACCGTCGGCTTGCCGTCCATTCGAGAAGCCAACTAGCAGTTACTGCATTCTCCTCGGTCATTTGGTCCAGTTCAGCCAACAAAGGTTCCAAAGCCGGCACTTCCTTGGTCCTCGACACAAGTTGGTCCAAAGTATCAAGCGCGGTATATATCGCGGACTTTTGAAGTTTCGCGAGTCTTGCGCCTTCAGAACGGGCAATTTTTCTGGACTGCTGAAGAAGGCCCAGCACAAAACGAGCATGATAGGGATCCAACAGGCAGTATGTTCGAAGGAATAACTCGTTCTCCATAGCAATATGGTTGCCAAGCCCCAGAGAAAGAGGAATAGTAACCGGTGCGTCAGACAAAGACGATTGGTAATCGGCCTGTGCTGCTTCCATGCTTGAAACGCGCTGGTAGAAAAGCATGTACGCGTTCCAGACCTTATTAAATCGAACTTGGCCTAAACCCGGTCCATGAAACGAATCGTTCATACCCCCAAAACATTGGTCGGGGATTTTAGAAGGATCAAATCTGCTGACGTCGGCATCATTGAACTCCACCCAAGAGCCAAAATTGCGACATGGCCGTTCCTTGATATAGGAATAATAGTGCCCAGATTCTGCTGTGCCACTGTGAACTAGAACTCCCACCAATTCAAATTCATCGGGTTCGACTTTTGCATTGGAGTCACTGAGATATTCGACCTTGAATGGCGTCATGTCGATCCGTTCGGGAAAGTGAAACTCGTCATTTATTTTGCTCCTCATCATGGAGATGACATCAAAGTCGAACCGTTTCAGGTGGAAAATTAGATTATCAGGAATATCCTTCAAGCATGCCCTACAAAGTTTTAGCCCAAGCAAAACGGGTCGATCGCTAAGTGGACTCATACCTTTTCACAGCATCAACATGTCGATTGCATGATGTACAAGAATATTTGTTATCTGGACATGATGTCAGCAGGCCGTTATGGCTCTCAGTTTCAGATGGAAATAGCAGCTCAAAACTCACCTCCTTGCATCATCTCCCCCTCGACATAGGCCCTCAGGCTGTCTTCAAGTCCGCTCTTTCCTTTGATTTCGCATTGTATCGCCGAAAAGGGCTCCAGTCGTTCAGAGATGTGGTCGCATTCTTTGGACTTGATCTGCTGTACAAGCTGACCACCATAAAACGAGCGAAATAATTTCTTGTGTTCAGCTGACTGAATTTGACCCTCCCACCTATCAAACAGAAGGTTGTAAAACTCATCGACATCCATCTGAATATTGATATCGATCATTTCGTTTTCGAAAGTTCGAATAGCCTCTACCGTCGGGTACGTATCCACGCTTTTCTGCCACGTGTTTTGCATATAGGCGAAAAGCTTTTTCGTCTCAGCAAGTAGCTTTTGACCTGGATCGCCCTCTGCAATTGGGACATGCAACATGAATTTGCGGAAGTCAAGATTCATGAACAGCTGGGTAAACAAGGAGTTGAAATAGCAAGTGTTAGACAGATTTCTGAGACCGGCATATCCTTCAGATGATCGGATGGTCTTGTAACGGTCAAAAATCCAATTTTGCTCGTAAGTGTAACCTACCATACAGATGTGAATACGCGGTAGAGCAGAATAAGGGGGGAGATAACCAACCTGGTGGAATTACATCCTCCAAAATTTCGAGCATCTGTCCACAGTTATCTTCGTCTTCACACAGCAAAAGAAGTACGTTGTATATTTCCTGGCGAGTTCCCATGTGCATTACAGGTACTACCGGTTCGATAGCCTGTTGGTCAGTCCCTTCTGAAAGATTTGGAAACATATACGTCGTAAAAAGCTGTTCCATAAGGCCTCTAAGCATTGTTAGTTCACATCTTCATCATCGATCAAACCGAGAGGATCTTACCCGGTATCTGAAGTGATTCGTTTCGGTTGCGAAAGCTCCAGGCATTTCTTCAAGAGGTGAGCAAACCCTAAAACAATGTAATCGACAGGTTCACGGCCGACAAACTGAAGATGATAAGCCGGAGAACCAACAATCAACTTGTTCGGAAATGAGAATATTTACCTGCCGACTCCGATGACGGAGCAGAACCTCACCCCACTTCTTCAGATAATCACCAAAAACCAAGTCTTCGGGTGATAAATTCCCAACCGTATGGAAAACAATCAATGCTACCTCAAAGAATTGCTGAGAAGTCTGGACATATTCAATACTCCGCAGAATCAGTCTCGTAAGAGCGTTCCACAGAGCTCCAACAATCTCAACGCCCGTCGGAGTCTCAAGTTTCTCTGACATTTTTGTTTCCTTGTCATACGTCTTTGGATACTGTTTCTGTGAGGGGGACATTCCGCAGAAAGAGAAGATAATCCCAGCGACGTCTTGCCGGATTCCTAATCTTGAGTCGTCTAGCAAAAGGGCCAGAATGATATCTTCCATTTTTCCGCTTTGCTTGAATGCGTCCCAAACCCTTCTATCGTGCATCGACGCTTCGATCAGCGAAGCGAACGAGTTCGAAATCAGTTTCTGTAGTTGAAATTCGCCAAGGGGTACTTGAGACGCGCTCTTTCCAAGGAATATGAATCTTAGAAGACAAGAGATCAAGCTTGATGGATCCGTGAACAAAGGCTCAGAACTTTCTGAAGTTGATTTGGCTACTGGCAACGAAGTTAGTAATAGAATTTTGGATAGAATTGGAAGAAGATACCTGTTAGTGCCGCTAAGAGGCATTCCACAAAATGACATGCAAATGTCAGCTTAAGATGGTTGCTTTCTAACGGTTCGGACAGTTCAGGATCAAGCAAAAATGTAGCCAAGTTTCTTATACTACGGCCAATCAAGTCTTGGTCGGGAGTGGCCTAGTGCACCTGGTGTTAGCTTGAGGTTTTGAAACGAAAGGGGCAGAAAAGATGTCCAACCTCTAATGACTCTTCCCTTATACAAACTATGAGAGATGTGATAGAGTATAGAAGTTTGTAAGGCTTGCATAAAGGAAACATTTCTGAGCCTGGCGTGTCTGGAGATCGAACAAATTCTCGAACCCGCTGCTGCGGTGGAAAGAGAACCAGGAAATCAAAAATCTAGGATTACTGTCAGCAAGTTGTCCGAAGAAGGTAATCAATGGTTCATCACATACTTCTTTTGATAACCTCTCATCCAGACCTAAGAGCTCATAAAGGTCGTCAAAGTGTTTCAGCACTTCAGAGTCAACAAGAGTCAAAGATTGCCTCCTGCCACCAAGGGACATCTCCAGAGAATCGGAATTCTTTCGAACAATAAGCAGGCCTGACGAAGGAACCTTCAAGTCGCGCAAGGTTCGACTACCGTTGCTTGCCAGATCAAGAAAACGACCACCCGTGATTATAGTAAATTTAGAGAAACCAGTGAGACGCGCAAGTCTCTGTGACAGGTCCGAGAGAGTCAAGAGGTCACCCATTCGCAAACTACGAATTTGGGTTTGTGTTGAACCGTTAAACGCCTGATACGAAATCTGAACCACATCGCCTTTGGTGTCCTCGTTCCTTAGCGGCAAGATCGGCGGACTGCCCTGCGGCGGAGTGTATTGAGGCCTTGTGCGCAAACCGTGAAGTAGCTGACGTAAAAAGAGCAAAGAACGACTGAACTTCAATTCTTCGGCTTGCGGTTCGTTGGCAGATGGAACAATCACCATAGGCTCATCTTCTCCGCTGGTAGTGCCATCTGTAAAGGCTTTGACCTTGTTGGCTGCCGCTTTGAGCTGATCAACACAGCGATCAACAAGAGAAACGTGCGTAGCCTCCGCTGCCGACCTCGGAGCCTTGCGTATTACCGGATGGTCAAGATAAATCTCAATGGCAAAATTGATGGCCCTCATTCCAATCTCGGCTGACGGTGCGGTGAGGATAATGTGCCAAATGCGGTCCATTCCTGGGATTGCTATGACTTCTCCTTCCTCTATTGCCGGCCCATCATAAAATCGGATGTCGTAGCTCACAGTTTGTTCGGCAAATTGAAGAATATCCACAGTGAAATCATCAGGCAAGATACGAGGGAGATATTCGTTCATGCATCGTTCTAAGAATGGATTTTGCTTGCCACACTTGGAGGCACACCTGGACAAAATGTCCCACGCAAAGCTCCGGTTTCGATGACCAATCTTCTTTGACGAAAAAAGGCTATCCCACAATTTATCAGCTAGATCCGCCGTAATTGTCTCCGGGACTTTGTCAACAATCCGCTGAAGAAGATGAATCCGCGGTGTCAGGTCATGACTCAGTTCTGGATCACTAAAGGAGGGGTCAGAATCAAGCGCGTGTGCAAGTTCCGCAACTATCAGTCTTGTAAAATCAAATTCCAAAGCAAGGCGGCGGATGTCCTGGGTATCGAACGGCGAAACCAAGGCCACTAGAGCGTTTATGCTTCCAACGGTGAATTGATTCATCTCTGAAATGTCCTGAATGCATTGTCCAAACAGCTCCATCTTATCATGATCGTTGATACCATGTTCGATTAAAAGGTAAAGGTGTCGACTGGCAAATCTTTGCAAATGGGATTTTTGTTCGGGAGAGAATTCTTGTACCGAAGTGATCTCTCGAATTAAACGGACGCACAATCGCAAAGGCACAATATCCACGGGCATAAAGTCAGGGGTGCTGTTTCTCCCTCGTTCTCCAAATTTAGCCCTGAAATTACTCAAGAGCTGTTCGCAGTAGTCTATCATTCGGGTATCAAACCGATTTAGAGGTAGTTCTGTTAGTTTAGTGCATAGGTAGAGAAGTGAAGGGGAACCCTGAGGATGCATGCTAAACGTGCGGGTTAGCATCGACAAAACTTCTGAAACAGTCCGTGGATCATGGCTCTCAGTCACCGTGTTCCAGATGGTGTCGGTATCCTGATCTGTGTATGTACCAGTAACAACAAGAAAACCCACAATGTTTCCACTCCGAGAAATCAATTGGGGGTGTGAGTCGACACCGACGATGTAATCAACTACTTTGTTGTCCCTGAGAAATTGAACAAGATATCTTGTGATGGGAAATTCGACGCCTGCCGGATTGCCATTTATGTTATTTTTCCAAACACTGACAAGATCCTGTTGCATCGTGTCAACTCCTAGTACGCGTAGTTCCATGCGGCCATCAGTGATGTATTTCTTCAAGGTTTTGAACTTCCAGCCAAAGTGGATGATCTGAGGGTAATCCGCGGGAGCGGTACCTTCCGGATACTCAATCTCGAGGTCCTGTGCGATTTGGACACCTAACTGATGATCAAACGCGCTGATATTGGAGTATGTTGAACCAATTGAGCGGATAATAGAGTCACTGACGTCGCCAGCAATCCATCCCGCCTTTTTGGCAATCAGTGACTGGTAGGTAATGTCAATGGAACGGATAAATTGGTACGCCCGACTAACGGTCTCGTTAAGGATCGGCGACCTGACTAACTCTTCATCAGCGCCGAATTTCTTCCTTTCACATCCGGATTCGACCATGCTATGGGTCACAATGAGGGCATGTGCGAAATGGGATGCTAGCGTCGGGCACTGCGGCAGAACTTCCAGTATTAACCTCGCAAACTCAGAAACATGATGAAATGCACTGATCTCTGGTTGGCATATTGAGTCGTTTATTCGTGCAAGGAGGTTCGCGACCTGCGGACCGTATTCCTTCTCCATGGATCTGAAAAATGGAATGTTCTCAATCTGAAGAATCCAGCATAGGGCGTTCCAATACGTTTTGGATAGTAAATCCGGAGTGCCGTTGGGGTTCTCGATATAGTTTCGCAAGAGCATTGTGTCTAAGCGTATGAAATGAAGTGCAGTCTCTGCAAAAGCGACACAGAAATCTTGTAGGCACTTCCATGGGCCGTCCCCTTCATCAGGGAGGAGCTCGCCCCTATTTGGATGTCAACAATAGCGCAAACATCTCGTGATCAGAAATCTAATAGCTTACTCGCGTCGAGCTAGAGCTTCCACAAGCCCTGGAACTTCTTCCCAGAAATCCCGATCCTCAAGAACGACCTCGTAGGTGATCTCGTGCAAGTGAGCTGTACATTGGTCAAACCATCGTTTGATGGCTACGAGCACCGGAGCGTCCTCTATATGACCTGTTGCTTTCAGGTCAGTTGTCAAACGTTCACAAACCAAGGCTTACAGCCACTCACCCCTTTCGAGCATGTGTTTCATGTCATCTATGGATTCACGATTGTCAAACGTCCTTCGAACACGCGGAAACGATTCAACGGGAGAGAAGTGATCTTGAATCTGAATGACCTCCTCGGCCATCGACGGAGCCTGTAACGCTTCCTCCAACGACCTCCAGTTTGATGTGCTTGGGTCCTGGTCCATATCTTCCACCTCTGCGACCTCGATCTCAATGCTCTGGGTGGGGGAAGGGGAGGAGGTAATCGATATCGGCTTGTTATGCTGTGCCGGAGTTTCGGGAGGGGCATGTCGATAGTCCTGAGGTGATGGAGATGAATTCGATGTCGCAAGAGGACAATCAAAACCTTGTGATTCTGTGTTACCAGCTGTTGAAAGCCTATCGGTGGGTGAATGTTCTCCGTTGGCAAGGACCGGAGACTTCATATTGATCGTGACTCTGCTCGCGGGCCGTTGGGAGGGGGGCGTTTCTGGCGAGACGGTACGCGAGACAGGCGCAGGATGTGAGACTGCGGGGTTGGACTGGTCGTCGCCGCCGCCGGCAGCGGTGCTGGCGGACATGGCCATTGATTTAAGCGAGCCGTTCCCACTGTCGAGGCGAGGTCGTTTCCGCGTGGAAAAAGGGTCTGTGTCTTCCATGAGTTCGTCGGGGGAAAGTACGGATTCAGCTTCTCTGGAGGCAGGAGACGGTGGGCAGCTCGATTGGTCTAGCGGCGAAGCTGCCATGGCATTTTCCGCCCAAAACAAGCACCCAGATTAGGCAGGACGCGGTGTGCTCCGGGAGGAAACGGATGTGTGGGGAGGACGGGACGAACGAGTAGGAGCTACGAGAGAATTTTTGGAATCAAACAACAGTGAGGTGAGAGGTCATCAAGTCATCCGGAAAGTGCAAAGAACTGAGGGCCGGGTGCGTGGTGGAGGATGTTAATTGCGGAGAGAGAAATGATAATGGAGCACTGAGGAGTTTCCAGGCAACTGAGAGGTGCTGTGTGAACTTGTTGCGTCAGAGACTAGGTTATCGGCGAAATCCACTCCGGTGCTCAAAACAATCAAGTGCTGCAGGAAAGCAAAGTTCAGCCCAGGAAGCACCTAGAATGGGTGTGAAAGGTGCTTGACAAGCACGTCTGGACGCAGCACCGAGCCTTGTCACTTTGTCACAGCGAGGTGGTGATGATGGTTGTGGAGGCTGCTGATGGTCGGCCAGGCTGCGATTATCGATTTTATCTGAGCGAGCACGTTGGTTGGCCGAACCTTATCAGAGCTCCCTAGCATTCTGCTGCCTAATTGGCCACTTCCGCAACTTCCGCCCCGTTCTGTGTATTATTACAACCTTGTTACCTGGTACTGTACAGTTGAGTCATCAGCCGAGCTGCATCGCTGACGTAACCCCCCGCGCGCCGCCATGCTGAAGAACAAACATTGATTCAACGTGAACGATGCCCGATGTTTGTTATCGTCGTCTTTGTCTTCGTGAGATAATGCGCCGGTCACTGTGGCATGTGTCACTCAGGCCGTCACAGGGAGCTTGGATACACTGGTACAGCCGTTAATCCGATAGCGGTGGGAGTTACTGTTCAATCCTCGAGCATACACGCTATCTCCAGAAGCAACACTCCCATGCCCAAACTTCTATCAAGCTTCGCATGCCCTGTAACTACTCTGGATAATAATGTCCGTCCATTTACCCTGCAAACCCCATGTCTCCCGCTTCTCTTCGACGTCCCGAAACATACAGCTCGCCCCACATGTCAGTGAGCTCTGTTTCAATGAGAAAGATCCGAATAATCTTTTCTTTGACTATCATGAAAGCAGATATTGGAATCTAATCCTGACGTAAGGATGCTTTGCATCGTGTTGTATTAATCATGGAGTACCATGTTCCTCTCGTTCCCAAGAGTCCCCTTCTCAGCCCTGCGAAAGAATGGCATGTTTGGCCTTTGGGTCCAGGGTTCCTGGCATATGCTCCTTGAAAATCCATTGAGTCGTGCTCCTCTCGCGCCGTCGCTGTGAATTAATGATTACGGAGTACGTCCAGCCCTCCCATTCCCGTCAGGAAATGGGTGGATGAAGAAGAAGTATCCTGCTAGTTGGCATTCTAGGAGGAGCGGATGAAGCAGCTTTCGATCGTGTGCATCGTCCCGTCAGACGATAAAACTCTTTGATTAAATTGGGGACTTCGACTATAAGGAGAAATGTGGAGGGTGTTACTTCGTACACCAACCGGAAGCTCTCCAGTAATCTCCAAGGGGGACGCGACCTTCCCAGCCAGCAGGGTAGATACCTTCAGTCTTGTGTCCTTGATAATAAGCGCACTCAATGCGGATATCTCTCCCTCGTTTAGTCCTGAGGTCCCCAAGTGTATTGAGCTCAGAATTTTAGTATGATGCAATGATAGTATGGTTGCGCATTTCTGCGAATCTGAGTAGGGTCTTGAGAAGGGAGCAAATCTGCTGACTTGGGGACTGAAGTAGAAACGAGGTCTGATGTGGAGAGCGAGGCAATGTTAGTACTTCAAAAGAGCTTTTCTCCTGAAGCGTTTGCAATGAGGAGTGTATCGCCGAGCCGAAGTTGATTATTTTCGATGGCGGTAAATTTATGTGCATATTCTTTTGTCCGGGCCTTCGTGAGTATGAAGGTCTTTGGAATCCCATCGCGCTGCGGTAAGAATCGATTTCTTCCAGAGTATCTGCATATTGCTAGAGCGATATACAATACATAAGGGAAAGCCGATCGATCAGAGAAGTTTCGAGCACCTTTTCTAGCGCTTAATATCCATAATGCTCCATGTTGCCGGGATCAAAGTGATCACTCCAACATTTACTAGATTGCGCAAAGTCATCATATTCAGCCGTTCTTTTTTGAAGACAAGAGGAAGGGGCATAAATCCTTCAGAAGTTCCGTTTCAAGTCGATTAGAGCCAGGACCGTGTTGAGGATCAAGCGTTTAGTATACAATCTTGCGGAGTTTGTCACACGAGAAGGTATTGAACCTTCGCACGTTGAGGGCATATAGCCTGTTTATGAGAATAAACACTAGGTCTCATGATTAGAACGCGAGCGATAATAGCAGTCAAGTAACTGCAATATGCAAGTTGTAGAAGTGTGCCTGAGGTCGAGACACACAAACTCTGGCAGTTGTGTCAAAGCCGTCCGCAAAAAGTAAATCACAATGTCAAAATGCGATGACGTTTTGGTGTTCATTTGTGAACCAACGTTGGAGTGGACTATTTACTGAATTTGCGGCATGGGGATTGGTTGGAAAAAAAGCTCCGAGCGACCACTCATCGACCGCCTTTGCAGCCATTTTTGAGCTTTGCAACTTCATGAAGTAAAAGTCTCGATATCCGAAGCAACCGTGTATTTCGAACGTAAAGAATATCGTAACTACTATCTCTATAAGGACACGCAATCAATATCTTTAAGCTCTCCGTACGACTCCGCAACAAAGACACATGTTCCAGTGCTAACTTAATGTTTCAGCAGACCAGGAGGCCAACAAAAGCACTGGACGGTGATTTTCGACCCTCTTTGTCGGTATGTGAATTAAAAGATAGTTGAAACTGGAGAAAATTGTTCACCATGCCAGGTGAGGAGTGAAGAAGACGTACCACCAACTGACCTCTACACTCGTGTCTCGGACTCTATGCGCCGGTCGGAGAATGGCGGAATGAACATACTGAGCGAAGGCCAAACCGCTTCCAAGAACGTTCAACCTGCGGTCTCTTCAACGTCCATTGCACCACAGGCCGCTCTGCATATCACAACGGGCTCCAATTCTACAGCGACATTCAAATCAATTGAATGGTCACAAGGGGGAAGGGCCAAACGAGTTAGCAGCTGTGTTTGCTGGCGGTTTTGATCTACCTGACGCCCTTTGTGCACCCCTTTCCGTTCTCGTTACAAGTGCTTCTCAAGCCATGCCAGAAGGGGAGCAAGTCAGACTGGTTTACTTGCCGAGAGGTCCCGATTTGTGCCTATTCAAAGTTTTGGGTTGTCCAGGGTCGGCATCATTGGTTTCGCGAAATGGTCTTCAGCTTTGACCCTTGTAGAATATGTTCGTCAAAATGTACCGCCTCTAGATGCTTCAAATATGGTATGTCTTTCTCTCTCGCTCTCAAAAAAGATTCGTTGTTCTTCATTGTGGATGCCCTTTCCTTGATAAAGACTATGATGTCTATCTCCGGAACATCAATTCAACTATTCCTTTGGCGTATTTACCATCGCGGTCTCGATACGACGAATAATCTTTGCAGGGTTTCCGGCTGCCACGTGGAATGCGGGCACATCCTGCACTCTGTCAATCCCAGCGTGAAACAACCCTGATAGTTCGGGAGCAATGCAATGAGTTGGGTCTTACCTTTGTGACCACGCTTCCAGCACCAATTGTGGCGCCCTTTCCGATCGTCACACCCGGCAAAATCACAACGTTACCGCCAATCCAGCAGTCCTCCCCGATATGTATTTCCTTTCCCAGTTCAGGCCCCTTTGTGCCGTTCCTCAGTTCCGGGTCTAGAGGGTGGGTGCCACTATAGAGATTGACGCTGGGACCAAGCAACGTGCGGGCTCCGATTATGACCAGGCATGTGTCGAGAATTACACAGTTAAAATTGATAAAGACTCCTTGTCCGAGCTTGACGTTGAATCCATAATCGACTCGAAAGGGCGCTTCGACCCAGGGTTCGTCCTCGAAGAGATCGTCGTCTGCAGCGCCATCTTCGGCTGATGGTGGTAGGGGGCGTTCGTCCTTGGTGATGCTATTCTTGTCAGCATCCGTGATCACAGGACATGGTGGTAATCTGGAACAATATCAAGGGGAAGGGCAATAGATACAGGGTAGCATTCCATACACGGTGACATGATGTAAAGCTCCGATGGTCCTGTACGACATACAACTACTCACTCTCTCAAAAGCTCTACCTGCCGCCGGCGGGACACCTCCCCGGCGTTGTTGAATCTAGCGCAGGCGTATTTGCAACGTGCCCTTTCAGCCACTAGATCCGGAGTAAACGCATGATAGAGCTCCCCCCGGAGCATTCTGGCGAAGTCCTGATTTTCGTCCATGATTCTCACCGTCTTTGTCCTTCATGCGTGGATGCAGAATAAACAGCAGCCAAATTGCGGCTTGTGGTTGATGTGGCTGCGGCTCAACCAGCCCCACGTCATCGGCCACATGCTGAGTAATAATCTCTGAGCCATGTGGGCTGGCAGCGCTAATCCCGATCCGGCTTATTATGTCCGGCTGCTCGACGCTTGTGAAGCTTCAGAGTTCTTCGAGGCCTTTGAATACAAACCGCTCACGGACCTGAGGCACAATATCATATTGTTCTCTGACCTTCCTCCATTCTTTGTCTAATTCTCTCCTGACAAAATGCTCTAGGAGGCATTAACGGGGAGTCTTATCCCCCTCTTTTCCGGTCCTCTTGTCTACAAAACAGTTTTTGTCCCCATTCGTTTTTTTGTTTTGCTGTTAGTTACTCTTCACGTCTCGGTGGTTCAGAGTTGGAAAACAGCTCAGCGACACACGCTCACGTTCACCATGGAGTCTACGTTATCTTCAGTTTCATCCGGTCCTCACTCTGGAGCTTCAACTTCGTACGACTCTCTCTCCCCCACCCCGGGTCGGCAACTTCGTCCACGCTTCGTCGATTCGACATATCTTCCCGGCGGAGAAAAGTCTCTCTCCGGCATATCCCTCCGTTCTTTTCTCCTCGGCCAGGCTGCAGGCACCTGTGTCGTTCTCACCATACTTCTTTACGCCGCCTCCAACCCACTATGGCGCGCTCCGTTTTTCGTCGCCTCGCTGGGCGTATTCCACTTCCTTGAGTATTACATCACAGCCCGCTATAATACCTCCTTCGCAACCACCACTGCTTTTCTCTTGAGCCAGAACGGTGCAGCGTATAATATTGCTCATGGGTCCGCCGTGGCGGAGTGCATTCTCGCTCATCTACTCCTACCCCAAGGATATTTTGAGTGGACAGCCGCAGTATTTGGTGGCATAAAATACCAAGTTCTGCTAGGACTGGCTATGATGACGGTGGGCCAAGTCATTCGATCACTGGCCATGGCGCACGCGGGCGCGAGCTTTACTCATACGATTCAGCATCATCGGCGGGAGGAGCATCGCCTGATCAAAGATGGGATCTATAGCATTTTCCGACATCCAAGCTACTTTGGCTTCTTCTGGTGGGGGATAGGGACACAGTTGGTGCTAGGGAACACGGTCTGCTTTTTGGGCTATGCTGCTGTCCTTTGGGAGTTCTTTTCATCTCGTATTCGAAGTAGGTTCCCCTATCTTCCCCCATATCTAACGATTGCAATGGCGGGAAATACTAACTAACCTTTGGTTTAGAGGAAGAAAAATTATTAATCGATTTCTTTGGTAAAGAATATGACGACTACCGAAGCAAAACCTGGGTTGGGATCCCGGGCATCTCTTAAATAGCTGTTCTTTGTTATAGAATTTTATTCTGAATGATGCTATTATTCATTATTTGCGCTATCGGGTTTCATCTTTTACGATCGTTTTGATGAAAGGATTCATGTACTGTACAGTTCATCCGACGAGAGGTACTCGCGTACGCTAGAGAGCACCAACGCAGATGGTTCACTCATCTCTAACTTAGACAAGTATGTTCCGGGCCTGGGTATACCAGACTCGCGTGCCACGACCAACTCGAGATTGAGAATGCAGGTCACTTGCCTGTGCAGTGTCTGGACGCTTTTCACAATGCATACCATCACCACTTCGCCGACGACCAACGATTGATAGTTCTGAAGCTATCAGCAATCGGTTTAAAGGACCTGGCACGGACAGTTGACAAGTCTCGCTCAAGTATCTTAAACATACTAGATAACCTATAACAAATCACTGGGTACTATCCACCTTTACAATTTGCTTTCTCTCGCCTCAACATCTCCACCGGCTTCCAACGCCCCGCTCATATACGGCACCTGCACATCCTCCTCGGCCCCAAACAACACTTTCTCCCTGCCCCCTCTCGTACTCCACCACGTCACGCAAAAGTACGCCCTCTCAACATCCATCTCCCCACTGCTCAGTGCGTCCCAGAGCCGCTCTTGGCATGCGTTTCGCATCGTACGGTCCTCGATCTGGCTGATCAAATGCGCGGTGAGATTGAGCCAGTCTTCGAGCGTGTCAACGCGCAGGAAGCAGAGACAATCGATGATGCTTAGTGTGAGGACTGCTTGCTCGGACAGCAGAGGTCCCTCGGTGGGCGTTGGGTCAGCGGTGGCGGTTGGATGGGGAAGGGGAGTCGTTGGCGCGGAGAGGGCTCTGTCGTATAGAAGTTGGAGGAGGATGGAAGGAAGTAGAGGCTGGCTGTTTGCTAGTGGTGATGGGGGAGCGGTGATCTGTAAAATGGTCTTAAAAGCGAGTCTGAATTGTCTCGCGGAGAGGTTCTGGGGAAAAACCTGTTTGTAAACTTGGTCAGTATCAAATTGATATGTAGCACTAAAAGGGGGTTTGCCCAGACGTACGTTAAATAGGGTATCAACATAGTAGGGTAGATGTTTCGCTGCCATATCGGCACTTTTTGGCGCTGCCAGCACGGCGAGCACGACACTATGTGCAGCTTCAAAAATTTCTAGAAGATTATTATTGCCTCCAGCCGCAAGATAGGGCATTGCTGCAGATATTAGTAGCCGCTCGTTGACATCGGGAGAGAGGATAAGCGTAAAATGTTCCGCAGTGTTTAAAAAAAACAGATCCAGACATCGGTCTACCGGGTGCTCTGGAATCTGGCCATTCTCTGACGGCCTAATACTCTCTAAGAACTCCTGCGCCAGTTCCGGGTATTGTGTTAAGATATCAAGGGAGGTTAAGTTGACAAAGACGAACTGAGAAGTCGAGTTGTGACCTATTCGACTTGTTATGAAGGAGAGATTCCGGAGTATTTGGAGGGACTTGGAAGCGAGGAGAGGCGCAACTAATGTCTGTTAGTCACGGCTCAAAAGCAGAGCAGACGCAAGCCTTACTTTTATCAGCAGCCAACGCCGGGTCGTTTAGTACCCTGCCAAGGGAGGCCCTCAAAACTATTACCATGGAGAATAACGATGTTTTCAATAACCGCCATAGCGGAGGAAGCGTTGTTTTCAAGGTCGCTTCCTCCAGGAACTCCGCTTCTTCCGACATGTCCACCTCTGACAGCTTGTTTTGGCGCCATTGAACGAGCAGGGTACGAGAAAAATCCAGTAAAAGATCGACCAATTCGGCGACGAGGGCTTGATTATGCGCCATTTCGACAGAATGTGCTATCAATCGGGAGAGCGGACCGAGAGACGCAATAAGGGGCCTTGATATTATGGTATTTACCTGACGGAATGTAGGAGAGTTTAATGGCCACGCAAACTTCTTCGTGCTGTCTTCACGAACATCCTGATCAATGACCCCCAGAAAGTATCCTGAGCCAAGACCTTCGTCAGAGAAAAATGCAGAGTCGACTAGAATCGGAAGTAGGATATCATAATCGATCTGGGATCGTTCCCAATCCGAGAGCAGCTCAAACGTATAGTTCAAGACCAAGACAATCGCATGTGCTGCAATCTTTGGAGAATTCTCCAACTCGTCTAGGGAGAGATGCAGCGCTTTAACGAGTGCTGTTTCAAGCTTTTTCCTCCAGTGCAGAGAGAGACTTTGCCGATTTTGTCCTTCAAATCCGATCAAAACGCCCCCAAGGAGCAAAAGGTGTCTCCACCGCGGAGACTTGCCATCTGCACCATTGACGACGGCTTTTAACCATTCCTCCCGCTCGAGCCCACGCCGCTGGAGGTATGGAGGCCTTGACCCATGCGACGATTCATGTTGTATGATTGTAAGAGCCGCACTGTTGAACACGCCGATCAGCCGGCGACAGGTCTGAAGATCGACTTCGGCTTCCCACAGTGCTGGACAGCATAGTAGTTGCGACGACAATAGTGTCACATTCAAAGGGTTGGTCAAAAGGGACAGCAGGCCGGTCGCGGATGGCAGTAACCTAGTAATGACAATCAGTATCGACCATGGGGCAACGAAAGGAGAGGCAGATTGGTTACCGGTAGGCATCTTCAGGGATAGAGGCTGTTTGCAGGGAGCGCAGAAGCGTTGTTAGAGATCTCTCAGTGCCCATCTTGGGACTTGACGATACAACTCATTAGAATTCGAGAATGCGATTCCTCAGAGAGTGATGGCATCTCGTCCGCGCCCTCAAGCGGCTCTGGCTGCCGTTACAGAGCTGCCGAGGTAACTTTGCCTCACGGTCACGTGGCGCTTCAGCAAGCTGATTACTCTTTTCGGCCATGGTGGTTTCACCGTTCATCACCACGAACGACCATCGTCAACGCGTTCGAAGCAAGCATCGATATCGGGCTGCCTCTAGCCCATGGCAAATTCTTTCGCTGCATGAAGAAATGATCGTAAATGGGGATTACGACGTGCCTCCTTTTCCCTCACTTTACTCCCCGATCGGCCCTTTCCGCGGCGAATCCAAGTACCTCGCGTTCACGCACGATGTTTGGCGGTTTACGCTCTTTTGGACACTCATACTCTATGGCGGAGCCCATCTGATCGTATCGCTATATGCTGTACTTACACAATGGCGTAACTGGAAGATTGTCTGGGCTGTGCCCGTTTTCTACACCTTGGTTGCTGGGTTAGAGGGCTTGTTGGCGGGAAGTCTGGTCGGCTTGCTGTAAGTGCATTTACTTACCTGCACATGGGACCAAGATAAGAAGAATACGGTTTCTGACAGATAGCACTTTGCGAAATAGGCTCGGGGCCCTCTATGATGCCGGAAGCTTCAAAATGTCCACATGGGTACCATTCATATGGGGCTGCATCAATACTCTCGTACTCATTCTATCTAGCTTCTCTATACAGGGAGGACTTTAGATCTTCAGTGTCATTGCATACGGAGTCGTCTCTATTGTACGGATACCCATTACGCAGGTGCTGAACTTGGTATCGTAAACTACACACACCAGACCAATGCGAACTCTTAAACCAACTCCGCATAGTCTACAGGTTAAAAGAGGAACGTCGCTGAACGCCTTTGGACAACATAGCATCCCATCTGCAAATATATGCTGCCATACATGAACCCCGGGGAATCCTTCTTAATAGAACTATTAGCAATTTGGAGCATCGGGCTTGTTACTTTGGCTGCTGAGGCGCAAATTGTGGCGGGAACATCTGGTTTAGGAACGGCGGGAAATTGGGGTTAGGCGGGAAAGGTCCAGATATACCGGGGATGGGATAAGGCATCTGGCCAGGATTCTGCGGATGCTGCATATGCTGAGGAGGAGGAATTGCACCGGAAGAAAGCATGGCAGCTAACCGACCGGGGTCTATAGGCGGCATCCCTGAAGTCATATCGACCGGTGGTGGTGGTGGGGGCGGATGCGCCGCACCGATTCCAGGAATCAATCCGGGCAGACCTGTACCGTCCGGCGGCGGCATTCCCTGGATTCCAGGTAGCAACGACTCCGTAGCTTGCCTTTGGTCCACGAGACCTTCAGCCTCATCCTGCATCTCTTGCTCTTCCTCTTCTCGCATCTGCCGTCGACCGAAGCCACGGCTCCATGTTCCTTGGGCTTCGGCCGCCTCTTCACCAATGTGGAATCTATCCTTGAGATAAGCGATTTCGCCAGGTCTTGCCCTGGACCAAAACCTCGTGAAGTTATCTTTGGATCCAGAGGCAAGGATATGACCCAGCGGATGCCAGTCGAGTGACCAGATGGTAGAGCCGTGGGCGTATTGTATGCGATGTGCAGGGAATATGACTTGGGCGGGAGTGTTGGTGGGATCGGTGGTGTCGTAAGGGGCAACAGTGGGCACTTGTCCGGTAGGCAGATTGGGTTCATCTAATAAGTAGTGATATAGGGATCCGTCTTCACTTCCTGTTGAGATAAGCGTGCTGTGAACTGGATGCCAAGTCAATGAAGAGATGGGCTTTTCATGTCCTCGTAGAATACATATATCGCGCATCATGCGCAGATCGAATATGCGACCGGTTTGATCTCGCGAGGAGGTGGCAAGGAGATTGCTGTTCACCCGAGAGAACTTTGTCGTTGTAACAGTATTTTTGTGGCTATGAAGTGTTGTGAGGCACCTGCCCGTCCTCGGATCCCAAAACTTCACCTGGTGGTCCTTGGACCCCGAAACAAGCAGCCCTTTTGTTGGATGCCAGTCACACGATTTTGCGTCCCAGCCATGGCCTGTCAGAGTCAACTCGCATGACCTGGCATTAAAATCGAAAATCTTCAGTGTCGTGTCATCAGAAGCCGAAACGAATTTGGTATCGCTCGGACACCATGCCAGATCACGGACCGCATCATGGTGCGCATCATCCACAGTTTCAACATTGTTGAAGTTCGGTCGCCAGTATTTTATATCGCCCTTTTGCCCGCCGGATATCAACCATTCATGACTATTTGACCACGCCGCCGATGTGACTCCCGCTTGGTATTGATCGTAGTGGGCCTACACGTTGAAACCGTCAGCCAAACCAGACATATCGTACTTCCAGTTCATGCTATCCCGAGGGCGCTTACATCCATCACAGTTTCGAAATTGAACGCTGTGCCGTTCCAGAGCATAAACTCGCCCGTGTGTCCGCCTGTCAGCAACCTTCGACCTTCTGGCGTCCATCTCACCACGGTTATAGGTTTCTTCGATTTTCCGATCGATTGGTGTAGATGGCGGACGGGGATTGTATCAGCGGCAGAATGGATTGCGGCAACAGGAGGGAGCATCTAAAGGACACCACAGAATGTCAATATGAAAGTCACAGATTTCGTACATCTCCAGAACAAATTGCTTACGTCGACGGTGTAGCTTGCGCTTGGTCGCTCCCATTCTAATCGATGTCCTCCCTTGTATTTTGGCTGGCGAACTCGCATCCATTGCACCAACGACGAGCTATAGTCCGTAACGGGCCCTGGTCACTTATCAGCGTGTGCGACTCATAAGGCACAAGGGCGATAGGGGCCGTACTTGGTCTTCGCGGGCCCAGAGGCCGTGGTGTGAACTGGTTGTCTGTGGCGCCTTCATCGTAGTACGCCATTTTTAGACTTCAGTGCAGCAATGCTCTGGACGAGGTTGTGAAGGATCGTGGTTGAGATGGAGTTGCGTGAACGAGTGTTGATCATGGAGGAGGTTGAACAAGGTGCGGAATTCAATCAAGTTATTATAATTGACAAAGAGAAATCGGACACAATTCACACCTGATTGATTTGGCACTTTCAACGCCAAACACACTGGCTGTTTCGTTTCACGCCGTCGTTCACCACGGGCTGCTCAAGATGCAGCAGCACAAGCTCGAGCTTCAGCCAAAAAGTCTTGATGGAATCATCACTGCAGCGATCGCCACTCTTAAAGTTAGCGTTGGCCTACCATCAAATGCAGGCTCAAACTCCCTTCCAAGCTTCCCTTGGGATCCATGGAACAGGCCGTCCCTCTGCCGGTCCATCACCACCATCATGACTTGAATCCTGGCCTGTTTGTTCTTTGGAAAATGGATGTCTGCGCTCCCAGCGTTGCAATGACTATATAGCGAACTGCACCGGCTTGCTGCCCTCGTCTCTCTTTCGCCATCACCCCTCTCCGTTCATGCACGTTCGGTGTTTGGCACAGGCCCTGCATTCGCACATGCTTCGAGTCCGATTGGACTGAACACATCTTCTTATTCTTCTTCCCGAATAGCCTATCTTCTTCGCTGTATTTCCAGCTCACCTTTGATCCAGTTCAGCATGGCTGGCTCTACCGTTCCTCTCGCTGCTTCCAGCGGAAGCTCTGTCTCATCCACCCCTCCGACCACCTCAGAGGAAGAGTCTTCGCGAACCTCTAGCCCTTTACTCGCGAAACCAGACGCAATGGCGCCCGGATCGAAGCGGAGAAGCAAGTATCGCCATGTTGCTGCGTGCCACTCCGAAGTCCGCCCTTCGTGCCTTAGCCGGGAGTCAGACTCGCCAATAAGTTTCTTTGGCTTCCGGAATCTCATGGTCCTCGTGCTGAGTGAGTTTACAAGCACTGTGAGCTTGTTGCGATGGATTATGCTAATCGGAGTCCTCGTCTGTAGTTGTCATGAATCTCCGGTTGATCATTGAGAATTTCATGAAGGTATGCTCTTTTGCTATACGTACATTTGTCCAAGACGATGCTGACCACCGCATAGTATGGGGTATTGATATGTGTTCGCTGCCACGACTACAGAAAACAAGATGTCACGCTTGCGGCAATTCTCTTGTCGCTGGTCCCTTGTCACCTACTCATCGCATACTTGATTGAGCTGGCCGCTGCGCAGCACGTAAAAGCTGTGATTGGTCGTATGAAGAAGGCAGATGGCGAGGACAAGAAGATAGAAGAGCGTCTGGCTTTTCGTCTGGCGTGGTTTTATATCGCAATCGCGCACACGGTGAATGCGACGCTTTGTCTCACGGTGACATCATACGCGGTGTACTTCTATGTCAACCATCCTGGAATTGGGACCTTGTGTGAGATGCATGCTATTGTTGTGTGGCTGAAGAACTGTTCTTATGCCTTTACCAACCGCGACCTCCGCCAGGCACTTTTGCATCCATCTAAGGACGACAACCTCCCCAAGATATACAGTGCTTGTCCATATCCTCAGAATATTACAGTCAAAAACCTCACCTACTTTTGGCTAGCGCCGACTTTAGTGTATCAACCCGTCTATCCCAGGACGAACCGCATCCGATGGAACTTTGTTGCGAAGCGAGTTGCTGAATTTTCCGGCCTCTCTGTGTTCATGTGGATCATATCCGCTCAATATGCATCGCCCACTCTGGTGAACGCACTTGAAAAGATCGCGCTGCGAGAGTGGGCAGCCATCGCTGAACGGGTTATGAAGCTCTCAACAATCTCGCTGGTGATCTGGCTTGCAGGTTTCTACGCCCTGTTTCAATCGTTCTTGAACGCATTGGCAGAGGTCATGATGTTCGGCGACCGGCAATTCTACGAAGACTGGTGGAACAGCCCAAGCGTAGGTAGGTACTGGCGGACTTGGAATATTCCTGTCTACCAGTTTATGAAACGACACATCTTCTCGCCTCTTGTTGGGCGCGGCTGGAGCCCCTTTGCGGCCAGTGTGATGGTATTCACATTTTCAGCAATACTCCATGAATTGGCTGTAGGCATTCCCACGCACAGCATTAATGGTAAACGCCCCTTTTTTTTTTTGCTTTCATCCCATCTCTCCCTGCTTCAGAAATCAATTAGGCCTAACTTTGGCAACAGGTGTCGCATTCGGCGGTATGATGGTGCAGCTTCCTCTGATCGCAGCAACCTTACCGCTGGAGAAGCTCAATAACCAAGCTGGCAAAATCCTGGGCAACACTCTTTTCTGGTTGACTTTCTGTCTTGTTGGTCAACCGCTGGCAGCATTGCTCTATTTCTTTGCTTGGCAAGCCAAGCACGGCAGTCTCAGCACGATAGTCAAATAATTGGCTTGTAATATCACCGTTTTTTTTTTTTTTTAGATGGGCGTTTGTCGTTTGTTTTGGCTGAGTAGCTGACGCCTATTCACATACTCAGGCCTGCGCCTCGTCATCTATACGCGATTTACATACATTTGGAATGATAAGCTCTGCCTCAAAAGGCCGCAAAAGAAGATCAAAGAGGTGAAAATTATACAATATAACCCAGTTCTAGATTATATACATTCGGAATCTACAACATTGCGAAACTTGTCTGAGAACACACTCATTCCGATACCCGTCAGTTAATTGTCAATACCCAAATCATTGATCAATAAATGATACCTCTGGAAACGAAGGAACCGGTCGTTGCAGCAACACTGGCGACTGATTGCGGAGGACAAAACCGAGAAAGGCAACGACATACGTCTGCACTATCTCCAACGCCCTGAGCCCGTTCAAGGTCCCCAAACGTCCTGCAGCCGCCTCCAGAACCTCCTGCGGTACACCCAAAATATTCAATAAAGCAGGCAGATCGGAAAAGGTATAGTGTTGGGATTTGGCCAAGCCAAGCTCGAGCCTCCATCCTCGAAAATTCGACCACATTTCCGCCCAGCTACTGTCGGTCGATTGCGTCTTGTTCTCGTGGCCGAATATGAGAAAGGGGCGATTCAGACCTTTCTGGACGACGGGCCCGTAGAACGTACCGTCGAGATTGATGCCACCCACTATTCGGCTGTCGTGGAGCATAGCTTGGGCTGCGGTCGCGCCTCCTAGAGAGTGGCCGAACATGGCGACTTTGGGCTTTGCGGTGCCCTTGGGTTTCCGTGGAATGAACTGTTCCATGCCCAACGCGTGATCAAGTTGGTTCAGGACAAAGGTGACGTCTCCTGCTCGAGTCAATACGTTCAACGGGATTTGCGCATCGGTCAAGTTGGCCGCGAAGACGGTTGATCCGTCAGGATACTCCAGGATGTCAGCATCATGTGGATGATCGATTGAGATGACGATGTATCCAGAACTCGCCACGGCCTGCGCCAGCAATCCGTAAAAGTGGCGGGATGTGCCCTGGGCTGGGGAGAATATCACGACGGGAGGGGTTGTGTTGATGCGAGATCGATATTGAGATCGAAAGAGGGGCTTGATGGGGCATATCTGGAGCCGTAAGGAGCCCAGAGTGTCCTTTGGGAGGCCGTAAGCGCTGAACAGCTCCGAGTAGAATGCTGCGGTTTTGGGGGGCAGGTAGCTGGTGGTTTGGAGATCGACTGGGCAATGAGTTGGAATGAGGACTGAGATCATGACGGCGCGGTGTCTC
This sequence comes from Chrysosporium keratinophilum, assembly GCA_029850275.1. NCBI lineage: Eukaryota > Fungi > Ascomycota > Eurotiomycetes > Onygenales > Onygenaceae > Chrysosporium > Chrysosporium keratinophilum. The sequence continues at coordinate 223,255 of JARBIX010000012.1, forward strand.
CTTTGTGGATCAAACGGGTCAATGCGCGTCCTGTCGACCATTTTGATCGTGTGGTAATAGAGGTCGAATGGGCCTGGTGGCTTTGGTAGTGTCAATGCATGGACGGCGGAGAATACTGAGAAAAGAGCAAAGAGCTGTTGAACGATCACGGTAACGAGCATGGCTGTTGGCGTGAAGTTAGATTTGTATGTATGTGAGTTTTATCGCTCTTAGGATGATTCTTTAAAAATTACTACCGGGTTTACTATGAGCCTTTATATATCCCCGGATATCCTTGAGAGGCTGAAGCTGGTCTCCGGATTTTGAAGCGACTTCTACGAATTTTCTTGCAGTGAGCCTCCTAACTGATGACATGTGGTCAGCGGGGAGGGACACATTTCCCAAAGAGGAAGTATTCGAACGTGCTCGGGCTGAAATGTTCCGCCACTGTCTGTGTAACCTTCTTCCAAACTACGCCAATGGACCCACTCTATACGCAGATCGCGCTCATTCACTTCCCAATTTGGTTAAGCGTCCTATCCAACACGCATCTATCGAATGAGCCTTATAATGCCGTTCGTCTGCCTACTCGCGCGCGATCAATACCAATTGAGGGTTGAACAATCAAGGGAGAGGAGCAACGCGATTAGCTCAAACCCAAGAATGCAGCCTTACTTTCTATGTTACCAGTCACTCTGTCAGCTTGTTTATACCCATGCCAGCACAGTCCTCGAAAACCTCGGCCCTTGGGCCACTTGACAAGCGCAAGCTCATTCGGCGCTGCGACCTGTGTGCTGCACGACGAATCAAGGTGTGCAGGCCTTTTTTTCCCCTTGAGGTGGCTTCTGGAAAAGTCATATGAGACCTCGATTAATGGAAACTTGCATTCATATGTTAGTGCGAGGGCGGATTTCCATGCAAACACTGTGTCAAAAGGCAACGGACATGCGTCCCGCCTAAGAAGATCACATCTACAGCTGTGATATTTATAGATGGCTATACTATCCCCGGGCGCCCCAAGACGGCTATATCACCTTCAGCAGCTTCGGCACCTCTGAACTTTACTATTCAACAGGACCCTTTAACTCGCTACATAGACAACTTTCTCCTCTTTATGCAGCAAAATCAGTTCATGCCACGTTCTCAGACCCAAGTCCATACTTTTAGCCCCAGCGAGAGTAATCATGATCATATTAGCTTTTTGCATTTGATCCGCACCTCTCCACTTCTCTATCACGCCGCCGTTGCCATCGGAGCGATAGACGCCAGCCGTCGTGGCTCCGTCAGCATACAGACGGGAAACAGATCTTGCCAATCTACCGCGTTCAATTCCTATCGGACTGCGCTTCAGAGACTACAGTCCAGTTTGAACGAACAGCAAGCAGCGCAGCGAGATGATGTGCTCTGGGGGACATTTTTCTTGGGTCTCTTCGAGGTATGTATATGTATGCATGCATACACTAGCTAGAAAAGATAACAAAATTCTTTTCATGTATAGCTCCTCTCTGACCCGTCTGGGGACGGCTGGATCAAGCACATGCTCTACGGAACATCTATGATGCTCCGGCTCTCCGGACCAGATAGGAATATGTCATCCCTTCGTAGAAGCTTTTGCTCGGTGTTTCGCATACTTGAAGCCAGTCGGTCCCTGTTGTATGGCGAACCGACGATGTTGGCGCAGGATGAGTGGATGGAATTTCACGCGCAGCTTTCAGCCAGGGAGGAATCCAAGGGCATATGGGATCCCCTGGAGGAAATCCTTGCACTTATGATCCGTTGCGCGACGTTTAGCTTGAGGTTCGTCTTCCGTTTCTGGCAGAACTGATATACAAAGTGGTACATCGTTGACAAGGTGTTATAGGCTCTGCAAGCTCATTTCTAGCCCAGATTTCATCACCATCTCCATGCTCGGCATCGAGGGTCTCAGTCTCCAAACAGAGATCTCCACCTGGCGCACCAGAGTACTCCATCGGCTCCTCAGCGCTGCACAAAATGCAAATTTCCTTCTCGCGCAGGCCTACTACCACGCACTCATGATCTTTCTCTCGGGAAACTTTGACTACTCACCGTACTGGCAGCATACGAAAGATGCTGCACCAATGTTACCCCCTTCCGAAATACGTGCACATGTGTTCGCGATTTTGGAGTTATGTGAACAGATCTTATCACCGAAGAACACTCAGAACACGTCTTGTGCTGCTCCTGTAGCAGGAATCCTGGTATTTTTCCCACTACGCGTTGCCGGTTCGCGTGCCAGGACCGCAGAGCACAGATCAAGGATTTTAGGGGTGCTGGATGCTGTGTTTCGGCGAGGATTTGTGGTGGCCGGGCGCGTGAGAGACGATTTACGCGAAGTTTGGATTGGGAGGCCGTTGGAAGATATCCTATAATCCATAGGTTTAGTTTCTCTCTTGTGTCAAACTGTTCATAGGTCATTGTGCTGTTTTTGGGCAAATCTGTTGAAAGTGGTTATGCGTGATGTTGTCCTCAAGTTCAGACCACTTCATTGAGGATCTCGTCGGCACAACAACTGGCCTTTTGGTCCGAGCGGAGCAACACATTCGCCCGCAGCTTCAACGCCAAGAGTATCCAAAGCTTTCCAGCGTTGAATCAACGTAGCTTCGTGCGCGCAATCGCAGATTGTATAGGTGCCCGAGCTGGCTATCATGGCTGTTCACTTCGTATTCCACGAAGCAGTTCCTGTTGCCTCAAAGAACGGACGAAATCCACGGAAGCATGGATAAGGGGACGGCGTGCGGATCGGTATCGAGGGCCACGATAGGCCCCGAAGACCCCGGCAGCAGCATGATGACCTAGGCTACCAAGCGTACGAACCACTTGTCTGAACCGCGCTTGATTTCAAAGCAATAGTGTCTGAAACGGAGACGGGGAATTCAAGATACATATAAGCTGGACCTTGATCCCATTCTCTTTTTGAGCTTCATTCTAACGTCCGTTAACTACAACCATTTAACTATCCAGAGATCTCTTTCGAAGCTCAACTCACAATACCGGAACAATGGCACTGTCGTTTACCGTTCCAAGTGACTATGGGTATAGCTCCAATCCCTTCAGCGATATTCCTCAAATGTCAACTATTCTTGTCACAATCAAAAGGAACGATGGATGAGACTCGTTACTGACGGATCTTCAATAGCAACGTCGCCGCCGTCGCCCTGGGCGCAATTCCTTTCTTAGCCTTCGTCCACGGCACCATCACGACCGGTCTCCGAAAAGCTGCGGGCGTTGACTACCCTCACGCCTACGCAACCGTTGAACAATGCGCCAAAAACGTGAGGACTCCCGCCCCTAAGTCTAATGATAACGAAAACTGACTCGCGAACCTTTGGAAATAGCCCAAAGCCGAGCAGTTCAACTGCGCCCAACGTGCCCACGCAAACTTCCTTGAAAACATGCCCCAGACCATGATCTCCATCCTCGTGGCCGGTCTACAACATCCACGCCTCGCCACACTCCTTGGAACGACGTGGGTTGCGCTCAGAGTCCTGTTTATGACTGGATACGTGTACTCGGGGTCTAAGAAGGGAGCTGGTCGATATATCGGCATACCGTTCTGGTTCGTCCAAGGTGCGCTTTGGGGAATCAGTGTTTTTGGAATGGGATTCGAGGGATATGACTGGATTCTGAGGAAGTAATTAGGCGATATTGCGATCAAGCAGCTGCAGTTGTATATAATTGAGGATGGATAGCAGCTGTACTGTACAAATGACTACGAATAGATTGATTGAGCATTGCGGTGCGGTGCGAAGGGTTATCTTGATCGAAGCGTGAGAGTGACCTCATGGGATGAAAATGCTAAAATGTTCCCCTCCACCACGCAATCCCCCACCAGAAACAATCGCAATCATCACAGCAGCACTGGAGGGCAGGGAGCTCTACGAAAACCACACATACGCTTTGTTGACGGATCATTCTGGCCTACATAGATCTCTGTTAATTTCAATCCCTCTGTCATGGCGTCCAAATCATCTCTCCCGTACGAGGATCGTGCGCGCAACCATCCCAACCCGCTGGCGCGACGGCTCTTCCAAATCGCAGCAGAGAAGCAATCGAACATCGTGGTCTCAGCAGATGTGACAACTACAAAGGAGCTACTAGATCTATCAGACCGTATGTCTACCCTCTCCGTTGACGAGCTTCACGACCTCCCACCTCAGCTTCTCAACCCTTACTCACCTTTCCAAAAATTCTTCTATACTCCTACAACCTGGGACGGTTGAATTGCTAACAATCGAACAGAACTCGGCCCTCACATGGTCGTCCTCAAAACCCACATCGACATCCTCTCCGACTTCTCCCCCTCCACCATCCAGGGCCTCCAATCCCTCGCCCAAAAGCACAACTTCCTCATCTTCGAAGACCGCAAATTCGTCGACATCGGCAACACCGTGCAAAAACAGTACCATGGTGGCGCTCTACAGATCTCTCAATGGGCACACATCGTCAATGCCACCGTGCTGCCGGGCCCCGGCATCGTTGAGGCCCTAGCACAGGTCACCAGTGCGCCAGATTTCCCCCACGCTTCGGATAGGGGACTCTTGATCCTAGCGGAGATGACATCGAAAGGTAGTCTGGCGACAGGCGCCTACACAGAACTCTCCGTCGAGCTGGCGCGCAAATACAAGGGTTTTGTGCTCGGGTTTGTAGCGACGAAATCGCTAGGGAGCATTGAGACGGCCAGTAAAACGGACGATGAGGACTTTGTGCTGTTCACGACGGGCGTGAATCTGGCCTCCAAGGGCGATGCGTTGGGCCAGCAGTATCAGACTCCCGAATCGGCCATTGGAGGCGGTGCGGATTTTATTATTTCGGGCCGTGGGATATATGCGGCGCCGGATCCGGTGGAGGCTGCGCGGCAGTATCAAAAGGCCGGATGGCAGGCTCATTTGAACAGAGTGCGCAAATGAACGAGGAGTTTTTACTACTACTGACGCAGGGCGTCTGAAAAAGAATTTATATGATGTGAATATCTGACTGCAAAACGAATCAATATAGAACAGGGGCGGGTTTACCCTAGCTCCCGCTGTACGAGTCTAGGGGTCACGTTGCGAATTTTCTTTGCACCTTGGGCTTGCAAATAACCTTCAACCCCCCTGAAATCTGTTGTAAGTTAACTTACTGACAGATTGCAAACCACGGGCGATGCCATGATATTTTTGTGCTGTATTTTAGATGCGATGCCACATGTGATCTCGCTTTCGGATCCAAGTAACCACGGAGCACTCGGCACAAGTTGAAATCTTTACTTTAAAGCACCCAAACGGGCTTTTCTGTTGTGACGGGAACTCTTCAATAATACTCTCTTGCTCTGTGCAATTGATGCCGCAGGGGTTGGCGAGACTGTATTCCGCTGCAGCCTATCATATCACCTCGACACTCCAGATCGGCACAGCTACCTCGTCGTTATCCCTGGTTGCTATGCTTTCTTCCCCGCGTTTGTTTGCAGATTGAAATAATGAGCCCAAGTCGACGTTTCAATCTCGACGAGTGAGACTTTCATCTCACTTTGGCGTCTGCAGACATGTTCACCGAAATCCTAGCAGTGAAGCTGGAGGATAGGGAGTCTATTAGCTCACCTTCTCTACTACAATCACGAGTCTTACGAGATTGATTAATCGTCCCTTGGATGGTATCCCAGCATGCGCAGAGAACAGTGTCTGCAAGCGTACCCAGCTGATTCTCAGCAGCAGTCAACAAGGAACAGGCCCAATAAAATCCCTACCTATGCCGTTGATCAAGGCAAGTGACGATCTGTGTCCTCCGGGGGGAATACCACGTTGTCCTACCGTATATATATACCCCGCCTTCCCTGCTCAAAGCTATCAATTTCTATCAACATCGAATCTCGAGAGGAGCTCGATAGATCATGGCGATTGACAGCGAAAAGCAAGCTGCGGATGCAGTATCGACAAAAGTCGCAGAAAACAGCCATGTTGAGGTTCAGAGACATGAGAAACGCGAATCGGAATGCCCAGATCCAACGATGCTCAAGCATTCTCGCCATGTGGACGAGGCGATGAAGGCTTTTGCGGACACCGATGGCGAGCCGCTCGTGCTGAGTGAAGAAACCAACAAAAGGCTGCTGAGGAAGATCGATTGGCACCTCATACCGATCATGTGCATCATTTATGGTCTTAACTACCTCGATAGTACGTTCGCCAACAGAGAGACTTGGGATGTGCTTTTTAAGTCTTCTTGTTCGCTGTCGAAATTTGTGATTTTGCTGATAGCCGTTGACACCGGTTCTCACAGAGACAACGTTATCGTACGCGAGCGTCATGGGGCTGAAAGAAGACATTCACCTCGTGGGCGACAACTACCAATGGCTTGGTAGCATGTTTTACTTCGGTATGCACAGAACCCTCCAGAGCATTTCGACCTCATAATCCTTCCTCTAGCATAAAGACACATTTAGGTTGATTGATGAATTCTGGAGTAAGGGTATCTGGCTTGGGAATGGCCCACGACCCGCCTTTTGCAACGTCTGCCAATGGCAAAGTATTCTGCATTTTGCATGATCGCTTGGGGCGCAGTTCTCACCTGCTTCGCTGCCGTTGAGAACTTTTCCGGAGCCGTTGCACTTCGTTTCTTCTTGGGAGTGTTTGAGGCTGCGGTAACTCCAGGCTTTGCACTCCTCACATCACAGGTTCGTCGTCACCAATCGGATTTGGACTAACTGCAAGACCATGGCCTGCATCATGGCCCCTGGCGTGTTCGCTAACATGAAAACAGTGGTACACCAAACGGGAACAGGCAGTTCGAGTCAACGTCTGGTTCTCTTTCAACGGCTGGGCACAGATATTCGGGGCATTTCTCGCATACGGTATTGCTGTAGGGTCACGGATTCATGGAACTGCCATTGCCCCCTGGAAGACCCTTTTCATCTCCACCGGACTCCTGACCGTTAGCATGGGTATCGTGTTCTGGTGGCTTGTTCCGGATAATCAGCTGAATGCCAGGTGGCTGAGCAAAGAGGATCGTACGTTGGCGGTTGAACGAGTTCGGGCCAACCAACAGGGAATTGGAAACAAAGAGTTTAAGCTGTATCAGCTCAAAGAAGCGTTGACGGATCCGATATCCTGGGCAATTGTGTTTTATGGGATCGTCACCTCGATCCCAAATGGTATTACTTCAAAGCCATTAAACAGATTAGGAGTTAGCTTGCTAACCCTTAATATTAGGTGGAATCACGAATTTCTTCAGCCAACTTGTGAGTACTAGCGAGAAAGCCCTGAAGAGATCCTCCTAATGAGCATTCTTTTTCCACAGATTGTCGGTTTCGGGTACACGCCAGAGCAAAGTCTGCTGTACGGCGCACCGGCCGGAGCAGTCCAAGTGATAATGCTTATGATCAATGCCGTTGCGATGGATTATTTTCGGCAAAGACTCCTTGTTGCAACAGGAGGAATATATCTAGGCATTGTAGGTGTAATATTGATGGTCGCATTGCCTGCGTCGAATAATACCGGCCGCCTCGTCGGCTACTCTCTCACGAATTCGGTCACGACCGCCTTTGTGTGCATGTTGGCGATTATCTCGTCAAATATCGCTGGTTATACGAAGAAGACAACCGTTGCAGCGATGTTCCTAATGGGATATTGTGCCGGGAACATTATCGGTTCGTTCTACCCCAGAACTGCCGCCAGGACCATTGTGCGATACTATGCTAATGGGTGTTTCCATCTAGGCCCACAAACATTCCGACCAAAAGATGCGCCAGACTATACGCCAGCAAAAATAACAATCTTGGTATGCTGGGGTCTTTGTATCTTGGATTTGTACTTCATCCTGTGGTGGTTTCGAAGAGAAAATGCCAAAAAGGCCCGGGTTAGAGCAGAGCCAGGGTATGAAAAGCTCCGGAATCAAGAGTATGTACCCCGACGATGTATTTCTTGTGAAGTCATGCTGGAGAAACTGACACTCGGATGCGCAGGTGGTTGGATCTCACAGATAGAGAAAACGCCGAGTTCATATATGAGTTATGAGCCAGAGTCGTCGCGAAGGCTGACGGGTGTAAATAGTTCCGCCCTGACGCTTTGGCCAGGGGATTTATTTAGGATCCAAGAAGCAGGCTGAAGGAGTAGTTAATGATAATCTTTTGACCAGCGATGAATATTTCCTTAGAAATGTAGTAGTACGGAGTAGTCGTCCCTTTTGAGAGTCGTTTGACGGAGATGTTTTCAAGCCAGGTTATCACGAGTCACGACAAGTCAGAAACTTTGTGTGCTCCGACGTGGCGTTTCCGCTTGCAGCTTGGTTGCAGGCTTGACGCTGGTTGACACCGATCGATTGATGACCCCTATTTCCTGCAGAACCAAACACCAAGATGCACAACCCTCTGTTTGTCGCAGTTCTTTCTCCGGCGTTGATTTGGACTTCGCTCGCAAGTCGAACATACCGAGGTCGACACCTAATGTATTGTTTCCCTTAATGATACTGGCACGGAATTGGGCATACGAGGGCTTAGACTGAGGGCTGCTCGAGGGGAATAGCGGGGGTTCGTTTCAGCGGCTAAAGGCTACATAGGACAGCTAAGCAGCCCCTAAGGCCTTAATGGAGAGCCCCGTAACGAAGGATCAAAGCTTATGGCAGGAGACCTGACCTCTGCACAATAGATTCTCAACAGTAAGAACCTCAACATTTTCACATAGAGGCCGTTTGCTGCAAAAAGCACTTGAGCGCACAGATCTTTTTGTCATCTGGGCTCTAAAATAAGTCTCAAATCTCCGGATCGCTGCCGATTGCGTGTTTTCAGCAGTACACTGCAGCACACGTGCAGGCTTTTTATCATTTACTGAGCGGTGTGATATGCAGCGCGAGAAAATCATGGAAAATTGTTCACGGTCTGCGACTGTCACCCGATGTCGGGGCATATTGTGTCTGAAAGACTGCAACCAGCATTTGATTGCTCCATCCAGACTCCAAAGTAGTAGCGGAAGCTTAACAAGCGGCAAATGGGTCCCTACTATCAGGAAGAACAAAAAAAAGTGGACGTTGGAAATCTCGAATCGCTCGAATCCGCGATGTTTTGGTTGAACCTGCTTTTCGTCTCTCGTCTGATTTGCGCCAGATAGTATTCCCCTTCTCAAATGATAACAGGCGGCATGGACATACATATGCGAGAAAAACAGCAAAACGCTGGAGGCCAGGATTTGAAGTTCTGATTGTTTGCCATCTTTCGAATCGCAGCAAAGATCTCCCTCGAATCCTGCGCTCAGTCCGCAAAGCTAAATTCCTGAAATGGCTGTCTCAATAATGCATCAACTCCCATGTCGACAACTGTCAATGCGTATCCCCTAGTTATATCACTCGGTCCAATAACTCCATTTTCTGCCAATGCAGCTTCGATGGTCGTTGTCCTGGTCGTTCTCCGAACCACATCCATATGTACGGAGTAGTCTTGCCCCTATGTCTGTCTCGCACCCCAGGATCCCTACAGAATAGGTTTTTTTTGAGTCACGATCAGGAGGGGAAGGTTTGTCGTTTCCTCAAGATACGATCGGGGGGTTGAACTCTCGATTTGGCGATGTTGGCGCTTTTGTGGATGCCCGAGGTCTGGATTGTTCGCTGGTGCCGTGGGCCGACTTGGACCCTCGCGGTTTGCAGGGGCATTTGGCAGCACTAATGCAGCATTAGAATTTTGCAACAGGAGCTTGAGAACTCTGGTTTTGCGGACATTCCAGAACGTGGATTTGCGAGCGTCTCCCTTTCAACGCAACTATTATTTGATCCATCCTGGTTTTTAAGACACTGAAACGGCAGGCGAGTTCTCACCACAATCCAGGGGTGCACAGCCAGCATGGCAAGGAGAGAGACGAAGAGTGGTCCGCCTAGAAACATCGTGGTCGTCGAAACCTTCTCATCCCCCTGCGTCGTCCACGTAAATCGAGGATGAGACCCTGTGCGGATCCATTGTTGGGCGGCAAAGGGCGATCCGCTGTTATTCCCGTGCACCCTGGCCAATCTCAATGCTGCCCACTTCCGATGCTAGTGAAGTGCCAGAATATGTTCCGTGGCGGTTGATTCGTCGCGATTCGTGCAAATCCGCCCGTGGTGGCTGCTGTCACGCTTGACGGCGGGCGGGAATCATCATGTGGCTCTCTCAGTAGTTATTATATTTTCTCCCTTTTTTGGCGCCCTTGTCCATGCCAGGGAACGTGGGCCTCCCGCAGTGACAGCAAGCAATAATCGGCGCCATTCATCAAATCAAGACCGCGTGTTGAGTACCCCGCCCTTACAGATGAAGCAAAGGTCACCGCTCTTTTCCTTTTTTTATCACAAATATCAGGCCTTGTCGCCCACTGAGAAAACTGGTGTTTTGTGTTGGAGCAAAGCGCCAGAGAGTGGTGCTCAAACCTCAGTTTCAACTGGGTTTCTGCGCGATGGGAGGGATATAAGGACGGCATTATTCTTCATGCCGGATTGACTGCGTTGTTTGCCTTGTCCGTTCGTTTGAGACTCTGGGCCTTGTTCGAATTAAAGATTAGCTCCCTGACCATTGATGTTTGTTTGACTGAAACGCCTCACTCATCCCTCTGCTTCACATGCAAAATCGCGAAGAGACGCTGTGCCTGAGGTTGAACAGTCCCCTGACTATTCTTAGCAGCAAGCAGCTGGAAGAACACTTGATATGTATGTGACGACGTGCCCTGAAGAAGTGCAAGTCACATGGACAGTCTGCTGATCGTTCACCTCACAGCCTTTCTTGTTTGCTGGATGGCCCTCTTTATATGAGCAGCTCTCGCCCGCTTGATCACGCTATGAAGAGTGATGGAAGCGCTCACATGCCCATGCCCCGGCGACGACCATCTTAGACATGGCCCAACTTGTGCCCTCACGGATTCTTCCATGCCATCGCCATTTCTATGCATTCCTTCTTCCCTTTCGCATAGTGGCTCGACTGTCCACAAATTCGATATTACTATTTCCCCCCTTCTCATCAGCCGCACGCTACCATCTCCCCTGAGCTTCGTCTCTGAGAGCAAGTCATTTTATACTGCATTCGAAATTACCGGTATCGATATCACAGATTCTCAAGTATCGAGTCCAGAATCACCTTATTTTTCGAGCGATATTATCGAAAGTGAGGAGGAAATGTCGGCCCCGCGCGAGTCCTCCGCTCAGGCTTCGCCGGTCTCCAATACTGGTTGTTCGACATTCTCCCCACGAAACTCTCTGGAACAAGTGTCCAAACAAAGTAGCAAAACTAGCCGGCGACTATCAAGTTCCTCAAAGGGACGTCGTTCAAATTCTCAGACCCCGGACGCGTCCAGGTCATCATCTATCTCTGGCACAAGGTCTTCAGCATACCGCAGTCGAGCAGGGCCTTATCGTCAGCCCCCTTCTTCGCGAACCGCCGTCTCAGAGCATCAATTCAAACCCCAACGCGAGGAACGAGATCTGGTGGCACTGCATCGGCAGAGTTGCCGATTATTCGAATCATTTGGCACGGCCGCAAAATCACAACCACTCTCGCAAAGGGATGGAGAAGACTCCAGATTTTGCCCCGTCCGCTCGTCTACCGAACCGGCACGGCACAACTACGACACAAGGACCCGACCTTTTACACGGCGTAGCTCCGCTGGATCACCATCTCGATCGCCGCTTTTGCATTCCACACGCCCCTTGCTCTCGCCAGCGGCATCTGAGGAGCTGTCACCAGACTTTCGAGAAAAGAACAACTGGGAATTTGCTCCTAAATCACCAATCTCCGAAGACACCCCCCCTCTTCCTGAAACCATACCTGCATACGAACTAATCCCTCCCACGGTGATCGATTGGACATCTCCCTCGACGCGCAGGCGCGAATATGAGAAAATCGATCGTTCGAGTCGCGGGATCCGTGGCATGTGGAGGAAACTTGCGCCCAAATGGTGCCAAAGCAAGAGCCAACGGCTCCTGTTCTTCGACGAAACCAAAGGGGACAAGCGAGTGTACGAGGGCAGCGTGAGGCGGTTTAGAATGGATCTTCCCAACGACGATTGCCTTGACTCAACAAAAACGTCGATAGTGGTGACTGAAAAAGAAACGGCAGCAAAATCCAGCAAAGGCAGCTGGACTAAGATACGAGTGTTGACGAGCGATGACCATTCTGATGAATTCAGCCCGAACGGAACGAGACACTGTTTCGGGCTACGAAGAAGTTCGAAGGCGTAAATTATTCTTTTGGTCTTTTTCCACTGACCTTTCGGTTTCACTTGCTCCTCCTTTTTTTTTCGTTCATGAGATACCCCAAGTTTAGTAACTGTCATGGAATCTTTGTTCAATTTGCATCTATTGGTGATTCCACCTTCAACCCCTGGCCGGCTTTTTGGCATGCACTCATCGAATATGGAGTGCTTCTCTTTTCATGTTTCTGCCCACGAACATTACACACAGTTTCCTTCGAACTTATCCGTCACCTGCATATGATCAGTACTACATACGAGATTCCCCGCAAAGCATGGCATATCCCACGCCTCGGACATATTGTCACGAGATGCATATTTTGGAGTTGATGGCATACTCTGTACTGTCTGCTTTATGTATTTAACTCGCCTCTGCGGAACCGAATATTGGCCGCTTGCTCGGTGGTTCAAATAATAAGAACCGAAAACTGAAGAATATTGATAAAAGATTCTAAAGAATTATTGTAATTTGCTGATAAAATCCTCAATACACCCGACCCATTAACCATTCGCCAAAAGCGCCCATTTTCAACCCTGGTTTTATCTATCCAACCCATCAACAGTTTCGACTAGAGCAGGTTCGAAACTCATGCGAAAAAAGAATTATTCAGAGGCAGCTCACCATACGGTATAGGTTAGTGTCGCAACACGCAAAACAACAGCGTGATATTGCAATGCATCATAGTAAATCGAAATCGTCCAGTTTCTCCCGGTAACGGAGGATATTGCGTTTGATCTTGCTCGAATCCACCCACGTCACAAAGTCTTCTCTATTCCTCGCGACCAAGAACGCCGGATCAGTGACGACCTCCGTGCCCACGCGCACATGGCCTTGCTCGATGAGTTTGACGGCCTACCCAGAAATAATCTTATGTCAGCTTTTCTGCAATATGCAAGATATCAAAAAAAAAAAAAAAAGGTATTTTACGCACCGTCGAAACATTCTCCACCATCCCCGTCCTCGCCATAACCACACCCAATCGCCTCCGCGCAAACGCACTGACGGTCACCTCTTTTTCGACCCTACTCAGCCCCGCACCCTGCTCGCGAGTCTGTTTGAGGACACCAATCGTCCAGAGTTTCTCGAGCACCTGGGCCTCCATGTCCTTGCGGAAGGGCGAGTCCGGGTCCACGGCGGAGAGCTTGTGGGCGAGCTGGCGCAGGGAGCCGCAGAGGGCATTGTATTTTTTGTAGTCGAGAGGATCTTGGAGGTGGTAGCGTTGCCGGATGGCTGTTTCGCGGTGGTTGTTGTCGGATTTGTAGGTGTAGAGGTCGACTTTGCGGAGGAGTCTGGGGAGTGGAAGAAAAAGGAGATGTCAGGACGGGGTTTGAGAACGGGGAGGGGAAAAGGTTTGACTTACTTTTTCTCGTGATGCTTTAGTTTGCGAACCATCTTGAATGTTCAAGGCTGATTTGGGCCTTGGGTAAGAAAGTTGAACGATTTGGCTGTTGATACGGACTATTCCAATGGATTATCATTTTTGCAAGGTGGCAGATCAAAGGCGGTAAAAGATCTTGTGGTGCTAGTGTAGGAAGATCTTGGCGCCTGGCCTGCCACCCTTCCCATCATGAGAATGCGACAACTGGTTACGCGGAGCGCGCCGACGACATCTTCTATCTATGGATACGAAGCAATCTATGTGGATTTATTTCTACCTCGCTCAAGGAGTCTCGCTAATGCGGTAGACAAGCTTCTCCCCGCTTACTTTGCCCTCTTTCATCAACTGCAAACCTTCAAGGATGCCCACGAGTCCATTCTTCTCAACTCGTGGAGGGTGAGGCAGAACCTTTTTCGCTGCGATCAATTCCTCTGCGACGGGCATGAAAGATTTCGCATATTCATACCCCTCAAGATCAGGCTGCTCGACAGGCCCACCCTGCTCCATCTGAAACGGCTCTCCAAACACATAATAGGAATTTGTGAATTTGGATTCGACGTCATCCCGAGGTGAGATTTCCGGTAAGATGGTATAATACTTGCATCCGGATTCAGACGAGAGCGCCGCAGCGCAGATGCGTGCTGTTTCTGGCAATGAGATGGTGTCCCAGACCAACTTAAGCTTATTCTCCGTGTACTCGCGAATCTGCTGGCCGCATTGGGGATCGTGGTAGTCAAACGCTGCGACGGCTCCCAGACTTTTGACCAGCGCAAAATTGCGGGGTGAACAGACCGTTACCGGTACGTATCCAGCACTGGGCCAACGTCAGTGATGTGCACGGTGCATTGATGATTCTGCCAAATCAGAGCCCACGCATTGCCCACCGTACTCCGGACACAGGCTCTGGAGAGGAACAATGACATACCATCGCGCGAATTGGATTGCCAGGGATCCAGTTGCCGAACTCCCACCGTATATCAAAATCGGAACACCTTCTGAGAGCGGACACGCTGGCAGCGCGAGGCCCAGGTGCTGGAAAAGCCCTTGGCACACGGTGAGAATCCCAGCTCCAAAGGTGGCTGCCTCTTCGAAGGTCAAATGGTCTGGAACCTTTGACTGCAAATCGCCCTTTGCCACCACGTATTCCGCAAAAGCACCACCGTCGGGACTGCAAAGGTTACAGCCATGAACTGTTCCGTAGACTCGATCACCCCTCTTGAACCCTTTGGTCACACCCGCTCCGATCTCCTCGACAGTTCCAGCGTAATCGCACCCGATGATGGTGCCATCAACGCCAGCATCGATGAGTTTCCAGTCGATTGGATTCAGCGCTACTGCGACCGTTTTGACCAGGATGAAGCGGTCTGGAATGGACTTAATTCGCGGGGCAGAAACAACCTGCGCGCGGCCAGGGCCTAAACTCACCAGCGCCTTTTGAGTCGCCATCTGTCTGGGAGATCCAAGCTTTTTGTTGAGGGCAAATTCCAGAACTTGGTTTGGGGGGGATCATTGGCTTCGGGGATATTCCACGTTTTTGAGAAGAATCCAACTCGACATTCTGAAGCTGCAGGCAACGGGCAAAAAAAAAAAAAAAAGGAAAAACCTACGATTGACATTCAGGCCGAGCTGCAATATATTTAGCTACATATCTACCCCTCTTCTTCTCGTGTCGACAGGCTTGGGCATGCGGTCGATGCAGTTGTCGACAATAATGATGGCAACGAGAGAATCTTTGGGAGTGAAGGGTGATAGCGATGATCGCACTCTCTTACGTCACCCGTGTTCCACCCGGCGGGCCTGGGCCCAATCTCTAAGATAAGTCCTGGAATTCAATTCATATAGGGGCTTTCCTGGAATTCATCCTCCTCCCGCTCTCCTTCTCTCGCCCATAACTACTCCGTATCACCTCGCACATCATTCTTCTTTCATCAACTCATCCTCTCCTCCGCTGGCCATCAAAACCACTTCATGCCATCAGCTACCGGCCGTTGAATCCTTCGCAATTGAACGGTCTTTTTGAAAAGGTCCGAACTTTTTTTGTGAACCTCCTAGGCCACCAGTCTCCTGAGCGGACAGATTGACCTCAAGTCCCTCCAACACTCTCCACGCATCCAAAACTGCAATCTAATTGCACAATGCTACCCACCAAAGGTCGCTGGCCCCTGCCCAGCTCAACCCGCTCCCTTACCCAGCCATCGACCCGCTGCAGCTCTCCCCAAACAGTCCTCACATCACGACCACAGCCGATGGCTCGATACGCCTCCACACCTCCCACCTCTGCACAATGCTTTGAATCAATCGACTCTCGAATCTCCTCGCTACTCGAGCAGGATACAAACAAGTCCAATGATCGCGACTACCAACTCAAGCTGGCCTTGACGGACCTACTCAACTGCTCGGATATCAAGTCTGACCAGGAGGTGCGGCGCTGGGTGCAGAACCGATTGATGGACACGGAGCATCGACTCAAAGCACGACGGAAAAGTCGCATTTTGCAGTGTGCGCAGTAAAACGTCAGCATACAACAACAACAAAAAAACTTGAGCCTTGGGTTTTGATCTCGCTAGCGATGGAGATAAAACGGCTTGTTTGGTGTTTTTGGAAGGGCTATTACGGGCGCACAGCATCTTTCCCTCTTCGACCGGCTTCCTTGCAGTTTTCACTACACTTTATTTCGAGCTTTCGCTTCGCCTATCCGCATGTCTCGTGAGCGACATTTTGCATTTTCTTTGAACAGCCAGTTTTATTGTTGGGTTTATATTCTTTTGTGGCAAGGAAACCTTGAAACCTTTTGTGGCAGATTCGAAAGGGCCTCTGTGTTCGTTGGTGCTTTTTGGCGACATTTTGTTTTGATTTCATTTCGTACTACCTCCTACGTTCTGGTTGGTGGGCCTGTTATGGTCGCGCGGATGCAGCGAGTGGTGTTCTGGTTCCCTGTTTCTTTGAGTACTCGTGCAAAAACATGCTTCAGCGATTTGTGTGACAGAATCAGGGCCATCACACTCAATTCTTCTATTACCTTGTTTATATTCAAACCGGTTAACCAAATGAAGTGCATAGCACACTGGACTATCAGTTCCCCTTTCTTTTATCAACTCTCTGTGTTCACATACTGCCATTGTGCAATGTCAACCTCAATTTATTACAAAAGTTGGTGGCATCTGATATCCAGTCAAGGTGTTTTTATTCGTCAATTCCCCATGCTTTTTTCTAACATAGCCTTTTCGGATTGCATCTACCGAGAGCATCACTGGGGCGAAATTTTCGATTTTAAACTTCCTGACCTTCAAACGACACTCGTCCAAACCAATTGTCGCCGATTCTCGTACGATTTCTCAAGCCTAATTCGTTCAACGCTCTAAACTGCCGATACGGCCATACTAATAAGTGCTGATAACAAGGCCAAGCCTACTGACAACCTTTGCCCAAGCAAATAACTGCAAAATCGCATTCGGAGACGAACTCGAAAGATCGGAGAGCGCCGACCGGGCGTTTGCGGATGCGTCAGGGCCCACTTCTCTTTTATCAGATCCCAATCAGATAAGATTAGATCCGAGGTGGTCTCATCTTCCGGGCTTGTCTTCCTCGCAGCTAAAGCTCCATTGCGTTGCCGACATCGCTTTCGGCCACTCGCAGACATGAGCTACTCGGCGGGCAGGTTTTACCGTAAAAGTTGACGCCTCGGTCTTGGATTGTACAGTACGTTATTTTACCGAACTAGGGGTGTTTGGGTCCACTGGTTTTGAATATCATAACTTTCAGTCACGACTAAATTGAAAGCCTGCCGTGACCTAATGATACAAAATGTAAAAGGAAAACTACAGGAAATATGCTAGTCAGCTGATCCCATTTAAGGCAGCGGGTTAAATAGGCCCTTCATCCCCTCCCCGTTATTCCTCTACGTTTCTCGTTGCCATTTTCCATTTTGACATTTCAAGTTTTGATTCCTTCTTTTCCTCATAGTAGAAATAATCTTTGACTTGAAAATGCGTTCAGTTATTGCTCCCTTGGTTTGTGTACTCCCAACAATTGCTTCGGCATTTGAATTTCCTGCCTTTGCTTCTCTTGATAAAAGACAGGAGCCCGGATCCCCCAAATATGCCTGTCACGAAGATTGCGGTAGGCAAAGCTGCGTTGTGTTTTCGATTCTTTCCTATTCTTAACAATCGTACATTAAAATATTGACACCGTTCAGGAACTGTCATCTCCCTTTCTCGCTCGGACGGATTCTGCCAATCCGATGATTTCTCCCAATCACTATCAGACTGCTTAGATTGCGCCTTGGAGTACAACATCTGGAAACATTACGAGACACCAGTGACCAGAGCCGCAAAAGCGTGTGACCTGGATGCCACTCCGCGGGAACCATCATCTACCCCGTCCGAGGAGCCTTCAACCACAGACAATGCGACTCCAACTACCCCTGCGGATTTGAGCAGCACTGGTATCTTGTCTGAATCACTGCCATTTAGGGAATCCCCAACGACAACTTTAGCGGATGCTCTCCCTACAACGACTACTAGCTCCGTTGCATCTAATGGAACCCCAGCTTTCCCTTCTTCTGGGACGCAAAGCGCTCCCGCGGAAAATGTATCTCATCCATCCCTTCTTCATGTTGTTTTGACTCTAAGCGTTGCTAACCTGTGCCGAAGTCTCCGAGCGCGCTGCCAACCTCTGCACAAAGCCCTGCCCCACCGGCTTTTACGGGTGCAGCAAGCCATGTGTCCGGCCAAGGCGTTGGGATTCTGGGAATAGCATTTGTGGGGCTGATGGTGATTCTGTAGTGGAGGGTGGTGATGGTGCTTGCTATTGCAATATTGCTTCGTTTGTAAAAAATACATAATTAGTTTTCCTCCTGTCGTTTAAAGTGAGATGAATAAACATTACCAGGGGTCTTATATATCTAGTTGAGAGCAATGCACATACACACCGTAAATACATATATTTGAACTCCTGACCTTAATGCCGGTCTGGCAACACCGTGTCGGGTCTCCAAAACGCATGCAGCGTAGCGTAGAATAGCACAGATCTTGGTAAAGATTACCTGACAATACACTTGACAGTACTCTGTTTTCTGTATCCGTAAGCAAGCCTGTATCCTGAGCAAGCCTGTATCGCGTGAATTGTCACGTCATCCCAAAAAAGGAATGATAGGGACGTGATTGATAAGATTATCAGATCATCTAAACTTTCAGTAGGCGGGGCTGCAGCCAATAGAAGCTGCCAATATTTCTGCCAAGTTGAGATAAAGTTATCTGATGGAAATTAAGTTTTCGGACGAAAAGCGATATTCAACGTCATTCCTTGCGATCCTTTCCTCTGCGATGTGATTATTCTGTCGACATTGAGTGCATAAGATAGTAGTATTCTACTACTAGACTGACGTATACCATTTACTCTGCTTGTTTTGAACCGGCAATGAAATTGCTGTGCAAAAGCTCGAAAGGAGCTCACCGTCTCATCATGAACGGTACCTATTTGAATCAGAGATCCATATTCGGATTGTTACGGGGGTACGGAGCATTAGTCTGGACTTACTCCGCTTCACCCATTTTCCTTAGGAGCCCCTCTTCAAATGCTCGAGGCTGCGGGCCTCAAGGTTCTTCAGCCCTCCTTTTCGTCTAAATAATCCGTGGAAGGACAGGGCGGTTCCCTCTTCATTGGACAGACAGGCTCGCTAAGAGTCTGCCAACCGCGCCCAGATATGATGGGAAGGGTAAGTGAGGGCACGATCATATCACTTGACTCACTTTTACGGGAGCCGAAGGTCGGAATATGGCACAATATGGCGCTAGCTTCGGGTCGATTTGCTGCCCCCGTTAAGATGGCATAAATACCAGGTCCTCCCCCCTGGCTGAGGTGATTGCTGGGTAGAAGTCGGAGTTTAGTTGTCAAGTCTCATTAGTATTCCAGTTGGTTTTTGCAACTCTTTATCATGCATCTTTCTCGGTCCCTTCTCCTCTTAACAGCATCGGCTGTACCCCTTGTCGTCTCACAGGAGACCCATGGTGATGAGGAATCCAAATCCATGGGGCCGGTGGGCTTTATGTGGCCGCCAGATCGTGAATGGGGAGCAGCACAAGATAATACCGCCCCGTGTGGCTCGTCTCAAGGCGTGACCAATAGAACAGACTTTCCCCTGCGTGAGTATGCTTCTAAAAGTCAAGACTTCATCGAGGGGATTTGTGATACTGATGCCTGCCATCTAGTCAATGGTGCTATTGCACTCGTCATCCAGGACGATTCATGGAGCGTACAAGTCTCTATCTCATATAAAGATAGTATGTCCAAGGGCCTTTCTGTCCATCCATCTTGATCGTGTCTACTCACAAAAGCTCTACAGATCCCAAATCCAACAGCGACTTCGAAGCACTGATTGAGCCCAAGCACATCAAAACCCTTGACCCAGGCCACGAGTGCTACCCCCTCCCCTCACCGCCCAGGGACATTGAAGACGGGTCCATCGCAACCCTACAGCTCAAATATCTTTCTGAATTCGACTCTGACGAAACAGAAACATTCTATGCTTGCGCAGACATCAGATACATCGCTGCAAGCAAGTTCACAACACAGGTACCGTGCTTCAACATCACTTCAGATGAGTTTGTTGCGCCCAATCCAAGCTCGACGAGCACACCGTCTTCCGGCAAAGAAGATTCATCGAAGTCTGATCCAGATACTAAAAGCCCTCAAGGCTCAAGTGGGATCTCTGGGGGCGCGATTGCAGGTACTGTGGTCGGCATCTTGGGCGGAATATCATTAATTGTCCTGTCATTCTTCGCGCACCGCCGGTATCAGCAGAAGAAACGGATCCGTTTGCATGAGCTTTCTGTTCGCAATGTAAAGTGGGATGGTGTTGGGAATCGCGCTTCGTCGACTGATACTGGTGCTGGTACTGGATATCCGTGATTTCAGTTGAGTTTGATTATACCAGCAGGGTTCTGTGATGGATGGACACGATGGATGGACATGACTGTGAATGATTTCCTTTTTTTTATACAAAAGTTCAAATACTTGTATGCCGACGAGTGGAGAAAGAATCGTGTGCCAGATAAATAAGCTCGTTTGTGAACTTGGTACTATTTTGTACTATCAGCAATCACGTACTGTACAGCACATACATCTTTCGTGGCTCTGAGTAAGAGTGGTTGTAGGGCAGGAGTGATCATTCTCGTATAATAGACCGGTGCATCTACTCTCACAGCAGCAACATATTAAGGTCTGCATTTGGCAGTGACTGTAGATACATGGATTTGTTGCTCAGATGGTGCAGAACGCCAGGGGACTGTGTGTATAGTCGGAATCCGTGTAGTAATTATTAAAATGAGTCTCTATTGCGCGGTGTAAGTCAACGTCAATTCTAATGTACTAGATTCTGAGAATACAGTGTATCAGAAATGCAAGGTATCACCAAAATCATGAAGCATAAAGGCTCCGTTTCAGAACGCAATAACAGCGATATGAGCACAAAAAAGAAGATAGTATATACTTTACAATTCATCCTTTGAAGGAGGAATGGGCCTGCCGGTGTCCTTTTGTAAGTCCACCCCGTTCTTCTTCCTCCACTTCTCAAATAGAGCAAAGAAATCCTTCTCCATCCCCTTCTCCATCTCGTCGGGAAGGATTACGTTGTACTCAACATAGAGATTCCCAAAGTCTTCGCCATTGTCATGCTCATGCAAATGGCCCTCATGCCAAACCGGCATTCCTTCACCCTTTATTGCTTCGACAGTCAAAGGCTGGATAACCTGGCCTCTTTTTCGGCCAAGCTGCACGACATGCCCGTCAAGATGTGTTAGGTTCCGCGTCCAATCACCCATCCATGCCTCTCGGAGGCTCAGAGCTTCTTTCCAAAATAAATCTTTGCCTTTACGACGGAAGAACGTCCCGTCCGTCCTCTCAGCTTCATCTTCACTGATCTTCGGCTCCTCCTCCAGAAGCACGACCACTAGATCTCCAGCGACCCAGTCCGGACTCTCATCCGCTTCATTTTCAAACACGATTTTCGAACCCTTGCCCATTCCCCGCTCTATATTCGCCGTTAACTTGACCGGCTTTCGAACAACCCGCTTGCCCTGACACGCGGAGCACGGGTTCCGTATCGCTTTCCCTTTCCCACCACACTTGTCACAGTGCATCTGGACCTGTTGAAAGATGCCCGGCGCCAACATATGTTTCTGTATGACGACCCCATGCCCAGCACACTTGCTGCACGTTTCCACTTTCCCATCTGCAGACCCTGAGCCTTCGCATGTATCGCAAATTTGTTGCTTTTCGATTTGAAATTCGGCCTCTTTACCGTTATAGAATGCGCGAAGCGGAACTTGCAGACGAACTTCCATATCCGGGCCACGTCGCTGGCCAGAATGTCCGTAATGCCCTCCACCGCCGAAGAAGCGGGAGAAGAGATCAAATGGATCATGATTTTGGCGGCCACCTCCTTGTTTATGTTGTTGGAGGCCTTCGTGGCCATATTTGTCGTAAATTTTCCTCGTGGAGGCGGTGGATAGGATGTCGTAAGCTTCGGCTATATCGACGAACTTCTGATGCGCCGAGTCATTGCCACTAAATTCGAATAGAAACCGTCAGCATCCCAGCCTTACTCGGAAAAGTACTCACAACGCGCAAGTATGTCGCAAGTTGTTGCGCATTTGGGAGGGTTGGAATATGACTTACGGATTTTTGTCTGGGTGAAACTTCTTACTCATAGTTCTATAAGCTCTTTTTATATCCCGCTCTGACGCCGACCTGTCTATCCCCAGGATTTTGTAATAATCTTCGGCGCATAGCGCGAACGGGAGCAGGAGGAGCAGCGATACTCCCACTAAAAATGGGAATGGGAGCATGATGAAGTGATAGTGAGAATAGGCAGAAGCGCCAGATAAAGCGGTGAATGCGTTCTAACGCCCAGTATTCAAAAGAACGCGCTTTCGTTACTCGAATGTTGGAGGTGAGACCGCCGGCTGCTCGTTTCTTTTTGCTAAGCGCGGTACAGCAAAAGCGTCATCTCGTAGCACAAGGAAGACAATAGCGACAGGCGAGCTCAAGCTTTATCAGACATTTCAGGTAATCCAGATTTATGAAGGACGAGGAGAATGGGCGGAGTCTTGTAACGGCCACTTCATCAATTTCATCGCGGACCCTTGAAGCTATTGTGTAAGGTGGCAGCTTTGCGATAAGCCCCTTATCACGGACTATTATTCTGCCGAAGCCACCACGGATGAACTTGATTTCCGAGCTCACCTCCGACGTCATGCCGCTGACGGCTGAACATTTGTGATACCAAAGGTCCAGCAGTGATAATATTCGGAATAGATGGGTTGACAAGTTGAGATAATAGTTGAGCTGGTAAAGAATTTCATTCTCTTCATAAATGCCCGAAATCCTAACGAAAACTGTTCATAATCGATACTGAACATATCATAGAGGGAAATGAGAGACAACAGGATACAAGTAAATGAGGGATAACAGGATACAAGTACTGTGTAAAAGAAAAAGCGTCAAACCGTTCGTGTTGGCTGCTGAGACGCACGCCTCGACGGGATATAGTCGAAGATCCGATTTTTCCAAGTGAGCCCAACACCACCGCTCTCATCACCCGCATCAACGAGCTGCTCCGTCCGCTCCCCCTCCTCGTGCCAAATCTTCATCAGACTCGCAGGCGTATACACACTCTCAAAGGTACCTTCGCGGTGTGCATCCACACCCACTCTCGCGTACACATCTGGATCCGGCGCCGGAACCATTCTCGCCAAAACAGCCCTGATAAAAGTCATCAAGTCGTCTGGATTCGCGATCCTCGTTGCTCGCAAGCGTTCTCGCATGAAAACGAGCTCACGGTTCAGGACTCGCGCCGCGGCCACGATCTGCTCTGCAATCTTCTTTTCCAAGGTGCGCCGAACCATGTGTTTAATAAAGGGTTTGACCATCCACCATAGAAACGACCAGCTGCTATTCTTGACTTCATAATCTAGCTTATGGATACAGACGCGGACGGCTTGCAAGGTAAATACCTGCTCTAGCCGTTGTCGGCCAATCGCAATATCTAGGGAGATATCAATACCCCGCTTGTCGAGCGCAAAGCTAGCTATTCCTTCATCACCAAAATATGGTAAGTACGGTGGAGAGTGGACGCGAACCCAGTATCCAAACTCTTGTGCACTGATACTAAGTCCATTCATTGTAACGTTGATGACGCTTGTCATGTCCGTAGTCGTCTCCTTGGAGTGCGTTTTTCGGAGCTCAAAGCTGTTAGTCGCCGTCAAAAGTAAACGATATGGAAGGAAGGACGAGCAGTGAATAGTATGGCCGGGCTCAAGTATCACGTTCTCGAGAAGAAGATCCATTTCTGGAACGGAAATCTCCAGCCTTGGTATCGGTATATGCTGAACTGCACGTATCAAAAGTGGCAGAAAGATATGTAGAGCATCAGCAGGTAACCGAGTGCGCTCATCGCTAAAAGCAGCCGTCAGATGACGCAGGACTTTCTTGGTAGCAGCAATAAGTTTCGTCATAGGTTCATCGCGGGAGACAGAATGAAGTGTTCGAGCCAATTGATCGTAAAAATCAACTAGGTCCTGATCAGAGTCGGCACTAGCTTCTTTGATTTTCGCTCCTAACGTGCTAACAGACTCGTCGATTGAATCGTAAAAACCTGGGTCGGTCAGTAGGCTAAAGAGTGTAGATCCAACTTTGTTAAAAGACTCCTGAAATTTTTCATCATCCTGATAGTTCTTCATCATTTTATTGAACTTCTCTTCCAGGACCCTCCAATCATCACGATTACCAAATGATGATATGAAGGTCCAGAGCTTTCTCGTCGCTTCATTGAGTTCCTCATTCACCTCTATCCCTTCCTCGACTTCGGCAGCCGTTGAGCCTATGGCGCGATAATATATCATCGCATAACGTTGAATAATTTGCGATATTGTATCGGCTGAATTGGAGTAATCCTCCCTTTTGCGTAGGCCGTCCACCGTTTGCTTAACACGACGTATTAAAAGCTTCTTCTGCTCGCCGGTTACATTCCTTTCCGTGCTCTCAATAGCCTCTTGACCCGCTTGTTTGGCCCCGTTTCTGGTGATATCAATGACTCGTTCTGCTTCTTGCATAACATCACTAGTTGTCGGAGGTTGTTCTTCCGCGGAGCCATTTCCTCCAATGGCATCTTTTTGCGGCTCCGAGGGCTCAATCTGCTCCGAGACTTCAGCCGCGGCAGCTGACACAGAAGAAGCTGTGTCTGCAAAAATTTGACGTGAGACTGTCGTTAAATCGCCGACCAACAAACGAAAGTCAGAATTGGTCATTAAAAGACTCGAAATCGTGCGAAAACTTTCATATGCTGTTCAGCCATCAGTATAACAAACCAACCAAAGCAACAATGCCGCATGGGTAGGATCAAATACCAGCTGCAGAATCTGCCCGTGCCTTGGACAGCGCCGCCGTCTGAGCAAGGCCAGGTACGTCGACAGAAGCTCTGGACCTCGAGAGATTCCAGATAATTTCTTGCAATTGATCATCTCCATTCTTTGTAAGTACAACCTCTATGAATGCCCGTATCCATGCTTTGAAGTCCTGGACTAGCTGGCGACCTCCACTGCTGAGAGTTGGGTTATCCGGGTTGAGGAGGTCGGAGACCAGAAGGGCCCGAAGATGTGCGACGATCTGATCGGAAGACGGCATAAACCCAGAGCAAACTGCACGGACCATCTCGTAACCGTGCAGCTTGTCCTGCAGCTGTCGCTGCAGGTGGGTATTGGTCTCATGTTGCGGGAGGAGCGGTTCGTTTTCGCCGTGAGTGGGCTTGCGGGACCTACAGCACGCGAGCATGGATTCCATGCTGAATAGTCGAGTCAGCAATCACAATAAGCAGATTGAGCCACAGCACTGGGTGCGAGTTCTTCTCGTACATCAGGTATTATCTTCCAGGTCAGTCACGATGATATCTATGAGTAGGGAAACGATCAAACGATTGGATTGAATTGTCCAATTATTACCAAACAAAACTCATAAACAGCAGCCTTTGACAACAGCTAGCTAGCTAGATTCGTGATTAGTTAGGAGGACCTGTGAACCTGAGGAGCTCCTCGAGCTGGAAACGAGCGCGCAGTTGGCAAGCTGCGTCCATGATCGTGAGCGTCACTCATGGCATGACGTCGTTCTGTGGGTGGGAGTGACTAAGCTCTCCAGCCTCAACGCAACAAACAGGGAATATGCGCCAAGACAGAGAGAAGCGTTCTGGAAACTCTCAGCCACAGCAAGAAGCACATCCCGCGACACAGATGCAATGATACTGATAAGACTTCAAATTCGCGCAATGTTAAATAGATTTCCTGAGGAATGATAATTTAACAATCAGTCCTTTGACACGGACTGTAATCTGGAGGGATCGTCAGTTGAAAATGATCAAGGGCTTCTGGCCAGAAAGTTGTGGTTTGGGGACGATGAAACCGTAGTATGGGATCAAAGTTTAGGGACGGCCCGACGACATTTGCAAGTCGGCACCGGTTTCAAAGCCTTACTACTGATAACTCGACTCTTGAAGACATTGTCATGATTAATTCGAGATCCAGAACCGTGTCTTATCATCGTGGAAGACTGCGAACCAAAAAACTCCACTTGTGGACAGCCGATCCAGCGGGATGATCTTTTCCCGGAGACTCACGAACTGCAAACTGGACAGTTTGCAACAACAGCCAATATCTTCACGTCGGCTGGACAATAAGATTTATCAAGCAATGTAACGAGGGCAAGGATCGGAATTCTCACAAATTTGTCCATAACGCCGAGTCTTTCAAGAGGATTTGATTGTCACCCAAACGAACCGACTATTATATTGGGTGACCGGCATCCAGCGGAACTCGACATTGTTTCGTGATAATGATGATCTGCAGCCTGACAGTAATTAGGTGCTTAAGCAGACCTGGCATCAGGTACCATTCTCAGGGCTCGGTCGGCCTTAGAACGAAGCCCAGGGCCGACATGGAATGCTAAGAATCCATATACATAGATTCCATCTCAGTTGAAAGGATGATCCTTCGCATCCGAAAACAGATGAGGGTCCGATAGACACGATGTTGCAACCCTATGAAGATGGGCACAAAGGGCGATAAAGAATAATACTTGAAAAGGGAAGGGGGCCTCGTTGCACATCCCTTGAGTCAGCCTTGGGGCGACGGTACAGTAAGTCACCAGGAAGATCGCTCTGCTATTTTTGTTTGCCTTTGTCTCACGATTGCACTCGTATTCTTCTTCGGAAATAAGAACATCTGAAGCACAATCAATTTTGGATTCCGCGTTGGATGCAAATTGGATTGCGATTCTGGCTGAATTTGAATGACAACAAGTGACGAGTCCAGATGATCAAGGTCTGATAATAATTTTCGATAAAGATTAAACAAAAAAAGGGGGAAATTCGTCGAATAATGATAAGTATTTTTCCCACCGAAAGCCACGTCTTGTTGGGGGCCCAACCTTTTTCCGAGATTCTGGGAGAACAACAACGAGAGAATGGCCCCTGTTCCCTGCATGCACACGACGGATGGGAGGCTAAGGGCAAAAGAAAGTTCTTTGACACCTCTGATGCATTAGCACCCGTCCGCTGGCGTGGCATCCCAACTGGCTTGGCTACCAGGGCCGCAGGGCTTTGACTGGACGAGGATCAAGCGCAAGGAGAGAGCTCGACCCAAGCAGTTTGACAGCAGTGCTGTTGGGAGGACGATTGTTAATCATACTTCAGCTGTTATTGTTGCTTTTCTCGAGGATCAAGGGACAAATCCAGAAAAAAACAGGGGTGTCAAAAGCAATCATAATGATGACGAGTAGAAGGGCGAATTATTCGGCAACTTAGGCACGAAGTTGTGGTCAACATGTAATATGGACGGGGCCAACGCTATGGTTCCGATCAAGATAATTCTGGGTCGAACGAGAACTGACTGACTGCTGGATCGAAATCAACGAGTCATCCATCCAGCCAGCATCAGCCGAGGTTTGAAGCACACCTGAAACCGACCAGGCAAGATAGAGGGAGCAGGCTCTGACTTTATAGGCTTCAAGTGCGCTGGAGGAGTTATGGCACAATCCGTCACGGTGATGAGTCAACGTTGCTTTTCGTGTATCAGACTTTCGGGTTCTCCGCATGGAGACCACTCCCAAACCTTCACGCACGAAAAGGAAGCACCGGCTGAGGGCATCTTTCGCAGAGACGCGGCATGTTCATTGGTGATTTTGGCCATTACTCCTTGCGGTGTCGACCCGACATCGCCCGATCGGAACTGTGAAGTCCATTTGGAGGCCGCGAAAGCTCTCACAAGCTGAGGTCGCAATTTCCTGGAACTCGCTCTCCTTCATCGGGGGGGCTGCGCTAGCCCTCACCTCTCCCTCGACTCCCTCGCCCCCCCAGATTCAACCCTGGCACCCGCTTCATATATGTAAGGGCCTGGATCCGCCCTAGCTTTCCAATGCGCTTGTCCACAATCATAAATCACCACCACCACCTCTCTCGCTGCTCGACACTTCTTTTTGCTTCATCTTTGGCTGCTAGACCTGCTACACGGTATCCTTCGTTCCACGCTATAGTCCCTCTGTCCTCGACAATACGCACAATGAGTCACTCTCTCCCTCGCTTTCAGCAGCTGAGTGCTGTCCATACATCGACACCAACACATGGCCCTGCTGTGTGAGTAGCCAGCTTGATCAACGCTTCATCTACTTCTGAGTGCTAACCATGGTTCTGTGTCTAGAGATGGAAACTTCGACACTGCCAATCCTGGCTATATTCGCAAGTACCTTCGTACATACGGCCTCACTCCTCCTCACGTCGATAGTTACGAGGTTCAGAAGACAAGATGTTGGTCATCAAGAACACACCTCCAATGGGAACCCTGATGCTGATTTGCCTCTGCTCAGGTCTCACACAGTTAGCACTGAAGACAACTGCTATAGATAAATTTCTTTTTCTTTGCACCCTTCGCAAGAACAATGTCCATCTATTCTATCGCCTAGTGATCGATCACTTGAAGGTACGTCCGTTCCATACCCTGTGGAAGAGCCACTATTCCGGGAACAAGCAATCTAACCTATCGTGTAGGAATTGACGCCGTTGATTTATACTCCCGTGGTTGGAGAAGCTTGTTTAAAATGGTCGGAAATTTATCAACAACCTGAAGGTAACACCATCAAAATCCCTGGTACTGGAGAAGATCACATGCTAACATCACCATTAGGAATGTACATCAGCTACGATGATCGCGGCAACATTGCTACTGTCCTACAAAACTGGCCTCAGCCAAACGTTGAGATCACATGTATCACCGATGGCTCTAGAATTCTGGGGCTAGGTGACCTCGGTATCAATGGCATGGGTATTCCAATTGGGAAACTCGCACTTTATACTGCCTGTGCTGGCATTAGACCCGAGGTCACTCTTCCTCTCACATTAGACCTGGGGACGGGTAACAAAGCCCTGAGGGAAGACCCGTTATATATGGGCAGTCGCAGAGAGAAGATTAGTGCTGAGCAGGAGATTGAATTCCTCGATGAGCTGATGACCGCTCTGACAGAAAGGTGGCCAGGGTGAGTCATCTCAACAAGATCTTTTATGATACAGTTACAAAAGCTAACTCGAGCCATAGCATCGTCATCCAGTTCGAGGATTTTAAGAATCCCTTCCCAGCTCTGGAGCGATATCGTCATGTCTACACCTCCTTCAATGATGATATCCAAGGTACAGGTGCCGTTATTTTGGCTGGTGTGATGAATGCTGTCAAAAAGTCCGGCATTCCACCCCAACATCACAAGGCCGTGTTTTTGGGAGCAGGAAGTGCCGGTGTCGGTGTTGCCAAACAGATAGTCGACTACTTTGTCCGCGAAGGAATGACAGAAGACGAAGCTCGAGGTTGTTTCTACCTTGTGGACACCAAGGGTCTCGTCACAGCCGATCGTGGCGACAGGCTGGCCCAACACAAAATCTACTTTGCTCGTAAAGACAATGCGGGCCAGCAATTCAAAACTTTGGAAGAGGTCGTGGACTACGTGAAGCCTACCATGCTCATGGGGCTGTCTACACTTGGAGGTGTCTTCACACCAGACATTTTGAAGAAGATGGGTGACTGGAACAAGCACCCAATCATTTTCCCACTCTCAAACCCTTCTTCGAATTCGGAATGTAACTTTGAGGCTGCTGTTATCAACACTGATGGACGTTGTCTCTTCGCGTCTGGCTCTCCATTCCAGCCCTTCTCCTACACAAACCAAGCAGGGGAAACGAAAACATACCATCCTGGACAAGGTAACAACATGTATGTCTTCCCTGGTATCGGTCTGGGCGCGATCCTCTCGAAAGCGGTGGAAATCACCGATTCCATGATTTACGCCTCCGCTCGGCTGCTTGGCGAAGCCTTGACGCCCCAAGAAATCGAAAACGGACTTCTCTACCCCGACATCACCAGAATCAGAGAGGTCAGTGTCTATGTTACCCGCGGAGTGATCCGTGCTGCCCAAGAAGCCAAGGTAGACCGAGAGACCGGAATTCGCGGGTTCTCTGACGTTGATCTTGATGCCTGGATCAAGGCTCGGATGTACAACCCTCACGAAGAAGTCCACTCTCTGGAGAGAGAAGTTGGTCTTCTTCTTTCCTCGTTCAGCCGTCTCGGCAGCAACGGGAGCAATGGGGCGGAAACCCCCACCAGCCAGGATGGAAGTGGTCACAGCTCGAAGCTTTGATTGATGCTTCACGCCTTGGTCTCTCTCTTTTTACGTCTTCCCAGCCAGCTTTCTTTTTCTTCCACCTTTCATTGCATTCTACGGTTATGGATCGGTTAGAGTGGTGGTTACACAGCGAATCCGAGATCAAAAAGTCCTATCATGAGTATTCCCAAATTTGTTTCGTTACGTTCTGACTATGGAAGCTGATGACCCCCTCCCGGAAGTCCTTGATATCCCTGTTTTTTGCGCATTCGGGGTACTCATGAGAATACTTACTTTGTCTTGAAAGTTCCTCTATGCATTTGTGGCCTGGTCAAATTGTTTTGTTCTCAGCTTGATACTACTATTCTACATACATGGGGTCTTTCTCCTAACACATTTAATATCTCTTGAATATCAATCACGATTCGCTTTGTTACTTGGTAGCTTCGTGGCATCTCACCACAATGACGCCACTATCCCATACTGTAAAGTAGTAATCACCCACCCCGCCTCCAAGCCATCTTATCGCCCAACATTAAACTGTTCCTCTTCAACACCACGTGGTTCTCCAAAAATCCGGGGAAAGCTCTCCCCTGCAGCCTGACAGGACAGGGGCAGATCTCCACCTGTCAAAAGAACGCCTTTAGATCGTTGCGAATCCCGCTGGTTGTTTTTTGGGAGCGTCTCGGAGTACTTCCGTGAACAGTACTATAAATAAGATTAAGCTTGCCCTGGAGCTTTTTTGGATGCACTTTTGTTTTCTCCCCAGATTGTCGGGTCTTTGTCCGTCGATCCTAGCGTGCTCCACTTATATCCGCGCCGCCGCCACTATAATATTTTATTTTACTCTGCGTGTTTGTAAGTTGAAGGTTGCTTTGTGCATGGAGGGGGGTCGGGAGTCAGGTCGAACTTGCTCAATCGGGAAAGTGGGACAGGACATTGGGCGGGCGGGAAGTGGCGCGAGAAGATGATCCATTGCTCTCACTCACATACGTTAGTAGTTATCGCAGGATTGACTCGGCTTTGCTAAGCCTGTGGAGTTGTAGGTATCCTGGAGCCGACAGATGGATCATGTTGTTCTTTCAGTTTTGCGGAGGTGTCCACCACAAAGTAATGACTCAAGATAGGGTGTTGTTTTCGGGTTGACTATCCTTATCGTACTGTACGAGCCTTAGGATTGCTGAGGGGATGACCAGGCTCTTTTTGCCCGTCTCTTTTTGCCCGTCAATAAGGGGGCTTAGGTCCTAAATTTACCCCTAACCTCTAGGCTCTAAAGGTGTTGTGCTCCAGTAAAACCTCATGAGTGCTTTACCGGAAACTAATTTAGAGGGATTATTAACACTTAGGGATGGACATATTAAAGTAAAATAAAAAATGAACACCTGAAGTAACCAAGTCGCAGTCGATACTCTTTCATTATGCTTACTGTATCTCTAAGCCCTTAGAAACGTTGAATACACTTCAGGAGTGATAGTGCTCATGGTTATATCAGAGTTTTGGGATGCTAGCGTGACTAGAATTCGAGTATTTCAGCGACAAGGGACGGGGTGAGTATAATTGCCAGATATCTACAAATGATTGCTAATTGCCCGCGAACTGACTTACAATAGGTTGGGCTTCCTCCAAACCGGATGATCCAGTCTTACTACGGAGTTGACTGAGGGAATAAGCAACTCAAGATCAAACCCAAAGCTTAGAATAGCAATTTTCATTAATATTAGGCCTATGAGGGAGAATCAATCGCGTAACTAAGACCATAATTCAAAATTTTCAAGAGCTTAAGCATTCGAGCAAGCAGAGAACATCCACCACAAGGCGATGAATCAAGCCAAACCAACTTCTTCAAGATAGCTACTCCGTAATGGCCATCAAATCTTTTTCACTCAAACGCCGTACTATACCGTTCAGAAAACCAAACTAAACTCAACATCTCTCAGCTCCACGTCGAGTGATTGAGATTTCATTTGCGGCAACAGGTTTCTCGTCCTCTCCCTGTTCCGCTTCAAGGGCGTTCATTTCCTCTTCTCGCGCATCATATTGGTGGTAGAGGAACCAGAAAATGACTCCTGCAATAGCAGAAGCCACGGCCAAACCAGTATACATCCACTATAGCAGATAAATCGTGAGCAAATAATAGGATGTAAAAGGGATAGGATACCACTCACGATGAGCTTGGGATGTTTCGCAGTTGGCGATATCGCAATGCCAAGCGCAGCGCCCAAAGCACTTGTCAACAAGAATAGTGCCGTGACAAACGATTTCATAGAAGCAGGAGCTTTAGTGTAAGCGTATTCGAGCCCAGTGACGCTAGTGAAAATCTCGGACAAACCGACGAA
The DNA here is from genome assembly GCA_029850275.1 of Chrysosporium keratinophilum. Taxonomy (NCBI): domain Eukaryota; kingdom Fungi; phylum Ascomycota; class Eurotiomycetes; order Onygenales; family Onygenaceae; genus Chrysosporium; species Chrysosporium keratinophilum. The sequence continues at coordinate 255,823 of JARBIX010000012.1, forward strand.
GAGATAGGCTGGGGTCTGTATCGCAACGTGGATACGATTGCCCAACAATCCGTCGTTGCTCGCTGGGCATTTCTTTGGAAAGCTATAGCAAGGGGGTTTGGTGTAGATCAGATGTTGAACAATAGCGGCATACGCCATGGAAAGGGAAGCAAGGAAGAAACCAGTCGTAATGCGACTGATCGGTTTGAAGGGAATTCCTGCTCCCTTGTTAGTATAACAACTTATGATTGAAGGGATACTGGGAAATTATTACCGATTTTGCGTAAAAAGGGATATAGAAGTCTGTCGCAAATAGGAATAAAGATAATGATGGTCAATGGATCAATGTTCTGCATGATATCATTGGGAATCCCATGAAGCTCCATGGTGCCTGCTTGGGATATGAAGTTGTTCAGCATCTGTTGCTGGCAAACCCAATAAATCGGGTAGTATCTGAGAACGGCGTTAGCACAGCCCATCTAATGGAAAAGGGTCACTGCATACATGAAAACTTTGCATCCCACCAGGGTACGCTTCATCTCTTCAACAAAGTGGTCATCCCAAAGGAAGCCATGGGATTGATTTCCGCGGGCAATTTGATAAGAGGGCTTCGCAGAATCCAGCTTCCCTTTGTTTTTGAAACCAATCCATATAATTTTAAGAGCGTTTGGGATGACCGAGCCCTTCGGGGGACGCACGATGTAGTACTTTCTCCCGAGGATAGTTACTGCAAACGACACGAGGAACATGCACATTGGGAGCAGAAATGCGGCCCAGAAGTTAACATGTTTTTCCAACTGGGTGGTCGCAATAGAGGAAAGAGACCCAAGGTTGATGCACATGTAGAAAATCATATCTAGGCCCGGCGGAGTTAGTGTCGAATCACAAACCAAGGACATGCTGGGAGAACGTACAAACCCGTTCAATTGTTCGAGCAGGATCTTCAATGACCCTTTCACCGGATTTCAATGTTTTAACAGCAAGCTTCTTGATTTTAATTTGTTCTGCAATCAAGGGCGAAATATTGGCTTTGATCCCGCCTGTTCCAAGTCCGATGACAATCATAGCCACTATTAGACCACCAAACGCTGCATTGTGCAAGATCGCCGTAGGAATTGAAGTACAAATCAGGATGACGAGTCCAATAACATAGATCACGGCGGATATAACGATCGTGATGTATTTTCCCAAATACTGGTCGGCGATTATGCCACCAAGAGTGGGAGTTATATAGCACCAAAACTAGGATAATCAGCATGATGGCCAATACCTGAACGAGTTGGGTGTTGAAGGGCCCACCTGGAAGAAGCTCGTTAACCCGGTTGCAACGGATTGGCCACGTCCTATCGGGTGCATTAGCGATGAAGATGCGTTACACCCAAAAACGCTTGACGAACCTAATGCCCCTGGAGTTGGGCTACCGGGTTTGTACGGATTTTCAATATAGTTCTAGAAGATCGGGTTAGATCCCTATTCAACAAAAGTCGCGGAAGTTTGCTGTTATACAAACCTGGAAAGGCCCAGTGATTCCATAATATGCGAATCTTTCACACAGTTCAACGACAGCAACAAGGAAGGCGGATTTCGGCAAGCGACCCGCTACTCTCCTCAGGGTTTTCAGCTCCTCCTCAGTAGGAGTATCCTCATCTACCTCTTCAAAGTCCCCGCTTTCACCGGACTCGACAACGGGCTCAACCGGCTCTCCTTTTGGTTCAATGCCACAGAAGCTATCAGCAGAATGAATTTTCATAGCCCCAGATTCTACCCGGTCGACGGTTCTAAAGACTGTTAGCTCCGTGGTGCTGGTCATTGCGAAGATACTGATGACCTACGCCGTTGTGCCACCTGCTTTCTCTGACATCTCAGCAGAAATTCGATCCATGACCAGAATGAAAAAAGACGTAAAGTCGGTGTTGGGTATATGAAAAGTGATTGGGTTGGGATATATGAAAAGACCCCAGCTTCCTGATAAAATCGAGGCACGCGGGATATAATAATTCAATTGGAATTGACGCGGGGAAACCCAGAGAGTTTTGGCACCGTAGCAACCGGAAGCAAAGATTGAAATAAGTTCATATTTCTAGAACCTTTGTATGATTCATCACAGCCCGCAGGTGGTGATGACCGCTTTGTAGATACCATTGCATTGGCAGTATTCCCTGGTTGACACATAGCTAACCAAAAGTGCGTATTTAAGCCGAGGCTTACAAGTTAAGCTGAGGAGGCTAGCAGTGAGATATTCTCCCATAAGGATTCAATCTCTCGCCCATCAGGAGTTGACAACTCGAGTATAGCTCTGACTATTCCCTCGCGCAGTTACGCATAAAATGCTTGGATGTCGTATGCGCATGGCTGGGCTTTGCCCAGCTTCAATCACATATACCACATTTCATCCTCGTAACCAGCTGGTAGATGTGGCCGCATGGAAATAGAATAAGAGTTGGCTCACAACGGAAAGCCCAAAACCCAGAACCGTTTGATTTGAATGGTCCGTTCCATAGATTTGGCCCCATACCATGGATAGCACGGGGAAAGTTAAGAAGGTTGCAGCGTCCATTCCAAACATATCAAACGTTCCATCAAAGAGTCTGATAAAAATGCATTCTGAGCAGCTGCCTGCTGGCTCTTCAATCTCACGCAGGAGTGCTCTCCCTGTCAAGGGAAACCATTCCAGGTATTAAGAGCGTTAATTCGCTGAATAAAAATAAGAAAACTTGTATCATCAAAGCTGGTCAATGAGCATGGAATATACAGCGGAAGAGCAACGTTACAACTGGCACTCAAGTTTCCGCCGAACTTTCCAGCCTGTATTCAGCGGCCGCCGGCACCCGAGCGGGGTAGTTCATAGTATCATAGTCCATGGAACAGCATCCGTCCTCCAGCATGCTTTCTTTTAACATGGAAGACTTCGTGAGAACCAGATTGTTTGTCTGCTACGGTTCGACCAGAAAATGTCAAACGGGTTGACCGGAATTCACGTAGTATTTTGAGATGCTCAAACCTCTAGATCCGGTTGATTCAATCAATAAAGCCAAATAAAAATCATATGTGGCAACACAACATGTTCGAGCAACTGAAAAGAGTTCATTGCTTCAAAATGACTATGGAGCGTCGTCGCTTTCGTCGTCGGGCTGAGCTTGGTCGTCGTTTTAACCTATCTGTGTGTCAGGGATATAAGACGGAATCACAAAATTAAGCATTTAACGAACAGTTGGATCCGACCATTTCTTCAGACTCCTGGAATGCGGCGACACAACATGATCCTCTTACTCTGAAGATGACTGAGCAAGGCCGGGGATTGCCCCCTTCGCTTTTCTGATGGCCTCCTTTGCATTCTGCAATTCTTCCTCATTGGCACCCTGTCCCTCCGCTGCGAGCTGTAGGAAATGGATCGTGGTCAGCATCGGGGTTGGGCATCTGACCTTCGTCAAGCTGGGACTGAAGAACTTACCACAAACCCCCCAAGTGTATTCATCGCGTCTCTTGCGAGCCGTTCCACCTCGGCCAACACTTTCTTGGTCTCCTCATATGCCAGGCGCTAATTGAGTGAGTCAAAAACCCCCAGTCAAGGATCATAGTACTAAACCCGAAGAGTCGTGCTGTGGTAGATTCGTAAAGACCTACTTCTTGCTTCAACATCCATTCTGCATTTTCTTCACCATCCTTAACCCCTTGCTCTGCCTTCAGAATCCTCTGTTCTTGATTTCGTAGCTCAGTGTGGTAAGAAGCTTCTTCTCGTACCAGACGGTTGAGTTTCGCTGTCTCCTTGGGCAGAACAATCTGGCTCTTTGAGCGTAAATCGGCCATGTTTGTCTAATTCGTGAATTGAGAGAATGGTCTAGATTTGCAGCAAACTGACAGCAATATTTTCTATGAACTCGAGATGTTAGGTACTACTATATAGTTTTTGATTCCCAGTGTAATCGTTGACACTCAAAGTTAATAAAAAGTGCATCTAGCGGGGAGCGGTCCTGAACCATCGATGAGAGAAAAGGATAGGAAGCAAAAAGAAAACGGCAGTTAAAACTTAGTGAGGGTCGCATTGACCGAGCTTCCAAACGATGAAGCTCTGGGCTGGAAGCTTCACAGCAACCCCGCGCCATGGTGGGGTAGAACGGTATATATCTTTGTAGGGGATAAAAGCTATGAGTGAAAGACAGAAGATAGGACTTACCTCGGGGCAAGAATCAATGTGAATCTGAAGTTAATTGTTCCAATTTTCCGTTTTCAAAACCAGGCGTTGACTTGGGGAAGATTTGAAGGAACCAGCTGGTTGTCATCCCACCTCGACGGTGCGATAAATTCACGTGACCTGCCGGTTTCGGGCGTGAGCTTCAGTTGTATACAGCTTTCAACGGGATAAAAGATAATGGAAAGGTGGTTTGAGTACATGGAAAGTTTTGCTGGCTGTTCCATGGAAGCGAAGCTACTAATGGAAATGTGGTATCATATTTCTTCGCTGCGGTCGTCAATCTATGTCCCTACTTCAACAACGACGCAGAGAGCCGGGCCTCGCCGGCTTTCATACAAGCCCATTTGGTTTGCAATCCGCAAAGCTACCTCCTTCCACTGCACAGACACCTTGACCAGTCCAGTAGGTATTTTGCCTGGTGATCCTTCAGACTGCGGTTCCTCCGCCCGCCACCCGAGCTTGCGATCCTCAATCTCGTCGTCGTCATATGCGCCCTTCCCCCTTATCCTACCCCAAAATCCAATTTTTCGCTTTTCCTGTACCTTGGGAGCACTTTCGGGAATGGTCTGCGTCTCGCCCGGCTCGTATATTCTATGCCCAGAGGACGTGAGTCTGGCCTTCATTGATGATGTCAATTCTGCCACGACTGCCGGTTGACGCCAGAACTCCATCGAGTTTTCTTCGCCCTTGAGTCGAATGAGCTTGACGACTTCGTCGACAGGAAAGCCAACCACTTGAGGTTCTGTCGTGTCCGTGTAAGCGTTACTAACGGCGTCTTGAAGATTGGACACTGAAGACGGGACCAGGATGAATATGGTTTTGTAAAGTCCAGCTGCACCTTGCGATGCTAGTAACGGATCAACGTATGTGCTCAGGATGGCGTTAATGCGCTGAGTTCGAGTATCTGCGAGTTGTACCTGAAGAGGCTGTTGAGGCTGTGAATTGTGGACATATTTGAAGTCGCTCTCGTTGAAGGGTCGCGATGAAACCGATTCTTCGTACGACGGAACAGGATCGTCGGGTAAATGGTCCATGACGAAAGGACTTGGGAGTTAGGAGTCGATGAGGAGGGATGCTCGCCGGAACCTGTTTACTCAATAGATGTTTGAACTTGAGGTAAGTATCAGGTGTTCAACCAAAGGCAGGGCTAATAAATGCCTCAATATCTGCAGTGAGATCGCAGGGCTTGGATGTATGTACTTAGATTTAGTATGCGGTTATCATATTAGGGCGAGGAAAGGAATGCCGGCATTAGAAGAGAGCAATGTGGTGGGGTTCAGCCTGGTCACGATGCCAGCCAATCTTGTGAAATCACGGAGCTCGGCGCGTTCAACTGAAAACGACGACACTGTCCGGGGTGTCGGATTCCCGATTTGACACGCGCAGAACGAATTGCCCTATCAAGTCTTTCCGCCGCGGAGGGGCAGTGTTTGCAGGGTTGCAGCGGCGAGACACGCTAACCCATTAGGCCTAGTAAGCGGGTCGGGCAGTGAGGCTCAACGCGTGGTCCCGTTTGGGTTTGGCGCCGCCAGCCGCTCAGCCTCCAAACTCGAGCTGCGTCATGATTGGGTCTCCAAAATGCCGAGATATCCAGTGTCAAGATGCTTGGCTTGCTCTCGAAGTCCCTCGTTAGTCGTTACGGGAGTTGGAGGACGCGGGTTACAGTACGAGAAATGCTTCGCCTTGCCACCAATGTAGCGGGTTCGACCGGTCGAATAATGTTGCTGATGTCCTCCACGCTGTTGTGATTATTCGTCATGAGGAGGTCGCTTAATGATAAACCTCTTCGACCATCATCGTGAGATCATTATTGTTTCCACGGTCAGAGTCCATTATTGACAGGAGTGGTCACACCATAAGCTGTGTGTAGATGCTTCGTGGGCGTGGTCAATTGGAGAACCTTACCCCGGGAGACGCTGCCGTGGATCCATGAGCCTCCGCTCTTCAAGCCCGGTGGATCAGGCAACATCTCGTGACATCTTGCTAGTCATCTAGCGCCATGGTTCCGCGCATCTCGATTGTTTATGCTTGCACCACGCGAAGATATGAATAAACGAATCTTGGGAGTCTCCTCTCGATAATACGCCGAGTGTCAGATATAAAAGCGCGCTTGCACCCTCCAGTCTAAACCTGTGAATCTTCACTCCTACTTTGCCTACATTCCATCCGTCTGGTTTTGCCGGTGTAACTTCCTATCTATCCAGCTCTATTGCTCCAACATCGAAGAGCAACCAATCGAGGTATTTCGCAGCCATGTGGTCAGTCAGCTTCCCAACAGTTGTATTAAGAAGTTCTCGGTCCTAACACGGTCAACGCTAGGTACAACGTGTCTGAGCCCCATGAGTATCTGGTCATTACCGGAGGAGGGGTGAAAGATGTACTCATCAAGAAGACAGCTTTTGTGCTGCCGTGGCAGAAGGTATGATCGATCCTTTGTTTTGTCCATTATTGAGTGCAGATGCTGAACTGCCCTACAGTGCCGCAGGATCTCGATCTCTCCTTTCGATTTCTCCCTCAATCTGCAGGCAATGACCATCGAGAAACTTCAATTTGCTCTGCCGGCAGTCTTTACCATCGGACCCGATAACAATATCGAAGCTCTTAAGAAATATGCGCTTCTTCTCTCTGGAGAAGCTGATGGTGTCGAGACTGATTTGACGACGCGAACAAAGGGGAACCATGTGCAAGACATTGTCAAGGGCATCATTGAGGGCGAGACCCGTGTGATCGTCTCTAGCATGACAATGGAGGAGATTTTCAAGGAGAGGCAAATCTTCAAACAACATGTCATTGACAATGTTCAAAAGGAGCTGGATCAATTTGGTCTTCGCATGTACGTTCCGTTTCTCCTCTCTCATTACATGGCTAAAGCTGACTGCCATCTGCAGCTACAATGCAAACGTCAAGGAGCTCCAGGATGCCCCTGGAAGCGAATATTTCAGCTACCTCAGCAGGAAAGCGCATGAAGGCGCGCTTAATCAAGCCAAGATTGATGTTGCGGAAGCGCGAATGAGGGGAGAAATCGGAGAGGCCGAGAAGCGAGGCAAGACCAAGCAGGAAATCTCTAAGATCGATGCAGAGACCGCTGTTTTGGAGACGAAGCGTCGAAGCGAAAAGGCCCAGGCAGATGCGCAGCTTACCAACCGCCAAACAGAACTCGATATGGACATCCGGCTGAAGAAGATTACAGCGCAGCGCCAGTCTGAAATGAAGGACGCTGAACTGCAGCGACAAGTCGAGACCACACGTGCCGAAACCGAATTGGAGAGACTCAGGGCGCAAGACGTTACAAAGAGCAAAGTAGCCAAGGAGTCGGCGCAAGAAGATGCCGATGCTGACTTCTATACGCAAACCAAGAGCGCAGATGCGAAGCTGTACAAGGATAGGATGGAAGCAGATGCACGATGTACGTTCGTCCGATATATCAGTGTCGGTCTAGTGCTAACGCATATTAGTTTATCATGAAACAAAGACTGCAGAAGCAGCTTTCTTTTCAAAGAAAAAGGAAGCAGAGGGTCTGATGGAAATGGCCAAGGCCTACGGTGCGATGTCCGAGGCTTTTGGCGGCCCACAAGGTCTCCTGCAGTACATGATGATCCAAAACAACACGTACGAGAAACTCGCCGTTGCCAACGGCAATGCAGTGCGTGGAATGGAACCAAAGATCACCGTTTGGAATACTGGTATGTCACCCTTGCCCGTTCAGATTGTGTCTTTGGGTTCTTACTTACTCGATTCAACTAGGCTCCGGCGACGCCTCACAAGATTCGACCGCTCCTATCAGAAACCTCATGCAGAGTCTGCCTCCACTCTTTTCCACCATCCATGACCAGACCGGTATTGCTCCACCCAACTGGATGGTTCAGATGCCAAAGACAGGGCAGCAGAACTCAACGGCGACACCCAATGATGTGAAACTCAAGGCACAGAACATGAACTCCGCCAATGCGTAAAGCCCACGATCGCTACCAACTATTTCCTCTCTTTGAAGTGCATGATTGCTTATCAATTTTTTGATAATTTTATTATATTCAGATACCCATATCCTTGACTGTTGCTTCGTGGTGTCTCTGGTTCTCACAAGGTTCGCGGTTCGGACGGACATAATCCCCTGTATACGTTTGCGCTTGCTTTGTGGTCAACAGTCATTCGTGACACTGTTTAGCCTGCTGTATATATTATTAGTTACCAGCCGCCCATATCAACAGTTGTTATTATTCAGCAAGCCCTGGCGCTGACACATCTCGGCTCCCCGGGGGATTGGACACGCTGTAGGGCTCCGTGTGGGGCATCTGCACGTTGTGTGTGGGGTAAGGGCTGGAAGCTTATTATCAAATGCTCGGTCATCCGGACTGCTATGGCACAGCGGCAATTCCTGCACTGCATCATCGAAAAGATAGCCAGAGGGGCGGCTAAGATGACCAAAAGGAAAAGGCTCTCACGTAAAGAAAAACACAATAAGAGTGGACAAATTCCCTTTGAAAACCGACTTCAAAATTCAGCAAATTGAACAAAACAACAGCAGACAAAATGACAAAAACCAACTCATCAAACGCCGGCCAAGGTGCCCTCCCCAGACTATCTCCAGCTGAATTTCGTGCCTACAACAGACTTGCAGAGCGCATGGAGTTATTTGTAAGCTTGGTTCCCTTTTTTTTTACCCAAAGCTACCTGCTCCGAACAATTGTAAACATGTCCAGCTACTTACTACTCCCAAATAGCATAACCACTTCCGCCATTCCTGGTCCATACTCTACGAAGCCTGCACCTCCGGCCGCCGGCCCAAAAACCTCTCTCTCCTCCAGTTTCTCCGTATCGGTCTCGATCTCTACAATCATCTCGAAACTCACCACGCCGTCGAGGAGCAACACATTTTCCCACGTCTTGCGCAGCGTATGCCTGCTTTTCGCAACGAGGTGGATCTAATCAGCCAACATCGTCAGATCCATGTGGGTCTGGTAAAGTTGAATGCGTATCTGGAGGCTTGTAGAGACAAGAAGAGGGAGCTAAGACTGGACGAGCTCAAGGATATCATGGATGGGTTTGGGGATGTGCTTTGGAGCCATTTAGATGAGGAGGTGAGGGAGCTGGGCGCGGAGAATATGCGAAAATATTGGAGCTTGGAAGAGGTGAAGAAGATACCTATGTAGAGGTACAAGTTGGTCTGCATGGTTATCCTTCTTATATTCCTCACCGCTTGCGGATATCGGTTTTGAAGCACTTGTCGGCGTGTCTTTTGAAACGGAAGAAGTACATACGACTCCGATCAGGGAACCCGGATGGAAACGCACGACTGACTCGTGGCGCGGTCGTCTTCCGAGCCCAAAGCCAAGAGCGCAGAAGTACTATGACACTTTTGTCTCAGCATGCTCAGACGACGCGAAGCAACGGGGCAAACCTCTGAAGCGTACTCCGTATGCAGGAGCGATAAAAAGCTGCAATACATCCGAGAACTACTCCTCCTAATAGGTCGCCAACTAGCAATGTAGTAGTGAGAGAAATCGCAAAGAATTGATAAAAACACACTCGGTTATGAGTATTACGCAAGACTACAGAGTAGTTGATTTCCATTGAACATTAGCAAAGCATCCCCATGATAGGGCAAGGATTATCTACCCAACAGACCAATATAAGTCCACTTTCTAACAAACCGCTCCATCGGATAGCTCACCGCTAACGCCCATACAGCCTGTCCAACTGGACTTCGCATGCTCAGCGAATGTAAGTATTTCTAACAAGATTATTGAATATATTCTCATAGCAAACCTGAGTCCAGACTACCATGCAGCCAATATAATCATTTTGCCTTCCAAAGTCGTCTTGAAATTTAGGCACTTCATACAAGTTTCCCATGATATGAGCGTCGAATCCTGTCATGATGACACCCAAAGAGAGGAAAAGAGACCACACTGCAGCTTTTGGGTAGAGGCTGATAGCAGTGCGAAAGCTCATGCTTGTTTCTACCTGTGGCGTTTTTGGGCCGCTGTGTCAACGGCAGCAGGCCCCTTGTCGCACTCAATATCATCTTGGGCGTTCCCCATTTGCTCACGCTCTTCACGTAATGATCGAGTTAGATGAATAAAAACCGTATTCTTATAGAGACTGTATACAGAAACACCTCTTAATGCTTATAGAACCACCCTCTAATATCTGTAAGCAGTTATAGGCCTTCAACTTAGTCAGCGTACGGAGTATCCTGTGCACTGCCGGTCTCATAGGCTGATGGCCACAACACTGGCCGGTACACCTTAGCTTCATGCTGTCGGTCAAATGGCCATCATCTGCACAGCCAATTGCATAACGGCGGAAAGGAGAAACGAATATTCAAGGGGACTAGGCATACCTCTGTCAAAAGGCGATCAAGGCTGCCATCTGTGCCCTGAAAGTTTCCTGCGGTCTACCGCTTGTACAGTAGTATATCCCCTAAGCCTACATAAACTGGCTCCCCAGGGCCCATGTTGAGGACACAGCCAAGCACACAGGCACATCGGGAACCAGGTATCATCAAAAGACGTGGAGATCGGGATACCAAATCTGGTCTTGCCACTCTTCCTTTGATGAGGGAAAGCAAACTCAAGCAACGGAGCTGGACGGATATCGAGGGACTCTTTTGAGGCTGGGTTTAGAATTCTAAAACGCCGTACCACTCAAATTCTGCCCTGGGGCTCCTTGAGAATCAGCACCGTGATTCACTGTTTGTCACGTCTGAATATGAGGCAGACAGTAAGCTCCCTGACATCGGCTGCCTGATAGAAGATGGTAGGTAAACACTGTGATGGGCGATTTAACGTCTGTAGTTTTCAGGGGGAGAGTATATTAGGTCCATCAACAGAATGACAGCAGTTTGCAATTCATGGTTATGATATCCCTCGATCCAAATTTTTATAGAAGACTCATAGAGTATATCAATAGCTCGTGAGTCAACAGAGAAATCGATGATGATGTTTGAGAGGTGAGAATAAGCGTTGGGCCCCAGTTCGATTGTTACGCCGGTCTGGCCAATGGGGGCGGTTGTTTGGCCTGGCGGTAAGTAAAAAGTAAGTTCTGCCAGCAAGTAAATTACATCATTTTCGTTAAAAACGGACTTCTCTTGCTAACATCAATATCAGGACAGAATGCGTTCCGCAAGTGAGTCTGATGGCTCATAAGCCTCTCAGAGTCACATACTATTTAAACACTCGTTTCAACTTACCTCTTTTTTTTGCCCACTTTCTGTTCATCTCTTCACTCACTACGCTCTGTTTTTTTTCCATCGAACCACCTCCATTTTCAACCCAACTTTTGGTAATTTATCAACTCGGCACTGCTGATAAAAGCCTCCTCCTTTACTTCCACATTTATTGAAGCCTCAAGAGCCTAGTTTTGAGCTAACTTCTGTTGACATGGCGGTTCCGTCACTCCTTCAAATTGCTCAAAGATCCTGCGTGAAGCAGGCCAAAGGTGAGCCTGACCTCCCTGTATTTTATACCATGTACTCCGTATCTCGAAGCATCTATCTGATATTAATATAAAAATAGCCATTTACGACTTTGGCGAGCTGCCATACAAGCTTGTCAAACCAATTCTTTTGAGGGTTGAGAACCCCAAGCAGCTGGTAAGTCCTGAACGTGCATCTCCCTCTTCCCCTGTAGTATCAGCTTAGCTAACCCGATCAATACTTAGCATGCCATTGAGACGAACTCGCCTCAGCTCAAGGAGCATATGAGAGAGCTCTGGGTGGAGATGATCAAGCGTGATATTCCGTTCTGGAGGGATATCGAGCTCCCTGAAAACCCAGAGAGCTGGTACGACTTCTACTGCTCGCTAAGGGATGAGGCCTCACGGGAGCTCGAAAAGCAGGCCGAACAGTTCAGGAAGGTGATGAACGGCCTCACGTCCCAAAAGGCCAAGCAATCACCCAAGGTGGTCAATGCGAAGAAGCTGGGCCTTCCGCAGGAAAAGCCCACCAACATGCAGAAGTACGCCAATTTTGACCGCCGGATGGGCGGCCTCGAACCAATCTTCGCCAAGCCTCCACCACCGAAACCCAATGACCGAGGAATCCATCCGGATAAGAAGGAGCCGCTGATGTATTTCGAGACGCCAAAGATGCGTTCTGAGTCGAAGCCGAAGAAGTCGGCCTTGCCAGTCGTCAGAAGAAACGGGCGTCTCTGCGTCCCAACGCACAAGCTCAACACGAAGGCGTCCACTGTTCCTAAAGCGCCAATTTCTCTCGTTGAAGACTATAGGATCGAGCGACGTGTAGCTCAACGTTACGGAGAACGCAAGCCGGAGACAGGAAAGGTTCCGCTTCCTAGTGGAGTGAAAGCATCGAGCCTCAACTCGAGAAAGGAATCCACAGGCACAAGACCGTCTATTCCCCCCCCAACAGGCCGCCCACAAATTAAACCCATGGTATCGTCCTCGAGTCAGGTGAAGACCACCACATCCGCAGCCGGACGGACGCCAACTCCCACGCCAAAACCGACTTATTCCGCGACACCAACACAACGGCTTAGCCTGTATCAGCAAAGTTCCGCCAGCCCATCGCCTCCAAAACGCCGGAGCCCTGTCAACCCCCTTCTCATGCCGAAAAAACGGCCAGCACCTCCACCAGCTCAGAAGTCGACAAATATAACCGCCCAGCCGACTTCTACCAAGCGCCCTGCCCAATCCAGATTCGACGATACGTCATTGACCAACAGGGATAAAAAACCCCGTGTGTCTTAAGCACACAGATTGGGCTCAGCTCTCCGAATACGAAACGAATTTCTTTCGACGATACATTGTACAAAAGGTGGTTTGGCGCTTGGATCGGCTTTATCACTCCCACTATGATACCCTGGACGCATTTTTCTCGATTATGACGATTACGGCGGAGCATTTTACTATTTACCACATTTCCTAGCGGCGTTATCTCTAGGAGACTCGTATTAACCAACCGGGGCGTTCCTTCATGCGAGTTCACTATGATAATGATTTGGCAGCTAGAATGTTCAAAAACATTTTCTCCCACAGATCATACACCAAATGGCAGGTTAGACAGACGAGTGCTTGCTTAATATGAACAGAGGGCTTTTGGGATTCTGGGATTTCCTTTACGGGGTTTAGTTGCTGCGGGTTGGTGCTATCGCCTTTGCGGATGTTTCTCACATGAAGTTACTGTATATTAACTACATTCTCAAAGCCACTATCTAGCCTGATGGGGCATAAATATGACGAAGTCAAAGCTATCATATATTGGGTCTTCCACTGCAAACAGAGGACTGCCAACAGCTTCCATTCGCTGTATGATCTACATAATAGAAACAAAGATAGTATATGCCCTTTTATATTCTCAAAATGCAAAAAGGTAACAATAAAGTCGAATGTGCTAGCATATGCCCATTTACGCCTTGGTTCCCAAATCGCCCTTGAGCGGATAAGTGTCCCCCCGTTCGCCGCTGTAGAAACAAATCGTGCTGGGGTATTCCTTGTCTTGTCGTGCCTTGTCTGCCTGTCGGAAAAGCATCAAATTCAAACGAGCAACCCCTGATCGATCGAAGCGTACAAACGTGCACACGGGTAAGACCATGAGTGTATCTGGTAGTTAGATATGTATGTACTTTGCGAATGCTCCGCCCCCCTCCCTTGCCTCTTGCCTCGACGATGTGGGGCAGGTATTGATTAATCCAACACGGCGACTTTCTTTCATCTCCTCGCTATAAGCTTTTCGCTTTATTTACCTCCTCGAAGCGCTAGGACAAGGTGGAGCGTGGCGCCGCCTTCGAGGTTGTAGTCTTGTGCGGTCTTGTCGTCGGCCCTGTTTGTTGAACGAAATGTATTAGCGAGCTCCTTACCTCGTGTAAATATACTAGTGGACAGAGAAAGGCTGAATTCGAGAAGAAAAGGAGCGCAGGGACACGCGTTTTGTCCAGGGCAGTGCAGGTTGTCTGCATCACATACATCTGTTTTCCGCCAAAAATCAATCGTTGCTGCACTGGTGGAATTCCTTCCTTTTCCTCGACACGTTCCTTTATACGAGAGACCTATAACCCGAGTTTTATCAACCGTTAGCCAAATGTTGCCCATTTCGTCTCCGTGTAAATAGCCTTGCTCGACGTGAATGTGGATCGTAGGACGAGGATGGGAGAGCTGGTGTGGTTTCGCTGCGTACTTTGTAGTCTGGCTCAATATCAAGCTCAATCTCCTTTCCTGTGAGGGTTCGGACTCTTGCTCGTTGACTTGTAGTTAGTTTCTGGCGCTATCCTGTTCACTGCAAGGGAGAAACGGGGTTGGTACTTGATGAGCATTTTGACGTGATGTTCCCAGTGGGCAATCAAGATTGTATGACAGCAAATAATACGGAGCTTTGATGCAGGCAAAATAAAGGATTGAAGGGGTCGAGGAAGAACGGACACAGGTCTGTTGGTTGTCTGGAGAAAAGCGGCGCAACAATGGGAGATTCTTGCGATGAGCGATGAGTGACCAGCAGCAATGGCGGGGGTCTGAAGTGGGGTGTTAATAAGCGCTGCCTGATTGTGATAACGGCAAACACCACCACATCACCACCGCGTTATATGTACATGGCTCTTGCCCACAGATAGGGAACTGTCTCAAAAGATATTATACTCGACTCTTTTGCATAAATTCCGTCGCAAAGGACGATGAGAAAAATACCAGTTTGCCTGGCACTACTCCGTACTGCAGTTGATATACATGGATGGCCACTCCAGGTAGTTAACACTACTCCGGCTGTAAGTTAGCCAAAACACGCAGGGACCGGGCGCATAGTTGAAACGGTAGCCTGTAGCTAGTCTTTTGCTAGATTGATGGGTCATTCGTGTTGAAGTTTCTCTCTGGCCTGGAGGAAGCTGTTCCGATAGCTAAATTGCTGTAACGGGCGAGTGGTGACTCGCAGAGCAACGTAGCTGGGGACACGAGAGACGCGATTATGCTATTAGAATCGTCGCGCGAGCGTCCAGAACATTATGGTCAAAGCTGTGATTCAAATTCGGGGCTCGAATGTCGTGTGGCCAGGCTTTTACATCATGTATGGGGTGCTCGGGAGACGAGCGAGTTTGGGTTCATATTGTCAAATAGATCTATCTTGAATAGCGGAGCAAGTGTTTTGTAGTGTACTGAGTATGTCCTGTACCTTTGGTGAGCGTCCAAAGAAGGTCGATGTACTGTTAGTGAATCCAGGTTCAAACAGTGATGAGCAGTGGCTGGGTCGGAATATATAAGTGTGCGTGAAACAAGCAAGTCGGCGAAAACCTGAAGGCAAATTTTAGCAGGAGAATTACAAAACAAATAGCTCCAGTTGCTAGAGAGCGTTCGTCGAAATAATAGGTTTGAAGCGTTGATGCAAAGTCGAGGTGGTGCGAAGCCAACGCGGAGGTTTGGGCGCGGTGACAATTGCCAAATGCGGCTAGCGTAATGTGGGAACTCCATAAGCGAAAAGAATCGCACACTTCAACTTCCGCACTGTGTGATTCAACGACCAAGACGACAACGACGACACCGAGCTTGCGATCCGGCCAAATCAGTCAAAATGGTAAGAATGCCTTTTCTCCTGTCTTCTGGTTTCAATTGTTTGAAAGAGGAGGACTCCGACATGTTGCGAGTGGGAGGGAAACCGTCGAGGAACCCGCGTACGGCACCGAGATACTTACGAATCACGACGAGTGGGAATGGTACAATCCATTGACGGACTTGCTGCATGTTGATTTTGCGGGCTCCAAAGACGCCGACGCAAAGATGAATATTTTCTGAACCGAAGAGAGGGGTATTTTGGGTGAAAACGCTTGCCACTTCCGCGATTGGGATGTCCGCCCAACTTGACACAGGCCGGGTTTACAAACATCGCTTGACCTTCGAATCCCCTTCCGGAATAGCGCCCGACCGTTGGAAAATCGACTTGCGATGGGAACATTAAGATAAATGCGTGAATGATAGAACGTAACGGCTGATTTGGGCAACTTTGATTTAGGTCAACATTCCGAAAACCCGCCGGACATACTGCAAGTCCAAGCAGTGCCACAAACACACCCAGCACAGAGTCACCCAGTACAAGGCTGGAAAGGTGAGAGCGGCGAACCTTTATTTCCTCCGGAAGACCTCGACGTTCAATCTTGAGCCCCTCGCGGGAATTTGACGGATAGTTACTGAGACTTTATCTTTCGTTATCTCCAGGCCTCCCTGTTCGCTCAGGGTAAGCGTCGTTACGATCGTAAGCAGAGCGGTTACGGTGGTCAGACCAAGCCTGTGTTCAGAAAGAAGGCCAAGACCACCAAGAAAGTCGTTTTGCGATTGGAGTGCACCGTGTGCAAGACCAAGGCACAGCTCGCCTTGAAACGATGCAAGCACTTCGAGTTGGGGTACGTACCATTGCATGTCCCTAGCAGCCACTGGCTTTGGAAACTTTATGCTATTCCTTAAATATATTGCTAATATCGTATTTCTCAAACCAACAGTGGTGACAAGAAAACAAAGGGTGCCGCTCTCGTCTTCTAAGCCTTTCGTCCTTAATAAAAATGAGATCGTCAGGATCATGTCATGTCATGTCGCTTTTCATATCCGGTTTTATTTCTTGTTTTCAAGGCATGGCGGCGAAAGCTCTGTAATTAGAGCAAATGACTGGTTTTAGGAATGGAAGTCATGAGCATCACCTAAAGCACCTCCATCTTCTTCCTTTTCTGATACTACGTCTCGAATCTCGCGAATTCAGTCATGATGCAGGTTTCTGCGCTGGGATTGATGATGACATTTGCCGCAAGAGCCTGTCATTTGTATCAGGAGGAAATGTCTGCTATGCAGCGAGAACCCACATGAAGAAATCATACAGACCGGAGAGATTCAACTACTATTTCTTGAGGCCTTTTTCACACTTTGCTCGTGCACATTCAAACCTGCTGATGAAAATGCCAGACTCTCAGCAGAGATCAATGGAATCAGTATCAACTCCTGCTTCAAGCAAGATATTTCCAAGAGCAGAACGCGGAGTCAGACAAATGAAAGGAAGAGACGGGGATTTTTCAGATGTTTAAATTCAATAGTTCTTCTGCATGCTCATCTTGACCTGCGGGAACGTCCCCGCCCTTGCCCCCGGCGACGAGTCTGCAATATGTTCGTTTATTCCAGCCTTGTGTACCCGTCCGTTGATCATAATCACATTCAGCTTATCGTGGTCTTGCAGGATGCGAATGTCTTCAAGGGGGTTTCCATCGACTAAGATACAGTCTGCGTAGTAGCCTGGTTGAATCTTGCCGAGTTCATTCTCGCGCATGAAGAGCTTTGCGACGCCTGCGGTCGCAGCGATGATGCTTTCGTGGGCGGTAAACCCGAGCAGTTTCTGAAAGTGCTCAAGATCGCGGGCATATGTCCCATGAGGAGTCCATGCGAAACCGTAGTCTCTATTGATTTGCGTGAGTGATGGTAAATTCGGTGTTAACATTCACGGAATCTTTCTCTCACCCGCCTGGAAGTAGTACAATGCCACGCTGATGCATCTCTTTTAGGGCCTCGATTGCTGTGTCAAGCTCCTTTTTATATCCGACCTTTTCTGCCTTTTCCTTGGGATACCCAAAAGCTTCAGCTTCGTGGAAAGTAGCGAAAAGCCAGTTGATTGCTGGTGCGACAACGTGTTTCGTTTTCTGACGTTCAAGCAGGTCCATCCCTAAACCGGCCGATCAGTTCAAGCTCAGATCGGGGACTATTTTCAACGGATACCCTTCTGGTCAATGTAAGACGCGTGAAATATAACGTCCACTCCGTACTTGAGACACAGGGTAACAGAATCACGGGCACGTGCATGTCCGCAGAGCATCTTTCCATGCCTATGAGCTTCTTCCACACATGCAGCTGTCTCTTCATCTGTAAAATAACACTCTTCGGCTGCTCTGGTCTCCGTGATCTAGATGAACCCCAGTCAGCAAATAGTGCTGCAGAAAGTCGCAAGTTGTCCATGTATTACCTCTTCCCCAGACATGCTGAGTTTGATTTGATCTACACCAATGTTAATATGATGGCGAATGACCTCCCTCATTTCATCTGGACCGTCTGCAAAGGCGGTGATTCCAGCCACCAACTCGCCACCCCTCCGTGCGATCTCTTTGCCGTTGGCTAAGTATCTTGGACCCGGTAAATCGCCAGCATTGATCGCATCGCGAATAACAACGTCGAGCCTGTCTTTTGCTGAAGCTGCTCCCCAGCACCTTGCCGCCCTTCAGCATTTGCACATTGAAGCGCCAGACTGCTTGAAATGACTGCTAAGGACTCGTTTCTGGGGCTCGTACATTGTATAACCAGAGTCCAGATAGCATTTTGCACTTCTCGCTGTTAACAGGGTATGTTCTTCGACGGGCAAATCCCCAAGTCGATTTAGATCTCCTCCGTTCCATGTGAAATGCGTATGGGCGTCGCCCAAGCCCGACATCAGGGTGCGGCCTCGTCCATGGAATTTTCGAACATTAGGATCTTGAACCAGACGCTCTCTGTCAGGAACCTCGCCCACAGCAGTTATACGTTCCCCTATTGCAGTTTAGTTTAGCTCGTTTGAGCCCAAGGACTGGTATCGGCAAAATCGTACCTTCAATGAGAACATCACCGCGATAAGGTGCTCTTCCTGTCGAATCCAAGATGGAAACATCCAAAAACAGTATCTTGGAATCCGGATGGGTCCCGGCTATCTCATAGTGGTTTGGCCGCAGCTTTTCCTTAAACCTGAGCGCGTTGATGGGGCCAATATTTCGGGGCAACTCAATGTCGGCCTCTTTTCCATTCACGTCCTTCTTCGACGCAATAGGGTAGCATGTTTCGATCTCGCCCGGTGCCATGTTTTTGGTGTGAAACTTGTTCAAAGTCTTTCCAGGAATCCTCTGCAAGTCTGCGGTAATTTCATGTCATAAAGAGTCAGAGCTCTTTTAGAACATGTCCCTCATACATACGAGCATGTCATCAATGTCGCACGGAGAGCGACATTGCCCAGATCCTCATTGGTGTTAAGTTACTGTGTAGTATCCCTGAAAACCCCGCGTCAGATCTGAACGACTGCATTTTGAAATGCCTTGGTGGCTTGAGCACTTTGCAGCTCCATCGAATTCAATTTTCTTTTTAGATCATTGGCTCCGCTCACATCGCAAGTGAGATAATGTAAGCCCAGCCAGCGGTGTTTGATAGGCGATGTAACCACATCTGCGAGCCGGGCTCAAGGCACGAATACGGACAACGCGTTGCCGTTCCAGGGTATCAGAAATCCTGTCCAATGGTGGCTTGAGTTGGCGAGTAGGTGTCGATTGTTATCACACGGCGTATCTTTTGCTATTAGCTGGACAAAAATGTCGACTAGGGGCTTGTTTCGTTTCCTGCACATTGACTGATTCGGGGAATCTGAAGCAAGGATTCCCGGCCGTTGGAATGCAAAGAGGGTCCGATGGTAATTGGAGAAGGGGTAATTATAACGGATCCCACATGCCATTATTCGACTACGAGTGAAGAAAATAAATGGAAACGAATATCAGAATTTCGCAGCGGCGGTCAGTCAAATACTGGTTAGTTAACTGGTGGGCAGCATCGCAATCTGAGGAGGCGTCTCTGTCAATGCTCGAGATGTTGGAGCTATCTATGAGGGATGCCGTTTGCTCCCATCGCTTCGGGGAGTCCAGTCTCAGATCGCGTGGAAATCATCCTCAGTGTTCAGCTACGGTAACTTACAATGAGTGGCCAGCAATGTGTCCCCAAATCCAGCACAACAGGCCATGCCACAATCCGGAGTACCGCGTCTAGACATACGGCGTACCCTCACTTCATCCAAATGCCAGGCCTATTCCGCCGGGCTCAGTGCTGGATAGCGCTCCAACGGCTCAAGGTTGACACCTCAGTCAGTGTGGTGTCATGACTCGCCGGAATTGCTGTCCTTTAGCTCGACGGAGATCTCGGGACTCAAGACTTTACACCTTCGGCAACGGGACACGGATTAAGGTGTGGAATCATAACGACTGTGACATCCTGGGTCTCAGCATTCGTCAAAAACTTCGACGGTGGTTATCCCGAAAGATTGAACGGAGATGGCGGAGAACACGGCCAGTGGGTACTGAACATGCATCGCACTAGACAACGCGTTGAGGGACAAGAGGGGAACTCGAGCAAAGTAATTTTTCTCTCGATCAATAACGACAACTCTTCAGCAAAGACCGTATTGCAAGAGCAAGCTCCACTAACAACTGCTAGGTTTGAACTGCGTGATCTCCGCGCCGGCTGGAGGATGAAACGATCCCTTTTACGCTGGGAGGCGGAGATGTCAGCTAACTATAAGATGTGTCTGCGACGAACCGCTTTTTACTTTTGCTTGACAAGAAGTCTTGACGGCACACTTTGACTTCCGACGGCATCTTCGAACAGCTTGACCTGGAAGCCACTATGACAAAATATATCGCTTATGCCGATGGCCCGGCTGGAGAACCGAAAATAGGTCACTTGGACTTTGCAAACTCAACAATTCAACCGCTATGCTTCATCTCCGGCACACCCGTCCAAAACCTATACCAAGTCATAGAGGCTGGCGATGAAAATATCGTTGCTTCGGGCCAGCCAATACCATTACGCGGCGTACAAATCCTCCCTCCGCTCGCTGCACGGGACGTGCTGGCAGTTGGCAAAAACTACGCAGAGCATGCAAAGGAGTTCAATCGGTCAGGATACGACAGCTCGGACAAAGTGGACCAGCCAACCCATCCCGTGATCTTCACCAAACGGGCAACATCAATCATTGCCACAGGTGAGGATATTGTCCTCGATCCTGAGTTCACGCAATCCCTGGACTATGAGGGTGAGATTGGGGTGATCATCGGTAGACCCGGGTTCAAAATTCCGGTCGAAAAAGCATTGGAACACGTTTGGGGATATACGATCATCAACGACGTGACTGCGCGAGAGAGGCAAAGGGACCATAAGCAGTTCTATATCGGAAAATCGGGAGATACGTACTGTCCGATGGTAAGTCCGACCATAATGAGGTTCAATATCATCCATGAGAAGCATAGAGTTCTGACGTACTGCAGGGCCCGGTTGCTGTTCCTCTCAGAGATATGCCGGAAGCCCTTGATATCAAAACATTTGTCAACGGAGAGGAGAGGCAAGTGGCAACGACAGCAGAGTTGATATTCAGCATCCCATATCTGATTAAAACACTGTCAGAGGGGCAGACCCTTCAGGCGGGCGATGTTTTAGCAACTGGCACGGTATGTTATTTCAACAGCATATTTTCACGAACCCATGCTAATTGACTGGCATGTAAAGCCAGCGGGGGTGGGAATTGGAAGAAATCCTCCGGTATTTTTGAAAGACGGAGACGAGGTTGAAATCTCAGTCACAAACTTGGGCACTTTGCGAAACAGGGTGGTATCTCTGTCGTCCGCGACGAAAAATGGACTGGAACGCCATAAAGCTCTGATACCAGTATCAAACAATGAAAAGTCGCTGGGTGGGAGCATTTTGACGCGAATAAATGACAAGACTCTTTATTATAAACGCCTCGGGAGGGAGAACGGTCCGCCGATAGTCTTCATTCATGGCTTAGGGGGTACAACAGAAACCTTTCTGCCAATAATTTCATACCTGTCGTTGGAAGAGTCAAACTCCTTGCACCTGTTTGATCTTGAAGGCCACGGGCTTTCTCCTACTTCTGCACTTTCTGCCGTCAGCATCGAATCCTTTGCGTCAGACGTGAAGGGTATTTTTGATCTCGCAAAAGTTACGCCTGCGTCGCCAGCAACAATAGTAGCTCACTCCATGGGCTGCCTCGTTGCTGTTTCGTTCGCTCTGCAAAATCCTGGTTTCGTCAAGAAGCTAATTCTCCTTGGTCCACCTCCATCTCCGATCCCTGAGGCCACCAGTAAAGCAGCTCTGGCTCGTGCTGACGCTGTACGAAACGGATCCATGACGGCAGTTGCTGATGCCATTTTATCAGCTGGAACCTCCGATTTTACCAAAGCAGAAAATCCTGTTGCGCTTGCCGCTATCAAATTGTCCCTTTTAGGCCAAAGCCCCGAGGGATATGCGAAGGGCTGCATGGCTCTTGCGGGCGCCCGCGAGCAGCTTGCAGTTGACAAGCTTGACTGCCATACACTGATTATCACTGGCGACGAAGATAGAGTAAGCGCGGCGGACCAGTGCTTGAGATATGCAAGCATGATTCCGGACTGTCAAAGTCCCGTGGTATTGAAGAACGTTGGCCATTGGCATATTTTCGAGGATCCTCGGGGAGTAGCAAACTCTCTTTGCTCCTTTCTGCAGTCCCAGGTGTAGAAGTTGGCGCCCTTCTGCTTTCACCAACTCTGGCAATCCTTCTAAGTTCCAAATGATGAGGACTTCTCGTATTTGGATCTGATCTGCACTCGGAACGCTATAGTTATAAGAATTTCTCCTCATAAAGCGCAATTACAGGACCGAGACTTTTAAAAATCTTCCCATAAAAAGGTGGTGTCAAACGGGGCTGTTAACTCGTTCGATAGCTCTGAACGTTCTGAAACACAAGCACAAGTAGGGCGTCAACTAAATTTTCAATGCGTAAAACAACCACAATATCAGTTCGATAATTAGGAGGATGGCATGCATGACAAGCATCACCATGATATATTGAAAGCTCGTTGCGAGACGTCGATTCTCTTTTTTTCTCTACGGTATCATAAGTTCAACAAATAAAAGGTTGTCTTGTGTTCAGCGAGGGGAAGAAATAAGCAAGGGCTCGTCGTCCCGCGATTTGAAGGCTTCTGTGAAGAACATGAACGGTGGTGTCAGTCTCAGTGTCAGTGTTAACATTGGTGATTGTAGTGATAAGTTCCCGTACGGAGCATTTCAGAAGAGGACTCTAGCAAACAGAATCAGATTTGTGCACCCTTGGTTGTGTTCCGAAGTCCCCCGGACCTTGCTGGTCCGGGGTTGCTTGCAAGTGGCCGTTGGCGTACCAGTCTCTCAAGCTCTCAAGCGAGCGAACAAGGTATCCATCGGGATTTCGGACTCCCCTAAGGAGCTTTCTTTTAAATAACTAGACAATCTCCAATGTTTGGTCATTTAGCCATTGGCAATCATCTGGTTAACTGCGACCATCATTTTTGGTCTGAGCAACGTTTCTCATCCACTGGCTCTGTTTGTTTGGAAAAATTATCCTTTAGATTCGGCGATTTTTCAAATCTAAAAGAAAACATCCTGATAGATCATTTTTCACCAAAGCTGGCTCAGCAAGCCAAGGCTCCAAAAAGCTCTCAAATATTGCTGGCCAGTCGTCATCCCAACGAAAGTGTGCGAATGAAATCGAGTAGTCCCAGTAACTAGGATACCAGCCTGCGTCTTCCCAGTCCATGAGTGTAACATCATACTCGCACCTCTCTGGGGTATGCTTGCTGGTTCTTCGAACCAGGATATTCATTCTTTCGAAAGATGTCAGAATGCGAAAAGACTGGTGGGTAGTTTGAAAGGTCCCCAGAGGGATTGCGCTCATAGAGATCAGATTTGTAGTTGTATTGCCGATTGAATGCTGCTTGGCTCCGGAGTTGAGTAGCAGCCGCATTGTTCAGTTCGTTTTCATGACGGAAAGGCCCAGATATTCTTCGATCTCTGGGGCTTGTGTAGAAAAGGCGATGCGGGAGCCTGCCATTTATAACGTTACCGTAGAATCCAGGGGACGGTAGAACCCGCATCCTATAGCATGGCCTTTAACTTGCACGTGTCTTCTGAGCCAAACGATCACCGAGAAATGTCGTGGAAGACCTGATATCTTCGTTAGTAGGCAGTGGCCCGGGTAACTCCTTTTCATGGCGAAAATATGGGAGTTTCACAGGCGTCCACATCTTGACGGTCACAGAGTAAATCAAGTGATAGAATCTAGCTGCGCCAGGGCTGGTCTTGCAAAGACATCAGTTCCAACGGTGTGTGAGCTTCCATCGATGTTTGTTTTGATAACTCAGCTAACTTGGGCAGTGTGTGATCCGATGACTGAGGGGACGCCAGAGCCCGTGCAGCAGTCGAAGGGATCGGCCAGTCTTGGCATTATTGTGCATAACTACTTCACGTGACAACGCTAAGCTGGATCGGGAATGCGTCTTGGCGCGCGCCTCAGACTGACATCGAACGACAAGAAGAACGAAGAACGGCCAGTGACAAATACTAAAATAGTTTACGAGTGGCCGTTTTCGAGGTTCGAAGAGCACAGTTGGAGCAGACAGGATCGGAACACACTGTAATTATGTACGCAGGCTTAGTTGCGTTTTCAGCTCCCCTCCCCTTGCTGGTTTAAAAATGGAATGCAAGTGAGTGTTGGCGAAGCGGCCTCTGAAGCGAGGGAACAAGGGGATTGGATTCGTCACGACTTCGGGCTTGCGATCCCTAATGCAACTGGAGGCGAGAGCAAAACGGCCTCTGATTGCAGACCCAAAATAGAGAAACAGACGATCTGCAGCGTTTGATCACCACAAAGTGCCCATAAGGAAATCTGCGATCATGCACTTCATCGAGGCCAGTTAAAAACATCGTCCTTTGTTGGACGCTCACCCGAAGCTACGGTACGGAGGACTCAAGGACCCTTTAACAATCGACAACAATTTTCACCTCCCAATTTCATCTGGTTTTCCACTTTCACGACTCAAAATTGTTCCAATTGTTGTCATTATTCAATCCCCAAGGCGTTGTTCTCCCAGTCTATGGTGCGTGAACGAAATTCGATGTCGTGGGATGCTCTGTGATTGATTCCGATCTTTGGTTTCCCGACACTTCAAGAGATACCGGTCGACGCCCGTTTCTCACCACCTCTTAAATCTGTACTACGGCCTTTAATAGTCGAATCATGGCTCCACACACCACAGGCAAGCGTCTGCCGATAAGTTGCGAGCCTTGTCGAAAGCGCAAGATCCGTTGTACGCGAAATGGACCTCCCTGTGAAAGTTGTGTACGACGAGGTCTGGGTCCTGCCCAATGCATCTTTCTGGGGCAACCAAAATATGGCATTGGAAATGCGAATTCATCCAATCCTGCCCAAGAAGAGCTTCTTCAGCGAATACGCAATCTCGAAGACTTGCTGCGGAAGCATGTTGGGGAGCACGCCATCCAGCAAGCAGACATGATGCAGCAGTCAGATATCACCTCGGCAAAATCTAGCCCCGATATCGAACTTCAGTCTGTTGAAACCTCGCCAGATCCAATGCCTCAGCTCCTTGAGAATGTCGGTTCCCTGAGTATATCTTCGTCAGGGCATGTTCGATTTGAGCCCAACTCATCCCAACTGGGCTCAGACGTGGCCAAATCAACTGCAAAAGAGTACATTGATGAGCTGAGTGAATCCTCTCAAGGAGAACTCTCTGGGTTTCCGTTTAGTTGGAAACCACCAGTGAATCGCAACGAGATTCTAGCATATCTGCCTCCCCGACAATACTGTGATTGCCTAAAAGACGTATATTTCCGAGTCTTCTCTCCAGTAAGTTTTTGTTCCACGAACACTAAGTGGTCTGCTACACCCGTACTTACTGCGTTGTAGCTATTTCATGTTCTTCATGATCCCACTTTTGAAGCGGAATACGTTCGTTTTCAGGAAGATGGCAATTCAGCATCACTGTCTTGGCTGGCACTGCTTTTCGTCGTGTTGGCGATAGCAGTGAATGGTCTTAGCGAAGATAACCCTCTACTTCCTGATCTCGGACGTGAGACTACCCCTGCTGCCAACATCAGGGTGCTATCAGCACGTTACAGAGCTGCGGCGATGCAGTGTCTCGCGGCGGATGGAGTGCTGACGCGGCACTCTTTGCATACTCTCCAGGCGCTTGTGCTCTTGATATATGCCCTAACTCACAGCAGTCAGCCGTGCTGGGTGCTTCTCGGGATGACTCACCATGTTGCTATCGGCATGGGCTGTCATCTTGACCCAGACCATTTTAAACTTGGCATTGTGGAAGCTGAAAAACGACGCCGATGCTGGGCTGCTTTGGTGATGTTGCATATGACACAGAAGATCTCCTTCAGGAATCTTGACCAGCAGCAGTTTAGTCGCGACGTCCGTCTCCCTGTTGAGGCGAATGACGATGATTTGGTGGATGGCACGCCAGTGCCTCTCCCGTCTGGCCCTACTCAAATGACATACCTGCTATTCAAATTCCGTTTGTACGACATTGCCTGCAGGATATCCGGCAGTATCTTTGGATTGCAGCAACCCTCGCCAGATGCTATACTGAAACTCGATCGAGAAATTTCTGCGCAACAGGAAGTATGGAATACGAGATATCTAATTGATTCCAAAATCGGCGCTCTCCCGAGCCATCATGTCGCGCATATGCACATTCTTTTTGGTTATTCCCATCAGCTGTTTCTACTTCTTCATCGCCCATCATTGAACCGCTACCTGTCAGGAGAACTGAATGATACCACCCGCACCGCGCGTGACCGATGCATTGACTCTTCCAAGGGTCTTCTGGAAATCCAAAAGACCCTTTCGGAATCGCTCGAGTTTGCGCCGTATAGATGGTATACAGCTGGCCTTGCAAGCTTCCATGCTTTTCATGCCGCCGTTGTTCTGGCAATCATCATCATGGGCTCCAACGATAAAGTTGAAAACGACGAAATCAAGACCGCATTGGTAGATTCCCTGCAAGTGTTCCGCACTCTCTCCAAAAGAAGCGGTCTCTGCGAGAAAGCTGTTCCGATCCTCAGTCGGTTGATGTACGTCTTATTTCCTTTTCTCTGTTTTCTTCCCTGCCAGTGGCTAGTAGGCTACTGGCATGGTTATTCATTGCTGACACAATATCGACAGCGACTTGGTCTCCACCCCCGTCCGACAGGGCACCTCCGCCTCCAGCCCTCAATCTAATTCCCAAATACAAACCCCATCCTACCCTTCACCCTGCTCCATCAGCACCAGCAGCAACACAACCACCTCCTCGAAACAATCTCCCAACACCATACACGATTCCTTCCCTCTAAACGACCTCGACCACCAACAATACCCACAAAAGCATCAACAGTATCATCTCCAACATCATCATATCCAACAATCAACATCCTCCTACATCCACAGCACCTACACTCTCTCTCACCCCCAAACCCAAACCCAAACCCAACCCCAACCCCAACCCCAACCTCAACCTACCTCCCACCCTCAATGCTCTCTATTCTTCGATCCGCAAACAGAACTTGCCATCCAGGCTCAACTACAGCCCCATTACTGGCTGGGCCCAAGTGGAATCAGTTGGTCCAATTGGGGGTTCTTAGAGGGTGGGCAGGAGATGTATATCGCAGAAGAACCCATCATTTCATAGTTGAAGAAATAGTTTATTAGTACCGTCGGGGATCCGGTATTCGGTGAATGCTGCACCGAGCAGGGTTGGAACCTTTCCCTTTTTTTCCCCTTTTGTCTCTCTTTTTTGGCGCCTTTTCATTGGGATGCTACGATTTCGAAGATTGGCCAAGGGCGTATTCCGTAAGAACTTGAGGATGATTCGTTATAAGCTTGTGTCTTAATCTCCTTGGCTCCACAACATAGCTGGAGAAGATCTGGAAAGGCGCATATTTCGGCATATGATACACGCATGATATAATGAATGACAGAAGACTGGCGGGAGATTATGTCAATAATGGGTAATTGCGTGCGTTACTAGACGAAAAAGATTAAACAGTTACTATCAAGGCCGATTCTTAAAACAGTAGACAAGTCATCAAGTCATCTCATCGTGATCACAGCAAATGTCATCAAGAGGTAATGTATGTACTAAGGGTATCCAAAATTGCCTCCCATATCGAATCCATCCCTAAAAGAAATCAAACAGAAAACAGAAAGCAGGCGAGAGCAGCGCGGATAAAACCAACATCAGCGTATCTGTATCGTAGCTAAAGAGATATGAAATAAAAGCTGATGAGACAAAGCCCAAACAAGACAAAAAGTCGGCGGAAAAGGGGTAGCTCTCTCGTCCGGCCTACCAGCATATCGTTGACATGGGGTATCCAAGCGAACCAAACCGCGTTGGCAGATCTACCGTGCCATTTGAGTCCGACGGATGATTTGCAGGTGCCCTAACGGTTTATTTTGGATTTTGTGCGCGCCTGGAACCAGCAGAAACCGGAGAGGGTGATCGGGAATGGCGATGACGCCGTCGAGAAGACCGGGAGCGACTACGCTTTGACGAGTGATCGTGCCCGTCGATTGTGGAATCACTATCATCCGTTTCGTACCCTTTGTCGTGGTACGAGTCGATGGAAGCGTAATCAGGTTGAAGGTTGAATTGAACAGTTTTAGCATTAGGTTGACTCAACGCTCGGGGTCGACCCTTGCGAGTGGCTGTTTCCGAGACCGCATCAGGATAAGATGATTGCCTTGTGGGGGGATATGGATGGCCGTTTCGCAGGTAAGATGAGCCCTCAACCTTGTTTACACCTATGAAGCAAAGAATTAGCAAAAGGGACACAACGTATTATGCTACCTGAACCCACCCTCATATTTTTGTTGCTTTTCATTGAAGAGGGTGGATTTCGGCACAGCACTCACATTCTCATCACCCCTAGGCCGTTGGGGTGCATAGGGATCTCGTGCTGTTGGAGGTGGGTAGTTGTAGGACTGCGGAGGTGCGCAAGGTGGTTGGGGAAAATCAGCAGAACCGTAGGGCGGATGGTTCGGTGGAGCCAATGGCGCCATTGAAGGTGGCGGCGTATAATTCCCGGGGTTATATGAAGGATGACCGGGAGCTGATGGGGCAGGAGGGGGCGGGAATTGGTTTGTTTGGGGGTAATAATCATCTTGAGAATAGGTTGTAGAGGGTGCCGGAAGGGGTGAGGGTGGATAAGGCGCCGAGTCATAACTGTTATCGTACGAATCCCGATGACTATCCTCTTCTTTATGCTCTGCGGACGATATGAAGTTAGTCATAGAACCACAAATATTCGAAGAAAGGCTGGGATATTTTCAAAGGAGCAATAAAAGGTCAAAGTCCACAAATATAGGAAATAAGGGAGAAAGTACCTACTTCTCTCCCTCTCACTCTTCTTCCGCTCCTTTCTTTGTGAATATTCATGTGCTGCGATTCCAGCAGCTCCAGCAGCAGCTAGCCCGGCGGTGGCAAGGTCTCTCGATCGACTCCTACTGCTCCGTCTATGGCGGCGATGCCTTCTGCCCTCTCGGTCAGAAGACGAATAACTGGCAGATGACGGGCTTCGGCGACGGCTGCGACTACGCGCGCGAGGGGCATAAGATAATTCACTTGGTGGTCGGCCATAGTAATCGGCAGCGGGTATACGGCCATAAACGGGATCATCTCCGTACTCAATAAGGTGTGGAGGCAGAGGGTCTTGGTACGAGCGTGCTCTGCTCTTGGACCGTGAACGGCTGCGGGCACGTCGCGTTTCCTTCTCCGTTTCCTTTTCCTCCTCTTTCTTGGCCTTGGTTTTCTCATAAAGAGCCGCAACCGCTGCACTTCCCAGTCCAGCTGCAGCGATGGGTAGTCCTGTGCGTATCCGGCTGCGAGAGCGCCCCTTTCTAGACCGAGATTTGCTGCGTGCGTGCTCAATCAAGCCAGCGACAGCAGCTCCTGCAAGGCCTGCTTCTGCCATACGTTTATTCCGGTGTTGTGGGTCACGCGCATCTGACGAGGACGACGAAGATGAGGAACGACGACGGCGCGATCGGCTTCTGCGGCCCGATGACGATTTTTCTGCTTTATTCTGAGAATGCTTCTTCGCCAGCGCAACGGCGCCCGCAATGGCAGCAGCACCAAGTCCAAGACCTGCCAGGGTCCGAACTCGAGATCGAGAAGAAGATGAGGAACGACTGCCGCTTCGATGGTAACGTCGATGGCGATATCGATAGCGGCGACGATGATGTTCCCGTCCACGATCCAGAGACTCGCATCGGCGGCGACTCTTGCTTCTGTGGCGGCTCTTGCTCCGATTACGGCTTCGAGCCTTGACAATTGCGTCTGCGGCGAGGACTCCAAGCGTCCCAGCACCGACATCCTTGCCCAGGCGGGCCAACGTACTCTCTTCTCCTTTCTCCGAAGCTTTCCTGCTCTGGTGACGAATCAACTCAGCAGCGCCGACGCCAACAAGTGCACCTTCAGCAAGGTGTCGTCGATAATTGTGAGGACTCTCGTCCCGATCGCCGCGACGGACATACACCATGTCATCATCGCTGCTGCATCTGCGCCTCCGCGAACGAGAACGCCGGGGACTTTCAGTGCGATAAGTTCTCAATTCATACTCTGGATAGGGTCGTCCATTGTCGTATTCACGAACTCGTCGATGATAGTAAAAGTCATCCTCTCTGGGGTCACGCCGGACCATCCAGCGATCATCCGCTGCATCTGAGCGATGCACGATCTGGTACTCCGAGTCCGACCTTGGAGAGTAGTTGGTGGTCCGATAGACGGCTGGAACGTTCATGCTTAGTCAGTAAAGGTGGTCAAGATAGGGAAGGAGGAGGAGTGCGGCGGAGGGAAAGAGAGAGGGAGGTGGGAATGTATGAAGAAGGGAAGGAACCCACGGTCGTAGTCGGTCTCGAGATTATATTCGTAATCGTAGCGTCGGGGCATTGTGTCCCGGTCTTCCCGGTCCAGCGTCCGGATGGCAACTTGCTGCCGGTCACTGCTGCTGCCGGGATAATCCTCTCTGTGCGAAGGAGCGGAAGAGCGGTCGTCTGCAATGACGTAACGCGTGATGGTGGAATAACTCGTTCGGGGGTCGGAGTGGCGAGACAGTTCGTCCCAGTCACGGTCCCGCTCGCGGTGTCGAGAGCTCATTTATGCTGGTGATACGGATAAGTCTCTGAGAGGGCTGAGTAGTGGTCACTGGAGAGATGGGTAGAGGGGAGAGTGCAGATTGGCAGAGGTGTCGAAGAAAGGCTGACAAGGCGTGGTTGATTGACAATCACAATCAGAGATGACGAGACGAGAGATATGAGGGGTCAGAAGGTTTGCTCTCAACAAGGCTGAACCAGGCGATGGAGGGATTCTCACAAAGCGAGAGACCGAGATAGCGACACGAGAGAGTGAAGAGGGCAGACAGTGAGAGAGTGAGAGAGACAGACGGAGAGAATGTGTGTGTGTGTGCGAGATGGCAAAGACAGACGGCAAAAGGAGGGGCAACAGAAAAGGTTCGCTAAAGGTGGTCTGGATACCGTATGGACAGTCACCATACGTTCTGAACAGCGCCAAAATTGGTCTTTCAAGGCCGTAAATATGCGTAAGAAACAGAATGAACAAGACACGGACATCGGACTCGACGGGCAGAGCGCGTGCAGAATGGCGATCGTCACTCACTGGCAATAGCATAAACGAACTAGCACTGCTCATGACGAGGGCCAAGCAGCCCGGCCAGAAACAGTCCAACAGCCCACTTTGTTCCTTATCACCACTTTGTTCGTCTGTTACCGCGGAGAAGCACACGTGCAGGTTGAGGTGTTTCTAGAAGACGGCTGAGCTTGCAATGACGAGAGCGGTTCTGAGAGTCTCAGCAAGGGGAGCAGTGAGTCAGAATATCGTCCACAAGAAAGATCCCATGGGCAACCGTCACCATTCATATACTCACCTCTCTCTTTTCAACACCGGGAAATCCCGTCCTCAAGCTGACGCCAGCGCCTGGTGGTATTCATGCATCGTGAAGCGCAATCAGGCGTTGAGATCTGCAAAAGCAATTCACCCACCGTGCGTCCCCTACGAATGGGGAGCTCCGCGGTTGTGTGTGTAGTTTCGAGCAGCCCCCAGCCTTGCGCCCGGGTTGCCGCCCTGGCCGTTCGCCCAGCCAATGGGTCTGACAGCTCGCCGCCGGCTGCATGCACGTTCTCTTCGAGAAAAAGAGAAATCAGTGGCCAGGAAGCCTTCCAGGGAGGCTGTGAAACAACCCCTTTGGATTCGAACTGGCCATTTTTCTTCTTCTTCTTCCCCGCATCATCAATCCCGAGCCCCGGAGCTCCCTGCTGACCGTTGACATCTCAAAACAAGCCTCCGCTCTCGTACTTCGGGCATACTGTCAACCCTTAGGGGATCAGGCGTCGTTGGGATATACTTTTGCATCCGTGGTTGCGATGGGAGCACAACCACGGTTGATGCCAGAACGGAAAACTCCACTGCAACCAGAGGAAACACCTTGAAGTTAACCCAAAGTACGTACTGTATGTACATACATACATTCAGGCCGCCTCTCGCGTGCCCTAGGCGCTGGTTGGGAGCACATGCCCTCCAAAACCCGGAGGCCATAGCTAGTGACAGCAAGGCGTGTGTCTCGTATTGCGGACTGGCTTGTTGATTTTTGAAAAAGCGGCGTAGACCAATCTCAAGATACCCATGGCATCGAGCCTTCCCTTGATCTCATAGATCATTGGACCAAGCTGTGTGCCCTGCGCCGCTCAATAATCAGATACTACTCCGCACAGAGTCATAGTACTTTCACATCCTCTTGTGCACTGCAGCAAAGCTACTACCGTTAATAGCAACCAGATGTGCCCTTTTCCTTATGTTTCTTTTCGATGAGCCTACTATCCCGTTTGTTGATTTGGCAAATGATAAAACTCGTATCATATTCGCAGATCAGGCGCGCAGGAGCCTTGCTCATAATTCAATTACCAAACGCAAAGGCAAAATGTGTGCCATTAGAGGTTTACAATGAGGCTATCTGGCGAAAGCCGCTTTCTACAGTGTGCCGTGGATGACGAACATATCTTCTTCAGTTTCCAGCGAAGACTTTCGAAGAAAATCTTTCGATTCAATGGGAATTCCTGATTCAAGTCCATGCTGGTGCTCATGCACAACCCGAACGCTGGATGAGGAATGAGAGAAGACGTTTTGCCGATTGCGCCTAACATGTACAGATCTGTGCACTGCGGAGTATATTGAGGCTCATCTGTGGCCCAACAATTTAGACACTTGGCTAGTAAAAAAGTCCTTATCTAGCTGCCTGTCTTGGAGTTGCAAGCAACATTCGAGCATGTATTATGTGCCGTGTGTAGAAGTACCAACTATAGGACCCAAGCAAGTAGGATTTTTATCCCGCGGCGAACTTTGCAAAAGGATTCCCTTTGCGAACAGGGGTAAACAACAAGGCTTCAACCTCAGATCGCAAGGGTATCGCCTAGGAAGTATTGAAAGTTGTTTGGAGCAAGATTATAACTCGTAAATTGAAGTTGCATTGGAAATATACCGGTGCAGACAAGATGCATAAAAGACAATGATATAACAAAAAGCGTAAACAGGGCTTATCGAACAAAGAGCTTCTTGATCGGAATATGACTTATTCATTGGCATAGCCGCGATTCTAGGACCGAGCACCGAAAAGTCTCCGTAAAAATCAGACGAAAGAACCACATGACGAGGTGATGCGGCTCCAACACGATAAATGTTCCTTAAGAAGTTCCGGATTGACGCCAATATTGTTTTGTAGGGCCAAGGCCGTTCTTCATGCTGATAGCATCGACATGACACATATTATAACCTATGGAGTCTTGGATTTATTGCCTATTCAATAAGTCTTGCTCTTAAACATTGACCAATTTCTTTTTTCATCCTCAGGATGATTCCATGGTGGAAATATTCTGAAAACTTTAGTACACCCGATGGTTTGATTGTACTTCGACCCATCAGTCCGTGATGTAGGCGCCCAGCCTATACCACTGAATCAATCACTTGCATATCAAAATCAACCGGCGGCCTCAAGAATGACCTGCCATAAGGCCGTCCGGACCGCCCTTGCAGTTTTAAGTAGCCTGAAATAAGATGTGCCGTAGGAAGTCCTATATCTCTAGCGTCGAAGGGAAAAATTTGGCGGTATCAATATCAATATCAATATCGATATCAAATGGGTTTCTCAATGAAAGCAAAGAAATATCAAAAGTGAGAGAAAGGATACGCAATTTGCATCAAATTTAAATATGCAAAGACGAGAATACATGGCAATCATGTAAGGGAAATGACCCTTCTAAAAGGGCCGACTCTATGCCAGAGTTATCCCATCTAAAGTTTGGTGTCGGCTGTCGTGTCACATCATCTCATGTGCGTTTTCCCCTAATCCGGCCAATACAAGCCGCTCCATTGAAAGCGGCTTTGAGTGGAGCTTCTTCACTTCTGGCGGACTTGTAATGTCATGTTGCCTTTTGATGATCCTCACCACTTGATGCTGGACACCTTCAAGTGGTTGAGCTGCTTTGATTTAAGTAACAACCACAGGAAGGGGAACATCTTGGGATAATTCGAAAATACGGAATGCTGACTTGAAAACTTCCATTGACTCTACCTGGCTCCGAGAAACATCCACCCGCACGAGAGGGAAGATACGGAGTCATGATAGCGCACGGGCAAACGATGTATGTAGAGCAGATTGGTTAGAGATGCTCACTCCCTAGAAAGCATCGTATTCCAATACACCCAACTGACATACGTTGGCATAAAGCATGAAAAGATTCCAAATTCGAATTTGAACATAGGAAGCGCGAAGCCTCAGGATCGATGGGATTCTCGACTTTAAGATATTAGGCAGTAAATTCTGAAAAGGACCACTTTCGTGAGCACAGGGAGTTTGTAAAGGTGTTGAAAATGGCTGTGATTGCAAGCCCTGGAGAGCCGTCGCTGCTTCTCATAAGTGGTTTCTTTGTTCTCGAGCTTCATTAGAGAGTTTTCTCTGTTCGGCTCTTGTACTGTATAATATCGGAATCTAGAATCAGGATTCTGCTGTGGATTTGCCCCCATTGCAAACGTGAACGTGGTATAGATCCTGAAGTCGTTCCAAAGCTCCCAGATATCCGGGGACTTTGAGAACAGTCGGGAAGGGTCGCAAAGGAACTTCGCTGACTCTCCAGCTACGCTACAGAGGCGGTGGGTTGGTAAAGCGGGAAACGTAAAGGGACGCATTAGGCCATCATGGGTTATCGAAGCTAAGGCATATCAAGACGTCGAGGACAAACATAGACAAGCGTCGAAACTCTTAGTGACAAAGTTTATCTCCGCGTGTCGGCAGGTGCCGATAGTCTGAAGGTGTCCCGTCCAGGGTATCTGCGTTTGGATCGACCATGGGTGATGTCAGCCAGGTTGTTGAAGGGTGTCTCGCGGTCAAACCACCAGTCGGAAACCAAAGGGGACCGGCAAACACATAAGAAGAGATGAAAGTGAGGAGGTTTCCTAACTGCCCCGTATTATTATGTTCTACCCCGCTCTCACAGTGCGCTGCTGAGGAAGAAGATGAAGAAGAAGAAGGGGAAGGGGAAGAAGAAAGATGGGGAGAAAAAGACGGTGGATGAAAAGCGTGGGGATGCGGATCTTAGCACTGGTCAAAAGTCTCGAAGTCTCGGCAGGGTGTTCTGGGCCCATCTGGCGGACGGAGTGGATGTCTGGACGAGACACTAACTAAGGACGTCGATATTAATGCGGCCTCAGTTCACGAAAAACGGAGTTGAAGATGCGGAGGCATGTCATAGCAACAAAACGACAAAAGCCTGCTTCAATCCCTGAACATGGACTTTCGTGGAAACTTGGAAGGTTGTTCCCATAGGGCCTAGAACTCTGTTTGTCTATCAATTCGACAACGAAGCAGCAGCATTTACGTCGGTCTGCTCGTACAATTCCAGACAGTTGGAGCAAAGAGCAGTCAGTTCGCGTTGTTTGATGGATTGATAGAAGTCTCTCTAGGAAGTCTCGAGGAA
Organism: Chrysosporium keratinophilum; assembly: GCA_029850275.1. NCBI lineage: Eukaryota > Fungi > Ascomycota > Eurotiomycetes > Onygenales > Onygenaceae > Chrysosporium > Chrysosporium keratinophilum. The sequence continues at coordinate 291,600 of JARBIX010000012.1, forward strand.
TACGGAGTACCTGGGTATACTTCAGCCCTGCTGATCATTTGCGGTCTGGAACTGTACCGGTATGTAAGTATCGTAATTTATACGTAGCTGATACGTCTCTGCGTAATTCAAAGTGGCACCGCAAGTCGGCAGTCGGCAAAACCGACAATCATTTGATATCTCAGCATGATGTGTTTATCTGCGCATATCCAGCAAGCTGTTGAGTAAGCGAAATGCCGCTCCTATAGAAGGTAAAACGAGGATCGAGGAGTAATAAATGAAAATGCTTCGGTCGGTGTGCTGAGACAAGATGGGGAAGAGGCGGTGATGAGAATGAAGGACCTTCACGTGCAAGATACGCGCCACAGCCATACGATATCGTACTGTCACGTCTTGTCCCAAACAGCACTAAGATTACCCGGCCAAGTGCCTGCCATGTCACTGTCTTGTGCGATGATGACAGAACCGCCGCCGCCGCCACCACCATCATCAGTGTCGTCGTCCTGCTTCACCCTCTCTTCAACTTCAATTCTCTTCATCTCTTTCATCTCCTTCGACTCCCTCAACTCTTCTGCTTACACATATCCATCCTTTCGCAAACTAGTCGAGGAAGGCCTTTTCGTTGTTTTCGGACTCTTCACTCATCCTCGTGACTAGCAGCTTGCGTTTGCCCTTGCTCTCTCATCCATGGGCACGTTCGATTGGTAACTCTGTTCGCAATCGTCGTCTCCCTGCGCAACTCACTAGTTGGTCTGTCTGGCCGCTTCACTTCTGATCACGTTTGCCGGGGCCGTGGGATCGCTGCTTTACGTTCAACAGTCCATCTCCCTTGACGTGGGCCATCCTTATTGGTCTCATCGACGCTAACGGCCAATCCACACCACCCCAGAACCATCTCTCTGCCAACCGACTCACCTGCGAACAGTTAAAAAAAATAAAGCAGGACAACAGACGAGGGTGTGTGCTCAATAAGCCCATATTTAATCGGCGGAACACCAGGAACGTGGCGCTTGACTCCCGACAGTGCCTTCTGGCCTGAGTTTTACACCGACCAATCCCACGAGGCGTTTTTGGCCTGCTCGTCTGCCCAACTTCTCCCAACAATATCTGACACCAAAGAGCATGCTGCAATCCCGATAATGCGGTCGACATCCATCCAACGATAGCTGTCAATCAGTTCCGACTTTCTCCTGAACCGTTTGATCCTCGACTTTCTTTCCTGCTCCCGATTCGACCTCACGCCATCTGAAGGAAAAAAAAACGAAGCTCCCCGATTCCCTAATTCCTCTCAGTGAATCCAGCATGGAATTTTCCGACTATTGATTCCGAGGTTGATAACTGGCACATTATTCACTTTTGCGAGAACTTTGAACTGCAGGCCGGCCCCTGCGTGCGTGAATCAGCCCTCTGGATTTGACAGTTTATCTTTTTGACGCACGAAATCACCTTACGGCATTTCTCCACCGAATCGTGCCTGCAGCAGTCCGGTTCGCCGCCGCTCCAAGAAAATGTCATTAGGAAACAACACAGGCCAACAGAAGCCTGATTGGGAGATGCCTTCTGTAGCCACAGTGACTCGCAACGGGAATCGCGGCCCCAGTCCTCGGTCGTCAAACTCCCTTGCTCCGCCCACCTCGCGTGTCGTGCAATCAAACGGTCCAACGCAGCCATCGAAACATATGTCTAGTACACGACCTGTTACGCTGTCATCCCCGAACTCCGTGGTTTCCTCTCGCGAGACCTCTCCGAACCGAATACCACCGCGACCTGTGAACTCTGTATCAACTTCGAGATCTGTTTCAAGGTCCCGTAAAAATAGTCAAGAACTGGGTCCAAGTCGAACTTCAAGCGCTACTTCCATCGGCCATACTTCAATACCTATTGTCCTCGATTTACACGGCGATCCATTTGATTCAAACAAGCCACACATCCCGCCCCCTCATACAGATGTTCAAGCAGATAATTCGAATATGCCTACGAAATCCGGAGATCCGCCGCTGCAGTGGCCAAGACTGAACAGAATAAAATCTCCGCCGCCGGCCGTCCCTTCGCGAGCACCTCTTCAACGAACGACCTCTCCGAGACGTACGGAGCCTGACAGTGCACCTGCAAACACTTCAAGCAAAAGATGTCCTGTAGGGAACGATGTCATACTGTTGCCGGATAAATATGTCGAGACTTCTGATGAGTGTCAGATTCGAAATCCTCCCCGTGTTTTAGGCCGGGGAGGCGCTCCCGCCCTCGAAACCGTTCAGGAGGGTACAGTTCCAAAGCTTACAGGTCCTAACCAGCCCAACGATGGAGATTTTGGGGAAATGGCTAAAAACCAAAAGCCCACCGGTGACAGTGGAAGTGACAGCAGCGGTAATAAGAGCACTGGGTCAAAGGCGGATGGCAAAGATAGAACTGCGTCCGCTAATCTGAAATCTGATGAAGTCATTCCAAAACGCTCCTTCACTTCGCTGAGTTCTGCACGTGGGAAAATAGGAGAGACTTCGATGACAAACATGACCGTTGAAACCGAAACGGTCAGTACAATACCTCAAGTTTCCTTGGGAGGAGGTGCCGGAGAACGGGGTGGACTAGGAAGAAAAGATGGCGGCGCAATCCTCCGCCTACGTGCAAGTGACGAAACCATCAGGCCAAAGAAGGAGAAAAAGAAGCCACGGAAAGTCAATCTACCGCCGGGAACTGGTAAGTTTGGGTGCATTTGCTCTTTGAAATTCCATTCGGACGACTAATCATCCTGTAGTATCGTCAAAAGCGGATATCTTTGAAGCCAAGGTCGCCAGTGCCGTTGAAGATGCAGATTCATCGGACTCTGCAGAAACTTTCGTTTACGAGTCAAACCCGCCTGATCCTCATCCATCTCGACAACATCGATATCATTCACGAACCCCAAGCGCAGCATCAACGGTTGGTCAATTTGATCAGTATGGAAGTCGAATGCGTCCTGGTGTTAGAGATGCTCTGCATGGCATCACAGGAAAAAGAAGCATGAAATTTACCAACGCCACATATAACACTATGGATGGCGAAGGCGATGATCGCTCCGTTGGTAGAGGGAGTTCGCGAGGAAACGGACACATGCACACAGCGCGTCATTATCACATTGGGCGACATGGAAGGAACGGCGCTCATCAGCCAGTTCTGGATCAGTCACCATTCCAATCGTCCCAGAGTCCCAAATCCCCCCGAAGTTTCTTTCGCAACGGCAACGGCCGAAATTTCAAGAAAGATGGGGATACATATGGCTACGACTTTGACGCCGAGGGCGCTGATGATGAAAGAACACCTTTAGTGGGAGCTATCCGGGGAACTCGTGGTCGACATGGACGGCGCCCTAACGGTGTCAGTCCACGACAGATGGAACATCTAGGACAGCATCGACATGGATTCTGTGCACGTTATGGCATATGCGCTTTGCTTTCAATAATCTTCTTCATCCTCACTGGCGGATCGACGGTGTTCGTTATTGGTGCGACTCAACCGCTCAAGAACGTTCATGTGAGAGAGATCCAGAACGTTTTAGCTTCGGAACAGACGATGATGCTTGATTTGGATATCGCGGCCATCAATCCCAACATATTTGCACTCACGATCAGCGATATGGATGTGAATATATTTGCAAAGAGCAGATATGTGGGTAATGATGCCTTCTGGCGAGACCGTGGGCCTCATCCAGATGATTTACCTCGGACCGAATTTAGCAAGAGAAGGGCAATTATGGCGAGAGGGGCAGAGCGCAACCGTCGCGGCCAGGATTCTAGAGATTCGACCTCACGCCCGATCGTCAATGCGACAGGGGGTATCGACAAAGGAACCGATCCCATTCCAGATGATGACCTGAACGGTGACCCCCAGACGATGCTACTGGGTCGAATCTTCCATTTCGCCTCACCATTGGTATTTGAGCCGTCGCCTTGGAGACAAGTTGTGTCCAATTCAACTGGCCAGGTACGGTTAGCGAAACCAGGGAACAAAACCGAGGAAGGTGGTTCGTTGAGGTGGGAGCGCGTTCTTCAACACCCTTTCGAGCTAATTGTTCGAGGGGTTGTCAAATATCAACTTCCACTGAGCACGAGGACCAGGTCTGCCTCTATAAGCTCTAAGATCAACGTCTTACCGGAAAACGATGGCAACGGCGGTCATAACGGCGATGACGATGACAAAGACGATAACAACGATACCCCAGATGACTCCGTGCACACTCAGCGATTGGCCATGACCCACGTCGAATCCTTCTAATCAAGGCATCTCGACTTACTCCATACGTCTCGACTCCTTTTACATTTTAACACAATTGTATATTTTCTTGGCATTACGAACCCTGCCTTCCTTATCGATTACTTTCTCCTTTGAGTATTCATTGAACGGTGCGGAGCATAGCGGATTCCTTTCATCAGTGGCATTAATGAAACTACGCCTGGCAGTGCTATTCCGATTACTCTTTGCTTTTCTTTTAGCGAGGCCTGTTTTTTATATCTTGGATTTTTTTCCGTTATACCCTTTTTAATCTCTATTTACTTCCTCCTTTGGCTCGAAGTGGCGTATTATGGGAAGCAAAAAGAGTCGGAAATTCATTTTATGATATCCAATCCCTTCCCTTTTTTCAGTGGCGGAGTTCAAGACACCGGGACCATATTTTTCATGACGAGTCGCGATGCAATTTCAACATTACAGCTATATAGACGGGAGAAAAAGGCAACAATTGGAGTCTGGGCTAAAATCAAGCAAAACCAGGTGTGCGTTTGGAGAAATGGATTTGGATTGACCTTCTTTCAGTTATTTTTTCTTCCCCCCTCTTTTTCTTTTCTTTCCATTCTAGTTGGGTGAGATTTGGCTTTGACTTGGTTGTATCATTTTTCCGATTATACCCTTGATACGCTTCACTTGTCCATTTTACATTACAAGGATGTGGGACTTGCATTGTCAGTCCCGCCCAGTCACTCTTTTTCAAACCGACAATGAATCAACGAATTTTCTTTGTGTGAAAAGAATTGAGAAGTGAGATTTAGTAATCTGGAAATATGGATGGGGGGAAAGAAAGGCAACGATCGAGGTACAAAAGACATGCAATGGGTTCAATATGGATTCAAGTGTGCAGCATGTGCTCCATATTCTCGGCTGCGATATATAGAGCTTGATAACGAAATATTCCCAGTTAACCCCCAAGTCTTATCCTTCAAATCCATTGAAAATGACCCAGTCGAGAATTCAAGGTTTGAAAGGAAACCTGTGGCTTCAAAAACTGCACATTTGGGGACAGGGTCTTGAAATGACGTCATATCCTTCGACCTTAACATTTTTGGAAAGAGTGCATAACCACGTGTTGCATCAAAAAGTCTGAATGACTTGGACATCCACTGCCACGAGACAGGCGACTATGCGACGGTTGACAGTGCTAATATATACAGACTATCCTCTTCTTGTCAGAAAGGTAGTGACGGCCGCAAAAGGCGTAACCACTATACAAAAATCCAAACCCAAAAAAGCAAGATCGAGAGCGCCAACAAGAAAACAGCATCGAGTCACCAAAAAACAACAACCAGTACAGAGCCAATTGAACGAACCCAAACACCACCATTGCGCATCAAAAGCATATATATAGATAAAAGATTTCCATGGTAACTGCATCTAGCGAGTCGACAACATAACCAAAGGGAGTTCCCAGCCGGCTTCATGACGTCGTGAAAAACACATTGTGCAAAAAAGGCCTCCTAAGTAATTCAACCGCACGGCGGTTGATCATACAATTCTATAAACCCGCTTTGCGACATAGAAACAGACGATTGCGAAGATAACCAAACCGGCAGTGACTAGAAAACAACATTGTCAGTGCACACATCCAAGCTCGGAATTCCACATACGAGGACGGGGAAAACATAAATGGGACGAGAATGGAGACATACTGCACATGAACCAATGCAAGTTATCGATATCTTGGCCTGGAACCTTGACGTTCATTCCCCACATGCCGCAAATGATATTCATAGGAAGCACAATTGTTCCCAGAACAGTAAGCTTGCCGAGTACGTCCGCTGTTTGCTCTTGTCGTTCGTTCATACGGATATTTATCTGTGCGAGATAGTTCGAATGAGCTCGTGAGAGCAGACTATATAACACTTTGATCAGCTCTGTTACCTAGACCATAAAACAACCGGTTGCGGCCCTTACGTTTCATAGTGTGTCAAATTGCCCGTCATCGTTAGAATATGATCTTGAATATCACCAAGATATAGTCCAATTTCTGATTTTGGAGCTACCTCCCACTGTTCATTGCAGCGTTTTGCAAATCCTTTGATAACATCGGCTTTGTTTCCCAGCAAACGATAGAGGCCCATCACTTTTTTACGGCATTCGCCCACTCGCCGAAGCATGTCTGATCCAGAAACAGCAGCGTCCGGCGAAGATGAGTCGTTGAGATCATTTGAATCAGAGTGTAGCCGTAGGATCGTGTCATCTATGTCATCGACTTCCTCCTCGATAGAATGAATAAGGGGACCAAAAACATCAGTAATGTCATCAATTATTGCGTACGATATCCAATCGGAGTTCAGGATCAGATAATCTTTGAGCTGGCGAATTCTGCGTCGAACATTGGCAGGGTGTGGTGTTGGTGAGAAATGGAAACTGATCAGACCTTCCCGAAATACCACGACGTACATGTCGACGGGCTCAAGAAAAGTTTGGCTGTTCATGTCCTGTTCGAAGGTACGGTAGTTAATAAAATAATAATGGCGAAAGAGCTCCACTTTCTCGCGAGCTTCCTGCATCATGATATCCTCTGCAGTCAGCGCGTGTATCCCGAATGTTTTCGCAATGATGCGCATCTCAGCGTCCGTAGGACTGAGAACGTCCAACCAAAACGTTGGTCGAGGTCCATATCGCTTTTCTTTCACTCTAGGAGGAGATGGTGAGGTATGATTGGGACTGACTTCTCGAGACCCAGCCACCATGCTGCCGTGATCGCTTCTGTTAGTGTATCCGTAGTGGTTAGAAGAAGAGTTGTTCCTCGACCCGTTTAACGCGAGTGGAAGCATTTCATCCTCCTCATCTTCATCATCCGTCTCTAGCTCTGGTGGATCCGGGATGAAAAGATCCTTAAAAGTCTGGCCAGACTGCACAAGCCCAGAAATGGTTTGACTGTGAATGGTGCTCTGGAACTCTTCGTTGAAATAAGTAAATCTGAATGGCGCTCCTGTTTCCTCCGGCCTCCATGCAGCATTTCGAGTGCGTAGTCTCCCGCCGATGAGAACGGGTTCACTTATTTTCTTTGCTCGAAGGCCTTCAGTTCGTGCTTCCTTTTCTTCGCGGCTCCATTCATCCAGAACCGAAAGATCTGGCCAGACTCTCTTTCTTCGTCGTGGACGACCCCCTGTTTCTCCCTCAGTTGGTGGAAGTGGTGCGAATTCCTCTTCAGCAAGGTCCGACAGCCCACCAGTGGGAAAACACACATCCTCCTCCACGGGAAGAGTAACGGTTCGACGACGTTTGAGCTCGTGTGGTGAGACAAGCGGAGATGTTGGAGTGGAACCCGGTTGTTTAGCCGCACCAGTACCATCCATGTCGATGATCAAATCACGCGGCAAGCTGTGCGTGCTTGTCACCTCTGGAGACTTTGAGAGGTCAAATTCATGCCCTGTGAGAAGGGAGTCGTCATATCCCATATCAGGCCCGACTTTAGGCGTACCAGGAACAGATGGCGGGTTATTAACGTCATAGTTTCTCTTGAAACCGTACTCTTCTCTAGGCGAGCGCGAGTTTGAGCCAACACTCCGGATGGGCGACCGCCTCCGTGCGCGAGGTGGATCTCTATCATCCATTCCGTAACGAACGAAGTTTGTGTTGTGTATTGAGGAAGGTCTGATGAGAGGTGTTCGATCATCTTCTTCCTCCGACTCTGCCTCAGTTGCATCAAAAGGCTTCGTAGTCCGTTGAGCTGTACTGAGCCGAGGACGGTTATCGGCCAACGCGAGGGGTGACTCAAGAGGATGCTCTGGCCGTAGGCTTTGAGCTGGTCTACTATCACGGCGAGGGCGCAACATCGGTTGATTCCTACAAGTATTGACCAGAACGGTATTAGTTTCAAGCTCTTTTCGTCTAATGGTGTTAATACAGACGAGATACTGCATACCTGTGATCCAACAGTACTTCTGTGTCAAGGCTTGTCTGGCTCGAGTTTGTGCCTCCTAGCTGGCCTAATCGGTAGAACGCCGCTCGATGGGTATCAACTGGTGGTGTTGGAGCAGCTTCCTCCCCCCCTTCAGCTATTACATCGGCACCTGGATCTAAAGTGTCTTCGTGGGAGCTCTCGACGGTTGCCGGGGCAAAGGAAGGTCGGCGATGGCGCCGCCGTTTGTGTGGCCGATGTCTTCGTTTTTTGCCGTGTTTGTCACTTGGTCCTTGAGGGCCAATCTGCGTCTCTGGAAACGGTGAGACTAGCTGGGGACTGTTCTGGTAGACTCTCTGTCTCTCGCGACTGGCGCTCGGAGAGCTGACCGCCCCTGGCGGGGAAGTCGAGGCATTGGCGCCAGACATTATGGAGGGGAGAATTCAAGATATCTGATAAAGAACACAACCATAAGTACTGACATTAATCAGAATATATCAAGAAGCTACAGCTATGAGTCGCTGAGCGGTCAGAGACTGGTGCTTCGTGGTGAGGCGGGCCAGGCTGGTTGATGGAGGATGAGACGATGATGTGAGATGACGTTGTGTGGCTTGAATCCCTGGCCGAACTTTCGCGAGCCTAAAACACCACCACGTCAGACCGAATGGACAGCCTGAAAGGCTACACAGAAGATATGAATTTGTGCAGATTGGAGATTGAGAACTGTTACAAGAATTATCATTGATCAGGAAAAATCCTGAGAGTACATACATACATTCACATATTGCAGACTCATCAATCGTCAAAATCATCAGAGGCCGGCTCGGCCGCAGAAGGATAACAAAAAAGAAAAAAAAGGAAAACAAAACACACTGCACGTGGCAGAAGAAATCATGCGTGTCGGATATCAACCATTAACAGAACCAAGAACCTTTTGGCCCATATCAGAATCCCGAAATCCCCCAAATAGTACACAGAAAAATACAAATCCAGGCATCGCATTGCCATCCGGAATCCAAACGCCGCCATGCCTGCATCGAATACACAGAATGGAATACAAAGCCGCAAGAAACGAGTGTGACGCCTCATATCATGTTACTTGTATCCATGTCTATTGACGCGAAACTTTGATTCGAATGACTGACTGGGTGAGCAGAAAGCCGATCGCCGCTCAGCACTCTGACGACTTTCTTGTCTTTCCCAGGTCTTGCCACGAGAACTTGAGCCGGGCACACAACGATCTCTTCATCGCCTTCACCTTCATCACTCCCTTTCTTGACCACCAACGGGAACAGTACGATGCGGACCACGGCTTGTTGCTCCTCGAGTTGTTCATTGGAAGTGGTCTCGCCGCTCCGTTCGTTCATCAAGTCGGCATTGAAATGGACCTTGCGTATTAAGTCCCCGTTGGTATCATACTCTGGTCGCAATGGGGGAAGCATGATGTACTCTGCCTTCTGGGTTCGCATTTCAATGGAGAGGTCGACAGCCGCTTTCATCACTTTTCGAAGAGAGTCTAGGATGCTTTTTTCTAACTCCTGTGGGGGTGGAAGCAATTTTGACAAGGTACGATGTATTTCCTGGACCACCGCTTCAGTGTCTAGCGCCCGTTGTTCTTGGAAAGAACGCCGTTTCGCAAGCAGAGAGAGCGTGGTGGCTCTCCACCGCTGAACAGCAGCCGGTGGGCCTACTTCGCTGAGTTGTTTCTCGAGAGTTTTTAATTTCTGCCGCTGCTCCCTATCCATGCCGAAGAGGTACCGTGTGAAAATATAATCCCACATCATTGTCATGACCGCCGACATGAAGACGTCGCGGCGCTTCACGCGATCGGCAAGATAAGAGTCGACGTCTGACCCATCGAGGATTGCATTTTCGAAGCGGTCGGCCACTTTTTCATCACGGAGGCTGCTTGTCAAGCGACACAGGCGCATGTCGGAGAACTTGGAAAACCGCAGAACCCACTGCTGGACATGGTGGCAGAGCTTTTGGCATGCTGATTCGAAATAGTCTTCATCGCGAAAGGTCATGACGTTGTCGTGGGAGGAGGCGATGATCTTTTCTTGCAAATCCTTTATTTTGTTTTGCGCCTCCAGCAACTCCCCACGAAGCCGATGAATCTCTGCATTTTTCTCTGCTAGAGCGGTATCAACTTGATTTCTCACAATACCCTCCATGCCAGTCGATAACTGAATATATTTCGCTCGGAGCTCCTCCAATTCTTGTCGAGATCGTTGCCATTGTTGTGCGACTTCATTGTGCTGGCTTGTTTCGTGTTCTCGCGACGATTGAAGGCCCAGATTGGTCGCCGCAAGACCCTCATTGAGTTCCGTGAGCCTCGCAAGTTCTTTCTGAAGCCATTGCGTCGTCTTCTTCAGCTGTTGTATCACAGAGTCTTTATCCTGTATCTGCCGTTCACGCGCTTCGAGAGCCTTTGCATGCTGCCGTTGTGTGATGGTTTGAGTTTCCAAGGCTCTTTCTGCGGTCGTTTTGGCTGTCGAAAGCAAGCGATTTTCGGATACCATTTGGTCAAGACGAGTTTCGAGATCTTGGAGGTGCTGTAAACTGCGCCGGCGACGGACACTGGGCGGGCGCGACGGAGAAAGCGGGGAGCCAGGCACGTCGCCCCAGCCCTCCTAATTGACGACAAACAAACCAGGTTAGTTTCATCAAATTCCCAGCTTTAAACGGCGCAAATCATCGCGAAAATGAACAAGAAGCGACTTACATAGACATCAGCGGCCATGCCTCGCAGCGGGAGCTTGCCCTTGTCGGTGACGGGGTCGTAGGTGGAAGATGACGGCACCGCCTCCAGCATGTTGTCGATTTCCGCTTCTGGTTGGCGCATCGGAGATTTGTTATTCCCGCCGAGGAGCTCGAGTTTGCGTTGAGCCCGGAGATCACCACTGCCAGGACTGCGACGAAGCCGGAGCGAGTCGGTCGACTTGATGCTCTCGATGCTGGCTACGCTCGCTGGTCGAATGAGGTCGCTCTGTTCTGGTGTCTTGAGAATGTTGTCATGCGGCCCGGAGAATGAACGGAATTGCGCAGGCTTCGGGCTCGACCGTGGAGTTTCGTAAGATACCCGACGAGTGTCCGATTTCAGATTATCGCCAGTAGGTCGTGGCGGGATTGGGCTGGGCTTTCGGTCGAGTTTTGCAAATTTCAACCCTCTTTCCGGTGAACCAACGTCTGAAATGTCGCGATATCGGGTGTGCGACGGCGAGTGCCCTGCAGCTTGTTCTCTGATGGTGGCTAGCGGAGTCTTGGGCGGAGATCGAGACCGGTGCTGTTCAGCGAGTCCATACGGACCCCCAAAAAGGGACGGAGGTGGTTGCAAGGAGATACCAGCAGGACCGTCATCATGGGAAATTGACTCCAAGTTTCTTGAGGTGTTTGACATTTCTGGTATCTGTGTCACCGGCTCCTGACCTCGATCAAGTATACTGTTTTTGTCTTGAAAGCCAGTATCACGGTGGGGGCCATAATGTTCTGATTGCGACCCATCTTCAATGAGCATTTCAATGTTCTTGGAGTCTGCACATTCGCTGACCGTGTTCGCAGGGTCGCTAGATTCCCTTTTCTTTGAAACCCGCTTAAGATGGGGGAAAACGCTTGCAACTATACCTGCAGGCTCCTGTGAAATTGCTGGTTCTGTTGAACTCGTAGAAAACGGTGCTGATATTTCACGGGAAGACTGGTCCAAGCCCGCCGATTCGACTTCTGACTCGATTCTCTGTTTACGTTTTGACTTCACCGACTTCCGCCTCGATGGTCTTTCAGCCATAGTGTCTTCAGAAATCGGCATTGTTGCTGCTGGCATAGGCTTTGGATCAGGGATTGCTGGTTCAATATCAACTTGCAAGGAGGAACCTCTGTCTTGATCTTCGGTAACAGGAACAGCCTCTGCCTTTTCTGGCTCTAAAATTGTTTCCACATTCTGTTGATTTCGTCCGCCCTTCTTTTGTTTCTTGCCTTTTTTATTGATCTTGACGCTGACAGGCCGTAAGTCCTCCCTCTCCACTCCCGACACATTAGTTTCTCCCTCCAAAATCTTGGCTCCACGAGGTTCCCCCACCTGTTCCTTGGTGGGCGTAACAGACCGGCCATGAGAAGCCAATTGGGCCTCGAGCTCAGCAGGGAGGGGAGTTGTCGCAGATGCCTCAATAGGCCCCGTATGTGCTCTAACCTGCTGCTCGTCTGTAACGCCTAAAAAAGAACTCAAGGAAGGTCCATCAACTATGACTTGAGCAATGGGTTTAGCGTCGGCGTTGAAATCGTCGATATCTCCTTTGACTTGTTCAAACAATTGAGGGTCCATTTCAAGTGCATCGGGACCGTCAAGTTGTTCTCCCGACGCTTGTAAGTCAAGAGAAGGGGCATCAGGTCTTAATACTGCATCATCCATTTCTTGCTTGGGGCTGGCCCAGTCAATTGATGGCAATGAATCGTCATCCCTGGTAACCTTTTCCTTTGTCTCGATAGCCACAATGTGCTGGCACGATGCGGACAGATTAGAAGCTACGCAGCTCTCAGTCTTGTCGGGTGGCTGCCCCAAAGTCTCCTTCGATCCAGGAGTGACCACCTCACCATCATCTTGACCACCCTTCTGATGTCTGTCGCTTTCTTCTACTACGTTTTCCTCCATCTTCGGAATTTCAGGGATATTTTCAGCCCGTCCACTCGGCCCCAACTCCGTATCCAGATTCTGGCCGTGACTGACACTCTCCTTCAATGCTTTCTTCTTCTTCTTGGCTTTCTTTTTTGACATCGATGGTCCCTGTGAGAATGTTTCTTCTATGCTTCCAACTTGGTCGGGCGCACCAACAGTTTCTAGCTCTTTTGACTTTTCACCTAAAAACTCAGTTGGTTCAATAGGCAAATCTGCGTGGATACCCTGGAATATGTCCGAGGAATGCCCCTTGGATTCTTCCTCTTCGATCGAGGGTGATTCTTGTTGAAGTTCTGATACATGCGGACATTTACTTGGCTCGACAACGATTATTTCTGGTTTGGAGTCTTCTTGGACCGCAGGGAGTTCCATCTCATCAACAAGAGTGTCCGAGGCTCGTTCGGCAGTCGTTTTATCCCTAACTTCATTGACAGGTTCGGGAATCCGAGGGTCTGAGATGTCCACCTGGGTAATTTGATGGTCTGCGACTGTTTCAGGAATGTGGTCGCTAGCGCTTTGCTGAATCGGTAGAAAAACGTCATCCTCCTCTCGGCAATGTTGCGGTTCGTCCACTGATGTCTCCTGAATTTGAATTGTTGCTGTCTCCGGCGTTTGTGCCTCCGGCCTCAACTCCAGTTCCTGGCTCATTGCAATGTCCTCGGATGCGTCTTCTGTCGTGGGAATCACTGAGACCGTTTTTGGGGTAATCAAAACGAATTCGCTTTTGATTGTATCGTCCATGGCCTCAGAGACGGGCTCTGCTGGTGAATCCCCAAACCCAGCTAACTCTGGAAATTGATCAAGATCTTGGTTTTCGTTTGTCTTCTTACCCTTCTTTTTCCTGGCTTTCTTTTCCTTTTTCGATGAAGATCGAGTCTGTGTTTGGGGTTCAACGGAATTTATCCTTTCGGAAAACCCAGGAACGTCCTGTGTGATACTGCTAGGTTCAGCGGGAGGACCGGAAGATTCGGAAAATGAGAAACAATCTTCAGAGCGACTATTTTTAGATTTCTTGTCTTGGTTGCGCATAGGTTTCGTCCACTCGTTAGTCTCAATACCCACTTCAGCTTGTTCGTTAAGTGGTAGGGGTGTCTGCTGTGGAATAGATTCAAGCTCGTCCAACCCAGCACCTGTTATTTTCATGGCGATAGCCTTCTCCTGAGATTCGGCGGGAGTTTCATCGGGTGTATTCTCAACCACGGGATTTTCCACCGAGGCTTCTGCAATGTCGGGCCGGCCAAATTTATCCACTGGAAAATCAGGCATGGTCTGTGGCACCAAGGCCTTTGGGCTTAGTTCAGTGGGATCCTTCGAAGCATCGTGGCCTGGCGTTTTTATGACAGGCTCAGGAATAGATACATCCTGAGCATAGTCGATTTGCACGTCGGAAGTTGTGATTGCCCCACTTGGTTCTTGGACAATGATCTGTGGCTCGGCCCGATATCGACTTGATGATGTTTTGGGTTCAGGAACCTCCAATGGCGTACCTGGCTCAGATTGTTCTTCTTCTTTGTCATCGCGCGGCGGTACGTCGGAGGTTTCAGGCGCTACCTCGATGGAAACGCTATCGTGCTCTTGAGCTACGAGGGGCGATAAATTAAGAGGAACCACGGTAATAATTGACAGGTCCATACCACCATGCTCGTTGATGATGTTTGGAGTGAATGCAGCCCCGGGTGGCACAGATTGAGGTTCTTCTGTAATATCCTCCCCCACTCCCCTAGTGGTCTCATTGTGGATAGAATCCCATGGGCGAAGATTATCTGAAGTTTCCAAAAAAGACTCGGGCGGTGATTTCGGCAATGGGGTGTCAAAGGCGAGATTTAGGGTTGGTGACAAGGACTGCTCGCCGGTCAGTGGTAAAGGGGTCGCGGCGATGGTGTCATTTTCGTCGCGCACATCGCATGCCTCTTGGCGAACTGTGTCGACATTGGGCTGGATGCTCGTATCTTCGTCTTTATTCGGCGCATCGGGCGCGGGAAGGACGTCGCTTTCGGATACTTCTGCAGCTGGCGACCGCACAGGATCTTGGTCAGCAGGCTCCGTTACAACCTGCACACGGGGAATTTCATCAGTCCAATCGGTCGTCTTAGCGTTTTTCTTTGTTTTCTTTTTTTTCTTCTTGGAAGATTGAAATTCTTTACCGTCCGCTTCAACCTCCTGAGGTTTGTCTTGATCTCCAGACTCTTCGACTATTTGTGACTCTTCACCTCGGCCATCTTCATGCACATCTTTATCCTTGGCTGTGTCAGTGTTATCGTCCACCTCTAGCTTGTCACTGCATTGTACAATCTCGGATTCGGTTATGGGGCCGGAAGATTGGTGAATATCAAACTCTTCAGTTTGAGTCAACCGATCAGGAATTATAGTTGACCAGTCTAAAGACTGCTTTTTTTTGTCCTTCTTCGTCTTCCTTTTGGCTTTACTTGATTTGGGCTCCTCAAATTCTGGCTCAGCGGCGGGTTCAGCGTGGGTTTCTGCTTGTTCCGCGACATCAGGTTCAGTCGGCGCCTCCTCCAACGATGGAACATCTTCTTCCCACAACGCTGATTCGCGCTGCTTCAATTTGTCCTTTTTTGTTTTCCGCGTTGCTCTAGCAGATTTTGGTGCTTCAGAATCTGGTTCCGCCTTGGATGCTTCCGCTGGTTCTTCGATGCCACCTTCACCAGGGTTACCTTGGGAAGCTTCGTCACCTAACCTCGCGGCTTCGAGAGTCGTGGCCTCATCCCATGATGTCGCTTGCTTCTTTTTGCCTTTTCTTTCTTTTTTCTTTTTGCTTGGCTTTGATTCATCCACTGGGATTTCAATATCAAGCTCAGCCGGTTCCTGGTCTCCCTCGTCCACAACTTCGCCAATCGGAGCTTCGGCGACCAATCTCATCTCAGGGGCAGCAGGTGTGGGCGAAGAGTCTTCATGAGTTGTGCCCACGTCCCCCGGTGCAGTATCGTTATTTTTAACATTGGCTTCAACAGTTGGGTCTTGACGAGTATCAGTTTCTCCAACGGTTGCCAAGCTAGGATCCACCGATATAGGGTCCACGTCAGTGACAGACAGCTCTTGAACAATTTCGCTTTGGGGGTCCACTCCAAATTTCCGTGCTGCCAAGTATTCTGAACTTTCGGTGGGGGGTTCGAGGAAAGCCGGACTTTCACTGGCTTCAACAGGAGCACACGACACGTTCTGAACAACATCATCTCCTGCGATAACAGGCCCTTGATTTGCCAACTGAGCCTTTTGCTTCTTCTTATCTTTCTTGCTCTGCTTTTTTGAAGGCTTCGCAGTCGACCACACATCTGCTTCATCGCTAGGTAGGCTCGGCATATGTGGTGAATCGTCATTGGCTGGCGTTGTAGCCTCGGTGTTAGGCTTTGATTCATCAGGCACGAATTGCGGCATATTTGAATCCTTGGGAGTTGCACTTCCATCCTCAACAATTGATGGACAAGGTTCATCCTGGGACTGAAGGTCAGAAAACGACATATCCGCCGGTGGTTTGGCATCAGCTAAAGAGGAGGAATCACTCGCTTTAGGCTCTTCGATTTTAGGGGTAACCGTGAAGACAGAATTACGGGTCTTTTTCTTTCCTTTCTTGCCTTTTTTAGTCTTCGGTTGATTCCATGGCTCACCAATCATATCTTCACCAGCGACAACAGCATCGGGATTATTCTGATTGATGGGTGTCGTTTCTGGCAACAGACTGTTATCTTGAGATTCTGGAACGGTTTCTTCTGGTTCGGGAATCCTCTGAGTTTCTTCCGGGGATGGTGCGGACTTGGAAACAGATTCAAGCGGGATTCCATTCCCCAAAGCTTCAGTAGCAACCAGCTCCTCAAATTTCGGCTGTCCATCAACATCTCCAACACCGGCTGCCTTTTCTGATGATTGGAGGTCATGTTCGGGTGCGACGGACAAGGTACCGGCGGCTTCTGAAGCAGGCACATATTCACCAGGTTTTCGGGTTATTCTGTCTCCTGGGATTGGTTCTGGGGAATCTGAATTGGCTCGGGATTCTGTGGGATCTTCGGCAGGTAAATCGGCTTCCTTCGTGAAATTATCTGATAGACCTGACTCCTGCGCTAAAAGACGGGAATCGTCTTTGGGTTTCTCTTCGACAAAATCGGTGACGTCGGACGTTGAAGGCTCCAAATCTTTGACATCTTCAGACTGCGAAGACTGAGAAGGCTCAATAGGTGCAACGTGCTGGTCAGTCTCCAACGTTTTTAAAGCGCCCTCTGACTCGTCTGGAACTGGGGTTTCCTTCCTTTGAAGCTCATTAGGGAAGGATGCTTCGTCTTGAATATGCATCCCTGTGGCAGTAGTCTTTCCTGGCAGAGGAGTTTCCTCCTCGTTGCCAAGTTTCGTTTCGACCGGTTCCTCCGAGGTTTTAGTCACAGGTTCTCCCAGACGCTGCTTTCCCTTGCCCTTGCCCTTTTTGCTTTTCTTTCGGCTGACGGGAGCAAAATCGGCCTCGGTAGCTTCTATCACAGGCAGTTTTGTATCATTGTTCGCCGATGCAACTTCAGAGTCAGCTTCTAATGGTTGGAGTTTATCTTCAGACACTCGGGGAGCTTCCCACTGGCTGTCATCGGGATGCTGATTAGGAAGGTCGTCAATTTCTGACGATTGCTTGCTTTTTCTTTTGTCTTTCTTTTTTCTCCCTTTTTTCGGAGAAACCGAAACGACATCAATTTCTTGCGCTTCGCTGGGTTCGAGAGACACTACCCCAAGGGTTGCATCGATGGTAATGGGTTCTGTTTCACCGTGCTTGCTTTGGCCAGCAGCTGGCATAGGAGTATCATCATTCAGGGGAGCGCTTTCGATATGATCAAAAGTTTCGTCTACATGGAGGTCATCCCCCACACTCAAACTCTCGCTCGGTGGAACAGCAAGCTCATCGTCAGCTTTTGCAACCTCGCTAGATTCCCCAATTAGCTGTCCAGAAACGGTATCTGTTAATGGAGAGGTCTCATTATTGGCCAGATTTTCTATGCTCTCCGTGATATCCTCAGAATCGATTTCCCGGGTAGCATCCTCTGAGTCGTTTGAGAGACCATCGTCGAATTGTATCTGCTTCCCCTTTCCTCTTTTCTTCTTGTCCATTGTGGCGGAAATTGGTTCAAGATCACCCTCGTCCGGATCTTTCATTTCGATAGGACCTTCTGGCGAAACACTGCCCTGCAGTTTACAATGTGCAGGGGTTGCTTCAACAAGATGCGATTCTTCTTCTTGTTTTGTGCTAGACTTGTCTTTGGAAATTTCTTCGCCAGGGAACTGTTTGGGTTTACGCTTTTTTCTCTTTTCTTTCTTCGAAAGCGATGGTGCAAAGTTGTCTTCTGCGGCTTCGGATTTGATCGGCTCCTGTGGCGCGTCCTGTTCTACATGGTGGCTTTCTTCCACGGCTTGAGACCCGCATTCTTGAATTGGTTCGGCATCGGGATTTTCCCTTCCTTGCTCCTCGTTGGCCTTGCCTTCAATTGGTACCTCGTCTTCTGCGGTTTCGGATTTGATCGGCTCCTGTGGCGCGTCCTGTTCTACATGGTGGCTTTCTTCCACGGCTTGAGACCCGCATTCTTGAATTGGTTCGGCATCGGGATTTTCCCTTCCTTGCTCCTCGTTGGCCTTGCCTTCAATTGGTACCTCGTCTTCTGCGATTTCGGATTTGATCGGCTCATGTGACGCGTCCTGATCTCTAACGTAGCAGTCCTCCATAGCCTGAGAAGTGGTTTCTTGATTCAGTTCGGAATCAGTGATTGCCCTTCCTTGCGATTCGTCGTCCTTCTCGTCTTCTAGTTTCCCATATTCAACAGGCTGCTTGTCTTTTCGTTTCTTTTTCTTGTCCTTCTTGGAAACGGCAGGCGCGAAACCAGCTTCGGTCGCCTCAACAGACTCCAACGTGATATCTGCCAACATATTGGTTGCTGTTACCTCTTGGTCCTCTGAAGATTCCGGAGCTGGATGATTATCCAACGATTCTGCTTGTCCTTCAGGATTTTTCTCCTTCGTCGAAGTCTCTTCTACCGGAGGTTGTCCACTCTGGCGTTTCTTTTTCTTCTTTTTATCTTTTCTTGAGAGTATCAATGGAGTATCGGTTTCGATAGTCTCGGAGGAGTCGTTAAAAGTAGCGGGTTGCGTGTCCATTTCAACTTGTTGTAGTTCAGTGGGTTCTGCTGGTAGCTCGCCAAGCCCCTGATGTTCCGTGTCCTGTGCTTCTTGTTTCGTTTCTTCAGTCGAAGATACGGCTTCAGTCAAAGATTTATCAAGCGTATCCTTTTCTTGCAGTGGTGCAGCATGGTCGACTTCTGGAACATCAGCTTCTTGAACATCAGTTTCTTGAACGTCAGCCTCTGGAGCATCAGCATTTGGAACGTCGGCCTCTGGAAAATTCAGAGTATCGACTATGGTCTGTGGCGATTGCATAGGCTCGCCCTTAGGCTCAAATGCACCAGTTTCTCCAGCATCCCCACCTTTTGGCAAATCCGACGGTAAGTTGTCGGATTGCTCAACCGGTTGTTCAGGCACAGTGGTTTCTTCAGCCTGATGTCTTACCACAGATGAATGATTGCCCTTCTTTTTGCCCTTGCCTTTCTTGCCTTTTTTGCAGGAAACCGACGGAAACTCGATCTCAATGGTTTCTTGAGAGGCTGCGTAGGGGTCTTGGATTGTCTCTTCCGCATCCTGAGAACGAGGAGCCGGTTCGGCCGATTCACCGATAGCCGCGTCTTCACCTCCGGATACGCCTCTGCCAGAGGAAGCTTCCTCCTCCAGTGTAGCCTCCAAGATGTCATCGGCAACCGAATTCGAACCGTTCCTCTTCTTTTTGCCTTTCCTGCCCTTCTTTGTCTTTGCGGGAAGAACTGGAAATTCATCCTGCTTTTCGGTGGCTTCACCTTCGCCAGGGAGACTTTCAGCATCGGGGACTACTTCTGTAGGTTCCGGATGATCTTCGGGCTCCATGACCTCTTCCTGGACATTGGCTTGCGGCGGATCCTTTGGTTCAGTTGCAACAGTAGTATTCTCTTCGTCTTCAGGAAGATCAACTGGCTTTTCGGGAATGGGAGTTTCCAAAACTTCGGGGACCACGTCAACAGCGGGTTTAAAAAGTGATTCCTCTTCCAGATTATCCGTAATCGAGGCCTCGTCTGTCGGTTTAACTGCAACAGACTTGACGATATCCGGAGTATCTGTAACAGGTACTGGCTGGGAAGGCAGTACCAAAAAATCAGGTTGAGTTTCATCCACAACCACCGCACGCTGTGATTCTGACTCCGGCTCTACGCCCTTACTGTCAGATGAGTTTGCTTTCGTGATAGGTAGCTGGTCGATATCTGCATCATTTTGCGCCTTCGGCGGAGTATTGTCGTATAACGACTCCTCCTGTAGTGCAGATAGTATCTCCCGAAAAGATGATCCTTCCTGGGTTAGTTCAGAATCCTTGGGCGTTTCCTGCTCTCGGTCAATCTCGCTGCGTGCTTCTTCAAATCTATCTTCCACGGGCGACTCGGGCACGTTGAAATCAGCATGGGTGTGGACCCCATTCATGGCCAAATCAAACGGTTCCTCAGCTCTGACTTCTCTGTCAGCGACATCCATGGCAGGTTGTCGAACTGGCGTCGCTATAACAGATACTGGGGAAGCAGGGACAGGTGTACGATCCTCCAGCTCTTCGTATTCCACAGCCGATTCGTAGGCACTAAGTGCCGTCGAGGGACGGCTCCCATAATCCGGGATTTCGGCTCGATCAACAGGACTATGACGCTCAAAGCTAAAATCCGGGACCGCAGTAACATCGGAGCTTGCGCTCATGCTAGACCTGTCGCCTGCTGTACGCCACGATTCGGCTACAGTTGCAGGGCTTGGGGGGCTGCTTTCAGGTAATGGCGGAAGATCTTGTTCCAAAACTGGCACCACACTCGAAAAGGGGGGTAATGGTGGCAAAGGTTCAATACCCGTCTCAAACGGCTCCATAAGTAATTCTGATGGTGAATGAAACTCATATTTTGGTCTGTCCTTCTTGTCTGCCTGCTGAAACGTTGAAGCAGTTGGCGTTGTTTGTTTCGAGCCAAGGATGTCCTCATTCTGAGAACCTTGAGTGGTATCAACAAACAGTGGCACTGGCTGGCGACGCGGTGTTAACATTGGCTGGTCATAAGCAAACTCCGCCTCGCTGTATTCTCTGAAGTCCTCTATCGATGGAGACCGAGATGTTGTCCGGCTTGATGGAAGTGACGGGTACTGCTCTTCATGCGACGGCTCTGTCTTTGCCGAACTGTGCCGTTCAACAAGCCAGAGTGGTCGAAGCTCTCGGTCAGTCTTGAATTCGGTTGACTTAGGCCGCTTATGACCTTTGGTTGCCGTAGGTGAGGTCATTGGTGCTGATCCGACATTGGGAGAACCATGCGAACTAAGCGGGCGACGAAAATGGATCGGGATGGCTGTTGGCGACGGTGTCGCTAGAGGATTCAGGTCTGGATCGCCGCGAACCGAGATACGTCTAAGTCTAATCGTATCTGGTGAAGGAGAGGTAGGACGACTGCGAGAAAGCGGTAGCTGCTCGACATTCTGACCAGGGAACGGCGAAGTTGGCCGGCTGTGGGAGGGCTGAGTGAAAGCCACATCCACCGGCACTGAAGTGACAGGTGTAGTGGGCTCCTTCATTAGACGTTCAGTCTGAGTACCTGGATCAGTCCCCGAAGCACCATCATCTTGAGACGGTATTTCGGGGTGCTCGTCTAAAAAAGGCTCGTTTAAGATATTTCTCTCATTATCACGTGCATCGACCTTTGGCTCAGCTTCAGTAAGAGAATTCATCGTCTGGGTACGAATGTCAGTAATTGCGTCAACCGCTAGAATAGACACTTGCAGTACCTCTACTTCCGCTTGCCTGCCTGACTCAACAATCTCCTCGTAACGGCTTCTTCGCTCCTTTTTACGATCTTTCCGTTTCTGTTTCTCGGGCGGCGCATCTGCCTCATCGTCCTTTGGTCGATCAATTGGCAACGACAAGGCCTCGTCCTTATCAATGTCTCTTGTCTCCATAACCGGTCCTGGCATTGAAAGGATCGTCTCAAACTCGTTCTCTTGAGTATTCAAGATTGCAGAAGCTTGTTCTAGCACAGAAGCACCATTCTTGCGTTTACCTTTCTTTCGCTTACCTTTTGATGTTGACGTGATGGAAAGGGAGTCCAAGGTTGACCCCGTATTCTCCTCCTGCATATCAGTTGTCAGGACTGGTGCTGGCAGTTGGCCAACAGGAACAGAATCAATGCGGGACTCTGGCTCTGCAGTCTGGTCATTGAAAAAGGTTTTCGCATCATCGAAATCACGAGGTTGCGATTGAGGAAGCTCAATTTCTGCAGTGTCAACATTCACGCTGTCGCGCTTTTTCTTCCCTTTGGACTTTCGTTTCGACTTCTTGCCATTTGATGTCTCAGCATCAATCTCTGGTTCCTGCATCTCCCGGGATACAGTAAAGTCTTTTTGAGCGACATAATCACTGCCTTTTACGTTAGTAAGTCCAGAGACATTTCCTTCCTCAGCGTCGAAGAATTCTCGGGCTTCACCCTCATTTCTATCCTCAGACTGTAAGTTCTTTGCGGCATAAGAATATCCAGGCGTTTGCACATTAGGCTCCTCATAAAACTCCCCTTGTCTGAAACTGTTTTCTTTGTGTTGAGGATCGATCGTGAACATATCTTGTTCAACGATGCGTTCGGCAGCTTTTGGAACCCGGGCGTTTCCCTCCTCCGTATCAGACGGCGACAATGACTCCGGTTCTACAAACCCGTAGCTATTTTGCGAGGCTCTTCCAGTCAACGACTCAGCAACATCCTCAAAAATGATTCGGCGGCTGGGTATATCTTCAGGCTCAGAGCCAGGAGGCGAAGTACGAGAGTGGTACATGGGGTCATCAGTGACTATGGAAGGGTCAAACCCAGCGAGCCTCGCGCCAGCAGCGAGTGTGGCCGCAAATTCGATATCGTCTTCAAAATCGCTTTGAGAGCGTTGAGCCACAACTTCTTCAACAGGGCTACCGTCATCAACCTCAACATATTCTACTTCTGGCGTGTCGTATGTGACTTCAACGACCGGCTTCTTGGTTACCGTTTCAGTGGGCTCATCTTTGGATGCAGCAGTGGATTGAGCTTCGATCCCAAGTCCTAGAATAGGGCCATCAACCATCCCAGACTGTTCTTGCGGCAATGGACTGTCTTCGATCTCGACTACTTCCCACGGCGAAATCTCGTCAGAACCATGATCTATAGTAGGCACCGTAGGCTTGTAGTCATCGACGGGTTCTTTGCTAACATTCTCTACAATGACCGACCCAGCAAGGCTTTGCGGAGGAGTCGGCTCGATCAAGTTGAGACGAGGAACTGGCCAAGGCAGGCGATTGGTATCAATACCCTCAGGCATCTGAGACATTTCCCTATCAAACCGAACCTTTGGCGATTCTTTGACCGAATGAAGATCGCTGGCATCCGATCGCGGAGAATTTCTAGAAGATCGCACCTCGGGTGGAGTAAAATACTCCACATAGCTATCATACGTTGGAGATGACATGATGCGTTTGATAGCTTCTTTAGTAATTCGTCGCGTTTGGCGGGTTGACTCATCTTCAACCTGATCAAAACTGGCCTCTTTGCCCTTGGATAGAGACTTCCGCTCATCATCGGACTCAGAATAACTGCGGCGCTCTTTTCTTCTTCGATCCCTTCGCTTTCTTCGTTCTTCACTTCGATTGTCGTCCAGCTCAGCTGAAATCGCAGAGGCAGTGAACTCTGTCCCCTTGGAGACATATTTCCAATCTTCATCGGATTCAGAATAGCTGTGGCGTTCTTTTGTTTTTCCATCGCTTCGCTCTCTCCGTTCACCACCTCCTTTGTCACCCAGCTTGTCTAGAATAGCAGAAGTAGCAGAAGCGCCGACAACCGCCACACCCACAGGTACTGACCATTCATGGTCCGAGATCTGGTCCTCATCATACTCCGTGTGGTTTTTCGGGCGAATTTCTACATACTTTGGTTTTCGGTCGTGATGAGAACTGGATTCCGGTTGCGAAGAACTATAATCCGAATACGCAGAAGGCACGCGATCCTTGCGCGGAGTTTCGACTTTTTCTTTTTCTTTTTCCTTTTCGAGTCTCTGAAGTCTCCGCTCCTTCTCTTCCTGCTCACGTGTAAGATCAAATTGAACTTGCGAGGTAGAGCTTCGTTTGTGTGATTTGAAGTCGGGGCTATCGGACCGATTAATAGGGATGGCAGGTAACGACTCATGTTTTCGATGACTATTTTCTTCTTGGGGAATCCTTGAAAGTCTGTCATCCAACTCATTCTGGCGCGTTCGGTAAGTATCGACTGGCTCGGCTGGTGGTGGGACTGCTGGTGGGGGACGATGTACTCCATTGCTTCGGATTGATATTGGAGTGGCTTCCACGGGAACGGTTGAGATGGCCTGAGGCGAAATGGGTTCCTTCTGATTGTAGACATTCTGCGAGACGGGTGCGATGGGTTGAGGTTGGTCGAGTCTTATTGGCTCGGCTTGAGATGTGTATAAAGGGGCTCGAGAGTGACTTGGAAATGAGGTTGAAGCTGAACTCTCTGCCGTAGCATCGAATCGTGATGGATCTGGTGTAGAAACAGGATAGACATTATGCATAGATGGGAGACTGGCAAGGCTTTCTGTCGGTGGAAGCTGAATCACAGTTGGTTTGGGCCTGTCCGTTGAAGGTAGGGTTTGATTCGCATGCCCGGTTTTCTTTTGCTTCGCTTTTCGCTTGCCCCATCGCCATCCCCATTTCGAGGCTCCCGAGTCAGACGACTCACCATATGCCAGCGCAGAATCTAGGCTCGATTCCGATACTGACTCCCACCCGTCATCAATTTCTGATTTGTCACTAGAAGTGTACTTCGACCTTCGAGCACTCCTTCTGTCGGGGCGATGTGTTTCTTTAACCGCCACAAGGTCTGGTCGACGACCGGCATTTAGACGCGTCGCTGTGCCAGCAAGGGACACGGCGGTATCACCCAGTCCAAGCAATTTTGCATCTAGTTTGTCCTCATTGGATTTCCTACTTCTTGACTTGCGCGAAGGTGCTTTAAAAAACCCGGAGCCAAATGCGAGATCAGCGTCATCCGAAGAGGATGATGAAACAGAGCGAAAGCTGAAAAACCCGCCCTTTTTCTTCTTTGGCTTTTCGCGTCTATCTTTTGAGGGAGTTTCCGACGGAGCTGTAAAGAAATACGAAAGTCCAGCCAAGCCACGCCGACCAGTAGGTCGTGATATGTCAATAAGCGAGCCAGAAGAGCTGGATGATGAATATCGCCTTCGTCGGGGTTTTCTGGGAGATCTACTTCGACTCTTTCGCCGACTCGTCGACGATGACGAGGCTGCAGCGCCAATGGCGGCTGCCGCAAGAGCAGCACCTTTCAATCCAGAACCATGGGTCCCTCTGGATGAAGAAGACGTCCTTGACCCTGATCGACGGCGCCGCGTGGAATGATGAGACTTTGGAGGATCAAAAGTCTCTGGCGGCAATCCGTACGTGCTGCTGTCCCCTTTGCGGAACCCGGTGTATCTATCTTCCAGTACACTCGGAGAATGTGTACGATTGGACACTTTTGTCGTACCTCGCGATGTACGACTTTTCGTATCATACGAGGAAGCACTATGTACACTTGCCGACGACTTTGAGATCGTTGAATGCTTGGACCTAGCGCTGGAACCGTCACCAAAGTTTGACCTCGACCTGCTATAAATTGAGTTTCCAACGTATGCGGCCAGACTACCAGCAAACCAGGACCTCCTATTGGATCGTTTTCGGCGGCTTTCGTCGTCGGAGGATGCGTAGCGGCTGTGTTTGTCAACTCTGGACCTGCTAGCTTGAGGCTCATATGAATGTCGGCGTTGGTGATTGTGTTTTCGAGGAGCATCCCGGGCGGTCGTTCCGGGCTCAAAGCAGTATTTGCAGATACCTATTATCTCTGAATATTCTTCGAATTCAGCCACACCTTCAGGGTCTTTCCAGAAATCGATAAATCGACGCAAGGGTCCATGGTGTTTGCGGTGATATTCCAGAGACACTGGCTGATATTGTACGTGCGAAGAGTGTTGTAAATTATGGGTTGTATGGTGTGCGAGACCAGACGCAGCTGCAACGCCGGCTCCTGCGGCTAAAGCTCCCATTGCAGGATGTGACTGGAAAGTGGTGTGTTGTTGCTGGAAGCCGTTCGCGTGATTTTGATCGTGGGTGAGGGGGGCAGCTTCGGCAGGTGGTGGTTTTTGAGGTATATTATGACCGTCCAGTAAGCTAGGATCAATTCCATAAGTAAACTGGGTAGAACTGGATGATACAGTCTCGGGTTTAGTTGGTTTGGCTGGTGGCGCTGATATATTTGGAGTTGGTTGAGGCTGGCTAGGTGTGGAAGACACGTCGTAGAAGGAGGCGGCTGCGCCAGTTTGTCCCATTGCGCTAGGTTCGACAGGGGGAGCCGGTGCTGCCAAAGGGGACATTAAATGCGGTTGAGTTCCAGCAATGATTTGCGGTGCGTCAGGTCTTACACCAGGCTGCATAGACACCGACTGGCCTTGGTCATTGTAGTATTCAGCCGCCAAACCATAAGTCGCCGGGGGAGGTACTGGGCTCAATGGCTGCGTTGAAGGATACTGTGCAGGCCCAGGTGGAAAAACGGGTACCGGTACCTGATTGTCGGGTGTTTGTGTGACTGCAGGAGAAAAGGATGGCCCAATATCTCCCTCGCGGGAATCGGGTCCAGCCTGAGAAGAAGAATAAGCCAGCGAGTCTTCAGTGGGATCGTCACCTCCAGCCCTTCGTCGTCGGCGCCTAGTTTCCTCTGGTTCTTCGGTCATCCGTTCCAGGGCTTCTCTTTCCTTCCTGCGTCTTCTCCGTTCTTCTCGCTCAGAATCAGTTTCTGTACTGCGCAAAGGCTCTGGTCCTTCACCGGCTCTTTCGTCACCTCCTCGTCGCTGTTGCCGTCGTGTTTCTGACCTAAGCGATCTCGTTTGCTGATAACTTTCACCACGCTCCATCCTCTCCCCATCACCGTATCCCTTTCTGGATTGGTTATCCTGTTCGTGGTCATCTTCTACCGGCTCTCCAGGATCTGCCGTTACGTAGCTGCCGGACACCGTCGACCTCGCCTCGCTTTCCGGATAATATCTACGGGAGGAAGAAGAATGGGAGGATAACGGAGGGTCAATGTCTAAACCACGGTCGTCACCCCGTGTAGACTTTTGGCCCGACGAAGGGTCGGTAGAGGAATCGTGACTGCTTCTTTTCTTGCGGCGAGACGAGGTGGTTGTGGGTGGCTCGTCGCGGTCGCGATGTCGCCGGCGCTCGGATCGGGAGGTGGACGTGGTTGAGCGACTGCTGGACTTCCCTAGCAAGCTTCGCAGCATGATGGGCAAAGAGAACAATTTTGAAGGACAAGCACCGTCGAATATCAACAGAGAGGGTGCAAACAATTGGCTCTCAGTCCCAGTCGCGACGGCGAAGCATGGAGGATTCGACGCTCCAAACGGAGAATGTTTTTTTGTTTACTCTCTGGAAGATGTTTTGATGGTTTGCGGTGGTTGAGGTGGCTGGTGGTTCGTGGATCGGCCCCCTCAAGCCTTGTCCTTGGTTGAAACCCGCGGTTGAACCTTAGCTATGCAATCGAAAATGCGACGAGCATCATCAAATTCGTAAGATAATGGTACAGCAGGCTAAAGTACAGCTAGGAAATTCGTCAAGTCATGGTCTGAAGAAACTGTGGTGGCTGAAGGAATCTCTTTGCTGTGGACGCGGATGATGCTGGTGATGAAGAGAAGAAGAAGAGCAGCTGAACTCGACGAGGTGGTGAAGAAGCAAGCCGCTGCACCAATCACGGCTCACATTCCAACGACCACCTCTTTGCCTCAGATTCTGGACATTCAGCTCTCAACACTCGACGACGGAGGAATGATAACAAAGGATGTACTCCGTATTTGAACATGAGTAATTAATGTCATAGAATTGTACTAAAGCAAACTACTATGTGAACATGTGTAAGTTACGCATATAAAGTACAGACAGAACCAGCAACGATGTGAGGATATCCCCCAAGATTAAAAACCCATCATAAATTCCCATTAGTCCCTGGCGGTCGGCCTCATGAGACGTTCGCATCGATCTCTAATTCGGTTCTGGAACCAGTATGGAAAAGATCGGATATGGCTGGAAAGAGTTCCGGTTGAGCCTGGCATGATAAGATGGCCGCTGGATCCAGAGAGAATCTGCTGAACAACCGCTTCAGCAACACTATCCGGTTCCAAGAGAGGATTGAACCAAGTATTCTCGGGACTGATCACATTCACGAGAGTCGTACGGGCGAAGCTCTGGGTCATCAGTATAGTCCTCACTTTGGGCGCATTGTAGCGTGTATTCAGCTCAGTCATGAGCCCTTCGTGAAAAGCGAGTGCTGCGGCCTTGCTGGCAGAGTAGTCCACCATGTTTGCCGTGACAACGTAGGCAGCAATTGACGCGATGGTAGCAACCACACCATGATTGCGGGAAATCATGTGCGGGAGAAATTCCCGGGCGAGCCAGTAATGCGACAACGTATTCACTTCAAAGGTCTGGCGGGTCTCAGCCTCCGTGCCGCCGAGAATCGTCTTTCCCTTCAGAACTCCAGCGTTATTGACGAGGATGGTAGGTTCTCCAATATCGTCTCGAATCCTCCGAGCGGCAGCTGCAATATGTTCAGGCGAGCAAATGTCACACGCATAGAACTTGACATTTGCCGGAGTTGGGTATTTCAACGGCTGAATGTCTAGAACCGCAACTTTTATCCCCCGTGCGGCGAGCAAGAGTGAGATTTTCTGGCCAATGCCATCACTTCCACCAGTGACAATGGCAACCTCCGAGGGCCAGTTGTATTTGTCTGAAACCCCATTGTTGAGAACGCGTTGACTAAGCCAGCCATTGACCCAGCGGTAAAGCCCGAGAGATACCAGTATCTTCAGCGTGCGGAGGATGCCTGGTTGTCTTGCAACGTAGTTTTGACCCTTCTGTGTATACTGCGCCAGGAGCAACAGCGGGAGAGTCAACGTAGGCGAGAAGACCGTCCTCTTGATAACGCGACCCGCAACATCCGCAGTAAATCCTAATCACTCTCAGGTCAACGACAAGTTTAGTCAGGGGAACAGGACCACAATCACCTTCACGAGGCAGCCAACGCTTGGTTGAAGTCATCGCTACTAGGTGGTTTCAATGGAATTAAATGAGCTTCGAGCGTGTGTTCACATAACTGAGTAGTCGTTGTTCAGCAGGACAATTGATGCTCGAGAGTGTCAAGACAGTCGTGCAATGTCTAGGGGACTGGGCCCAAGCTGCGAGGGAAGGCACCCCTAGTTTAGGCGTCAAAGGACATCGCAGCGTGTCTGCGTTTCAGCAAGATAGACTGCTCTTCCACATACTACCTCGGGCTACCAGTTGGCAGCGCACATGCTTTGATCCCATTTCTGGCACAATTTCTCCGCTTGTTCACGACGCCATCAGACCGAAGACAACATGGCCCTTCATCCCTGTGAAGCCGGAGGCTCTGCCAAGTGTGGGGTAAATAGCGAGCTAGTTACTACATAACACTGCGGAGAAGCGAGGAATCAATCGAGGATCTATCAAGCTAGGAGATGCCATCGTCGAAAGCAAAAGTTCTGTTTTTTCTGCTCCATCGCAACAGCTCAAGGAGTGAATGGAGTTTGGCGCATTCAAAATGATGAACCCAGATGACAAACATTCCAAACAAGAGAGTTTAATGCGGATACTCCCACATCGCCATGTTGGATGACTCTTGCTGTCAAATCTCACGGCTCGCTCATTATATATCTTCTCTGGCCAGTTGATACATACTACGGGGTGCCAATGGATAAAACTGCAAGACGCACAATGAGGTTTATTCGCCGTTTGCTCAAGACCACAGTCTACGGATCCGCAGCCACCGCAGGAACCTTCTACTACTTCACCAAGGACTCTCGTTTTGTCCCCCTCTCCAAGGACGACCACCTCTTCCGCTCATCCCATTTCCGCAAATTGAATCCCCAGAATAACCCAACTACTCATGACTACTGTGTTAGAAAGGTCCCCTTGTCCACCATCGACCCCAGACTCCTCGCCAAACCAGGAGTGCTGGTTGAGGGCTTTTGCGCCAGTGTATGGGGAAGTTTAGGTCTGTGATATCTCTACATCCCGTCTCTCAAAACACCGCAACAGTGCAATTGACAGCTTGCTTTTTTTGCTCTTGTATTCAGGTTATGCCTTCCAACGTGCCTTTCTAGCACACAAGTACGAAGGACCCCAAACCGCACATCAACTCTGGTCGACCTCCCAACTCCGTTCATCCACATATCCCGTCGGGACCCAGATTACAGACCATTTTGAGGTCATTGAACATACTCCCACCTCGATTGTTGTGAGATGCGGGGGTTCACCGCTGATCCGAGGCGTCCGGGCTGGCGATGGCCTGTTTGAGATGTCTGCGACCGTAAACCAGGTAGAAAATACTGTGGAATTTGGCCTGAAATCTGTATTTTATCAGGGCCTGGGCACGGCGGAAAAGCCCCCAATGCCTCCGCTGATCGATTGGTTACATAAACAGTATACAAAGCTGTTAATGGAGACGGCCCTTCTAAGGATAACGCGATAGGAATTAACCTTTCAGGACAGTGCTTTTGGGCGTTTCTTTACTTGGTCCTTTTGGTTACCATGGGCAAAACCGAGATATAACCAAAACAAAAGTTTAGTGCGACGGTTTTGCCAAATCGGGTTCGTCTTTTGAGGTTAGTTAAGTCGCGTTGGTCGGCTCTAATAGTTTCCCCTTTTCGCCTTAAAAGCATTTCCGGATGATGTGCCTGTTGAGTACACCTTGCGCGATATAGCCCGAAAAACCTTTCCGGCCTTATGGCTGCTACTCGAATTCGATTATTGATGAGATTAGCATCCGCGTTTAGCAACATGCTGGCCATGCACACGGTATCATGCAAATGAATTGTTATACTCAACCAACAAATATCAAAGGTGATGCCGAAAAGAAAACAAGGCATATCTTCAAGAACCAAGTCAGTCTGAATATGATAAATTGGATATCCCAAAAGAAAAACACCACCGCTAAAATAACTTCGAGTGGCCGGTCATGAAATGATCAATAAAACTCTCCGCGGGTTTTTCTGACCAGGACTTTCAGAATTGGCACTTGATTAATCACCTCTGTGGGGACAAATTTCTTCGTGTGCCATGTGAATTTCTCGAACTGTCGGGTGCTGCCAAAGGCCATTCCCCACTCTCCCGTTCGTTGACCGTCTATCCACTCGATGAGGTTGATGATTCCATATTGACGCAGACCCTGTCACCGCAACGGCGTCATTTTAGATTAGCAACATGGTCTATCGTGTCCTGTACACTTTACATTTCTGACTTGAAAAAATATGCAAATTCTAGCGAATGCATGTTTTCCCCTTTTTCAGAAAGGAGAAAAAGACGGAAGTTGAGTTGACATAACATACCTTGACACACCCCTCAATAGAGCCCGTCTCTATTTTTCCTTGATTCTCACGGCAAACAACCATGTTGCAAAGCGTCCTCAACGCATCATGCTTGGTCTCGCACCTGAGAACGTCTTGGAACTGGAAGCGCAATTCCGACACCAGGCACTCATGCCAGTACTTCTTGAACAAACCATTCTTTTTTGTCCACCCGCGCGTATATGCCAGGCGCTGGAATTCAACTTCGATGGGGTTGAGCGGGTTTCTCTCGAAGTCGATGCCGTACGCGAGGAAGAACTCGGAGCAGTAAATGTCACACATTGTTTTGGGACAGTCGAGGAATGGTTGATTCTGTTCACGAATTTTCTTGCTGGACTAACATTGGGGTGCGTGCTAGATTGGTTCAGGTGACCTAGCTGTCGGGGCACTTGTCGCCGTTAAATATAGATCTGGGGATGGCTTCACGCCATCCCCAGAGAAGCTATCACTCAACAAAAAAAGGGTGCAGTGACGTTGTTCGCAGTAAGAATGGGGTACATACAAGACCCAGTAGGAGCGTGAAGGGATACGAACTGTGTGAAAATGCAACACACGTCAAAACACAGCGTGACAGAGGCACGGTCTAGGACAATGAAATGCGCAACTTTTCTTCACGAACACAAGGAAAAAAGGTCACATTTGTACTTATTGCTCATGTTCCCAAGTATGTGTTAAGAAATGTCACTTGTTGGCAATCAATGTCTGTGGCAGTGACGAACTTCGTCTCCCATAGAAGGGCTGGGATTCAATTTTATCATGCGTCACTGCAATACATACTGTATGCAACAAGCGTGATTGTTCACACTCATGGAGTGAATTTTGGTAAATCCAGACCAAGGATCCAATCAAGACGCCGGATCCGACTTTCTCTCCTGCCCTGCTGGGGGCAACGCGTGTTCGATCCCCTTCTTCTAATCTCCCTATTGTTGTGTATACCAGGCCTGGGGGCGGGAAATCGGACGGTCATATCAGTATCTAGTGGATAGAACCATCTTTTAGCCCCCCCAATCGTGGGGAGTATTTTCTTCCAGCAAGGGTCCCGCTCTTCCAGAAAGAGTACTGAGCGGAGTCAAATTGTGAACCGTTTGAAGGTGAGGACACCCCAGTGTCAACTCAATGGGCCCATAGTGTAAGCGCGGAGTCTATTGTTTCATACGGAAAATTCGTCCAAAACGCTTCTCTGATTCCCCGACGCCATATGCAGATTAGCAAATCGCGCCTCAGGCAACCGTCGGCCAGCTTTAAGGCTTTCCAAAACCCTGTATTTAGATGTCAACCTCATACCACTAGCAGATCGCCCAATGGGAGACTAGGAAGGAAAGGACACATACCACTCTACGCCAACGTACTTGACGCCCTTACCACCCACTCGTTGAATCTCCCGCTGCAATTTGCGTGCAGCAAGACCGCCCCCGGCACCCGCAACTCCCAGGCTTTCAGATCTGCTATTTGGACGTCCAAGGATGACATGTGTGACAGACCGTCTTGCAAGATGGATAGATATATTCGCACCGTTTTCGGCAAGGATGTCCTTGAGCTTATGGTCAGATATCAATGGGAAAGTCGACCCATTGACGTAAACGGTTAAATTGCTGAATATTCCTTTATTTTTGTTCGACGACCTCTGCGTGGCCTGTGATGAAGGTGGCATGCATGTGTCCAAGGCTTGCGCAGGAATATCGGTGGAAATAACACTTTCATCATGGTCCACAGGTTGTCCTATCCACTTTTGGGTGCAGTCCCCTTTTCCGCTCACATCACTCTTATACTTGTTTCTTTGCCGGACAGCGTCCATTCCGGCATTTTCACGCCTAGACTCATCGATGTCTTCCGCAAGATAGACGCAGTCACGATTCGTACCCAAATCACCTGCGCCCACCAGCTTCTCCGATAACCCTCGTCCATACTTCCTTCCATCATCTAGATCTTCCCCTACCCTCCTCTTCTTCGCTCCAAAAAACGATCTTATATCTTTATTTTTCTCCGCCCTCCTCATCTCCTCCTCCATCTCCGCAGGCTTTACCCATTTCCATTCGCCGACTCGCTCCAATCCAGAACTAGCCGTTCTCTTCCCAAATTGCAAAGCCAGCTTCTGTGTTCTCGTTTCTCGCCAGGACGTTCCCGCGTGCGGGTTCTCTGATCTCTGATGGCCAGTTGACGACGAGTTCCACGGGTCCAATCGGTCAAGGTTGACGGCGGAGGGGGCGCTGAGGATGTTTCGGAGAGCGGGGGAGATCGTGGTGGGTTGCTGGCGAGACATTTTTGTCTTTCTCGACGGTTCTGTAACTATATACGTCCTTTTAAACGTGTCGCAAATGGTATTATTCCAGTATTTAGGGATATTCCAGCATCTCAGAGCCTATGACAAGCTGCAGACCTGCAGTTTTGGCATTGGATAGAGAGGGGAGGCTTCCCCAGATAATGCTAATCAGTCAAGTCGATGGATGATTGTTGGTTTCCGCTTTGATTGCTTCAAACTGAGTCACAGTCAAGAAGCGGACGCACATACAGCTGTATCGTCTGTTGGATGATGATCGTAAGAATACCTTACGAATCGCTAGAAATCCATTGTGCTTCATCAGACCTCCGTTCATTTTGAGAACCATGGGACGACAGAACTCAGTCGGCGAGCGATATTGTTATTTTTCCTGATCGAGCCTAGCGCCCTCGTTTTGGTCACGTATCCCTTCGTCCGTCAGAAAATGCCTTTTTTAAGTTTTTACGTTAGTGTATGTATTGGAATTCCATCATTGGCTGGCTATAACATAGAGCGTTTTGAAAGGGCCCAAATACGTCAATTTGGGAGACGTATTGTAAAAGCTTAAAAAAGGCATTTTCTGACGGACGAGGGGATAACCATTGCGCTTTTCAATTTTCAATGGGCGTCAAGCTGTCTATAAGTTGCGTTCGAAGTTCTGCTATCATTCTTACCATCGTTATGCTAATAATGCAAGAGATACAGATGAAGCACACAATATGGAAGCAAAGAAGCCTAATTTTTTTTGAATTCGAAGCCATGATATCATTCATTCATTTACCCGTTGATCTATGACATGGCAAAAAAAAGAAGTAATAAGGAAACAAGACCCATTCCTGAAGCTGCACCACCCGCACGATCACAAAATTTGAGAAATTGCAAAGGATCAAACACACCAAGTACGGAAAAAGTTCAAAGTTGTAATGGGAAAAGACCGGGTTAGAAAGCAATGAAATAAAAAGGCTCAAAATGGAAGAGGTAGCAAAAATGGGCAAAATAGAAAGAAAAAAATAAATGCTCTTCGCTCCAGTTCGTAATCATCACCATGTATCAGAAGTTTGGGCCGCTTTTTCTTTTTCAAATAATTCGCTGACTGGAACACAATAGAGGCGGTTTTAACTGAGTCATCGAGAGCGTGTCCTCGTGCGAATCATCAAAGTGAAGAATTAGTAGAAGGGCTTTGGGAGTAGACAAGCAAATGACCAGCCTCGATCTAAAGCGTCAAAAAAAGACTTTGCTCCGCAGAAGATGAAAAATAGACTGTATCAAGGAGATTCGTGTCATCATCGGCAGGTTTTTTTAGGGATCATGAGTGATCGACGGCGAAGAATCAAAGGCAATAATGGAGAAAAGAAGCGAAAAAAAAGAGGAAAAAAAGGAAAAGGTAAGCGAGTTTGACGGTCCAGTGCGCCGGCCGGTTGAAAAAAGAGCCACGCAAAAATCATTTTGCCAAGGTGTTCGGCTGGTCTCAGTGGCATTCGTCCCAATGAAGGGTTTCGCATATTTGAGTAAAATTCCGGTACCATAATTGGCAAAGAAGTGGCCCAATTTGACGATCCAAGTTGTCTAGATAATGGAGAACACTTTTGCGACTTTCAAGTGTAGAAATCGGAATGGTTCGGGCGGTGGAACTGATTAACCGCTAGGCAAGCACCGCTCATTGCAACAACGCGAATCGATGAGAAAAACAGAGACACATGATCATGTCGGCGCGAGGAATGCATTTGAGAAACGAAAGTGAGGGGAGAAAATGGTGTTTTGGTCACAAGCAAGTGCCATGCGATGCTTGCGGACCTGTCTGCCGACAATCACAGTGTCTGCCTATGATCGCTTTAGCGGCGTCGTGGGAGTCCTCCGTTTTTCAGACTCTGAAGGGTCAGCGGCGCGCCGCCAACGGGTCCTCCAATCGGGTTCTCAGTCAAAGTTTTCCGGCGCTTATGCTCGTATCCCACTTCGCAATTCTGGCTTGCAGGTCTGGAGGGTTCCTCGTGTTCGCTATCATCTCTAGAACGTTTGTTTGAACCGTTCATAGAAGAGGAAGAGTAAACGGGGGCTGCGTTTGACGAAGCAGGGTAAGGGTCCCCGGCGTTTCCATTGGCAGAGGTGCTCCTTGTGTCACTGACGACATTGTAAAGAGTGCTTGGAGGACCGAGGCGTGGGGTTGAGTAACCAGAGCTCCACTGGCTCTGGCCAGTCGGTCGAGAGTTTAACCTATCAGACCCGTTTGTGTTGGCTTGAGATGTAGAAATCTCAGATGAGAGGTGACTCTGTTCGCCTTGAATGCTACCGCTGGAGTGGTTATTGCTGTAATTGTATGATGAACGATTGCCGTTGTAGGCGTTATTGGTGTCGTTGACGTACTCCGCCTCGTGCTCTTGTCCGCCTTCTCCTCCAGCACTTCCCTGAGTCACTTGTGCACTTCCCTGGCTGTGATAGTATCTGTTGGCACCTCCCAAGCTCGAGTCGCCGTCTCGAGGCTTGTCACTACCTCCCTCATACCTAGGCATACTCTGAGGTGCGGTTGGCTGTTGCGGCGCAAACTGGGCCTGGCTTGTAGATGCTGACGAATAATATGGCTTGGAATCGTAGCCTTGCTGGTTCTGGTAAGATTGCATGTTTTGCATGTTGGAGCCGGGTGGAGTTGTCGCTGGGGTCGTCGGCATCGATCTCGAATTACCCAAGCCCGTATCAATCGATAGTGGGTGAGAGTTGTGCACATTGCTAGCCCAATCATACGGGTTTCCTTGATTCGCTACACCCACCATGCTGTTGGCGCTTGTTGGAGGGGTAGGAAACGTGTGAGCGCGCTCGAAATGGGGTCGACCAGGGGGGATAAGCGCTTGTGTGGAAGACTGAGAAACTTGCGACGTGACGGGGTTGTGCATGGAGTGATGGTGATGTAGGGGCGGAGGCGGTGGTCCTTGCACTGACCGGCTCTGCGACTGGCTCGCATCGATACGTCTGCGTTCGGTGGCCGCCACAATCGATGGGTTCGGTCGAGTTGGATTCGCTGGATGATACAAGAGGCTTCCAATGTTGTGGACAAATAAGGGATACAGTAACTCGGTGATCTTCTCCTTATTGGCAAATTCGAGGGCACGCTCATAAGGAATCCTAGACCTTGTCAATTTTTCTGTGATAATTGAGCAAAAGAAACCGAAAAATACTCACCATACGCCTTTCAGATGCATGGGTCCAATCTTGACAACATGGCGGACCTTTTCGCTCTTGAGAATACCATCCCTTCGCCCTCTAGTCATGCCAGCAACATTCAACAATTTGGTACCGTTAACCATATGATTGTCTATATGGAGAAAAGGTTGATAAGCCCAAAATCAATACAGAGGTGAAGAAGTGTCAGAAACTTACCTTCTCTGCGAGCGACACAAACGCCTTTCGCTTCCACTTGAAAACAAAGACTGCCCTCGTCCTCCCACAAAGTTGCCGTAACCCTAGGTTTCATACCCGGAGGGGCTATTTGGCCGGTGGTATCAAAAGTATGAGGCACATTGTAAGGCTGGTTGTGGCTGCTGGATCCGGCATAGCCATGCGGGTTGGGAGCGGTGGTCATGGCTATAGGGACAAAATCAGTATACAGCGAAAGGAATGATATAGTTTGCGTCAGATGTCACGGAACATACCTGGCAAAGGCAGAATTTGGGCAGGTATGTGCGAAGCAAGCGAATTCGTAACTGGTTGGCTGGTCGATTGAGGGGACGTGACGGGGTTGGAATATCCATATTGATATGCGCTGGTTGTCGGTGCATACGCCGAGGGACCGGGCTGTAATAGAGGGGGTTGCTGGTATTGGTAATGAGGCATCGTCTCAACAGGTCCAGCTTGGGACGTGTATGCTTGTGCCGACGGCAAATGCGACGAGTGCACGTCCATGTAGGATTGAGTTTGGTTCATCGTTCCCAAATTTGCTGTGTTCTGGAGGTAGCCCTCCCCGGTACCCATGTAACTCGTGGACCTTGACTCCAACTGTGGCCGGCTGTGCAACTCGCCAGTTCCCTCCTTGGGCGACAACTGAGCTATTCTTGACTCGCAATGCAACGTAGAATGGGGTGCAGATTCGGGTTCGAGTGTGGCGGACGGTTGAGGGTCAGGAAGACACAGAGATCGCAACCTCTCGCTGTCCAAAGATGGTCGCTGAGCGGCGTGATGGTTGTAGAAGGGGATGTCAACGACACCACGGGTGTGAACTTGGGATATCGACGGCAGCTCCAGCTTTTCGATCTAAAACGAAACGTTCTGAAGTGGTGCAGGAAAAGGATAGATCGTCCCAAAGGAGGATCTCAACGGCGCAATTAGCGAGGAACGAACAGCGTAGCGTCGTCAAAATTTCGTGAGTTCGTAGTACCAGACGGGTCAAAACTGGTATCTTTGCACTCCTCTGCTCAATATTATCGCAGCAATTCTAAACAAAATTATCTAACTGGAGTCGTTAAGGCGCAACTTGGTGAAATCAGACACAACGCCCAGGACATTCAATGCAGTCGTAGATGTTGTACACGGGAAGCAACTGTTCGTCTCTTCCTTTTTCTCCCTTCCAAAAGGTTGATTGAAGGGTGTCGAGTGAGCGAAGTCAGCGGGATGACAGGGTGTCGTCCACAATTGAGTTCGAAAATCGTCTTCACCGTTGCGACACGGATATCCCACAGCACAAGCAGGCAAAAGCAATTTAAGAAAACGAGCCGAATAAGGAATGATCACTTGAAACGCGTCTTGGTGGGTTTAAGCAAAGTTCAAAGGACACTGGAGAAGCTCTCGACGGTTCGTACCTGGTAACGCGAGTACATTGACTGAGAAGGCAAATTAGGCGACGATAACGCAACAATGCAAGCGAGCATAAAATAAACAGTCGTCGTGTTCGTAGTAGTCGTAACGGGTCGTGGGAATTACGGAGCTGCTCTTTTTTTTTTGGATTCTTTTTGAACCTGAAGAGCAGAAATAACAATGTAGTGACGTGATATCAGTCAAATGTGCGACGACTTGAGGAGGCAGACAAGCAGCAAAAGAAGATCATGCAGGAAGTACGGAATGTATGCAGCAGCGGCGGCGGGCGGCAGTGGCAGCAGCAACAGTAGAGAGGGCAGGCAAAAGAACAACAGAACTAATGTAAAGGATGCTGGGCAAGGGTCATACAATCATGAACAAGAATGATTGGGTTTATGGGACGAAACCCATGGGTGTGGAGAGGGGGGAGAAAGGGAGATGATGAGAAGAGACGAAAGAAGAGAACGGACGAAAAGTACAGAAACAGAATAGTTGGAGGAGGAACAAATAAGAGCGGTGGTGCTGGGTGATCACATTACCTTGCCCTGGTCGGATAATAAGAAGAAGACTTTGCGCAAGTCGTGAACGGTTGTTGTGGGCAAAAAGTAAAAATGTGGAGGCTGGGGGGGAGTGAGGACGACGGAGAGGTGAGGGTGCGTGGGCGATGGCGGGCGGCAGCGGTGGAGAGAAGACGAGCCCAGCAGCGGGTTGCTGGGATGTTCCGGCGCGGATGCTGCCCTCGCTCGTCTTGTTTCTCGACGAAGAATCAC
This sequence comes from Chrysosporium keratinophilum, assembly GCA_029850275.1. Classification (NCBI taxonomy): domain Eukaryota; kingdom Fungi; phylum Ascomycota; class Eurotiomycetes; order Onygenales; family Onygenaceae; genus Chrysosporium; species Chrysosporium keratinophilum. Next base: position 330,719 of record JARBIX010000012.1, read on the forward strand.
AAAAAAGAGGCGAGAAACAGCAAACGCTAACTATTAGTCGCAGTGGTGAGGGAGCGAGCCACCGGCGCCGTTCGACCGTGGAAGATGTACCGGGTGGATACGCCTGGGTGACGCTGGCAGCTGGCTTCTCGCACCCTGGATGCTTGGTGGGCTCTGATTCGTTTTCTTCCGCCTTTCTCCCTTCTTCAGCGGATCATTCGTCGTGTCAGTCCCCTAGCAAAAAACAGCCCCAAAAATGGGTTCGACAGAGATCTCCTCCTGGAGACTGCTCACAGGAATTCAGATCAGACGCAAAAACTTCGATAAGGAGCTAAAGAGGGGCATACGGATAAACCAGGCTATATCGAGTCTTTGATGTTCAACCCCTCTCCCGTCGCGAAGGAGACAGACGCTCTTTCTGGGACGGACTGGCTGACTCTGGCCGGTGAGAACAAGAAGTTAAAAGACCTGGACGAGTGCCCTGCGAGGAGGATAGCACAAATTCTCCCCGTCAAGACAACTGCAATTCAAGGAGTTAAAAAGGGAACGACGGGCAGGATTCAATCAACACATGGCATGCAGTGTGGGTACAACGTCCTCTTCATATCCAATGCCGGGAGTACATACGAAGTACTTCCAGGGACTTGGTGAGCCGGTCTGCGGTTGCGCGATATATATATATATATGTCCTTTTGCTCTGATAGGCTTGCTTCTTTTACATTGGGGGAGGGAATCTATCATCACCGTCTGTGCTTTCTGAGCCAGAAAGATAATATCAAAGCCTCCTGTCTTCAAAGAAGCTTATTGACGGTTTCCAAGGTTTCCAACTTCCACGCCCCGAGAGCAAGAATAATACCAGCAGAGTCCCTATTATTATTACTCCACACCTCACTCTATCAGAGAGAGAGAGAGAGAGAGACAGACAAGAGACAATAGAGCTGGTGAAAGGACCGCCGACTCTCGTGTCTCTTCTGTGGCCAGAACCTGTAACTTTTGGATGACTTGTCGGTACTGTGTGGTACCGGACCGAAAAAAAATACTTGAAACCGCGGCGTAAAGAACTAAACATTACCGACTTTGATACGCTCGCCTCGACGACCAAAATCGTCTCCCAGCCTTCTGACTCTGATCAGTGAACCCTTTCTTTGCCGTGAGGGCACGCCTTTTTTCATCAGAACCGAGCACCGCGTTTATTTTGCGACATCGGAGCGCCCCCGGCGACTCCTCCACAGATTGACTTCCTTCTCGATTTCACTTGTGCATTTATTGACGCTCAATGGAGAAACCTCGTGTGGATCTTTGACAACTCACAACCCAAACGGGAGAAGATGATTCGCGGGGTTGAACACAAGAAAAGCGGCTATGCAATGGGTGATCATCCTTCGTACAACCGACGCGACCATAAAGTAAATATGGGATATCTCTGCCCACGTACGGAGTACTCTGTACTCCGTAAGTACTCTACAAATGGGGAAACAGACACCTTCCATCTCACTGTGAGAAGCTCCAACCCGGTATACGAGCCATTCTCCTCTTCAGTTTAGCGCAGGCGCATGTCCAAACGAGCACCTGTCAAAGGAATCCTGTCATTTCCTATTGCCTCTCTCGCCAGGTTATGGCAGAGAGACTGGACTCAGAATGGCAGCAAAGATATTTTGCGACTGCTGATCTGTTTCAGACTTTTCTTTCCACCCAACGGCAAGGTGGAGAACAGGGCTTGATTTGATGTGTCGGCCACCTTCTCACGACATCTTGAACAAAGACATCAACATTTGCATCCAGAGAGCCAGGTCAGGATATCTCTTCATGTCGATAAGCAGTGATCGCATTGGAAACTGCAGGCTTGTTGTTGATCCACCAGGGCCTCTTGGAGTGGAGTTATGCATTTTGACCTGGCTGCTTTTGTCAAATTCAACGAATGCGCCTCGTCCAAACCCCGCGCCACCGCCGTCCCGGGAAATAGAAATGCAAGACCCAACATCAGAGTCCAGTGAAAATCATTTGCAAATCGGGACGGCTTTGGATGCACAAATGTTGGCGGCTTTCAATAAGCTTGAATTTGCAAAAAGGATGGTCCATTGCCAGGACGGAAAACAAGGTGTGCGATTGGCAGTGGCCTTCGATGCCTCGACAACCTGCACCTGTGTCGTACAGCTGAAACCAGACATATTCCTCCCATCCTTCCAGAAGGTTAAAGGAATGCTGGAACTGCGCAAGAAACGGTCGTGGGACTTGAATTCAAAAGAAGATTTCACAAGTCAGACGAGGGGCTTCGATCTACACTTTATGCCCTGGTGCACGCAATCCAAAAACAGTCTCTGGGAGACAGAGCTATAAGCTCTCCCCTTCCACTGTTTCATGAAGCCCTGGTCCTGAAGAAAAATTCGACACAAGATCAAAAATAATTCTGGTAGACTGTACCGTCCAGGCGGTTAAGGTCGAATCCAAACGCTGCTGGCGCCGCGGCCGCGCATGACGCATGGTTGATGCAAATGTAGGTATGAACCCTCGCGCTGGCGCTATATGCTGCAGTTGTCTCATAAAAAACAGAATAGTAATAATAGCTACGGAGGGTACCGTAGAGAATCGAGAGTACAGTTGCGGCTGGCCCGTAAAGGATCCCTCTGCAGGTTTCGACATCCTTCACACATCGCCACCATACTGCTCCCTTCTCAACATCGTATAAACTTGAATTTTCAGTATGTCTTCGCACTCCAGTTTGCCCATCCATTTCGTGCAGAAGCTTGTCTTTCCCAAGCTCTTTATGCAGCTCGCATCATTTCATGCAACTTCAGGGAGCTCTGAAGCTGCACTGCTGTTGGTTGGGGTCCAATTTAACAGCGGATTACTAGGCCATTACGTCAGATATCTGGGTGTAAAATAGCGCGCACTTTGCTGAGCACCCTCACTAAATCAAAATATTACATAATTTGTCGCCTGTAAATTTTTCTCTCAACTTACAATACGGTACAAAGAATACGTGTTTTGCGTAACTCGGCTGACGGTAATACAGCGTTCACAGATGTTAGTCGTTTTCTGCCGCTGGCACTAGCACCGCCTGTGTCACCAACGACCCCAGTCGATGATGTGCAGCTGCAGCGGGAAGAAAATGGGTTGGCAAACTAAATAAATTTCTTCTTCGAACCCCAAAGCAAAAAGCAGGGAGGTTTCAACAACCAGAAACTCCTTACAGTAGTACGGAGGGGCTCGTTCGTTTTTGCCGCATCACGACACCCATTCAGGGCCATCCAGAGGAGCTTCGACGCGCCGGCGATTGCTCTAACTATTGTCGCCACACAAGGTGAGCTCATGACCTCCCTTTCTTTGCGGAGTAGACAGGCCAGATTCACCGTCTTTCCCCGACTTCCCATAACCGCAAACAGAACTTTGGAACCAAATGGGTCTTCGCGGGCGGGAACCGATCTCCCATCGCCCATGGGACCGCCCCAAAAGAAAGCGGATCGAGAAGGGGGGGGAAGGAAAAACAAAAGAAAGAAAGCCTGTCTATCCGTCCCATGGTACGGATAACCGACGGAGGGGCTAAAAATTCCCCTTGGGCTAGGGGTTGTTGTCTGTGATGATGAAATCCCACCCGTCCTCTCACAGCGCAAACAACCACCAAAATTCAAGGCAAGAAAGAAAAGAAAAACAGAGTTTTCCCCAGAGCCGAAGCTAAGGGACCGTTCCCCTTCCCGGACCCAAGAAACAGCATAAAAATAGGCACCGCAGCTGTGCCCCCGACAGTCGAGCTGTGCGGCGCAGGTCGTGGAAATATGTGGGCATTATCCATGGATGATTCGGCATAGAATGGGAGCAGCTTTTTTGCACTGTACTGTATGTACGTCCTCCCCCTCCTAACGATCGTTCAGTGACACATAGGGATCTCATTGGCTGCATATTTGATGAATGAAGAAACTCATTTTTGGATCAGGTTTGTCTGTTTCTCGATCAAGTGTTAAAAAAAAAGGGATTTTATGCCCTGCCATCGCGAAAGTGAGGGGGCCGCTTTGATATCCATGGGGCACTCCGTTCCGGGGGGATCTGGAGGGGGCCCTGGTAGACTAACGGCTAGGGTAGAATGCCTACTTCGAGACGAGAAACTCACTTGGAAAATAACCATGTAGTCTACGGAGCGATGGTTTGACCTGATTCTCAAATCAATATTCCTACGGAGCTGCTTTCCTACTTTGGATTCTCAACCCAGCTCTGCCTCTCACAATGTCCCTTGCCTACCAATATATGTTTACAAGGTGTTATCCTCAGGGGTTTACGGGGCACTCGGATGAAAATGAATATCGGTATTGGAGGATTCGTCGTATTAACAATGTTAGGCACATGGCAACAGAAGAATATCGCACTATTGAGGGGAACTCGAATGCGCTAAGGGGTGTCATGATGTTTATCCGTTGAAGGCTATCATCTAGCCACTCCGCACCTCTATAGTTGAAGCACCGAAAGAGTCGTTGAAGCAGGTGAGTGGAGCCTCATCCTTTCCCTCTATGATATCAAAATCAGAAAGCAGTCAACAGGTCGTTAACAATTTACATTTATAGATTGGGCGGTTTCGCGGAACCTTTGGCATTACGACAAGAACCTTGATCAAAAGAACTTAACTCATCAATAAAGGCTCTACGGCAGAATCAGTATTCTCTCCTTTTTCGAGAGAACTGTCCTCGTTCTGGATGATCAATAGAGCCACTCCGTAAAGAAACCGAAGCTCTGGCAGCACTATCAAATCGGCAAATGCGCCCCATAACTTGATAGTTACATGTATGTCGAACACGCTCTTCCACGCATCTCCCAGGCTCTATTCGCGTCAATGGCGGGTCATGCGTGAGTAACTCGTATGATTGGCCATATATTGAACGTGCCTGGTCAAGGGATGCATTTCGTGATAGTGTCTACTCGCGGAGCGGAAGGTGCGTGATACTATCTGGGCTCTCGCATGCGACGGCTCAGTGGGATATACTCCGTATGAACAGGGAAGAAGCTGCCCATGTATGTACTGTACTGTATGTTCCCTTGGCTGCAAGCCAATAGCTGCGGGCGGTCATGAACGACACTTGGGGCTTCAAGATCAACACGATGCAGAACAAATGTTGATGCACCAACGTTTGGAGTAGGTGGGATCTGGCATGTGCGTTCAACTATTTTATGGAGGGAGCCATGCCGTATCGAAACGACCATCATGCTCAGAAGGAGAACCTGTCCGGGGCAATGGATCATAGGAGCCACCCACGCCGTCAGCACAATGCACCTTCTCAGGGCTTCGTGGGTACCCGTCTGTACTCTGTACCTGCGTCGATGCATCTTGCCAGGGACGAAAAAGACCATGGATTAACGCTTTTTGAGTACAAAAACGGCAAAGACCTACAGCTAAGAAGATAGCTAGGTATCTACATACATACATAGGAAGTACCTCGGCGCTTGGAATATGTAATTGTTCGACATGATGCCCCAGGTACTACTGCAAGGGACAAGGTTTAGTGTGGATGAAAATGCCACACAAGAAGCACAGATAGCAAAAGAAAGAACGCACATGTTATGTATGTATGTATATGTATGTGCAGAGGATGCAAGCAATTAACCTCACATTGCATCGCCGAATTTTAATTTCAAGGGGAGGAGTTCACTGCGTCTGAGGATGATGCAGACCCGTTTGACCATCCTGAGATCTCGTGTTTGTACGATGTTCCCCTGTCATCATGCAGAGGAAACGAGTGCGGTCGCTCACAAAGATCTGAAATTGAAATTGAGGACGTTAGCCAGCATCTTTCCTCACTCAGGGCACAAATGCTTCGAGACAGGAGTGGCCTAGGGGAGTTCATCCAGGCAGCGTGCCTTCTCCTTCCCCAGTGCCCCCATCGCCGGTTTCGCACCCATGTTATAGACTTATAGAGCACGGCGACGAACAACTATTTCTCATTTATAGTTGCTGAGATATATTTTATGCTAACCGAGCCAGCCAGAGAGCTTGAGGACAACACGACCTCAGAAATCAAACTTACAGGGATTTGCCGAGCATCCTCGTGCTCCGTGTTCATACCGTTTGATTCCGTGCCCTCCATGCAACGGTGGCAATGGCGGCTAGTTAGTTATTCTTAGCATGGACCAAAGACGGGGAAACGTCAGTGGAAGTTTGAACAAGAAAAAGACGGTTGGGAGGTGAAGATGCTGGCACCTTGTCTGGAAGCTTATCGGGACCTCGTATCAAGATCGCGGAAACGCAAAGACAGTAGTGTGGTGTGTGCATATGCACGGAGCCCCTTGATCACGATGGGCAGGACGGAGTATGTGGTCGTGAACTGGTCCAAGGACCAAGATGCGTTGAGGAGGTCGCCTCTTCGCAGATTTACATTGCAGATGGGCGAAGATATGGGCCCTGCGGCGGAAGCTTCCTCGGTTGACATGCATCTGGAAGCCTCGACGACATCTTCACGCGATGAATCATAAGACGAAACCCCAGTGTGGTTGTCAACTGAGCATTATTCCGAATTATTGTCGTGATGCTCGCTGAAATGACAGCGAAAGTTTGGCTTCTTGCTGAAGGAATATCAAATCGAAACAGCCGGCGGTCTTCCACCCTTTCTCACAAAGCAATTAATGGCACGTTGACAGGCATGATCTCGAATTCAGGGAATCATCGTGCAGCGGGGCGGCCCCTCTGGATTGACAACGCAGAGATTTGCAAGGGCCGGTGTGCTTGGCGGTCAAGCCATCCGCGGTCCGTGTTGGACAACGAGCAGGGTTGATTGCGGTGGTGAAGACCACGAGCACTTTGCACGGAAATATCGCCAGCACCAGACATGATTGTGCATGGCTCGATCAGGAGAGACTGGAGTAATGGCTCTGAGGTTGTTGCACGCCGACTGGGTGCAGATTCCCCCATCTTGGGACCTGGCGACGAGGAGAAAGCCATGCAAAAAGGTCAAGACTCCGGAGCACCCCGTACACAACTGTCATATCTGAAGTGCTAAGCTGGTCCAGACTCCCTCCCGCCTTGACGCCGTCATGAGCTATGGCCACCGACGTCGTGCTACGTGGCTGGGATAGCGCACTCTCGGCAGGAATCTTGATTTTTGACTTCAAACCGAAGCGTGGTGTTTCCACGGCCTTCTCCGCCCAAGCCCGGGTGCGAGATTTGGGGGCGGTAAAAGGCGATCAAGCCCAAAGTCCACGCCGGAGCGACAGTCCAGTCCAACTGGTGGTGAGCCTCTTTGGCGACGACGAACTCAACTCACCCACTCCGCCCAAACAAAGAATGAGGATTCCATCCAGGTCACCGACGAACGCCACTTTGGCCTGCAGAACGAATCAGACGGCAGCGGAGCTGAGACTGAGCAGTCGCGAGATGGCAGAACTGCAGCATTGACTGGTGGTTGCAGCGGCCACGTATCTCAGGTCGACACAGACGCCGTCGAAGATCCATGGCCGCCAAGAGCCGAACTAGCACTGAATAAGGACCGTCCACGTTTGGTCGCGAATACTGCGAACATCGGCCTTCCATCCACATCCTCCATACCTCCAGAGCTGTGCAGCTGATTTGTTCCGAGCCAGTCACCCTGCGGACTGACTCTCTCATCTGGCCCCCTCTGCTCCTCTGTGCCTGTCTTGTCCTGTCCTGTGGTCTGACAAGCGACAGGAGCCTCGACAAACCTCCCCGCGTCGAACGTCCCCCTCAATCCATTATCCGTACATACAGTACTCGGGCCAGAATCACTCACTTGCCTGGACCACCGGCCCTTCCATTATGAGAGGACGAAGATCTCGGATCACAATCGACTTGCTTCTGCGCCTGTGAAGTTCAGGGTTACCTCGAGAGTCTCGCACCCATGACGAGTTCTGCACCCCCCCGGTTGCCTATCCGAAACTAATGCACTGCTCAAGCGACTGCAAGGTTGATTTCAAGGGCCCTTGCCCCTCATTGACGAACACCTCCGCCGTGAGATCTCCAGAAATTGGGCGTGCGTGCACCACGCCATGCTCCCCGAGGTGCTATCATTCTCAGCCCATCCCATCTTCCATGACCCTCAAAGGCAGGGTGCGGAAAAGAATTGTCCGTGAATTTTTCCGTTTGCCATCAGCATCTACGACTGAGATGCACGGCGTTCAGCTCTCCTGGTCTGAACCAGCATGTTGACCACAGTGTCTTGACTCTGGGCTCCGCAGTGCTATGTATCTGGCCCTTGCTTCAACCTTCACCCAGTGGAGCCTCCAATCTGTGGTCATAGCGGTTTCAGCTGCATCCACCCGTTGTTGCATATGCGAGTGTTTATCAAGTTCCGAAAGGATCCATGTCGCCCAGTTTAATACCGATCGCTCTAGCCCTTAAAACCGAATTAGGCTCTCTGATTGGGTGAATGGCCGAGGAAGCCGTCTCTTGCTAGTTGTTGCACTCCTTTATTTTTCCCTTTACTCCAGCAATCAGAGCACTATTACTTGCAACTCGTTGACGGCCATTGGAGGTTTCTGCTAAAGAAAACATGGTCATCTTCTTACCACCGTGGCCTGGAACCTCAATCATCGAAGCAGCGGCATGAAGTACTCCGTACTCCGTATGGACCTGAAAGTTCTAATTGCAAGATTTGACCGCCTTTTTGGCTCGACCATCCGGCATACCATCTCCGGCATACCATCCAAAATTTCGTGGCCCCCTTTCGACTTATTGATGCTTTGGTATCACGATCTGCTTTCTCAGGCTTACCATTCTATGTATGCGAAATCGATGGTGGGACAATATTCAAAATGCCTTTTTAGTGCTTCTGTGCCTTTTGATGTTGGTGATTGTCGGTTTCTGTTTCACAGCATTGGCGTTGAAACCAACCGCGAGTTGAAACTACTTATCTAGAGTACACAGCGCGGAATAGACCGTGTGTTCTGGGCACTTCACCCCAGCTCGACCTCGACGGTTGCGTCCCTTACGTTGGTATGGGATGAAGGCCATCGAGGGCCTTGCCTTATCGTTTTTGCATTCGTTTGACCTTTTGTGGCAACGCGAATTTCTCCATTTCACATCTACACAGTCAACAAAGTGTTTCATTCAGCGTGGCTTGGTCATCAGTGTTGTCCAATTTGAAACCAGACAACTTGACAGACATCAGCAGAAGAACCAGAAGTTCTAAATCATCCAGGGACTGTGTCATCCTTTCGGGAACGGACAGCCGGTGACGTGGATCATTGAAGGATGGTCATCAGTCTGAGGTTTAAGATGGTGAACCACTCGAGCCTGCCAGTAATGCGTGGATGCATGATGCGTCCCGTATTTTGGGCCAAAGATGACTTGCCAAGTTCTTTCATGCCTGCTAACCTATTCTTTTCGTCCATTACTAAAAAAAAGTCGAGTTTCGTTTAGATCATCTTTAACGAAACTTTGCTCTCGTGCCAAGCTTATATCTCAACAGGCTTCTGTTTCTCTGCTCCTTGGACTTCTGTTCAGGAACGCGACGGTCGACCTCTCTATATTTACCTCGAATATGTTACATACACATATCTCCTCTGTCACCTTTGGCATACCTTTTTGTTAGTTTCTACATGGTAGTACGTACGACAATGCAAGGGCGAAAACGTTGTCCAGTTCCTCTTGAAATTTTTTTTTTCCCGCTGGCAGCCCGAAACCATATATCCATGCCAGGTAGCGGGACAGTGGAAAAGAAACAGATGGCGATGAAACGGAAAATGACCACCAATTCTAATAGAGCCCGGGGAAACGCCATTATCATCAGTCGAGAATACTATTTGCAGGCCATATAACGCTCTGGGAGCCTTCACAAGCCTTGCAGTCATCCTTCTTGGAGGAGCAGTTTCGGGGTAGCTATTTAAGGGCCAGTATGTGAATCCAACGGTCTTGAGTACACAAGGATCGAAATATCTTGTGGCGACGATTCGCAGGTTCCAATGCCAACCATTTCGCTTGAAGGAGTCTATCAAGTGGAACAAATACAAAAGATTCCAAAAGCTCCTTGGGTTTAACGGAGCCCATTTATCTTTCCGCAAGCTTAAAGTCAGCGGTTAAATGGATAAGACTCGCATAGATGGTCGATCAGTGCTTTGAAGCGCTGGTCAAGCCGTCTTGACTGGAGCCAACATCAAATCGCACATATGGTTCCCGTGCGGCGCATACAAGACATCTGCAGACAGGACTATCAAGCATCAAAGTCTAAATCACCCGGCGGATGAAAGAAATCATCGATGTAGCCGACGTATGTACAACAAGAGTGGTGCCACGTAGCATTATACATTGAAGGACCTTGATACCTACGCACAAAAGCCGGAAGCTTTGGGACTACTTCCTGTCATATGCTATCTTCATTTGACTGCCTTGCTTTCAGTCAGTCACTTAATCGATCTTTCTGAAAATGACTGTGCACCCACACTCAACCTAGGGAACTCTACATACACTCCAGCACCTATGTAGCGGCAAGCTGTTTGTCGTAACTTGGAAAGAAGCCTTTTCTTCCATGTTTCGGGTACGCGGAGCCAAGGGAGCTTCTTCGGCGGCTGTCACCATTGGGCGAATACGCATCATTTGATGACTTGCATGATGCATCGGAAATCCAAAGTGTTGGATGCAAACGTACAGGAAACAATCTTGCATCAAGTGGACCTCAGGCTGGGAGCTTGATGGACGAGAGAAGCGCACACAGTATGGGTCATTTGAAGATATTACACAACTCCGTCATGACAGGTCATGGGTTACCCTGGAGTCAGAGGCCCAAGCAGCACTCATACGTATGCCCATGGTACCCTATACGTTGTACTGTACACCATACCCTATTTCGAATACTAGAGAGTTGAATGCTTTGGAATCGGGCGAACTCCTTTTCTGTTTGCCACAGTCTAACTTACTACTTATGCATCCAGCTACACATATTCGTACAGTACTGGACACGGCGTACCGTTGATGCTCATGCTAGGTATCCATGTCAAGGAGAGCTTGACAGCAAACAGAAAGTGCTCGGATGTTTTGTTTTCGTTTACCAAACAATTTTGGTAACTACTAGTTGGTGTAGGGAAACAAAGAACTTGCTATCTGAGACAGTGGAAGTATTGAACCCGAACCATTACTTGAGCCAGGGACTTGAATGTATGTATTTCCTGATCGAGTCACTGCTCAGGTACTAATGGTCGTAGGGATCTTAATACGTTACTCAGATGAACGCGTTTACGGAGTAAAGACATACTCCATGAGCTTTCCCCCTGATTTATAAGTTTGAAGTGTTTTACAGAGTATGGAGTAGTTGTACTGTATGTACCATTTCTATCTTTGTGGGACACTCACCCATGTACTTGACATTGAAGAGCAGCCCGCGCATGTACTGTATGTACATACTGTACTGAGAGCCATGGTATCACAAGAATGGGGATGATCCCTCTCGCCCGCCTGTGTTTCTTGCGTCTCCCTTTGTCGTGATACTCTTAGAAACGCTAACTACATTGCCCACCGACAATTGATACGCAAAAAGCAAATACGTAAACAGGTCAGATGAGGGAAGTTTCCACGCTTTTGATATCATGTAAATAGGACATACTATTTTCAGCGTGAAATAATCAGTCTTATTGGGGTGCAAAATGGAGTTCAGTAACATATTTCAGGGATCCTCAATTGTCGCCTCCTTGATACATAGTCAGCCGGGAGTTCAGGTCTTGAAGCCACGGAACGTTTCACGAGTGAACCCCTAGTGACTGGGAATCAAGTAGTAGTGTTTTGTCGTACTTGAAGCTTCTCTAGTTACTACCCTGTCAACTTGTAGTACCTTGTACTATACCTTCAGTCGGATTGCCCTTCTTGGTGTCTCTACGAGTCGTCCATGTCGATTAGCCATGGGGGTACAGGTTACCTCGTGGACATCGTCCAGAAAGGCAAGGATATGTAAGTACAGCTCTAGGTACTTCGTATGTACTGTAGAAGCCACTTTGGAAAGTGGATGTCAGGAAGTATAGGGCGTTTGCCACGTTTGACGAAAGCCTGAACGTCCTGTTTCACCCCGGATCATGCATGTATGTATGTATGTATGTACAGGACTGTGCACAGAGAAGACGAAGATTGTGCTGGTATGTTGCGTAAAAGCGCAGATACATGTATAGAGTACTGTACATTTTCCGTCTCCGTGGCTTCCCGATCAACAGAAAAGAACTTAAATATCAGATTCCAGAATAAGGCAACTGATATTGGGGGTCTGTTGATATTGTCTGCGGCTTTGTGGAATGCTATACCGTCAATCAAACAGGAAAAAAGAGTCCGACTTTTCTAGCAGGATATTCGAGTTTGATCTCAAATAGCCTCATGTCAGCGGAAATTTTCAACCACACAAGGTACACATCATGTCAGTCAGCCCCTTGCTCGCTCTCAAGGTGCGACATGAGGAATAAGTCATATTATTTCCGGTAGTTCTTTTCATCCTGCTTTTCTTTTCGGTCAATAAAGACTTGTTGCCAAATATCAAGCCACTCCTTTTGACCAGCTGTTAACTCCTTTTTGGGATTTCGGAAGGTTTGGGATAGAATATCTCGAACCCTGGTGCTCAGGGCTTTGAGGGCGATCATAGACTTCCAATCTTTCAGTGAGAATCGAATACGATTGCCGTCGATCGCAACAATTCCAGAATACATCTACGATGAGACAAGTTTAATGTTCAGCCAAAGAGCAACCAGTGAAAAAGGGTATATGGGACCAGTATGGCACTCACCTTAAACTCCACATCGCCGCACAATAGTGCAAGACAAAAGTCTTCAACGGCGCTCGTCTCATGGGCGTTGTAGTTTCGATTCCGCGACTGCATTATATGATAATACGAGAGCCACTTTGTTGCGGGATCGGCATTTTTGTTGACTGATGTTGAATGAAGAACCACTGACTGGTTATTCGAAATGTTTCTCCACCCTTTTCCCTGGCGAGTTAGGATCCTTGGATAGAAGCTCCATGCAATGACTGAATTCACAACCAAATCGTTGCTACTGTTAATGTCAAATCGATCCGGGACGATGAAGAATTGGCGCCTACGACCAGAGAATCGTGCTCTGGACCTCTGAATTAGAATCGACCCGTATCTGAGGAAAGGTTCACGTACTAACCTGTTCAGAGAAGATTCCTCGGAAACATCTAGTTTGACTAGACCTGTATCTATCAAAGACACTAGAAGCTGGGTTTTGACGTCTTCAATATTCAGCAGCGTTTGGGGGCTTAAGCAATTCTTGCGGCAAAATGTAAACTCGCTCAGTCCTGGTGTATTTCGACATTTTTTCCAAGCGCAGTAAGCGTTATAAACCGAGAGTAAGTCCGAGTTCCCTGGGATTTAGTAAGCATCGACAGGGTAAATGAGTTCGTTCCCCCTTAACTTACCTCGCTCAAAAGCACGCTTTGCAGCCAGCATCTGTGTCTGATTGCTTGAGGAAGCAGTGTGCACAAAAGGAGATTTGCACGACAAAATGGCTGCGATGCTGACCGTAGCATCTACACATTTAAAAAATGCACCATACAAAATCAATTTACCTAAGAACACATCCAACGGTAGCTGGGCAAGCTGCTTTCCTAAAGGTGTCAACCCTTCCATGCCAGTCAGCGCTTTCACTGCCTTGAGGGCTTCTATTGCTCTTCGTATATTTTTGGGCGATGGAGGATCTAATGCCTCCGATAAGGTTCCCTCAATACTGCCTAAATTGCAGATCTTGACGCGAAGAATCAAATCCTGAAGAGAAAGACGGAGCATTTCTGGAGTTTGTTGCTCGGCCAACTATGATGAAAGGTCAGTGACAAGTAGTTTGAAAATGGGTTAGGAACAGGGACGACAGACGAGCTTGTCATGACGATGCTTGGTAAACAGGTGAAAGCAGAGCCCATCTTGAACCCGACCGGCTCTGCCCCGACGTTGCTTAGCATTTGCGCGGGATATGAACGTCTCAGCGAGCCTGGATATCTGTCGTCGCTCATCAAAGCTTTAAGCATGTTAGAACATGCGGCGCAATAATTTTGACAGTATTTGACATACCGCATAACCTTTTCTTTGCCAGTATCTATCACCGCCGTTATATCGGGAATGGTAATACCTAAGCAAGTTAGCAACGCAGTTTAGCAGAGGAGGAACCTGGATAATAAAAAATGTTCTTACCGGTTTCGGCAATGTTGGTTGCTATGACGATTTTCCTGGTCCCTTTCGGAGGAATCAAAAAGGCTTTCTCCTGCTCCTCGCTTCCGATTGAAGAGTGCAAAGAATGGATTATCCATCCATTTCCAAAGAAAGGCTCCGAAAGAATGCTATCATGCAGCCTTCGTATCTCCGCCATCCCCGGCATGAAAACCAGAAACGCCTTGCTATACCGCTTTAAATTCTGGTTTGTAGTGATAGTGGAAATGAGATCTATAATGAGCTTGTAATCCAGCCGGTACTCGTCAAAAGAACAAACCGCGTCCCGGGTCTGTTTACTGTATCCGGACAATGTTGAGCGGAGTCCCTCGTCGGCGGAAGTCCGTTCGGTGCTGGAGAAATCACTGTCATCCGTATAATCGATCACCTCCTTTTCGTGTGAGCAATGCCTCGTTATCTCGATTGCATCCTCTAGGTAACTGGTCTGAACAGGAAATGTTCGTCCGGGAATATCTAAAACTGGTGCGCCGTCAAGATATGTGGAAAATCTTTTTGCATCAACAGTGGCCGACATGAGGATCAGTTTTAAATCAGCTCGTTGTTGTAACAGGCGACGGAGTATAATCAAGAGGAAATCACTATCAAGCGTGCGCTCGTGGACCTCATCCAAGACCAAATGGGTTACATCTTTGAAAGCTTGAGGACGCTCTAGCATCCGGATAACCACACCCGTAGTTCTTAATCGAGAGATCAGTTTCAACTAGAGTAATATAATTGGGCAAGGTGCATACTTACGCGAATATCAACCTAGATGTTGCTGAGACTTTACTTTCTAGTCTGATTGCGTATCCGACAAGTGAACGACTTGTTCCGACCGCGTTTTTACCTTCGCCGAGCTCTTCACTGACTCTCTTCGCAAGCGACATCGCTGATATTCTTCGAGGTTCCGTAACGTAGATGGTGCAAGGCCGTCCTGCTTTAAGCTCATTTTCAAGAATGAAAGATGGAATCTGGGTACTTTTCCCGCTTCCTGTCTCACTACATATGATGAGAACCCTGTTGGTTGAAAGCAGCTCTATGATATGCTCTTTGAACGGCCATATAGGCAGTGTCATCCGGCTTATTAACATTTCTTGGAAAGGGACTGTGGAAGATCGATGGGTCCAAAGCTCTTGAAGATGTGAGGATTGGCCATGGTGAAGTTTCCCTTGTTGATTCTCCCCCGAAGCCAGTTTCTCGGTTCCATTCCGCCGTTTGAAATTTTCGGTCAATACAATATCCTCATCAGCTTGGGCTTTCACCTGTTCAACGAGGTCTTTCAGGCCCCTCACTATCTCCATGTCGGCCGCGTCCTCATGTTCCTTTTTGGAAACGGACAATTCTTCCCAAACATCTCTCCATATGCCGGGTAATTTCATTGACGCCTTACCTTCCCTTGGAGAAGAAGAAGTGATAAGGAACAATGCAACAACCGAAATATAAGATTCTGCCTGTAGTGCGGTTGCCGCACTTACGGAAGACATCGAAGCGCACATGAAACGAGAACTGGATGTGGAAACTATGTCTGATAGCGGGATCTTCGGGACAACATCCTGAGTCTTGGACCACGTTATTTCGACAGCTTTGCGATTGGAATAAGTTGTCGAGGACAGGTCCCGATAAGCCAGTTTAAAACCAGAATCTCTACACAACATAATAGTCAGTCTCCTGACGACAAGAAAACGGAGGGCTCACGGCATTCAAACCTCGCTCTGCATGTTTCTTCTAGAATGCGCCGCGGGTTGATTCCGGACGGTTTACCAAAATCAAGTATTCTAGTTGTCTTGCCGGTCTCTCCCATTACATTCGTATTTGTTGTCATGGGCGAATCAGCCTCAGCGGTAAACATGTCCCCCAAGAGACCGTCATTCTCGGAGTCACTCGTGTATGCCCCAGGCTCAGAAGGGCCCTCAGCGGGGTCGCCCCTGACTGGGGGATTTTCAATAACGCCCGGAACCACTTCTGATTTACGTACAGCAGCGTTTTGACGTAAAGATTCTGCTGTGGTAGCGCGCAACTCATCGAGCTTTTCTTTCCATGCCATGTTTGCCTTTTCGGAGTCAAACAAGATATCCCTCTCGACCAGTTCACGCTTTTTCTCCAATTTTTTTATCTTAGAATTAATCGCTGAATCCTGCGTTACCTTTGGTTTAGATCTTTTTGAAACTAATTTGGTATGATTGAATAAGCTAGGCTGAAGAGCATAAATTCGCGATTGGAGCTCTAGATACCGGGGAACTAAAAATTCCGGATCAAGATCAGTATCAGACAGTTCGGATTCTGAGCTTGGAGGGCAAGACGTCTTTGGGCTCTCCGGCCTCTTGTATTTCCCTATAGCAGGCGTGCTGGCCCCGGAGCTTGGTGGTATTGACTCCATTTCATCTATCCCCTGTCAGCATCAAATGAAATTGCTGACATATGAATAATTCCGCACCTGCTTGGTCGTCTAATTTTGCTGCTGACTTTACCTGGGCATATGCCGGCAGCTCGTCTTCAGGGGAGTGCAGTGCTAACCATTCAAGGGCTTGATTTAGGATACATGTAGAATCCTTAATGGCTGCAGGGTCACAAGAGCAGTGAAGGAGCGCCTCTTTCAACGCTTCACTGACCCTAGGTTCCAAAAAGCCAAGGTCGAGTAGGGTTTCTTTCAGCGTCCACAGTTTCGCAAACAAGTCCTCTTCGTTCGCCGTGTATTCCGCATCTTCCTCGAGTTTATTGAAGTAGGATGCCAGCTTTTCAGTTTCCTGGATTTCCTTTTCAAAAATCAAATTGCAGCTTTCCGGGGATAGCCAATCCCGGACATTGAGAGCTACTCCTTGGGCACGCAAGGTGCGGCGTTCTGTTTCCAGCTTTCCAGCTTGACGAGAAGCCTCGCCCTTACATTTTGCTGCGTATTTGTCCAAAATAGCCAGTAGTTCAGCCTCTTCAAGATGTTTTTCAAGCTCTTCTGGCGAGAGTTTTGCCAAACTTTCAGTGTCTCGCGTGTCTTCTGACTGGGTTGCAGAGACTGCTTTTTGATCTTCTTGTTTGGCGTTTTCAGAAGATGTGTTCTCTGACTTCACTGAATCTTCAGCACTTCTGGTATTAGATTTTGATGGGACCGAAACTGTTGTGAATCCTCTTGCTGGGTTTGAAGCAGGCTTCTTTCTTTTGCGATTAGGCGCCATGGCTTCTGAACGGGAACTTATTGAGGGAGTAACTTATGTGTGAAAGATGCAGATAAACTGAGAATCTGGCGAAGTCGAGAAACAAGCAAGAAATGCTAGACAAAAAGGTTATAACAGAAGTCACAATTTATCAAGGACCAAAACGTAAATACAGATGTTGGTTGTTGTCCATCGCGACATATCAGTGTGTGCAGTGAGGGCGGTGACTGGCAAGATCCACCAAATCGCCTTTGTCACCAAACTTTCAAAATCATCACTCTGTGCGGGATCATCAGCATATCAAGAATTCCACAACAATCAAGGTTCCTTCCATGCTATGATATGTAGGCCGAATTTGCAAATATGGCCGATATCAAGTGGAATGAGGTGAATGACGGTGTGCTCGACACATTGAAGCCAGTGATTCTCTCCGGCTCAACATCACGGCGCCGGGCAGGCCTCCACGAGCTTCACGAGAAGATCCTCTGTAAGTCTACACCGGTCAATTGGTCGTCCTGACAATGCTAACTATTCTCGGAAGCACACGAGTTGCCAAAGGAACTCGACAGGCCTCTTTTGAATCTCCTCTTCGGTACCTATCCTGTCTATGTCGATCGAGACTCCCGCCGGGATGCGCAGCGATGTATTCGCGAAATATTCCGAGCCCCAATTTCGTTGATCGATCTCAAAGATTTTGCCAACAAGCTGCAGGAAGAGTGCTCAAATTCCAGCATTGCTGCCGCGAATGCTTTTGTCCTACTTGAATGGTGCTGTTTGTTTCTACAACACCTCAGCCAACGCGGGGTGGAAAAGCTCGAGGATGCAACGCAACTGGCAGTCAGTGTTCTGTCTGCGAACTCCAAGGCAATCGAAACATGTTTACGCTCATCCAAAAAAGACGGTTTAAAGCAATCTGCCATTATCGTGTCTAGACGCGCGTTGCGGGCCGCCTTGTCGAAGGAGGATAATGCCGATGATGTCTTGCGGCGAGTCATCCGGCAGCTTACGGGCGAATCGGGATCGGGATTCAAGAATACTCCCTTCCTCGGAGTTATCTCTGGGGTATGTGCACGTCTACCGAACCGGCGCCCGACTTTAGAAGAGATGAAACCAGCCATTTTCCAGTTCTATGCCAAGGATATCTTGGGATCGCGGACGGCAGCTCCTAGCCATATATTGAACGGTTTGCATGATTTTTTCTCGACATTTGCTTCGGCGGAAGACCTACATAAAGAAATTTGGCCGTCACTTGAAAAAGCCATTCTCCGAAGTCCTGAAGTAATTTTCGCTGGCGTGATCCCCTCCCTAGTGCGTGCGATCCCACAGGATATTGAACTGTCCGAGGTAGTTTTCACTCGACTTACCAAGCCGCTTCTTGCGAGCCTTAAGTCCGCCAATCCAGCAATCAGGCAAGGTGCAGCCAAAGCCTTAGAGGTGTTAATTGCCAGGTGCGGGGACGAGAATTGGCTCAAAAAAATTGCCGATGAAGTTATTTTACCTTTGAAAACCGCAAAAATCACGAATGCTGAGCACCGAGCTCTCCAAGCACAAGTAATATGTTCTTTCCAGTGCTTTCCGGAGTTGTCCCAAATGATATTAGTAGGCCTTTCACCGGCTTTTTCCCGTGAAAGCAATGAAACAGCGTTGGAGTCGGAGGTCCAGGCGTTTAGCTATCACCTGGCATATCTAATACGCTCTCGATCGCCGATTAGCAAGGACATATTCACTGTCGCTACTAAGGGGTGTGGCGAGAAACGGACGGCTTTCCGTAAAATCTGGATTGCTAATATTGGAGACATTATTTGGAAGCTTGACCGTGATTCTCTATTTGCTTCATCAACTCTGAAAGCGGATTTCCTTAAGCCGGTTGTTGATAAGTTCCTGGCCTCCTTTGAGGAATTAACTGCCAATCCACTGCCTGCAGTTCAAGGAGGACTAATGTCAATGGCCTATGTCCTTCTTGCACTTTCATGTCAGAATCTTCAAGGGGAGAAGCTTGACGATGGCAATTTTCTCGTCAACACTAGTAATCTCGTCAGCCAGTCACTATCATTGTCGCCCAAACAGTCGTTCCTGCTGAGCCCTAAGGTTTACTCAAAACTAACATCGAAAGAGGAATTTAGATGGAACACTCGCGCTTTATCCAGAATTTCTTCGGAACCGTGCTTTGAAGCCGCAGAACCAGCAGTGAGGGATGCCTGGGCACAGGCTTTTCTCTATGTCATTGCGTCCGCTGCAACTCCTCCTGATATTCGGGATGCTGCTGTTGTTAATCTAAGCCAGTGCTATCTAAAAAGCCCAAAATTGATTGGATTGACAATCGTCGAGTCGATGTGGAAATGGCTCCTTGCAGTTGACGTTGGCGATAAAGACTCTGCTGCTGTTAGCGCAGGAACAGGAAGAGAGAAGCTTTTCCTTGCCATTCGAGCCATTGTCCCTTCTCCTTCGGATTTATCAGGGGTGGCTGTTGACTCCTCTGTTCTCAAGCAGCAATTAATTGAGCTTTTGGTGTTATGCCGCCAGGAGCTAGTTCCCAAATCCAATTGGATAGATGTCACTTTACGGGCTGGCGAGGACCCCGGTAAAATTGCCCAAACTTTTCCCGAAGAATGCATAGCCCAAGTTCTTCTCGCTACTGAGGTGAGTGTCAACCAGGTTCCTGTGATGCATGTATCATTAAGACTAATATAGCTCTAACATAGGATCCGGTACGAGCTAGATTATCGAAAGGAAACGTCGCCGCCTGGAACGCTGCTGCTGACCTGGCTTTCGTGGCCCCTGATGTGATGATACCCAAGCTTATTCAACAATTCGAGGACGATTTAAACTCCAAAAGGGTTACAAAATTCAGTCCTACTGACATTGCGATCGCGCGTCATCCGGAAGGATCGCCATTCGTTGACGTCCTTAGTACCAAAACCAAACGACTCCCAGGAAAAGGGGACAAAGATTATGATACTCTCAAATGGGAAGAAGAACTCCGAGCCGAAATGGCTCAGAAACGGGGCCAGCAGCAGAAGAAGCTAACCACAGAGGAACACGCCAAGGTAAACGCCCAGTTGGCAAAAGAAGCCGAGATAAGAAAGGATGTCCGCCATCAAGAACAGGTAATCAGAAGAGGTGCGGGCATTATTGAAAGCTTGGCTAGGGGACCTGCGACTGGTGTTGAAGGCTGGATCAACCCGGCTGTCAGCGCATTGTGTACCCTTGTCCAAGCCGGAGCGGGTGCTTTAGTCGGTAGCAGTCTTGCTAAAGCATATCTTGCTTGTACGAACCGAATATCCAGTCGTGTAGAAGAGATTCGCCCTTTTATTGGGGTTGCCACCCTTCGTTCTTTAGGGAAAACTTACTTATCATCCGAGCTTGAAGGCGAGCCTCTCGGAAGTATGTGCTGTTTATGACTCGAAACATTATTCGAAGATTTCTAACACAATTACAGATTTGGTTACTCGAATCCTCTACCGTATCCGGCTTGCTTCGGAACAGCGGCCATTTGACCCCATCTCCTTCGGAATCATGCTTCAGCTAGTGTTTGTTGTTCTTGAAAAAGACGGCGTGGAAGAAACCGCGGAAAGCCGAGGGGAGCAGGTTCTTTTGGCGCTAGAATTTCTTTCAATCCATGCCAACTCATGTATGAAACTTCGGACCATTGGCCGTGCACATTTCTAATCGTTTCTTATAGATTCTGACAACAGACTGCCCAGAGCCGAAACATTGCGAAAGTTAATAAAGGCCATGCAAAAGCACGCGGAACATTATAAATTGATTCGAGATCTTCTGACTGATATCTGCCTTGCAATGGCTGATAATATAGAAGCAGAAGAACTTACGATTCTTCTCCAGGGTGTTATCGTTCCAGAGCCATCGGTGCGAATTGCAATTCTCCAAGCAATCGAATCCGAGATAGACCTCACAGATCTAGACTTTTCAGAGTATATCTGGCTGGGATGCCATGATAATGTTCCTGAAAACGCCGAAATCTCTAAAGCTATATGGGTAGAAAATGCCCTTGAAGTCGATGATGCGTCCCCGGATCTCATCTTGAAATATCTCGATAGGGCTGATTCGCAGCTACGCGGAGCCGCTGCAGAAGCGCTGGCGCATGCCTGTGAACTCGGCCCCACTGTTTTTACCAGCACGTTGGAAAGACTTAAATCCATCTATCGCGACGAAGTTAGGCCCAAGGCCCCTGAACTGGATGCGTATGGTATGCCTAAAAAAGCGGATACGCCAGATAACTGGGAACTTCGGAGCGGTATCGCGTTGGCCTTGAAATCAATGGCTCAAGGCTTCCACGGAGACCAGATTGTTTCATTCTTGGAGTTCTTGGTCAGTGACGGTGCACTAATAGACCGAAATGCATCAGTGCGGCGGCAAATGGCTGAAAGCGGGAGTGCAGTTATAGCCCTTCACGGACAAGAGAAAGTGGAGGAGTTAATGCGCCTCTGTGAAAAAACGCTTGAAACTTCTGACAAAGCTACGGAGCAATCAGATTGGCTCAATGAGGCTGTGATAATCTTATACGGCTCACTTGCTCGCCATCTCAAGAAGGGTGATAAACGATTGCAAACAGTGTTTAGGAAGCTCCTCGAAGCGCTTTCCACTCCCTCCGAAACTGTTCAGTTTGCCGTGTCCGAATGCTTAGCGCCTCTTGTAAGGCTTTCGCCTGCTGAGACCCCAGCATATACGGAAGAGTTGATAGACCAGCTTCTGCACTCAAAGAAATATGCTACAAGACGAGGAGCTGCATACGGCTTAGCAGGTATCGTTCAGGGAAGAGGCATATCCGCATTGCGCGAGTTCCGTATAATTGCCCGGCTCAAGGATGGCTCTGAAAACAAGAAAGATACCAATGAAAGACAGGGGTCCCTTCTTGCTTTAGAGCTCTTTTCGCTGATTCTCGGCCGCGTTTTTGAGCCATACATTATACAAATCGTTCCGCAACTACTCACTGGATTTAGCGACCCCAGCATCGATGTCCGTGACGCGTGTTTGGATGCTTCCAAGGCGTGTTTCGCAAGCCTGAGCTCGTATGGCGTGAAACAAATCCTGCCCACGCTCCTAGAAGGCTTGGATGATCCACAATGGCGGAGCAAAAAGGGAGCCTGCGATCTCCTTGGGGCCATGGCGTATCTCGATCCCCAGCAGCTCGCAGCTAGCCTTCCTGACATTATCCCTCCTCTAACAGTCGTTCTCAATGACAGTCACAAAGAGGTTCGCAATTCCGCAAATAGAAGTCTTCAGCGTTTCGGCGATGTCATAAGCAACCCTGAAGTGAAAAGCTTGGTCAATATCCTTTTGAAAGCTCTTAGCGACCCCACCAAATATACCGATGAAGCTTTGGATGCTCTGATCAAGGTATCTTTCGTGCATTACCTCGATGCGCCTTCACTAGCACTCGTCGTGAGGATTCTTGAAAGAGGGCTTGGGGACCGGTCAGCAACAAAGCGGAAAGCAGCCCAAATTATCGGCAGTCTGGCTCATCTCACAGAGCGGAAAGACCTCATTGCACATCTTCCAATTCTGGTTGCTGGTCTTAGAATGGCAATTGTTGATCCAGTGCCCACTACTCGAGCAACAGCCTCGAAAGCCTTGGGTTCTCTTATTGAAAAACTTGGAGAGGATTCATTACCGGATCTGATACCAAGCTTAATGGCCACTCTCAAATCGGACACGGGAGCCGGGGATCGGCTGGGCTCAGCTCAAGCGCTCTCCGAAGTTCTTGCGGGACTCGGGACGTCCCGCCTCGAAGAAACTCTCCCGTCCATTTTGCAAAACGTGTCCAGCTCGAAACCTTCTGTCCGAGAAGGATTCATGTCGCTGTTCATTTTCCTTCCTGCCTGCTTTGGAAACAGTTTCGCTACGTATCTCAGCAGGATCATCCCTCCGATTCTATCTGGCTTGGCCGATGATGTCGAAGCCATTCGAGAAACTTCCCTACGGGCTGGTCGTCTACTGGTGAAGAATTTCGCCACGAAATCGATCGATCTACTGCTGCCTGAACTTGAACGTGGTTTAGCCGACGATAGTCATCGTATTCGACTTAGCTCCGTTGAATTGGTGGGAGACCTCCTTTTCAATCTCACTGGTATCAGCACAAACGGTGAAATTGACGAAGAGGAAGAGACAGCCGCTCAGGCTGGTCAGTCACTGCTTGAGGTGCTGGGCGAAGAAAAACGGAATAAGGTTCTGTCCGCACTCTACATATGTCGTTGTGATACTTCAGGATTGGTTCGAAGTGCCGCAATCAACGTATGGAAGGCCTTGGTAGCAAGTCCTCGAACTCTCAAGGAACTAGTGCCGACTTTGACGCAACTCATTATCCGTCGCCTGGGCAGTGCAAATATGGAACAGAAAGTTATTGCTGGCAACGCATTGGGAGAGTTGATCAAGAAAGCAGGCGAAGGCGTTCTTTCAACACTGTTACCATCGCTTGAAGAAGGCCTCTTATCGTCCACTGAGGTTGACGCGCGACAAGGCATTTCCATCGCTCTCCGGGAGCTCGTAGTGTCGTCGTCCGACGAAGCCCTTGAGTCTTACGAAAAGATTCTCATCTCCATTGTCCGGACAGCATTGCTGGATGCTAATCAAGACGTTCGTGAAGCGGCCGCAGAAGCTTTCGATGCACTTCAACAATCTCTGGGCAAACGTATTGTCGACCGCGTCCTGCCCGATCTTCTCAATCTGCTTCATACTGAAAAAGACGCCGATCGCGCTCTTTCAGCCCTTCTCACCCTATTGACTGAACATACTCGGGCCAATATCATTCTTCCCAACCTAATTCCGACGCTTCTCACCAACCCTATGACTGTTTTTAACGCAAAGGCACTGGCCTCTTTGGCAGAAGTCGCCGGCAGTGCCTTGACTCGAAGGTTACCAAATATTTTGAATACGCTGATAGACAATTCGCTTTCAGCAAAGAACGAAAAGCTTCTGCCCGAAATCAACAACGCGTTTGATACGGTTCTCAACTCAGTTGACGAATATGATGGCTTAAATGCGGCTATGAGTGTAATGCTAACGCTCATGAAACATGAAGACCATCGAAAGCGTGCAGCGGCTGCAAATCGCTTATCGACATTCTTTGCCAAAACAACTTTGGATATTTCCCGTTACTACCCCGAATTGATTCGCGTATGCCTTATATCGTTTGACGATTATGATGCAAATGTCGTGGCCGCATCCTGGGAAGCACTGAGCAAGCTGACGTCTCATATGCGGAAAGAGGAAATGGAAGTGCTGGTCATTCCGACGCGACAGGTCCTTCGACAAGTCGGCGTTGCTGGAGCCAACCTCCCCGGATTCTGTTTGCCAAAGGGAATCAGCGCTATATTCCCTATTTTCCTCCAGGGCCTTCTTAATGGGACTGTTGACCAGCGGGTGCAGTCTGCACTAGCCATCGGCGACATCATTGACAGAACCAGCCCCGACGCCCTAAAGCCGTTTGTGACACAGATCACAGGACCGTTAATCAGAGTGGTTTCGGAACGCTCGGTCGAAATCAAATGTATGACTCCACTTCTTTTATGTTGATGAAGCAGAAACTAACGGCTATAATAGCTGCGGTGTTTATGGCTATAAACAAAATGCTAGAGAAAATACCATTATTTGTGAAACCGTTCCTTCCACAGCTGCAAAGAATCTTCGCTCGAGGATTAGCAGACACCACAAGTGAAACGCTACGAACAAGAGCGGCCAAAGGCTTGGGTATTCTTATCACCCTAACGCCTAGAGTTGACCCTCTTATTTCAGGTAAGGAGCGCTGATAATCTTGTTGAAATGTATGTCTGACAAGTCCTTTTCAGAGCTCGTCGCGGGTTCCAAAACGACGGACTCTGGAGTAAAAAATGCAATGCTCCGTGCTTTGCTTGAGGTTGTTGATAAAGCAGGCAAAAATATGAGCGACGCATCCAAACAAGCCATCCTTGACCTCGTTGACGATGAATCAAGCGATCACGACGGTATATCTACTCTACACTGCCTCCTTTTATGACCGAAAATCTAATACTTTGTAGATGCAACGAATATCACCAATGCGCAGCTTATTGGTGCGCTTATAAAATCGCTTCCAGAAGCCACAGCTACACCTCTTATCAAGTGAGATATTCTCCTACGCAAATGGCTACTTCAGGACGATGCTAATCCATGCTCAGAAATCGGGTTCTCACGACACACTACACTCACCTCTCTGTATTGGCACTCAACTCTATTTTAGCCGAATCGCCAAAACCCATCACTGATAAGTTTCCCGGCGAAACTTTGTCCATCATCTGCGAAGGGATTAAAAATAAAAATGTGCGTGTTTCTATTTCACCATAAACGGCTTTTATATACTAATCTCAAATAGGTTTTCGTTTCTAACAACAGCGTGCTCGCTGCTGGTAAATATCTATTAACAACAGATATCGATCGAGATTCTGAGACAGACAGAGTGGTACTTGAAGCTTTAGCGACAGTGATACCACCCGGCAGTCCAACCGATACGCGTCGCGTAGCTTTGGTTGTCCTCAGAACTGTCAGCCGCCTGGAACCTGACCTGGTTGGGCCGCATCTTGACTTGTTAATACCGCCCGTGTTTTCGAGTGTCCGTGACCCAGTTATTCCCATCAAACTTGGCGCTGAAGCGACCTTCTTGACCTTACTCCAAGTGGTGGATGCGGGAAGCGTTATATTCGACCGGTATACCCAAGGGCCTGGAGCCAACCTCCCAATGACAACCAAACGGAGCATGCAAGATTATTTCAAACGTGTGGCTCTACGGCTGGCAAACCAGGCTCGCGAAAGGAGGGACGCAGAGGGTGGTGCTGGAGGCTTGGATCTCGCTAGCGATGAGGCGGATGATGAAAAGGAACTCTGGAGCGTCGGCAGGGTAGACCTGGGCGATTTCTCTGACGACTAGATACCCGCGAAAGTCCGTTAGACTGGTAGTATAGCATCGTATTTAAATTATGGCATCGTTTCAATGTTCAATCTTCTTGATCTTCTCTCGGCGTCACTGTCATCATGACCTCAAGAAAAAGTTTCTCATCGATAGGGGCTCGGGATCCCGTTTAGGTAAAGCGGCGTCGAGCCCTAAGTTGTGGAATTTCGTCTCGCTTAGCACCACTGTGCTTAGTAATTGCCCATGACAAACCTTGTTTCACCCACATCCTCCATGTTGCTAACGACGTCGAGATTCGAACAACCATCCATCGACAAATTCGGCAATCGAACAGAACGGCATCAAGATGTAAGTCTGGCATCTCCCCTGCAGTCAATTTACGCCGATGGTCTACGCGTTTGGAATGTCCGCGATTTTCCCGATGCTGTTGTTTTCACGATGAAACCTGGAGAAGATTTTGGCAGCAACGCCAACATGGTCGGATCTTTGGACTGACGCTGGTCTCTCGAAAATAGGGTCAACCTTCGCACTCAGAAGCGCCTGGCCGCTGCCGTTGTCGGCTGCGGTCAACGCAAGATCTGGCTTGATCCCAACGAGGTCAACGAGATCTCCACCGCCAACTCCCGCCAGACCATCAGAAAACTCATCAGCGATGGCCTGATTATCCACAAGCCCGTCACGATGCACTCGCGTGCGAGAGCTCGTGATCTCGCAGAAGCCCGCAAAATCGGTAGACATCGGGGTTTCGGTAAGCGAAAGGGTACAAAGGACGCCAGAATGCCAAGGTACGTTCGGTTTATGTGATATTCGCCACATCGCTGCTCAGCGGCAGCAGTCCGGTTTATCGGTTTGCCCGGGCGAATCTCATCGTTATACTTGCTGACGCGATGGTTCCTATATAGCCAAGTCCTCTGGATGCGCCGTCTGCGAGTCCTCCGCCGTCTTCTTGCCAAGTACCGTGCCGCCGGCAAAATCGACAAGCACCTTTACCACGAGCTCTACCACTTGAGCAAGGGTAACACCTTCAAGCACAAGCGTGCCCTCGTTGAACATGTACGTCCAGTGCTCTGCTTTTGTTGAATATCAGGCCAACTTACCGAATACGACCCTTTGATCCGAACTCTTTTCGCTCTCCACCCTCTCCCACACAACTATCATTCCATTAAAGATGCTAATGTATCTCTTCACTCCAGATCCACAAGGCCAAGGCCGAGAAACAACGTGAGCGTGTCCTCAAGGAAGAAATGGATGCCAAACGTGCCAAGACCAAGGCTGCTCGTGAGCGACGACAAGAGCGCATCGCCGCTAAGAGAAACGCTCTTACTGGCGAGACTGAGGAGGCCTAAATTCATTCATTGTCTTTGTTTTAATTTTTCCTTATCAATGTTATGGGTCAATGGCAAGGATTTGATTTTGATGATCACACAAAACGGAACATATTATGCATGGAGCATTTGTCCTTTTATCCATCTCCAGCCAATTTGTCCATTGCTTATTTCTCCGTCCTGAGCGAGCGAAAAAGGGTCACAGGGTTCTCGATTGAAAATATTGAGAGTGTAGACGGAACAACATCAATGAATGGGGGACAGAGCAAAACTCAGGTCTAGGGGAAATATCGATAAGGAATTATGAATGGAAGACTTTGAAATCAAAATGTTCTTTCTTTCTCTACCCACGGCGTCCCTTTTTGGCGTCCACATGGGAGAGACATGGTTCTGCTCGATGCTTGCTCCTTGACTGCCCACATCTTCCAGCTTCCAGCGTTCTTTCTTTCTTTACTCAGAGCTCCGGATGACGTATGTATCTACATACACGCGATGTGACAAGCAAATCAACGGTTATGGAAGGGTTTACATGGTCGTATTTTGTCAAGTGCATATGGAGGAGGCCCAAGTCATTGACGATTGCTTCACGTCCACTTCTAAAAGAATTGAGCATAGAACGAGGAGATCTAACTCAATACTGTGTACTATACATGGCACAGCATGGCACTTACTTGCTCTGGGTGTAGACGAGTTCAGGTTGAAAAAAAAGAAACAAGTGCATTTTCACAGGCATAAGAAGAGAGTTAGAATAATGGTTCAGGGAACGGGCTAGGACTGCCCTATATAGTTGAGTCCCGCTAGGAAGAAAGGAAGATCTCGACAACTTCTGCCCTGTATGACGCACTTGCTTCGGGCTCCGGTGAAATGAAAGCAATTAATATACTAAAGAAAAGTTCCCAAAAGTATTTGAAATAAGCGTCGAGGAAAAACGAGGAAAAATATATCCTGACGTCCCTCGACCCTTTAAACCCAATTACTCGTCATCTAAAACATCATCTGTAGCCAGATCAGATATAGTTTGAAGGAGTTCGAGCAAGTCGCTTCTGCGGCCCACAGCCAAATCGGACCCTAGATCACGCACTTTCCGCCATCGAGATAGAACCGAGGCGGTCGCATGCAACGGGGTTTTATTGGAGGATGTACTGTTGCTGGATCTCCGTCCAGGGAGTATGATGACGCTGCTGCTGCAACTCCGTGTGCGCATTCGCCTTGCCGAGTGTTCATGTCCCCCACCTGGCAAAGAATACGTCAGGCCTTCAAGCCCAAAGTCCTCTGGAATGTTGAGGGATGGACTAGGTATAGACTTGCTGATTTGTGGAAGGTGTCCAGGCTACGATGATGGGGTCATTCGCATTGAAGAGCTTCTTGAAGGACCTGTTAATGATGTAACTCCACTTCCGCCACGGCTGGTAAGACATCGGTCTTTCGTCTGTGTAGCCTCTGTCGCTGGTGGTCCGCTTCGAGAAGACGGGGAAGTGCCAGTTTCCGTGTGAGAATGCATAGTGGGACAGCTGCCTCGCTGCGCGCCTGAAAAGCGATTGAGTTTGACCAGTAGCCTGGAACTATCTGACAAAAGCCCAGATACTGATGGCTTTTCCGCTCCTGCTTGTACTTGATAGTGCTGAGACCGCTCAGGCTGAAAATGAATACGAAGTTCGCCGGCACGTTGTAGTAAGGGACGTATAGGTGGTAGATTCGTGGCGGACGCTTGTGGAGTCTTTATTACTGTGTTCGCCCTCTTCGGCTCATTCCAGGTCGCTAAGGTGACGGATGATTGGGGTTCTGAAGTTTCGCCGACAGGCGCGGATGTCCCAGTTTTCGTGGTAACAAATCGTTCTGCCACTGAAATATTTGCAGCGTGCTGTAGCCTTTGCTTTTGACGGTGACAAAGGTATAGTCCTATAATGACGGCAATGACCACCAAGACACCAGCGGTACCGGCAACGATTGATGCCATCTTTAAGCTAGGTTCTTGCTTCGGAAAAGAATCCCCGGAATGCCGTGCGCGACGCGACTGAGAGGCAGATGTAGAAACAGTCAAGTAATGTAGAGAAGCCATTTGATGATTTTAAGGGCGAGCTCATCAGCGAAATCATATGCTTGTAGTGATGTTCTCCGTTACTGAATATCCCTTTGAGACTGAAATTGGAAAGAAAGACTTTTCAGATTTGAGGCACCAGAGCATCTGCCATCGAATTAAAGGGCATTGCAAATGGCACTGCAATGCGACATTTCATAGTACTGAGTAGCACGGAAAGGAGAGCCGTGAATGATAGTACTGCCGAGGCACGGAGTGCATCCTTACGCAGTAGTATAAATATAAAACTTGGTATTGAACAATGGAAAACGGGAATGGCCACGGCCACGGCCACGGGAGAATACAGATGAAACGAGTTTTCAAGGCGTCGAAAGTAACTAACTGGGAGCTTGTCAAAGCCGTTTCATCACTAGTTGGTGAGTATAACTAGGAAAAATAAGCAAAGCACCTTCGACGTAAAGTGCTTTGGGAAATGATCGAAGTAGCGGTTTTTAAAAAACAAAAACCTGAAACAGAGGGAGTGTGCAGAATACTCTCTGCACAATAATGAAAATCGGCTAGAGCAGTAAGCAAAAGTTCTAGAAAAACAGTTTGATGCCGGTGCAGCTATCCGCAGGTAATGCATGGGCTATCAAAAAAAGCAGTCTAATGGGGAGAAATAGAACCAACTCGGCAGGCCATAGATATAAATTTCTGGCAACACGACTTTCACGGATAAGGGATCATCTTGGCAAGTAAGACGGGGAGCTTCCCGTTTACCAGGTATCATAGAGCTTCGATGTCAGATCTTCGGGTAGCATGGGCGCTCTGCTGGCCAGAATTCCGGTTCGCGGTGCTCCCAGTATCTCAGGTTCCTCAAGGAATCAAAAAGCAGATTATTCTGGTAAAAAGAACGCTGTCGTTGAGACACCAACCTCAAAGCCATGAAAATCAGACCATGTTCAATCTGAACGCAAAGGTTCGATATTAAAATTAAGTACGAAGAGCTCAGTACCTAATCATCAGTTTTTCTTATAGCTAATTGATCAAAATGGAGACAGGAATAACGTTGTATCTTTTAAGGAATGGGGTGATATCGGGACGATCCGCGTCTAACGGCTCATCCACGGGTTCCAGCATTAATTAGGGGATGTCAATGTGGTTAAAAAGGCCTGCGGCTCCTTCAGGCGCCCGGCACAGCTTACTGCTTTCTTTCAAGCAGCATACCGCATATACTGTACATACATACAGCGAGTTCTTCGTTCGACACAAATAGGTTGAGAGAGCGACAGGAGGATAGAGGCCCAGAAAGAGAGAGATCACGTCTGAATTGCCGTTTCCGGCAGTGTGTTGCCCCTCGTACGGCGAGGCAGAGAGCCCAAATCGCAGTCTGCCGAAAACGGAACTCGCGTGGCACAGCTTTGGCTTATTTGGGGAAGGCGCAAAAATGACAGTGGGGCGGAGGCTCCGGTCCGGTTTTAGTCAGCATGGACTTGTGGGGGTGTTTCCCCGCACTTACCAGTAATACAAAGAAGCCGTCTTTTCAATTGGCCAGTATTTTATACGATGCCGGTATTGTGGTTTTTTGCAGTTAAATTTCACCCAGCTATTGCGCTTAGCGGAATAAATGCGACAGCGATGAACTGACGACAGACGACCATCGCTCCCAGGATGACTTTGATGGAAAGTCGTGATATCTGGATCATTATTACCAACGAGCAATGCATTCGAGAAGTTGCTGGTGAGCCTCCCTGAGCGAAGTACGACAAAAAATCTCTCTCCTGCTTCCTTATATCTGGTAGGACGGCCCTCAGCAAGTTGATTTGTGAGCCGTGCAGTGGGCTCAATCTTTCCCTTTGCACCAGAGCACACCGAAGCATCGTGTTTCCAATTAACCTCTGTCACATCGCTTGCTTTTTTCCTCAGTCCGACAACTTTGGTTGCGGCCTCCGAACATATACTCACCTAGTACCCCGCGCTTTTTGAAAATTCAATCGGTTGGATACGTCCTTGAATACGTTTGTTTCCACTGCTGCCATCTGAGAACTCCCTAGCTATCCTACGCCCAGGATTTCTCCGCCCAACTTTCTTTGATCCTGGCAGTGCACGAGCCATTAAGTCTCGCTCGCAAGTGTCATCATGTTTGCTTGGGGAGGCGGACTTGGTAAGATAATTCCTGTCTATTTGTTTTACGTCCTAGCAAGGCTACCTATTTGCCCTGTTTTCATTCCTCCTTGACCACCACAAAATTCGATAGCTGCCGAATTGACCTATCTATCTGAATTCCCCTTGTTGGCATGACGTTGATAGTCAACGATCTCCGCCACGCCTCCCCGCCTGATAGAATCTTGGCACATTGATGATTTTAGGTTCAGCCTCTTCCGCGGCGCAGGCTGGTTCTCGACATTTGCACTTGTTCACATTTCTTTTGCATTGATGATGGAACAATCATCGAAGGCACTTTATTTCTGCTGAAGTGATTTCCCGCTGACTGCTGACGACCAAACTAGCCGTCCCTTCCCTTACCGTGGAAACGGATAAGGAGCGAGAACCTCCTCCGCCAGCAACTCCACTCGATTTTCCAACATATATCCCAAATCGGGAATTTCAGTCCCTAGGTGACCAGACAAGTGATAAACTCCGCGATCTACTATCGAAACTCAAGAAACCGCAAGACGTATCTCACGAATTTCTGGATGCACTCAACCTCAAGGTTGAGCCCGATGTTCCGCCCACTGATCTTATCCCCGGAATTTCTTTGGGGTCACAACCTCCGTTTCAATGGATTGAGCAAATTGAGCAACCCGATGCGTCAGCGAGCGGCTCTGCCATTGCTGCCCGCAACCTCATGAACAATGGCTCCCCTTTTCCCGACCAGGAAAAGTATGCTTTATTGCGACAAGAGTTGCTTTTTGATAACGACGATGCTTTCCGAGCTCTCTCCCGCATGGAGATACTACCTGGGCGCCCAAAGATACGGATCATGCATTCGCGAAAATTCTGGATGGGCTTGGAACATATGGCCCAATATTGGGATGCGAGTTTAGACCAATATATTGAACATCCTGCCACTGGATCGCCGTCCGATAGTCAATCTCAAAGCCAAGGCGACGCTGATAACGACTTGTCTGTGGATAAGATGGACATTGATAGCGACATGAATCCAGGCATGACGGAACTTGAACCCGAAAATTTCAGACCAAAAAGAATGTACAAAGGGAGACGCATTGGTGCAGGAAATGATATGCCAGAATCAATGCGAGAGGAAACATTACGGGGTCTTCTTGAGATGATCGCATGGTCTTTTGGCTGCCAGACCTCAGTTCCATCCTTGCCGCCTCGCCTCTTTGTTAGAGGTCTACTATTTCCAGTTCGCCAGAATTTTATCATATCGCGGACTCCCCAGGATAGGGAGAGCGCGAGAAAGGGTATACTAGAAGGCCCAGTGCTGTTTACTCAATGCCGTGGTGATACGGAATTTCATGACCAAGGCGGTTCTTGCCAAAATAGATATGCTGAAATATGCGACCTCCTGCGGGAAACTGCTGCAATGCTACTATGTGCACAGGAGAGAGGAAGAGAGGGAGCTTCTGAGATCAAACCAGGCGATGGGAAATGGTGGACGGCGGAACCGAGATGGGGCGGCGCTCCGCACAACGGCTCTGTCGGAGGCCAGGACAACAATAATCCAAGAGAAAAAGACAAGGGTGCAACATCGGACCCAGATACGGGGAGAAATGATAACAAACGGTCTAAACATGACCGACATCCCTTCTCACATCGCCGTGGAATGTCCGGACTGTCAAAGAAGCGGAGTGCAGGTGAGCAATGGAAAATAGTGCAGCCGGGACCCAGCCTGTGGGATAGAAAGATGAGATACATGCAACTTGGAAAACCAAAGGATAGCCCTTTTGATCACGTAAGTTCTCTCGCTATCGAATTCAAATGTGATGCAGTTGGAGGGTATCTTGGCTGACAATGTTCTTTAGATATTTATGGTTTCGTCCATTAACCATCACTTCGCCATACTTTGTCTCCGTGTGCACGTCGATTATCTGGAGTGGCTCAACACAGGAAAAACGGATTTCCCCGTACAGGATGCCGAGCGACCCTGGAATACCCTTGTTCTACGTCGGACTCGATGGTTCGATCTTTTCAACCCGGAAGACCGTGCGACAGGCCTCGACACCCTGTGGGCGATACACGCATACATGATGAGGGCCGAAAACAGCTCGATGTGACGAGGGACGCTTCCTTTTTAGTTTTTGCGTAGAAGAGTTTTGGCATTTAAAATAGGGGGTGGGCATCCTTTAGACGACTTCCGTTTTCCATTTCTCTTCCATATATCCTAAAATCATCTACTGAATGGCCGGTTATTACCGTTTTTGATACTTGTGGTGCCCTTGTTTTTTCATTCACTGATAGATGTTTCTGCATTCGTCGCGATACTATGATTTTGGACCGCTTTATACTTCGTAAACGTGGCGGCATGAATTCAGCGTATGCGGTTGTCGAGCCTTGTTAGATAACCCGTGTGGACTTCAAGATGTCAACATTGACCATCACAGGTTGCTTATGTACTGTAGGTTGCTTCTTGCAAACTGCCCAAAAATATTTTTTGTTTCCAGACAGACATCACGTCTATTAGGCAACAAACAGCAATCTGCCTGTTGACCATGTATCTGCTCGGTACAATATCGAGCGTTAGCACCAGGACAAAGTTGAAGCGCGTTCTGGACACGTAATGCAGGTTCACCTCACTGTTTGGAACTCCATTGTGGTGGGCGTAATCAAGGAGTTCGAATAATATTGGTCTGACATAATTCTCTTAGAAATTTTGATGCAGCAAGGGACCTTAGAAGACCGGTTGCAGAAGAGAGATTGCACGATAGTAGGCCTTGACACTGTTTTCAAATATGGAGTTGCCAGATCTCTGGAACATAATTCCCCATCGGCCTGTGACTCTTCCCCAGTTCCAGCATTGAAGTCCCAAGGATCATCTCATGGACCAGACCCTCGGTCCGACCAAAAAGGCCCACCGAAAATCTCTTTCTTGCACAAAGTACTCCGTACCTGCTGAAGTGACAGTTAGTGGTAGTGAGGGCCTTGGACATTTCACAAGGGTATGAGGAATAAAGATAGCAGTACTCCGTATGCTGCATGACTCCTTGCTATAATTGAACCTGTTAACACCCCTCACTTGTTACAGATGTCGACATCCCACAAGTCACGACGGGATGAATCCGAGTCCGAGGCAAAATATAACTCCTGCATAACCAGGTTCAAAGCGCCCCTGGCCAGTGATATCATCTTCCAAACTGCTCGTGAGAGCAGGAAAAGACTTTGTTCCTGTCCTTTGGGCTTGGAAGTATCTCGTAAACCAATCCGAATAATGGCCTTCGCCACGGGGAATGTATCAGGGAGTGTTGTCGCAAGATATTTAATTATATTCCCCCCTGGTTCTCAAACGATTGGGTATTGAAGATGTGAGAGCGAAGAAGTTCGGATGCCAGTAGTGACATCAGAAAGAGAAAAGAGAAAAAAGCAAAAGCCCTGACGAAAGATTGCCTGCATCATGTCAAAAGAGTGGGATGAGGATAGCAAATCAACAAATACGGACGAGGGGATGCATGGAAAGTGTGAGCAGTACCGTACATGGGTTAAAATGTTTCCCACATACCAGGGTCGTGGAATCCACTCTCTCTCGAATCTCGCCTCTCTTTTGCTTCTATTATGGAATGAGACTCGACAAAACCGAGATGCAGGTGGTTGCAGGGTCCATGTCGACTCTTTCTCCTGTCTTCTGGATGTCAGATCTGAATAAAGGAGAGCATGATGGCGAAGAGGATAATGGACCCCCCTCTGCCCCTTTTCCAGGTGATAATAAAACGTAATCCCAATATGCAGGCGAGGCGACCTCAAGCAGGTCCCAAATCCCTTGTGCATATGATCAGAATGCCGGTATCCATCATCCATCGTCGTTGAGAAGAAAAAAAAGAAATTGAAGCTCTGTTTTCCCAGTGGAAATGAAAAACCCTGACCTGCAGATTGAAAGAGCTTGAACCCTGTCTGTGGTTCCAAAATGACCTGACAGCATACAGAGGTTTTGGCGAAGAACAGCCCGGTTTCTCATCCATGGTCCATGGAACGACAAGGAAAAGGTCTTTGTACCCCATACGGGGTCCTCTCCACCGATTTTTCTTCCCGAAACGGTTGTTGGTCTTTGCGGGAGAAATCCGAAAAATGACACGGAGTACCCCATACTCTGGTCTACTTAGTACTGTGGTAGTAGTAGCAGCGCAAAGTCGTGAGTTTTTAGAATTCGGGGCTTCATCGGGGAACGACGGCGATGACAACCGAACCAGATGACTGGGGCTGGCTGGGGCGCGGAATGGGCCATCAGAATAATATTCACCAGGGATCTCCCTGCATATGGTCCAGATCATAAGAGAAGAGGCGAAGACGCGGTGTGTTCATGGGGGTTCTGAGCCATGAAGACGAGAAGACGAACTCCGACCAAGAAGGTGAACTCCGCAATTGCTGCAAAATTGCTCGGCTGAAACGTAGGATTCGCACTGCCATGCTATTTTCCCGATCTTTTCAACTTTTGCAGAGAAAAAAAGCGATAATATGACTGTACGCACATCGAGGTATATGCGAGATTGTGGGGTAGTAGCAGTGATGCTGCTCGTCTGGTTCGTTATGATATCTGAAGTGCAGTACGAGCAGGGAAAGGAATCCGTCGGCAAGACAAGGAACCCGCGCTGAAACAGAAAACTCAAAAGACCGCACGACGATCTGGGCTCTTGTTCAAGATAGTTATGCTTGCGGTCTTGGTTTCATGGGACAGTGACTTATTCCATGCGAATTTTGGTGACTGAACGAGGAACAAAATGAGTACTCTTTTTTTGCTCGCAACACACCGCTATGCTATGCACTCGAAAGGTCTCCAAAGCCAGGGCCTCGGGTCATGTACGAAGATTAACCTTATGTGAACCTCGCTCTGGGCTCTATGTATGCAACATCCACACTATAGGCGCGCCGTCTCGCTCTCGGGTCTCTTGACGACGGACTGCTACCACAGAGTTTCCCTCGGACTGTGTCTACGCATAACCCATCCCCACTTTCCGCCGCGGATCGCTTGAAACTCTGAGCATGATGTTTTGGCGAAATAAAAAAGATAGCGGTGCTGAACACCATGTCTCGTTATCCTCCCTGATATCCAACTCGTGAATTCTGTTGGCTGGAAGAATCATTGCTTGGACGCGACTCCAAGCAACTCACGTTGTCGACGGTGCGAGGGTTGGGCGAAATTTCTGGATGATTTGCCTCTCTCGCACGGTTTCCATGCCGCACGGCGCAAGGCGACTGGTGAGAAGCTCCCGCCTCGTCAGGGGCCCAGCAGAGAGTTTATCCAGAGTCCATACCATGATGGGTGGAGAAGCCCCACGACCGAACTGTCAAACGGATTCCCTGGCGATGGTCCAACAATTCTCCGTTTGTTCAAGCAAGAATGCAAATGCTCCGTAGTTTGCATAACTTAGGAGGTTGTACCACCGGCTGATGATTTATTGTTACGAAATGCTGACCCTCGTGGATCGAACAAAGGAGCAGATCGCCACAAAAGTTCTTTCTGGCTTCAGGCACAGAGGAAAGGAGAATCAGCTTGGAGTTGCATTAATATTGCAAGTTGCAAGGGACTTCAGAAATACCCCGTCTTTTGCTGTGCCACATCTCGTTTGCCAACCGATGATGCCCTGTTTGATGACATGGGGTTCAGGCCACTCCAGGGCCCATGTCTCTGGGGATGATGTTAGTTGCGATGACTGGTGCCCACTTATAGTTTTTGACCAGAAAGGAAGCTGGGAATCAGATTCGCGAAGAGTCTCTGCTCAGCCTGTCTCAGTCTGTAACAGACATGGACAACATTTGGCCTTCTGGAATGCGGACATTATCGTCATGTTCATGGCTGGCGAATTTAGCAGATACCAACTGAAGAAACGTCATAAAAGGAGAAATGCTGCTTTGTCGCATACAGCCATACATGTGATACTTGGTATCGAGAGAGATGTGATATGCGATACTACGGAATAATGCAGAGGAGATCTCAACATGATTTGGTCTAGAACTGCTGAGCTGCGTCGTCCAGATATCTCAAACGATTGGATACTACAGGTTGGATTTACTGCTTGATATTGCACTGGCGTTGTGGGGTGCATAAAGTTACACACAGTTGTACGAAGTATTTCGTTATTATGGATCAAGATGTGCCCTTTCGCTTTGACAATATTTGAAGGGACTGCTGTGGAATTCGGGGGTTCCGACCGTTGCCTCTGCACGCTGCTGCCATCCCCGTTGGATCGTTCGTTCCAGTTCTGCTGCTGCTAGAGTACGGAGTAAGTCACTAGTCGTGAAGAGAAGAGTGCCACGAGGAGGAAACGAGACACAGTGACGTTGGTGTTGCTCTCTCTGGGGATTAGCATACAAGGGTCTCAAGGGCTAGCTCCTTCGCAGAGGACAAGGAATTATTTTCATTGGCCATGTTTGTGCGTGATTTGCGGTATCAAATTGGACCAGTCAAAGGCCAGTGGAAATCGTGTCGTCCTTTGCTGTCCGTCCATTCAGGTGCAGCCCAGACGTCGAGGTTACAGATGGCGGAATGCAGTGAGTGCCACCAGGGCTCTCAGCACATGCGCCAATGTGTCCGCCTATCCTCCGACCATCCCATCCTCCAACAGTCCAACTTGGAAACGCGTGAGTCCCGGCAAGCGGGGTAGCCCACGGGGTTAGTGTTAGTTCTACTCCGTACAGCATGTATGTATGTACTGTATGCTCTGTAAATTTTGGCTGCTGGTAGAGAGGGAATGATAGGGCATGGTCTCTGGAGATGCTGACCGCCATTTTCTGTTCATACATATCAGCCTGTTCTCGAAACGCCAGTCTCCCCACGTTCGTTAGGCGCGGCTGCATGTCTTCTTCCGACCAATACCCGAGCACAGCGAGAGCAGCAACTGCTCAACCGCATCGTCCACACAGGCTAACTATGGCATGGGATGGGTAAACCACGACTCCCGTCCATACATACAGTACATATCAAACGGGTTGTCGAGTCATGATGATGGAGTCAGATGGACCAAGAAGGTTGCCGTGCTTCCCGCGCTGAAAACGGGCAGCCATAGTTAACGGCTCAAGCCACGAAAGGAGGGCGGTTTCTTTGGTGATTCCTCACTTGTTCTCGATTGAGATCAGAAACCAGAACCGGGGCTAACGCTCTCTAGGGCAGGAGGTTTTGCTATTTAGACGATAGCTCGACGGTTGGGTGATGATGGTTGATGATGGGCTGACAGCAAGAGGTGAAAAAGAGGACCTGGCATCAAATCAGAATGGAGCTTGATCTTCCGTTTCCACTGCTTCGGGGCGACGCCGCTTGCTGGCTGCGGCTAGTTCGCCAAAACTGGGGGCACAACGAGGCTGGGCCTCCAGTTCGTCTCTTGCCGAGCGATATCCCAAAATATTCCCTTTCCAACAGCCTCGTATCCACTAAATAACTACTGGGTGTGTGTGCGCGGCCGAGAACATCCTTTTCCACGTTGCTTCTCTCTTTTTTCCTCTTTGGGAGGAAATAGGCTGTTCATGAACTGATGAACACGTTTCTTGCCTGCATCGTCCCCTTTTTTTATGATCTGAAGAGTGGTTATGTCTGTTTAGCTGCCCGTTAATGACTGGAGCATCTCACTTATAACGGAATCTACGGGGGGTACGGAGTACTCCGCACAAAGGATTAAGTATTTATTGCATCTCTCTCCATCCAGCCGATGACGATCGTTTTACTCAGACAATGAGGGCGAGCTGACTGGTTCCATGTGCCATTCAAATCGGGCTTCAGCGTCGGGGTCTGTAGAAGATCGAGCAAGCCGATGGTGCACCCTTGATCTATGTTATGGATGTATGTACTGTACAGATATCGACGTAAAACGGACTGATGTGACAGATATTTCCGTCGGATCTGCGGTTGCTCAGGGTTGAGCAAGTAGGAATTCCCTGACTGAACACGATCCGATGCCCACGGATTGAGTCGGTTGTGCATGCTATTCGCCGAGTTCATTGTCACGCCACCACTTTCTATGGTTGGGAGAGCATCGTCGCCATCACGATCTTGTGTATGAAACGCGCGTTTTTTCCGCCCTCGCTTTAGTTGAGAGGAGAAAAAAAACCGAGCAGAAAAAAAAGTGACGAGTTTGAAACAGTCAAAACTCTTACACATCTTCTGCTGGAATCAAAACAAGAACCAGAGGGCTTTTCCACTCCAACTCCCTGGGCTCTCCCAGGGGTGGTCGATCAGGAGAGCAGCGCAAGCAACCCCGAACCCCAAGCCAGGACTCAGGAGTGGCTCATGCTCGTCAATCCTGGAGTTATACTTCGTAATTCGAGCTAAGTTTAGGACTAGAGTAACGCAGATGACTGTCTTATTAGCCCTCGTACTCCGTGATCGTGCCGGGTTGGACATCTCTGGCGCAGAGTCGAGCTGTAAAACACACCCCAGAAGCAGCCCAGATCCAGTCACGATCGCTAGATGGCCGTGTCGACGTAAAAGATGCTTCAGACTGGGAGAGCAAGCTTTCGCCCGGACGTGCGAGGGGGATTGTCCTCATCCTGATCAATGCGAGAGTTATTACAGTATTAGAAGAGTTAGTCTTTGCTGGGTGGAGACCGTTTGGATAAGGACCCTGGCCTCGTAAGTCACAGGAGAAGAAAAAAAAAAAGAATAAACGGGATTATCTCAACTGTCTCTCCTCTACGACCTGTTATTAGCTGTGCTGTGACACCTCGCAACGGCCCTCGTCGACACCGCAAAGTCAAGGTTCACCCCGCGAGCCAACACCGTTGTTTGTCTCTGCCTCCAACCTTGCTGTGCTTTGGTTCTGGCTCTCCCGTCCGCACGCCCAACCTAATCGCCCTGCAACCGCGTCTCTTTCAGAGTTTCGAGGTGAGTTGCTTTTCCCCCTCACTACCACCACTACCACCGCTACTGCTATCGCCCTTGAGCTGCTTTGCCGTGAAGAGTCCATGGGCACCGCGGGTGGCCGCAGTCCTGGGTCGATTGTTTGCCTCGCCCGCGGTCGTCCAACCTCTACACCCGCCGCGAAGCAATAATGGATGTGCCTGAGTCTGTGGACCTGACTGTCGTCTGAACTACTTAGAGAGATCATCGTCAATCCTCCTCTCCCCCCTCGAGACGGCCGCCGTGTGTTTGCTGGGGCCGTTTGCCAGAGCCGTCTCGCTCGTCTCCGTCCGTGAGAGCGCAACCCACCCCCCGTCTACACCACGGCTTATCTACCTCGAGCCTGCAATCCGCCAGGGTGCCCTGTCCAGACGCTCCGAGAGACCTCATCTGTTCTTTTTCTGGCATCTCCGTTTCAGCAATTGCGCACCTCTTCGCCATGATCTTGCTGTCGAGCATCCTTCACGCCAGGTTCCTTTAGCTAGAACCTTCTCCCGAAATATCTTCCACGATAACCGACCTGTCTGGCTAATGGCCCAACCTGTCGTCCAATGATGATGATGGAATCACCGACCATAGATGTGAAGCCCAAACAGATAGCTTCGTACTCTGCTCCACCTCAATCCTCCCCCTCATCGCTCCCACCACCATCACAGCAGCAGCAGCAGCAGCAACAGCAACAACAGCATCAGCAGCAGCAACAGTCTCCGCATACACGCCCGCTGCCTCCCTCGGAGCCCTCTCACTCCTTACCTCCTCCTCGCACCTTTGAGCACTGGAACCGTCCATACCCTCCTCACTTTGAAGGCGCAAATGCTGAGCAGCGTGGCCATCCCCCGTTCAGCGGCCCGCCCCGAGAAGGATCGCACCACCCACAGGACATGTATTCCCGGCCTGGCAGCATATCAGGCCCATCGAGAACGTCTGCTGACCCAGCTTTCCGCCCACTAAACGGTACTTCACATGAGGGCTCGACGAGCTTACCACATACTCCAACAGAATACCGTCCCTCCTTTCCCTATGCCCCTCCGAATGAGAATCATGGGAACGGTGAACCTCCCCGCGGCTTACAGATGATGCCTCCGCCAACACCCCATGATGGCATGCAACCACACCCTTTACATCGACCCTATGGACCTGGCACGCCCATGCCTCATGGTCCCGGCGCATACGAGGCCAGTTACTACTTCAGCCAGGGGAATGGGCCATACAATCAGCGGCAGCGGAGGACTACACGAGCTCAGCAGGTTTGATAGACATCTCCGAGAGCCCATCGGTCTATGGTCTTTTCTAATGGTATCATAGGCATGCGACCAATGTCGGGCACGGAAAGCCAAGTGCGACGAAGGACGACCATCATGCGGGCACTGTAAAGACAGTAATGTCAACTGTGTGTATAAGGATGTTCCTCCTCATAAGTAAGAATAGGTTCCATCAATACACTATCATGGCCCTTTTGTAGCTAATCAGTTGGTTTCTTCGTCTAAAAGGCATGAGAGATCCACCCAAATACTGCTAGAGAGACTTCAGCAGATCGACGATCGATTCGACAAGTTTGAGAATGTCGACAAAATTGACGAGGTTCTTAAACTCCTCAAGGCTCAGAATGAAAAGTTGGACGCTCTTCTAGGGAAGGCGGGTCAATCGACATATTTGAATCCTACCATTGAACCGGAATCAAAACATTCAGTCCATAGTATCACGACGCCGCGACACATCAAAGGTGCGGAATCGGAGTCTGGGAAGCCACCAATGGGCGAGAAGTCGGCGAGTGATCCGGTTAAGCAGGAAGAAGGAGACATGCAACTCGAGGCTGACGATGACGAACTCTCCATCCCGATTGAGCACACCACTGCGGCACATAAACTTCTTCTATGGCCGTCAATCCAGAAGCTAATCCCCGAACGGATTGATGACGACTACGTGATGAGACTGGAGGAAGCACGGGGTCCAATTCGACCTTACGGTCGCGGTGAGGGATGTGGTAGTCTTCGTACCACTGCGTACCCTCTCAGTCCTGTCGTCAGCTCGTCGAGCCCACGCGATGAAGACATGTTTCAATTTTGCGGCTCTGGATGGGGAA
This sequence comes from Chrysosporium keratinophilum, assembly GCA_029850275.1. Lineage (NCBI taxonomy): Eukaryota > Fungi > Ascomycota > Eurotiomycetes > Onygenales > Onygenaceae > Chrysosporium > Chrysosporium keratinophilum. Next base: position 373,272 of record JARBIX010000012.1, read on the forward strand.
CAGCTGTTGAACTTTTCCAGCCAAATCATGCCGCAAGAATTCCCAAAGATCGCCAAATTGGGGGACTGAATGTCTTTGGAGCACTTGATCTCGATGCCGATGTTGTACGCGGACACTACCGAGGTTACATGGAAAATATGCATATCCTTCATCCGTTCCTGAGAGCTCCCGACCTTGATACCATGGTGAACGACTTTATTCGGGCGTATAGCCCAACGAAAACGAGTCCGTTCCCCGGACCTCCTTTTAATCACATTGGTCCGAATGATCCTATGAATTCCTTAAATCGGGCGTCGAAACGCAAGCGGTCTGTCGATAACCCTGCCGGCTATAGTGAGCTTGACTCGCCAGCGTCTGACCACAGCACGGGCATTCACTGCCCACCGATCCAACGGTCCATGGATAATGCGATTGTTCTCCTTGTGCTAGCTCTTGGCGCCATCTGCTCGTGGAAGCGAGATCTCCCCGGCCCAATACCTGACGCACCCCAGAAATTCCCATATATGGCTTCTGCTGTTTCTCCTGTGATGGATCCTATTCAACCTGCAAACTCTTTCCGTTCACCACCAAGCCGCTCCCCAAATACTATTCAGCATTGGCGACGTTCTGGCAGCTACTCCGCTAGCGAAATTTCCGACCCCAACTTGAAAAACATGGATGTCATTCCTGGGATGGCTTATTATGCCCTTGCATCCGATATTTTGGGTAACTTACAAGGCGGAAACGATCTTTCTCACGCGCAGGGGTGTCTCCTCGCTGCACTATACACTGGACAGTTGGCTCATCCATTTGCCAGTCATGGATGGATTAGCCAAGCTGCCAGGGCCTGCCAGGTTCTGGTTCGACCGTGCGTGTTGCTACTACCACTGAACGATGGAGACATTTTAGGCTGACTTGTCATCTAGACGGAGCTTTGAGGTATTGCCTGACGGCGCCCGTAAGGATTTGATTACCTTTGCATTCTGGACATGCCTACAACTTGAAAGGTATGTATCAGGTCTACATTCTATCAAGGGGTTTCAGTCACTTATAGCTTTAGTGATATCCTCGCAGAGCTTGATCTCCCTGCCAGCGGCATCAGTCGACTGGAAGGCCGCATGGAATTCCCCAAAGCTGTCTATGCCCATTCGATTCCTAACCAGATTGAGGCGCCAGACACGTTGATGATGATGTATTACTCGGCTCAGATACATCTGAGAAAGGTCTTGAATCGCGTACATACGAATCTCTATAAAGCGGAAAGTAAGTATATGAGACAGTATATGATTGACGCCATGGAAGCTGACTTGGACAAAGAGAAAAGCAATGGCGAAAAAAGGACACGATGGACGACCACGATCCAAATCCTCTTAAGCGATATGCTCGAGTCGTGGCGGACAGGCCTGCCCAAAGCTATGCAGTGGGAAGATTCTGATCCACCAGCCAGGGACATCAACACAGCTCGAATGCGAGGCAAATACTATGGTGCCAGGTACATCATTCACCGACCGTTATTACATCATGCTCTGCACCCAATCGCACCCAGACCCCACAACCCCGGCCCAGCCGAGTCTCCTGCGCCTTCAGTCGTATCGAGTACCAATTCGCAGATTTCGCCTGCACTCGCGTACGTCCAACAAGTCGACAGTATGGATCGCTGGTCAGAAATGCCCCCGCCACCACGAATCACCTCCAGCCAAGATCCACCGCAGCCGCCGTTTGAAAAGGATCTAGATCCCAAACTACACTCTGCATGTGTGATATGCATTGAAGCGGCGATGCAAAGCACCATTGCCTTTGACAATGTGGAAGGACGGCCTGTTGTGACCAATATTTTTGGCACTGCTCATGCGTAAGTCACAAATCTCATGCACTCGAAAAAAGTCAGAGGAAATATTTGCATCAGTGTATACTAACCATCATGAACACATATAGACAATTTGGAAACATCCTCGTCCTCGCCGCCACGTATACTTCTCGTCTTTCAAAGTTCGTTGACCGAGAACGGCTCCGGCATCTCATCGATCGAACGATCAAATTCCTCGAGCACAGCCGACATATCTCGCCTAGTCTACGGAAAGACGCGGAGATCCTCAGACAGATCCGCCAAAAGCTGTTCGAACAAAATTCCCTTACTACCAGCTTCTCATCTAACGATGGGTGAAATCCGTTCCATCTTCTTCTTTCTACTTTGTCCCCTCTCCGTACCACCCTTTTTCTTGGAGCGGAAGGATCGTTATTTCCATTTTTCTCTTGCACCCGAGGCAATATGTGATTTTTGCTCTTTTTACAAGCATCATGATATGCGTTGTATATATTCTCCCCTTTTACGTTCTCTCTGCATATGATACTTCAATGTCTTGGTCATGCTAGCAACCAAACGGTATTGCATGGGCGGCAATTTGTGAATATTTTTTGAAAACTTTAGCCTTGTTGTTGATCTTTCATCATGGTGGTGGCCTTCTGTGCTTTTTCATTTCTTTTGCTTTTCGCTCTTCCGTCTGTCTTTTCTTTTCTTTTCTTTTCGATTTTATTCTCTTCTGGAACCATCTTCATTCCATGTATCAAAGTTTATATCTCGCTATATCCTCCGAATACGGGATACCTTTGCGATCGTTACGTTTCTGGGTTATTTTCTTTCGGCGAATTGGCTATTATTGAATTGACATGGCTTCAATAAATGAACATAAATGCCTGCCGCAGTGGTTGATATGTGAACATACTACCATCTAGCTATCTTACCGTTTGTCTAGATATCAAGTATCCGAATTTGCTTGCTTTTTGGGACGTGTATAGAAGATGCTTTTGGTGATCCAGGTCAACAACTCACGCCTCTGTTTTGTCTTTTTGACTCCAAAAACGCACCCATGTCAGGTCTCATCGAATTTGTATGGAAACCATCGATTAGTATTTATACACTCGCTAGAGCGACGCTGTACGCCTCTATATCCATATCCAAGCGTCGCTTATCAAAAATATTCAAGACATATATAAGAACAGAAAAGAACAAAATTCCAAAGTTGTTGGCAAGCGAAGCGTTGAGACAAAAAGTGAAGTATTAGAAATCAACTCCTAACCACTGGTTCCCTTTACTGCTGAGTATTAGAGATTATTATATGAAAGCGTGTCCGTGACCCGAAGAAGAATAGCTGGTTGGCCCGCGATCATTTTGATTCATTGGCTGTCCACTTTCATCTTCCAGACGCTCTTCGGCGCTGTCGAAATCGGCAGATGACACGGATGGCGGGGCAGAGGGAATAGAACGTGGGTCTGGTGGAAGAGGAGAAATAAATATGTTGGGGTTCTGGACGTAATCGTCCTGGGTCGGAGTAGAGGCGGGTATCGGTCGCGCGTGGGTGGCTTCGAGAGGCAGTGGTGGTAAATTCCGACCTTGGAGGGAGGGTGCAGAAAGGTGAGAAGTTTGATGGGAAGCATTGGCGGTTAGAGGGCGCGTGTTCTCTTGGTTACGGCTGTCAGCGTCGCGGTACATCACATCGTAATCTTTATCGTCTCCTATCGCATAGGACGGGGTACGGTTAGATAGGTGGTTATGATCCGAGGAAGACGACGAGGATGTCGAGGACGAACGGCGAGAACGGCTAGAAAAGAAAGGAGTATCCGCACCAGGAGTCTTATCGATCATTGATTCTATGATCGACGGTGTTGGCGACGGAGTACGGCTTCTCTCGTTGGTCCGCTGTGGTTTCAAGCTTTCGCTCTTCACAAGGCCCAACGCCTCTTCCTCAGTCGTGCTTTGCAATGTACGTTTTGGGCGCGAGGGAGGACGATGTGGTACAAAATTGGACAACTTAAGAAAGCCATGTTCTCGTCTGGGTAGATTTTCGCTGGAATTAGGTGCGCTTGAAGACGATGGTTCGCGATAGAAAAGTTTCTGAAAAGAAAATTGACGAGACGAGTGTGCTGGAGGGGTGGGAGGCCCGTCTCTTCCTTGCCCGGTGGGACTGTCGTCGTCGTATTTCACCTCATCTGCAAATCTCACAGATCCTAGCGTCGAACCTCGCTTGCGCGACGGAAGATGGTCTTGGAGCGGCACCGAAAGGGTATCGGCAGGATAATTCTTAATTCCGGTATACTTATGGGTGTCGACCCGTTCCTTTCCTAGCCGATCCGAGACCGAATCCAGTTCGACAGAGCATATCTGTGTTTCTGCGCCTTGCGAAACACTGCTTGGTCTTCTCGGAGATTGCATGGCGCTTGATGCACGGCGACGGAAGCTGCCGAAGAATGATGTCCCGGTCGCTGGTCGAGAGGCTGGCACTTCTTCGTCATAATCAGGAAACCTCGACATTCCAAGAGGCGGATGGGGCGTATTTGTGCGGCCTGCAGTGGTACCTGACCGTTGACTGACGACAGTTCTTCTCCTGCGAAGGCCATCCCATTCTATTATTTCATTTTCTCCTGGCGGTTCCAACTCATCAAGCCTCCTTTCATGTTGATAACGCAGTATTTCTTCTTTCTCCATCCTCTGCCTTGGCGTTGATAAACGACGGAGAATAGCAGCGGTGCCACGGATTGCATCCGCTTTTGGCTCTAATTCAGGCTGTTCTTGCTCTGCAACCACTCGTACCTGATCCAAATCGCCTTTAAATATAGCGGCATCCGGCACGTCCTTGGCAGATTTCGACAGTTGCAGTAATACAACCCCTGTGCAAATTTGGAGGAAACCCATGACAACCGTCGTGATGCTAATTGGCGAACCCTTGAACCCTTGAAATAAAACAGCTGATGTAATGATTGTGGCACTGGTGAAAATCACGTAATAGGTGGGCGTGACTAAAGCTGCATTGAAAATATTCAAGGCTTTCTAATTGAGGGTCAGCAACGATTGATCGAAGGGTCTAGGCAAAACCAGAGCGACAGGCGATGTTAAGGAGAAAAGGGCCTTACATTCAAGTAAATGATTTCGGTCAAAAGTGTTGATATCACAAATCCTAGTAGAACGTAGAGAAACCACTCCTTGAACTGAGACTGGCCGGATATCTGCGCGACGATGGCTGCACCTAGGCCTTGAGTCGCAACGACGCTTAAGCCGCCGATAAGACTGCAAATTGAGAGATATACGAACATGCTTTTCTTGCCATAACGGGGCCCAGCCCAGATTGCAAGAAATGTGCAGCCGACAATTATAACACCGGCGTAAGAAAGGAAAACGGGGCGAAGAGCATAACGTTTCATATCCTGAATGTTTGAAACAGACGACTGCTGCGGAGCATTCATTGCAATCACGACAGATCCAATAATACAATTGAAACAGCCAACTTTGCCCACGAAACTTAACCGCTCCTTGAGGAAAATAGCCGACAAGATTGTCGTGACTACTACCGACAATGCACCCAAGGGAGTCACTAAGATAGCATCCACGAAAGCGTATGCCACGAAGTTGCAGATCTCCCCAAGTATCATAAGGATCATGCCAGCCCACCAGTAGAAATTTTTGAGATATCCGTAACCCTCTCCCGCTTCTTCATTGTATTTGAGATTGGCCCTAAGCAAGCCAACCTTCTTCAACACGAACGAAACACCGATAAAAAGACCGGACGCGACCGCTAGGGATATGCCGACTGCTTTGAAAACGGGTGGACGACTGCCGGGATCGCCCCCCAAGCCGCCAGATCTTGAAACCAGGGGGAAAACATCGAGCAGCTGTTCATGCATCGTTCAACGGGGGTTCGCCGGCAACGGCCCGTTCGCAGGCAGTGACAGCCGTAGGGGCACCGGTGTGCACTTGAGGATTCGCGGTAGGACGTATTACTTCGAGGGTAAGACAAGGGCAACCGTTTTTTGCGAGGCTCCCAGCGGGAGGAGACTCCAAAGGTGGCCGCAACTGTCTCTAATGTTGCATCCTGAGCATAACAATTAGAATGGGGACTTCATTATCATCATCATCAGATCATTCATATATCAGAGAAGGGAGAAGCAATGTACAGATAAAAAATGCGCTGGCAGGATGTTAGAGAGAGGACGAAAGCTGAAGTTGTTGGCGGAACAACGTTTGTTGACGTAAGGAGTGTCTTATGTAACTAAAGGCCAATCTTATCTTATCAGATTCTGCCCTGAACGCGTGGCTGGGTTGTGGATCAGGAGGTGGCTTGGTTCCTAACCGTCAGCCACGCGCACGACTTCACTTCATCCAACGTCACTTTGTGCGGGACAGACCGTCATTCCTGTACCTCATTCACTCCATCGCCGTCACTTTCACGATAGTGATTACAAAGCGACCTACAGTGAACGAAATGCTAGCCTCTTCTATCATGTTAAAAAGGCACACATTTTCAGAGCTTCCGCACTCTCTTCTTGCTCACTCACGAGTGCAGCAACTGGTTCCAAGGACCACGAAAATGCCAACAGGCGTGCATATTGCGCCTTGCGGTTCCATCATGGGAACCGTTTGATCTGCCCACAGCTGGGCAGACTCTGGCAGACTCTGGCAGACTCTGGCAAACTCTGGCATACATCGTCTCTTTACCTGCTTTGGAGACGCCGGTTGGCTGCAAATATGCCTCGAGCCAAGTCTTGGATACCCACGATGTTTGTTATCCCCTTTCGAGACAAATAATGAGGCTCCGCAATCGACCCATCAAACTCGGCTTTCCGGTCCGGGAATGGACCACATTCTGCCTTGAAGACGGCAGAAAACTGAGGAGGTTGTATTAATGGCAAACGGAATCATGGTAGGCCGCGTCTATATCAAGTACGCAACGGATGCAGACCTCCACACTGTTTGTTCAGTGAAGCTCCGCATGATTGGTCTTTTGAGACCATGGAATTCACTTTTAACGCGGCCTGCTATTGTCGTCTACGCATTTGGACCAGTTTGTCATGCTACATTCACAATGACTGGCCCGTGTGTGCCCGGCGTTGCCGTGGACCTGCATGGCAGATTTCTTTCTTGTCAGATGCGTGTTTCTTCTCACTTTGCGCCTTCTGCTTGATTGATGATTGAGCACTCTTGTTGCATTTCCTTGCATCATTTCTCTCTATATATCACTTGACTCTCCTTTCAAGCCCTGAACCGTCCGGATTATTGAACCTCATTCAAGCACCGAAAGTTCTGAGAGCCGTATCATTATAAAATGAGCTCATCTCGAGATAATATGGAAGCAGCAAAACTAGTCCTCGCAAAGGACATTAATAACCTTGTCGCTCTTGCTAGCACCATGACCGTGAACCCGATAACCTCTTTTCATCAGAGGCTAACTAACGAACCTGCCGTCGTGTTCTCTGCTCGCATCACAGTCCAAGACGCGATAGCTACGTTGCTTCTAGACGGTCGTCGAGACGAAGTCTACGCGGTTGCCTTGCAGCTTGACATCGATCATAATATATCACGGGACACGATTGTCCTATACATCTCGACGAAATATCAAGTCTCGTTGGGCACTACAACTTATCTCGAGGACATTTGGGAACTGATGCAAAGGCGGGCAGAAGCTTACGAGATTCTCGCGGTTGAGAAAAAAGCGTTTAAATTGCAGAGCGTACACCTATCCGAGGAAGAACGATCAGCTATGGAACCTACTGTCGCACCCGATACTTATTATGAACTGATGCAGATAGTATATGCACATTGCTTCGATCGTTGGTTGAAATGGATCCGGAGATCCTACGGTGAAGTCATGAAATTTAAAGAAGTTCTGGTGCAGATCCTCAACGAAGAACTCGATGAGAGCACCCGAAACAGCTATTGGTGGCTCGAACCCCTTGTCTATCTCATCGAACAATTTGACTGGGTGTATAATGCGGCGGAAGCGCTCGAAAGTCAAGGACAACCTACAGTGGAGCTTGTATCCCAAGCAGAGTTTCCAGAAAGGATAGAAGGGCTAGACACTGCTTATGGGTTACTGGAACGGAACACCGTTGTGTTGGAAATGATTGAAGATTGGAATGCCAGATATGAAGGCCAAGGTATGCAGTTCAATTAATCATCTATGTACGGAGTACAGTACAGTATATTGGGCCTATCTAACAGCTTTTCTTAAAAGCTAAACCTATCTCTACGCACCTCAGAGAATTCGCCGATTTCCAGATAGCAATCGCGCAGTTAGAACGGCTTACTCATCCAAGGAGATTTAAGCGCTATAAGAACAAACCTCTCGAGATTGTTTACGTTGACGAGTTCAATATCGAGCCCATACTAACTAGCCTTCCCACCGAGGCCGCAGAATGGGAAAGGGTTATGGTCCAAGCACTCGAATACAACCGCGTTGAAATCAATGAGGAACACGAACACGTAATGCCACCTCTTTACAATAACCTAACTGCGACAGTAACCTCCAGAGACGACCACCATAGGACTGCCGTGCATCCTCCCTTGCAGCTCCTACTCTTCCTTGCCACGAATCCCGTATACCCCCCACCACTCGGCCAAATCGGCTCTTCGCGTCCTCCCTGTGCAGCATGTGCAGCCATCTTCTCGGCATGGTGGGCTTTGAACGACGCGCCATGCTTCAGTTGCCGTTCCTCCGACGGCTGGTATCCTTTCAAGTGGAGCGTTCCTACGGAATGGAAAGGGTTAGATACCAAGCACGAAGTTGAGATCATGGCGGTGGTCTATGACAAGATCGCAGAGCGGTTTGCGTGTTCGATGTTGGAACTTGGCTTTGCGAGGATGAAGACATCAGAAGGGTCCGAGGAAGGTTTCTTGCAAGGGCCAGCTGGGGAGCTTGCCGCAAAATATGATGAAGAGGATGAACAGGCCTCGTTAACGGCAGACATGGAGCTTAAGTTTACGATGACTGTGGAGGAAGAGTCAAAGGACGACGAAGAGATCAAAGAAAAAGATACCCAGTCCGCGGAGTAAGGTCTTTACATACTCCTCTGGGCCACATCTACATTTCCCGGCTAAATGGGAAAGAATTAGGAATACAAAGCCCCGAAAAGGGGTGTTGAGAAGGGTGTAAGATAGCTAGAGCTTTTGAATCAAATTGACCTTATGGAATCTTGACAAACTCCCTAAAACGACGAGCACTCCTGCTCAATACATTCCCTATCCGTATGTATGTACAGTACGTCATGTTCTATATGCCTCCAGAATCCGAGATAGCTAACCTTTTCAAAGCCTGTCATTAAGGATCATAAAGCCCATTAGCATGCCACCGATAAGGGGAAGCAAACCCTCCAAAAAAAGACCACCCACGCCGGAAAGTATCACATGCATATGTACTGTACTGTACCCCTAAGTTTCCTCGCATTGAATGAGGACGTAGAAAGGAAAAATAGAAACCAAAGATCATCAATCATATTAAACATAACAAAATTCCTTATACTCGAGCATGAGACGTCGGCTTCCGATACTTCTTCACCGGCGGCGGCAGTCCATCATCCGGGTACGGTGGCCGCCATGTATTCGAACTAAGGTTCATGGCTGCAATCGGCCGACTAGCACCGTGTGTCGGCGAGGGCATCGAGATGATCACATTTTCATTGTTATTATTATTATTCTCCGCTGTCAAACCGTGGCTTATCGTGTTGCTGAGGACGTTGCTACCGTTGCTGTTGTGGTTCACCGGCCGAGCAACCTGTGGAATTGGCGTCTTGGGCGGGACAGGCGGACCGGAACCGGCCCCAGATTCGAAATTGACCGTGTCGACGCTCAGCCGTGGAGAGACACCCGAAGATGATACCGGGCGTGAGGATTGGTCGAAGCTATGTCTGGTGGCGGGTGGTGAAGTCCCCGCGTTGGAATGCCAGGAGGGTGGCTTCGATTGGTTCTGGAGTTTGGTGGCGGTGGTGTTGGCAGGGATGGGTACCGGGTCTGCGGGAAGTTCGATTGCTGGAAGTTCGTAGATTGGGTGTGTGGAAGGCGTAGACGATTGATGTGGATTTGGGGTTAGTATTGGTGGGTGCTTTGGAGAATGCTGGGGAGAGGCGCCTGGGATGGGTGGAATTGGCCGGTTGGGCGGCGGAGGAGGTGGAGGCAGTGGTCGCGTCATCAGGTTCGTCTCGCGGGCTCCAGCAGCAGCAACGGCGGCCTCGCGAGCTTCAATGCGACGGTGCATCCGATGTATTTTGGCCAATCTGACCGAAGAATCGTAGGTCATTTTTTGGACGTCGTTTTTAGCCAGGTATATCCGCGTGTTGGTGCTGATCTCCGTCAACCGGGTCCATTCATTCATTCCGTATTCACCAACACCCACTTCCACATTGAAGCGGCAGTAATTTTCCCTGGGCACATTTCTCCTTGCAAGATGCTCTTTCAACATGTATTGGTGGGTCGTCTCACAGCCCTCGATTTTGGATATGAGGTTCCGCCGTGCATCTGCAAAATCGGCAAAGACATCCTCCCACCACTCATGTTTGAGATTGCTTGTGCCAGACGGTCGTTTGCCAGTACCAATGCTGATAAAAACACCCACTTCCCTTCCGGGCCACTCGTTGACTGTTGCTTCATCCAAGATTAGAGGGGACGGGTTAAATTTCCCTGCTCCTTCGTCAAGAAAGATATGCTGGCCGATGTGAACTGGTTTGAAGTGATGTAGCATCGCACACGAGGCGCGCCCAGCCTGCCATATGGTGCAGTTGAAGTCGGGAGGAGGTTCCTTTCTAGAGTCGTACGAACGTAGAAGCATTGGAGGGTGATTTTTAGGACTGCCTTTGAAATAGGCCGTTACCGCACTGGAGGACAAGGAGGGTCAGTATGACTGGCCTGGACAGTCTACTTGACGAGTGCAATCTCGACATGAATAGTCATGTCAATGATGGAACGGACTTACGTTTTTGTTCGTTTTTCTCTGTTGTCATACAGCAGGGAGTCGGGGTTTCCCCACCTAGCTGAGCTATTATTCATCATGGGCGTTAGAAACGGAGGCGACGGCGGATTGTTAAAGCTGTATGTACTTGGCGTACGATGTAAACTGGCGCTTGATCGGCTCAGCCGCCTTCGTGGTGAAGCAGATATGAGACTCGCCGACGACATGGTCGGGCTCATGTAGGTAAAATCTCTTCCTGGCAGAGCGGGTAATGGACCATCATTCCCTTCCGTCTCATGCACTGTGTGTTCGCGAACGGCCTGCCTAATCGCATCTTCCAGTCTCGATGCTTTGAACAAGGTTGAGCCGTATGGGATACCGGCAAAGGTCTTGTCGGTCTCGAAAACATATTTAGTCATGCGGAGATAGAGGCTCTTGCAAGTTTCAATGTCGAGACGCAGACGGCCCAGCATCAACGCAATCAGGCCACCGGTTCCGTAACCGGCAATGAGGTCGAAATGGTCGCATGGTTTAGGTATTTGGTCTCGTCGCGGTGCTTTGCCTTCAGCTTCAACGTAGGTTCGGTACATCAACTCCTGGAGGATGATCAGCATGGAATATCCGCGGACGCCGCCGCCATCTATCGAACAAAGAGTGCATGTTAGCAAAGTTCATCGCAATGGATGAGGATGGCGCAGGTATGCGCACAAACGTTTCACACAGCACCCGCAAGAGAACATATTATCAGCAAAAGGCAACTCACCAAGACATAATATTCGCAACGGTGGGCCCTTTGTAGTATCTTTGCGACGGACGCCTGTCGCTGTAATATTCTCCATGGTGCGACTGTGGACGCAGAGCGACTCCAGTGGAAACGCCGTGTCGATCTCGATACCAACCTTATGGGACAAAGTCACGGATTATTTTTAGACAACGTCTCGCCAGGTGACAATAGTTCGACAACAATAACTCGGCGATTCTATTCGAGGTCGATCTGGAGAACGGTTTCGAGAGATGGCGGAAGTGGAGGAAATGACGAGCAGATTCACAAGCAACGGCACAGGCTGACTAGATTCGCAGGGCGATCGGTCTGGCCGAGGGACACACTAGGAGAGGAATCGAGAGCGAGGTGACGGAGAAGCGTGATGGTGATGGGTCTGCTGCTGAAGACAAACGATGACTGATGACACTTTGACGGGGGGGCGCTCATTAGGCGAAACAACAGCCTCAGCACTTCTTCGGGCACGGCTGGCACAACTCGATGTCTCAACCGAGTATACTTCAGAAGGCTACTGGCTGTCTACAGGGGGCTGTGAAGGGCTGAAAAGGGCGGATAACGGTCCAAGTCGTCCACATTCCACGCGTTGTACTCGTCAATTGGGATGTGGCCCGCTGTTGTCACTGTGTGGTTCTTGGTGCGGGCTGAAGGTACCAGCATTCGGGTCGGGGTGCATGAACCGCCAACAGCCTTACGGAGCACAGGTACTGAGACAGATCTTCTGGTTCACTTACGCACAGATTGACTTCCACGTCTCATCTCATCTGTATCTCGTTGAATTGAATGAATTCTCCTAATGTTGCTGTGCTTTTATCGTTCTTCCGTTGTCTCGGGCGTTTTTGCCTCGCAACTCCATGACATCATCATGTGGCGAGCCGAGGCCAAGCCACGTGTGGCACAGCCCCTGGTCAAGTGACCGCGGCACGTGAGCTGCTTAGTCATCGAAGTTAGTCGTCGTCGTGATTGAACAAGAGTGTGAATGAGAGAGACATTCCTTATCTATCACTACAGTCACTAATATATGACTTCTTCGATGTCTGCAGGACGATGACTCCCAAACGAATTGCTCAGACCGATGGCTGACAAAGCATCCCTGCGTTGCCGGCGTCTTGCCGGAACGCCCAGAGGAGTCTCGTCGCCCTGATCGCGGGGTTGACAGCGATCTATGTACCTGGGACGTCTGTTATACGTGTGAACACGGACTGAGCCATCTGGCAGTTTTTCTTCATCAACAATAGGGATTGATGAGAGTGGACCAGTGTCGTTGGTCCCTTCTTCTCCGGAATTCTGATATCAACCTATTGATACTGCAAAGATGAAAATTAGCCAGGTCAGTACTGTTGTTTGTCGGTACATGTGTGATCGAATTGAAACGCAAAGCAGGCGTCAAGCTTCTACCAAAGGCTGCCCTGAAAATGAAATCCCATATCAATATTAACAGAATGACCTCCGTGGATAGCTTTACGTCTACCCCGTCAAATCCCTCCGGCCCACTACTCTCACCGAGTCCATAGTGACAAGCCATGGATTCCCCTACGACCGGCATTTTATGCTTCTCAAAGTGGACGCAGACGGCCTTCTGGTCAATATGCACGTGGCACGCTTCCCGCAGATGACGCTATTTATAACTGATATCGTCTTTCCTGACGACACTTTAAATCAAAACGGAAAGATCATGGTGACTTATCAACCGCCCAAGGGAGGCGTCGACGGCATTAAGACATTGGATATTCCTCTAGAGCCCGACGTTGACGCACTGAAAGTGTTCGACATCGTTATGCACTCCAGCCCAACAAAGGCCTACGACATGGGGGCGCATTACAGCTCTTGGTTCTCCGACTGCTTTGGCTTCGACGTCGTCCTTGCTTACATTGGTAAGAACAGGAGACCCGTCCTAGGAAACATGCCGCCGAACGCTACAGACCAGAAAGCCCAGAGTGGCTGGTTATCAAGCGTAGCAAAAACCGTTGCACCCCTTGGTTTCAACTTGACTGGCGAGAACACCAACGATTCAGAAGGCATCACTTTTGCAGATTTGGCGCCGTATCTCATCGTCTCGGAAGCTTCTTTGCACAATGTATCAGCCAGATTGCCCGAAGAGATGGACATGACCAAATTTCGCCCGAACATCGTGATTTCGGAGGCGGAAAGGGAATTCGATGAAGACTACTGGGCCGAACTCAAGGTAAATGATGATATTACGTTGGTGCTGACGAACAATTGTGCGAGATGTGTGAGCATCAACATTGATTTTGATACCGGGGCCCCTGGAGCTGGAGAAATGGGAACTGTTTTGAAAAAGTTGATGAAAGACAGAAGGGTCGACAAAGGGACAAAGTACAGTCCTATTTTTGGACGTTATGGATTTGTAGGCAAAGGCTGCGAAGGTCTACAGGTCAAGATTGGTGACGAGGTCAAAGTCTTGAAAAGAAACGCGGAGCACACTACTTTTGGTAAGTTGTTTCATTCAAAGTCCACCGTATTAAAACGGAGCAATCGTCTAATGAAGGTTCAGAGTGGCCGGAATGACGATACCGCACGCCCCACTCAAAAATAATGATATGACACCTGAAAGAGACTCAGTATATTTGACCGATTGCAATGATAGTGAACCTATCATCTTCTTTACTTTTGATACGAATTTCTCCCACATTTTGGACAATCGTATACTAGTCCCGAACATTAGTAAACACCCAAATGAAACGTCCACGGAAGTACTGGAGAAAAAGAACCGGTGCTTGCAAGTCGATTATCCATCGATACACCGATATTCCCAAGTGCAAATGTCAAGAGAACGCTGACGACATTGAAAACATCAATTCCAGCCAGAACTGGACAGCCCAAGACATTTCAGGTATTTTTCTTTCTAGAAAGCAGTTGCAAAATGAACATCATCCGTTTTCATACTGTACACTCGTAAACGGAAAGAATTGGATAGAAATCGCGCATCTTGTTAAGAAGAGCATGGCAGAAACAAAGACAAGAAATGTTAAGTCATCATCATCCATATATAGCAAGTAAATCGACAGAAGGAGGTAAACCTTTACTCTGACCAGGGAAGGCTGAATGTCCCCACCCAGTCCTCTACCTCTTTTCTTAGCTGTACAATCTCCGATACCTCCTCTCCCTCTCCCAGATACTCAAAGAACGCCTTCAAGCTCGTAGGGTTCTTCCGGTTCCTAGATTCTGCATCAGCTTTGGCAGCCTTGTCGAGTTTTTGTGTAATGACAACTGCTCGATCGACGATGTCAGCGACACGTGAAAAGTCTTCTGGGCCAAAACCGCGAGATGTCATAGCGGGAGTTCCGATTCGGAGACCACCAGGTTTCATTGCCGATTTGTCGCCTGGCACAGTGTTCTTGTTGCTCGCCACACCGCAGAGTTCAAGCACTCTCTCGACACGTGCGCCGTCGACACCACGGTTCTTGAGATCAACGAGAACAAGATGGTTGTCCGTACCACCAGAAACGATGTTGTAACCCAAACCACCGCTGTTTGTGGAGTTTCCAAGACGATCAGCCAAGGCCTTTGCGTTCTCCAAGACATTTTGCTGGTATGTTTTGAATTCTGGGGACTGGGCCTGCTTCAACGCAACAGCGAGAGCAGTGATGGTGTGGTTATGGGGACCACCTTGGTGGCCAGGGAACACGGCAGCGTTGATCGGGTTTTCCAGGTCATACATTATAGGATTTCCCTTGGCATCATGCTTGCGGACACCCTTGCGATAGAATATCATAGCACCACGGGGTCCTCGGAGAGATTTGTGTGTCGTCGTTGTGACAATATCAGATTGAGGGAATGGAGATGGGACAACACCAGCAGCGACCAAACCAGAAATATGGGCCATATCGCTAAGAAGGTATGCTCCAACGCTGTCAGCAACCTTCTTCATACGTGGATAATCAATAAGTCGGCTGTATGCGGATGTTCCGGCGATGATGATCTTCGGGCGGTACAATTTCGCCAAATCGTCCAATTTTTCATAATCAATCAAACCAGTCGACTCGTCCAAGCGATAGGGCAGGGTCTCAAAATATTTAGAAACGGCAGAAATTTTCTTCGTTGGGGTTTGGTAGCCATGAGAAAGGTGACCGCCATGGGGAAGGTCTAGTCCCATGATCCGATCGTGGGGTTGAAGGACTGCTGAGTAGGCGTAAAAGTTCGCAGGAGAACCCGACAAGGCTAAAGCAAGTCAGTTTCCACATCCACCACAAAACAACTTGAATGCAACTCACGTTGAACGTTCACACCCCATTCTTCGGGGTTCAACCCATAGGTTTGCAGGGCGCGTTGCTGGCAGAGCCGCTCCGCTTGGTCAATGAATTCATTTCCGCCATAGTAACGCGCACCTGGATATCCCTCAGAGTATTTATCTACACCCAAACGGTTAGATTCCACCCAGTAGTTATATCGAAAGACAACTGACTTTGCATCACACTGCCGAGCGCATCGAGAACGGCCTGGGAGGTGAAGTTCTCCGAAGGAATGAGGTTGATGAAGTGTTTTTGCCGGTTTTTCTCCTGCACCCCTGTTAGCCATCATATCAAAAGCACAATCGCACAGAGTCAACGTACATTCTGGACAATGTTATAGATTGTTGGGTCCGCCTGCTCCAGCTTCTCGGCTAAAATCTAGATCCAAACACCCCGTCAGCGACATCAATGGAGGACAGCTCGCCATGACAAGAGAGAACTCATACATTCTGGTGTCCATCAGTATGCACAGAGGCGACGCTCTGCCATTGAACCACGCGCCGTGTGGGCTGAGTCCATCTGAGACCAGCAGTCACCCTCGAGCGCCCAGCAGAGCACCGGAGGAGCTTCGCAGCTTGCCAGCTGCAACGATTGACCGACATTTGCACTTGTAGAAAATCTGCCCTTGTTGGAATCCTCCCAATTGATCAATTCTGCCAGCAAGAAAAGAAAGAAAACGTCCAAAATGCCGATGGGGGAAAAAGGGCACCAGGATGAGTCGAGATTCACCGCAAAGAGCTCCCCCCTCTTCGGTTCTGTGGTTCGTTCTGCCTTCATGACATCGCATGTCGGCCGAAGCGGTTTCCCGGGGGACACCTTGCCTTTTTCGGCTAGTCTGCCAGCACGTGATGCTTCCGGCTGCGCTTTCCCGCGGGCAGCGGTTGCTCTTGCGCTCGTTATCTCGTTCTTTCCTCACATACTGTATTAGATGAACCCGACGATAAGACGGGCTTATTTGGCAGTGGCAACCCTCGCCCTTCTGGCCGTTAACTAAATCGCTTTCTGCTGGCCTCAGTGATGGTCTGGCGGGCGATGCTGTGATGTGCATCTGCATCACTCTCCTTCGAGCGACAATATGACTCTACCCGATTGCGAACTTGGGAATGTGGTTGTGGATAACAATGAGCGAGAATGAATGGGCGTGGGAACACTCTTGGTTTTGGGCTACGCCGGCTAAGAGAGACTTGGAGAGAGGGAAAAATGGAGATCGTGTGAGGATGATATGTCGCAATACCGTTCACGATGACTTTAAACCTATCGTCGCGGGCTGTCGGAGTGGAATCAGCGAGTTGCACTGTCGAATCTCGATTCATGTCCGACGTTGTTGCTGTCAATCGCGCTTTGCGGACGCTTACGGCGTGCGGTTCGTGTGATAGCTAGAGGATAACCCGGTGCGTGTGCCAGCGGACAAGTATGGATTGATCCAGAAATAGCCCTAATATGCTTGTAGTGTTGTCGGGGCGTGACTCCGTCAGAGAGTTATCACAGGTCTTCCCAGGAAACATAGATAGCTTCATTGCGTATACCGAATTATGTAGACCCAATCCTGAGTACAACTCTCCAAAATTCCTATCAATTCCCGCTAGAAGCTTATCAAATATATCACCCAAGCGATCTGTGGGAAATCTATTCCCGGTCTGTTTGCTAGTAGTGTTCTTGGTTTGAAACAAATTTGCATGAGAAACGCCCAGTTTGACATTTCCCATACAAATTCACTGCAACCCGAACGGTTCTCCGGTACCCGAGCCGTTTTTCACCCAAGTCAATGTAGACAAGCGTCTGGAGAGTATGCAGTAGGCTTGAAAATGTCGATGAACCTTCTCAAGACTATCTTGTGCCTTTCTCCCTTATTTGTAGCGACCTTGCGCGTACTTTGTACAGTGCTTACAGCCCGGCTGACACTGTCTTGCCTGTTAATGCTCTGGGACAACGATAGATTGTCTGATATTCTGTAGCTGCCATTCTCATATCAACAGGCTCCCAGTGTTTCCGCTTCATAGATTACCAGAACTCGACACACCCCAGGGCTCAACCTCCGAACTCGTCGTGCCGAATTCGGTACCGAAGCAATGAGTTCCTCGCTCTCCGAAAGTCGTGTCACCACGTTTCGTATAGCTCGCAGCTATAGTCAATATTCTTGGCGACTCGAGTCTCGATCTAAATATTCCCCGAGTGCAACACTTCGTATCGAATATTTGATGGCACCAGGACTGGAGTGACAGGCCCAGAAATAGGATATGAGAGAGCTAGGTTGGGTAGCCTTCCTCCCAGAGTCGCCCGAATCGTGACTTTCTGCACCTTGAAGAAGGTGCTATTTCCGATTCGGAGAACGCTTTCACAGGGCCCTCCACGAAAGACCTCTGAACTTCGGATTGCCAGGAGACATCATTGCAACGTAGTTATTTACGTTGTAGCCGTCTAGATAGCCCAAGCAGACTCCCGATCAGGGCTGTCCCACGGCAACAGAGCAACCGCTCGTGTAAACACCATGATTTTTGACTCAGATCGAAATCAAACACTCGATAACACCAGCATTGTTACGGGTGAACATGTTGGGAGTATCTACTTTACTCCGTATACAATGCAGAGACAAAAAGGATGTGTAAGTTGTGATTCACTGCAAACGAATGCACTGGGAATCGCGACTTGAAGTTGGACCGATTTCCTTGGGGTTTCAGAGTCTCTTTTGGATCCGAATTCACGATTCATTGATTGAAACGAATCCCCAAAAGAGGTCCAACTGCAGGATATCAAATCAACCATCACAAGAATCCTCTCACTCCTGAGTCTCTGACAAGGCGGATCCCTCTTTCCAGCCTCGTCCAAAGGGCAAGCGCTCAGGGCTCTGATTTATGAGCTCAGCACTCCACACAGCTGACGAGGCCTCTCCGGCTCACTTTTCAGCTTTCCAGCTTTTTTTGGCCCTTGAGAGTTTCCAAAACAGTGGCGAGACGGTGGGCCTATCAGTTACAAAGCTTGCAGCTGTGCTCAGAGCTCTCGACCCCTGTTTTTCTTTTTTGTTATTGTTATTTGTGTGCGCCAAAAAACCACCAGCGGTACCGCAACGCAATCGGTGAATTACCGCTAAAGGATAAAAAAAAGAATGACGCCTTTGGTGGAAATTGGATGGAAACGTGACGAATCAGCGGGCGAAGATGTGAAGAAATGCGGTGGAGAGCTGGGCAGCGCGCCAGGATGTGGGTGTTGATTCTGTTCCTGAAAAGTGGCGCCCACTATCGAATGCTGGCAGATCCCTATCGCGGGCGCTAACATAGATTTGTTTCCAGGGCAGAATCTTGTCGGATCAGAGGGAGGATGGGTTGTCAACCGAGAGGTGTGTCGAATCAAGAGTCTAGATGCTCCTAGTGTCAAAGGATTTTAGCGACATCAACTTTGATCACAAAACATCAGAATCATGCAAAAAGGAATGGTGGGCAGATTGCGTCGAGGCGAAAATAAAATAAAAAAATACCTCAGGCTTTCAGGCGTGATTCCTACGCTTCCTGTGCAGGATTTCCAGTAGTAGAGACTCCGTAGATGGACGCGATCGCCACCAGCACAACGCTGAGGCAGTTCAGGCGACCAACTGTGCGCGAGAAACTGGAGACGGCGAGATCAATAAAGGTGGGAATTGCAATGAGCTCCGAGAAGCGTGCGCAATCACCCACGTCGCCGCGATCATTGGCTGCGAACATCCAGGCCGTCACCGCGCCGGAGAGCGTATTGTTGGCGTGTACGGTACGGTAATCTGAGCGCAGGCTCGCGTATGGGCCTATCAGCAGGGCGGTACGGCCCCGTAACGAGCCCCTTGCAGACGGGCGATTGGCAGCAGGGATTCAGGCTTGCGCGTGGATGGTTGACGGGCGCCCGCCCCTATTCGAGCAGGCCTGGATTTAGGCTTTTGGGGCCCTGAAGCGAATCTCCTTCAACCCTTTAAACCCTTTGATCCCCTGCGCTCCTGTCTCGTCTTCTTCTTCTTCCTCTTCCTCTTCTCCCTTTCTCTCAACCACCCACGCTCTCTTCACAGTCCCGGTTTATCAACCGATTACATTCGTTTCGCAAGTCTTTACGCGCGATCAAATACCCTCTTGCCAATTATTTAATTTCTTGTTTACGCTGTCCCCCAGCTTATTCAACTCTCTCGTCAAGATGCGTTTCTCCATTGCTGCTTCTGCCGTTTTGGCCGCCGGTGCCTCTGCCAGCTATGTCAACTCCAACGCGACCGCCGTTGTCACTGAGGTCGTCACCCAGTACACCACCTACTGCCCGGGCCCGACCACCATCACCCACGGCACCAACACCTACACCGTGACTGAGGTCAGTTTGTTGTGATTCCCGCGTGTTTCGCGTGCTGCTTGTTTCAAACATGCACGATGGCAAGTTTCTTCGAAACAACATGGCTAACCACAGTATTCACAGGCCACCACCCTCACCATCACTGACTGCCCATGCACCATCACCCGCCCAATCATCACCTCCACCGTCTCTGAGTGCGATGACTGGTGAGTCTTCCAACGATGATATCTCTTACTTTTGTTTACTCCCAACTAACACTCGTCTAGCCCTGCCCCAACTGCTGGCCCAACCGGCACTGGTGTGATCCCTCCCCCAGTCAACCCACCAGTCTACCCCAACTCGACTGTCGTCCAGCCTCCCTCCCCACCTGCGGGTACCGGCAGCGTCGGCACCAGCACCATCCCGTCTCCTCCTGACTTCACCGGTGCTGCTGCCCGCGTCGTCGCCGGCGCCGGTGCCGGTCTTGCTGGTGTTCTCGGCCTTGCTTTCCTCTTGTAAATTCTTGAATTTCCATAGGGAGCTTCGCGGCGGGATAGATGTTTCGTTTGCTGTCCATTCGAGCGTGATGCAATGTCAAAAAGCCGAGTTTCGCGCGTGGACCATTCGGGGATGACATGTGTGTGATTGTGTTGGAAAAATAAAGAAACTCATGAAGACTTCAATGTAACTAATTGGGCGCAGGCATCGCCAATGCTTGTTTGCTTTAATGGTATCATTGGTTTACATGACTTTTATGCACGTGCTGTTTATGGGGCTTCTGTGTTTTGGGCAGCAAGGTACCAAGGCGCAACGGGGTCATTCGACTTTTTAGGCTGATACCAATTTAATCACTTTTTGACTCTTATATCTTCATCCAACTATGCTTTGATTTTTAGCCCTTCATTATCAAATTATTGTGTGAAAGTCAACGTTGAGAATACGTACCCCTGTGCAGCGTCGATCGATGATCATTGATCTTCGGACCCTTTGCTGATCGGCGCATACATGTTACGACGCAACTCGTCGTCACAAGAGTCCTTTATATTTTCTTTTGGCATCCCATTTTGTATCACAGTCTGCAAGTAAACGTCAGAAATCAGGGCAATAATAATCGACAAAAGACTCGCACCTGGTGCGGTTCTCGACCTGCAATGCAAGCAGATTGTGATATTGAGATAACATTGGCTACGGAGGGCAGATAATAGCGTAACCAAACCAACGCTTTATTCCTCAGGCGCGTAACAAATAGAATATCCCGGAACACTGTGGATGTTCGTCCTTGAAGGAAGATTCGCAATAGATAAAGACCGATTATTCGAACATACGGGTAAATGCCTACTCTCCCCCCTGATCAACCAGGTCCTTCGACGTTGGCTTGTTGGCTGGGCGGGATCATGATGATGGTTACTCGCTGGACCGTTCATTTGACTGTGCCTGGGATCAATGTATCTCTTACATACCATCCGGTCTGGGGGCTGAAAATGTTTCTCTGCATAACGGAGTACGGAGTAATACTCGTGTCGTCAAAAGGACGTAAGGGAGACATCAGGTCTGAGGATTTCATATCATATTTCATCCAAACGATAGGCTTTTCAGGGTATGAGAGTATAACTAGAGAAAATGCGAAATACCATCGTCCCGGCTGCACAATCATGCAAACCTTTTGTTGAAAACCCATGAAGAGGAGAGCCTGATCGAATCCACCATTTTCATGCTTTCAGAAATGGACAATCACACAAGAGATCAAAGAAGAACTCATTTCCGCCTCAAATGTTTCGTCCTCCGCGCGCGATTAGCCAGCCAGTTGGTAGTTAAAAATGCTGTGCGAAGCTGGGGTGTCTCCCTGTCGCGCGAACGTCTGTCTCGTGGCAGTCTCATGGACTCTCCCCAGCAAACAACCCCATGAAGCATCCGAGCTTTACTATGATACAGGGATATAGTCCAAGTCACCCAGCTCAAGTGCTGGCCTCTGCAAAATCATACATTATATTTATATTGAATGAACTTTTCGAGACTACACCGGAAGCCAGGAGAGAGAAACAAGGGCAGGGAACTCAACATGACGCCAGGCACTGGGCCACGGAATTCGAGTCCTGACCCGTTCAAGGACGATGCCGTGCAGAGAGTCGCTGAATGTCCGGATGAACTCACTCCTGAAGAACTGGTGATAGAGAAGCAGCTGCGCCGGAAGATTGATCTGCTCATCATGCCGACCGTGATTTGCGTCTACTTGATGAACTACATTGATCGGTTTGTCCGTCTCTTCCAAACCGAACGGTAGTATGTACCAAATGATATCCAAGATCTGACAGACAGCTATAGCAATAACTATGCTGCCGCACGGCTTCAAGGTCTGGAAAGGGACCTGAAATTGACCCCGTCGCAATACCAGGCCGGCCTCTCCATCCTGTTTGTGAGCTACATCCTGATGCAGGTCCCCTCGAATCTACTACTCAACTACGTCGGCCGCCCATCGCTCTACCTGGGACTCTTCACCATAGCATGGGGCCTGGTCTCTGCGTTGACCAGTCTGGTCAAGAACTATTCACAGATCTTGGCTTGTCGGTTCATCCTTGGGTTCGTGGGTATGTCGGGATATGTATTCCTTTGGTTATTCCGCACTATTAACAGGATTGATGTCTACTTGACTAGAGGCGCCATTCTTCGCTGGCGTTTTATTCTACCTTTCAAAATGGTACACGAAGAAGGAACTCACCTTTCGCATGGGTATCTTTTACTCCGGCTCCCTACTTAGCGGCGCATTCGGCAATTTGATCGCCGCTGGCATCCTGAACGGGTTGGCCGGAAAACACGGCCTCGCGGCATGGCAATGGCTCTACATCATCGAGGGCCTCACCACCATGGCCATGGGACTTGTCGTCTGCATAATCCTACCCGACTTTCCAGAAACATGGCGCCTCCTCACCCCCGAAATGAAACGTGTCGCAACCCGCCGTCTAGCCCTCGACGCCGCCGAAGCCGACATCGACACCAGCACCAGTAGCCACCTCACCGGCCTCAAACTCGCCATGTCCGACATCAAAACCTACCTCCTCGCCCTCGCATACATGTCCATCAGCGGCGCCAGCGGCTTCCAAAACTTCTTCCCCACCCTCACCGCCACCCTAGGCTACAGCCCAACCATCTCCCTCCTACTCGTCGCACCCCCCTACCTATTCATGCTCATCTACAGCCTATTCCACTCTTACCTCTCCGACCGCCTCAGCAATCGTTTCTGGTTCTTCATCTACCCAATCCCACTCTCCATCCTCGGCTTCATCACCTTCATGCACACCAACACCTTTGCACTCCGCTACACCTCCCTGTTCGCCATGAACTTCGTCTTCGCCATGATGGCCACATGTTACTCGTGGATTGCCGGAGCCATCCCGCGACCGCCAGCGAAACGCGCGACGGCGTATGCCTTTATCAATGCCGTGGGGAACTCGGCGAGTATCTGGACGCCGTACATGTATCGGGATGGGGATGCGCCACATTATCGGTTTGCGATGGCTGGGTGTATTGCGCTGCAGGTGTTGGCGGGGGTGGTGGCGGTGGTGTTGAGGGGGTATTTGGTGAGGCAGAATCGAGAGCTGGAGCGGAGGGAGGGAGAGAGAGAGGAGGAGGAGAGGGTGATGTTGATGGCTGGGGAAGATCAAGAGGAGGATGATGATAGCATTATTGGGAGAAAGATGAGGGTGCCCAAGGGGTTCAGGTATATGATATGATATTGTTGCTAATTATAGTGACTTTTACCGATAAAGACCCATCAGTTCAAACCCACCAGAGAGACCCATGGCTGTGGACGGATCCAGGAACCGAGTTGGGTTTTGTTCCCACTGGTCTGGGTCTCGGATCAGGGCCGAGCGGGAGTTGGCAGGTAAACCGAACCCGTCGCTGGAGAGGTATCGTACGATTCCTATGACCAAGAGGTTAGCCCATCTATGAACCATTTGACATCTCATCTATATGAAACTGGTGATAGACAACTGTAGGAATGAATGCAATTGCTTTTAATACTATGCATCTAGGTGTATCAAAATCGGCAGTAAAAACAAGATGCTATCACCTCTCAAACATGAAAAGGGTTCTGGTATGTACAGTACAAGAACCTCACAAGTTCTTCAAAGACGCACAAACCGCTGCAAAATCAACTATATATAAGAAACCCAGAAATCATAGCTGTAACTCACAGCCTCGCCCTATCCTGCACCCTCTCCCTCTCCGCAAAATACTCCTTAATCCTCCTCCTCGCCGCCTCCACAATTTCCGCATCCTCCACCGTTGGCGGCACATTAACAGGTGCATCCACCTTGCCCACCACAGCATTTTCAATGAGCTCCCGCAGCACACGGCGCAAGGTCTTGCCGCTGCGTGTCTTGGGGATGATGCCTTGGCCCTGGATGATGCCGCCTAAAGATGCGATGGCGCCGATTTGTTCGCGGACAAGGGCGTTGACGGAGATGAAGAATTCGTGGGAGGGAGTGGCGGGGATGGAGGATGTAGAGGGTGGGCTGCGGAGGTGGATGAAGGCAAAGGGCATGTGGCCCTTGAGGGAGTCGGGGATGCCGACGACGCAGGCTTCTGAGATGGCTGGGTGCGACAGGATGGCTTGTTCGATTGCACCTAATGATAGTATTGGGGTTAGACAAATGTTATCCTCCACAAAGACTGAGGAGCGGGACATACCTGTGCTGAAACGATGAGCTGCGACGTTGATAATGTCATCTGAGCGCGACATAACGTGAATATAACCAGACTCGTCGATCATCCCTGCATCGCCGGTATCCATCCATTTACCATCGAACCGTTTCAAGTATCCCTTATAGAAACGCTCATCGTCATTATAAAGCGTGGTGAACCCCGTCGGCGCAAGGGGGAGGGCCAGCACAATGTTGCCCATCGAGCCCTTTGGAACCTCGATCCCTTCATCGTCAACGACGCGCACATCGAAACCTGGCATGGGCTTTCCAGCCGACCCGGGTTTGACTGGGAATGGTTTGTGCGACTCGCTGCTCGTATGGTCTAGCCCAATCGCGCTGCGCAGGGCCAGACCTGACATTGGAGAGCCCGATTCCGACGTCCACCAGTTGTCAATCACCATTGACCCGGGCGCACCGTGCTTGTTTAGTAAATTCTGGTAGTCGCTCACGATACTCGGCTCGCTCCTCTCGCCAGCTAAGAAGATCCCTCTCAGGTGCCGCAGACCACCACGCTTGCCCACTTCCTCGAAGAAACGCGCATCAGGATCATCCTTGCGAATCGCACGGAGCGCCGTTGGTGCTGTGAAAAGGATATTGACATTGTGCTCCTCGATCAGTCTCCAAAAGATCCCAGCATCCGGAGTACCTATGGGTTTGCCTTCGTAAAGGAGTGTCGTTGCTCCAGCCAGCAGCGGTGCATAGAGAATGTATGAATGGCCGACGACCCAACCGATATCTGAGGAGCAGAAGATGACGTCGCCAGGGCCCTTGATGTCAAACAGATATTTCACCGAGAGATTAAGGCCAACAGCATGCCCACCGGCCTCCCTCACAACACCTTTCGGCAGTCCAGTCGTTCCTATACATCACGTCAGTCCACCTCCTCATGAAGGGTTGGAATCTATCAACATACCACTAGTATAAATCACATACAACCCATCATTACTCTTGACCGGCACAGCACTCGCCCTGATACCACGATTCCGCGCACTCTTCACGATTCGCTGCCAATTCCGCTGTCCCTCCAATTTCTGCATAGGGGCCCATCGCAGCTGGTCGCGTTGCCAGACGATCGTTTTCTCCGGCTTGAAAGAGCTTTTTGCAATTGCGCCTTCGACCAGTGGCTTGTAGTCGATCACGCGCTTGTTGCCTTCAATCCCGCATGACGCGGTCATGATGGCTCGCGGACGCGCCGATTCGATGCGCTGCGCGAGTGACGTTGCGGCGAATCCGCCAAAGACGGCAACGTGGATGGCGCCGAGTCTGGCGATGGCGAGGCATGCGAACAGTGCTGCGGGGATCATGGGCACTACCCAAAAAAAAAAGAAAGGGAACGTCAGCTCAACCATCTTTCCTTAACAAAACCAAATCTTTTCTCTTTCCGGTGACGACGTACTGTATAGTAACACCACATTCCCCTTCTTCACACCCTCCTCTCTCAAAACTCCCGCCAACACTTCCACCTCCTCCAACAGCTGTCGATACGTAATCTTCTCCTTTGCCCCCGTCACAGGCGATTCCCAGATGATCGCGACATTCTCCCCATGGCCATTGTGCACATGTCTGTCGACGCAGTTGTATGTCGTCGAGATCTCGCCGTCGGGGAACCAGGACCAGTGGTCGTGAGTGACGCGGCTGGGTAGTTGTTTGCGAGTGCGTCGTAGAGCTTGGGAGGGGGGTGTGTGCCAGTGGAGTTGGGATGCGTGGTGGCTCCAGAAGGTCTCGGGGTCGCGGAGGGAGAGGTCGTAGGTGCGGTCTTGGGGATGGGAGGTTGCCATGATGTGTGTAGGTGTGTAGGTGTGTGTGTCGCTGTCGCTGCCGCTGTCGCGGATGGTCGGTGGAGAGGAGTGGAAGGGGTGCGGCTCTTGGGCAGTGCTTGGCGGCGACGGGGCAACGCGGAGACCGGGGGTGCGGAGGGGACGAAACGGGTATCTGTCGGCGGGACGGAGACACGTCTGCGGACGCGGGGGCGGGGATAGGAGGATGATTGATGATGATGTCCGCTAGAATCGAGGTCCGGAGCCTTCACCTAAACACCCATCCATGATAAGCACTCCGTATAGACAAGTTATCTGCGAGGGCGAACATCCGCCGCCTCCGCCTCTGCCACAGCCGATTGGTAACACAGAACGCGGAGAGGGAGCAACGGCATCTCAACACAAACCGGGGGGCCCATCACCGCAGTAATCAACTTACAATAGCAACTCGCTAACGGGCCAATGCAGAATTCCGTAAGTGCCAACCCGTCTGACCATTTACCTCAATAGTAGTAAAAAAAAAAAAGAAAGACGTTGCGACAGGAAAGACAAGTAACCAGGACATCATCATCATCGCCCATTAACGGGCATGGATTCTTATATGGTTACATACTGTAACTCCTGTCACCCCAGAATCCCTCGGTTATTCGCTGCAATGGAATGGGAGAAACTACGGGCTGTCCACCCAGCTGCTCGTGTCTGTCCATCTGCCAGCAAGTAGATCAACCGCCGTTGTCTCTCCCCTTCCGTCTCCCCGTTTTTTTCTCCCCCCTGTACCAGAAATGCCAAAACGGATGGTCTGGGGGAAGAAAACGTCATCGGGGGGAAGGGAAGGAAGCTTTTCGGCTGAGAGAAGAGTGGTCGATCGGACGAAAGGTAAAAAGATATTTAAAAAGCCAAATTCTTTAAGCCGGCATATGTACAAGTATTAGTTACATGGGCCACAGGGCGAGTCATATCGAAACGGGCCCTGTCGAAGCGCCGAAGCTGGCTCTGGAAGATCTCCGAAGACGCTGCTTCACAGTATTTTGGGTTGTTCCTGTTGCGGAGCATGGATGCTGCCCGAAAGTCAACCGGGGATGGCGTAACCAAAACCCTTTTTTCTTCGTTCTGTTTGACCACGGGGGAACGGAGGCGACGGGGATGGCATGGGTGTGGTTATGGGTTGCGAAGTTTTTATTTTAGTGACATGGGCACATGGGCCGATCTGACTCATTTGTCAAATTGTCCGGATGTCTACTCGTGGTGCAGTCTTGGTACTTCAAACGGATGCACTGGCCCTTTGAGCATCTATGTATCCCCTTCCACCCGCACAAGTTAACTTACACTCCCGTTGATATGTTGTCACCCAAAAACTCCAGGTGAACACGGAAGGAGAAACATGTAGACGGGAGCCGCCGTCAAGATAGAATAAAACATCAGCCACCGAGTAGATATTGATATTGATTCTGAACTATGTGTGTATGTACTGTACATCGAAGCAGGAAGACAAGCCCATGCAAAGTACGTCCGCAAGTTACAATATGCATGTACAGGACAGAGCAGCCAACGAGGAAAGAGACATGTATCCTTACTGACGCGGAGGCAGTCGAGTTGTCCCATGTCCCGTAGTTTTTCAACTGCGCAAGAGCAGAGCGATGCAGTGCCTTATCTTCCGCAAGTCTAGTCGACCAGAGAACAAAGAGCGCATAAATGTGCGTCTTCAATATCCGGGGGGCTGACGAGCTCTCGCGAACGCCCGCTTTCCCCTCAACTTTCTCCTAGGAAAGAATATGGATAATGACTGTCTTTGTTCCTAGTCGCAACTCTCTCGACTTTTTATGTTGAGAAAACGATTCTTGCTTGGCCCCTTCCTGTTGGAATATCAAAGCACTCAAAAATATAAGGACGTCTATCGTAGTTGGTATAATAAGGAAAATCAACCAGCTGTCCGGAGCACCCCAGGAAATAGATACTGATAGAAAGGTGAAAACGCGGTTGGAGGGTGAGGGAGATAGGTAGTTAAGCAGCAACATTAGAGCCCAATAAACGCCTCGGCTAAAACAAGGGTACAGAGAATACGGGGAGGGAGACGACCAGTATCAAAGAATGCATTCATTTCATATCCCACAGCAAAACCGGTTATCGTTCAATTGGGTCATCGTGTTTCCCAGTATGAACCTGGAAAAGGAAAGGGGAGTAAAAAACGGGAAAATTGCTTCAAACTGCGCCGTAATAAATGCAGGAAACCGTATTGAGACGAAATCTGGGGGACGAATCGATGCGCATCCGGAGAGATATCGTAAGAGAGGTAATTTTTCTTTTTTGACGGAGACGAGAAGGGAGAGCGTGAAGTGGAAAGAGTCGGGAGCGTGGTAGCCATCGAGCCACTGATGCAACCCCAGAGAAGTGGATGTCATGGTCGAGAGGATGAGTTTGTCGATAAATCAAGACGATTAAAAGATCGTGCACTTGAGGCCACTGCGGGTGCCTTTTCGATGAGTCCCAAAAGACCGAGTATATTCAACGCCTGTTGGCGCGCATGCGGCACCATGGCTGGTGCCACGTCTGTCCAAATGTCGTGTAGAATGCTGTGATTGCTGGATTTGCTGCTGATGAAGCTGCTGTCGGAGTTGCCGAACGACGTCGAAGAATGCCTTTTCAACGTTGATGCAGTTTTTGGCGGAGGCTTCGACGAAATCG
This sequence comes from Chrysosporium keratinophilum, assembly GCA_029850275.1. Taxonomy (NCBI): domain Eukaryota; kingdom Fungi; phylum Ascomycota; class Eurotiomycetes; order Onygenales; family Onygenaceae; genus Chrysosporium; species Chrysosporium keratinophilum. Next base: position 402,408 of record JARBIX010000012.1, read on the forward strand.
CAGCCTAGTTCCTTGGCCAAGGCCGTCCCCTCCTGTGATGACACTGCGCGCTCAACTGCCTTGTCGCATTTGTTGCCAACGAGCATGACGGGAACGGGTGCGGGTGGCCCTGAGCTCGCGCCGCTCATCTGGGACGAAAGGTAACCGGCAGCAGTTGGTGAGCCCGAGTTTGCAGATTCTTTAACTAATTGGATCTGGTTGTAGAATTTTTGTATGCTGCTGAACGACGACCTGGACGTGATGCTGTAGACCAGAACGAAGCCCTCGCCGTCTCGAATCCATTGGTCACGCAGCGAGGTGTATTCCTCTTGACCGGCCGTATCTAATACCTCCAGCATACACAGCTGCTGGTCGATGACAACCTGCTTGCGATACGAGTCCTCGATGGTTGGGTCATATGTTTCGACAAAGTGGTTCAAGCATAACTATCCATTTCGTCAGTTGAGCCACGAGACAGGCGTAGCAGGCAGAGTGGGAGACCAACCTGGATCGTCAGAGCTGTCTTCCCTACACCTCCATCCCCTAGCACCACTAATTTATATAGCTTCATTTTGCCCGTCATAGCTGCGAAGTTATTTCGGAGACACAGTTATAAAACGATCAGTTGAGACGGCGACTTATGGGGCCACTGGGAAGATCGACAACGAAATTGTAGCGAGGGATATTGTCGGGTAAATTAGAGCGATGAACGCGAAGAACGAAGAAGCGGAAAAGTAAAGATCGAGCTGTTTTATACGTTGGTCAGAATGGGATCAAGCAGAAGAAAGTATCTCAAATAGGAGAACCAAGGAGAAAAAAAATCAAAAAATAACACAGAAGAGGTGTCTGGTCAAAAACGACAGCCCTGGCAAGAAGACGAAGGACTCTGGCGGAGAGATGCAGGTACAAGCATGACCACGATCGAGTCCAGGGGATCAAGTGGTCGATAGCAAACAACACGGATCAAGAGGCTGCAGATGACAAGTCGATCGGAGGCACGGTTCCGGGGAGGGGACAGCAAACGGTAGACGACTTACCCTCGGCGACAATGGATGAAAGCAGCCCAGACGTTACACACCAGAGAGAAGGTTTCACCCCCCTCAAGACGGACCGACGAGCAAACTGCAGAGAATTTTCGCAGTGAATGCCTTTTTTCTTCTTCGCGAGTTCGACAATAGATGACTGCAGCAAACGAGTAGAGAGAAGAGGAGAAACGGGAGGGAGGGGAGGATTGGAAGTGGTCGAATAGGCACTGCTGAGATGCAGGTTCAAGTATGCAGGTGGTGGTGAGGTGAGTGGGTGGATGGGGAGGCGTTGGACTGGGAGGTTTGCCGGGTTGTTGTCTCCTGGAGTGGCTCACTCCTCAAGCGGCCGCACGTGAGAAGAGGCCCAGCCGGTGGCGAGCTAACTGCTTTTTGGAGCTGCAACGGCCAGACCAGACAACGGATTAGCTAATGGGAAAACAATGCATTTGCCTGTTGCCTCTGGATGCACAAGAGAGCAGTGGTTCAAAAGCAGAGACGAAGCAGAGCAGTGCGTGTGGTTGCGAGAGTCTCAAATTGGGGTTCAGACCAAGACACCGCTGGTTAGAGATCGTGCACCACCACCACCACCACCACCACCACCACACGGCCACACTCTGATGCTGGACGAACTCACACTTCAACTAATGACCCGAGAAAGCGGGGAGCAACCTCTTCTGTGCCTGTTAGGGGCGTGTCTGAGCCGGTGCTGCTTCTTCGACCACTGAGCGTTGCAAAAAACCACGTGGGTCTGGCGCTGTGGGAAAATAGTTCGCGGGTTCGTTGGTTTTGCTTCCGTCAACGCGCCACGATGATATAAACTCCAGAGAATGCTTTCTTTTTTTCTTCTGGAAATCAGAACGGCATCGTCATCGGGGGGGAGGCTCGTTTTGACATGCAAGAAGGACGAGAAGAAGAAGAAGAAGGAAAAGAAAAAGAACCAAGGGGCGTGGAGAATCCTAGCGGCTGCAACTCACTTTTGGAATCTTCCGTGCAGACAGCTCATCGATGGCTTGTTTCTCCACCAGAAAGGCGTCTGAAAATCCGGCTTTCTCTCGCAAAAGGTGCTGGTTGGGGGGTCAGAAAGATAAAGAATTACAGGATAGAGTACGGCTCAAGCTCAGGCCAGCATGTGCGAGAAGTCTCCTCTTCCACCGTCTGAGTTCTGAGCATTTGCACCGACTCCTATTGGCTCCGAATGCTCGTGGGAGGGAAATAGCTTCAAGTGTAATCCTCTTGACCAGCGGGAAGCGAGTCGCCTAGTTGAAACTTTCTCCGATTGCTGTGGAAGAGGAATTGTGGATTAGAGTCGATTCTAGCCTGTTCGGGTCTATGCTCAACTCTGTCCCATGCAAGCAAGCCTTCACCTGGGAGGTTGAACTCAACTACGGAGTATGGGCACGGAAGAAAGGCTGGGGTTCCCTCTTTATAATTCAGTGCTACGGAGTATATCAAGTCCTCTGAAATACGGCGTATGGAGTGCATACAATAGCATGCCTACAGACTCGCAAAGCATGGGAGGAGTGAGCAAAATAGCCCGCACGCTGACTCCCACATGGAATGGCCTCTGCGTCCCCGGCAGGCTGGGCAGGCGGCGAGGGAGAAGCCGAGAGTTTCCTTTGCGCGCGCGGCTTTCTCGCTGTTCCAGAACCGTTGAGCCAGAAAGCGTGTTAGTCATCCCACTTACCTCGGCGGCGTCGGGCTGCGCTGATTGGATGCTGGGATGGGGCTCCGAGACGGCCAGCCAATGGCAGCTGGTAGCCCGGTTGCATTTATCCCCGCAAAGCCAATGGGAAAGTTACCATGTGTACTAGCGCCGAAAGTATTCCATGCCGACGCTTGGAATCTGTTATCTGCATCGCGATAGCACAGCTCAGTTATGTAATCTGCCCCTTGCCCTCACGCTCAACAGAGCACTGACTGCGTGCCACTCCCACTAAGCGCTGCAAATGCAATGCGATGCATGGCCGTGTCGCTGAACCAAGTCTACTGGAAGTTGTGTCTTTGAGTCCTTCCCGTGGCCATATCTGCCACCTCTTCTGGCCAGCAATCCTTCCTGGAGAACTATAAACTGCCTGGAACCGCCCCAGGAGCAGCGGTCCTCTCCATTGTGACCAGCCTTGATAGACGCAAGCACCCATGAACGATGCCTACCTGCAGCGTTTTCTAGCCACTTGGAGAAAATCGCCCGATGGACGGACGTATATACATGATGACCGTCGCTATACTTCGCAACTCCCAAGACCAGATATCCGAAGCACCCGCTCGATACGAAAGCCTTGTGATACGTCCGCCCAATACGAAGAAAGGGGCATGCCTCAAAAAGAAAAAAAGCCAACAAATTCAGATCATGAAGATCTTCCAAAGCCAATTCTGCAAAGTGCCTGATATATACTTCTGCAGCGTCTTCTAGAGCATATTCATCAATCTGTACCTCACAAGTGCATTTTTACACCTGGTTTCAGAATCAGATAGTCCGATACCATCACCGCATGGCTCTCGCGTCAGCTTCCCCCGCAGTGGCAAAATCTTCTATTAACTCGACTACACTACGTTTGAGCTTGATCCAATCAGGCAGACAGTCCATGGATGTTGCGCTGCATATGGTTGCAATTATTCTTGAAGGAATGTTCGGAGCACAAAAAGGCCAGTCCCTGTCATGCCGGTATTTTAGCGTTGATAGGTCGCCCGGGAATCTTTCTCTCGCGGTTTAGGGGCCACACAGACGCAGAATGGCTTCCCCTCCACATAACGATACTATGCAATTATATACATCATTTCCTGGCGCCTTCTCTCGACCAGTGCAAAAGTACGAGAGAAGTGTCGATCAAGGTTAAAGTTAGCGTGTCTCCAGCTGGTGCCCATCTTGTTCTCCACCATCTACCCGCTGCCCGATCACCATTTTACCTGTATTTGCAAACACCAGCCCCAGGGACCCGGATAAAAGAAATTTTCTCTTGCAGTCAATCTTCTTTAAGCTTTATCTTTTCCTTCCCCCCCCCTTCTCGAATCACCCCCTTGGCGGATGACCATCGAAAAAGAGCCTATTCTTGATTATATGGTTGCTGGCTGAATCATACCCAGACTACATGCTACTACTGGGTGAAGCACTGCAGCAGACTTTTGGAAAAGGCGCCTAGAAAGTCTCAGGATGCAGAGGCAAAATTAAATCCTTGAGATGCCATGCAGATCGGGTAGGGGGTTGGACAGAGCACCTCCTCCGCCTTCATTCCCCGGGGATAGCTGCATCGGCGCTTCTGTGTTACAAGTATGCTGAATGTCGGGCGCACCGCATGACCAACACCCATAGGGAAGGTTATAGCAAACCTTCTGGTTGCCTTTCTTCTGTGAAACTACCAGCTGGTATACTCAAAATGCTAGTTTAGCTTACCATTGGGCATGCTATCCAGACGAAAGCTTTACTCTTGTCAAAAACATCCAGAAACCATCACCATGTCGGGCAAAAATGTACCAATACAGGGCGGAGGTGGAGCACACCTTTATCATCCAGGTTCAATATCAAGTGCGTGCTCTCCTGCATGTGGCATGGAGACCTGCAATGCAGCCTTCCTCCCTGCTTTAAACGTGCCACTGCCTTTCACAAACCATGTGGAGTGACATCTGGGGGAAAGAATGATTCCATCCCTGTGCTTCAGAGCTTCCTCCTCCCTTTCGCCCCCTTCCTCGATTTCCCGAGACTGAAGATGGTTTTTGGTGTGCACATTTTGCAATATCTAGCAAACATCGTGCAGATCTCCCATTGCCGTTGTGTTTTTTTTCCCTCATGTTCTGCATCATGCAGTTGCGCTGCGATCATCAATGCCATCCTGGTGTATATTTGCCGACTGTATACATACAAATACGGAGGACGGAGTATGCCTCTGCTGTGCTGTGTGATGGGCAGAGGCGGGAGTTCTTTTTGTTATTGGTGAACACTGCGCACATAGAGAGGCTAGAGGACGATCTGGAAGCTAGCCATCACCGCTCTTGTCACCGCCTTGGATTTGGGCCTTTTGATTTGTCGTCTTATCCGAAAAGAGAATTGCGACAAATCGCACTGCGAGGGGGGGGTTTGGGGTTATGAATCGAGCATGGTCGATTCACTCATCTGTTGGTAGCGGAACGAGAACCGCGTTGTTAAACTGTCAGTGGATGAAGCCAAATCTCTGATCTTGTTTGTTGCTGCGTATTATCATCAGCTCGAGGAACAACCTGAGAATTGGGATATCTTACCAGCAAAATATGGATCTTGGCAGCAGCTAGTAGTTAACTACGGCATACCAGAACCGCCGCCCTGCATCTATAAAAAGCAACCCTAGCCCTAACTCACCGCGTTGCTGACCGCCTGAGATATGTGAATCGTGTCCAAATAAATCTGGGACTTAATTTATCCCATGGTTGATGCGAAGTGTTGTTTACCTTGGTGCATCTCCAATCTCATCTACTCCTTCTACGGGTTTACCTTTCCACCAGTAACATTTCTCTACACGATCACGGCCCCCTCAAGAGAAAACACCAAGAGAGGACCAAGCTGCTTTACCAGCGACCTCCCAGAAAACCCCCTAATTTCAAAAAGGGACCAGAGCATCCTCAGATAGAATCGTCGCCATCGCAGGTTTCATCAAAGCAAGCTGATTATCTTAGAATAACGCAACGTATAGTACATACTCCCGACATACAATGGTTGTCCCAGTGAATGCTTTGACGCCTAACGACCGCGGAGCGGAATGAGCGCTGATCAGGGGGTGGATATGTGGGGTCACCGGGTGGCAGGCCGCGCCCCGCTCCGCCCCCCCCCTCCAGTCCGTCCCGGAAGGTGATATCAACTAGCTACATAGCTACATACGGAGTCCTCCGTACTGGCGCAAATGTTACTCAGTATAACACTTCGCTCTCTTTTAAGGGCCTAAAATCTACCAAGTGGCTTATCGCCGTGCTAGGATATGTGAGAAAATACGTGAGAGATACTAGATGCGCGTGCAATACATACGGTACGGAGTATATGCGGGTGAAACGGAGGGGGCTAATAGAGATACTTTCAGAGAGATGAAGGATCTCTGCACAGTGAAACTTGCCCCATTCGGCACATTTCAATTCATGATGCGGGGAACAATTACCCCTTTTACAGTACTGAATTAGTAGGTACTTCGTATCTGTAATGCGCAAATAACCGATAAAATGTTCCGTGCTACAAATATCCCTTCACAAAGGGGAGTGTATTATATCCCATCTAGCCTGTGAGAATCCGCTGCAAAGGTTATTCGAGGGAAAACTAGGTATATATTTTTAATTATCCGATATATATCAGGCATTGTGCACTTTTGCCCGGATAACTTCTTGTATATTGACAAGGAAGAATGCAATAATAGATCAGCTATCCCAAAACCGGTCTTTTTGCTCATTAGATGTGCATAAATATACAGTACACATCAGGGCATGAATTGTCCATCTCGGCCCCACTGCTCGTATGGGCTGGAAGATCTCGGAAGCCTGAAATGAAATGGCACATCAACTCGAGAGCTTAATAGCACCATAAGCTCCTGTGGCCTTGAAGTTGCTACTATTGTTTCCTCAGAAAATGAAGTTTACGATCAACTTCAAATCAAAAGGAAGACGGCGGATCAGTCCACTGGTCCAAGAACAGAATACTACCTGCCACTTCGGTACTCCGTAGCCATAGTGATTGCTGTTTTCGAAAGGAAGTTGATCATCAATCGAGTGGAAATGATAAGACTTCATCACCCTTGGAATCTGCAGCTGGTACGGAGTACAGTACTCCGTACATACATACACGAGCAACGTCCGTAATAAGATGGGAGTTTATGCCTCGTGTTCGGAGTAGATACAGCCATATATGTGTGCCCACTACTACTGGCCACGGCAAGATTGTCAAGTCACGATATCCACTTGATTTCTTTCGGTAGAGATTCCCAGATTCCAGATCGTCGATCGCTCAGCAGATCACGATTCTGTGGAAGTCTTCGCGAACCGCACTCGAATTGTGGCTTCTTCTCAGCCAGCCAAGGCCGGAAAAAAAGAAAAGAAGATGTTAACATGAAAAGGCACAGCAAACGTGAATATTTGCCCACAGCTAGGGCCTATTTGGAGGAATGCACGCGATGAATCGCTGCTTGAGCCTTTCTTCGGGCGTTCCATATCAACTTGGGAGCTTGGCGTGAATGCGAGATGCGCTCTGGGCATCCATGCACTCGAGATATATCCTCCGCAAACGGACGTGTGTATGAAAAAAAAAGGAAAGGCGTTGGAAGCTATCCCACAAATGGACAGGATAATTGCGGCTATCCCAGGAGAGTTGAACAAGAATTCCCAAAAAGACACACAAAGTCCGATTCTTGAGACGACACATGGTCACCACGCGGGAACCCGATGGACGGGAAATACCAAGTGTTTGCAATTATTTCGCAACGCCAGGACCTGAGGACCCCGCTTCGCCCAAGCACGGAGAAGAGGGCAAAGCGTACGGAGTAAAGGCAACTAGCAGATCCAGGCGGTGTTGCAAACCATGTTGGTGATGGTAGTGAAACGACACGGACGCCATAACTAACAGAGCCCAGACGGCAGCAGCGAAAAAGGACCAATCTAGGCCTGATAAAGCCGAATGAATGCACACACGCACGGCACAGGCAGAAATCAGAAAAATCAAATAATACCTGAGCTGTGCTGTGCTGTGCTGTGCTGTGCTGTGCTGTGCTGTGCTGTGCTGTGCTGTGCGCCCGAAAACCGGAGAATTACACGCCGCCCACGTCCACGGCCGCGTTACCTTCCCTTGTTATCCGTGCGGCTGTGCCTGGCCTGGGAAAGAGAAGGATTGAAGCAAGGTCGTTTGTCGACCAGGGCCGGGGGCTGAAGATGGGAGAAAAGGTTTTCTTTTTCCCTCGTTTGTCGCTCCCGTCTTGACAGGCAGCCAATAATTATCTGATCGAAAAAGTCAGTTTGTCCAAGAGGATACTACATCACCGCTTTCTTAAGTCTCCCCCCACAAGATAGGCCCAGATCAGAGTCTTTAAAACATCATCATTCGTTGTTCATCTTGACCCTTGTCGAAGCTGTCGTGAACGGTGGACTTGATGGATGCCAGTGACAAGAAGTAAAGTGATCTACAAGACACTTTCCAAGCTGGCGTTAGCCGATTCGGTGTCACGGCGGAGGGAAACGGGCGGATCCACTCCTGACCCCGGACGGGCGCGCAGACGCATCCACGTTTTTCTAGCCGCGTTTGTGCTTTTGGGGGCGAAAGACCGTTTTTGATTTCTGCTGCTTACGGCATACCAGAGCGGCCAACACTGGCTTTGACTTTCACATATTAATCGGCAGAATCCGTTCTGCCACGACGAGGAATCAAAGCCAAGAAGGAAATCTTTAGACCTGCGTGTAGTATGAATATATGTATTTGGTCACGAAGAAGGACATTTTCCTCACCTCACATTCCGTGCTGGGCGGCTCTTCCTGCCACGTACTGGGAAGCTTCCCCAGACTTGCCCTTCCTCACCCTTCCGGTACTGCAGGGAGGCTTCCCCAAGCTCACCCGTTCGGTCATGTGTGGCATCTCCAAACACTGTTTTGCCAGGAGGGATTATATGCGTGCAGGCATCCCCAGAACTACCCGTGCCGGAAGTCCTTGAAGGGTCCAGTACATACGCATAGCGGAGTCGCGACATGGAGGCTCCAGTACACCACCTACGGAGCAATAAGATCCTCCCTAGGTTTCAGTACCTATTTCCGGAGCTCAATTAAGTGAATAGATGCTCTCTATTATCCAATTCTCTTAAAGGCAGAGAGAAAATTCTCCGCAGCTATTCAAAAGTAGTGTTCTTCGTAGCGTTCCAATTCTCGCCGGGTACTCTTACACATACTATATTACTTTATCGACCATGCGCAGCTCTAAAAGGGCAAGGCGCTCATCTTTGGCAACGCTCTGAGACGCCGCAATATTCCAGCATCAAGTCAGATCCTTAAAACTTGTACACCTGATCCTTGTCGTATCCGAGCTCCTTGAGAATGCCACTGAGCTCGCCCTGATCCTTCGGACTAACCTTGGGCCCGCTGACAGTCTTGTACATTCCTGGAGGTCCGCAAACAAAGATCTTGATGTTCTCTGTCTTGGGTTCTGGCAAAACGGTCTTCAAGAGCTCCTTGCTCACGTAACCGGTGCCCTGTACCCAGCCTGATGGGGGGTTGTCCAACAGGTAAAAGGCACGGAAGCGGCGAGGGTAGGTGTTCTCCAGCAATTCAAATTCTTTCTTCAAAAGGATGTCTTCCTCGCTGACGTTACCAAACACCAGCGTGACTTTGGTTTTGTCGTTGGGGTCGTTGAAAATCTTGCGGATGATCTGGTACATAGGCGTGATGCCAGTGCCACCAGCAATCATGCAGACGTGGTCATGTTTGTTCTGCTCCCAAGGGTATTTGGGGAGCGGGCCCTTGAAGGAAAGTCGTTGGCCAACAGCCATGTTGTGCATGTGGTTGGACATGGGGCCGTCAGGGTAGCGTTTGATGATCAGTTCCAGATATCCGGGTTGTTCTGAATTGCTGTCAGGAATGGCGAAAGAATCGACAATAACAATAGAAATCCATACCTTCTTCGCTGACCGGAGTATACGGACGAATTGTTGGTTTCTCATCCGTCGGGCCTTTGTATTTGGTCAAGAGAGCGGCTTTGCAGGCAAAAGGTTAGCACCCATCTGTCACCAACGGCTCAACTTAACATACATGCAATGTGTAGTCCCGACACGGCCTCTGGGTCTTCGAACTCGAAACGGAATTTCTTCACATTGTGGCTCAACATCTGGATGTCGGCCAGCTTCAAATCCACCCAGCCTTGGTCACCACCCATAAAAACCTTCGATCGGTCCTTGAGCGCAGTCTCCAGGGATCCGAGTGTCTTGGGCTCCGGAGACTGTTGTCGTAGCCAGTAGTAATATGCACCTCCGGCCGCGAGAGCAATGCCACCGAGGACTGGGGCTTTGGAGGACGACTTCGAGGACGCCTCAGAGGCATATTTGCGAACCGCCTGTAACCAATCGGAGCAAAGGGTCAGCAAAATCCTGGATTATTGAACCAATTCTTCACAAGCCGCAAAGACGACATACCCGGCCCGCAGGCTTGCAGGTTCTGAACATGTATCGAGCAAACATCTTTATTTCCTGGCCCAGCGTTTCGTGTGAGGATTGAGCTTCGTTGCAGCGGTGCTTGAAGAGGGATGGGGGTGTTGCAAAGCAGCGTAAGTTGCGGAGAACTATTGGTGTGGGAAAACGAAACTTGGTTGCGCGAGCCAGTGCCGATAATGACGTTACTGTGGCTGACAAAGCTCTCTAGCAGCGATCCATCCACAGGCAAAGGTTTTTGGGGGAGCTCATGGTCGGACTGGGGGAAGTATTGGTCAGGAAGATGTTATGGGCCTGGAATTTACGGAATGCAGTCGTTTGTGCAGATGCTACGCTTTTGTTGTGAACCTCAGGATAAAAGTTGATGAAAGAACTTTGGAGTAATTTTTATCATGCTATCGGAAAGCTTGCGGACGAAGTGTCGAATTGTTCGGATTCCTCTGGGCTTTCAGCAGGCGAAGCACAGTATGATGCAATGAAAAACGGGTGTAAATCTGAGCGTACCGAGTAGCATGTCGAACTATCATTATAGGGGGCTATATGGTTGATTTAGATTTCGTGAGCGCCCTTCGGGGCGTGTAGGCTAACGGTATGGGCTGGTCACCCGTACCTTTGAAGACTGGGGATTTCGAAAACCTATTTTTTTCGGGGTTGTGCGTTCGAACCGCGCAACGACCTTCAACTGGCGGCCCAAAGACGAGTATCAATCTCATGCTACAGCTCGCTGCAACGACAACAAAAGACGGATTATGGTTGAAATACTACATAGTATTTGTTTGAGGTATTTTCATTTGCCTTGTCTTTCGACACTAGACTATAAATACCGCAACCTGGATTGTTTGGATTCCAAACTTCCTGTTGGCCGTCACTCTGTGCGATGCACGGCTTTCTTGGAGTCACTATGCGCGATTTTGTTTCATTCCCTTGGATGTCTCGCGGTCTTGATACCCTTTTCAACCAGGTCCCGGTGGGAGTATTCCATATGATATATTTTCCCCTGCTCGTCGCGTTGGCGAAGCGTACTGATGACCACGGAAATACCCTCGGGCGCCAGCGAGTATCACCAGGCTTAAAGCTAAGTACCAATGCCTTGAAATGATCTGATGGACCCTCATATATTGCCTATCCTTTACTCTTCCTTGCCTGTCTGTTTCGCAGTTATTTCCTTGACACTCGGTTGGTTCACGCTTACGCTTCCTTCCTACCATGCCAAACGAGTCCTCCCGCTTGTTCTCCTAGTCGCGTCTGTCGCCTTCCACCGCCAGAATGAGTTCTCTTCGAATCCGCTCCTGAACGAAATGTTCGGTAGGTTGTTCCTCCTGTGGATCTCCTACATGCCGTTCCTCGTGTACCTTAAACGGTATGACGGTGCATCGCATACGCTCCATGGCATCCAGCATCGCCATCATGTACCTTCGTGGCAGAAATACAAGGCCAGCTTGTCGTGCCAAACGGCTCGGGAGAAGCTGAACGCTTTGTGGCAGTATATCCGATTGTGCTGGAATTCTAGGGGTAGATGTGCCCTCAAAGTGCTGTTTAATGGCCGAGGGATAAACACCGACTGGCAGGTAGGCCGGTTGCCATCTCCTCGACCATCGGCGCTGCCGCCTTCAGCCCGGGACAATTCTGGTACTTCCACCAGTATTCGTGGGCGTTTCCTCGTTCGCCGTGCAACGGCACTCCTTACAAAATACTTGATATGGTGTATTTGGCGAACCTACGGCGAGAACATGGTTCGCGTGGGGGAGTCTGATTATGCTCCCGAGAAACATGTTTTTCTGCGTAGAGTCATTGCAGATATATTTTCGAAGGCTTTCGGAACACGGAACCCATACATCGCATATCCAGTTACCTGTCGTGAAGTTCAGGTACGACTGTGGCTCGTCTTTGCCAACAACGTTCCCAGCATCATTGTCCTCAAGTCATTTCATGACATCTTTGCACTCGTCTCTGTCGGTTTTGGCTTCGACACTCCAGCGGAATGGCCACCCTTCTTCGGTAATATCCTTGCTGCCTATACAGTGCGCGGTTACTGGTCAAAGTTTTGGCAACTATTGCTATATCGGATTTTTACTGGTGTCGCCTCAGTGGTCCTCCACAACATCCTGTGCATCCGCCGCCGATCGACTCTCTCGCATCTCATTCACACATCGCTTGTCTTTCTCATATCGGGAACGTTCCATGCGGTTGTGAATATGTATACCATGCAGGGTGCCGATAAGTTACCCATTGTGTGTTTCTATGCATTACAGCCGCTCGCGTTTGTCATCGAGGGGGTCGCGCAGCATTTGTGGCGAAGTTGGCGAAGACCGCATTTTAAACAAGTCCCAGAGACCAGGGTTGAACTCGCGCTGACCCGTGTTGTCGGATATCTGTGGGTAATTATGTGGTTCTTCTGGTCGGAACCAAAGGCGGCCTTTGCAGAGAATTACTCAATGCGACAGTATTGGGAACATCGGACATAGGCTTTTTGGAGTATTAGTAGTGAACTTGACGTGTGCGGTATCTATTTCACATATACCCGAGCTCTATGAAGAATCTAGTTATATATTGTACGCGACCAGGAAATCTAGCTTCAGACGTTCGCGCGTTCTATTATTCGGCAGGCCAGTTTAACGCGTGACGTAACATCGTCAAGCTAATCGAGCCATTAGAAAACATGACCTTGAAGCGATAGGACAAAGTACTACTTACGTGTTCCGAGGAGAATATGTTGTAGTGATGCCCCGGGATATCAACGACACCTATTACCATATCCCGGTCGTAATCTTCCCACCCCAATTTCTCCAGCTGCCGAACCACATCGACTCTAGCAACAGCGGCGGGATTTTCCGCAGTAGATACCGGCACATACTCATTGCAACGAAGAAGAACAGTATGTGGCGCAGCCGGTGGCATCTCTCGCCAAGGCACGTCAAGCTCCGTTACCGAACAAGATTGACCGTATTGGGCCGGCATCCGGGAACACAATTCTCGTTCAAGCTCCTTTCGCCTTCGAATAAGATCCTGGTTGCTGCATCCTCTCCACACAGGAGGAATCCAGTTGGAAGCCATCGTGACCGCCAGTTTCATACAGTTAGATACCAATTCGCGCGTCTCCTTCTTCGCATAGTCACTGTATTGAACTTGATACGGAACCACGTTTGGCATCTCAGTTGACACTTTTAGCGGGTTGATGCTGTCCATCATCACGATTCCAAGGACCTGGATATCGGAAGATCTTGCTAGCACGCTCGCAACTTCCAGTGAGAGCATGCCCCCAAGCGACCAGCCTGTTCAAATTATGAGCCTGCCTGTTCTTCCCATGACATTGCGGGGGGGGTTCATTTACCTCCAAGAATGATCGGTCCCGATGGGATAACCGACCGGATTAAACTTGCGTATATTCGTCCCATTTCCGGCAGTCCGTCTTCCCATTGCTCGCCAGAGTAGAAATGTGGATTCTGTATGGCGTACACCGTGCGGTTCAAAGGTTCAAGGTAGAAATACGACACCGTCGTGCCTCCGCCATCATGGATCAGTACGAGGGGTGCTTTAGATGGGATACTATCCGGGACTGTTTGCACCAGCATAATGGAATCCTCCATTATGATAATCCTTGAATAGTTCGAACAGTCAACACAATCGAGTTGGGTATCAGATAGTCAACAGTTAGAGAGTTTAATCGTGAAAAGGAATCACAGGAAAGGATCTCGGCGAGCCTTGGGATGTTAAATCAAGCGAGCTCGTGGCAGTCAAAAAGCATTTTCATGGGTAACAGCCCTGGTAGTCTCTGGGTGTTTTCTCAACATTACCAGTTGGCTCGGGCATATCAGAACGGCCACCCCGCATCTATAAATAAAGTCTTGGCAGGGACTTTTTGCCATGATCATGCTTTCTTCATGCCAAGATTCAGCATGGTGCCAGGTCTTCACTTCACTTCCTTCAAAACTCTTGACGTGAGATGGAGAATGTCCTAATGGTGAAGTGTCTTTCACTAAAGTGTATTAAAGTCGTGTAAAATCTGTTCAAGGGGAGCTGCTCTTATGTATATATTGCATTGCTGATTGCTGATTAGTGTTCTCATGAAGGATTCTGGTTGTGAGCTTTGCAACATCTCTCTTGGCTTATCCCCCTTTTTTACCCCTTTCTGCCATCGTCAACCTTTTATTACTCTTTCTGTGGTAGCATTATTAGCACATATGCCGAAGAGGATTTTATGTTTATCAAAGTCCTTGTAAAAAAAGGACTTTTTACCCAACCTGACGGTAGCGGTTGAGCACCGTGCAGCAAAGCGTCCTGTTGATATTGGACGAATGTCTCCGCTGTATAGCGCACTTGCTTCTGAAAGCCATTTATTTGCACAAGAAACATTGCTCCCCAATACTCAATCAAGCCGCGTAATTATTCCCCGTAGCCTTTTGGGCTGGCGTAGATTATAGGAAACGCCGGTCGCCTACCCATATTTATCAAATCCCGATACTAGCGCTCGAACTGTTTGCGAACTTATGATTTTAATGGCCTCCGACCCTGGATTCAGCGACGGGAAACGACTTAAAATCTGGTTCTGGGTACGGGTTATCCATTGAGTTGAGGACCGCGGAGTCTCCAGATTGGATAGGATGCTGTTCGAAGACCACACTTTAGTGCAAATGATTTAGCTGGTCAAAGGTTATGACCTAGGCCTCTACAGTCAACGATATCTCTGCAATTGTGACGTTAGCATCTAAGCTACCGAGCCAAATAAAAATAAAGGAATAAAAATAAAAAGAGATATTTTACCTCAACAATTGCATGTGTTATTCAGTCCAGTTTTCTTGGTCGGTTCGATGAATGAAACAATCAGGCATGTATCCTGCTCCAGATCACTCCTCTTATATCTCGCAAGTTCATACCTCACGCCTTCAAGATCACCTTGCGTTAGTCTGTCCAGGTCTTCAATCAATATCTCAGCCCGGCGGCCATAGAGATATTGAGTAAGGTCAATGGCGAGCAGATTCTAGTTCAAACCCATGGC
This sequence comes from Chrysosporium keratinophilum, assembly GCA_029850275.1. NCBI lineage: Eukaryota > Fungi > Ascomycota > Eurotiomycetes > Onygenales > Onygenaceae > Chrysosporium > Chrysosporium keratinophilum. Next base: position 417,530 of record JARBIX010000012.1, read on the forward strand.
CCACAGTTATCAACTGGTCAACAACAATGGAATCAAGCAGTTGAGGTTTTATGTAGGGTATAAACTGGTTGTTGGAGAGGGACAAAGTAATTTCTTCATGAAGGGTTCAGTCCCACAAACTCAGGTTGGCATGATATCATTGAGGCAAAGTGTTCATCTTCGCAAACTTCCCTGCATTATGCGCCCACATATATGCTTAAAAGCTCATGTAGGAACTCGACACCTAAATGGGCGCGTAGTAGGAGGAGATTGGTATCTGGGCCGCCCGCCGGTCGCGGGTGGTAGGGTGTTGACTCCAACATTTTTTGTTGAGGTTGTATCGTTTTCTGTATAGCCTACCAAAATGCTTGCCTTCGAAGCGTTGGAAGCGTTGAAAACGCTGGAGACACCCTCTCTGGCTGACTAACAGTTATGGAAACCTCAAATCAATCTTTATGAGGTACGTCAATTGAACCCTTTTGAAGAATAACCCGATGAAATAGCGAAGAGCATCGGGCTGGACGAACAGTTATCCAGCAATGCACCCCCCTAACACCAATAAACGTGACTTTCCTCATATCCATTCTTCCATTTCTCTGGATCGGATAAATGGAGTTCCTATCGTACAGTCAATTGCCCACGGCCAGCGGAAAATATCTGTACTCATGCGACTGCAGCCATGGGAGTCTGTTGCGTCATCGTCACACGGCACGCTTTGTGTCTCTTTTTTGAGCCATCTTAGGCAGGGTTAGCATCTCGCTCACGGGGATTGTAGGGACATTTCAACTCTGCGAAGCGATAACAGTGCACTTGGAATACATCTGCAACGGCCAAACAAGCATTCCGCCCTTACACGGCCAGCAATAATAGTAATCCGTCAAGCTCGGAGGGAATATTTGAGTGGGTATATAAGATTCAAACTCACCCAAGCCTTTTTACAGTCACGATACGCTCTAGGAGCACAAATGTTAGCAAACATTTGCAAAACCGGCCAGTATACGGCTATACATTGAGGTAAGGTGTGTATATCGAGTGTTTTAATCTAAGCTCAAAGCAGGAGGATTTTGTTCTTGAAAAACTCGCACATCGGAAAGGAGTCAAGAAGAGGCGAGAGTCATATAGAACCGGGAGAAACAAAAGGATGCAGACTCACTTAAAGTAGTCTGTGCACATGTCTCTATCTCCAGCATTTCGTCTCATGCACTTAATGCTCCGGTCGGCGAACTCCTGACAAGGATCAAGAAATTCGCTTGCGGATTTGCTAGATGAAGCGATTAGCAAAATCTGTCCAGGGAAATTGGAGACAGGCTTATGAGCCTTTAGAGAAAGCTTTTACGCTGCCCAGCCATCATCACTCGACGGGTTGAATTCACCTACTTTTAAACTTCTGCTCCACCTTCCCCCAGTACTCCTGTGAGCCATCGTCCTTGAGCTGCGACGCACCGATCCCGTTTTGAATAGGCATTGTGGGCAAAGTCGAGTTTGCGATGTTCGGTCTCGTTCGGCTTTGACCTCATGGAGTTCGGCCCGCGTCGTTGGTTTCCTCTTGCGGGATGAGGCGCTAGTCCGAACTGGGATCAGTCTTGGCGCTTCTTCGATACTTGAACGCCGAGTTCTATCACGTCGTGTTTTTATATTTAGCTTGCGGTCTTCCAAATTCTGCACCTAATCATATGGTTTTCTGACTGTCGCCTGTCTTTTGTGATTTGAAGGATGACTCCATGTCCGATCGACTCTCGACCATGCGCTTTGACCGCAAGTGTTGGGATGTTGATGAAGCGGAGCAAGCTACTGTTGTAGCTGTCGCGGTCTCTGATGTCTGCACCTCTTCCCGATAATTAGTTACCTGGAGCTTCTATTCGGTTGCTTCAAGCTGCGGCTTGTGCTGCCGCTTACTCAACAGGACATTGCAATAGGTCCCAGCATCGCACCATAACCCAGTATGGTCGAGAACGACGAAGTGTTTGGGATATCCATCTTTCTCCCACGCAACAATTCCCGTTGATGGAGTCTTTTTGGAATAGCATCTTTGGAATAGGTCCACATGCCAGTCTTTGTTTGAAGGGCTTCCCGCCCTAGGCTGAACCCACACAAGGCTGGTCGAGCTACCTGCACGTAGCCTGAACCGTTATCAGAACATTCGAAAGGACTGAACCTCCCACGTCAAGAGGTCTAGATAGATCTGAAGTCTCCGAGTAGCATTGGAAGCGACTGCGGCTGATGATGGTATCGAGATTTGGACTGGCAGGATAGATGTCCTGAGTATCCACACTGTCAGCAAAACGGCTCGGAATAGCTTTCAAGTTGGGCAACCAGTACTGCAACAAACATTGAAGCTATCGATCACGATTCCATCGCTAACTTTTACTTATACGTATCATTTGGTGATTGAATAGGTTGTGGTGGGCCCTTCTCGTGCATGGAATGCCCCTTCGAACTGGGCCATGGCTTCTTAGCATCCGTGCTGTTGACCACAGCCCCAAAGGAAACCCCCGCTGGTTACTTTGCTCTGCGTATCTGGGTCACAATTTGACCACTTTCTACACGAACTCTGCATGTATCTTTGTGATCTTCGTTGTGCGCTATTCCTTGATTCAATTGGTGTCTTATGCAACGTCTTCCCCGTTTGCGGGGTGACAACCCCGGATGATTTTTGATACGGGCGCCCTAACGCATCGGTGGAGGCTTCAAAACGGAAGCGATGCCGGCTAGGTAGCCTTGGTCTTCTCTTCATCACACTTTGACCTCGTTAGCTTTCCGCTTTCCGCCCGCCTCCCGCATCCTTCAGGAAATCCAAGCGAGGTCAACCGTCAACATACTCTGCGCTGACTCGGAGCAAACAATATCTTTACTTTTTCCTTTACCACCTGCTAGCTTGGGTTATTTGGCTATTCAATGCCTTTTTTTATTCCGCGTAATTCCATGATATCATATATATCTGGGAGGATTCCAGCTGGTGACGGCAACACTACCTTCACAGAACGGATTTCCTCCGCTTATGAGACACTGCTCCAGCTTCTTCCAAGGGACATCCCCTCCGGATCACTGCGCTGCAGATGATGTCTGCGAACACTTCACAGTTAATGTTTGGTATTTGGGTTGAGGCTCCCGCCTTAATATTGTTCTCTACATCAATATGGATCTTCCTTAGTATTGTTCTCTGCATTGTGGCGTTTCGGCGCCAACCGGCCCGCTAGCTTACACATAATCCATTATCTACTTTTATCGCCATCCATCCATTCATCTGCTCTATACACTGTGCCGTTGATATTCTTCTTTTATGTATGAATTTTGTTTGTCCTACTGTTGAAGAATGATCGCTGCCCTGGTGTCTGAGATTGTCCGTTTGCCTGTGAATATGTTCTGGTCAGGAAGGATTCTTGCCCTTCATAATGGGCCGGCTTCCTTGTGCTCGAGCATTGTTCTACTTCATGCTCATATCTCCTCATCGTGGCAGGAGGTCTTCATAGAAGTCGAACTGCTTACTCTTCATCATCTTCTTCTTCTCATTCCTCTGCTAAGCTTGACTCCTTCCTTTCAATCTTTCCTGCTGCAGATCTGTTATACCATAGCTTTGCTCCAGTCGACCCTTATTAAAAAACGTTCTCGAACTCATCTCTCGACTCAGCCTCCTGCAAAATGACCAAACTCGAGAACCTCATTGATCCCTATAACCAACCTGTCATCTTACGCTATTCCAATGGCACTGAATTCTCTTATCCGCTGAGTGGTCTCGAAAGCATAATGCAGCAGAACACCAGGGAGGCCATCACCCACGGCACTCAAGTTGGAGCGTCACTGACGTTGCTGGTTGTACTCCTTCTATTGACACCACCCGACAAACGACGATCGCCAGTTTTCATCCTGAACACCACGTCCCTGATTCTGAATTTTGGGAGGATCCTCACGTTATGCATTTTTTATACAACCGGATGGTCAAAGCTGTATGTGGTGGTTTCGGCCGATTATGCTCATGTTTCCGTCGGAGATTATGTCAATTCGGTATTCGGCACTGTTTTGAATACTCTAATGTTGATCTGCATCGAAATATCGCTTCTCTTCCAAACCCAGGTTCTGTGTTCAACATTGAGCGATCTCCACCGCCGCCTCCTCCTGGGTGTTTCCTTGTCAATTGTGCTGGTCACTTTGGGATTTCGATTGGTACAAACGGTCTTGAATTGCAACGCGATAGTGAACACGACATCGCCTGAATACTTCATTTGGCTCCAGAATGTGACCAACATCCTCACGACAATGAGCATCTGCTACTTTAGCGCAATTTTCGTGGCCAAACTTGGGATTGCTATTCATTCTCGTCGGAGACTGGGCCTGACAGGATTCGGGGCAATGCAAGTGATTTTCATCATGTCTTGCCAGTCTATGATCATTCCCGGTATGTTGTCTCATATATCTATCTTCATCATGATGACAATTTGACTGACAAGCTGTAGCCATTTTCGCCATTTTACAATACTTTGTGAATGTTGCCGAAATGGCTCCTCTGGTACTCACTCTGGTGGTGCTCACATTGCCCTTATCGTCAATGTGGGCTGCACAGGCTGTCAAAAACAGGTTTGAAAGCGAGCGAATCCCTTCCCAACCACGTCCGCTTTTCGCCAAAGAATCTACCGAGGGTTCAACTAGATTTGGAACTCAGGGGTCGATGGCCGCCACCCTTGTGTCCAACAACCACCTTAGTCCCGATCAATTGGACCGTCTCTATCCAGACCTTGAAGCCGGTGATTCTATTCATGTGGAGCGTGATTTTACTATCCACAGTGACAAGGCCTCGTAGTAGATATGGAACCGTTGATGGAGAAAAGGCTTTCACTCTCAAAGTTCTGGATCGACTGGATTCCAAGAAAATTGTTTTAATTTTGTTTATTCTTTTTCCTTCTTCTTTTCCTTCGGAGTATCTGGTGTCGGGGAGGGTGCAATGGTGCTTAGATGTCTGATATCCTTTTTTTTTTTTTGACATGTACGTACATACATACAGTACATACAACTGGAGCAGTTGATTCTATCACACTCAACCAACCAACGCGATACGTAAATAATGTAGGGAAACTAGAGCAATCATAGGGCAACCCTTCCAAGTGTTGGCTACTGGCGTCGCACAGTTCTGCTCGCTGCCTTCCAGACGGACTAAACCTTTATTCTCAGAACTTTCATCAAATGCAAAAATGCCAACTTCTGATTCCTTAATTCCAGTTTATTGGTTGTAATGAATCTTGCATATGGGCCAATAGTTGATTGGTTAGGAGGAGGGAATAAACCAATTACCCCTGCTTCTCCAGTACCATTGCTAAAATACATGGGGATGTGTAGACATGATTTAACCCGGTCAAAAGTCAACCAAAAAAGACTTCTGCACGTTATCCAGTCATGGGCTCTTCAGCAACAAAGTGGAGATAGGCGCCTAGAAGCTTGGTGCCTTCAATGTAGTTCCGTCGGTCAAGTTTTTCGTTGGCGGAGTGGGGAGCGTCAGTCGAACTGCCCATCGGTAGCAAGAGCACGTTCTTGCCGGTGGCCTCCTCAAAGGTCAATGTGATGGGGATGCTGCCAATCCGTTAATTTAGACACAACAGCAGGGACCAGTGGATGAACATACCTTCCACCCTCGCGAGTCATATCCGGAACAACGCCGAATACCTCTTGAACAGCTTTGGTGGCAGCTGAGAAGTTCCAGTGTTTGGGACTTGCCACCCACCATTTTCCGTCATGGATGAGTGACACCTCAGCGGTGTTCTTGCTCTTCAGCTTTGCGAATTCGGCGTTGATGTATTCAGTAACCAGTCTAGTTACATCTTCACTTTTCATGTTGGGCACTGTCCGAATAGAAAACTTCCCGTTAACCTTTGCGGGGATCACCGTTTTCGCGCCAGGCCCGTGGTATGCTCCTTCGACGCCGTGAATAGAAAGCGATGGATATCTCCATCGGCGCATCAGGGTCTTCTCCTTGCTAGAAAAGATCGAGGTTTCACTGCCGAGAGATTCATGGAAATCGTCCATGGAGTAACTAATGGCATCGTACAAAGCCTTCTCTTCTTCTTGCAGAGGAGCCACAAGTTCTGCAATACCTGGGATCAGGATGTTGCCTTCGGGGTCAACCAGGCGTGAAAGGAGCGTCACTAAATCGGTCATTGGCTCATGAGCTGTTCCGCCGAAGACTCCACTGTGCAAGTCCTGGCCGGGGCCAGACACTGTCAAGGCATAGTAGTTGCAGCCTCGAAGACCATAGGTCAGGCAGGGCTTCTCAGTTCCCAACCAATAGTTGTCGGAAATGCAGACGGCGTCTGCATCTTTGAAATACTTTTGGCCTTCTGCTTTCACAAATTCTTCCAAGCCCAGGGAGCCGTATTCCTCCATTCCTTCAAAGCAGCAAAGGAGGTTTACGGGGAAATCAATACCGGCCTTTTTGTGGGCCTCCATGGCATTGATCCATCCCAACACGGGTCCCTTGTCGTCAGTGCTGCCGCGTCCATACATTCTTCCCTTGTCATCGATTGTAAGGGTGAAAGGGTCCGTGCCCCATCCATCATCCTTGGTAGCAGGCTGGACGTCGTAATGTCCGTAGACTAGCACAGTCCGCTTGTTCTTATCATTGCCATAGCGGGCCAGAATGACTGGTGGGAGTTCAAGATGCTCTCTTCCAGGCTCCTTTCCCAGAGGGCGCACTTCTACTTCGGCACCGAGAGCTTCGAGCTCAGCGACAAGGAAATGGGCCATCTACCGCAACGCACAGGAGTATAAGCAAACGTCGCATCTAATTGTATTTATCCCATGGAACTTACCTTGACGACATCTTCTCTGCTCTCGTCCTGAGCAGAGATGGAAGGAATTGCAACTGCCTTTCGCAAACCTGTAACGTGTATTAGCGGGTGTAGCCCATTGCCTCTGTATAAGGATAGTCTGACGGTCAATGAAGGACTCTGCGAGGTTGTCAACCCTGAGACACAAGTCAGCTTCACAAATTCGAGTAATCACGGAAGGTTGGGACACCCACTGTTTGAAGTACGGCTCAAGTTGGGGTGCCATCTTTGCGTTGCTGATGTTGCCGTAATAAGACCTGACTTGAAAGCCAATTGAAGGAGTGATAGAGCTTCGAAAGGAGGCTCTTTTTAGGTGAGAGTGGTGAATCTGATATCTGGTACGAAAGGCGGGGGAATTGCACCGCTTGATAAAGCACCCACCCGAAAAGGCGAAACGAGTGAAAGAGGGGTTGGTGAGGGGCATCGGAGGGGTGGTGGCTAGAAGCGGCAAGCCAGGGCAAATCGAGTGTGCTGGATTACGGAATTGGGACGAAAAGAGATCCGTAGGATCGGAGTACTTTCTGCGCCGGCGGCAGGGTTTTCATTCGACATTCTTGACGGGGCTGTATCGCTTTGTAATTGAATACACACTGCAGCGCTTTTGGTGCGGAGTCTTCGTAACTTTGTGTAATCATCCGTAACGTCTCCGACGCTTCCAGCGCTTCCAGCGCTTATGACGGGTGCATTCCGCCTATGTTCAAAAGGCTTCCAGCGGGAACGTCGGCCCTAGAACTAAAGCGAGAAGATCATGTAAAAGCGGCGTGATTGACCGCCACTTCTGGTAAATGAAGTGGAGGCTACTACTAGAGCAACCGGCGCACTCAATGTGCTGCAAGGGCATAGTAAAGGAGTTGGCCATAGGTCTTTAGTCTGAAGTACATATTACATACATTCGTCTTGTGACTCCAGGCACAAGGAGCAAAGGAAATATTCAGATAAGCTCCTCCTGTGAAAATGCCCGGTGGAATACATATCATCGTCCCAAGCAATGGCCAGCAATACAAAGATTCAAGTTGGATGCGGAGGGGAGTGCGAAGTTTGACTACGATGGCCTTGGTGAATTTGAATATTTGAACAGTTTTCAAGTTCTCTGCGTCCTGATGCTGGTTTGTATGTCTAATCTCTCGAGTTTGCATAAATTACTCTGAACTTGTCAGATGAAGGATACCCGTTTACTAACGAAAAAGGAGTTCCAGTGACGTAACCGCAACGTTCAACTCCGTACCAAGGTTTATATATCGGTTTGCTTTGGATTCCCCATCGTACAAGTCTTAGGGCTGCTTACGGATGCCCAGGCTCTTTTAGCCGGTAAATAAGGGGGTCCAGGTCTACCGCGTTCACAGCTCTTTCAACCAATTCGTCGACTTCTTGTTTGTTTTCCGCAGCGAATCCAAAAATCACTGCGTTCGTGGTAGCCCGACTGCTGGTTGGTTCGGCGGGAGAAAGGTCTCGAACTTGTCTGTGGTTGAGAGCAAATAATAAATCATTGTCTCGAGTCCTCCAACCGCAGCTTCGCTGAAACAATTCTATTATTATTCAATCACATGGCCCTAGACTTTCAAAAAATTTTGAGCAGTTTTCGTTTCACGGAGTAGTGATTCAAAAGCGTTGGAAGCGTGGAAAATTGACATATAAATCCAATGAAAATTCAGCGATTCATATTTTTCAGTAGCAGCTTCGCTGAAATGAACACTGCTACACTTTCAAAAAAGGCTGAGCAGACGGACGAAGTGAGACCTTTCCCCTGAGACGGTGTGTCGACTCTGACTTCGCGGTTAACTTTCATTTTGAGGTTTCAATTTGACAAAATTCGGCTAGCTCCCCGTTTAACTTAACTTACGACACCAAAACAAGCTTTCTCACCGCAGAAACAAGCTTTCCTCGTCATGGCACGCGGTTCGTGAAACATGGGTACCACGCTGTACGGAAGACCGCAGTGATGTTTGAGCAATACGATCATCTCCGGCGAACCACGGAGTACTGTACTGTACAATCAACCCCGTCCTTGAAGCTGGCTCCCTTGGCTACTTGCATCGATCACACCACGCCTTTGGGAGCATACGTGGCTGAGACTTGGTGGAATGCTTGATACTGCATCGCTGCGAACATACGACACACATATGCATGCGGAGTAATATACGTTGTGTAGGGATTGTAGTGAATCCTGGCGATTGGTGGGCTGATGGAGGGGGCTCGCAGCTCTCCCCGCTTCACCGTCGCCCGTCGTCACTGCTAGAGACTTGCTGACAGGAATGAAAGCTCCATGACAGGCGACGGAACATGCCTGGCCAAAGGAATTGCAGTAATATAATACAGCATTGAATGATTAGGGCTCAAGATCCTGACTTACGGAGCTGATATTTCCCTGTTCGAGACCTCCATCCTTGCTGGTCCTCGTCATCGCCTATAAAAAGCAGGCTGCTTCAGGCTCTTATGTTCAAGCTGCTCTATCCTGACCATCCTCTTCTGCTCAATCTGAATCTTTCTTGAACATTTAGCCGGTGGCACTGAGATTAGACAAACAAATCAACCCTCACTCATTATCGACCTCATCAACATGGTTCACCTCGCCGCTGTCAGCAAGGACTCTGACACCCTCCCCATTCGCCTTCTAAAACGAGTCGACACAATCCCTCTCGAGGAGCCTCAAGAACATGACTTTTATTCCAGCGTCTACGGCTCGCGTTTCGCGGCCGAGGACCTGCCGGTGCACGAGATGCCGGAAAGAGAAATGCCTCGTGAAGTCGCGTATCGAATGATCAAGGACGAACTGAGCCTGGATGGCAATCCTATGCTCAAGTGCGTGGACATCCTCCCCTATGGTGTTATTTTTGAATGGCATATATCGCTGTTGGTATACACTAAACTGACTTTGTTTCTGCAGCTTAGCGAGCTTTGTCACAACCTACATGGTAAGCCTAGAATCGTTCCAGGTCGTGCCCCATTTGACATCTAGCTGATGTTGTGATGACAAAATTTAGGAAGAAGAAGCGGAAAAGCTCATGGCAGAATCGTTGAGCAAGAACTTTATCGACTATGAAGAATACCCTCAGTCCGCTGAAATCCAGAACCGCTGCGTCAATATGATTGCACGCCTATTCAACGCTCCCATGGGCGGTGACGCAGACCGTGCAATGGGAACCTCTTGCGTTGGTTCTTCGGAGGCTATCATGCTAGGTACCTTAGCGATGAAGAAGCGCTGGCAGAATAAGCGCAAGGCAGAGGGCAAGGATTGTTCACGGCCCAACATTGTCATGAGTAGTGCCGTGCAGGTCTGCTGGGAAAAGGCTGCCAGGTACTTTGAAATCGAAGAAAAGTTTGTCTATTGCACGACTGAAAGGTATATCATCGATCCCGAAGAGGCTGTTAGCCTCGTGGATGAGAACACCATTGGTATCTGTGCAATCCTTGGAACCACATACACAGGTCAGTATGAGGATATCAAAGCCATCAATGACTTGTTAATCGAAAAGGGTATCGACTGCCCAATCCATGTTGATGCCGCCAGTGGAGGATTTGTTGCACCATTTGTAAACCCTGCCCTTGAGTGGGATTTTAAATTGGAAAAGGTCGTTTCCATCAATGTATCAGGACACAAATATGGCCTGGTCAGTCACTTGAATACCGTTTGATTTAAGAAAACATGGCTGACGGTCCTTCTAGGTATATCCGGGTGTTGGTTGGATTGTCTGGCGCTCACCAGAATACCTCCCCAAGGAACTGGTCTTCAACATCAACTACCTCGGTGCAGACCAAGCAAGTTTCACTCTCAATTTTTCCAAGGGTGCATCCCAGGTGATCGGCCAGTACTATCAGATGATCCGCCTGGGTAAGCGTGGCTACCGCGCCATCATGGTCAATCTCACACGCACCGCAGATTATCTCGCAACGGTCCTGCGACAGTTGGGCCTTATTGTAATGAGTGATGGCAAAGGGCACGGTTTACCTCTCGTCGCGTTCCGCCTCAACCCCGACAACGAGGATATCATGTACGACGAGTTCGCCCTTGCTCATCAACTGCGCGAGCGTGGCTGGGTCGTGCCGGCCTACACCATGGCGCCGCATAGCGAGCAGTTGAAGCTCATGAGAATCGTTGTTCGGGAAGACTTTAGCAAAAGCCGCTGCGATGGCTTGCTGAACGACATTCGAATTGCTCTGCAGCAGTTGGGTGAGATGGACAAGAGAACGGTGGAAAAATACCAAGAGTAAGTCTCAATGTTCCTGATGAAGATCCTCAATGAGCTCCGCTAACCAGCGCTATATGCCTCTCAGGCATATTCGCCGCCATGTCACGAATTCCGGCAAGGCCACCCACAACCACCCCGAGTACAAGGACGAGGATCACTCCCTGCAGGGGAAAACTGGCAAAACTCATGCTGTCTGCTAGTTTCATAACATGATTGGACCGTTAGCTAGTTGAAATAGTTAGGGTTAATGCGAGTAGGATCCTCTCACGCAGGTCAATCCCATGATTCCTCTAAATCTGAGAAGGGCGAAATTTCAGTCCAGATGAATAAAATTATCAAGTTATTATATCAGCTACTGAAATGTGAGCGTGGCTCGATGCGATGAAGCCAGCAACGATTTTTCAGAAGGTGGGAGTAATAAACCCTCTTAAAGCGGCACTGGTCAGGTCCTGGTTTGGACCTGGTCAGCTTTCTCAACCTCAACCTCAACTCACCACAAACCACCACAACACTCCATATTGACTTCAAAGACACAGCGCAGCACACCCAGTTGCTTCTCTTATGCTTCTATTCTTGCAGATAGGAAGCTTCCACTTCACTCCTAGAACAACCATAACCACACAACAGATTTTACACTATCTGTTGTGCCGAACTCTTTCTGTCCTGCTTAGACATGGACGTGTCTGGAATGCAGGACGGAAAGAAGCGCGCTTCTTTCTCTGCTTCTCTCTTATCTTCTTCATAAAGCCCAGCGCCTAGTGAACCTTTTGTAAAGCACATTCCTGAACCTCTGTCTGGTCATGGCTAGCGATGTCGAGATAGCTCTAGCCTAAGGCCATTCTTGCCCTAACACTCGCACTTCGAGCAGTCCCGACACGATGTCAGGGGCAAACTGGGCTTCATATGCATATGAGTGCATCAGATATATGGCCTTGGTTGCAGAGAGGCTTCCCCCGCATAGGCTGGGTATATGAACAAACGCCCCGGTGCTTTTCTGTCAAACAGGTTAAATATGTCTTCGAACAATGCCCTTCGAGGCCAAAGCTCATGGAACAACCTTGAACTGTGCCCTTCTCCTGAGCCCAGCCCTTTGTTTGTGCACCACCTTGAGGTCTTTGCATGGCACTTTGGGCTTTATGGGCCGACATTGTCTTATATGGTCCATTGTTAAGACGCGTCTCAAAATAATGGCCCTCAAGTTCCTATTTCTTGAGCTATTTCAGTATCCTTACGACCCTCCGGAGTGGGCTCACTCTGAGGAACCTGCTTGCACTTCTGCATGTGAATCTTTGTGACCTTTGCATAGTGTTTCAGCTGCATTTTTCCTTGGCTTCTCGCGTTCTTTCTCACATCTGGTTTTTCTGACGACGCGTCGGGGTTCTTGTGGATAGAGTTGAGGTCCCTGATATGTCGTCTTCTGACGACCCCCCCTCGGAAGTGAATGAAAATTATCCCGATTTTGATTACAACAGGTTACAGGCGCCGCCAGAGGAGTGGGAGCTGTATGATATACCCGACAAGACCCATCTGAGGAACAGGGCTCTTGATCTTAAGACGTTCAAAAAACTGGTGAAACATCACACCTGGGGCTTCCATGTCGTTATTGGCGAACGTCGGACAAAAGAAAGGCTCCTGCAAGTGCTGAAAAGGATCATATTTAACCAGGCACCGAACCTTCGACCGACATGGCATGAATTCATTTCCCGAAACTGCGATGCCGGTCCCCGGCTTCTACGCAGAAGCTACAATGCGCTACAGATCAGTCGCGGTTATCCAAATGGAGTTCCTGGGGAATCGATATACTTTCAATCCCAATCTGCGATTCAACCGCAAATGGGCATTCCACCTGGTCTCCCATCGGCCCCTTTTACGCATTTGCCGAACCAGATCCAACCGCTAGGGCAGACTGGCTATTCCATTCTTCCCCAGGGTGGACCCCCGCTACCATCGAGACAGATGAACTTTCTTTCAGCTGGTGGACGCGACCAAAATCAAGGGTTTGAACCGGCGAGTGATCTTCGACCCCTTTTTCCAACATATGACCCTCAGCTACCGCCTGCAACAAACAACAGGGGGTTCCAGGGGCCAAACGTCGGTCATTCACATAACCTGGTGCCACATATAGAACGCTCCGTCCCAAGTCGCAATCAGACCTTGTCGGCAGCATCCTTTAGGTCTAACAGAGAACATTTTTCGACATCTGCTGCAGGCGAAATTTCTGAAACGATTGAACGGGCAGTAATGAGCTTCCCTTATAAACAGCTCCAACGGCATCCAGACGCATTTCGGCCGTCTCGCCCTGTCCCTCATGTTATCGCAACAACAAGTGCTCATCTCACCTTGAGTGTATCGAGCTTCGAGTCGTCCGTTTCCCATATTCGAGCAGCCATTTCCGGGGATATACCGGCGTTTCAATTCGATCCAAACGGGACTGGCTACCTCTACCGTGGTCGTGGCCCTATGTCGAGACATGATACGACGCCAGTGGACTGCGCGATCGTCGTCGGGAGACTTCTTGATGCTGGGTCCACTATAGCAGATCGGAAGGATGATATGAATTGGATATACCGTCTTTCGAGTGTGGAAAGATCTTTTCTCGGTGCTTTGAACGTGGATTGGGATGTGCTTGCAGATACAGAGAATTCGAATCGACGTGACGAGTTCCGGGGAATCTTGATGGATTGGATGGGCAGTAGAAACCTTGCCATAATTCCCGCAAACGTATGGGGCGTTTGCACTGAATCTTTCGGACAATTCCACGTCCAGTATACAGAGCAACTTCATCCATGCCCGTGCCAACGAGCCGCCCCCACGACTTCACCGCACACCGTGAATCTTGTAGCTCCCGATTTTCACGACAATGATGTCGGGGGCACCGACCTTACTGATCTGCTCGCACGGTTCTTCCAGCCTACACGATGGTTTGACTGTGCGCAATGCGAGAGCATTGACTCAAACCGGATCGAGAGAAATTTCGAAGAACTCCCTTGGCGGCTGGCGATTAGACCCGACCAACGAACCTTACTAAAATCGCATGCTTTACGAGTCATCACCGTCAACTATACGGACACCAACCGAACCCAGCAGCAAGCCACGTATCGCTGGCTGGGGGGGATATACTGCGTCCTCATGGGTCAGGAGTATCATTTTCGCGTATATTGGAATGACCATGAACGCGGTGAAACAGGCAATGGGACGATTCGGGTTTATGATGGTACGCAGATTTCCGGTGCCATTCTGGGGGGGTTGCAACCGCCAAAGAGTTCACAGAGAATACCCCATACTTGGTGGGTAGGAGGCGCTCCGCCGCTGCTCTTCTATGAGAAAGTGGTTAACCCGAACTCGGAAACATTGCGTGTTGCACGTATCTCTATTCAGGATATGGCGGAGACAGCAAGCAAGGGGCGGCTCATTTTAAAGCATCATAGGGGGTGGGCACCATCTAATCCTACAGCGAAGGGACTAGGCCAGGGCCGTTGTGGGCAGGAACAATCAGACGATAGAGGCGCGGCAGGGCAAGGAATATCAAGAACAGGATCCTATATTCCGTCGCCGTTGATGAATATACAGCTCCGGCCGGTGCAGTCTCCCCTGACTATGAGAACACCAAGTGACCAGTCTCGATTGCCGTATTCACTTGCGGTGCAACGACAGCCGCACATCCAAGAAAAAATGCAACAAGACCTGGCGTACCGTCAAAAGTTCAGTCATTACCCAGAGGCTGCAACGCCAGCAAACCAACGGTTACAACAAGGCGGTAGTGTCGACCAGTCTGGTTTTGTGACGAACACTCCATGTCCTGCGCCCGTTCCACACCGAGGAAATATCAATCGACAAAATACAGCTTCGGCCCGACAAACGAACAGTGGATATTCGGAAAACATGGCCGGACAACCCTCCACCACTCCAAGCCAAAACTTGACCAGTGCGGACTTTCTTACAGGCTTTGGGTGCGAACTTGACCTTCCGGACCTAGGTACCGTCACAGCAGCTTCGTACATGCCGTTGCCGGAAATGGGAATCCATGCTGGCGGCGTGTCTCATAAACCAAGCGGCTTTGGATCCTCGATAATGAGGGCGTCACAAGGAATGATGGGGCATAGTGTCGCGGGAGCTAGTTTTAATGAAGTGACCGAAAGGAGGCGAAATACAGGCCAAGTTGAAAGTCAAGGAGAGTCCTGGGCGGCCACGTTAGAGGGGATATTGCACAAAGACAACAACGACGAGCCACATGCCACGGGCGGCTTTATGCATTCTTTAAATGCGAGGGTTCATCACCTTCGAGAAAGTGAGCCATCA
This sequence comes from Chrysosporium keratinophilum, assembly GCA_029850275.1. NCBI lineage: Eukaryota > Fungi > Ascomycota > Eurotiomycetes > Onygenales > Onygenaceae > Chrysosporium > Chrysosporium keratinophilum. The sequence continues at coordinate 432,807 of JARBIX010000012.1, forward strand.
AGCATTGGTACTACTCCCGCACACACTGCCTCTCAACCGCAACTGCAACCGAAACAAAACATGCCCATGATAAATCGCGAATTGGAAGCATCGCCACCACCACCGGACCTTGACGAAACGGGAACATGGGCCTTTGACTTCGACGCCGCGAGCGCCGGCCTCGCGAATCCAATTCCCACGCCAACGGCACCAGCAGTTCCAGAGGTGGAAACAACAGCAGCTCCAGTGAATACTAGCTTCACAGGCTCGAATTTGTTTGGAGATATGTTTCAGAGTTATGCTGAGCACCATCCGGAACGAGCGTTGCAACATGGCGAAGCGTCAGAGGGCCATCAGGGTGTGCCGGCGGGATATTATGGAGAACCCACGCAGAGTGGCGGTGCGTCTGGTGGTGAGGGTTGTGTGAAACGGAAGAGAGGCCAGGATGGAGAGGATGGTCAGGAAGTGCAGAAGAAAACGAAACCGCGCTGAAGAGCCGACCTTGTTCTTTTCTTGTTAATTTGTCTGTTGGATTTGTTTTGTTCTGGTTGTATTTTATCTTCATCTTTCCCATTGTTTTAGAGAGTTCCTTTAGTCTGTGGTTATTTTTTGAGTGAATATTGGTAATTGTGCTGGAATAATTTTGAGAAGGTCCAGCCATGCAGTCTAATGAAGGGCTGTCCATCCGCGCACATCTTGACAGGAGGATCGACTCCCGCAGCAAGCAATGGTCACGATTCAGATTGACGGTAGATGGATCTGCTCCTCTCTCCGCAAAATACTGAAGAAACTCGAAATGTAGTCTGGTCCCTCATATCCATTACCTCCGACGACGCTATGGAGGATTGTGGGGCCAAAAGTATCTCGACATTTGACATTGGCCTCAGCTTCGACGAGTGCTTTGATGGCGTTTTCGTGACAGCACAACATGCAAGATAAAGGTAGAGGCGATGCTTCCCTTCCAGGAGACCGAGACGTCTACACCTCTCACAATAGGGAGTGGTAGCATTGATTCCCGTCGACAAAAGGCGACAGCCTCTAAAACGCTACAATTGTACTGTACCGTAACAAAAATTGATATCAGCCCTTTTGTCCAGGAGAAATTTGATCAGTTTGGTGTGAGAACTGTGAACTGCTATAAGTAATGGTGGATTTCATCTTCTCCGTTCAAGGTATCAGCCCGTAATCAAGAAGCATTTGAAGATTGGTATTGACCCGTTTCCAGCCGCGCAAACAAGTAAGTTAGGCCATCGTGATCTCGGGAGATCACATCAGCTCCAAGACTAACCAAACATTTGATCAAGACCGTATAACCATTCTTTAAGGCTAGGTGAAGTGCCGTAAGACCATGAGAGTCTATGGAGGTAAGGTCCGCGCCATGATTGAGGAGCAGTTCAATCACTCTGATATAACCAGCAAAGAATATATCTGCTTTCCGCCTGAACTCTGGATTGGGCCACTTGTCAGATCTGTGTCACTACTCATCAGGGCAATTTGTTGTTCCTTGCTCTTAGAGCATGTCTGGCTCCGTTGTTGAGAAGAGACTCAACGGCAAAGGCTTCTCCATGGAGTTCCGTGTAATGAAGCGGTCGCCTTTGACTCTCGCTCAGGCTCATTGACAGAGGCACTTTTGCTCGGAGAGTCCATGGCCACGGAAGCCATATAAATCAGACGCTATCAGAGCCAAAGACGTTAGGTTTAAAATTGAGGCTCTGTTGCCTGGTCGCTCATTCACTTATAGTCGAATCGCGAAGCGAAATATTCGTACCTTCAACAAAACTCCGGGTCTATTGTCGAGCAATTTAGCGGGTGTTATCCGTTGCCTTGACGCAAATGCCTTGGTCCCGAGATTGAGAAAATGATAATAGAACGCAAGATTCAAAGGCCAGCGGCCAGAAAGACCTCACCCCCTTCTCTATTTTCATGCTTCCATCGCCCCCGGCGCAATAGCCAAGATAATCACCAAGCTACTGACCATCAGGGCACCCGCGATAATCGCGATAATCGCCACGCTCCCTCGGCTCGCGGGGAACTTTCCGCGCACCACCCAGTACTGACCCTGAAAATATCGATGAAAGCCCAATACCAGCACCACAATCGCCACGCCAATAAAAGTAGCGCCGAGTGGCTTGCCCAGGCTCCGGAGCCGTCGACTTTCTTCAATGAAACCGATGGAGTTTACATGTGGAGCGTAGTTTACGGAGGAGGAAGAGGACGAAGAAGGGGGGGATTGTTGTCGGATGGCAGTGTTCAGACGGAAGAGTTGGGTTATGGCGATTCCGATGGATGCAAAGGCAAGAGAAGTACGCAGCCAGGCGAGGAATGTTCGTTCTGAAAAGAGAGATCATGCAATTAGTTTCGATCTGTCCATTCACACTATGATTTACAGGGAACGATGCGTTATATACCTAGTGCGAGATGGTCTCTCGCAACACTGCCTTTATTATCCAACTCCAGACTGCCATACTTGTCCAGAACCCGTTTATAGCACGGGTGGCCATCGCCAAAGGCCGAATGACTTGACATTGAACCGCTCGGCGATTGTGGACGTTGTTGCTGCTGCTGTTGGATGTCTTGCTGTTGACCACTACTCGAATGTATCGAGTAGTAGCTGGCCACATTCTCCGTAGACTGGTAGATGTGAGGAGGACTGCCCGCAACAATGGGCGCCCGTTCAAAGGGAGTGGATCGCCCTGAGGAAGAAGTAGAGTGTGACGAGAAACTACCCAAAGAAGACCTGCGGGAGCCGTGTAATGATGATCTCTGAGCCTGTGAAAACGTGCCTATCGTGCCATAGCTCTCTCGGGGAGCTCGGGGGGCTGCTCTGTCATCATGGGTATGGGGTTCACTCGTCGAGGTGAGAATAGGCTCGGCTGCCATGGTGGCCGATGTGGTTGTTCCTCGCCTCCTGTGAGAACCAAGGTACCAGCGAAAGCTGTGTGCTCCCCCGAGAAGTTAAGCTGGGAGAGATCTGTGGATATATAAAGATTAAAAATTATGTAGCATATCACTCGATTCTCATAATCGAAAAAGCAGACGCATAGGAAATGTTCATGAAGAAGTAAGACTCGAAAGCGTTGTCATGAAGGAAAAGCGCACCGGCATCGCCGCCTCGTGAATATCATGAATGCTGGCGTTGATCGTGATTTTAATGGGGTTGTACTCCGTATTAAGCTGTAATAGATTACAGTAACGTGCTGATTCTGGTGAGCAGGTCTTGTATCCCCTACGTCACACCCGCTACGATCTCCTCTTTGCTTGCCTCCAAGCCACGATATCTCACTCACTTGTATTCGCTTATATCATCGGACGCTGAGTCAGGACCGTACGGAGAACCGCAGGTTGTGCAGAGTGCAGCTTGCCGACGGCATCGCGAGACACGGCTGGAGATCAAACATCCACTGATCAATTACCTCGCTCGATACGATAGTTGAAGCAGAAAATAATAATAGTAATAACGCCCTTCAGTTTGAAAAAAGTTGATACAGCCAGGATCATGGTACCTGGTCCCAACTGCACGCCATTATCATCTTCTGCCAGGGACCCTCGTCAGCCGGTGTCGGCAGACCGTCTGGTCGATGAAGTCGAATTGCCTGAGAGCTAGCGGTATGCCGGCTACCTTGGGAGCTACATGTTGCCGGACAGCGACAGGGGTGAGCTACCTTGGGGGAATAGACAGTGCAACCCTTATCCGCTCATCCTCTCACTGCATCTTCAACGGTGTCGAGTGCCGGCGAAACAAGGACCGTCGTATTTAACTGACTCCCAAGTTCCTCCCCAATGAACACAGCTGATTACGGAAAAAAGAGGAGGCCGACCTTGCATTTACATTGGTCCTCATCCCTCCCACTCAATCAGACTGACAACTGACATCGTCGCTTGTTGAACAAATGAAAGCCTTCAACCGAACCGCTGTTCGCTTCCTCCAGCGCGGGATTAACTCCCACGTTCGCCAGCAATGCCTTGCCCAGAGATCCTGCAGCCGGTGGAACAGCAGCTCGACAGCCGCCCGGAATGTAACGAACTCCCCAGCCTCCGCCAGTTGGAAAACAGGTCAGATACTGATAATTGTTGCGGCCGCCATTGGCTCCGGATATGCCTTCGGGACGTACTCAAGTAATCGCAAGAGTGAAGCGGTGAATGGGCCAGAATATGCGACAGTGAAGGAAATGGAAAAGGTAGACGACTCAATCAACTCCCCATGAATTTGCTTGCTCTCCCCGGGTTGATTGTTGTGTACTGAATGTGAACCATTAGGCTATTGCGGAACTGAGACAACTTCTAGGCGAAGATGCTATTAGTACAGATGATGAGGACTTGCATCTACATGGCTACTCAGAGTGGTCGTCAGTCAATGCTGATCGACTACCGGTGGCCGTCGCCTATCCCAAAAATACAGAAGAAGTGTCTCGGATCGCAAAAGTATGCCATAGACTCCGCGTGCCCATGATTCCCTATTCTGGCGGTTCGAGTTTAGAGGGAAATTTTTCGGCGCCTCATGGGGGGATTAGCATCGATTTTATGCACATGGATAAAATTCTTCAGATGCACGAAGACGATCTGGATGTTGTTGTGCAGCCATCCATCCAGTGGATGGACCTAAATGGGCAAATTAAGAAAACTGGACTATTCTTTCCCATCGATCCTGGTCCATCGGCTAAAATTGGTGGCATGGTGGGCACGAATTGCAGCGGCACCAACGCTGTGCGTTACGGAGTTATGCGAGATTGGGTGCTTAATTTGACTGTAGTTCTTGCAGACGGTCGAGTCATCAAGACGAGGCGACGTCCACGCAAGAGCTCTGCTGGCTATAACTTAACAGGGATGTTTGTGGGCTCAGAGGGTACATTGGGAATCGTGACAGAAATTGCCCTGAAACTGGCTGTTATTCCTGAACAGACAAGGGTCGGCATCGCTACGTTTGACACCGTCCGCGACGCTGCCAGTGCAGCGATGAAAGTTATGCGAAAAGGTGTTCCCATCCAATGTATGGAAATTCTCGACGAGGTTCAGATAAGCATTATCAATAAAGCTGGTGGGACCAACAGAGTATGGAAAGAAACCCCAACCCTTTTCTTCAAATTCTCTGGTACCAAGTCTGGTGTTCAAGAGAGTATAAGCATCACAAAGGGCATCGCAAAAGAGTCAAAGGGTACATCTTTTGAATTCGCCAAGAACGATAAAGAGGGCGAGGATCTCTGGTCTGCGCGGAAGCAGACCCTTTGGAGCATGCTTGCCTTGAGGAAAGACGGTGGGAAGGATGTTTGGTCTACAGATGTTGCGGTTCCTCTCTCAAGGTTACCGGACATCATCGGTAAGTACCCGAAATTCAAGACTTAATCTAAACCTTCAATGAACTAACAGACTGTATAGAGCTATCCAAGAAGGATTTGGATGACCTTGGAATGTTTGCTAGTCTCGTTGGTCATGTCGGTGATGGTAACTTCCACGAAGGCATCATGTACGATAGAAACAATCCTGAACAACGTGCGAAAGTCGAAAAGGTCGTTTATGATATGGTAGACCGTGCCATTGAGATGGAAGGGTCCTGCACGGTAACCCATCCCTTGAACCCCATCTATCAAACTCGAATCATTAAGAAGCTGATCATGTGGATTATCCAGGGAGAACATGGCATTGGAATGGGTAAAATGGCGTCCCTCGTGAAAGAGCTAGGTCCGGACACCATCGACGTTATGCGAAGCGTCAAGCGGGCTCTCGATCCACATTGGTTGCTTAACCCTGGCAAAATATTTCACGCAAGATGACAGGAGTGACCTGGTTATGACTCACCTATGTATTTTAGTATTCAATGAGCGTACGGAGCATCAACAAGGAAGAAGGTATCAGTGGATCAGCAGAATGAAATATTCGACGCATATTACAGATATCAAGAATGAAACTGAAGAGGAACTGAATAAGAATGAAAAGAAATATCTTCTCCGCTACACTGACGTCAGCGGAGTATTGCCATTAACACATGTGATCCTGGACAATGGTCTATTGATGGATAGGTAACTTAACTTGCTGCAGCCGCTGCCGTTCAGATGGGGCAAGCAGCGCGCTTCTGGGTGGTATATAACTAGCGCAGGTAACGCAGTTTTAGGTGCGAAACAGCCCTACGTCGAATAATCCTCGCTGCAATCGTTGTTTGTGTCTGAGATCATTGACGCCCTACTCTTTTGAAAAATCCAGGAGCGTGTAATTGAATGATACTAGATTCATCGCGAATCTGGTATTGCAGAATTTAAGGCACTGATTTATTATACGCTTCTAACGCGAATCGCCCCATCGTGGAACGGAAACTGCTCAGATTGGTTTGAAAGTCCGTGTGATTGGATGATAATAGATTCATTTCAGCGGAGCTGCTAGTTGTGCCCGACTCGATAGCGGCGGCCCTGCGTATAGGTACTGTTTCTGCGCCTGTTCCCTTGCTAGTGCCTCCGGCTCAACTGCACCCCAGCTCAACCGTAGAAGGTCATTTTTGTAATATATCTTCCACTCCCTTCACAACCAGATTTGAGACGGCATCTGGACCAGGAACCTGCCTTTCAGCCGCCGACTGTAGTGCCTTTCTGATCTCTCTTCCGCTATTGGAGGCCATGGAACTGGGTTTGGTAACTGTTTCCTTTGGTGTTGTCCATTTCAATTGAGAAGCTCAAGCTTCCTAATATCCAGGTCTGATTCCCTAGATTACCCCCTTCAGTAAGGGCGAAGTGTAGGGACAGTCATTCCCTTTGCTTTTGGCCCACCTGGCAAACTTCCACAAGCCTTCCGTTGATTTGGATGCTTCTTGAACTCGATCCCGTTGGTTTTGCCTTATGAGCTTTCGTATGATGCGGCTCTTGCGGTTTCGTGCTTGCCTATATTTCTCCCAGGCCTCTTCAATTTGTACTTGTTGGTGAACCCTTCTTAGGCGTCTTGTCTGCACCTGCGCTTCTTTAGTCTCGGACGTCCAGCCTGGAATAGACCTTGGGCTGGTTATGAGTTCCGAATAATTGCGTCATGTACTGTACCATACTTGGTAGTCTCAACTTGTTCGTCACTCTCCTGGGCGCTCCTCGGTTCTGGCCGGTATTGGATTCTTTGAGTTGAATTTCTCTTAAAGTTCCTTTTTTTTCAGTCCGTGCCAAACCCGTCGCTTTTTGAAGGGAGGAGCCGCCATTTCGAGGTTCAGTATTGTTGCTAGAAGTAAGTGGTCTGAGCCGTGATCTGCCTCTCTCCCCGCCAGTTCGCAACTTTTACTCGATTTAGCAAGCCAGCTTTTCCAAACACCAGGTTAATTGTGTTTAGTCTTCCCCTTTCTTGTCTTGCACTTGTCTCGGTTGGAAGAAGAAGTTCCAGTTAATAATCGGTATTTAGCTCAAGCAGCTCCTTTGCTCTTTATGATGTCTCGTTGGCCTGATGGGCACCCCACATCGAGGTGTAGATTGAACCCCAAACCTATACGCTCGTCTGGTCGCACGGATTCCAGAGTGTTCCGCATATCCGGAAGCATTCCCTCCATCAGAGCGGCCCCTGAGGCTCGGATTGGATTGTATACGTTGTGTATATGAATTCGCCATTCCTGGGACGTCTCTGATCTTAATTGAGGGCGTGACGAGATTTGGTATATGGTGTGTGTATGTCCAAGTCTCCTGCAATCGTTTTGTTGATGAAAAGGCATACTCTGGTCTCGCTGTTTTTCTGATATATCAGCTCGAATCTATCCTTACCTGGGTGGTATGTCGTCTATTGGATCTTGTTTCTCTATGGCCCCTGGAGGATAATGACGTCGACGCTCTATGTCTGTTCGTTCGCAAGTAAAGATGCCATTACTCGTCCTTGAGACTTGTTGACGTACTGTGATAGTGAAAAATGGATGAGGCTTCCCTACTCATCTATAGAGAATACTATCGGTATCGAGTCCTGTAAAGGTGTAGGGTGTAAGGTGTTCGAAGCCTTCATAGAGTTGTTGTGCTCGGCCGCTTTTCTCGTTTGAATGACGACTGCTCTGTTGGTGTCAAGGCTCAAGTTCCTGAAGGATCTGACGTGATGCTCCCCTTTCGCCCTCCTTTTAAACTTCCACTCTCATGCTTTTTTCTCGGCAATCGTTCTCACTTCTGGCTGAGCCCTGATGGTGCGTTTGGCGTTGGCACCAGTTTTACCTCTCGTGGCCCCGTGGCCTATTTTTTCCTTTCAAAATGAAATTCACGGGCATGGTACTGCCCTTGTATTTCGTTGCCGCTTCCTGATGTGTGGCCGGTAATATGGTTCGTTTTTGTTCATCAATGTTGGCGAGACTTTCCTTGCGATGGTCACGGGTAGAAAAGTGAGCTCCAAGTTGTCAGAGTTGGTACTCCGTCTGCTGCTAAGCCGTTCTGATGCCCTAGAATATTCAGGTTCAGAACTCGCTTTTCCCACACACTTACACGTGATGCTGTCGGTGTATTTGATTAAGTTAGTCAGCACCCTTTGTCAACATTAGGCTTCCGGGCTCGCACATCGGGCCGCCATTCCTTTTGGTTTCGGAAGCTGTTCCTTTTCAGGGCACTAGCTGTGCTGTGCCCTGTCGAGGGACTCTCGTCTAAAAAGAGAGGAGAGAAGAGACATGAAGGAAGGCTAGGACCAAGTTGTGATGCCCTGATCTGTGTGGCATGGGCCGGTTGAAGCAGTGTCGGGCATTGGCCAGTTGATTCCCTGTCTGCATCTGCATGCATGCATGCAACCAAGGCCACGATTACTCCAGTCCCCGGTTTCAAACATCGTTGCGAGGCAGAAGAATTTCGTATGGATGCCATCTCTGCCCCTCTTAGGCGCTTATGCCTGGTCGTTTGCTGCTGGCTCTCGCAGTGCTTCTCCCTCTACGAGGCGGGAATTTCTTCGACAGGAGGCCGAGCTGGGGCAGATTTACAGTACCTAAGTTCTGGTTTTCATCCCAAGTTTGGCTGCTCCTGAAGGGTCTCTCGCCGCATTGACAATGACATCAAGTCAAGATCCGAATCTCATCTTGACACTGAAATCATCCGTCAAATTCGTCCAAGATGCGCTGAAGCTGTCCCACAACAGTGAACGATATGTTCCCCCGATCGAAGTGGAAATTGAGAGTCGGGAGACCACGCCAGATCCAATGTTTGCCCAAATACCCAGTGATCCTCAGCTCCAGTTGACCTTTGACAAGCCGCCAAAAGATATTACTCAAGGGTTCGCGTTTGGCTCCGATAGGAAGCGCTGCGACGTCTTGCTGTCAGAGAAGAGTCGTCAAGGAAGGATAAGTGGAATCCATTTTTATATCACATTCGATAGTGAAGGGCGCATTATCCTGAAAGACGTATCCCGGAACGGAACTGCAGTTAGTTTCGGCGACTGGGGAAGACAGTACAAGCGATATAATTTCACATGGATCCTTGAGCTCAATAATGTGCGCAACAGCGGCACGAAGATTACTGTACATCTTCCTTGCTGCTTCACTCTAGATATTATACTAGAGATACACTCTTCTTGCGAGTCCCAGTACCGAACGAATGTCGCATCATATATGAAACGACGTGCCGATACGATCCTTGAATCAGGCAGACTAAATGTGCAAAACGAGAGTCTAATCCAGCCGCATTCTTCCAGACAAACGCTTTATTTTCCAGGCAGGTTGCTTGGCAACGGCGGATATGGACAGGTCCTTCTGATTACAGATGTAAGCACCGGGATCCAATATGCAGCAAAGGAGCTGAACAAGGTGTCGATGACCGACAAAATGGAAGAGGAAGCTGAGAACGCTAAGAGGATTACCGGCTTCGAAAAAGAAATAGAAATCATGAGAAATACATCACATGTGGGGGCTGTTTTCCGTTCCCTTGATGAACTACTCTCTTACATATCTCCTAGAGCCATATTGTCAAGTTCGTGGATTCGATGAACGACCCTCGACCGGAATTAATTATGGAGTACCTCCCTTTGGGAAACCTGGAAGCTCAGCACCGCAAAGATCCTATCATTCCGCCCGAAGTTCGAAAGCTTCTGCTCCAGATAGCCGACGCCCTTGAGTATCTTCATTCTAGGGGCATCACGCATCGGGATATTAAACCTCAAAATATCCTGGTCCAGGGACGAAAGGCCTCCTTCCATATCAAGCTCAGCGATTTCGGAATATCCAAAGATATGGTTTCCCTTAAAACAGAATGCGGAACCCCTGCATATCTTCCTCCGGATATCCAAGGGGTCCACGAAAGACGGACGAGGGAACAGGATCCAGGAAAACGTCAAAAGATACGATATGATAACAAAGTCGATATCTGGTCTTTCGGGCTTGTCCTCTTGCAGTACACACATGGCCTCCCAGGATTCAGTAACTTGTACGCGAATTGGTATCGACGTATATCAAGGGCCGTTAAGTGCTTCCTTAGAAGTCGACCTCAAAGCCAGTTTTACTCCCTCGTGGCCAGGATGCTGCAGGAATGCGCTTCTAACAGGCCCTCGGCAGCCGACTGCTTCCAGGAGGCACTCTCCATAAATCGAATGCAGGAAGACGTTTATCTCGACCGGAAAGCCTGTACTTGCGCAAGGCCGTTACGGAAGCTTCCCGTCCAGGACGATGCCTCGGAATTCCCCGAGACGCCCACGGAGATTTTGCCAACTCAAGACCGCTTCCCTAACCCCAGAAAACGACGGCTGTCGTCTCTTGCGCGGGATCGGGAGCGGGTGAAATGTCCACGGAATCTTAGAGACATGTTGGCTCGAAAGTTAGAGGAACTGAAGCGCCGAGGTATCCTTGGTGAAGATGACCGGAACAGCGATGATTTCGCTCCTTCCATCAATATGTTATGCGACAAGCTCTCAAACGTGGAGGTGGTTCAAATTGATTTCAAAATTATTGGGCCTGGCGAGGTTGCGATTATTGCTACACGTTCAAACGACGACAACGAACTAATACTGGCTCATTTGACTTCTTCAGGCCCAAGACTCACCCGTATGGACGTGCTGCTCAAAATGTTGCTGCACAGTTTTGAGCCCCAAGTTGCGCGCGCCAGCTTGTCCTTAGCAGCTGGTGTGCCGATGTCCTCCATCCAGTACGAGGGTGAAGGATTGATTGAGGATGGCGGTGGACAAACATCTCCTGGTATCGTTAAGGCCACGGCAGGCTTGGTTATGCCTCAAGGCGTCCAGTCGGGGAGTGATGCAGCATTCCCTACGAAAATCACGACCGCCAAATCTTCATTATTGAATGAGGAAAGCCCAGAGTTCCGGGGCGTGACGTACCCAGATGAATTGAAGGATATTTCGAGCACCACAGGATGTTGCATCCCCTCATCGAGCACGAGGTACGTGACTTGGTGTTCTGACAACCTGGTAACATGATTGCTGATATTCAGGTGCAGCGAAAACATCGTGCGGTGAATATATAGCAGACGGAGACGTTGAAAATTCGTGATATATATATAGGAGTTGCTCGCTTGATGATAGACAAGTGTTGATGATAGCGACCGGGTCCTGGTGCTGAGTCCCATTCTAAAGTTTTGGGTATTGTTTCAATGACTCTTTACGAAGCGATGGCATAAAGATTGTTTGGTTTTGATAGATTACACATTGTTCGATGAAATCTCTGCATTGACGGACTATTTTGGTGACTGTTCTGGAGTCTGATTTTCTCTTTGTTTTCGCCCCCGTCGAATTGCGATTTACATAGTTACATATCCACTGCCAGGGCTGTGATCGTTAGTATTTGCCCACGAGTACCCCGTTCGACGTTACGTTCAACACCCCTCTGACAATGATGGAGTTAATGTACATGCATCTCAGCAGGAGTTGAGTTACATTTTTCTGTGGCCAACATATGGAATTGGAATGAGTACATATACTCCGGGGTTCTGATTACTACCATTCTATAATCCTGGATTGTCTGCCCAGCAGCTGAAAAGAATGTTGTATTCTGGCGTTCATTGATGATGGACAATGATCTCGGTTGTTCTACTGGTGGTGCAACGCTGCCAGGGTGCCTATCCCTTTGGTTAGTCCAGCCTGGCAAGCAGGAAGTCCGCAAGCAACAATTGTTATGCATCAGCCCTATGCCGGTGAGCCCGGTGACCGACTGCTATATTATATGCATGTCATTCCTCGCCCTAAGATACGACGCCCGTCATCAGCAGTGAGTACTCCGTAGGGCTTGCGGTTAACTATCATTTTTGCTTTCCCACGGTATCATTATCTGGACCTGAAAGGGGGAAAGTTCTCCTTTTCTGGAAACCCCCTATTCTACTTTTCTTGATGCAAGGTCCGAATTGCGCACTCTGGACATGGAATCCCTGGTAAAGAATGTTTCAACAAACACCAGGGTTGCTGGTCTTTGTTAAACGCACCACAGACTTGTATTTAGGGTTTTGTACCGAGGTTTCATGGTCGGGCCTCTTTCTAGATTACCTCCTCTTCACTCTTTGTCCAGATCTCGAGATGCAGCTTGCGTGGCTCGCCCGACTGAACGTCGCGTCGCGTCGTCGCGGATCAACGAGGAAGCTGAAATCAGACGTGTCGCTAAAGTCGATATCTGGTGCATTCAATTAATAAGATTCACTTTCGAAACAGGGCCTCAAAATCCGATCACATAAGAGGAAACTTGTTTTTGGCTTTCAGACGGTGCATTCTGCGTTTCGACGCACAAGCCTCGCAATATCATATTCTGCCTTTTGTACCCCGGAATGGTGTCCGAGAAGCCAGATCTCGAGCCCTCGAAGGAAGGGCTGAAACGATCGATCGCTTTGATCCTTTGGCTGGGGTAAACTCGGTGTGCAGAATTAGTGGTGTTCAAACTGACCAGGTCATCGTTGTCAACCAGGAGTCACTCCCATGTGAAGCACAGGGTGGAAGGCTTCGAAGGTAACGACGTTGAAGGTGGGCGTTGAAGTTGGGCGTTGAAGATGGACGTTGAAGATGGACGTTTTACAGCAAACGTCGAAAGGTCGTGACGCGACAACGACATATTTTCCCACACGCGGTTCAAGAAGTAGAATGCGGCGATAGATCAGCGTCAGCATTTCTGTGTTTGCGTGGAGCAACACTGTGCCAAGGCGCCAAAACTTTTAACTCACATCGCATTGCATGTGCGGGAGTACGGAACATTTTCGACACAGTCTTGCGGTCAGAGCTCGACTCGTGCAGCAGCTTTGGCTTCTCGAAGGGAGCTTTGAAAGCATGGCTCTCACATTCCAATTTTCGCTGCCATTACTCTTCCAAAGTCAACACACGGAGTAACTACACGTTGGAGATCAACCAACAAACACTCAATTTATACGCGTTGCACCTTGTTCTCCGTACGGAGAGTATCCCCTAGTTACCCCGTATTGTAACCCCTTGGAAACGGGGTCCCACTCCGTCACATTCAAGCTGTGAACGGCGTCGCCACAAACCCAACGTTCCAGCACACATTGGACGAGTGGGAGACGGCCGCGAAATGAAAACAGCACGCTAAGGGCGAGGTATCTGATCTCGCTGCGGTCTGGGCATCCGGGGAGCAAGGACGCGAGCTCCCAGCACTCTGGCTTCGAGGGCGTTGTCCGTTCAGCCGTTGAACGGTTTCCAGTACGGTATTATATACGGTACAGTGTTGGAGAATTACATACAAGATTTCGGGAGGGGCTTTGCGTTCCCGCTGCGAAATCGTCGAATGGACTGCGTCGTGAACAGTGAGCTCCATGCACTGAGCACATTCCTTCACGATATATACGAGCAGAAGCTGCCCGTTGTAATCGCAACTGGACGGTGTCAACAGAAAAGAGAAATTGCTGCATTCACTGGCTCAAGGATCCGGGTGACTTGCGCAGCGAACCCTGGTCCAGCGTTCCCCTCCCATACTTCCGGGCCGCTAAAGCATGTGTGTTGACGGTGGGTAAAGTCGATCGAGCCCGTTTGGCCCTCGAAACGTAAAATACAGAGTACCTGCGCTCGGAGCTATTTAACATGATCAGCGCGGTTGTGTTCACAGCAGCAACCAGTCACTGGCAATCGCTACCGCACGAAGTACTTTTGGGGCGGGATCTATGGTACTGGCTTGTATTTGGTACGAGAGAATTACCGACAAGCCCTCGCAGCCCCTGAGACTAGCTTGCCCACTGCGATGAAAAAACAAAAGCGGGCGACGCCAGACCGAAAGTCTTGCCAGCCAGCACCGCTCGACTCAACTGAGGAGTGAATTCCTAATGTTTCTCCCATGAAATTCATCGTGTTGATATCAGCTTGGAATCATGAGGTATCACTGACATCTCCCTCTCTGAACGGATCACCATACGAAGAGGGTTGTTCCTTGTTCAATTGTCGCTGTCACGCTGGATGACGAAGTTCTGGCGGGTCCCGTTTTCAATTGCTAAAAGTTTGGCTCACTCGAGCTCGAGAGCTCCCTGACCAGCTCCATTGTCGCACTCCATGCGACGAATTGATCGCATTTTCTCTCCGTTTCGACGCAAAGAAACCGAATATAGATCAATTGTGCTTACGAGGACTCGATGTAAGTCTCGCAGCCGCAACCGGTCCCTCCTTTTCAATCTCCCTGCTACCCTCCGCCATCCCTGCTTTCGATATGCATAACGCTCTCTGTTATGCCTTTAATCTCGACATTTCAACTTCCGTGCTCCTCGAAGCTGTCCTGGCTGACGGGGATTGAGCTCTTCCTTTCTTTATGCACCTCGACCTTCTCAAAATAATCTTAATCTCGAGCTTGTCAGCCCATCTGTTTGTTTGCCGTCGTGTGTTTCTACCCCTCTTGGATTGACCATGAATCGCGAGACTGATCTGTTCTTTCGTCCCAACAGCCATTAGCAGACAATCCTGTATAATCCGTGTGAATAACACGCAGGGGTGCGTTCTCGCTTTGTCCCATGACCTCCTTCGCGTACACCTCCCTGGACCTCCTGAGCCAGAGCCTGTTTGGTCCCATCAACACCACTAATTTGCGTGTTTCCAGCAGCCCTATCACGAATAACACATTTTTTGACTCATCGGAATTTCCCCAGGATCTGTTGCCAACTCCAGATTTCGGACGTATACACGGGTTGTGTCGACCAATTCAAAGGAACGTTCCTTTTTGAACCAAGTTTGCCCATCGCCACGCTGTCAACCTCAAAGGACACGCTGGGGGGCCTCTGCGATGCCCTCTTGACCGTGTCACGCGTTACCTATTACCATACTTAACCGGACAACGGAGCATGAACAGCTCCTGACATCAATATGGCTACTGACTGGGAAACCGAGCATGGCTACCTCACGCAGGACCCATCCAGCCCGTCCGATTCCTTCTATAAAACCCCTCCCGCGTCGATGTCACGACATTCGTTGCATCGAAGAGACTCCTCGCGGGGCCCATCTTCATCGCCTCCTCCGTTCACAACAGCCCCTCGACTGGATATAGACTCACGGAACAACGTCCATTTGGCAAACGACGAGAGTATATCCCCGTTAGATCCTCGACGATTCACTCCCACACTGCACGCGTCACTCGTATCGGAGATATTATCGTTGCGTCGTGATTTGGAAAATAAGACCAAAGAAATCGACACGCTTGAGTCGAGTTTAGAAACTGCAAGGGCAGAAGGAGAATCCCTACAGGATGTCGTTTCCAAAAGTGCCCAGGAGACTCGATCGCTAAAACGTCAATTGCAGTTGTTAGAGGGAGGCTCCAACTCTGCTATCGCGGAATTATCAAATGAAAGGGATGAAGCTCTGGAAGGTATATCGGATGTTCGAAGAAGACTAGAGGTATCACAGAAAAAAGTTCAGTCGCAAGAGGCACAGATCGAGCAAACCCAGACGTTATGGAACCAAGATAAGCAAAGATGGGACGAAGAACGCCGCAATCTCGAAAGAAAGGTCCACGTAGTGGAAGGGCGCTTGAAACTAGTCCTTAGCGAAGTTGCTGCTGCTGAGGCTCTCAATGCAGACCAGAGAGCAGATGAGGAAGCTTTCGAGGACAACGAACGGGATGGAGCTATAACTCGCATGAGCGAAACAAGTGTCGAATCGGATAACTCTAGTGCTAGGCGCAGAAGAAGCACCGTCAGCATTGGCAACGATCGGGCCGTTCGAAACTTCCGGTACTCCGTCATGAGCCAAATCAATGGCCACGCAAAATCCGGTGCTCTAAACCTTGCAGACGAATTGGCATTTGATGAAGAAGGCGAAGAAGGGTATACTGAGGATGAGCGTCCAGAATCACGCGCGACTCTTCCGGAGGAAAGGTATGCACCGAATCAAACAAATCCACTGGACTTGAAAGCGCGGCGGATATTGGGTCTGTCTGTTGACAGCCCGGATAGGCTTGCTCCAAAGTATTTCGAAGTGAACAACGACGACAATGATGCCAAAACGATCTCAAACCAAGTCAGGTTTGAATATCGGGACATGGGGATCCAGTATACTCCACCACCATCCCCTAAACTTGTTCCTGAGAGTACCAGTCCTTCCTTTCAGTCATGTGGCACACAAACTGAAGAAATTGACGACCCAAAAGATGGTGAATCGAATACAAAAGAAATGCGAAATGATTATGAGACGAGCGACAGCGGCACCATCACAGCTTCCGTTGCGATGACAACCACTTCATGCCAAACAACGGATGACCTTCTCATCGAACTAAAGGGCCAGACTGAAACTTCTGCCCAGGACGTTCCAACTCCGACAGAAGCGATTTCCGCGGGTACCCAAACTGATGAGGTTAGAACTGAGCAAGCTGTGCAGCTCCGTTTGCCCATGCCGATTCCAATGATCTCGATCCACCCTCCTGGATCAAATCCCTCGTCACCAAGAAACAGTGTAGTCTTACCACCACAAACGAAATCTGCAGCCTCCCAAACCGATTCACAGTTGACCGCGAATACTTGCTCGTCTGCAATGCAGACAGAAGAAATTCGGGTGGACAAGCGTTCTTTAAATCTTACAACCGGGTTGTTGCCATCCGCAATGCCTGACAAGCCTCTGAGCCCTGATATCGAAATACCATCTGATTTGCCCATGCCGCCTTATTGCCCTCCGCCTCCAAAATCTCCTCGACGGAGACTTCGTAACCCTCCTCCAGTTGAAAGTCCCCCCAGGTTCGCCAAGGCGAGCCACCTTGACACCTATCAGGCATATCCCGGCAACAATGACAACGGGCCCCTTACTGGAGACGAGCAGACCGATATTCGTCGACCATTCAGATCCAGCAGCCTATTTGCTGGTTTCGAGGACTTGAGTGATGAGGAACCACAGCGAAAGCGACCAGACATCTTCGGTGACGATGACTTTTTGAATCGACCCATGGCGTCTTACACTTTGAAATCTGGAAAATTGGTTTCCAAAAGCAAGGCCGCCGCTCTCGAAGATGATCCTTTGAGGGAAGATGATGTACGGTATTCTCCCAAACAATCCAATGGTCGCGAAACGACACTCCAGCGTTCCACTGCGCGAAGCAAATCGAACGCAAAACGGCCAAGGGCCCAGTTGAAACAGGTTTCCGCGTTCAAAGAACCGGACATGCGACGAACTGCAATGATTTCCAGCTCTACAGCTGCTCACCAGATTTTCCGTCCGCGTAGCCCTAGCGCTCCTAGTATTGGTAGCTCTAGTACTCAGAATACTGCTCAGCCACCGTTTCCAGTGCCTGTACGGTTCAGCTCTCGCAAACCAAGAGGTGGCAGTGACGGCGCTCAGAGTCCAACTCCGCATAGTAATGGCAGTAAGCCGGATCGTATGGGAGATGGATTCCTTCGGAAATCTCGATCTGCCGCCGTTGTCCCTCGCATGCAGCTCAATGGCTCCAATCCTCAATCTCCTCCGACACTTTCGCCTTCGTCAGCTGCTCCCGACAGTCCATTATACCCGCCTATGCCACTGGATGAGATAACCGCCCCTCGAAGCAAGCGAGAGTTGCAGAAACGCACTAGTCGCCAACCGTATTCGAGAGCTCCCTCTCACTCTAGAAAAGAATCCACTGCGACGACAACGGTACAACCGACGAGTGTCGTTGATGCCATTGCGCAGACCATGGTAGGCGAGTGGATGTGGAAATACGTCCGCAGACGAAAGTCGTTTGGCATGACAGAAGCTCCAAAGGAAGGATGGGAGGCTGGAAAGAGTGTCGAGGAAGCGGCGGCCGCGAACACCGGTGTCAGGCACAAGAGATGGGTATGGTTGGCGCCATATGAACGGGCCATCATGTGGAGCAGCAAGCAGCCCACGAGCGGCCCGGCGTTGCTGGGCAAGAGTGGTAGAAAACGTAAGTGTCCACGGCGTCCGGCTGACGATATCTTCCAAGCTGTGACTTTTTGCGTGCTAACTTTTCAAAAGTTATCATTCAATCCGTACTCGACGTGAAAGACGAGAATCCAATGCCCAAGGGCGCCAGCCCGCATAACCAGTTCAACCGTTCGATATTGATTCTGACTCCTCAAAGAGCGTTGAAGTTCACTGCCTTGACGTTAGAACGCCACTACATCTGGCTGACCGCTCTCTCTTTCCTCAGCCATTCGTCAATGGCGATGAACGAGCTTGCCGCGTTGCCTCCCGTCCCCCAAGAGGAATATACTCCCCGACAGTCCACCGCAACTCTCCGCCGTAACCCCATCCGCGACTCGATAAGAGTCGCCAAAGGCAAAACTCGCTCGAATGGCAAATCCAAACGGCCATTCGCAGTACAGCCAGCAGTCGTACCAGAAGTACCGCTCATCGAAGGCTACGGCGACGATCCCACCGGCGACGCAGCTGACCCTCCATACGTCCCACGGTTTTCATCCCATACCAGGAAACGTAGCAACACCGCGCCGCGGCCGGTGCCCGGTGCATTCCGCAGCTTCTCTAACAACAACGCAACAACATCATCCACCTATAGCACCACAACCGCCGGTTCGTCCGATCTCCAATCTCCCTCCTCAATAGGCAACGCCGGTCTTCACAGCGGGCAAAGCAGTTTCAGCCATCGAACGTCAGAAGCCAGTGGTCCCATCAGTGCTGCGGGGATGGGCAACTTTTTCGACGCCGTCGGCACCGTGAGGATGGCAGCGTTTGTCGACCGGTCTGAGAAATCTCGTCAGCGAGGGTATCGGAGCAGGCATGTCGGCAAGAAGAGGGATTTTGGGCAATGGCCACAGAGTCCGGATACTGACTTTCCTCGATCTGATGATGGAAGTGACATATTCTTCCGTCATGATGACCCGTTTAGGGGGTTTTGAGGGACTTGATGTCCTTTTATCTCATGATTGAAACATACTTGTTGAAATTTTTGCACACTTCTTGATCTCATCAAAAAAGCCTCAATAGACTTTCCGTATCAGGCTCGGGAGCAAACTTCTTTTTTTTCCTGTTCTTCGTTTGCTGATATCATTTTCGGCATCTCGACGATATCCATGCCTTCTCGTGACATGGGAATACTTTGCTTGATTGATTATCAATTGAGCCCGCTTGTATGTATATCTAGCGTTTTGACACATGTCCCTTCCTCGCTCCTGTTCTTATACTTTGGTTGACAGGATTTTTTCCTTTGGCGATTGTACACTTTGGTCGGCTTGGTGGCTTTTGGTTGATCTTTATTTCCCCTGGGACGGCCGGCGTATGCGAACTGCGCTGATACATCCTGTTTCGGGGTCACTTTTACTTGGTTCACTGGCCGTCTACACATTGAACTTTGGCTTGTATTATTGTACTTTTAACTTCACTTTGCAGCAGAATGACGCGGATACCCGCCTTACAAATACCAGATTTGGTTTTTGGTTCCTCAGAAGACCTCGGTTGATTGTGTTTTGGACTTGAACCCAAATGTGCGTAGTAACGTTTGGGCCGCTCAGTACTTGGCTTGCGTTCTTTATTTACGGCGCATGCCGTTGTTGAGGTCAGGATAAAGGGGTAGCAGAGGACTTGGTATTTTATTGCTCGGACTATCATCTAATTTTGGCTTAAATATCGCATGCAGAGCAATTTAGCATCTCTTGGGGAGCGATACTCAGGGCTGTTCCTGACTTTGTCAGCAGATGACAGGCCCTCCTCTTTTTCATCAATCCTCAGAATGACTGCCTTTTCCCCTTTGCCCCATTGTTCTGAAAACTAGCATTGACTTCAAATCGCTTGCTGGTACGAGCCCGCTTGGAAGAAGAATTGATGTGCCTTTGCGTATCCGCACCACATGCATGATCCATATTACATCCAATGCATGTGTGTATGGAAAATGCCGCCAGCCACCTGTGCAGCGCTCCTTTGACGAACGCTGCAGCTCTGTTCGGGATAAAATGGTCACACGATCATGCATCTTTCCGTTGTTGCAGGCTACCTATGAGGCACCTACAGCATTCGCAACCTCCTCCGGCAGAGGATACGGTTCCTCAACCGGCATCAATTTCTGCGCCTCTTCAATCTTCCCCGCAGCAACCAACTGCCCCATCTTGACCATCTGCTCCGTGACATCCTCGATTGACACAATCCACTCATCCACATACCGATCCACCGCGCTGCCGCTCAACCCAATCTGAATCGATCGATATTCCAACGGGCGGAACTCAAAATCCCGCTCCGGGTCCCACTGCACCCGGACACATGTACTATTTTTCCGGTCCTCGAGAGCTTGCGGATCTGCATAGAGCGATGTGTGCGAGTTGACAAAGCTATTTGACAACGCCCATTCGAATCCCGTGCGCGAAATTTCGATTGCGAGGATGCGTTCTTGGTTGTGTTTGGAGGCCCAGCCGGAGCGGTAGGCCATCCAGAGAAATGAGGGTTTAATCCATGTCATGCGCGAACGCTTGAATGGTGGGACAAATTTCCCGGCTTGGAGAGCGGGAGATGCGATATCGGCAGAGTATGCTTGGTAGACGGTGATGGTGTCGGTGGTGTATTTTGCGCGAACTGTGCGGTAAGGCTGTGCTGCTGACATTTTGGTTCGAAGATTTTCTCTGGATTGCAACTGTCTCCAAAGAATTATTTGCGATTTCTTTTCAAATTATTTAATTTTGCAGCTTTTTCTCATTTGAGACTTTCATTTACGATCCAGCTCCTCAGCGACCTTTATGTCCTCAGATCATGACTCCCCGCCTGTTTGAGCCTCAAGTGTCGGAGTGGGAGCCTTTTCTGTATCTGGCCTCCGATTCAGCCAAGCCATTTCAGCTCAAGCCAACGACAGAGGCAACGACTAAAGTCCAATTAATTATGGACGCAGTGGAAAGAGACAATAAAGTGTCTATAACTCTATTCTCTATGTGAGTCATTTCGAAAAAAGTCGAGGGTGCTCACACCCTCGCAAAAGAGGAAAGCCCAGGACCGAGGAAGATCACTTAAAAGGGATCGCAAAGAAAGTGCATTCAAAAGGGGATCTATGAGGAGAAACATAAAGCACACACGGACGATATGGAACAGAATGAATTGCGGTTCTAACTGCAAAGAAATGAGTGAGCTTGCTAACAGCGCGCGACGCAGGTAGGGGTACTGAATCTATCCACACGAGCTCTCATTCATAACACATCCTTCTGGTTGTCTTATTCAAAAAAGCCCAACAGTCTCGCAAAATCCTTTGATAAAACGTGAACAGTTGCACAGACATGCTGGCCCTGTCCATCGACGTGCCGTTATGATGTTCGCCAATCCATGTCTGCTTTTATAACTTCACGGCTTCCTTAACATCGCCAATCTTTAATTTTGCGCCGTACTTCTTGAGCACCGACTCGTTATGGTACTAGTAACGCAATCTTATTAGCAACCCATCTTTCCAGAAAAGAGAGAATAGCAGCACAAACCTTCCAGAACTGTTTTGTCGCATCTTTTCCAGCAACGCGTTTCAGGATCTTCGCGCCACCGGGGTGGTCATCAATGAAGTTGGTGATATCGTACACGCCCGAGTCGACGATGATGTAGAGGCCTTTCTCGGGAGTCTTGTGCTCTGCGACTTGGGCGGGTGTGAATGCTTTAGACATTTTTGCTATCGTTCCTTTTGGAAATAGACGATAGATAGGTAGGAATTATTATTCGGTGGGGTGAAGGCTCTGTAGTCTCCGGTTGAGATTTCTCGTTGGCGGATTCGCGGAGTCGTTCGAGAACGCCGAAGAGGAGCGGAATGGAAATCAGCGAGGTTTATAACAGGTTAAAACTCAAAGAAAAGAGGTTTAGATAACTGTTTTCTATTTCTAATGTCTAGAGTGTTCTTTAATAGTGTAATCGTGCTCCAGAGACTCTCTCTCGAGTCTGTCTCCCCAGGATATCATCCCATCCGTCTTCTTTAAAGCCGAGACTCTCAAACGTCATCGTCGAGCCGAGGTAAACTTCCACGTGATCTATTTTCTGGCCAATGACAGAGCACCTATTGCTACAAGGATATGCCGGGCTATGATTGGTCAGCCGAAAAACTTAGTCAGATTTCCATCCGGAACCGCTGAAATAAATATCCGCTAAAATGAAAATGCTCGGGAGTTCGGCTACATATGATACAGGTATGGAGCGAGTCAACGGTCCATTATATCTCATTTCTTATCATATTTTGCTTTTCTCCCCGGCAGCCCCTTTGCCCTTGGGTACCTTTTTATCCAATCCCAGAGTTTCCAAGTCCTTTTGTTTGTGGTAATGCGGCGCCACCTCGACGAGCCATTCTGGCTGCAACGGCATATTGCTGCGCATGTACTCCTTGCTCGTAAGAACTAATTCGTGATAGATAACCCATTTGGGGTTCACTTCGAACAGAGTACTGGATGGATGGAGATAAACAGTCTGTCCGTTCTTAACCGTCCGATAGCTATCGCCTCCACGCTGCAGACGCGCTGCGTTAGGGAAGAAACCGGCTGTGATAGCTTTTTGTATAGGGATTAGATCGTTGGCGCCGGCCGAGCTAACGGTGACTTCGACGCGGTCGCATAATTTGGCAAGTTGATCTCGAACATCACGAGCGCGTGTCAGACTCCTTTGCTGGAGGAAGTTTTCTCTGGCCCAAACATAACTGAAGTCGGAATCGACCCATTGATTCCAGATGTTTAAAAGAGATAGGTGATCACCGCCGTCCTTTATTGTGAATCGTGCCCGAGCACTATCTGCGTGTATCTTTTTATCCTTGGGCCTATAGAACAGTGCACTCGCCTCACCAAGCATGGCAATAATCGACAAGACCTCTTCGACGCAGCCATACTTGTCTGCTGCAAGGATAGCCTTGGCAAGCATGGGGTCAGTCGGGAACTCTGCCATCTGTCTTCCTACTTTGGTAAGTTCGCCATGATCGTTCAACGCCCCAAGCGCATAGAGCTGTTCAAGAGCACGGATGAGCGTTTCAGCTGGAGGTGGATCCATGAAATCAAAATCGAGTAGATCGTCAATCCCGAGAGATTTCAATGTCAAGACGACGCTGCTGAGGTTGCTTCGTTGGATTTCTGGCGTCGTGTTGGCTTCTAGTTCGTTATGATAGGCCCATTTGGTGTAAAGTCGAAAGCATTTACCAGGTCCTACACGACCGGCTCTTCCGGCCCTTTGGCCTGCAGAAGCTCGAGAACATGGTGTGACAACCAGACTCTCCATTCCTGTGCGAGGATTGAACACATTCTCTTTGACAAAACCGGGATCAATAACATATACAATCCCATCAATCGTCAAACTGGTCTCCGCAATGTTTGTAGCCAACACGACCTTTCTCGCACCTGGAGGAGTCGGTTCAAATATTTTGGTTTGTAGCTCTGAGGGCAAGTTCGCATAAATGGGACATATAAGCATTTCAGGTATTTTTCCTCCTAGTTTTTTGGCGGTTTCCTGGAGATTCTGCTCTGCAGCTTCTATTTCTTCTTGGCCGGTCAAGAACACTAGAATGTCCCCCTTTCCCTGAGTGATGTGAATTTGGAACACAGTCGTAATAGCTGCTGCAAGGTAATTAGCCTCTGGTTGAGATGTGTAATGAATGTCGACGGGGTATCTGCGTCCGGGGATGTTAAATATCGGAGCATCATCAAAATACTTCTGGAACTTTTGCGCATCAATGGTGGCAGAAGATATTAGAAGTTTGAGATCTGGTCTTGCCTTTGCAATATCTTTAAGCAGACCACAAGCAATGTCGGTTGGCACAGTCCTCTCGTGCGCCTCATCAATCATTAATGCGGCGTACTGACTTAGGTCAGGCTCCGTGAGGAGCTCTCTCAAGAGCATACCGTCTGTCATATATTTGAGGAGTGTCTTTTCACTCGTGGCATCCTCAAATCGAATGGCGTAACCAACTTCGTTCCCTACTTTGACACCCATTTCTTCCGCGACACGTGCAGCAACGCTCATGGCGGCCACTCGACGTGGCTGTGTACAGCCAATCTTCAAGCCATCTTTTGTGTACCCGGCTTCGTGGAGATATTGTGGGATTTGTGTGGTTTTACCGCTACCCGTCTCACCAACGATGATGATAATTTGATGGTCAGCCACAGCCTGCAGTAGCTGATCACGAAATTGATATATCGGTAGGCTCTTGCGTGTTTCCTCGATGGACGCCGCCTTCTTTTCGGCTGCATCGATTTGCTCCGCTAACAGCCGTTGCTCCTTAGACATAGGCTTGCGATCACCCTCTAACTTCGAATCCATTATGAAGTTGATCTTCTGAGCATCATCAAACACATATTCGTAGTCACCCTCGTCCACAAGTTCGGCCCTGGTAATCTGCGCTTTTGCCTTCGCAGTTTGTTCCATCTCCCACTCTTCATGCTCTGTAACGAATCGCTCCTGTCCCCGCTCATCTCTGTCGACATAACGTTTATAGAGCGCTTCCTCTTTGCGTTTCCGATCGATTTTGCCTTTTTCAGTAATGTAATCCTCGGGTAGCATATAACCGTCCCGGTGGTCGTCTATCCGTAATCTCTCTTCTGCGAGCCGGAGGACCTCCCGATTTTTGGCAAACTCCTCTTTCTCTCGTCGGCTGAGATTTGGATTCTCCCTCAATTCAACTGTTTCTTCAGCGACTTGTTTGCGCAATAACGCCAGCCTCTCCGCTTCTCGTTTCTTAAGATATTCTTGGCGTGAGCGAAGCCTGAGATCGGGCATTGCAGCATCTCTCGCTTTGACGTCTTCAGCCAGAGCACGTCTCCGCGCAACGTCACTGTCCTTTGTAGACGAACGGTCCTCGACAAACTTCTTGGACTTTTGGTCGTCCTTTTTCGCCAGCCGTTTGGCAAATTCATCACGTTCCTTGAGATCGCGTTGTCTCGCTCTTTCGAGTTTCGTTTCTTCATCAACATCAGAACTCACAGAGGCCGCTGACGGTGATCCGTCTCGTCGTCGCGATGAAGATTCCTCTGCAAGTCCTTCAGTGGCATCTTGTTCCAGCAATTCATCCTCTGGTATCTCTTCATCTCCCCACCGATCCTCAAAGTCTCTATCGTCCGTCCGGCGCAGCTTTCTCGAACGATGACGATCAAACGTTTCTCCATCACGATCCCTCTTCCTCTTTTCCTCCCCGTCGCCACGCGCCCTACTCTCACCGCTGCGTTCAGACCTCTCTTTGCGTCTTGACTTGGACTTTTCCACGTCCATGGGCGCCAGTCCCGCTTGGTCTGCCGTGTCATCCTCCATTTCAACCAGCCGATATCTTTTTTTCGCGCCATTTTCCGGTTTCTTAGGCTTTTCGCTTCCAGCAGTGCTGGGTTTGACACCTGTTCGGGACCATAGTTCCGAGACGAAGGAGTCTATATCCGCCGCGTTGGCATCGAGGAACGGTTCGAGTTTGTCTTGTAAAGAGTTGCGCGACTTGGCAGAGGATGTGGTAGCGAGGACAAAGTCGATAACTGTAGGATCAGACGCTCCAGTAAGCTGTAGAAGAGAATCCGATACGTATGTCCTGATGTCCATGATGCTGGCGGCTTGACTGGGGCTGCGGCACTCGAAAATGGCCACCGCTGGTGTCGTTGAATACCGACGAAGGAAGGGTTGGGCGCGGAGTTAGACCTTCACGCACGAGGATGCAACCGAAAACGTGCGGCTACTCCGTACAACAGGTATTTATCAAAGTTGCGCAGTACACATAGTCTAAGGCGGTTGGCGCTCCGGAAAACTCGGGGCCGTAGGGAGGATTTCGTATATGGGAGAGAAACCAAAAATGATGAACTAGATATTAACATCAATTGAAAAAGCAGCTGTCCTCAGCTTACTTTGAGTAAGTATCAAATTTTAGATTTCTTGCATTCAGAAGCTATCGCTTCAATGTTGAGAGCCCGATGATGGCCAGAAAATGCCAATCTTTCCGCCTTCAAATCACGTGGACCGGAGTTTCATGGGCGGTGCGGAAAACAACACGACGGAGCTGCATACATACGGAGTACAACCCAGCTGGAGAATGGTCTTTTAGGAGTCTAATTCGTCGCAGCAGAAGACCTAGAAAGAACCCGTAAAGCAGTTCATATCAGATATTCGCTATTGATTCTATGAGCAGTAATATTATACAGTGCGAATGGTATCAAAAGAACTTCGCCAGACCTGATTCATCTGTGCCCTAAAAAATGTGTGAAACAACAAAAGGAAATTCGTGCCCATAAGGGATGTCGAGGGTAGGGTATGCAATGAAAAAAAATACAAAAGAAAGCATCGAAATCACAGTAAAAGCCATCCTCGGCTCAACAGCGCCCCAGAACGACCTTCCAAATAAATGCAAACAAAGGAAAAGAAAAGGGAGCAATGGTCATCTAGCAAGACATGATATCGAAATAACAGAATGCAAAAGAAGGCTTTTCCCGGCTGCCTGTTGCACATAAATGCAAATCAGAAAAGAGAGAAAACCCATTAAAATAGTGTAAGTTGTTGCCGAACCCGTCCTGTTTTCCATGACCATTGATAAAAAGAAATGCGAAGCCATTTCTAGAAATCCCATAAAAACATCCCAGATATCAAAACCGCAAAGGTATCCGATCAAATGTACAGTAGAAGCTCACAAAACGCCCTCCATGAACTTCAGAACTTGCAAAGTCCCATGCGAAGAATGTTGCTGCTAGAATCAAGAATTAACGCTTTAGACATCGATCATTTCGGCATCTTCAACAAGCACTTCGTCGGCTGGACCCCAGCTTCCTTCATATATAGTGGCACCGGCACGGCGACGCCTCTCAGTCCATTGGACACCAAAAGATTGGATGAGTTGGTCAGCCACGGGCCGGTCAGACGGGTCTGGGGATATCATCCATCGAACAAGTCTATCAAGAGCTTCGTCGTTGTTTGGGTTGATCATAAAATCCGGAGGATCAGAAAGCTCACCGCTGCGAGCGGACACAAGATGCGGTCGTTGTTCCATACCAAGCTCCCCTGAGAGCATATCAAGTGTAAGGGGTTCCTCTGATGCACAAAAGTCGTCAAACGAACAGCTGCCGGACAACGGGTTTCCAGAGGCATCACGCATGATGCTAGTTTCCGAGCTCCAAGTTAAGCTTGGAACGTCACTCATGTCGCCATTTCGGAGCTTTTGCCATGATACTCCGTTATCAGGTAATTCGACATTGCCGGCAATTTCGAACATGATAAGACCGAGAGCAAAAATATCTGCTGGTTTGTCGTATCTTCCCATGAGAACCTCAGGGCCAATATATTCTCGATCGCCTTCACCTTCGATACCCTCAGCGGCCGGCCAGCAAGTAGCCATACCGAAGTCTGCAATTTTTAGAACTCCTTCAAAGGTTATCAAGATGTTTGCAGGTTTCAGATCCAAATGAATGAATCCAGAATCATGAATGCATTTCAAACCCTACAATAATCATTAGCGGAGGGGTCTCGGATGACTGAGAAGGGAATCCTTACGTGCGACAGTTCCAAAAGGATTTTCCAAATACGAAAGTCGTCCAACCTTGCTTTAAGTCCCACTTGCGAAAGAAAGACATCCAGGCTGCCCTCTTCGCAAAACTCTGTTTGGATGTAAAGGTAGTTATTTTCTTCCCAGCTATCAGTAAAGGATATAATATGATCCGAGTTCTTCAGAGCTCGTAATATCGTAACTTCCGTATTTCGTCTTTCGCGATCTCTAACGCCGGAGAATGGGTGTTTCGATTTCTTTACAGCCCATAAACGCTGTGGCGTAGTTGGCTTCTTTAATGAACTTAAAATATTCGCTTGAAATGGAGTGGTTGATTGGCGCTCTGTCACGCAATACACCTGGGAAAATTCCCCGGTTCCTATAAGCTCGACTTTGTCGAAACGTGATGTCAAGCATGGATCAACATCCGGTGCACTGTAGCCGCCCAGTGAGATGGTCGATCGTTTTCCGATCTGGGAGAAATACTCGCGAGGACCCGTTGGTGTGGCGGGGAGGTTAAGTGAAAAAGGGCCCAGGCTGGAACTCTGATCACTCTGTGCTGAAATTGATAAGCCGCTTGGATCAGGAGGCAGCATGTGCTCTTGCGGAGTGTGGGGAGACATATGATCAATGGTCTTCCGATTAGATGGACTTGCTATTGATACGTGAATAAGTTAGTCTATATACTTATAAATATAAGCTTTTCAACGGCAGGAACTTACAACATTGTCCAGGAGCACCTCCTATTTCAAAGGTCGACGCGGGTGTATGATCAGAATATTGAAATTGAGAACCAGTAAATTGAGAGAGCGAAGATCTGAAAGTCCGTTTAGTAGGAGTCGGGGGCATGTCAGAATCCATAGCCAATTGGCTTTCCTGCGTTCCAGAAGGAGATTGAAATTGAAAACCATCGTCGCCGTCGATGCTAACAAAGCTTCCTCGCCGAGAAAGTGCAGGTTTTATGAAGCTTCTACCAAAAATGCCCATTCCCTTAGGTGCAGGTGTTTTGCCAGGGACTGCAGAAGTGTTGGTCGGCGTCCAAGGTGAGCCTGAAGCTCTGAAATTGGGAGCATCCCCATCGATAGAGTGAGAAAAGGGTTTGCGTCCCGGTAACATATTCGAAGCCCGCTTACATGGTGTATCAGGCATGTTCTTGCTTGCAGTGGATGCATTGTGAACATCAGAAACATTTCGATTCTTCTTCGAAATGAGGCCGGTGGACATGAACGCTGCCGGGAGAGGTTTTACGAGTCTGTAATTTTCAGGTGTTGCGAACGATGAATCAGACCCGTTGGATTCTTCATGTTGTAAGCGGCTTGAAACGAATGGCTTTGATGCACCAGCGGGAAGCGATTTAGAAAAGTTAAAGATAGGTCGGGGACTCCCAGGTCTTGCAGGGGCTGGCGCGTGGGTGGGGGAGTCGTCAGTAAAACTCGAGCCCGAGGAAGACTGTGTTATAGTCCTCGATAGGGGATGCGCACTCGCTGCCGGCTGCCCAAACCCAGTGAATTGGGAAGGGGCAGGGTTTGATGTGCTAGCAAAAATACCATTTACTGGCGTAAAGCTATCATGCTTTGCAGAAGCGAAGATGCTGTTATTTTCGAAAGATCCGCGCTGGCGACTTCGAAGAACAGTCGGAGTCGTGGGCGAGTTCTCGGGACTCTCATCACCAGGTGTTTGATAGTTTCGGGAGAAAAGCCGGTCATTTTGACGTTGCTGAAGAGTCGATTTTCGGAGGGATGACGACCGCTTCGGAACGTTAGAGAACGGGGATGGAGACTGAGCAAACAATGGGGTTTGGTATTCCTGTCCCTCCATTTCGTTTGTCGAAGGATTGTTAGGAGTCTCGGCCTCAAAAACATCGAATTCGGAACCAAAATTGGTGCTCTGAACACTTCTTCGTTTTGCTACCGGACTTCCAAATCTCGGTTGATCTATATTCATGAACCCATCTCCCCGTTTGAGTGGGCTGACGGCGCCAAAATTCCCACTGCGTCGCTTCTCAATCCTTGAAGGTGCAAGTTTCGGAACTGCCGGTCCCTCAAGCGATTCTGCGGGCGTTATGCAGTTACTTAAATTTTCCTGGGTCTGAGGTTCGAGTGTTATCGCAGGCAAGCCCGATTTAATTTCCATGTCGTCTTTGACGATCGCCTGAGATGATCCCGCATTTCCATGGTCACGCGATTCGGCCAGAACACGCTTTGCAGGGCTTAAAGGAATCATTCTCAGTCTTGTTGAAGATAGACTCCCGTGGCGGCGGATTCCCGGACGGTGAAGTCTTGCGCTTGGTGAAAAGGGTATGGCGACAGACGAAGAATTGGTTGAGGAAACGAAGAATAAGTTTCCGTGAGACGATCCTCGCTTAGAAGGAGAGAGGGAGGCGATGAACTGGCCGTGTTTTACGGGCGACGAGTGGAGTCTTGAAGGAGAGAGGAGTCGGAAATCTGTCCCTTTGGAGGGTGATCTAGAAAGTGAGCGGCGAAGTTGGTTGAGCGCGGAGTTGGTGTGTGAGTGATGGAGGCCAGATGGCGAAGGAAAGTGAAGTGTACCGCCCGCGTCCCGGTGCGGTGAGAACGAAGCAACCATCGTTGGCGCTGGCCGCTCGTGAGTGAAGTTTGGAAACTCAGTGGGAAGTGAGATCAATGCTGGGATCGCGTTCGACAGCAAGTCCCGACGATGCCTTCACGAAGGTCACCCCAGCCGAGTGTAACACCCTGTGAGGCCTCAGTATACAATGAGAATATCCCAGTGCAAAGATTAAGAGCACGATTGTGTTAGATATTTCAAGTCTCCCGTGGCATCTGGCGTTGTCGACAGTGGGATTCACGCGGAGCAGGACGAGTAAAAGAAAAATAAACGAGTGGTGAGGTCCAAGAGAGCGCGTCACAGTGTTTTGAAGAAATTGAATGCGGCTGTTTCCTCCATCCGCGCAAACAGTTCAGACGTGCCACGAAACCAGTACACGTTGCAGCACAGCCTGTGATCCAACCGTCCAGTTATTTTTCGAGGGTTGTGACGCAGTGAGCGCAAAGGAGATAACAGAGTAAGCGCGCGCGTTGTTTGGTTGATGAAATGGGTGGACAGGAGGCCTCGACGGTTGAAACAATCGTGCAGGAGGCGTGTGGGAATAGCCGTTGCGACAGGGTCAACGCGATGGGCCTAACGTGGGCGCGTCGCGAACAAGGATAGCAGGATATCGGGTGTCGGTGAGACAATCACGGGAACGAGCGAAAAGGTGAGATGGAGCGTCTGGATGATGATGGATGAAGAGCAATCAGGAAGTGAGGTGAAGCTGATCAGACTCGCTCGGATGGTCGACATGGCGATGGCGAGGTCAGCAGCCACCAGAATGATCGGGAAGGAAGTGGGCTGCACCTGCACACGCGCACGCGTTTGTTGTGACTGGCTGAATTGGGTTAGTGTGTCTTGGCGCGTTGATAACGGCCGTTGTTTGCCCTGTTTGCCTGCATTATCTAATCACCCCACCATTAGCTTTGACGTCACATTTCTGCGGCTGTTGAGAGCACACGTCAGCGGCAACCTCACATTTACAACACTGCAGTTCACAGATCAGCATTTCGATTGAAGGGATCACCATCGTGCTATTATACTATATTTATTTACAAAATCAAAATCTGTACAGATTTATAGTCTTAAAAATCACGCGTCAGGGGTTTGGGCTCTATCGAATCCCCCCCGATCGCTTTGTCCTCATTCACGATTCATTCCCAGCTGATATACTAAGCAGCTCACGTCTCAGTTCCTCGAGTATATTATCAGCAAGAGCGGCATCGACTCGACCCGTGGGGCCAAATATGCCGACATCTAATGAGTTGTCCCTAACAGCAGCTTCAATATCAATTGAAGGCTACATCGACTCCTGTGTTAGCAAGATAGGAAAGCAATAGCAGGAGAGCTTTGAGTACTGACCCTGAAAACCTGTTCACGTGCTCTATTTTGATGCCCATTGGGCGAAGCAATTGAATCAATTGGGACTCCATTTGGTGACCTGTTGGCGGGAGCTTGCACTGTCGTCGACTCTTCAAGGGGAACGAACCTCGGTAGCTCGTCATTTCCATGCTCAACCGAATCCGGGTATTTCAGGAAATTCACGACCGTGTCTATCACGACTCCAGTCCACTCTGCAATCTCATACAACGAAACACACGAATTTTGTGCGTTACCAATTTCAAGTATATCACTCTGAATAGAGCGAGCCAAGTCAAGTACTGGGCACGCGGCCGGGTTCCGGATGCAAAGTGGGACTAGATTCAATGTTGGAGCAACGAGTTCAGGAAGCCCGTCCAAGGCATGGGACCTGTTGGCGAGGTATAGACCAATGACCAGGTTTTCAACCTGTGGTGGGCGGTATATCAACTTCATATGGACTTTAGCGTACGCTGCCACAAATATAGACTGGACAGATAAGCCATGCATTCGACCAGCTTCGACCAAGGTTCCGATATTTGGGACAAGTGACGGGCGGTAGTTGTTCGTAATATTAGCCCAGTCGCTAGAAGATGATTCGCAGGTTTTGCTTTGTGTGCTTGCTTCTGCGAGATGTTTCGTCCAGTATGTTTTCCGGGATTCAAGAGACGAATTGATACTATTAAAAGCAACAAGATTCGACATATCTGTTTTTATATCGGTTGATATCGATCCATCGTGGCAACACCCCGAAAGCATATTCATCAGATGCCCCAGGCTCACGGCATCATACAGTGCGTGGTGAATATGCAACATCACGACAGTGGCCGAGGAGGTTTGTGAGGCATAAAGAGTCACCAATCTCGAACCCGTTTCAGCACCGGCATGCTGTCGGTTAAATGGGTCATTTAAATCCTTTCGCCAAATTATGGGGTTTTTGGAAGCTCTAAAGACCGCTTGAATGTAGCGGATGTCATGACGACCCGTTGCAAGAATCTCTGTACGGAGAATTGGAAGTTGGCGAGTGACGTGGTCCCAGCTTTCCTCCAGCCTTTCCGGCGTCACACATCCTTTCAAGTGATATAGAAAATCTGGAAAGAAGAGTATTCCATTTGACCGTTTCCACATTTCTAACATATATACCTGGCCTGATGTCGCCGGGATCATGCTTTCAATGGTTTTCGGATCTATGTTGCGAGAGAATAGTAGAGCCTCGACGTTGATACCACTCAATAACCTCTGGCATATTGATTTCGAATCGGGCATTGCGACTCTGGAGCGGGCCATCTTAGCGATTTGAGCCATTTTTTCAACGGTACCGACGCGTAACATGTCGCTGACTGCTAATATAACGGATTGCTTTTTTAGCAACCCTGATACTTTGATCGCACTGATGCTGTCGAGTCCAATGTGAAAAAGCGTCGTATGCTTGGTAATAATTTGCTCAGGGACACCCGCCACTGACGATAAAATGGTCCTGATATCTAGTTCCAAGGGTGTCCATGATTTAGACAATTCACTGCTCTTTTCAATTTGTTGGGAATTTTCGAAACCCTCTGCGAGGGCCGTTGAAAATGTTAACCCGCAGATAGACGCAGCTTCATCATTGAAATCGACTGTTGAAGCATCGGGGTTGTGAATGATCTTCGCAAAGCAATGCTCAATTCGGTCAAGAAGATTGGCTGTATCGGATTTGCTCAAAACCGAATTTTTGCAAGCAACGCGCCAAATAATAGAACCGCCAGATATTTCCATCTCAACGCAGACAGGGTATTCAACCTCAGAAGAACTCTGAACGGATTTGTACAAATCCATGGTTTCATCGGTGGGTCTTTTTTGATAAATGAACAATGTATCGAATATAGGTTGGTTCCCAATTCCAGATAGGCTCTTCACTTTTCGGAGCGGAAAATGTTGATTTTCGAGTATGTCGCTTAGCATCTCTTGGACATATTGGAGCATTTCATATCGGGAACCGTGGAGGATGCCGCGTATAGCGACGGAGTTCATAGTTGGGAATATTACGTCCTCAGAATCAGTCGTATCTCTCCCGAGCATCACAGTGCCAAATACGACGTCAAGCTGGCGCAAGTAGCCCGCAAGCACCACCATCCAACATGTCATTCCTAGGGTTTGAGGGGCGACCGTTCGACTCTTGCAAAATGTGAGGACATTCGAGCTAGGAATACCGAGCCTTCTTTGTTGACGGTAAATCTCCGGAGCCTCGAGTGTAGTACGTTTAGGGAAAGAAACTGGTTTAACACCTTCCAAGTATCCTTTCCAGAATCGCGAGCATTTTTCGCCGTTAGCGGAGTTGATAATGTGCCCCAAAACCTTATGGTAGGACGATCGAGCAAAACTTCCGCCCAGGTAGCTCGTTCTGATAGCTTGGTGAAGGAGGTCAAGGGACCAACCGTCGTAAAGCGCGTGGGCAATGGAAACAAGCAATAGTCTTCTAGTGCCCTGGCACAAGAGGCGAACCTTAAATAAAGGAGACTTCAGCCCATCGCTGGCTGCAATGAGCCTCTCTTTCTCAATGATAGAATCAACTGAGTTGACAGCCATATCCGTGTCTGCCCAGTTGATGTTTGGATTTGCGGAATTCATCAGTTGCGCAAATGAGAACGGTAAATACGGATCTGAAATTTGCTTGAACGATGTTCTCAGAATAGGATTTGCTTCAATAACATCGGCAAACGCTGCTCTCAGCTTGTCAATATCCACGTGTGCCTCGAGCTCCAAAATATCGTGATTAAAATAATGGGTATAGTCGGATGCAATCATTTCAGCAAGCATGCCTTCTTGCAGTGGAGTGGCGGGCAAAACATGCTCCACACTGGTGAGGTCCGCACTATCATTCCTCAAAGATGCACGCAGTGCACTTTCTAGGGTTTGAAGGGACATGACGGGGCCATCATCGGGCTTTGACTTCGAGGCGATTTCGTTCATCATGACCTGTATCGTCCGGCAGCGCATTATTTTACTGACGGGTAAGGTAAAGCTCAGGGCCTTCAATCTAGAGGAAAGTTTGATAGCATCGATGCTGTCCAAACCAAGTTCCAAAATGGAAGTCCTTTCGTTAACTGCATCCTCTTTCGTGTTTGCCAATCTAGCAATTTCCTGGCGAAGCTGCCTTGCCCTAGGACTCCATTCGAAATGGGGTACACCGTTCTCCAGATAATTATCAGTGAAATGGCTCTCTTGCTTGACACCATTGCTGAGCTGCATGCCATGTTCGGCCAAGACATTGTCCACAGCACGGATGCTCACTGACTGGCCATCCAAGAATCGTAATAAATGGTCTTTGAAATGGTTCAAAATTCTCTGCGCAGCCTCTGATGATAAGACATTGCCTTTCGCAACGATGGTAGCAGCCAGTAGGCCATCCCCTCGATCCGTGATTTCAAGAGCTAATGGGTAATCGGCTTCCGCATGGGACGTACTTTGGACCCAAAGCAGGTTTGCTAGCCTGTTAGCATCTGTAGATTCTTTCTGGAAAACAAAGATGGTGTCGAATAATGGACAGTCGGCATTTCTCCCAAACCACTTCATTACATCTCGCAACGGCGTGTGCTGAAATGGGAGCACCGAGACATGGAAGTCATGGCAAGCCCGTATCAGTTCTGACACAGATTGTAACCCCGAGCATGGGATATAACTTGGGATCGTATTGAACAAAGGTCCAATAACATCCTCCACGCCCTTATAACTTAGAGCCCTCCCAGAGGTCACAATTCCAAGGGTCGGGACGAACCCAAAATTTCTTTCAAACACATCAAGCCAACAACCGTGGACTACTGCCAATGTCGTGACATTGAGCTTCCGTCGAACCTCTTCTAGCCGTTCTAGAGCCGTTATTTCCACAGTGACGATGTGTGTTTTATTCCCGGAAGATTCATTATTGGAGGTCAAGACTTGCATGTTGGCATTTTCCAAATGTTGGGTCCAAAATGACTTGGCATTGGGTTGCTTGCAAAGTGGACCGAATGGCAGGATATCAACATATGATGGTGTTTCCAGTTTCCCTTTATCATCAAAGTATGCTTGAGCAACCTTTTCAAGAAGAAGAGGGAGACTATTGCCGTCGTATAAGCCGTGGAAAATGTTCAAACAAACGAGCCTAATGGTCGGTCCGGATACCAAGCCAACCTCCCAAACCCTGTCTGTTAAGTGCCAAAGCGTCGAGCTCCATTTCAGATGTCGTTTGTGTGCAACATTGAAAACCTCTTCGTCAGATAAAGTCTCGAGTTCGAACCACGGAAAGTTGTCATCTTTCAGCACTACTTGTGCATGACCATCCGATGTAACGGGGAATTTCGTGCGGAGAACCTGGACAGTTCCTTGAATTTTTCGCCACGAAGCCATCAAACGCGAGACATCGACATCAGGTTCTAACTTGAAATTAAAGTTCGAGAGATAAGCGACGCCCTCAGTGTCGATGCACTTGTATATCATTCCATTTTGTAACGGCGTACAAGGTGCAACGATTTCGATAGCACTAATGGGGATACCAAGCTCTGCAGCAAGAGAGGTAAGGTGTTTGTGCGTAAAAGCTGCCATTTCCTGTTTAGTATCCTGATATAGGCGGAGATTTGACATCTTATCGTGGCCGGACGAGCACAGTTTCTCTGATAGCGCAGAAATGAAAGGGTCTGGAAATACATTAACAAAGGTTAAATTTAGCTCGTACTGAAATAAAGGGTGTCAAAGTGTCGGTTCTCACATTTCATAATTAGAGCGGGCTGAGCAGCATTGAAGCCTGCCTCTCTAAGTGACTGAGCCAGAGATATCACGGAGATAGAGTCCAGCCCCAACTGGAATATGTTGGACCATGGTGTAACATCTTTTTCTTCACATCCTGCCAGCCTAGAAACAAATGATATAAGCGTTCTTGTTTCTGCTGAGATAGACGCAGTCTCTTTATTGGCCCGTGGCGAGAGTTTCTGCATTTCATCAAGCGTCAGATTCGCATAAATCTCTTTTAGCCTTTTGTTCTCAATTTTGTTGTTCGGAGAGAGTGGAAATCGAGTGAGCGGGATGATATGCGTAGGAATCATGTAACCAGGAAGGTTTAGATGACAACCTTTTCGGATATCATCTAAAACATCATAAACGTCCTTGTGGAAGTTGATACGAACGCCTGCGTCCTTGTTTGGCGATTTTCCAGTAGAGATGAAAGAGACAAGCTGATCTTTTCCTGCCGAGGAATGTTTTAGTACCATTGTCACTACCTCCCCTATGTGCTCTGTGGACAGTTTAATAACGTGGTTGATTTCATCAATCTCAAGCCGTTGGCCCCGCAGCTTGACCTGATCATCCATCCGACCAATAAAGCAGAAACTCTCATCGTAAAGCATCCGTACAAGGTCTCCAGTACGATATACCCGTTCTCCACACTCGTCAAGGTACTGAAACTTTTCCTCCGTCAACTGGGGTTTGTTCAAATACCCGCGGCCAACAAGGGGTCCAGAAACGCAAAGTTCTCCAATCCCACCTCTTAGCACAGGAATGGTTGTTCCAGGCTTGAGAACAAAAGAGCTAACATTATCAAATTGGGGGCCAATGTTCGACGGTTTATCCCACTGCGTTACCCTGGGAAGCATGGTGCAGCCTATCGTGACCTCGGTTGGCCCGTATCCGTTATATATCACCTGTTTCATTCCCCATGTATCAAGAATTTCTTGTTTAAGCGCTTCGCCACCCGTTATAAATACACCGCGACAAAGTGAAGGAACTTCGTCGGGTTGAAGCAAGCGCGCCAAGCTTGGTGTCAGGTCGATATGTGTTATCCCAAGCTGCCGAATAGTCCCTGGCAAGTCCTCAAATAATATATCTCTAGGGCAAGACGTAACGCAAATTCCCACGCTCCAGCTCCAATATTGCTCTAAAACACTGACATCGAAGTGGAAGGATGCAAACTGGAGCCAACGGGATGTGTCATCCCAGTGGCCAGCAAACAGCCTTTGAAAAGAGAGCATTGCTTGTATCGCATTATCGTGGGTTATTTCGCAACCCTTTGGTGTCCCAGTGCTGCCAGAGGTATACAAGCAATAACAGGTGTCATTGCTGCGAATTGGATGCTCAAGGATGGGAGGCTCGCTTGAGACGCCATCCAAGAGACGAGCTTCATCCAGGGCTAAAACCTTGACACCGTCAATTTTCATCAGTTCGGCTTTTTTGTCGGATGTGCACAGCAAGAAAGCGGACTTCGAATCCTCCATAATAAACTTCATCCGTGCCGCAGGGGCTCCAGGGTCTATTGCAACATAGGCGGATCCTATTTTTAGAATCGCAAGTACGGCAAAATAAGCCTCCGGGCATTTTTCAAAGCAAATCCCAATCAATTTTGATGCGGATGCCTCAAGATTTAATAGGAGATTGGCATATCTGTTTGCCTGGTCATTTAGTTCTTTGTATGTCCAACTTCTGACTGTCAGTCCATCGCCTAATTGTGATGGTCGATAAGCAAATTCAAGAGCAACTTTCGAGGGACATTCTTTGGCATTGACCTCGACAAATTGGTGCAAAAGTTCGACTGGGGCTTCAATTCGAGCAACCTTTCGGGGAACAACGCAGACAATTCCTCGATCAGCCCTTGTAACATTTGCGCAATCGGATTCAGGCGAAAAAATGCTGTCGAGTAAAAGCCATTCAAGCTGATCAAGTAAGAGATTCGCTTGACTGACGGGCAAAAGGTCGCGTCTAAAAGTTACACACAAATTGAGTCTATCGACTGTGGGGATCAGCTCAATAGAAACGGGATACTACTAAGTCTGTTAGTTGTAACCCAGTCTCAAAGGATATGGGACATACATCAGTGATAGCTTTCTGCTCGACAATGTTCCAAAGTCGTTGGTCTTCTGTGCTGGTCGACGTGAACTTCTGGTACACAAACAGAGTATCAAATAGCGCAGTGTCTGAAGAAGCCATGCGCTGGAGTTTGGTTAAAGGGACGTATTGGCCCTTTATCAGAAGTGCATTTAGTTTCATGATCTCCTGGACAAGCTTTTTGTTACTGCCCTCAACTCTATAGCGCGAGGGAACAGTAGTAAGACATGGAAAGACGACATCTTGAGCTTCCGTGGATATACTTCGACCCGATAGAACTACCCCATAAGTTATGTCATTTTCTCCCACGTAAGAAGCCAACAGTCGGGCCCAAGCCGCTTGCCCAGCAGCCTGCAACGTAATCTCAGCCTCCGTACAACCCATATAAATTGCTTCTAGCGATTTCGAGCAAGTTTTAGTCAGTGTGTGGGTTTCTTTTTTGTCTGCACGGATGGGGTTAAGATCAGGGAATTTCGTAACAGGTATATCTTTGCAAATATCTTTCCATATTTCTTCCAGTTCGTCGCCTCTCTCTGCACTTTCTGCCATGATGCATCCTAGGACTGGAGATATCGGTATAGGTTCAAGCAGTCTCTGTCCGTTGTACAGTCTAGAAACTTCTTCCAGAATTAAATTCAAGGAATGCGCATCGTATAAAGCATGAAGGGCAGAAAAACAAACAACCGTATAGGTTTGCATGGGGTGCACGGTTAAAAACCAAGCAGGCCGGTGAAGGTCATTTGGCGTTCCGATGCCGTTTGGTCTCTCGCACTCTTTTGTTAAGTCCTTCTCGTGGCCTGGTGCACACTCAAGCCACGGGAGGTCAAAGGTGCCAGGTTTATACGTGGCCATCACAAAGGGGGAGGGTGCGCCTTTTACATGGCAAAAACCCGTCCTAAGCATTTCGTTCCTTTCCATAACGATCTGCCAGGCCTTTTTCAAGCAATCGGTATCCAGTGGGCAAACTGACCGGACCACCGTCTGGTTGAAGTAAAGATTACCTCCTGAATTGATGAACAGCGCCAGCATACCGTTTTGCGCTGCTGTGCAAGGACGCACTGATAGTACACGAGATTCGAGCCTGTTGCCTATCTGTCGACATACGGTAGGCCAATGGCGAGACTGGAAAGTTTCGAGATCGAAGGATCGATATGTCCCATTTGGCCTTGCCAGACTAAGCTTGGAAGCAATCTCGGCAATAGTAGGGCCCTACTAAGTTTAGTATTTTGCTGAGTTGATAAGAAATTCATGGGCTTACCTCCAGAATATCGCCCGCTGAAATCTCATATCCCCTTGTCCGCAAAGTAGTAGCAATTTGTATCGCATTGATACTATCAAGACCCAGCCTATATATTGTAGTCGAAAGCCCTATAAGTTTGGTGTCGACCTTTGACAAGGACGACACTAGTTTCCGAACCTCGAAGGCCTCGCCAGACCATTCCATTGATTCACCGCCCTCGTCACCTTTTTTAGCAGAAGGTTTGGAGACGCTAATGAAACTCGGAACGCCGCTCTTGACAATGCTGGGATCGGCAGCTCTGGCGCCTGGGTACTCAATCGTGTGGCGGATTGCCTCCATAAATCCCTCGAGCATCTGATTCCCGTCGTGAAATGACACCATTGACCCGTCATAATGGAGGTGCAAACTCAAGACGTCTTTATCGGAATTCGGGATAATTTCACAGACGACAGGGAAATCCATGCCTCCGTATTCATCAACAAATTTCCATATCTCTTCGTTCAGAGAGTGGGATTTCTTCTGGAGAAGCAAGAGAGTGTCGAATAGACGAGAACCGTTCGGGCCGAACTGCGATTGTATTCGGCGTAGTGATGACAGTTGATACGGAAGAATGTCCGCTTTGATTTTCCGTAGCTTCAGCATAAGGTCACCGTTGACTGTGTTCTTGTCGAGCTTGACTCGCAGGGGAAGGGTATTAAAACATGGCCCAACGATACGTTCTGCCCCGTCTACTGGCAAAGCCCTACAGCTAGACACGTCTCCAAAGCAAATATCGGGCTCTCCCGAATAGGAAAAGAGTAATTTCGCCCAGGCAGCTTGTAAAAGATTCAGGAGAGTAACGGAGCTTCTTCTGCAATATTCTGTTACTTGAGTAAAGGGAATATCCAGGTGCGTATGAAAGATATGAAACTTTCTGGATTCCGGGTTTGATGTATTGAAGCTGGGGGGAACGAAGTAAGTCGGGGAAAAACGAGCAAGATGGTTGCCCCAAAAATGATCTTCCGCTTCGATGTCGGTGTTCACCATCTGCGCTAGATAGTGGTCGAAAGGGACGACAGGGAGCGGTTTCAGTCCAAGGAAAGCTTGCTCAACTTCTTGAAGAAGTTGGGCGATGGCCTCACCATCATATAACGCGTGATGAATAAACAAATGGAGCTCGGTTTTCTCCGTGGTGACATTTCGAAGCTCCGTAAAGGCATACGGCACGGTGGCGCTATTGGCAGACAGGATGGAACCCTTTTGACGTTCTATATTGAATCTCACGTCTGCATTTGAACACTCCACAACATTCCAAGGAATATCAATTGTATCCAGCACAACCTGCGCGAAGGCGAATCGAGCGTCGAATGTGGGTTGAAACCAGCTTCGAAGAATATCGTGTCTTGCAACCATGGCCTCCCAAGCAGATCTCAGTTGATCTATATCTCCTACGATCTCAAATGTGAGATGGTTGAGGTAGGAGTCATGATTATTGGACGACGTCTGCGATAACATCGCTTCTTGCAACGGAGTGCATGGCAAGACCCTTTTTACTCTTTTCCCGGCCTGTTCCACACGGTGATGCACCTGATCAACGAATGCAGGCGAGAATAATTTGTCGAAATCTGGAAGATCGTCCTGCCTACTAGTTCTAATATCATTGTTGTTCCGCTCAATTACGGCGGCAAGGCGTGCGACGGTGTCGTGTTTCATAATGATAGAAACGTCGACCTGGCCGAATCCAGCCGCCTTGAGCTGTCTTGATAACGATATCGCCAATATAGAATCCATACCCACGCGGTAAAATGAAGAGTGGCGGCCAATGCTTGTCCCTGGGGTTTGGGTAACCAATGCGACGAGTTTCGAAATTGCTGATTCAAGCTCTGAAAATTCCTCATGTCCATCTGAAGTCTCGAACTTATGACAATGAAGATCAAGGTACTGAGGCGTGGTATCCACGAAACGTTTGATAAGAGCCTCTTTGTCAACTTTACCGTTCACAGTCATGGGAATACTCGTCGTTGGCAGAAGAAAGGATGGCACCATATAATTTGAAAGGACTTTAGCAATCGTGCCAAATAATTGTACCGTGAGATCCACTGACATGTTGGGATCAGCCACGACACAAGGGCCATTTTCGGCTGCAGGGATCCAAAAGGACACGAGCAGCTGCCCGCTAGTGTTTTTGTCTTTGCAAATTAATGTCGTGCAGCTTTTGACTTCTCTATTTTGGAGAAGAGCCCTGTTTATCTCTCCAAGTTCGATCCGTTGGCCCCTGAGTTTCACCAGATCGTCCCGACGGCCCACGAACGCGAGAGAACCGTCTGGCAGCAGACGCCCAAAATCACCAGAGCGGTACACTCTCCCATATTCAGGATGTTCTAGAAACTTTTCCCGTGTGAGATCAGGCATATTCAAGTACCCCAAAGCCTGCAATTGAGTCAGTTCTACATTCTTTGATGCTGGCAAGAAGCTGACTTACAACTTGACCTCCACCAAAACACAATTCTCCAACTGCACCTTTAGGGACTAGGCCAAATGAATTTCCCTCAGAAAGCACGAACGCAGATGTATTTTTGAATGGCTTTCCAACGTTGCTTAGAAAATCCGTTGTACGAACACGAGGTCTCACCGTGCATATATTAGTTGTTTCGCAAGGCCCGTAACCTGCAAAAGTCATCAGCATATATCAAAGAAAATCAATTGCGTGAGAGAAAGATTTAGATATTTACCTTGATAGACTCCAACATCCGCCCACTCTTTAACCACTCCGGCTGTCAACGCTTCTCCCGCCGTTACTAAAAATTGAACTTTGGGAACATTCCGCGATCGGATGAGTGAAGCAACCGTTGGCGTAAGACTAAGATGGGTAACATCGAGAATGCGAATAGCACCTTCAATATCCCGAAAAAGGACATCATTGGTGGCCGAACATAGCGTCATTCCCATGCTCCATGTGAAAAATATTTCAAACACAGAAACTGTACAAGTCAGCAAGTTTTTGCGAAAGGGATAAGAGTGGGTTAGTACTAACCATCAAAAGCAGGAGAGCATGCTTGGAGCATTTTCGAGCCGGGTAGTGTTGGATAGATCTCGGATAAGATAGCAATATTTTCTCGCATGTTATCGTGAGAAACTAGAACACCCTTAGGCACACCAGTGCTGCCAGACGTAAATATGGCATATGCAACAGATGGCACATCTTCATGTTGTACAAAATCAGGCTTCTCATATTGACACAGCTGGTTACCGCCCGAATCAATAGTCACCAAACCCTGTGGAAATGCAAATGTGTTTGCAAGGTCAAAACTAGTGATGCAGACGCGGCATTTCGCTTCAGATAAAATGGAGTAAACTCTCTTAATCGGGGTTTGAGGAGTGATGGGCACATATCCAGCACCAGCTTTAATGACAGCTAGTATAGAGATGTAGATTTCAATCGACTTCTCTAAATAAACCGAAACCAGACACCCCGGCCCAACCGCCAAGGAGCGTAGCTGGTCCGCGAGACTATCAGAGCGAATGTCTAACCCCGAGTAAGTCAGTTTCTGGATTTTAGCAGATCCAAGATCCGGATCAAAGCTTTCGAGAAATTCGATTGCAATCCGTTCAGGGTCCAATGCTGCAGTTTCTCTGACACCACCCGACAGGCTGGGTAGTTGATCGTACTTTGCAAAGTCAACATTTTCAGCCGACAACACGGAAGTCGGAAGCTTTCTGTTGATGTCTCTGAGGTTCAGTTCTGGATGGGCCATGAATATGGAGGCAAGTTCTTCCAGCTGCTCGAGAAATATGTCAACTTGCGATGCTGGTAGGATTGATTCTTGAAATGTAGCCTTGGCGCATAATGAGCCGTTCCGTACTTCGATTTCCAATGTCAAACAGAACTCTAGGAAGTCTGCAGATGCAATCTGGTTGACAATGGTCGAGCAACTCTGCTTTTCGTTGATAGTGTCTTGCCAGACAAAGAGTGTGTCAAAAAGAGGCATGGTCGGATCGACTCCCGATACTGCTTTTATGTCACGAAGAGGAAGTAATCCATGGACAAGGGACTTCCTGTTGAGAGTATGAATAGTGGCAAGCAGATCTTGAACATTGCGGACATTTTCAACATTAATCCGGATAGGAATGGTATTGATACACGGTCCAACAATATTCTCGATGCCTTCAACAGGAATTGTGCGGCCTGATGATACAGAACCGAAAATTATATCAGTGGCTCCGTTATATTCTCCAAGCAGGTACCCCAGCGCCCCTTGGAATATTGTTTGACGGCTAACACCGCGATTTTGAACAGCAGCATCCAAATCTTTAAAGTCGATTTGAAATGTGCGGTGAGTCAC
Source organism: Chrysosporium keratinophilum (assembly GCA_029850275.1). Classification (NCBI taxonomy): domain Eukaryota; kingdom Fungi; phylum Ascomycota; class Eurotiomycetes; order Onygenales; family Onygenaceae; genus Chrysosporium; species Chrysosporium keratinophilum. The sequence goes on from JARBIX010000012.1 coordinate 476,791, forward strand.
TCCAAGCCTGCGAGGTATACCGCCGTGATCTTGAAAGTTGGGCCAAGGTGAAGGCGAAAATCCTTGAAGCTGGTCCCTCCAGTAGTCAATGGCATTTAGCTTGTCCTGGGAGCTCAAATAGTTAGAGATATAGTCGACAAAAATTCGGTATTGTGGTCGCTTTCTGCACTGTCGCTTCTCCAAAATAGCCTGGAGGTCAAACATAATATGTTCCCATGACCACCCATCGTAAATGGCGTGATGAATGTGGACAAGCGCCCTGACTTGGGAACCATTATGCCTGAATTGAACCTGGAAAGGACTTAGCATCTGGTGTTGAGTTTCGAATTTTATCCCATATTGAAAAATGTCACACTCGACAAACGCAGTCGTGTCAAGAGTGTCCCAGATAACTCGTGCGAAGGGGAGTCCGGGTAGGATCACTTCGACAAAGCCCGAGCGAAGAACCTCGTTTTGCTCAGCAACTGAGCAAAAGGCATTGCAGATTTCACCGACTAGTATGCCTGGCCCAAATTCCAATTCTATCCAGTTAGAGTAGGTCCCCGAACTCTGCATTGATTCCGCTATCATAGACACCTGTATCGGGCTACAAGGGACCACATCCTGTGGATTTGAGACGCACCCTATTGACCGAAGGATATCGTGAGTCGCATCTATCACAATCATCCATGAATCTAAACTAGTAATTGGGGTGAATTCGGGCCTTTGTAATGTGAGATTTCTCTCCGCGATAGATGCTATCCCTTGGACCGAATCAGCTTCCAGAAGGCAAGTCACACCAACGTTGATGCCAAAGGCCCGCAACTCCGAAGCTAGCTTAATTGCTTTGAGAGAATCAAGTCCCAAGGATGACAAACTTCCGAGGGACTTGATTCTAGCGGATAGAATACCGCCAGCGCAAGCGGCGATCGTTCGTTCAGTCTCGGAGTCGTAAACATCAGGATCAATAGATTCGGACTCCTTAGAATGGATGTAACCATTCATTAGGGATTTCCGGTCGATTTTTCCAGACGCGAGTCGCGGTAGCTCATCCATACAGATAATGTCACCAGGAACCATAAATCTAGGAAGCCATTTTTCGCATACCTGTCGTACGTTTTGCGAATCTGAATTATCATCCCCTGAAACGAAGGCGACAAGGACGCCGTCCACCACACAGGCAGCGGCATTCCTGACGCCAGGGGCCCTAAACATGGTGCTTTCAACTTCGCCCAGTTCCATTCGCTGACCTCTAAGTTTGATTTGGCCAGAGGATATTCTTCCAAGACATTCCAGTTCCCCATTTGGATGAATGCGAGCCTTGTCTCCAGTTCTATACAGCCGACCATATTTGCGACTCGAGATAAATGCCTTGCGATTTTCCTCAGGGCGATTTAGATAACCGTTCGAAAGTTGTGGGCCTCCAACAGCAAGTTCACCAATGCATCCAAGAGGGAGAATATCTACTTCTTCATTAACAGTGTCCCGGATTGGGATAATAAAGGCGGAAACTGTTTTCAAGGGGGCACCGATATTCCCAACGCGCGAGTTGATGGGGAGTTTAGGGGCAATGGTGCAATGGATTGTAACCTCTGTAGGTCCGTACATGGCGTATAAAATGCCATTATGGCTATCTGAACAGCCAAATTCGTCGATAACTCGTCTTGTCAACATTTCCCCGATAGTAAGTAGAACTTTCAAAGAGGGCACTCTCTCCCGCTGGCGAAGTAGTTCTCCGGCAACTGTAGGCGTAAGTTCGGCGGCGTCGACTTCTAACTCGTTGATGACCCAGGCCAAGTTATTCAACAACAAATTGCGTTCACAGGCAACTAAAGTGGCGCCCCTAAATAAAGGGAAAAATATCTCAAATACGGAAACGTCGAAAGTTGGAGCAGCAAATTGTAAGAATCGCCTGAAAAGCGGTATATGCTCATCGTGAGCAAGAAGGGCCTGTGTTGCAGCACGATGCGAAAGACCAACCCCTTTTGGCAACCCAGTTGAACCCGATGTGTACATTACATATGCGAGATCCTCAGGGGTTATGTGAACTGTGTATTGCGCCACTTGAACACTAATGTCGTTCGCATCGTCGTCGGCGAGAATGACAATCAACGGTCTATCAATCTGGGAAAACCGGCCAACCAGCTCTTTAACTGTAATGACGATATCCGCAGAAACATCTTTAACAATGAAACTGACACGTTCTGGAGGAGCATCTATATTCAACGGACAAACTGCGGCCCCAGCTTTAAGGATACCTAGCCAGGAAATGTATAGTTCAGGAGACTGAGGGATCAAAACAGGAACGATAGGAACCGAGGTTAGGTTAGAACATAAAGCCTCGGAAATGCGTGAAGATAAATGTGATGAGCGAGCGTGGAGTTGCGCGTAGGTAAAAGCATGTCGGTTCCTATGTTTATCGAAAAACTCAAGCGCTGGACCTGAGCCCGCTGCTCGAACCAAATCATGCAGGTATAATGAACCGGGTATCAATTGGGGGTCCGCATTAAGGATGGACAGTTTTTGTGAATTGATGACATCCAGGGGCAGCTGAACAGCATTACGGATGTTGATTTCCAGCTGTTTCGCAATTTGCTCAAGGTAAGTTTTTGTCGTGCAGCATGTCGATATAATGAGCCCAGAGCCTTGTTCTAGAGAGCATCTTACACCGATAATGCATCCGGCCGGAATCTCAAAAGCCTGTGGCTTGGTGAGCAAAAATAAGATCCCGATATTGAGGGGGAGGGATACTTGCATCGGCGGTAAATAATCCGGTATATCCAGTCTTGTTTGCCGCAAAATCATTTAACTCTCTCTTCTGGAAGCTTTCCCTGGCTGGGTGGGCTTTGACTGGCCCTCCGTTGAGCCTGAATACAGGGGTCTCTTCTCCAGTTAGAGAGCTTAGCACCGCAGCCCAGGAAAGGACCACAATGTCCAAATCCAGGTCCCGAATCTCGGAATTCCAGTCGACCTCTATCGAGCCTGGAACGAGTTCTTCCGCATAATCCAGTGTCGGGAACTTTGTGTATGTGTTCGTCGAGTGTTCATCCATCATGGCAATTCAACAACAAACTGAAGGTGTTTATATGAGAGAAAAATGATCATTTGACAGACCCAAAAATGGAAGATGAACTCGCAGTCTCTACGGATAACAGAAATTTTCCATCAAGGGAATAGGCTTTGCCTGCAAATTCCTTTCGAGATTCAAAGAGGGGGGAAAAAGTAAATAACAGCGGCACGATTCACCAGTTACTCCGCGCTTGGCTAAGAGTCACCACCAGACACCTGCCCTGAGGTCTGAAGTGTCGCTCATGCAGGTAAACGAACAAGATGGGCCCGTTCTGGGTGCTAACAGGGGTGTGCCACACGCATTGCAGCCCTGCGGATGAAGGGCGTTAGGCATGGAGTGTGCGACGGTTTCAGCATCATCCACCAAGCAAAAGCCGTGGATATGTCATGGAGTCCACACGATGATGCCAATCGAACAAATCGTCGAGGGAGAAAGCAAGCCTTTCTGGGCACCCGACAAGAACCGAGGTGGGTCTAACTGTAAGGGGACGGAATGGAAAGCATCCTAGATATGACCGCATTGCTTTTCCTGCTCTCGATAATCGAATATTGACGAGCAATCATTATATCTTGCCGAATGTAAGGGCGCAGCCGATTGTGACGGGTGACAGGATAACGCGCGTGCACGATGGAGATGCGACGATGGCGAACTGACGTTGACATTGTTAGCTCGGCCATGCCGCCCACGCGTCGGCGAAAGACGGATCTAATCTTATCTCTGGGCGGGTTTTCGGTCATGCAGGCCAATACCGAATGTTTACACCGCACGAGCGTATTCCGTACAAGAATCTACTGTAGTTAGTCACCATCCTGACACCCAGCAACTCGGCCTGTGAAAAGCATTGTCTTTGGCATCGGATGTTTGTTCCCGCTGGATAGCTCCCACATTTACACAGATGGTTACCCAGTTTGTGGTACTTGGAGATAAAGCTCGCTAAAGAAACGGTTGTTTTGCTGGATGCTGCTCGAGTACGGAGTAGTTAGAGTTACTTCGTATTTGCTTCACGATGTCGATCCACTTTTCCGAGAACTCCAACCCTGGAAAGAGTGCTTTTGGATCCCGGGTGATGCTGTTACTATTCTTAAATATTTGATTTCCAGTCAGAGATTCAGTGCTCTATCAAACAGTTATCCAGACCTTCAAAAATTCACTCAGGACTGCAACACCGAAGCATATTACCCTTGGTGCTATTCTTGGAACACCTCTTCTTTGAACAACTCTACAAATGACTGCATGCCCCCTGTGGCCGGAGTGGCCATTTCCGACATACAGACCTTGGATCAGGCCTCCATAGACCAGGCTATCCTCTTTGATGATTGGCCATTTTCGGCTGCCGATTTAGAGCCATTCCACGAAGGATCGGGTAACCTGTCTTCCCATGTACTGTACTGTAGAATGTCTACTTGGGGGTTGCAAAAAAACCGTGGATTCCAGTATGGACTCTCCATGGTCCTGCACATCTGTGCATCAGGTGACTAAGATGACTAATAACTAGTTAACTTAATAGTTACATGATGTGTGATGTCATGATAGTGACTCATTAATCCTTTCACTGTCACAGTTTCTCCAGCCAGATCGACAGCGCTGCATACGGCGACAATGGTACAGATGGCTTTTTGGCCATCTCGCTCAGAGAACAGAGTGTGTCCTCCACGTCTAACTCTGCTGCCTTTTCTCTCAAAACGGGTTCCAACTCTTTAGCCGACCACAGAAGTTCTACTGGATCTAAATAATCAGCCTCCAGGCCCCAACTGACTATTGATAGGGCAAACACAATCCAGTGCTTGCACTCGTTCGCATCCATTGATTGGGGTGGTCTGCGAAACTCGATGGTATTGCAGGGCATACGGAGATGCTGAAAATTCCAACTGGAACATCTGTTTGGGGCCACTCGGGCGATTAGGTCGTCAAGGCCCTCCGCCCGATCAACGAACTCGAAAATCTTTTCGAAAATCTCCTCTCTCACGGCTTCTCGATAAAGCCGCACCAGTTCAATTCCCATTGCCATCTCCGGGCCATACTTCTGCGCCGCGTTTGGCGCCGCCCACCTGCAATATCTTCTGTTCTCCGGCATGGAGAATCGTATTGCTTCTTCTAGCAGCAATATCGTCTTTGCAACCTTTTTAAATTTTTGAGCGTCCATGTTTGCATTCCAACATGGACGTGAGTGCTGCAGCTTTCGTCCCGTTTCACTTCAAAGTGGCTGTTGACAACACTCCAGACGGCCTCGACTTCCTCGAGAGCTGATTCAATAGAGGCATCTACCCCAAGGACCCTCGATTTTATTTCCCAACCATCTACCATACGCCATCCATTAATCCAAGAAGCTCGATATACTGTACGGAATGCTAAGCCACTTACAAAAGTCCTTGAAGTCGTCGGAGTCGCGCGGCTCGTAGATGCTCCCATCTCGGCTTACCACCCACTTAGTATAATCTCTCACTGTGGTATGGGCTGGTACACCCGCCGCTTCCAATAGTTTAACTAACAAATTCTGAACAATCTTCCTGTTTCGTCTTATCGTCGCCTTTCCCAGCTGTCGTTCGAAGTCCCATCCCTCTTGGGCTAAAGTCTCTCGTATCGCTTCATTCCCAAATCTGGGACGCAAAAGAAGTTCCATCTCTACGCCGAAAGTAAGTCGCTCCATTGTGTATGTCTCTCAAGCTAGACCGAAAAAAAAAAAAGCTTCAAAATGTGTGTAAACAGGAGTGCATTAATCTTCTTGTCCTGATGTGTTTAACAATACATTGATTCTGGACGTAAGCCTAATTTCCAGCCGTTGATCGGTTGATCGCTCTTTCGGTACATGTTTCTTTCCAGGAAGAAGCTCGCCATTGCTTTAGTTCAAGAGTTTCTGCTGCAATTGCTCCCAGTTTTCTGGGTAGAGAAAAGAAGTTGCAATCGTCTTCTTCCCTTCCACAAGGATCTCAGTCTCGACCTCGCGGCACTCCATCATCTCCATCTGGCAGTTCAGCACTGTCCAAGAGTACGTATCAACTTCGCACACGGCAACGGTTGGAGGGGCTGGAGGAGCTGGAGGGGCGGGAAGAACTGGAGGAGTTGCTAGGTTCGACGGAGGAGTTGCAACGCTCGACGAAAGTTTAGGCACCCTAATCTCTTCCAGCTGAATGTCCAGCCCTTCTACCTTCATTGCTCTCTGAAGCCGGCTCAGGGTGTCAAGCATGCCCTCCAGCAAAAAATATCTTTTGGCTGTATCATCCTTTATCGGCACTTGATAGTAATCCCAGTCCACTCCGGGGGCAGCATATGCTGGAGGTTTCCGCATTTTGTAGTCCAGGATGTCTATTTGTCTTTTGGCCGAGAGGGAGGACATCGTGTGAGAGGAGAATGGACTGTAAGCTGAATGTATGGAACTGTTTTGAAGGGAATTAACAGATCAAGTCAACGTAGGGAATACCGTCCGAAGGTTGGAGCAAACAATATTGGACGAAGAAAAACTGGACAAGCGACGCTTGACCTTGGGTATTTATGGTAGGTACGATGGTTAACTTCGTTAGCTTTGACGTACAGTACATACATACAGTATGTACTATGTACAGTACAGGAACTACTGTATGTTGCTACAACTGTACTATACTACGTACGTATGTCGTCATAGACGCTCTGCGCGCTCCGCGCCGGAACGTTACCGGTGACTGCCTGTTTTTCACGTTTAAAAATGACGAGGTGACGGGAGCCCGAGACGGAATAGGACGGAAAGAGCTATCCAAGGCAAGGTCGGTGGGTTGTTGGGAGTGCCCACGTGAGCATTAGTCATCCCTAGACTCGGCTCCAGCCGCTACATACTGTATGTATGTACATACTCCGTAGTCCCATAGCTAACGAGCTCATCTGATCTCGATCCTCAATTTTTGGAGGGATCATCACTTCTGGGCGACACCTCCGTACCTCCCAACAGTTCCGTCCCTGCATAAGGTCAGCGTGAGGATCGCGTATTACCTGGGTTAACATACGCCGAATCAAGAAACGGACCACTAGGTACGGAGTATTGCATGGCATAATAGAAGGACTGCCTGTAGTCGCCACTTACTGTATCTACCTCCGCAGGGGAGAGTCGCTGCACAGCGCAGTATTGAACTAAGGCGTGAATGCCAAAGGTCCTGGAGCCACTTTGCTGATTACAGGATATCAACGAAAACGAAAGAAGCTGGGCGACGGCATTGTCAAAGCTCAGCGACCCGTTGATGAGATCAACCAGGGCCTGGTCAACACCTTCATCTTCTGCAGAGACCAAGACCATCTCGCCGTTCTTTCCCTGTCGTTCCTGCGAAGAGCAACCGCGACGAAGCAAATCCTCTGGTATCCGCGAAGGTTCCAGAAATGAGAAGAGTGACAAAAGGTCCAAGGCATCTCTGGAGTTTTCTTCCTCAAGTTGTTTAAAGTTGATCTCCCACGCGATCAAGACTGTTTTTTCAGTCACCGCCCTTTGGCGGAAGCTGGAGGAGCTCCTTTTGATGACTCTGGAAAAGATTGAGATAATGCTGAAGTGTCCGATGCCTTGACTTGACAAACGCCCCGGCTTGATCTATTGCTAGTGGCAGACCCCCAAGTAGCCCTACAATAGCCTCAGCATGCTTCTTGTCATCAGCGCTGGGGTTTTCGACGCCGGCCCTTGCTAGTAAAACCTCTACCGCCTCCTCGTTGCTCAAGGCCTCGAGAACATGCCCGCTCTGGACCACTGCGGTCAAGGCCATTTCATCGCGACTTGTGATAATGATATGCCCCTGAGACGCGGACGGGAAGAACTTGCGCAGGTTCGCAGAGGATAAGTCATCCGCATTGTCAAAGATGATCAGCCACGTTGAATCTTCTCTAGACAACCAATACTTGACAGCTGATACATGCTCTCCTCCTTCCAACTTGAGCATGTCGTGATACCGCGCAAAGTCAGCGGTCATTGAGGCTTCGCTTGCGGCATTGAGAAACATCACGCCCGTTTGATAGCGATGAATGTTTTTGTTCATAAAATGGAGCGCCATTTGCGTTTTTCCAGAGCCACCTAAGAAAGTAAATTAGTAAAACGAGTCACAAGCAAGAAGACAATGAACATGCCTAGACCGCAGATTGCGAAGATTTTTCGTTTGCGTGTTTCCCAGCTTCCGTCATAGAAGAAATCCTCCATCTTCTTCAGAACGTCAGTTCGGCCGCGAAACGTTTCACAGGGTTCCAAGGGGATGTCGGGAATGCGAAGCTCGGACGGCAAAATCTGATCTAGCCTACGGTCAATGTCTTGAGAAATCCTTTCTAGCATAGAAAGGATGTTGCCGAAGCCCGTATACCGTAGTGAGGTATATCTGACTATGGATCGATGGTCAGCCCATAAGCGGAAATCCACCTCTCCCGGAAGTTTCAAGAGCGCGCAATACTTGTCGACGACCTGTTCAGGACTCAGTAAGCACAATTTCAAAGTTGCATATTTGAAATAAATCGTGACGTTGTGAACTTACCAACTTCGACACGAATGGTGCGATTTGCGTCCGTCGCTGCTCATAGAACGTGATCAAGATGGATAACACGCTTTGACTTTGCAAAGTCGATGGTGAGATTCTGAAGCACCTGCGCGCATTTTTGCAAGTCCTTGAGAACCAGCGTAGCGCCCACAGACCGTAGAGAACAGAGAGCTTCAATACGAAGAACCACCCGTCCCAATCGTGCAAGGTCGCTACCGTCATGCGGCGTTCCTAAAATCAAGAGTCAGCCTCGGCCAAAGTAGAAGTATAGAAGTAATCCTGGCGACGCATAACTAACCAAAGAAGAAGATACCGCATTTAACCGGCCCTACGTAAGCTAGACCCTCGCTTGCTAGCTCGGGTCTGCACACTCAACGTAAGGGGATAGCTCAACAGAGGATTTTTTTTTACAACGGAGGTCAGATTGAAATATATCAACAACAATTATTGCGGTGGATTAGCTACTTGAGGTGGTTGTTCTCTAGGTCCTATTCCTTCAATCTCGGCCAATTTTGTGAGCTTCTTGAGGCGTTGTGCTTTTCTACCCCGGGCCCGCCAGTACCGCTTCACATCTGCCACCACCTTGTTCCATTTTGGAATCAACTTATCAAGAGCATCACGGTCCTGAAGTATGTCTCGATTGCGTACCATTCTGCGGGCTGTCTCCACTGATAAAATTCCACCTTGTTTTAATATTCTCTGGCTTTTGTTGCGTCGCTCTCGAGCTGCACGAGCGGCCTCTGTCTTAGCCAAATCAGACTCTAACTGCGCAACCACGGTAGCTTGTGCTTTTGCCCCTTTCACCAGCTTTCTGATTGCCTCCGAGTGTTCACAGGACCCGGCTTCTAGGTGGAAGATATTGCTAGAGAGTGCGTCAAACTGCCGCGCCGTTTTTGGTGTTGTAAGTGAGGGTATACCTAGGAAGGTCTCCGCGGCCTCTGGGGACGGTTCAGCTGCTTGACGAGGCTTTGAAAGAACAATTTCTGGGTTATAAGGCACAAGCCCAGATTCTTTAAAGCCATGTTTGATTGCCCCCATTTTGAAGGTTGCTGCACGTATGCTATCGATCGCGTCAAGGAACTCTCGTTTGGTGAAGTTCTCCGCACCAGTTCGCGTAGCAGCATCAATTGCAAGACCGTGATAATGCTTGTAGAGATGGAACACGCCAACGTCAAGAGGCTGTACAAGGTGGCCCGTATGAGGCATAAGAAAGAAAGGGATAATGTCATGGCGCTCGCAATAATCTAAGACCTCGTATGTGCTGTGGGAACCGAATCCATCTAGGAGCAAGAGTCGATATTTTCCCTTTCGACGTGCACGGGTAGCCTGATCAAAATGCTGGATCCATTGAAAGGCAATCTCGTCATTGCTGTACCCCGTCTCGCTGACCGCCATCAGATTTTCAGCTTGTAGTTGGTCGTACCATGATTCGCGGTGAACCTTTCCCTTAAGGATAATCATCGGAGGAATGACGTGCCCGTCTGCACTTATTGCCTCCATGACCGTAGCCATCTCTCTGCAACTACTGCTAGCACTGAAGACCTTGTGATTATGCTCTCGTGTAATAATCCACTGGTCCTTGCCAACACCAATCCGGAACCCTGTCTCGTCAAAGTTGTAGATATCTGTCTCCTCGATCCCGAGCTCAGCAACCACCTTCTTAAACCTCTCAAACCACTCCTTCAATGCGGCCGGATCATGAGCTTGCTTTCGGGAAACATCTATTGTTCGCTGCCGCCGTACACGAAACTCTGGATGCCGTGAAAGAAAGTTCTTTACCCATTTGTTGCCGACTTTGGTTGGTGGTTGATCTGGGTCTCGTGGCCGGCGCTCAAGAATTTTGTTAACCGCATCTCGAAGGTGATCGCGCCTTGGGGACAAATCAAACGAGTCCATGATTGAAATCCATTGACAAAGACCAATCTCCTCATCTTCAGTAAGCAACCGATTTGTTGGTGGCCTTGCTGAGCGGGTAGGTCTGCCTTTCCATCGTGCCCGGAGCCTTGACTCGGGAACGTCAAACTCACGCGCAGTTCTGGCAACATTTGGAATTTGTTGCGCGGATAACGCGTTGATTGCCTTTTCAATATTTCAATACGCTCCTCCACAACCTTATAGGAATCAGGCATGTTGAATGTGGACAAAAACCGCGTTGTGAGTGAAATGGTTGATTAAAAAAAAATCCTCTGTTGAGCTATCCCCTTACGTTGAGTGTGCAGACCCGAGCTAGCAAGCGAGGGTCTAGTTTACGTAGGGCCGGTTAGATTGCTGTGCTTGCCTCAGCTCTTCTGTGTATTCAGTTAAGAAGGCCTGATATGGAGGATACTGTCAGTTTTTCCGTGTCAACTGTTGCACTGGTATTGATTAGAGAACTCACCATCTTCCCAACTAGCCCACCCATGCTATGACATATAAGCACAATCGGACGTTCTCTTTCCTAACGACATCATTAACATCATGCATGCATCTATGGATGGATAGAATGTAGATGTAGCTCACCTCTGCTGTCTTCCTCACCGAGACCAGTTTCTCTAATAGCATCGCCCCAATGCCTGCCAGCACATTAGAGCCCGTGTATGCTGGAAATGAGAATGGATAGCCGTAGGTCATGACGCGCGCGTTGGGGAAGACCTGCGGAATCAGGTCGCGCAGCCACAGCACTCCCGACTCTGGGTGAGTCCATGTCCTAATCGGATGGCCTCTGAAGCCGTGGATGGCAACAATGCTAAAGTGCAGCCATAGAATCAGTTGCTAGTTTTCACTCATTGGGGCGGTTTGCTTCTGAGATTCTTTTGGTTTTCCTGGGATCAGTTCTCGCTCGAAAACGGTCTTGACTTGGAATGGAGCGTCTTTCGCGGCAACGCCCGGGACGCCCCTCGCGGAGGAGGATTGTTTTGAGTTATAGAGAACGGTGAGGTTATAGAGAACGGTGAGGTTATAGAGAACGGTGAGGTTATAGAGAACGGTGAGGTTATAGAGAACGGTGAGGTTATAGAGAACGGTGAGGTTATAGAGAACGGTGAGGTTATAGAGAACGGTGAGGTTATAGAGAACGGTGAGGTTATAGAGAACGGTGAGGTTATAGAGAACGGTGAGGTTATAGAGAACGGTGAGGTTATAGAGAACGGTGAGGTTATAGAGAACGGTGAGGTTATAGAGAACGGTGAGGTTATAGAGAACGGTGAGGTTATAGAGAACGGTGAGGTTATAGAGACCGGACGATTTGACTTTGGTCATTTTGCGGTAGTGAAATAGTGTAGTTATTTGAGATGCCAGCTCAACAGCCTTGATTCCCATCAACTAAGCTATCCGCAGCCATTTTTTATTTTGCAAGCACATCTTGCATTGTTTCTTTTAAGGGGGCTGATCCCATCCTTGCAGCATCATTTGGCATTTTGAGCACTTCACGGCGCTTAGCAGCATGATGCTGGTGGTTCAGGTTGTTCTTTCAACGACCGGAATGATTTGTTGTCAGGCTCCCGTCCAGTGCCAAGATGGGTTGACACGGGGGACGGCAGGGAACGTCAACTGCTTCAAAGCTCGAAATGAATCTGCTCCCATGATGAAGGCGACAATCGACAGCCGGGTGTGAAGGTGAATGCGGTTCGACTTGGGAGGATTTTCGATTACGATGAGGATTCGGACCTAGAAAGCGGAACAGAACTGCAAGTCAATGCGGGTTTCATGGCTAACAGAGCAGCAACGGGTCAGAAAAGATCAACGGCTCACGATAGGATTGCAACAATGAAGACAACGCGTTCGATTTAGCGATAGTACCAACGATGCTGCAATGATGGATGTGCCGCAGGAGCCGCGATCCGCATCGAAGACGCGAGTAACGCGATATCGTGAGAACCCAGATAAACTATCTGCCAAGCTTAAGGACGCGATTGACCGCGCAACAATTATGGATCGAATTCTTGATGGGAAGATTGAAGTTTCTGTTCGCGAACTCATGGGGGTGTCTCAAAGATTGCACAAAGAATTCTTCAGTTTTCCAGCCAGCAATAGTGAAGGAAGTCGAAAATTGGGGTATCGGAGCCAGTTAAGGTTGAGGTTAACCATTCAAGGATCTTGCTTGAGGAAGAATCCATGAGAACTGTCTATGCTGTCAAAACGATTCGAGTCATGGCCACGATTTGCGGAGAAGAGTTAGACTCACTGATTGACACAGGGTCGGAGATCAATGTTATGTCGCTTGGGTTGGCAAGAAAACTTGGTGTAAAGGTGCGGCCAAGACCGCGTTGTGTGATGGTTGTGCAGACCGGAGACCATTCTGTTGTTCCAGGATGCACCGTTCCGTTGCCTGTTCAAATCGGCGATCTTGTTTCCTATACCCCATTTTTGTTGATCGAACAAGGCGACAACGATGTTATTCTCGGAAGGCCGTGGCAGTTTGTGACGAAGTATGAACACGAGACGATGCCAGATGGAAGGGTTCATTGTGAAATTTATAACGAGGATCGAACGCGTCGCCTAGAATTTGAAGGGTTTAAACCGTCAGCACAGAGCATGAGATTTGAGATAAATTTGTTCCCCGTTTCGCATAGGGTTGAGGATGTTGATGAAGGGTATGGGTTAAAAGATTAAGCAGACATTATGCTGGGTTGATGTCCGCTAGGAATGAGGGGAAGCCCAGCATTGATTCGGAGGCGGTGAACGTGAGGGCGATTCGTGTGATGTTTGACGATGGTGGGGAGGTTGACGGCGGACGGGTTGGACGGTTTGAAAGGGTCGAGGGTGGAAGGCGCGGGGCGGAAATAACTAGTAAAGGAAGATGGAAAAATATCGGGCCGATTCCTCAGCACGCTCCATAGCGGAAAATCGTAACTTAGGCCCAGTCCAACGACCTCCAATCATCTCTGTCGCAGCCCGAGGTGCAGATTCAGGATGGCAAGTTGGACAACACATGAGAGGCACTACCACTATTACAATAATTGCTTCTTGAAAAGAACCCTTATCCCCAGGGAGTATCAGCGCGATTTCCGTGGCCAACTACACATTTCACTCGACAACGCGGCGAGACTCGCAAATGAAGCTGCCACCTTAAACTTCGTCAGCCAAAAGACTGACATCCCGGTCCCACGCGTCATTCAAGCCGGTGAACACAGCGATGGATCCTACCACTTGTTGACAGAGCTAGTTCCTGGTGTCCCTCTAAAAGAAATCCCACTCTCTGATCAACACACAGTGATCGAGCAGATTGAGAGGTATAAGAGAGCATTACAAGGCCTATGCTCTAGTCGGATTGGTGGACCAACCGGTATTGTTTGTCCTCCACCAGTCGCCAAACAACTTCAACACAATGAAATGTGGATTACGAGGCATTCTCCAACCAAAGAGTATGTGTTCTGCCACAACGATCTTTCGCAATCCAATGTCATCGTCGATCCAGATACTCTGGAAGTTAATGGTATCATCGACTGGGAGTTTGCTGGATTTTTCCCAAAATGTTTCGATGTCCCTTTCTTCAGAAGCCCCAAGCCGTCAGGAGCACAGATACGATCCCTCGCCAATATCTGTGAATTGGAACAGTTCTTCTCGGTATGTGAGCTGGATCAGACCCTTTCGTTTCTTGGTTCTACAATATCTAACTAATCAGTGTCCCAAATAGGTTGAGGATACGCCATACAGCTGTCCTGATCACTGCATACTTGAATGGAATGGCAAATTAACAGAAGGTAGCTAGACAATGTAATAGGCGTTTGTTGAGCCAGATGGGAGAGGAATAACTAAGAGCCGACCGACGGAGCTTGGTCGGGGTGTTGTTGACGTTGGGATAACGTTGACCAGCGGGTCATAGCGGCTGGCAAGTCCAACGGAACTACAGGGTTATTTCTTGACGAACGCAAAGTTTGCAGTCAGGCAGGGATCTGGCTACAAGGCCGCAACGAAACAACCCATGGGTTGAGTGATACCTTACACAGTACTCTCAGTTCTTGCAACTCGTGGAGGTGAGATGGTAGACTCGATTTTCGGCAAGAATTTGGATCGCACCATGTCGGTCAGAAACGAGTGGTGATGAGCCTTACGAAGCATTGCTATCTGGATCCTTTACAGTCTCTCAAGTATGTTCTTGTCAGAAACCTTCGCATTGCTTTTCCAGCGGATCTACTCCTTGACTACGTAATGTGAGTTTAGATAATAGCTGGGACCTCAATGACTTTCAGGTTGTAATTCTTCCGGAGATGATACCCTCATACTCCGTGATCCCCAGGAGCTTTGGACAACTGATATTGAAACAAAGCACCCACGAAGTACGTCGCGGGAATCAAAACCGGGTCAACTAATACCATCACTACTCCGTGGACCGCTGCAAATGTCTCCTTAGGTATTACATCAAATTCATATCAAATCACTTCTGCATAATTGGTCCGATGACTATAAATAATTCACTCATCACCCTGGCTTGCATGCAGCTGGCCCTAGACCAGGAGACTTGTAGCTACTATTTCCTTGGAAATGAACTTTGAAGTGGCGGAACAGCGCACAGTCATATCAAGCTGCGATTGACATTTGAAGATGCAGTGATAATAAAATGCTGAATACCGGCCAGGGGCGTCCCGTACGCTATACGGATTATTCCATGAGGTGTTAACTACTGTGGTACCTTTTCTTCGTGGACACACGGGAAAGCAATAAGAAAAATCAATGCCCAAAAAAATGGAAACAGTGTGTGCGGCTTCAATGCAAAAAGATATCGGGGCCCTGCCGCGATTCGAACGCGGGGCCTCTCGCAATCTGAGATTGAACCCAAAGCGAGAATCATACCACTAGACCACAAGGCCGATTTGATGGTAAAGTTTTGCGGTATCTAGTAATTATTCACCAAGCTGCTTTTCGTCTGAGATCCTCAAAATTTCTATTTTCATCCCAAATTAACCTTCCCCATCAAATTCACCCCCACAGGCTTCCACCCTCAGTGAGCCTTGTGTTGTTGCCCAGCGCCCTCACTGGCCGTTACTCGCTCAATTTCGCGACGATGACAACTTCATATTTCGAGATACCTCTGAGATATTTCCATTGGTAGTTACTTGAACAGAAACTTTAAACTCATGCCTTATCCTCATATCTCTGGTCCGACCATGAAGAAGTCCTCCGTACTTTGGGCACTGACCTAACCCAAACAACGCCAGCTCCGTTGCGGTTGGCATCTTGGGCGGTGGGAGATGATGATCTCTTCATGATCATTCTGTATCGAAAAGATGATACAAAAACTCCCGCCCCGCCCGTCCCCTGCGTTATCTGATGCCAAAATCACCCCATCAGATAAGCCAAACGGTCAACGACTTATTCGGTTATCTAATCCGCATTCCGAGCCTTGATTCTGGGCGAATCATCTCTGGTCGGCGGCACCGGGATTTCAGGACCGGACCGACCGCGTTGGATTTGCAACATTAATGCTTTTGCTTTTTGGGCCTTCGGAAACCAAACAATCAATACGGAGTACTCCATACGAGCGGCCGGGAAGCGTTTGACTAGCTAAGAGTGACAAATATGGAATCATTATCCATGAAAAGAGAACAACAGTGACAACGACCTTAGTCGCATTTAACGTCCAAGGTTGGTTGGTTGCTCGCATTGCATTGTCCAGCCATAACCGGCAGTATGAGATCAGGATACAGCTGGATCCCTTGGACGAATTTAACCCTGCCAGTGTAGAACTCCACCAATAGCGCGGCAACATAGCCCCTTTGTATAGCCAGAGACGTAACTATAAAATGATTGAATGTTGACTGAGACGGTTGAGATTGAAAGCCAGACCATTATGAGCATAATCATGGCAACACAAGGACATAAGTGGCCCAGATTTCCAAATCGTGATCATTACTCCAACTCGCTCAACCCAAATGAACCCGGCAGCTGGGCACTATCATGCTATTAACGCCTAAACATCTCCTGTCGCGACACTCCGATAAACCATGCCCGATCCTCCCGTCCTCAGCATCACCGGAAGCTCATACATGTTATTGTAGTTGACCACCTCCCCGCCCAACATCGCAGAGCCTGGCTCTCTCTGTCTGAAATAAGGAGCAGAATCGCACCAGAAATCTCGACAGTTAGTGACAATTCCACGAGAGAAGGGGTTGCGATATCGCGCCGCCCGGCGATCTCCAAGACCCTCTTGAGCTGTAGCCATGAAGGCGTCCAGCCCCAGCAGTCTTTTCCATTGTGCAAAACAGCCCCCGTGCGCGTGACGATGGCGTCTGGGACCCGTTGGAGGAAGTGACGGGTTTGGCCCTTGTCCCGTGGAGTTGAGCCCACCCAGCTCCGTAGACGTGGTCCCGGTGGTGAGGGCAGATGTGATGGCTCGTGCGGTGGGATCGGCATAATCAAATGAGTGGCCTCTCATGTTTTCATAGGTCGTTTGGTTGCGGGATATTTGAACGAGCTGAACCACACACAGCATTGTGACCCAGACCAGCTGGAGGGCTATCCAAAGCGTAAGGGTGATGGTAAAAGTATCCTTCAGCACTATTTCGCATGGTGCCGTGGGTAAAAGGTTACATTCGATGTCGGAAGGGGAAGGCAAAGCGTCAATGTCTGCACCCGTTGATCAGTTCAAGAACATACAGAGAGATGTGATCCATGGCCAACTTACAGACAAATACCAGTTGGATAAAAAGAATGATGCCTACTTCCATGGAGAAAATATACAAGATGAAATGTCGGAGATTATTCGCGCCAACACAGTTATCAATCCATGGACAGTGACTACATCGTATGAGCTCGAATCATGGAAACGGACAGGCGCATACTCACTGATCATGCTTCGAAACGCAACGCTTGCAACGCCGGCAATGCTTGCTTCTCAAAGGTTTTCTGTTCATACAGGGAACGCAAAAATTATCTTCATCGAATCTCCATGTTTTGAAAAGCTCGGTGATAACAGCTCGTTGCTGATTCCTGCTAGCAAGCTTGGGTACGTGCCCTGGGTCCTCAACCATCGACAGGGAATAGAAATAGGCCGTGAGGGAGAAGAAGACAGCAAAGAAAAAGTTGAGAAAAGGATGTGAGGAGTACGTATCTAGTGGGTAAAAATTAGCCATAGTAGGGCTGCTCTCTGAACGGGACAGTTCTTACTTGGTAACACTTCCATAAACCATCGCACACCAACCCAGAATAGCGAACCCGCAAACACACCTGCTAAGAAAGGCTTATGAAGTTGTTAGATTCCCGAAGCGTATCGTGAATTGTAAACGACTCACCGTCCTTTGAAGAACTCGAAACTCTGCGTGGCTTCGATTTGCTACCCACTGGGCCATCCACTGCATGCCAAAGATAAAGGCAAGCGTCAACGGTACAGAGAAGTAAATGGAAAACTCGCTCAGGAGCCACACAGCAAAGAAAATAGTGGCAAACGGCCATAGAAAGAAAAACATGGAAATATATCGTCGCGTTCGTAATATTGTAGCCAGGCCAAGCGGCAATTGTATCATGTCCCCGTTTGGCTTGTACCCACATTCGCTCAATGCGCGGTGCCAAAAATGTGTGGTTTTCATCTCATCCGCCACTGTTGCGGGTGTCTTGCCATCTCGCGTTTTCGCAAAGCGATCAGCGCCGTACTCGAGGATTTTCTGGATGCATGGCGTTGACCCTTTGACTAAAGCCCAGTGGAGCGGGGTGAGTCCGCCTTCATCAACAGCGTTCACGTTCGCACCCCATCGGAGAAAAAGGTCAACGCATGCCGGAAACCCTTTGTATGCTGCCCACATCAGCCCAGTATGTCCCTGAGGGTCCGTCACATCCACGGAAATCTCTTGATGTAAAAGGAGAACGAGGAGGAAGGCATTTCCGTCAATGGTCGCCAGGTGTAAAATGTTATAGCCTTGAACGTCCGTGAGAAGGGGGTCTGCTCCGTGTTGCAGAAGGAGTTCGACGATATAGTAGTGGCAGCGCTGGGCTGCCCACATTGCCGGTGTTGCGACGGATTCGCCGCCCTTTGCGTTCACCTCTGCGCCCGAGTCGATGAGGAACTTGCAGAGCTCGTAACGATTGTTTATCGCAGCCCACTAGATGAGAACGCAGTACAGTCAGTCCCGCTACGAGCGCGCCTGCGTCAAAGAAACGTGATTTTACGAACGTGCAAGGGCGTAATGTCTTCTTCATCCCGATAGTTCGCATCGTATTTCCCGCTCTCGAAAAGCTTCTGGATCGCTCCCGTCTCTCCCAACCTCGCAAGCTGCATAATATCCTCCTCCAGCGGCAAAGCTCCATCTCCTCCGTGGCCATTGCCAGACTTTATGTCCTTCAACTCGACCTCGTCATCGTGTGTCGCGTGCTCGGATGAGGAGGAAGACCCCTTTCTAGTAGCGGGCGTCGTAGAGGAAGCGGAACCTCGCTCGGTGAAATTTTGCGACTCCTGGTTGGAAGGTAATGTGGACATCACTCGTGGAAAGGCCAATTTAGGGAGCTCAAGAATGAATGTGCGGCGTAACTCGGCCTCTTATCAAGATCAGTGCTGTTTGGGTCAAGGGTGGAATAAACTCATATCGTCGCGCTGCGAAAGGTTGTGACTAGTTACAGCACTTGGTCAGCTGTGAGCGGAGGCTAGCTCGACTCCGAGGATGGTATCTGTGAGAATCAAAGACGTGTCGGGACAGCATAGAGTCGCAGGCTGTTGGCCAGGCACGCACGGTAAGGCGATGCAGTTGAGGAATAATTTTGGTCTGGAGTCAAAGCAGCCGGACTCGTCATTGGCTGCAACGTGTGCTAGCTTGAGTCTTGGGAATCTCAGCCACAAAACGCGGCACTGCGATCAATATCTTCCATGTAATAGTGCAGACTGATAAAAATGGATACGGAGTGGTTGCACAGTGAAGATTCAAAAATGAAGGTTCAATCTCTTAACACTATCAACCCAGGTATTTGACATAAGTGTGTTTATCCTAAATCAGGTTTGGATGGTTCCAGTGAAGAAGACTGATCAATGGCTGTTAGTAAATGCAGCTTTCTATGATGATATTGGGACAGAATCATCAATCGACGAGCCAAAATAGATCCAACAACGCCCACGCATTCCCCATGCACCGGGAATTGGTTCGTCATCTCCAAAATTAAACTACGCCGCCAAACCGCTTTCGCGATCACTCCGTGCATCTCTCCCATAACATCAAAAGGCCGCTTGTCAGAAATCACACCATCAGAGTCGAAATGGGATTCTGGACGCTGGGGATTTCCATGACGCACTTTCGATCGGCTAGTCAACGGTGGGATCGAGATGCAACCACATCACGTCCGCATGTCCGCAATAACGTGATGACCCTTGAAAGCAGCTTCACAGCGTTCTTGAAACATTGTGATCTCCTGGCATAAGATATCATCGTTGAGTTTCAAGTCAAAATCCATCAAGTAGCAAAAGCCAACTTCGAGTCGGGTCAGCTGGCTCTCCGAAACACCCCCAACTCTGGAAAACCGCTGATGTGAATGGTGGAGGTCCTCCAATACCTTCGTTGCCACCCGCAGGCCCGCAAGCACAAGTCGATGAGCGTTATAAACCGTTACTGGTATGATTTTTTCGACAAGGGCCATTCGGGTGATGTACCAGCTTGTGGCAAGGTAAACGGCTGTAGACGTCGGGCAGTACTGATGCAACCTAAGGAGATAGTCTTCAAGGGAGACCGCCGGGATTTGCTTTGAGAAGAATTTCCTGATCAGAGCCGCGTCGCGCGGCACTCTGGTTTTTTGGGTGTTCTTGCTGTCCTCTGAAGCCTGGCTGTATGCGGCACCAGAACAAAGAGCGTCTTTGCTCAAGTTGATGATCGAATTAACATGTAGGCAGAGTATGGTTAATGCTTCAGTCGGCGCGAGAGTGAAGGCGCTCCCTCCAACAGCCGCGATGATGCGTGCATCATCAATACTGTCCTGTTCTGTCATAACAGGAGCTGGGAGGGAACAAGGTTGCGCAAACGCGAGGGACTATGAGATCTCATGGCCTGGAGTTGAGATCAAGCTTGAAATCGGGGTGCAGTGCTATGCACAAGAGACGTGACTCAAGCCGAGATGTTAAATGGGAGTTTGTGAAGTCCAGGGTAAAGAAATTCAAAAACCTCAACAAGATTCATGCTAGCCTGAGGGTAAAAAATAATGCAAGAGAATAATGTCTTTGCAAAAGCCAATCTTATATAGTCACCGTTAGGTGACATCCTGCTTCCTCCCATGTGAGCGTTGACGGAGAGTTTGTTAGCCGTGATCCCTGCTCGCGCTTAACGTCGTCTCAGGAGTCACGCGCCGCTGCGGTCAAGTCTGTCCTACAACTCACTAACATGCAGAAGCCATCACCCACACGAAAGCAAGAGCAGTTGAGATGAATAGTACGATACTTGATTCAGTATTTGCGAGCAGCAAAGCTCTTTCCTGCTTGCTGCCATGGACCGCGAGTCGGGCAATCCCCGGCCAGCGCTCTCAGAAGACATCTTGGCTTGTTCTATTCAACATGAGCAGTGTCTCGGTACTGCGTTGGCTCGGACTGCATGAGGCATCAAACAAATGACTAGGAAAATGTTCATACCCTGGCAGATATCAGTTCATGTTCTGACATCGCTCTCCCTTCTCTGCTCAAAAGCTTGGTCGATACTCCCTGACAATGACCAATTGTCTACTTCGGCTTCACAATCTGCCCGGACTCCACAGACACAGGTACTTGTGGGCGACGAATGGCGTTATGCTTATGGACAACTGAATGACTATCTTGAATCCGTCACAGGCGAGGCAAATATTGACCGACTATATGGACGTCCCGATATATTTTCGCTACTTCCTACTCAAGACGAAGTTCTACAAGCCATCGACTCTTCTGAAGTTGATGCGGTGGGGGAACA
The DNA here is from genome assembly GCA_029850275.1 of Chrysosporium keratinophilum. Taxonomy (NCBI): domain Eukaryota; kingdom Fungi; phylum Ascomycota; class Eurotiomycetes; order Onygenales; family Onygenaceae; genus Chrysosporium; species Chrysosporium keratinophilum. The sequence goes on from JARBIX010000012.1 coordinate 498,132, forward strand.
GCTACATGCTTTGAATATACCGTAAGTGCTGTGCTCTGCTCATCACACTAGCTCCTTTCTAACTGCTTCGACAAGCCAATATGGGAACTGGTCAAATGGCGCGTGGCATCTCAGATTCCGTGGTTATATCTTCACCCAGCCTCGTATTTCGAACAAGACAATTGAAAAGCACTTAAGCAGACTCTTAGGGCTCCCTGCGTGGAATTTGCGAGAGGATCAGTATCTGCATGCTATGCAAATGGCCCGCGGACTGTTCGTCGTTCTGAAGCCTAATGTCCAGCTTTCGTGGCACCTCAGACATGAGGACGAACCGGGAACAGTGGAGGACGGAAACAACCAAGTCTGGCCACCGGTTCGAAACCAAGTAACTGCTCCAAGTGTCACAGATTTCGTGGGTGACTACGATTTCTTTGCTAACATTGGCGGAATGCTCAATGGTTACGTGACATCTGGGGATTCAGCAAATGACATACAAGTCGTCCGATTACAGAGCAATGCGACCTCGAACGCCGGAATCTCAACGTCCTATCTTGTTCCAGGTTCAGGTCTTACTATTGTCAGCGATATCGACGATGTGCTCCGCGAATCCACCATCTATCACCCTTCTCAAGGATTTAGAAACTTATTGACGCGACCGTTTTACCCCTGGATGAACATGCATGACATTTTTGGGAACTGGTCACGCTCGTTACCAAACGCCCATTTTCACTATCTCACTACTGCACCGGATCAAATGGCGCAAAGCTATATGGACTTTATATACAAAGTTTATCCGCATGGAAGTTTCGATACCCGTGCAGTAAATCTCAGACGTTTCCGCTCGAGTTGGTCAGTTCGCAGTGGCCTGCTCGAAAGAGCTCTTCAAACATTTCCGAAGCGCAAGTTCATTCTCGTCGGAGATAACAGCAACCACGATATAATGAAGAACTACCCTCTTCTGGCCCAGAAATACCCCGATCAAGTCCAATGCATACTAGTGCGGAACGTATCCGCTACTGATCGTGCTTTTCGATGGCCTTACACTACCAAATATTTCAAGCCGTTAAAACCAGAGAGTTACATGATATTTCGGTATCCTGTAGGTGCCATTCCTTTTGTTTTGCTTTTTTGAAGCTCCATGCGCGTTGTGTTGGCAGGTCACTGACTTTGATGGTAGGACGACCTCGCGAATCTTGACATTGAAGGCGGCCACTGCAACAATGCGTCAATCCCACAGCTCCTTGAATTCGGATGGCATGGTCTCCCATGGACGTCGTAATCCTCCCGGGGGGATTCGGGGATTGAGGTTTTGCTGTACCTCCGTTCTTATATTCTTCACGAAAACGGTCGGAATCAGGCATTTAATTTCTTGAAATGGGGGATTATGGGATAGTGAGATAAACCTTATGAATAGATCTTGTCTGTATACTTCTTATTGCGTCCTGGACTCCGTAAAATTTCAATAGTGAATTCATGGCCGCTGTGCAAATGGGATGTCTGTTCGCTCTCGCTCGATCGCTCTCTGGCCCTATGGCTTGGCGCCAAGGAGCGCTGCTATCAGGGCTAAACCTCTTCAGGCTCAACAACAACAAACCCGACCGCCGAAACATCATCATCACCAGATCAGAACTGCGTCTTCCCAGAAACGCACTGCATTGTCATTGCTAATCGTGCTGCACCATCTTTCTTACACTGTACATACTCTCTTTTTGTATTCGAGATCTTTTGAGCAGGCAACGTCGTTATGCCCCGACCTCCCGCGAAGCGTGGTCGCGCGCCGCGTCACAACGCGTCTTCCGCAGCACCAGCGGCCAAAACCACCACGAGCAAGATTAATGAGGAGACTGGGATTACTTCGGAGACAAAGAAGAATCAGAGACGAGGACGATTAAATCTAGAGCAAGATACAGCATTGAACACTACCGACAGCATCATCGCCGCCAAAACCACCCCCGCACGCCGTTGCACCAGTCGAGCCGGTAACGACCGGCAGAGTTCTACAAAAAGAGCCAGAGGAAAATTGGACGACCAGACGCCGGTGTCAAAGCAGAGACAAATGGTTACGCATGGATCGGCGACATCAGTCGTGGCCGGTGCGGCGCACGCGGCCCGTGGACGGTTTTCGGTCGGACCCAAACGAGGCGGCGATGCGAGCTCGTTGATTCAGAGGATGACGGTGGGCATGGGGACACCTGCGTTTGAGAGCTCGATGCTCAGTACGTTTCGGCCGCGGCCGAGACAAGGGAGTATTCTGCAGCTGATGGCGGATGAGGGCGGGTCGTCGGATCTAGGTGACGATGAGGATTTCTTGGGTAGTTTTGAGCCGGAGGATGAGTCTACGCCGTTGAACTTGGGGAAGAGGAAGACATTGACGAGGGGAGAGTTGGTTACAGGTGATGATATCGGGGGTAATGTTGAGGATGAGGATGATGAAGACCAGATGCCTGAGTCGCCAACGAGGAGAAAGTCTGGTGTGAATGCAGTCATGCCATCGTCGTCGCCTGGGAACCCGAGGAAGAGAAAATTGAATACAGTGGAGGTGCCTGATACTCAAGATACTGAGAGACGCGAGTCAGTGATGCAGAAGGAGGCTGGCCTGGGCGACCATCACGCGAAGGAGGTTGAAGTTGTCGAGGAAACGGACAACGCCGCATCAGAGGACGATGATAGCCTGCTCCCTCCGATGCCACCGTTTGAGCCTGAAAAATCACTAGAAGAATGGAGTCAAACCCTCGCTCCACCGGTCAGCAGTAGCCCGAGCTCATCTCCCAACAAATCGCCTGCTCGACGCAAGTCATCCGCCAAAGGTCCTAAGAAAAAGAGTAAAGCAGGCGCGAAAACACAACCTGTTATCTCTACGGCCTCATTGCAAGCTAGCCTCATGCCACAGAGACGTCGACGGAGGCAACGGGTGAATGGCAAGGATCAATTTGATGTCTTTGATGACAATGACAACACTTCTTCTGAACACAGTCCGTCTCCCGAACTTGGACCGGATGAGGACGAATTGAGCTACCTGCCTTCTCGTACGCGACGAAAGACTCATGGAATTAAACTGCGAGAGAATAAAACTGCGTCAAACCGGCCGTCCAAACGGGGTCAACGGTCTGGCGACAAGGATAAATCCCACGCGACAGCCAAAGATGTTTCCGAGAATTCACAATCTAAAGCTCCGACGGGAAAATCACGGGTCACATACTCTCGACGGCGTGAAGCGGAAGGGGACCCTAATACACCCCAAACTGATGCGGGCATTGAAGAGGGAGGATGGGAAGCCAGTGAAGAGCTTAAGGAGCAGGCCCGGAAGTTTGCCGAAGTAGATCAATGGTGTATGGACTTTGAGGATGTGATGATTGTTGATGAGAGCAGCCAGTACAGATGAGAAACACGCATGGCGTGAATGGAGCGTACGGGGCCGGGAGCAGGGATTGTCTGCGTCGACCAGGGAGTTTCATACCATCCGGGGGGATCTGATCTTGCATCGGACGTTATTTAGTGTGTATTTCTCGCATTCAACCCGGTCTATAGTGCACAATGTAACGGGCTGTCGTGAAGTTGCGAAGAGATCCATGTGTGCTCGTCCCCCACCTCCCGACTATAACCATCGGTAAGCCCTTGGCACCGCCGGACTGCTGAGGGGCATACAAAAGAACGAGATGTTGTCGAAACTTGACTCTTCTCTGCACCACGCCCGCAGCTGGCTATCTTGAGAACTTTTGCTTCTCATCCTCTAATTGACAGGACTGCCTATTCTCTGTGCAAATCAAATCAACACAACTGCCATCATGGACCCCGCTGTGGACAAGATCCTGGCTGGCAAATACCCCGCCAAACAGCACGCTCGACGGGTGGCAGAGGCACTCAAGGCGTCCGGACAGGACGGATCAGGCGTGATTTACCTCGAAAGCACCAAGACACGTATGGGCGAGGACAGTGACGAGACTGTGCCATTCCGGTGAGCTGTGAGCTGTCTTTGCGGTTGTTGAAGAAGAAGTACCCCCCCGCATTGCTCCATTCACGACAGGAACAACAGAATGACACGCGGCTAACATCATGACAATATCACAGTCAACGCCGCAACTTCTTCTATCTCTCTGGCTGCGAGCTGCCGGATTCATACGTGACCTACAACATTGACAAAGATGAGCTCACTCTGTACATTCCTCCCGTCAACCCAGAGGAAGTGATGTGGATGGGTCTCCCGCTCAGTCCTGAGGATGCCATGAAAAAGTACGACGCGGACTTCGTCCTGCCCTCGACAGAAGTCAACGCTCGCCTGGCCCACTACTGCTCCACACAGGCGGTCTCCTCGAAACGAGTCTACGCGATCCCGGACCGTGTCTGCGCAGAAACAACCTTTCTCCCCTTTGACGACACCAACTGGGACGCGTTGAGCAATGCATTAGAACAATGCCGCAAAGTCAAGGACGAATACGAACTGGCCTTGCTCAAGCGCTCCAACGAAATTTCCGCCAGGGCCCATTTAGCCGTGATGAAGGCGTGCAAGACAGCCAAGAATGAGCGAGAGCTCGAGGCCGTTTTCCGCAGTACCTGCATGCACTACGGCAGCCGGGAGATGTCGTACGGCCCGATCTTTGCCAGCGGCATTAACGGCGCGACGTTGCATTATCAGGCCAATGATGTGGACCTAGACGATCCGACGACCGGCGAGAGAGGTAGCATCTTGGTCGATGCGGGCGGCGAGTACCGTCTCTACACGTCTGATATCACCCGTGTCTATCCGTGCTCGGGCAAATTCTCGCCCGAAGCGCGCCAGGTTTACGAAATCGTGCTCGACATGCAGATGCAGTGCATGGACATGATCAAGGCTGGCGTGCCCTGGGACGATGTGCACGCTCACGCGCACAAGGTTGCTATCAGCGGGCTTTCGCGCTTGGGCGTCTTGCGTGGCTCTGAAGAGGAGATCTTCGAAAAGGGTGTGAGCGTTGCATTCTTCCCACACGGCCTGGGTCATTATCTCGGAATGGACACCCATGATGTGGGCGGCAATCCAAACTTTGAGGACAAGAATCCCATGTTTAGATACTTGCGCCTCAGGGGCACTTTGTCCCCAGGAGAGGTGGTGACTGTCGAACCTGGTGTACGTGATGACGTTTCCTTAATTCTTTCTATGTTTCGTTTTATACCGCAAAGTACTGACGCTCGTGCAGGTCTATTTCTGCCGTTTTATCATCGACCCATACCTCTCCAACCCGGAACTAAGCAAGTACATCGACTCCAGCGTGCTGGACAAGTACTGGAGGGTTGGCGGCGTGCGTCTTGAAGATAACCTTGTCATCACCCAGGACGGTTACGAGAACCTTACCACTGTACCAAAGGACCCAGAGGAGGTCGAGCAGATTGTTCAACAAGGATAGACTCCCGGGCGATGACACCGCCATCTGCTATCGGTTTGCCACATGTAATTCTGTAGATAGTGAATTGTAGGGACTAGCTATTTTGAATAAAAGGATGATTCCGCTTCCATTTTTTACCTGCTAAATAATGATACAAGATAGTACAAACCAAAAGAAGGCTTGCTGAGGACGCTAGGTGGCTACCAAGGCAAGACTATCGGTAGGGGAATGTGCGTGTCTGGTCTTGCCAGACCTTTCAAGTAGATGAAGGAAATAATAGGGATTGTAAAACAGTAAAATAAAAGAAAAATGTCATAAAAAGATATTATCTGGCTTGTGTCAACTCGAAATCACCATACCGATTAAAGAACGCAAGGAAGTATAGCATGGGTCTAGCTGTGTGCATTTATATAGCATAGAGCACTTTTAGGGAGGCGCCAATATATAGATTCATGCCAGGACTCTAGCTAAGAGACGACATTCTTGGTCTCTTCCTCTGGCTTCCCTTGACAGCAGGGCTCTGCACCTCCCGCTCATGTGCGCGCTTTTCTTTTTGATCCAGGACGAGACTAAGAACGTCGAAGCCAAACTGAGGATACTGAAGGCAGAGAGATCGGAATTCGTCCTCTGCTTCGTGACGCAACACGTGGCTCCTTGTAGCCCAGAATGCGGCCACTGGCTTTCTGATAGTGTTGTCGTCGGGCGGAGTGTGGGTATAGACATATTTGGCATAGGCGATTTCGCCCTTGGCTGTGCTGTTGATGCGGTGGATTTTCCCGTGCGCAAGTGTTTTGAGTTTCTCGAGACCGAGTTTTCCAGCCAATGTATATACTCGGGCGTGCTTGAGGAGTTGGTCGCCAGTATCGTCAACAGCTGGCATAGATGGGTCCGCTTCAAGCCCATCTGCGGGCGATGCAAGGCGTTTGGGGAAGTATTCGCCTGTGTACTGGTATTGAAGGAAGCAGGCTACGGCGTCTAGGTTTTCGTTTTCCATGGTAATTCGACGCTAAAACCAGCCAAAGTAGAAAGCATCAGTATACCTGCACAGCTTACGAGACGCGAAAGTCATGCCCCATTGTAAAAATCAGATACACTGCATCGATTTCGACTTACAGAGCCATCTTCTGGTAGCATTGACACAATGTCCGCGAAATAAGGGCTTGCGATTAGAATGTCCTGATGTGCCGTCAGGACCGTCTGGTCCTCACCCTTGCCTATAACTAACTCGACAATTGGGGATTTCAGGTAGCTAAAGAATCATGGAAATGCTATGTCAGAACCAGTGTATCAACGTTGCTTGCGGCTTTGCAACCAAACATCAATCCATCAATTGATCGAAATGAACGCAGCAATTCACAACAACAGCATCTCTTATAAAGCAGATTTTCTTACTCTAAAAATGTTTTCACCCGGGGCGTTTCCTCCTCCGTCTCACCGTTATCCTGTTCCGCGGTGTGGGTAGGATCCGGGGCAGCTTCTGCAGCTTCGGCAACCTGAGATTTGACCGCTGAGGTTGAAGTCGTGTCGCCCATCTCAACGTCTTTATCGCCCACAGGGGAGAGATCACCTTGAAGGTCAGACATGGTGTCAATTGAGATAGGTAGCTCTGATATGCAATGTGTTCACTCGAGCTCTGAGAGCAGCAAAGTTGCGAACCGTGTACGGAGTAGAAACAATGTATATATAAAAGCAATGAATTATATTGGCATATCATTGAGCTGCGCGGCGGCCTGAATCCAAACTGAAAAAAATGAAGCAAGGTCTGGAGCACAACGGTGAGGTTGCTGGAGGGGAGAGAGGTCGCGAGGAGCAGCTTCCTTGCGCTTTCCTGCTACAGCTGTAGCAAAGTGCCGCCCGTCGCCGCCTTTTCTCATTGGTCAACCCCTGAAAAGCCACAGGGCCCACTCTCTAAGTAGCCACACGGCCTTCGATGAGTAAGCAAGTACTCATATCAGATTGGGTGCAACGCTTCGATACTCAAAGTGGTTCTCTATTATCTTCAGGCAATTGTTAGAAGTATACTCTGTACTTTGTAAGTAATAGACTTAGGGAACGTTGTATTATACATGAGCCATCGGCTCGTCCAAGCAAGTGTCCGTGATGATACATAGATGTTTCCACGTCACCAGTTCCAGGGCCAAACGTCGCTTTCTATAAATCCTTCTTTTGCTCCACCGTTTCCTGTACAAATGGCTCTCGAATGCCTTTGCTCTCAAGCTCGACCAGCTTGTCTCCGTTTTGGCTCAACTTGAAGATGCCTTTCTCACCACCGACGGCATGCGTCAGTTCGGTCTCCCCGAGAGGCGCTAGTTCCCCAAGCACCTTTCGCATGTAGCGCACCACTTGCGCGATCTTGTTCCAGTCAATCTCCTCCCCACGGCCCTGAAGATCCGTATATGACCCTTTGTACAAATTCCTCCACACGGCCGCCCCCAGAACGGCATCACCCTTGATAAGGCCTTCATCGTAGGCAGCGATCACACCACGCCACTGAAGAAATAGGTCCTTGAGATATTTAACACGAATCGCGCGAGATGTGATGCCGTGCATCACGTCCATACGATCTTCGGCGTGATTCGAAAAGTGATCAAACAGGTGACGGGAAAACATCTGGAACGATTCGGGTGACGGAGCAGCGCGGAAACGGACGCTCAACAAATACATGTGTAAAAAGGAAACTTGAGACCACGAGGAGAACGTCGGACGAAGACCAAGATCTGGTTCATTAACCTCATTAGCAAAAAGTCGCCTTGGTTAAAAGATTGGCTATTTCGGGGCGTGCAATGGAGGTAAAGGCTTAGAGAAAATGCTAACCTCGGTACCACCAGCCCTGTCCTACCCCTATGTCCTCTCCACTGGCAGTTTTAGGAACCTCAGCGCCCTTCTGTGAGATCTGTGGGATCTTATAATCCGCCTGCGCCGAACACGCTTCAAAAAGCTTTTTCGCAATGCCGTAAGCAACGTATGTCTCGGTAGACGCTAACCCAACACCTTTACGTCGAGTTGCTAGAGGCGATTTGGCCAAAGGCGCTGGGTCCTGTAGAGGGCTTGCTTTGGGGGCATTCGAGGATGTGGATGCACAGCGACGCGCGGGAGCTCTGTTCGACGTTCGGCCGGGAAACCAAGGACGCTGTGTAATTGGGTTTGGCAAAATTCTAGTATTAGACTCCGATAGAGAAATTTTCACATTCTGAAAACGTAACGTTAATAATTTCTTTCTTTAGAGCTTTGTGGATTGGCATCCTCATACTTGAAGAGTTCGTGGCAACTGTCCCAACGACCTCGAGCATTGAGCAAGCGGTCGCGAGGCCATTTGCTATAACGTAAGAGTAAATAGTTTCAAAACTAATATGACAAGCGACACGCTGCTTATATCGTGATGTGATGTTCATCAATGTAGGGGCATAACACCGCTCTGAAAGTTCGATGATGCGATTGAAAATAATTAGGTTCATGGGATAGATGTTTGCATTGTTTGATTCCCCCAACTCCTCATGACGATTGAGATAATACTGCGAGCCAGACCTCTCGCGACAAGAATAAGATGAGAATCATCAATCTGGCCAGCATAATTTCTTCTTCAGAAGCACGTTGGGGATGGTCAGCGGCTTTGCCCCTGTCTATGTCAATATCGTACCATACAAGTGATGTAGCTATCCCGCAGCGTTTGCTTCGGAGGGGCGATCCATGCGCCAGACATTTTAGTTAGCGGTAGAGGACTTGCCGGTCCTTTCACCGCATCACACAATATTTTCACCCAGGAAGTACAACTTTTTCCAGACTACTCTCCACAAGCGGGAGTATTTCCGTCAGCTTGTTGGGGTCTCTCATCATGGCTGGGATATCCTCGCGAGTCGACGCCAGTGCCTGTTCTTTTGATCAACCCATATTCTGTTCTCATCATAACCGGAAAGCTCTCTTACCTGTCGAACAGTGTCGTATCGCTCCTCTTTGGCAAGATACTCCCGAACCACCTCCCTTGTATCGAGATCTATGAAAATCCTTGTATCTCGCAGCCGGAACAGGACATTGTCTAACCGCATGAAGAACCTGCAGAGTAGTAAAAGGCAAGATGGCATCACTCTTACTTTGCACGATAGCATTGAGATTCCATTATCAGCGAGTTCGTCCTCGTAAAGCATGACATCGTCGAAGAAGACGATAGGATCGGGCCGCTTCAAACGGTCGATTGGTAAGGGCGCCGTCGAGGGTTCAAATTCATGCCCGGCTGAGGTCACTGTGCCTTTATAATCCGTCGTATACGACCAATCGAAGGGTTTGACGACTTCCTTTATTCCTTCGTGGGTCCTTTCTCTGTATTGTGGGGGTTGGCAATGAGATCTCCCGAAAGCATTCCTTTAAAGGGTATGAGTACTCACCGGCTCTTCTGCCATTGTGATGAGTATGCGACCTTCAAGGCAGACTGTCCCGTCTTATCCACGCGGTCCAACGCGTCGAATGCATTAAATTGAACCTTCCAACCAGATGCCGCATGCTCAATCGATATTAGATTGTCACCAAAAATCATTTCCGGCGGAGCAATCCCGAGCTTGCTGGTCATCTCATCAATCGGGCCGGCCTTTAGGATGGGCAGCTTCCGCGTGGTTATAGTAAAGCCATTTTTGTTTACTGAATTGGAATTTGGAGGTGGAAAGTCTGGTGAAGGAAATTTGGTGTCGAATTCGCGATTCGGACTGCGAGGAGGTACTACACGGTGTTCAGCCATGGCTTCTAGGTTAAAGATCTAAACGCGACGTTGGGTTCTGCGCGGACTGCAACAGATATCGAACACAATCGACAATGTTGCGTCGAGATGGATGATGGCCCCTCGCAGCACGGTGATCACCCCGCCGGATGCCAAGAGCGAGATGCAGCACTGGCCGTTAGTGGCTTGTTGCTGTGGTGACGGCGCTGCTGGTCGGCGGTAAACATTCAAAGGTGAAGCGGCCCCGAACCTCCAGCTTGTCAGATCCCTTTTCTTCTCTACTTCGCTTCCGTTTCTCTTTAGTTTTGGTCACAAAGACAACCGTGGAGCTTCTCCATAAGATCACTGCTTTTCTCGCGCAATACTATTATTAATTACTTGCGCTTGACTGTTGCTAGTGACTCCGACTAGCCATGGCGACAAAGACGCTGGAAGCTCGATTCGAGCAAATGACTGTGAATGATGAAAACATTCCTCCAAGTAGCCATTCTGGCTATGAAAAGTCCAAGGTATGTTTATGATGACCCTGTGTCCCCTATTTATAACTTGTACTGATCAATTCAGGCACCGGTACCAAAGACCATTTCCGTGATAGGGTTGTCAACTGCAAGTCAGGCTACGCTCAACTCCAGTCGAGCAAATCTTCTCAAGTTCGCTCTTCAAAATAATGAAGGAAGAATTCACTTGAATACCGCCTCTCCTCCCACTAGAAACGACTCTGGGTCAGTGTCTTCCCGGTCGTCCGACGACTTAAGCACCCTTTACGACCAGCCTTCTTGTCCGAAACAGTGGCATCTTGGAATGTTCGAAATTGGAAAGCCCCTTGGTAAGGGCAAGTTTGGACGGGTGTACCTCGCACGCGAGCGGTCCACTGGTTTTGTTTGCGCTTTGAAGGTTCTGCACAAGCACGAGTTGGTCAAAGGAAAAGTCGAGAAGCAGCTGCGTCGAGAGATTGAGATTCAGAGCAATCTTAGACATCCCAACATCTTACGTCTGTTTGGCCATTTCCATGACTCCAAACGGGTATTCCTGATTCTCGAATTTGCGGGAAAAGGAGAATTGTACAAGCACCTAAGAAAGGAAAACCGATTTCCGGAATGGAAGGCTGCGCAGTACATTGCCCAGATGGCGGCTGCCTTGAGATACCTCCATAAAAAGCATGTTATGCATCGTGATATCAAGCCGGAAAATATCCTCGTTGGAATTCACGGCGAAATCAAAATCAGCGACTTTGGCTGGAGTGTCCATGCGCCTAACAACCGACGAAAGACGATGTGTGGCACCCTTGACTATTTGCCGCCAGAGATGTTGAAGTCGGGATCTCAAGACAACTACTACGACGAGAAGGTTGACTTGTGGAGTTTGGGTGTTCTTACTTATGAGTTCCTCGTTGGCGAAGCTCCCTTCGAAGACACCCCTATTATGACCCAGAGACGAATTACCCGTGGCGAGATGACGATTCCGTCCTTCGTCAGCTCAGAAGCCAGGGACTTGATCAAACGGGTGAGTAGCACTTTTTGGAATGCCCTTTTGATGAGTCAACTGACCGCGATTTAGTTGCTCGTTCTTGATCCTGCGAAGCGGATTCCTCTTGATGAGGTCCAAAAACACCCATGGATTGTCAAACACTGCATCAAAGGCGAACGGGCGTCCAAGAGAAGTGTGGGCAAGGAGGGAAAAGCGTAACCCTTTGAGTTCGTGAGGAGCAGCTCTTTTTCTTTTGCAAAGGCATTTTTGGAGTTCAGGTTTTCTTTTGGGGATATCAGGAGAGCGTCCGATCTTTTTTAGCGTGTGGAGTTCTGAGTAGTGCAGTGCACGAAGCGGTTGTCATCATTCAAATCATCTAATGGTACATGAATCTAATAGGTTCTCAAAGTCCCAATATTTCGCCGGTAATGGAGAGTGCAATATTAAATAACTGTGGAGTCATCACGAAGGCCAATGCTTCGTCACCGATAAATCTCATCGAACGGCCTAGTATCTCGAAAGCAGCTGTCCCAAACTTCGTTGACAACCTGCGTCGCCTGTTCTTCGTCTTTGCATGCTGGTCTTGCCCTGACAGATAATATGGCTCTCCGCCTTACGCACTCTTGGTGCTGCTGTGCCAGTTTCCATTGTCCTCGGGTAAAAAACTCCCTCATCCATCTACACTCGCCGCTCAGGTTGCTTGCGCGGATCTATCAAGCAGCAACGGTTAGATGTTGGTTCCATATCATAAAATCGGTCTGAAGACAGCCAAACAGGAGTGTACCCATACCTCTGCGCAGGCGGCGTGCTTCAAGTTATCGTCCCAATTCACTTTAAACCGCAAATGGTCATACGCATGAATCATCTCATGCGCCAGTGTGTCCTCTAAATGTCCCTGATTCCTCATCTCATTCGCGCAAATCTGGATTCCGAAGTCCGGATCAAAACCGCCAGCCTGTCGATGCCTACAACGTCGGCAAAAGATGTTGTGGTTAGAAATATTTCCGCCTAGTTGTCTGATATTGTCCTGGACGAATCGAATTAATGGACCTAAAAATGATAAGATGTCAGACGAGGCGTTCAATGTTGAGATGCAGCTCAGTGGAGTCCCTTACTGTACTGGAGGAGGTAATCTCGTTGGTCTTCACAGCGTTTGCAATCTTCCTTTTCGTTTCGAAGATCTCTTGCGACGCGAAATTTCTCCATTCCTTCTTGCGTCATCTTCCCCGTAAGGCCTCGCCAGAGGTTTCGGCAGATTGTCCAGGCATCGTCGCCGGGGATGTATCCATTGTCTTTTGGAGCGTTCGAGGAGTTCGAACCGGAAGGTTGAGATTCTGCCATTGAAAGCTATTATGTATCCCAGTAACGGTATCCGAGTGAGCCCGCGTTTGAATATTGCAATTCCGGCTGTTCGTAGGCAAATGCGTTCACATGGGAATTTCGGTCATGAAGCAACGGACGAGCGCGCAGAAGTAAATTTAGGGCGGCGAAGCGGGGCAGAATAACCAACCCTCGCCCGATGCGTCAACCAAAGTGTCAATCCACCGGAGAAAAAGGGCACAGTGTGGAGAATTTTGCGGACTCGAGCCGTCGAACCCCCAATGACCTAACCTCAGCACTTAGCGCTGTGTTTTTCCTTGATTCTTGTCTCTGGGTTCTGATTTCCTGACGGAAAGATTCATGAAATGCGCCTGTGCAGTTGGAATGAGACCCAGATACGCGGGCACAGAGGTACAAGATGAAGGGTACCATGAAACCGTTGACTATCGTCATCAAGCTCGGTGAGTACGGGGGAGTTTCTATGGTGGTGCCTGGCGATCCACGAGTTTCTAGCTAACAACTGCTTGTCAGGCACGAGTTCTATCGTGGATGAAACTACCCACGAACCGATTCTATCGATTCTGACGCTGATTGTTGAAACTGCGGCGAAGCTATACAAAGATGGCCATCGAGTGGTTATCGTCTCGTCTGGCGCGGTTGGCGTTGGGCTACGGACGATGAATATTGATCAAAGACCAAAGCACTTGCCCCGCATACAGGCATGTCATCAATCGCCAGTGGTGGGGGACGGATGAAGCTCTGGATGAAGCTCAAAACTAATTGATGCTGCTAGGCTCTCGCAGCTGTTGGGCAATGCCAGCTCATGAGCTTGTGGGACAGTTTGTTTGCTCACCTTCGCCAGCCGGTTGCACAGATACTGTTGACAAGAAACGATATTGCGGATGTGAGCTCTCTATCTGGATCAAAGTGGTAACCGCGTGCTAAAAGTTAAACAGAGAACGCAATACGTCAACGCACAAAATACGTTTGCGGAGTTATTGGATATGGGCGTCATTCCAATTGTAAATGAGAATGACACGCTCGCTGTTTCGGTAAGCGCACGCAAGGCACCTCAGGCTAGTCGAAGCGTTACTGACAACCAAACGCCTGCAGGAAATCAAATTTGGCGATAATGATACCCTTTCTGCTATTACTGCTGCAATGGTCCAGGCAGATTACCTGTTCCTCATGACGGATGTTGATGGCTTGTACAACTGCAATCCACGAACTAACCCTGACGCCCAGGTTATCGAAGTGGTGGACGATATTTCATCTCTTGAGGCCGACGTTTCTACTGCCGGATCTTCTTTGGGCACGGGGGGAATGATTACCAAAATAGTAGCGGCTCGGTTGGCTACAAGCGCAGGCGTTACAACAGTCATCACACGCAGCTCTCGACCAGGCAATATCATAAATATTGTCGAATACCTCGAGCATTCCAAAAGATCATCGACTCCGGATGAGGAAGAGGGGGAATCGCGCACTGAAACTCCACTATCACCACCGCCGCCCCACACCCGCTTTGTCCCATCCGCCTCCCCTATCCAATCCCGATCGTTCTGGATCCTACACGGACTCACCCCACGCGGGACGTTATATATCGATCACGGTGCATACTACGCCATGTTGAACAAAGCAAGTCTTCTCCCCGCCGGAGTTCTCGCCGTCGAAGGACACTTTTCGCAACAAGAGGCCGTTCGAATCGTCGTCGTCGAACGCCGCTCATCCTCATCCCTCAATGGAGATTTCCCATTGCAGAGTGAAGAACCAAAAGAAGTCGGTCGAGCAATCGTAAACTACGGCAGCGCGGAGATCACCCGCATCAAGGGGCTCCGAAGCACCCATATTCATTCCATTCTGGGCTACGCTGATAGCGAGTACGTGGCTCTGCGGGAGAATGTTTCGTTTTTCCATCTTACCGATCGGCCTAGTCGGCCCGTTACGCCTGGTCTGGATGCATTCAGGACTCGAAGTGGTGCGCAGTCGCCCGCAATCGAGAGGGTATTGGCCGCTTGAAATGACAGAAGTTTTTCCTATATTTTGACTTTCTTCTCATCACTACCACTCTCATCGCCCTCTCCGTTGAATGTTGGATGCTTTTCAGTTTGATAGATGGACTCACTATTCAAATTTCAGTCCGCGGTTTATGTGCTGAACATTTAGGATTCGGTGACCTCATAGAAGGCGTTTTGGTGTTTAGGTACAAAGAGTCTCGGAAATAATGTCATGACGGGGTACATATGCCCAGTTCAAAAGCAACTACTAGTTTACATATTACTTTCCGATTTGGCCATGAAAAGGCAGAATGGTACATAGGTTTAATGTCCTTGCAAATGCAGCGCCGCTTTTCCAAGCCGAACCCAAACCCATGAATAATGCGTTTACCGCCGCCCAGCTCATAATTCAGAACGCCCCGCAGTACCCGAGTGACCGTAAAATGACCCGAAACTGATAAAACAAAGTAAAGGGAACAGAGGCTGGTGGGCACTAATCTTTCCATCTTTTTAGGAATCGATGCATATCATCCTCAGGGTGATGCGCGGGAGCCGCCTAGATTTTAAAGTGTCCAATTAGTTCATCGGAACCAACGCAGCAACTCGATATTTTCGTCAGAAACAAAACCTACAGTGTTCTCCATCTGCTTGACTGACTTGGCCGGAGCAGAGATGGTGGTCATGATAGTCGGCGTAGGCAAATATGTCGTTGCAAGCTTGTAATCGCTGGTGGGGAACAATGGCGCAGCGGACGTGAGAGCCATCTTTGTTGGTGGCAGCTTAGGCACGGGTGCATAGCGTGTTAGACCAGTTTGTTTGCCATATGGAAGATCTGCTTGGGCGCTAGCTGGAGGTTCAGCGACTTGTCGTTTGTGCAGGTCGTTGTATGTGAGGGGGCCTGCGGTTGTGCCGGAGATGGATTTGAGCGCAGGGATGATATGTGGATAGAACGCGCCGGTCATGCCGGTAAGGGTGAAGCGATCCGAAAAGAAGGAACTTGTGCCGTTGGAGACATCGATGGAGAACTGGAGAAAACTGTTATAACGTCAGTTTGTTATGTCTCGTGGTGGTCTCCGAGGCGCGTCGCGTACTATGCATTTGGGGATACTCCACCCAAGCCGGGATGGATAACGGTGGACACAGAGCTGATGTCGTGAAGCGTGCCGTGCTCAACAAGTGGCATCAGAGCCTCCTATTACCCCGGATTCCCATTAGTTCTCAGCCTTAAAGCAGGTGATTCCGGGGTGTGCATCAGGTGGCCTGCCAGCCCCAGGTGCGGGACTACTCACATAAGAGCCAATTTCGTTACCACCAGCACAAAGATAGAGACTGAACTGGTTTGAAGTGAGCTCTGCATCTGCACTGTCTGTATAGACCCATTGCACGTCCAGTGTTTTTCCTCCATTCAACGCAGCTCCAGCAGCTGGCTGAACGAAACGAACTGATGCCGAAACAGCACCCAAGGGAACAGCTGCCAGGAACCAGAGATGACGCCCAGGTAGCGACAGTTTCATGTTAGAGAGGCGTCAAAGGGTATCAGATGGGAAGCATGGATGTGAAACCTCTGGCGAAGTAAGGTTGCAGTTGCGAGAGTGTGAGAGAGTGAACATAGCAACGGATGGTGGTCTCTGGGTCAGCTACAGTAACTACGTAATCATTGTGTGCAGTCGCTGCATCACCCACTTTGAGTGTGTGGACGTTACATCGATATTCTCTAAATCTGTCCTCCCCTGTCCTGGGATTTTGTCAGGATTTTGAACCAGAAGCTGGATCAAATATTGAAGAAATCCGAGGCCTCGCGTTTCTTTTTCGCTGCACGGAACCTTCAAGCTTCTCGGAACATTTTGAATCTTGATGGCCTCATAGTTCGCGCTACGGAGCTCCCGAGCCTATCCCGCCGCCGATAAAAGCTCGAGTCCAGACCTCAAAAGGAACGGAAATCAACAATCTTCTGTCACGCTGTCCTCAACCTTCGAAATGTCTTCTCTCAATATTGACTGGGGCACCGTCAGTGCTGTTCTCACATTTCTACTCTCTGGCAACGGCATCGCCATCCTGGTGACCTGCGTCGTCGCTTTCTCGCTTCCGGTCTGCATCCACCTTGTCCTCTACCGCTCCGCATCTGCCGAAGGCCACAATGACTTCTTACTCCTTGGTCCAAGCGGATCGGGCAAGACTGCGCTCTGCGCACTGGTAAGGAATCCGAGATCTCATAAATAGATAAGGCTACAGCCTGCTAATCTTCTTCATGGTAGCTTGAACGCAAATCTAGCCCGGCGCCAAAACCAACGCCCCAGACGCACACCTCTCAGGCCTCGTCTTTTGCCAACGCGACGCTTCCTGCATCGGTCCCCATAGGCTCAAACGCTTTCCGATCCGTCAACGACCCAACTCTCGCAGATCGCAAAAAGGCCCTGGTCAGGTACCGTGTCCGCGACACACCTGGCCATGGAAAATTGAGAGATTCGCAGGGCATCTCACAGCTCAGCTCCATGGCTGATCCCAAGGCCAAAAAGGGCGCCCCTCGCGGTGTCATTTTCATGGTGGATTCCGGCACCATCTTGGAAGAAAATGAACTGAGGGACACGGCGGGCTATCTCCACGACGTGCTTTTGTTCCTCCAAAAACGAATTGCAAGGAGCAGGACCAGCGTCTTTAGAAAACTACCAGATATCCATGTACTCGTGGCTGCGAATAAGCAGGACCTATTCACTGCCTTACCTGCTAATTCCGTAAAGGAGAGATTGGAGACTGAAATTGAGAAGATTCGCCAGTCAAAACGAAAAGGTCTTCTGAGTGCGGATGTCAATGTTGGAGATGATGAACAGGATATTCTGGGAGGTGATGAGGGCCATGAACAATTTACGTTCAAGCTGCTGGAGGAGGAATCCGCTGTCAGGGTTACAGTGATTGGAGGCTCAGTCAAATCCAACAATGAGGCCGATGTTGGAGCTGGAGTTCGACAATGGGAGGATTGGATCGGATCTTGTCTGTGATAGACTCATTTCTCTTTTTTGCAAAGGAACAATACATCATATCAGCGAGGATACGACGCTTTCGAGAGTGTACACGTTTCTAAGAGAGGGATTGGGCGTTTTCTCGCTTCTTCGCCTGCCTCCTCTTCATCGGTCCACGTCCCTCATTCTAGCTACCCGTGCGGGAATCGAGAAAACCCAAACCTGGTGTGTTGCGGTTGGTAAACGGGTGGAACCCCACAGACCCATAACATCTGCGAATTGGCCCTTTATACAGTACATCCACCAAGGTATTTTATGCTCACCCAACGGGCTCCCAAGCACACCGCACTGGTTAGAAGATGGGTCTGAGAGAAAGAGATCCTTCCTCTTGATTTGTTCGACCGGTTACTCAGGATAGTCATGAGGTCCAATGGACATATCAGAAGGCCGACAAGGCGGACTGAAAGCATAGGAAAACGCGTTGAAAAATACTTCAATAAGTACATATATACATACGTTTTGGTCATCACCAGTTTACTCTATGCCGTTAAAGGTATATTTATCAGTTCGTTCGACGACAAACAAAGAATTGCTTGTTGAAACAGCCACCCTTTCCTTGTTTATCGACGCGCACATTCCGTCAAATTCCAGCAGACACAAAAGCAAAAGCACCACACAGAAGAGTGCTTACGCTTCAGAACAATATACAAAGGGCCAAAAGCAAACAAATACAGCTGTAAATCGGGTCTATGGTCATCACTTGCGTAGCAGCCTGGTGCTGCTTATTGGAA
Organism: Chrysosporium keratinophilum; assembly: GCA_029850275.1. Taxonomy (NCBI): domain Eukaryota; kingdom Fungi; phylum Ascomycota; class Eurotiomycetes; order Onygenales; family Onygenaceae; genus Chrysosporium; species Chrysosporium keratinophilum. The sequence continues at coordinate 516,702 of JARBIX010000012.1, forward strand.
AGGGGGGGTCGTTCATCCAGATTAAGACTCGATTTTCTTCTGGTTCAACAGCCATGTCAACAAATCAACCTTGGTGGCGACAGCAAGTGGCTTCATATTCCCCTGTTCGTCCTTTTCGGTCACCACTGCAGCGCTGTTCCATTCGAAGAACCGGTTCAGCGTGCTGAGCGGGGTGTCGAGCGTGATCTCAATGAACTGGCGCCCCTGCTGCTCTCTGCTTTGAGCCGCGTTGTCGCCGAGTTTACTCAGATTGCGGGGATCTGTGACCACCTCGGACAGTTTCGAGAAATCGAACATGACTTCTGAAACGGGGGTCTTGCCGGTGGCACGTCCACGAGCGATCCAGCTGAGAATGTTTCCGAGGGTAATCAGGCCGACAAGACGGCGACCGGTAGACGCAAGAACTGGGAGTTGATCGAAGCCCTTCTCGCGCATGACCTCGATGGCAGCTTCGCAGGGGGAGTCGGATGGGATTGTCGTTACGGGTTTGAGTCTCAAAGCATTGACCTTGGCACCAGCAAATTGGTCGCGGGGCCCCTTTGGCTGGATTTCGGGGGATGGGGGAATGGCCTCTGGAGTCCCTGGGAGGAGATCATTGGCAGCGAGCCAGTCATCGTCGGCGAACTAGATAAAGTATTAACCTCACGTCAAAGAGCTCGACAAGCGGGAGATTCAAAATGGGTTACCTTTGTGAGATAGCTCCGAATGCTGTCAGGGAGAATAACAACCACGACGTCGTCTTTTTGAAATTTTATTTCTTTTGCAGCTTGTGCCAGTGCTGCGATGGCGCTGCCGCTGCTTCCACCCACCAAGAGCCCTTCCTCGGCAATCAATTGCCTTGCGTACTGGAAAGACTCTTTATCGGCGGTTTTATACCATTTGTCAACACATGTCTGATCAAGAACTTCTGGAATGAAGTCATATCCAATTCCTTCGACTTTGTAGGCTTCGTTCTTGTGTTCTTCGTTCAGGGATTCTGGTACAGCCAGGATAGAGCCCTGTGGATCCGCAGCAATCACAGTGACCTTTGGATTGTGTTTTCTCAGACCACGAGCAAGACCCGTAATGGTTCCTCCAGTTCCTGCTCCTGCAACAATGGCTGTTATCTTTCCATCTGTCTGAGTCCAAATTTCCTCCGCGGTCCCATACTCGTGAGCCAACGGATTGTCTGGATTCCCATATTGATCGAGGATATGTGCGTTTGGCAACTCCTTTTCCAATCTCTTAGCTACTCCAATGTGTGACTCTGGAGAATCGTATGCCGCTTCGGTGGGTGTACGGATGATTGTAGCACCCAGCGCACGGAGGACGGCGACCTTCTCAGCGGACATTTTCTCTGGCAAGGTGATAATAGTCTTGTAACCCTTAACGGCGGCAACCAATGCCAATCCAATGCCACTACGACAAGTCATAATTAGAAACAGAATTCACGGCCCTATCAGGGGAGCTCTTCAGCTTACGTGTTTCCGCTGGTAGGTTCAATCAAAGTATCTCCAGGCTTTATTCTTCCTGAGCGCTCGGCCTCCTCGATCATCCGCAGGGCAATGCGGTCCTTGACACTTCCTCCAGCATTGAAGAACTCGACTTTCGCATACACCGTCGCTTCGATTCCGAAACTTTTGGGGATCTTGTTGAGTCGCACAAGAGGGGTATTCCCTATCTGCTGAGTGACTGCGTCCATGGCTTTCGGGGGAGTTCTGGAGGCCATTGTGGGCAGAACAGATGCGGTAGTATGATTGATAGAGATGGAATGAACTCAACAGGGTTTCAACAGTACCCTTGTTCTATCGCGATGTCCTTTGCCAGGCGAAGCACTGGTGAATCTCTGATCGCGGGGCATATCAGAGATGTCCAAGTAAGCTTTTGCGGGCCGGTGATAGCCGAGTGGACGAAAGTTGGCCTCTCATCCCGTACATCGCGACGTGAACGAATTTTCATCCATCGCCACCATCGATCCTCGCCTTCAGGAGATCAGTTCAGGTGGGATATCACATTGAACATGTGCTTGTCGTATGATGCTCGTTTGGCTCGACGTTAAGCTTCGATTTTAAATGTCCACTCTGATAGCATTGTCTGGGCGTTTCCCGAGGGTCATAACACTTCCCGTTCCCGTCTCCGTCGCAGGGGGTTGTCCAAATTATATTCACGGATTACAAGATGTTACTGGCCAGGACCATTTTCAATGCTTCTTTTTGTCAAGCAGAGTATGGCTGTGAATACTCAGACCCTTGCTGGCTCCTGTTTCAGTGCCATGAACAACAACCATGGCAAGATGGTCAATCTTACGGGAACAGGGTCTCAAGCTGTTAAATTATGCGTCAGGAGGTCCAGTGGACCATCGTATATACCAGCTCTGATATGAAGTTGACAACGCATCTGTGGCTCTGGCGCAGATTGGGACTTTGTCAATCTTGCTTCTCTCAGATTTTTTCTCACCACGCTCCTTGACACTCCTTGAGACCACTTTGTTGTATCACTGAGCCCAGCAGAGGCTTTTCATTCTTTACTTTCCTTCTGAGACCAGCTCCAACGGCCGCGGAGTGCTGAAGCTCATTCACATAGTAGCTTGAGAAGTTTTGTCAACTTTCCTACTGATATTTTTGTCCAATCCTCACAAAGCCTTGGATTCTATTGATATCTACAGTTTCTCAACTTCTTCGGAAAATGAGCATGCTAGATCCGGATCCCCATGCTCCTCCAGCATCCGATACGACTGCGGCTTCATCTGCAAACCTCGTTGAGAAAAACAGTCATTCAGTCCTCCCGCTCCACCATGAGGAAAAACGTGCGTTATTTCGTGTCCAGACCGCCGGAGAGAGTGGAAGAGCCGGTTTCCATCCGCTGCTATTCTGGAAAGTCTGTTACAAAAGTACAACTCCGGTTTCGATGTACGTTAATGTGCTCTGGCCATTCGTGCCTCCCGCAATTGCCTTGCATTTTGCGCGACCGGACCTCCACGTATGGATTTTTATCCTGAACTACATTGCCATGGTCCCGTCTGCGAATCTCCTTGGATTCGCTGGTGGAGAATTAGCCCAGAAGCTGCCTAGGGTCTTAGGGGTGCTGGTTGAGACCCTTATAAGCGGCTCGGTAGAAATCGTTTTGTTCATGGTACTGATTTCAAACGACCATGATAACAACTTCATTCCCGTCATACAGGCTGCGATTCTGGGATCCATTCTGGCGAACCTTCTGCTTTGCCTCGGCCTCTGCTTTTTCTTCGGAGGGCTGCGTCGAGATGAACAGACCTTTCACGACGTAGTCAGCGAGACTGGCTCTAGCTTGATGCTTGTTGCTGGCTTTGGTCTTATGATTCCTAGCGCATTCTACTCTGCCCTCGCTGGCAGTACGTCACCCGAAGGGGTTTTTACTGCGGAGGTACTGCTCAGCAACACTCGAACTATCAGCCGTGTTACCTCCGTTATTCTTTTGATTGCATTTTTCCTGTAAGTTTGCCTATTCAGGGTCCAAATCCTTTACACGACTAATCAAAAGCTGTCCAGATTTTTGTGGTTCAATCTCCGAAGCCATCATGGCCTCTACGACGAAGTTCTTGAATTTGACGAAGCGCAGGACGAAGATCGCTTAGAGGAATTGCGACGGACTAAGCTCACTCTCACCGAAAGCATTATTGCTATCGTGATTTCTGTTACCTGCGTGTCCCTACACGCAGTTTTCCTTGTTCAGGAGATACCTCCTATCGTTGAACGCGGGGTGTCGGATAATTTCATGGGTCTTATTCTTGTCCCACTAGTTGAGAAGGCTGCTGAGCACTTGACGGCCGTCGACGAAGCATGGTAAGATATCCAGCGGTCTTGGATCATTCCAGTGTATGTACTGACCCTCATCTTCTTTTCAATAGGGACAACCAGATCAATTTGGCCTTGTATCACTGCCTTGCGCCATCCATTCAGACGGCCCTTTTCAACGCCCCTCTGGTTGTCATTGTCGGTTGGGGACTGGGCAAGCAGATGGACCTCAATTTCGAAATATTCATGATCGTCCTGCTAGTACTTTCGATCATTGTGGTTGGCAATTTCCTCCGAGATTGCAAGACCAATTATCTCGAAGGGGGCCTCCTCGTCCTTGTTTATATGATCATTGCAGTTACGACCTGGTACTACCCGAATCCACATGATGGCGCAACCAACATTCAGCTGCCCCATGGTAGCACTGATGGACACTAAAGAACATTGCCGATGTGTGAACTGAGTGTTTTTAAAGTTGACACAGTGGTGTGATCTGCTCCGGCAATACTTTAGCTCCCTGTATCTTAGTTCCCTCTGTAAGAGATATGAAAATAAATGAGAACTGACACAATGTTATTTTGATTTCTCGTTCGGAGTGCATTACTAAAATGTATTTGAATCTAATGAAAATCGAGCGTCAACTACCCCTGTTCTTTATCCCGACGTTATTGAGCTTAAAAGGTTGAGGTTGACGCCCGGACATGGGTTTTGAAGCTTGAAGGCTTGGCGCGGTGTTGTCCCCGACGTTCACATCTTTACGACAACCCATCAAGTACCGCACGTTCATGTTAATACTAGTAACAGTATGTTTGCAGCAACAAATACTGGAGGAAGGCTTGCGGGCAGAATGGACGAGAGAGTTGTTGCCATTTTGCAGAGTCGCAGTATCCCATTCAAATACGAGGATATCCGGACTGCGCTTGAGGATCCCAGCACAAGAGAATGGGTCGATAAACACCTCGCGGACGATACACTGCTCTCAAAAGAAGAGATTTCTCTGTAGGCGCATGACACATTTGCTTCTATACGAGAGGTTGTCTGACACTATACCCTTCCTCGTATGACGCAGGTATTCTAAGTTAGAGACATCGACGGCTTTCAATGCAGCTCTACAGGGCAGCGAGCTATCCAGCACCCGGCCGGTCTTAGACGACGAGATCAGAGCAGCGATCGAATCACTCAAAGAATCAACTGCGGCGATTGACAGCCAAACAGAAGCTTTAAGACGACAGTGTAAGGAGCTCAAGTCAAAATTCCGAGAAGCAAACCAGATTGAGCAACAGCGATCAAAGTCGACAGCAAGGCTATTAGCTGGTTATACGGCGGAAAAGCAGCAGACTGACTTGGCGGCATGTCCCCCAGCTCTCCATTGCTGTATGCGCAGGCCATTCAATACTGACGCTATCTCTCAGGTGGAAGACCTGGCTCAAGAATTCGAAGAGAAGCTGCAGGCGGCACAAAAGGATTTGGCTGCTGATCAAGCCAAGTTGCTCCCGGAAACCTCCAATCTTCTAAGAGAACATGACGTGGTACTTCGAAATATGGAAAAGCTAGCGTCCAATTCTCAATCTGCAGAAGACACCAATTTGTTGCGTAAGCGAGTCGACGACCTGTCAGCATTGTTGGCAAAATATACTGCTGAGGAGATTAGGTGCCGTCTTGATCGCGTGTTTCAAGAAACCATTGCCAGTGATACGTCTTTAGTAGATGGCGATATCGATGTTCCGGAGCAACTCGAAAGCGTGGATACGGAAGTCAACTCGTTGTACCCCGAAGTCAGCGTCCTTGCGGAGCTGGCTGCTCGACAACAGTTTCAGTCCCCGATATTACGCATCCTCGAAGAGTGGCAGGAGCAGTCTCAATATGCGGCCGAAGAACAATTACAGCATGTAAGTTTTTTCACTAGGCTTCACCGCATCTTGGGCACTAACAGTCATGCTAGATTCTCGAAACCATGATAGCATTGACCGAATCGACTGAAAAAACTGCAGAGAGACTAGCGAGAAGACAAGTCTATCTTTCTACGCTTAACTCTCTTGCTGCTACCTATCAAACCGAAGTCAATAGCCATCGGTTGCAGGCGTCAAAGCCAGAGAACAAACGGTTATCAAGGTATAGCCTAAGATTGTCACAATCATACGCGAGCCCTCGAGAGGCTCTCGAAGGAAATTACGGCGCGACGGGAGATGATGCCATGCCAGCTCTCGAAACGATGCTTCGACGCTTCGGTATCTCCTTTTCTTCGCTGCAAAAAGCGGACTCAGCTGAAGTTGTAAATGAGGCACTCAGGGAAAAGAGGCTACGCATGGTGGAGATGCTTGAAAACCTTTACGCGACGGCGGCCTCTCCCCTTATACCAGATCTGGAAGCAGCAGATAAGGCTGCTCAATTACTGTCATCTGCAATGTATCGGAATTCGGACTTTGAACTTTCCCTGGAGGACAGTTCCCAGCAGCAGGGAACTGAAAGCTTGGAGACGCAAATTGGCACGGTTCAGAAGGGCCTTGAGAGCTTGAATGCGGACATCTTGCATCACTCGGACCGTGCTCGAGAGAGCTTCATGGAGAGGTGGGCCTGAGGAAAGCTGGCAGCATATGGTTATTGTTTCTCTGATGGCCGCGGATGAGGTTGGTGTAAGGTGGTCCAAAGGAAAGACTACTCTTCTAAAAGCCCAGTATCTAGTTCTTGTTCGCAGAAGGATATGAGTTGTGTGATAATGAAAGAAAGGAGGCGGCCGCTAGCGCGGCATAGGGGGATATCAAAGCCCAAGGACTGAAATCAAACAGCCCATCTGGAGAGGGTGACATGGAGATCCCTCTGTGATTCACAGTCTTGGTCATACTTAAAGCACTATGACGTGAGGAAATATGTGCCAGGCGCTAACCTAGTTGAGACAGGCTGTTGTGCAAAAGCTGATGGTGTGTTGGTATCTTTCTCTTTTGACGCGTGCAATTTCAAAACAGGTCTTGATGTGAAAATATCAAGAACTTCGCTGTTTTCTCATCAGTCTTCCTTTTCCATCCTTCTGTCCTTAGTTTTCATTGCAATTTGCGATATGCGTCCATCACGCGAAGGGCCCAGGTCACCTCACGACCCAGAGCCAGAGTCGTTAAATGCTATCCTACAACGCACAACTAGGGTTCCTCTCGTCTGCCACCCAAGACTCTGGTCTGAAGTCCACCTCGACGTTCTTCGAGTGACCGGCTTTGACGAGAACCACTCATTAGAACATGTCCTCGGTCGACCCATGACCTGCAGTCCGACTGACATCCATCTGAAGAGAGCCATCCAGGAGGTTGGCCCACCGTCTCGTCTAGGACAATTTGGTGAGGCTGGCGAATTCATGTTGAAGATGTATGGGAAGGGGCCTGCAAATGTGCATACCGAACAGTGGATTCAGAGAATGTGCATTGAGTGGTTGAAAGGAGTCAGGGAACATGTGCGAAGATATCCTTTTATTCAGCCTGGGTAACTATGCGTCCTGCTCCATTCTGCCTTTCTGTACTAGAGTGCGCAAATACTTACAATGGCTTTGTCTTCTGCCGCCCTTTCTAGGTTTTTTGAGCTACTTGATAATCAGCTTGATGTCTATTTTGCCAGCCAATCCATCAGAGTCACGGCAGCGCATGTGTTTGAAGATTATCCAGATCGTCAAAACTATCCAGAGTGTTTCTTCCCCGTCATTTCAATCGTTTGCACAAACTATGATGTTGATGCCCCAGGATTCGTGTGGAATGCGCCGAAAGAAGAAATGAGGGCGAAACGCTGGGCTCAGCGCTCCAAACCCGCAGAGTTGGTTTCCATTTTGTTGGCTGCCGCACAACAGCAAGCAAGACGAGTTGATCCAGAAAAGTTCCGTGTCTACCGCGATAGCAATGGGTTAATCAGTGTTCAGGTCGGTTACCAGATCCCTATGTTCATGCGTGTCGCATACCTAACTCATATATCTCTCTAGCCTCTCGTCATGACCATCACCGGTACGAAGGTCCGGTTTGTTCGAGCCCAGGCGCCATTACGATATTTGCGCGCCCTGGAAGATCCATCGCTCGTCTTGGAGGACACTTTCGTCGTCAAACAATCGCCCCCACTCGATGTACTCATTTCCTCTGACCGAGCCCAGCTGCTTACCGCTCTGGCGACTGTGATCGATGAATACTTTCAGGATATCAAACTCTCGTTGTCCAAATATCGTTCTTCGGTCAACAGGATTTGAGGCCCCTGTCGGATGAGATGTGGTTGTGGCGCAAACATGTGGCGCAGCCTCAAACGCGATTATCCTTGGCATATTCTCCCTTTTGATACCCGTGTTTTGTATTTCTCAGGGAGTCAGATAACGCATGTTAATTAGCGGGCTATCGAACATCACCGGGGGAGTTATGGCTTGATTCCAGTCGATTTCCACTTTACTATTGAAGAATGAATACTCTCAACTCAAGAACCTAGCCACCTGCAACATTCGTATATCCAAAGACAACAACCTCTCCTGACTTCAAACATCGCATCATATTCCAGATCGTCATCATCATAAATCATACGGACCTCCCGTGTCTAATACATATTACTATATTATCATCCAAATATGTAATTAAAGATAAAAAAGTAACCAAAAACGACAGCCACCCAAAACGGTATACGACCCAAAAGAGGAAAATGCGCAACACTTAAGCTAAAACCCACTCGCTCCCGCGTTTGACGAACTTGTCTATCATTAACCCTATATCATTCAAAGCAAAGCGGCAAACATAAAACCCAAAAAATTCCGCGGCATGCCGCGTGCTGAGTTCTAACCCCACAAGCGTTTGGGAGGAATGTTTGAGGCCTGGATCCTCAACTTGTCGAGCAATTTGATCTAGTACAATGTTGTAGTCAGCGCGTGGCACTTCACCAAAGCAAAAGAGGGAAATACAACTCACCAATGACCTGCGCAGCATCACACAGTCTTGCCAGTGCGTGCATGTAGTTGGAATTCGGGCCTGAGCACTTCAAATCCTGCACATTTCTTTTCGGAGCGCGGAAATTCAAAGTCTCACTCATCGGCAACGAGCTCAGAATTGGGTTGTCCTTGCTGGCATCCTTTGCTCCAGAAGATGGCGGCGCCGCACTAGGCCCTGAACTCTTTGACCGCAATTTCCTCCAGGACGTGAGGTAAGACTTGCCTCCGCTGCTGGTTGATTTTGAGGATTGTTCACCAAAATGCGACGAGTCGTCAGAGGATTTGAAAAGATTCATTGCACCATGGACGCCAACCTCGCTGCCTAGCTTCTTCGACCATATTGCCTGAACCTGATCTAGAATGCTTTCAAGGGCCTGCATCTCCTCAAGAACGGCATCTGCGTCATTTGTATCAACTTGGGCTACTTTGAGCAATGCAGCTGTGAGAAGGTCACAGTTTGAAATCTTCTCTTCTATGGCTTTGAGTTTCACATTTTTTACTCGCCAAACATCTCGTGGAATGAAAAGTTTCGTCGTCAGATATGCACCTCGTGGATGGGCAATTGTTTGATATAAGCACCTCATTAACCAGAATGGGCGGAGCAGGAACGACTGGGGGCAAGGTTCTAAAGCGTCAGGGGCGTTTGGCGCAGATGGGTTAGGATAACCGGGAGTCATTGGTGAATGGAGAGTACCGTCGAAAAGGAAATGGCCTCCTACACCAGATGCGCTTGCTGAGGTGGAGAGAGAGGCATGTGGGCCTTTTCGGCCAGCTGAAGTAGAAAACGAGGAGACAAACGGGCTCTCTGGGACCCTACCAGCCTCCTCGGCAGAGAGAGATGATATTTTCCCTCTCAGAGGTTTGGATTGGGATGACAGGGTATCCTTTCTCAGGGTGTCCGGAGTTGACGCTACTCTACTCAATGTGCGATGAGTGGATACATAGGTATTATCATTCTCGTCCTCGTTGGTTGGCAGTTCTGGAAAGCTTGTCACTGGTGACTGAGTGGCAAGTGATTCAACTGAAGTCGAAGCAGCGTGGCTGGACTTTAGGCGCTGAACCAAAACAGCAGAATTTTGCTCTGGATTTTGCCAAGAGTTTGTTTGACCAGCACTTGGATCGTCTTTTTGCTGTGGTGATGGAGGATGTGGATGTGCTGCCGACATTGACGCTGGGACAGTGCGTAGAGCTTCGGCGCCAGGTGGTACTTTCGCGTTCGTCTCAATGGATAGCTCTGTGGGATTTCGGCCAGAAAGCCGCCTTGCCCTAACGCTTTGGGCTGAAGGAGAGTCTTGTGGCATGGTATATGTCGTCGGCGCTAGGAGAGGAGGTAAAGGGGAAGATAGGTCGAAAGATGAGGCTGAGGGAGGTGGTAATGGAGGTGGTGGTAGCGGCGGCGGTGGTGGGGGCAGTGCAGTAGCAGGAAGTTTCTGGATCGATGGATTGGCAGTTGGTAGTGTTTTGGCTAATCGAGCATCCAAAGACGGAAGAATATCTTCTTCTGCGAGCGTAGAGAGTGACGTCCCGGTAGTCGCAGCGTTTGATCCAATGGAACTTCCCCAAGTCCGTCCAGAGAAACCGCTGGAGCCTGATTGCCGCGGCAACGCAGATTTGGATTGCAAATCGAATTCAAAAACATCCATCATTTCTTCCAGGATCAGTTCCTCCTCTTCTGCTTCTTCGTCTTCATAATCCGCGTCCAAAGCGGTGAAATTGCCGTGGAAGGCTTCGTTTTGGATGCGCCTGGTTTCTCTTTCTTTGGCAGATATAGCTTCGGCTTCCATTTCGGCCTCGCGGACTTTTTGTTTGGCCCGTTCAACGTTGCGCCTTACGTTGAGAACGATATCGTCGTCTGCTGACATGTCATCTGATCCATTCATCGGCTCTAACCCTTCATCATAGGCCGCTTCGACGGCTGCATCCAGCGCGGCATCGAATTCTGCTTCTGTTCCTCCGCTAGCAGCGCGATCTCGTTTTCGCAAGTAGAGCGATGATGACCTCGAGCGAAGGGAAGAGGCCGAAGAGCCACCAGAATCGCCATTATCGAGCCACGAGGTAGATTCGTGATTCACATCGGGACCGTGTTGTAGGATTGAGGGCACTTGGTGTGAGTATTGTGATTGCTGACTTTGTGTACGGGGCGGCAAAGGAGGCTCCCGCGATGGGCTCCGATGTTGAAATCCATTGCTTTCAACCGGGGCATAGCTGGCGGAGGCCGATTCATCTAATTGTTCGTCGAGTGTAGGAAGATTCGAGGAGGAGCCCGAACGAAGCAGGTTGGGCTTTTTTGGTTGCCAGAAGCGAGCTTCCTCATCAAATGCGGATGGTAACAAAGATTGCCGTCGCGGAGGGATCTGCGAAGGTGCTAAGGTGCGAGGTTCAGAAGGGTTTGTCATATACGAGGGATTGTTAAGAATTCGAGTAGCCGTCGCAGTCTCAATTATGTACGAGTCCTCCTCGTCTAACTCTTCGTGTATTTCCGACCGAAAGGAAAATGCGCTCGGTGAAAAGGATTCATCACTCAACGGTCGCTCTGGCAAAGCTTTTCCGTCCATTCGAGACGAGAGGCCTAATCGTCGAAGCTCGCCGATCCGGGTGGTATATGTGGTGCGCTAATCATCACAGCATGGTCAGTCCCAAGATTCAAACCAAAGTTTGCTCACCCAAGATCCTTACAATTTCTTCCAGCTTCTGTTTTTCATCCCGACCATCAGTGCGGCGCATAACCTGCATAAGAAGGTCACAAGCATCAGAGTAAGCATCGACGGCGCCTTCGTAGTTTGCAGCATTATCTAAAAGCACTGCTGTGTTTGCCTTTTGGAGGGCTTTGGATAACATGGTCTTTTGTGAAGAGCCACGCCGTCTGCGTTCACGTTCTTGTGCCGCAGCATTCATGTTAAGACGGCGAAGGGGCTCCATCGGGATGTGTTGTGAGGGGACGAGATATGTGTAAAGGCAAAAGAGCACAAATAATGAAGGTGACTGTTTTTCAGGTATGGATTTCCGACATATCAAGAGACGCGCACGTCGATATAGTTGCAAAAACAATAGGGAACGTATGACTGACTTCACTGGACGATCTGAGATTGGTTTGAGGTTGAGGGTGTTCGCCGGGCATGGTCAATCTCTTTTCAAACAACAGCAGTAGGCCTCGTGCTCGGCTGACCAAGGTAGAGCTCGAAGGTCGTAGTACGCACGTCGACCAGGAAGCAAGCTCAGCTTCTCACGATAGAAATCGATCCAAGTGCTGGACGTAGTGACGACAACCCGCCTCCGAATGCCAAGCAGGCCTGGTCCAGGGGCAATGATTTGTGAACGGTCAGCAATCAGTCAACAGTTCAGACGTCCAAGGCCACTCTCCATCCTCTCAGAACAGTTGTAGCGTGGCCGTCAATACGTCAGCCTCCTGAGGCTCGTCGACGTCAAAAGGCGCAGGTCGTAGGAATGCAATTTCGAAGCCGGATGGGCGACGAGACAGGCTTGCAGCTTTCCGGACGGGGGGGAGAGAGGGGATCGGTCCAGGACAATTGAGGTGTCGATCGCTGAAACTGGGTGATACACGAAGGCGAGCGAGGCCGACTGTCGAGAGAAAGACAGCTGAGTTGCGATCAAAGACTGTGTAGGTGGGCGTGGTTGAGATCGGACAAGAGCTGCAGAGGCAAGTTGGGAATCACTGCTCAAGGCGAGTTTGCCATTCCCGACGGCCAGGGGGGGGATCCATAACTATTCGTTGTTAGTTAGTGAGGTGACTAAATGCGCCGACCAAGGGGGCGTTTGGTGTGGAGAGATAGCGACAGCACGAGAGAGACAGACGACACAAAGCGCCAAGGGGGAACGCACACAATCGAAACCAAGCTGGCCCAATCCTATCGCCAGTCTGCGCAACTCAATCCAATGGCTTTGCTCTGAGACTGAACACAGAGACGCAGGTCCGGCACGAAGGGGTCAGACACAATGCATGCTGCAGTGACAGCTCGATCGATCCCTTGGGTGCTTGTGTCCTGGGTTCTCCCTGCAACACAAGACCCTAGATCATCGTGGCCATGTGGGCGAGAGGACTAGAATATCGATCATTTCCGCGAGCTCGATGAATGCGATAACCAGAGGGAACCCTGTAGACTCTCTAGATAGGACCCTGTAAGGACTTCATGAAGAGGTGTTCGTCGTCACGACGTCGAGTGTTGGATGGTGGGGGAAGACGGATCAAGCATCATCGAGAGCCCCTCCTCGCCCGTCAACCTCAGTCCATCGGCATCAAACAATCACAGTGATCACTTGGAACCCGTCAAGCGTCGATTACAGTATCCTAAACATTTCATCTACAAGAAGAGAACTCGATTGACATTGGAAACAGACAAGCTATACTTCGTACTATCCTCCACATCACCATGGCTCACAGGCAAGGAAATGGAATCCGGATCGCAATTGATGTCAGTGACCTCCCTCCACTTCGTCTACATGATACTCCGTACAATGATATGCAACATGGATAGAATCCAATATCTAGGCGTTGTGCTGAGAATGTTTGATCTAGCGAGGTGGTACTTTTACCGACTGCGTAGGCAATCCTGGCACGGGGAGGATGGAAGACGATATCATCATCAAGCTTCTATCCGAAGATCCATCCAACTACGCCGATGCACCACTTGAAGGCATTCGCCGTCTGCTCTCGAGATTCGAGGGCCGGGAGATTCCCCGTGGCGAGCCAATTGATACGTCCAAGATTGAGAGTATCCGCATGGGTACAACCGTGGCTACCAATGCCCTTTTGGAGCGGAAGGGAGAGCGTATGGCCTTGGTCGTAACCAAAGGTTTCAAGGACTGTTTGAAGATTGGAAATCAATCCCGTCCCAAGATTTTTGATCTAGCAATCCGTCGGCCTGATGTGCTTTATGAAAAAGTCATTGAGGTGGACGAAAGAGTCACCCTGGAAGACTACACGGAGGATCCTACGCGACATGTCACTGCTGCCTCGCCACGGGATCAGGCTCCCAACGGAGCTGAAATCGTGCGAGGATTATCCTCAGAGGCTGTTCGAATTCTACAGAGACCGTCAGAGGGCTCCATAAGAGAACAGCTGCAGGGCCTTTATGATGAGGGAATTCGAAGTATTGCCGTGTGTTTGATGCACGGATATACATTTCCAGACCATGAAGCGCTGGTCGGCAAAGTTGCCAGGGAGATCGGATTCAGCCATATCAGCTTGAGTCACGAACTGATGCCAATGATCAAGCTGATCCCCCGGGCCACATCTGCTTGCGCTGATGCTTATTTGACCCCGACGATCAAAAAGTATATATCAAGTTTCCAAGCTGGCTTCGAGGGTGGTCTGGGAATGCATGACATCAAAAAAAGCTCTTCCGCCGAGGCAGCCCGTTGCGAGTTCATGCAATCGGACGGCGGTCTCGTGGACGTTAGCGAGTTCTCGGGCCTGCGCGCCATCCTTTCAGGCCCCGCAGGCGGAGTGGTAGGATACGCTCTAACCAGCTATGACCCCAAAACGGGAACTCCGGTCATCGGTTTCGATATGGGTGGCACGAGTACAGATGTCAGTCGCTATGGATCCGGTCGTTATGAACATGTCTTTGAGACCACTACTGCTGGTGTGACAATACAGTCTCCTCAACTGGACATTAACACAGTGGCTGCTGGCGGAGGGTCACGCTTATTTTATCGCAATGGGCTATTCGTGGTTGGGCCTGAATCGGCCGGTGCCCATCCTGGCCCTGCTTGCTATAGAAAAGGAGGTCCTTTAACAGTCACGGACGCCAATTTATTCCTGGGTCGACTGCTACCCGATTTCTTCCCCAAGATCTTTGGTAAAATGGAGAATGAGGGCCTCGATGAAGAGGTGAACGCACGCCTCTTCAAAGAAATAACCGACCAGATTAATGCAGAAACCTCCGGAGACCAAAAAATGACACCGGATGAGGTTGCATATGGCTTCATTCAGGTTGCCAATGAAACCATGGCGCGCCCGATTCGCTCACTCACGGAGGCCAAAGGACATGATGCCTCTAAGCATCGGCTTGCAACCTTCGGAGGCGCAGGCGGTCAACACGCTGTCGCTATTGCGAACAGTCTTGGTATCAAACAGATTTTGGTCCATCGCTATTCTTCTGTTCTTTCGGCGTATGGTATGGCGCTGGCTGATGTCGTCGATGAAAGTCAAGTGCCAGAATCAAAGGTATGGACCAATGATAAAGATGTGAGAAACGCACTCAAGGAAAAGATGGATGAATTGAAAAAGAATGCGACAAAAAGATTAAAAGATCAAGGCTTCAAAGACGACGAATCAATTGTGTTTGAAGAATATCTGAATATGCGTTATCGGGGAACCGAATCAGCTCTCATGATAATCAAACCAAGCGCAAGCGCTACCAAGGGAGATGACGATTGGGCCTATGGAAACGCATTCATTCAACAGCATGATCAGGAGTTCGGATTTACTCTTCCAGATCGGGATATCATTGTTGACGATGTCCGTGTTAGAGCCATTGGCAGGAGTTTTGATGATCTTGGAAAAACCGTGGATGAGCAATTGCAGGAGTTCAAACCCAGGAATGTAGATTCATCTAAGCGATACGGCACCAGGCAAGTATATTTTGAGGGCGGACGTCGCGAAACACCCATCTTCCAACTTGAAAATCTCCAAGTCAATGATCGCATTCACGGCCCGGCCATACTTGCCGATGGAACGCAAACCCTGGTGATCACTCCAGAAGCAACTGCTCTAATCCTCAAAACCCATGTGGTCATCAACATCGGAGAATCCGGAGGACCTGATTCAAGACTAAGCGTGACGATCGTTGATCCAATCCTCCTGAGTGTCTTCTCTCATCGGTTCATGGCCATCGCCGAGCAAATGGGAAGAGCACTGCAAAAAACAAGCGTCAGTACAAACGTCAAAGAGAGACTTGATTATTCCTGTGCGTTGTTCGACTCTGATGGAGGCCTTGTCGCCAACGCGCCCCATTTACCCGTTCATCTTGGAAGCATGTCCACCTGTGTTCGAACACAAGCAAATATCTGGAAGGGCAAGTTGAAGCCTGGAGACGTGATTGTATCCAATCATCCGGAATTCGGAGGCACGCATCTCCCTGACATAACAGTGATAACGCCAGCTTTCAGCGGGGAAACAATTATCTTTTACGTTGCTTCAAGAGCCCATCACGGTATGTATAATCAACCGTTTTCGCCTTGATTTGGGATGCTAATCACAATCTGCAGCGGATATTGGAGGTATTCTTCCAGGCTCAATGCCCCCGCATTCTCGGGAGTTGTACCAGGAAGGTGCAGCAATCAAATCCGAAAAGCTCGTGTCTCAGGGCAAGTTCAATGAGGAGCGTATCACAGAGCTCCTATACCACGAGCCCGCACAGTATCCAGGATGTAGTGGGACGAGATGTCTCGCTGACAACCTGAACGACCTCAAGGCCCAGATTGCTGCAAATCAAAAGGGTATTAGTTTAATTTCTGCGTTGATTGAGGATTATGGTGAGGATGTTGTTCAGTTCTATATGAGAAACATTCAAAAGAACGCTGAACTCAGCGTCCGTAATCTTTTGAGGACCATCAGCAAGAGGTTTGAAGGTGCAGATTTGACTGCAATTGATTATATGGATGACGGGAGTCCCATTCAGCTTAAGATATCGATTGATGCTGAGCATGGCCGAGCAGTCTTTGATTTTGAAGGAACAGGACCGGAAGTCTATGGTAAGTCACGCCACTTCCCTATGGATAGGTCGTGGACTTAACCCAGTCAAAGGAAATATCAACGCTCCCGAAGCGGTCACCTACTCAGCTATTATATATTGCCTGAGATGTCTTATCTCTGAGGATATTCCTCTTAATCAAGGTTGTTTGAAACCAATCGAGGTGAAGATACCGAAAAACTCGTTCCTATCGCCCTCTGGAAAAGCCGCTGTTGTTGGAGGCAATGTTTTAACGGTAAGATTCTGAAATCAATTTAGCTTCGCACAGCCTCTTCCGGCGGTATGCATAACTCCGATAGAATATTGACCTTTGAGCAGAGCCAGCGAGTAACGGACGTTATCCTGAAATGCTTCCAAGCGTGCGCTGCCTCCCAAGGCGATACCAACAACCTCACATTTGGCTTTGGAGGTAATCTCAACGGCGGAACAGCCACCAAAGGCTTTGGTTACTATGAGACCATTGCTGGCGGAAGCGGCGCAGGACCCGACTGGGAGGGTACATCAGGCGTCCACACCCACATGACAAACACCCGCATTACTGATGCTGAAGTATTTGAGCGTCGATATCCAGTTTTGCTCCGCGAATTTGGCTTGCGACCTGGTTCTGGCGGGAAAGGCCAGCATTGCGGTGGCGATGGAGTGGTACGAGACATTGAATTCAGAATCCCCGTTCAAGTATCCATCCTGTCGGAGCGCAGGGTGTATCATCCGTACGGTCTCAATGGCGGCGAAGACGCCCAGTGTGGCCAAAATATCTGGGTTCGTAAAGTTCCCCAAAAAGGAAATCCCGAGCACTTTAAAGAGAGGCATGTGAATTTGGGCGCGAAGAACACCGCGCAGATGCAGCCAGGTGAACGGATCATAGTAAGAACTCCGGGAGGGGGCGGATGGGGGAAGCCCGGATCGCAGAAAACTGTCCGGCAGGACAAAGATCCTCGCCATGCTTGGAAGGGAGGATCGTTGGCTAGCCGAATTGAGACGCAGGAAACGAGCGCGTAAAGTCACTGCACAGTACTCATAAGCCGAAAAAGGCGTCTTCGAAAGGAAATGAAGAGTGCATTTGGAATACAGCATTAGGAACAACCCGTCCAATCCCTATGACCCAATCCCAGCCTACCCGTAGTCTCGTAAACACCGTGAAACCAAGGATGCGAACCCAGTACAATAAACCAGCGTATTAGTCCTATATGAAGATTGCATGGACTCCGGTGGTCCATCAGTCTTCCTCGCTTTCCTCACTCGTCGCTTCAATATTCTTCTCTGGCGAGACATTACTTCTTTTGGCAGCTTGTTTTTCTTCTTCCTCCGTTTCCACTTCGTCGTTATTGTTATCAGAGGCTCTGTATTCTGGTCGAATGATGGCACCTCCCTTTTCCTTAACAACATCCTCAAGGCTAGGCAATAACGCGACAAGAGCGTTGAACTGCTCTAAAGTCATGGATATTCCCTACAAGCCATACCATTTAGACAAATGATCCCAATTGCTCTGATGAAGCACAACGTACCTTTTTACCCGGCAGATCCTGTCCGTCCTTCTCGTAATACTCGCGCACATTGATCATGGTTTTGCCTCGAAAGGTCGAAACGGTGACGCGTCTCTGGCGTGAGATTTCCCAATACGGGTCGCCATTAGAGTCTGTCTTGGGCTGATCTACGCTCGATAACTGTGCTGCTGAAGAGGACTTCATCTTCTTTCTCTGGTGAGGCTCGACGCTGTTGCTATTGTCGTCAATAGTCGTGTCATGCTGAGTGGACTGTCGCTTTCGGGATGCCATGGCGTGCGGTGATAGCGCCGATGTGGCTAAAGAGTAATCAGAGTAAAGAGCTATAAAATAGAAGCTGTACGGGGTTGATTGAACTCAGAGATGGCGATGGTTGCGATGATTGATGCTCAGCTTGCCATCGATGATGCTCGCGTCTGGAGCTAATTATGAGCTCCGCACGCTTAACTATCTCCGGGTCTTGGCGCGTTTCTGCTTTCACGCGTTCAGAAACTGCTGCTTCAGTCTGCGAGTTGCTTCAGTCGTGATGTATGAGAACGGGAGACTGTTTATCAAAAAAAGCCCAACACAACGGCTACCCTCATATTCCGCAGGGGCAAGAATCTACTCCGTGCCTCTTTGCTGACACTACGCACGAAGCTCTTTGCACATTATCATCATTCAAAATGGTGATACTTACCGCCTCTTCGAGAACCTCCGCCGACGGGTGTCACCCCGATCAAGGAGCCGACCCTCCCCTTACGCTTACCAACTGGCCGTACTGGTCCCATTACTGGCAAACCCTGCTGTGTATCCATGGCATCTGGGATTTTGTTGATCCTGACAATACTGAAGGGCCGGACAAACCACCGACCATTGACGACTTGGACGATTCAGAAAATTTGGACGATTCGAACGAGTTGGAAACAATTGATCTGAGCGCAAAGTTCACAGAGCTGCATTTGAGATTTTCTTCGCCTTTCCTCGATTCCTCCTGGCCCATTGTAAAATCTCAATCTTCCTTCCGCCAGAAGTGGATACAGTTAAGGGATTTCTGCAATCAGGCCAATGCACAGCCAAAAGCCAAGGTTACAGAGTCGGACGGGTCTACGAACTGGCCTCGCTGGTCAGATTACTGGACGGATCTTCTGCATGTACATGGCGTCTGGGACTTTGTTGATCCGGACAAAAGCGACGAGCCAGATGGATTGCTGACGAATTGCAACCCAGAAGCGATTTACGTGAACGAAAACTATATAAAGATGCACTCCAGGATGCTGTCATCACTCGACGAGAACTGCATCCTGGCCATTGAACCTAATTCTTCCATGCGACAGAAATGGGTAAAGCTAAGGGACCTCTGTTATAAAGGCACTGAACAGGCCAAAGTTGAACTTTATACGAAGTTCGCCAACATTTCCTGGAAAAGAGTTGACACTCCGAGCACCTTCGCGGCCCGGTTCTTTGACGCCTATCTCGCGTTTGAAGAGGTAGTGCCGGATGCTATGAATAGGAATACGGCGGCCTCCATACTGTTGGGACGTATCCCCGACGATTCAGCTAATTGGGGAAACGGATCAACCACTTGGGGAATGATGAAACTACACATACCAAAGGACCACACAGCCATTCATGATATAGTTCCCTGGATCCAGGACCATTGCCCGGCTAAGCCGCGTGACTGGCCTGATAACACGGCTGGCCACGCACTCTTCAAAGGTCGCCGCAAGCCAAAAAGAGATTCCCGCATTAACAACAATTCCGGGGCCTCTCGCTCACGCTGGAGGCCGTACAGCAACCGAAACGGCCGAAAGACCCGCAACAGCCTCAGCAGGAGCCAGTATAATGGACACCATTGTCAGCAACATGAATTCTAGAGTTTATGGTTCATGTCACAAGGCCCGAGAGGCCATTGACGACCGTCCTGCGGAAAACGCCAAATGAGATAGGCCCACAGAAGCTAGTAGTTGGCACCGCTGGTACAGTACATTGTATCCAGAGAATTCCCTGATTAGGGTTGATAGCTATGGCATATTGTAAGTGCTAAAGATGCATTAGATTACAGCAGGGTCGGGCTGATTTGAATGTAGCAACTTTTGATGAAAGACAATTGTGTTTTTAAGCTCGATGCTTTCACTGCTGCAAGGAAATCAATTTTGTTGCAACCAAAGAAAAGGGAAAAGATGAACGCAAGAATCAAATAAGGACACCAAAAGCAGAGGAATTATAACCCCATTACAGGTATTAGTATTACCCTAAGGGACACAGATGATAATGAGGACATGCAGGCGAACTCTCCGTCCAATCATTCATAGGCTGCCATCAGCTTGTTTCCCTGCACCTTCGAGGGAAAGTCGTCGACGCCCAAAGCAGTGGTGTGCGCCCACGGCTTCATGCCAATCTCGCGACGAATGGTTGCAGCAAAACAATTGCTCCATCCAAGACGCGGAAAATGCTTGGATACATTTTCAATCGTCGAAGGGTGGACGAGGTCAGCATGTGCGCCAGTGTTATCTAAACGAAACCATCAGCATTCGGGGCCACCCATATGCCTTGTATGGCAAGAGAACGCTTCTACCAACCAAATATCGTCGCCAACTGAATCAATTGTCCGACAGCTGTGATCGTCCCCACCTCACAGAGATCCTGATGCCGAATAATCGCCTCTGCCACGCTCTCCGCCTGCTCCCTAGACGCAACAATGGCCTCCCCATCCGTCTGCAAAACATCCAGCGCCAAAAATCCTCCATAAAACTCAAAACTCATCCTTGTCTTCTGCATATTCTCCTCCGTCGTCCCAATATCATGCAGGAGACAGGTCAAAAAGTACGTTTCATCCGTGAACTTCCACTCGGGGAAACGATACTTTTTCATGGCCAGACCGTAGTGGTATACCCGCATGGAGTGATTGTACGTGGGTTCTGGCAGGTGGGATTTGGCGTAGGCCTGGATACGTTTGGCTAGGGGGGTGTTTGGGGCGGGCGTTTCGGAGGTTGGGGTCAAGGGGGCTAGGGAAGAAGGGCGAGGAGAAGAGGAGGAAAGTAGTTTCGTGGCGGATGCTTGGACGGCTGTGAGGCCGTATTCTGTGATGGGATCGGAGGAAGACATGATTGTACGAGGTATAGGCTTGCTTTTGTGACTTGATTGCTCCAGAAAGGAGGGAGGTTATATATGGGTGCTTGAAGACTGTCCTTTTTAACAACTTCGACACTTGATGTAGAAAGCCACACTCAAAGCTGCATGGGACCAATATAAATGCAATTGTTCTGCTCTTGAAGGGTGATATTAATAGTGACAGATGATTACAGGGAAGTGAATAATAATCAACATGAACTTCCCCTACGTCTCTGCGGTTGCGGCTATTAAATCTCACTACGTCATAGGGCTGGATGCTGGAGCTTAATGCCGATTGTCCGAATGCGACTTTAGTACAGAGTACTTTTGTAAGCAACGTAGTTGAGTTACCACAAACTGAAAAAACGGCAGAGATCCAAAGAACATCCTGGAGTAAAGCTAAAGATATGCAGAAGGCCTGGAAGTTCTGATAGCATCTAGACCTACAGAGTGCACGATAATGTGATGAAGAGAAACAGCGATGTAAGTGTCTGCTTCACAGAGTTCATTGCCTTCGAACATAATCATAACGCATAAAACAGAATCGACGCTATTGGAGGGAATACAAGCATCCGGCTGTCCACAAATAAAGGAAGCTTTTCTTCATAATTCGGTGCCAGAGTCGGCGACAAGGTATAGATATCTTACATCTTCTCGAAAGTCGCCATCAAGGAGCCTGTGCAGGGATTAGTCGGTTATTCATGTCATGAAATTGCTTTGGAGAAAGACTTACCAATGAAAGTGGTGATCAGGCGCGATCGGACCTGGCAAATATCCTCGGGAACCAGCCAGATAGTGGCACCCATCTTTCTCGCAATACTGATAGCAAGCTTAGCATTCGCATAGGCATCATCGTCCGCCTTTCCAGGTGTAACAAGGTCGTAATCCACGTAGCTGCTCTTCATGCCGTTCAAAACGTCAAGGAGGAAGATGCCGCTGCCGATTGACTGGTCCTTGAAGCTTCGGATGGATGAACTCCTTCCTCCTTTTCGGGACATCTCGTTGGCCCATTGAATCATCTCTCCATCTGTGATTTCGCGTTTGCCCATGCGTTTGGCGAGAGATGACAGGGTGTTGGTAATATCCTTTCTCATCAATTGCCACACCAGCCCAAGAGTCAGCGTACGTTGTCCATCCGTGATATCAGCTCCTTGGATGCCAACGAGGGAGAAGCGATTTTGTTTCCCAAGTTCAATGGCATAATTAGTGTTTTCAACGGCTTTGAACTTCATCATTTCGCCGCCATGTGCCGGTGGCTTGTTCACGTGCCGCCAGTTCACGCTGCCTGGAATAACCTTGTCGTAGGCTTGGAGAAGAATGGTTCCGTCCCGGAGATCGTCAAACAGGGAGTTGACTGCGGGTTGAACGTCCAAAGAGTTAAGCCAAAGGGTGAAGACTCGAGCTTCACGTTCGCCTTCTGCGTCAAAATCTTCAACCTCCAACTTGTCTTCTTCAGTAATAGGGTCAAGACCAGGGTGAGTATTGAAAAGATTCGCTACGAAAGCAAGGTTGAGCTTTGGATTTCCTGCAACAAGCGAAGTCGGCGTCAAGAACTTGCGGCAATTTAGCAGTTCCGCATTTTCAAGGACCTGTTCAGCACGCTGAAGCAAATCAGGTGTCTGAAGAGGTTTTCGCGAGCAATGCTCGGGGGCCAATTGATTAAGAAGCACAGTGTAATTGGCACCATCCTTCACGTCACTAGAAAAGTTCGCAACTCTATGTAACGCATCTGTCAGTTGTGCATCGATTTAGCTTTGCATAGTGGTTCCTTACCTCCTATCCCAATTTGCATTTTTCAGATGATAGTTGAACCAGCGAAGCAAGATTTGTTCTGGTGGGAGTCGCAGGAACTGTTCTAAAGTCTCGTCTTCGTCGAGAAGCCGGTAAAGCTCGGGGTGCAGTTTTATATCAATTTTGCCCAACAGGCCACGACGAATAACTTGCCAAATCAGGCCGAGAATGAGGTGCTCCCGGACCTCAATGATGTCGCCGCTTCCAATATTGACAACCGAGCAGCCAATGCCTTTCGCAGAATTGATCACAATGTTGTTATTTTCGGTCATATGGAATGCATTTAACTGCTTGTTCCTCTTTCCTGGCCTGTTCAACACACGCTCGTCGATAGTATCGGGGACGCTGTCATTGATGAGTTTGGCGAGCACTAATCCGTCCTTGCACTCGTCGAACATCTCAAAGGTGTCGGTGGGGAAGGGGAGGAGGTGGCCGATGTCCGGGTCTCCGGCAAGCACAGCATTGATGTGTCTCGTAAATTCGGTCCGCTCATCTTCATTGATGGTATGTGTGACGTTCGCCGATGAGCCCTGGACGTGGATCTTGCCGCCGATGCTGCCCTTGGAGGCATGGCCTCGGACCGCCGCGTCACCTCCAGCGCGCGCAGCATTGCTGGCATTGCGAACTTTGGATATAAGCTATAGCTCGCAACGATCACTCTATAGTCAGAACATCTCTTTTTTATGATATTGGGTAAAATTCGGACGCACATCAACGTAGTCTTCCAGTTCGACACGGCGCGAGCTGTCGAGCTCGACCTCCTTCAACGCTGATCGTACAACATCGTATGGCTGTTTTTCGGATTGCTGGGTAGCTTTGATCACAGTCGCCTCGTCAAGATATCCCTTGTCATCGACATCTAATCGCTGGAAAGCGTCTTGGAGGGTGAAGATCTCGTTTTGTTGGAACTGGGGGTATTTCCTGTCGTTGCCGGTCAGCCCCTCCACAACAACTCCTGTCATCGCGGGGATGTCATTCGATGTAGGACCATCACTCACTTTTGTAGTTTGAAGATATTCATGGCTGAAACCGTATACAACTGTCCTGTTGGGGGAACTACTGCAGCAGCGAGAATGAGGAGATGGTATCGAGGGGTAAAGATGATGATTGTTCGTGTCAGACGGAGAGAATCGCGATTTGGCGCTTTGGGTTGATCTCAGTCCGAGAAATGACGTCGTTGCAGACAAGTGCTCGTTCAAAGCTGAATCACTGTGAGGATCCTAGTAAAGATGTCGAAAGAGGATGCTTTTAACTTATATCTAGGGGTTATTTTCTTTAATTTGGTTGACACAACTTCCCAGCAGGCACCTACATATTCGAGGATGGCAAGGCTACGTATGCGCCTTCATAGTCGTCATCCGCCGAACCGTTCAGCCTTAAATATGTAATACGGCCAAGCTGACTTTGGGCACCTAAAGACTCATCGATAAACACCATGCGCGCTTGTGTCGACATGGCTATCGATTACGATGCTGCCTTTGTATGTCGGAGCCCAAAGATATCATCCAGGCTCTTAGGTTTAGAGTCCAACGTTCCATTAAATTTGCATTCCAAAACATAACATCTGCTGATAACAAAGGCTATTTACCGACCAAACAAAGACACTGGGGGATAATGGGGCTGACACCCGAGACGCGCAACTTTCAACAAGCATATCAAATCCTTCGTTAACCCATTGGAATTCAGTCCGAGTTCGAGTCTGCATTTCCGGCAACCAACTGTTCCACGAGATCAAAGGACGTCTCGGGCTTTGCAGCTTCAAGGAGCAACACCTTTCCAGCCTTGTCGACGGCGAACACTCCACGGATCGTTCCCTTTGGTTGTTTCTTGAGGCCGATGGCCCCGATCAACTTTGCTGAGGGGTCGCAAACCAATGGGAAAGGGAGATTCTGCTTCTCCTTGAATTTGGTATTGGCACTCGGGCTGTCGGAGGACAAGCCATAAATAGACAGGCCAGTCGAGGTTAGGTGGACGTAGCCGTCGCGGAAGAGACACGCTTGCCGGGTGCCTTTTCAGATATAAGAGGTCAGCATTGTGCTTCCGCATAGGGACTCTGAATGAGTTGTGGTATGAATGCTACCGCGCGGACCATCACATATAGAGCGCCATTTTCATCGGTTGCACGCTGTGAGTTACTCATATCAAACGCGCGCGTATCTTCTTTTTCATAAGATAAACAAATTGACTTACAGCCCGGGGTTGAAGCTCGAGGATACGTAAAAAGTACCACGCCGTTCTTGCTTGACTCTACAAGCGCCTTAAGAGAAGTGGTGGTTCCGTCCTCGAGTTGCACCTCGTCCTGATATTGCTCGAAATCGATGACAGTTCCAACGGTAGGAATCTCTGGAATAACGGCTGGCGCGGCTGGCACAATTTGCTTGGTTTCTTTTGTCTTCTCTTTTGAGGCCTTCACTTTTGGCGCTGAAATCTTGGTGTTGACCTTTTTCTTCGCGACAGGCGCGTCCTTTGGCTCTGTGGGAGCCTTGCGCTTCCTGAGTTCCATCGGCATCTTGACGGGCAAGGGACAGAAATAAATAAAGATCAAAGAGATGTATATATGAGTAAATGATTCTCGTCGAAATTACGAGCAAAAGTATGGTCAATTGACTGGACAAAACGGTTGCGAACGCTGGTGGTCAAACGGTGAAGTCGTGTCTGTGTTGCGACTTGTCAGAAAGCAACAACACGCGGGATCACGCCTCCAGACGCCCCTTTTTCGCGAACCCATGGTCGCGCCCATTATCGTTTGGAGCTATTGAAGCGCTACACATGCTTCTTTAAATTTGATTCTAATAATACCTGCCATGGGTTGTGCTTTAATATCAGGAAAGGCGACGGTCTCCTCGTGGTGTGGCAGCATTAGGTGCCCTGTAGCCGGCGTGGTGAATTCTTCGCGCACTGAGTGTAGAAGATCATTCTACGAGCAAAGCTATTTGATCTCATAAACAAACCGAGTGACCAGCGATCACCATCCTTTGTAGATATTCGCTGGAGAGTCGATTTGCCGAATCCCCGTTGAAACGGTGATGTCACGCGACGCTTCCAGGTCTTTGATGTCTGATTCCGACGTCGAGCGAAGATGTTGAATTGTCGACGTACGTATGTACATACATGCGCTCCTCTTATCGCTTTTCGCTCTGCGAGCACTCACTGACCATCTCATAGTGTCCAATTGGTAAAAGGTCAAGCAACATAAGGCCAACCAGAGTGTTACGGGCGGCGAAAGCGGCTGGAACCGTCGTTCCCGTCAATCAGGTATTTGGTTTCCAGCGCGGCCCTCGAGTCTGCCCACAGCATGCTGATTTGGTGTACACACAGAAATACACCCTTCAATCTTACGGCATATGGGAAAGACTGCGACGACTCCTTTCCGTTGACCTAAATCGCTCCACCGGTGTTCCCATCAACGCACAGTTCCGAAATCCCACTCCCGGAGCACTCCCGCCACAATCATACTCTGACCCCGTGACGATTCCCGCCGGCGACATCGCAGATAACCCATACTGGAAGCGAGATGTTCGGAGAAATTATCCACATCCGTGCTGAGTCAAGCCGATGTTGTCGGGCTCCTCACGGTGGGAAGCAAGGCCGAGCCAAATGAGCTGGCGCTTCTTGCCGGAGATGCTGGCAAGCAGCAGCTAGTCGAGATTAAACAGCAGGGTGAAGAGCATGGTCTGGTTTCATTCTACCCAGAGAACAAGACTGGTGTCGCCCGCGCCTTGGGACCTAATGGACTTCCCCCATTCCCTGTTAATTTGAATTCCAGCGCCAAATATCCGAAGTGCGAAGAACAGTCATATCCCTCCAGGTAGGAACTGAGCTTAATTTGTGATTCAATGTCTAATGTTTCTTCAGATATCCTTGCCGAAGTTTCGTATGACCGAATCTAGATCATGGAACCCGTCTTTGCTACCGGATGCCATCTTGGCTCTAGATAGATTTTGTTATCAAAACGCTTCCTAGCATCCAGCTCCCTATTGCCACAACCCTCATCTGGGTTTATACCACTCGTTCAACTGGTCCCTCTGGTCTACGGTATCGTATCAGCTGAAACAAAGGGCCATCAAAAGCTACATCTGACAATTGGCTGTAACGCTGTCACCACCCATGTACATACATCTAAATCAAAGAATAGCACAGACGCATAGAACTAATCACCATCTCTCTGTTCATTTCCACGGCCTTCACAGGTCGGTGGATGTTGTTCCCGACTGTTGACCACAGTGGGATTATGTAATTATAGTGTATGCCAAGCCGGCGCTGGATATATGAAGATCCGTCGAAATTTTGAAATTCTTCGCGGTTTTTCTGGCTTCAGAGCTTTGTTGGAGAGTCAATTCTGCTCAACGCAGGCTTCGTTACGGAGTCATAGGGTGTTTGTTCTCTGCAGCCGCTGTAAGTGTGCTTGCCGCTGAACGCTGCTTTTATAATACAAATTTGAATACCCCTTGATCACGTTCGATCTTATACAAATTTATTGCTTTATTCCACTTTCCATCCCCGATTCGGACCCTAAATTGACATTGAACCATAAGAAATTTTTTTGAATTCTACTAGAAAATGGCGTCGCCTACATCCGCACAGCTGCCCGCCTTGGACGATCTGAGAGCCGTTGCCCCCATCACCAAAGTGCTCTCATCAAACCCGGAAGACTTCCTCGGACCCTCAGCGCTTCTCTTCACGCAATCGGCCGCTGCCCTAAAACACTACCTTGATTCTCTCGCCTCTAGCACATCACAATTGCAGGAGAGACAACAGCATCTTCAACGGCGACAGAAACGGAAACGCATAGAAACTTCTTCCGGCCCAAATTCGAAAAAGCTACAGCTTCGAGAGGTGCACATAAATGGATTCAATGTGCGCCAGGTCTGGGAGCAAGCACAGCGAGTGCTGAAAACGTCCTCGGAAGTCACGAGGGAACATGCTGGGGCTGAGTCGACGGAGTTGCGTCAAAAAGAGAGGAATGCTCCTAGTGACAGGAGTTCTGTGTCAGAGCCAGGCGATGATATCCAGTTCGATGATGACGATGGTAGTGAGGCAGACTTGACGGGCGAGGAGGATAATGTTGAGGATATGGAGGGTTTTTCTGGATTCCCTGATGAGGAGGAAGAAGACGAAGAAGAAAACGACGAGGATGATGAAGAGCTTGTAGAATCGAAGAGCTCAAAAACAAACAAGGCTGCAAAGGATGATAATCCTGCATCTGGTAAAAAGAAGCCGGTGCCTTTCGTTCGAGATCGGCATGGTTTGAATGATGGCTTTTTTTCGATAGACGAGTTTAACAAGCAGTCAATGATTTTTGAGGAGATGGACGCGAAACGAGCAAAGAACGATGATGTCGGTAGTGATGAAGAGGATGTTGATTGGGATGTTGATCCGTTCACATCCGGTGAGGCTGGCTCAGACGAGGAAGAAGAAAGTGAAGGCGAAAAGGAGCTCGACGATGAGAATCTTGAGGACGAAGACATGGACGAGGAGCTTGACATGGTTGACCTCGATGACGATGCACGGAACGCGACATATGACCAGTTTTTCGATGCGCCCGACTCGGAACATTTGAAGAAACAAGCTCTCGCTAAAAAATTATCCAAAAAGCCCGAAGCCGAAACCGATCTTGACGCAGACATTGAAAGAGCTATGGCGGATGTCCACCGGGATTTATTTGACGATGAAGATTCCGAGCTTGATGACGAAGACGAGGCGTCAAATCGAAACGGCAAAGATCCCGATGCCATTCAATCAACGCATGAGAAGGCGCAGGCCAGGATCATGGATGAGATTCGCAAATTGGAAGCCGCCAATGTTTCCAAAAAGGAGTGGACATTAACGGGTGAGGCCAAAGGCGTGGATAGGCCGATGAACTCGTTGATTGAAGAGGATCTGGAATTTGAACGTGTCGGGAAGCCTGTACCCGTCATCACCGCGGAAATCACTGATGATATCGAATCCCTCATCAAACGTCGCATCGTTGCTAAAGAGTTCGATGATCTCGTTCGACGACCGCCGCCCGGGCTAGGTGACTATACTGGCGCGAAGAGCAAATTTGTGCTTGAAGAGACAAAGTCCCAGCAGAACCTGGCAGAGCTCTACGAGGTCGATCATTTACAGGCGACAGATCAAAATTACGTCAGTAAGAAAGACGAGAAGCTACAAAAGGAACGGGATGAAATCACACAGCTTTGGAATAATATTTGCTCTCAGTTGGATTCCCTATCGAACTTGCATTTCAGACCCAAGCAGCCGTCTGCAAACATTCGCGTGGTAGCCGATGTTGATACTATTGTCATGGAGGACGTTCGGCCCTCTGGCGGAGATGGTCTGGCCAGCGCTGGAACTCTTGCACCACAGGAAGTGTATGCTCCAGGCGATAAGGGTCGTAGCGGTGAGATTGTGACGAAGAGTGGAGCTGCCGTCGCCAAGGACGAAATGTCTCGAGAAGAGAAGCTTCGACATAGAAGACGCGAAAAGCAGAAGAAACGGAAGAGGGCGTTGGGCGCCCTGGAGAAGCCCGAAAGTGCCGCAGCGAAGAAGCAACAGCTCGTATCGAATCTTGGAAAGGGTGGTGTCAAGATCATTGGCAAAGACGGTGCTCTGACGGATATGCGTGGTCAAAAGGTTGCCACGGACAAATCCAAGGTCCAGCAAGGGCTCAAGCTGTAATTGGCCTTTGTGGTCCGGCAATTGACAAGATGAACAGCGTCACGTACTGTCAGATGATATGTTATTTTTGCTGGCCGGCTGTGCCTTTCTTTTCAATATGTACAAAAATATACTTTGGTGTTTGCAGGCCACATGGTCAATACCATCTGTGACCTCGGTGATTTCAAAAATCTTCCTTGCCATTTTTATGAACCGCAAGTCAGCCTTACGGCGCTTCTTGAAGCAAAAATAGCACACCGAGTCGTTGTTCATCAGCCCATCGAGGGTGGAAACGAGTAAAGGAAATGCCGGTTCAAAGTAGACGCAATCCGCGGCGAGTATTACCCCGGGATGCGATGGCAAAGTTTTGAGCGCCTTCTCATCGCCCCAGTTCAGCAATGCAGCGGTCGCAGAGTTAGATAGTTCGTTCAAGACGATATTCTCTTCGATCAATGGCAACATTGGCGACTGATCGGTGACGTATATAGGGGAGTCGATTTTGCAACCTCGTGCGACGGCCAGACTCACGAGCCCACTACCAGCCCCAAGCTCGACACTGAGCACGCAGAAGAAGCCGTTAGTTACTTTATGCACGAAAATTCAGTACATATGTGGTGATTATTTGGAGCCCATACATTTTCTTTCCAACAAGATCCTCTCGATGTTTTCGGAGCATATACTTAGAGAGGACCATTCCCGCAGGCCATATATGGCCACCACATCCTTCCTTTGGATCCTCCTTTAGCTTCAAAGGCGGGTCCAGCAGACCATCGAAGGTGAATTGAAGCGTAGTTGCAGTCTTAAGTTCTCTGGCGGGGACAAGAGATTCACTTATCGCTAGAGGGTCGGTGTTGGCAGAGCTGGCACCAAGGGCGGAAAGCTCATCTTGGTCCATGTAGCCGGCCGGCTAAATGCTAGAGTGTCAATGATGGTAGACAGCAAGAGATAAATAGCAGACGTGCGATGGAAAGATGCGGTCAGAAAGGAGACATAAGAAGGCAGAGCGGGAGTGCGAGGAGGGGCCGGTGGCAGTTGACCGTGACTTTTTTCCAATCTTATCAGATCAAGATAAGAGCCTCAAAAGTCATGTGACTACGCTGGCAGTTCTTGGCAGCTTACTAATAGCCCCCGATTTGATCAAAGCTTCTTTTCTCCGAACATCACCACCACGACTTCTTCGCTCCTCAAGCTGAACAATGCAACGATGATATCAGACCCAGTTACTTACGACCTCAGATGACAGCTGGAACTCATCCAAAAGACCGCAGCAGCAGGCAAACAACCAAAAGCTGAGCACCAGGCCCTTCTCCTCTCCATTTAAGCGCAAGTGCCGACGATCGCTGCCATTTGCTTTATGAGGGATATTCATGAAACTGTTTGGCCCATAGCTATGATATCAAATTATGCCTTGCAAGGGCTATCCAACTCCTGCTTCATGGCTCGCTCACCGGCCGGTATTCCCGTGCAAAAGGGGTTGGCCGGCCTGGTAGCAGAAACAGCAATCTTCTAGCATCTTCTGGCATCTTCTGGACGTTGGATGCTAGTTTTACCTGTTGGTTTCCGCCGAAAAAAGGCCTCAGTGATCTTTGTCCCTGGAAACATATCAATAATCATGGCCTTGGCATGCGTTTTTTTCCTCGATTAATGAGATCATGTCTTCCCCAGATGTTGGTTTGATTCTGGGGAGGCTGAAGAAAATCCCGCAAACTTGTGCTGATCTGGGGTAATCCCGCGAAAGACCCTCGATGCCATACGATGTCCATCCGTGGTATAAATTCAAGCTGATATCTTCAGGTTTTTTCAGATAATACAGCACGATTCGATTCTTCCTATCCGTCAATCCAGTTATATCGCGGATAACTCCTACGGCCCTCATTTCTCCGTCAAGATGCAATTCACTAAGCTTATTGCCGCCTGCTTCCTCGGGCTTCTATCCTTCTCCGTTGCCGCTCCTGCAAAACATCACTCCAAAGCCGATGTCGACTTCTATGCGAAGGTCCTTTTGCCCATGCAGATCCAGCGACTCTCCGATTTCCGCTCCATCTGGTCCCCCGAGTTGACACCCGAGCAGAACACGTTCCTCGATAAACTCAGCAATAAATTGCACCACATGGACTTCAAAGACTTTGACAAGCTCAAAGAAGAGGGCGAAAGCTTTTTTCCTTCCAACACCGAGATAAAGGCACCAAGAGATTCTTCCGCCCCGCGTCAACGCCTATTTTTGGGTCGAAGCTACGAATACCTCTTTAGACAACTTAAGGCCATGGCTCCCTACTACCAGTGAAAGCTTACGTGGAGGAACTGTGGGAGGACTCGAGTCTCGCATATACTACGATTTCTGACTGCGACCTCCCATGCACAGTACGGCAAACGACATGGCTTTCACAAGATTCTATTCGTCGGCATGTGAGGTGGTTTGGAGGTGGAGGTCACCAGGAGGAATTGGGGAGGGAAGGGGCTTGATGACAGTTAATGAATTGACTTGTGAATTGTTTACGACCGTGTTAATATTTATATTTCATCCCCTAAACAGCATATATGATAAATTTTGAATTCTTGACGATTTCAGAAAACTCCGCGATTGAAAGATCGTTATTCCTCCACAAAATCTCTCGTTAAAAGCATCATCACGCAGATTGCGATGGGATAGGTCAACGGTCCATCCACGTTTATTGACTGTGGTGACGAAGCACGAAACGGACATCAAACCGTAGGAGCTGGCAGATACCAAGAGATGCGACCATTCGCACCCAAACAGAGAGTAACTAAGCCCCATCAGTCATGGAATAGGGTAATACAAGCTTTACTTGGCAGTGTCTAGCGCCCTGGCAAAGGTGGAGCCTGTATGTATCTCCATCATATCCTTTTTTGGTTAACGGCTGCGACGCAGCGGATTATTCTCCACTAACCACGCCAACGCATCTGCAAGGGGTTTTCACTCAGATCGGCTCTCGATTTCGCATTCATTCTTTGTCCTCGATTCATGTTTCGAGACCATCAACGAAAATGGCGAAGGCACCGGCAGCTCAGGAAAAGGTCGGAAGTAATTTAACATCTATCCCCTAGTCCACCCACATCAATCGGGCCGAGCACATGGCGCCGCTCAAATCACGTCCATGAGGGAATCGAAAGTATCCCAAAGGCGCCATGACACAAAATCCAAGCACCGAGCGTAGTAGCCAAAGCAACGACAGGCCTGAGGATAAAGATGTTCCAACCTTCTATTCGACGTTGAGAAGTTGCTTCGCTTTAGCCTCGAGGAAATTCGAGCTTCGGCAAAAAAATAACAACATTCATTTGCCAGGTATGTGGTATTTTCATGAGATGTTGCTGCTTTCCACTCCAGGGGCCTCGCCTTCCCATCAAACAGCTATGTGCCGCCATTCCTATGTTCTGTCTAGAGATCATGTCGATTATTAGACCAACTGATTTCGTCGCCGAACTGCTACTGACTTTGAGATCAACCAGCTCCTTGTTCAAATCCTCGGCTAGAAGGTACTCCCGAACTTGATTATGAGTATGAAATTAGCGAAGGCAATTAGTTGCTTCTTCTCCCAGCGTGTCTTACTAGAATATATAGGATGAAATTGAGAAGGAACGACCGGGAGCACCTTTCATAAATAGGTCAGATAGAATAAAGAAGGTATTACCAAGCGTACCTTCTTAGTTTAAGGGCGGATTAGAAAAGGAAACGGCGACCAAGGGTACGTTCCTAGATCCGAAAGTAGAAAGAGCGATCCGCATGCCTTCCTAATCGAGAAACAAAACAGAATGGAAGAAGCGATCCGCGTGCCTTCCTAATTGGAGGACACAACAGAAATAGAAAGCGCGACCGAACGTACCTTCCTAGATCCGAAACTAGGAAGAGCGACCCGGCGTGCCTTCCTAATAACAGGAAAGGAAGGAGCGACCAGGCGTGCCTTCCTCATTGAGGAACAGAGTAAAAAAGGGAAGGAGCGACCCGCGCCCGCGTACCTTCCTAGTTAAGGAACAGAACAGGAAAGGAGGGAGCGACCAGGCGTGCCTTCCTCATTGAGGAACAGAGTAAAAAAGGGAAGGAGCGACCCGCGCCCGCGTACCTTCCTAGTTAAGGAACAGAACAGGAAAGGAGGGAGCGACCAGGCGTGCCTTCCTCATTGAGGAACAGAGTAAAAAAGGGAAGGAGCGACCCGTGTACCTTCCTAGTTAAGGAATAGAATAGGAAGGGAAGGAGCGACCCGGCGGTGCTTTCCTCATTAAGGAATAGAACAGGAAAGGAAGGAGCGACCCGGCGTGCTTTCCTCATTGATAAAGGGAATAGGAAGGGAAGGAGCGACCAAGTGTTCCTAGACGGAAAATGACAAGAGCGCTTCAGCGCGGCTTTCTTGATTCAAGCGTTCGGAGGAAGATCCCATTTCGTGACAGTGAAAAAAAGGTTGCACTGATGCATATTGTCCACATTCGAAGTAATAGTACAATACTCCTGAATTGCTTCGAATCAATACTGGCTGCGGCCAAAAAACCGACGTTGTATGGTATCCCTCATTCATGTAAACTTCGTTCTCAAGGACGTCTTCGGCTTCCTCTCAACTTTATCCGCAGTCGATTCCGGTACCGCATAGGCACGTTGTACATACAATTAACTGTCCTCGGCATAACAGGAGGCGACCGTATTAGTACATACAGTATTATAAGAGGCCGTGTTAGGGTCAAACCTCGTTAGGGTTTCCCGACTCTTTCTACCCAGCTTACCATCACACTATACCCATTAATGCAGGTCATATGCACTCCGTAACTCAAAAAGATAGGTAAATTCTCTTCCTAGTAAATGCATCCAAAACTAAGTCGACAACGGTACCACTGATAACTTCCACTGTTTTCGCTGCACGATAGCACCGGAAGACGCAAGGGATAAAGGCCTGGGAAAGAACCGTAGTTCAGCGTTAGATTATGATCATTAGCAGTAGTATACTGTACAGTACATCTTAGAATCAAGATGAAACTCAATGCAAAGGCCGTAACTCCGAATTTCACAGCCAACCGTTTCTCTCCTTCCAACGACAGTATACGCTCGTCGCAATAGTCGCAATAGTCGCAATGTTAAATCCATGCTTTGTAAAAAGAGTCAAGTACTCCACAGGGCGGTCATCCTTTGGCGGCCTTTTCCTGTTTCTCTCGCATTGCAGCTCTAGCGCTCCTACTGCCGCCCAGCTTGGGCCCACGGGGAACATCAGTCTTTGCGGTTTTTGTGGTCTTAGATCTGGCACCGCGTCGTCGAGATTGTATCGCATCCAAAAAGTCCCGTCGAAATTGTTCCGCAATGCGATCATCGGCGGCTTGATCATCGCCAAGATGTTCTTGCTCCGGTTCCTCGTACACATCAACTAGGTCGCAGTTAGCATCTTAAAACAGTAAGACTAGAAACTGTGATAATAACCTACGTTTGCTCTCCCGCAACACTTCTTCGACGAGTTGATCTCGTCTAATGTCTTCACTATTTCGTCGTTTCCTATGACGCCACGGCTTCCCATTTTTGTCTAGACGAAGGTTTTTGCCTCCTGAATCTTTATCACTACCCTGAATCAAGTCACCACTTACAAGGCTTCTTGTAGCAGCAACTGTTCGTTCGATATTTCGCAGTTTCGCATCCGGCCCGAGGTCGATTTCATGGAGTTTGCCCAAAGTAGCTGGCTGGCGTTGGGGCAACCGGAGCTCCCGGTCTTGGTTATCACTCTCTCTGGTTGCTGTTTCGTTAGACGTTGTTTCGGCCGCTGGGCTATGGCGATGACGTCTAGCCATTTCACTCTCTATATAAGTCATCCTTATCTTGTTAGTCTCCATCACAACACAAATCTTCAGCTACATCCACGAGGACGATACGTACATATGCTTATCCACATCGACTCGCTGGCCTGAAAGTCCAACAAATCGGTCTGATATTCCTCCCAATCGGCCGCTCGAGACTTCGTTCGCGGCCGACGCTTCTGATGAACCCCTCGTTGTAGCTTCGGCATCCCTTCTAGATTCCGTCGAGAACTCTATTCCAGCCCTTCGAGATTTAAGAGCCTTGCGAGCACGAAGTATTTCTGCGATAGGTGCGGTTTGGTCATCATCGTCGCCAGTGGCGGGAGTAGCAGAGGGAGTGACATGTCTGGAAATCTGCTCCACGGGCTGGCCCTGAGCTTCTGAGTCGGTAGGCGGCGAGGTCGCGCGCCTGCGTATAAATTTCCTTCTTTTGGCGGGATTAAAGAGCGGCTGTTCGACTTCCATTGTGGTGTTTGTTGAGTGTTATGAGGGTTGATGATGATGATGATGAAGGACGTTGAAGACTTGCATCAGATGAAGATTAGATAACGAGTGGCGCTATTCCCAAAGCGGTAATCACTTTTCGCATGGATCGCGTTGATATCAATCTCTCCCCTCATCGCGCGCTCAAGGATGATCACGTCGCTTTGCGGGTCAATTATCGCGGGAAATTTGGAGCTATCTTGGTCCTCCGTCTCTTAATTGCTTCTGGGCTTTTGATCTCATGTGTATGTTTTAGTCTCCATTTGACATTCACATAATTGACGCCGCGGGCAACATGAACTCATCGGTGCCGCCTGCGACGGCGGAATATGGCGGAGGTATGATCACCCCAAATAAACCCAATGTGACTATATATGGTAGCTAAATGAAACAACATATAGATGAAGTCTCCGCCATCATTCTCGACCCAGGTTACTCCTCGATCCGCGCCGGATTCGCCGGTGAAGACGCCCCCAGAAGCCTAACGCCAACATGCTATGCGAAATATAGCTCTGATGCGCAGGAGAAATTTATCTATGGCGATAGCATTTATACCTCAATGCGACCAGGGCTGTCTGCTCATAATCCGATTGGAAAGGATGGAATTGTGGAAGACTGGGACCAAGCTGCGAAAGTGTGGGAGTTTGCTTTCGGTTCACGCCTGACGCGCACAAAGCCTGGGAATCCGATGTTCAATGGGCTAAACGACCCGTCGGCAGATATATCAGCTGAAATGGATATAGTAGAGGCGGAGGAAAAGGCTTTGTCGGATACACCACTCCTCATGACCGAGCCTGGATGGAATCCTACCAAAGCACGAGAGAAGACAATTGAAATTGCGATGGAAAGTTGGGGCACTCCCGCTTTCTACCTCGCTAAAAGTGCACCATTGGCCGCGTACGTTCTAGTTTTGAGTCTCTATATGTGCCCACCGGGTTTCCCTCGCCGCATATCACTAACCTTTTCTCTCTCTCCTTAGTTTTGCATCTGGCAAAGCATCCGCTTTAGTCATTGATGTTGGAGCATCCAACGTCTCCGTTAGCCCCGTTCACGATGGCCTAATTTTGAGACGCGGTGTCCAACACTCTCACCTCGGCGGCGAGTGGATCTCTGCCCAAGTCCGCGCTCTCTTCAAGCAAAACACACCTCAACCGATCACGATCAACCCCCATTGCTATGTACTATCCAAATCACCTGCCGAAGTTGGCCAGCCGCCGATAGCCACCTATCGCACCTTTGCTGAAGGTCAAGCCCCCGACCCCTCATTCCGACGCTTCCTAGAAGCCCGCGTCATCTCCGAGTTCAAAGAATGCGTGACTCAGGCCTGGCCAGGCCCACAAGCACTGTTTGGCGTCTCTCCTACCGGTGTGCCCAACGAAGATATCGCAAAGAACACTCCCCCCCGGCCCTTCGAGTTCCCAGACGGCTACAACCAACTCTTCGGCATCGAACGTTACCGCATCGTAGAATCCCTATTCGACGCCAAAGTCACCATTCCCGATCCAGACTCAGAGTACCCCGCACCCACACCCGCGCAGACGATTCCCGAACTTGTCCGTAGCGCACTCAACCAAGTCGATATCGACATTAGACCGCATCTGCTCGGTAATGTCGTCATCACGGGCGCGTCAAGCCTCATCTACGGCTTCAATGATCGAATCAACTCAGAGTTGACGACCTTGTTTCCAAGTCCCCGAGTGCGTATCTTCGCACCAGGAAATACGATCGAAAGGAAGTTCGCGCCGTGGATCGGTGGGAGTATCGTGGCTAGTCTGGGGACCTTTCACCAGATGTGGGTGTCGAAGAAGGAATATGAAGAGCATGGCGCGAATATCGTGGAAAAAAGATGCAAGTGATGCGCACTATTGACCACATCTACGATTTGTGACGTTTCTCTTGTTTTTTAGCTCCTAACCTATGGAATTTTGTTTTTTTTCTCGGGGGATAGAATCTTCATTGTTTTGCGAGGTGTGTCATGGAAAACAATATGCGACTGGCGTACGGAGAAGAATGACCAGCGTGCGTTCACTCAAGCACTTTCTTGTCATGTTACCAAAAAGGATTTACTGAGTGTCCTACTATCTAGAAGAAATATCAGTTATTACATCATTGATTACGACTAAACATTTATTCTATCAAAGGTATCACAAGATATGTGTGACACGCTATGCACCGAAATTCATCGACCTTGAAAAAAACAAGATACATCCAAAAATGAGATACTCCCATAGCACTATTCCCTGTCCCCTTCATACCCAGCCTCAACCTCCTGCGCGGGCACGGGAGCATATCCACTCCCATTTGCGCACGCTCCATTCACTCCTTCCAACGCATCAGCAAGCGCCTTTGCGTCTCGTTTCCCCCGATCAACATCAACGAGCAGCATTAGCGGTAAAGGAAGCAAAATGAGGATCGCCAAGAATCCAAACGCTGGCCGAATTTCCCCATATCGATCAGTAATGGCGCCCACGATTGCTGGACCAAACATGCTCGATCCTTTGTCGGTGATTGCGTAGAGAGCATAAAACGAGGCCTCAAACCCTGGCGGGATCAGCTCGCCAAAGAAGCTTCGACAGTACGACGATAAACCGCCGATAACGAGGCCGTAAATACCGCCTAGGACATACATCTCCCATGGTTGCTGGAGGCCAAAGACGCCAAGTCTCTGGATGAAGGGGAGGAAGCCGAGTAGACCGTAAAGAGGGATGACTTCGAAGAGACAGATGCAAGCAACGATGGTTCGCGAAGGACGGAGATTAAAGTAATGGGAGATAAAACTCCAAGAAAATGCACCAAACACTCCCGAGACCATGGCAATGACATTGATAAGACCGAGTGCGGCGATTTTCATGCCTAGCTGTGTTTTGGCAAAGAGTACGGCCGTGCCGCTGACGGTGGCGATGCCATCGGAGAGTAGAAACCAAGCAGCGAGAAACAGGAGGACATCCTTGAGTTGGCGAGCTCGAAGGATCGTGCGGCCCAGAGAAACCCATGCGAAAGCAATGTAGCTTAACCACGCCCACTTACCTTTGCTATATGCCGAATCTGGAAGTGGTGGACCAGGCCTTGGGCGGAGCCACAGCGCAGCAGGGAGTGTAAAGACCAACCACCACACGCCGATAACGAAAAGGACAAGTCGCAGGGAGAAGGTTGTTGAGTGAGTCAAAACAACCAAAAAGATACACGCAATTTGAACCAAAACTGCCGCTATATACCCAATTCCAATACCATTAGAAGATATTTTCGTGGACAACCGCAGCTCTGTTGAGACAAGTTCCGATTCGTCGGGGTTGGCGCCTGCAGACAATGTTTGTTCAGCTTCGTGTTCTTGACGCGACAAATTGCTACCGCTGCGACGATGAGAGCGGCTTGCCGAATGCTCCTCCTCCTCAGCCGCATAACGCACTGCTTGTATGGAAGGATCATTGCGCACAAGGACTGGCAAAAACGAATTCAAAAGGACAAACGAAGCACCAAAGCCTGTGTTGGCAACTATTGCAAGAACCGCGGCGAGCAAGTAAAATCGGGGGAGAAGGAAGAGGAATAGTATCATAGATAACGCGCCAATGACTGCAAATGCCAGAAGGAATGTTTTACGGTATACGCCGTGATCTGCCGCCGCTGACATTGAGATGATGAGCACCGACTGGACCAAGACGCTGAGTGAGAACGTATACATGGCGAAACTGGCAGTGTTGACTTCGAAACCCATGACATATATTATACATTGAGGGGCGGC
The DNA here is from genome assembly GCA_029850275.1 of Chrysosporium keratinophilum. NCBI lineage: Eukaryota > Fungi > Ascomycota > Eurotiomycetes > Onygenales > Onygenaceae > Chrysosporium > Chrysosporium keratinophilum. The sequence goes on from JARBIX010000012.1 coordinate 556,130, forward strand.
GGCCGGGCGTTCAGCTGTAGCTTCTGCGCCGAAGACGGACGCGAGCTTTGACGTTTCTGTAGTCGGCCAGCTTGCAGTGCATGGGGTCTTCTTGTCTGAAAGCAGGACGCCTTGGTCCCTGGTCATTTGTTCTAGGGTGATGGGAAGAAATGAGCCTACACAAAACACGCACAAGTTAGCATTTCAGCAGACAAGGAGATGATACGGCCCAGAAACTGACCCATGGCGCAAACAGCGAAGACCTCTGCAGCCCAGCCATAGCTGTACCAACCTGCCAGCTCCTTCTTGCTTGTAGGCCTTGTATCCTCTGCTGGATACTTGGGAGGGGCAGGTGAATAGAGAAGGGCATCGTTCTCATCTAGATCTCTCCATGCCGATGCAGAAGAGCCTGTCATTTGTATGGGCGGTTACGAGTCACATAGGGAGTGGTGATGCTTCAGTTGACGGATTCGATGGAGGTCAGTTGGGGGATCCCAGGAATTACATCATCCGTCATGTGTATGCATTAGTCAGCAGTATTCAAACCAGCATGACGCTAACGAGGCCACGGCTTAGCCAGCGTCGGCTCCCATCCTTGACCGCATAACAAGCGTTTGCGTCAGAGAAATGGCGAGAGCACGAGATCATGATGACGTTTTGCGGTAGAGGTGGAGAGGCAGCTAATTCAAGGGACAAAACGATTTGATACTGACATGTTTGGTTTTGCCTTGAAGCTCTTTTTTTACAGAGAAACCACTCGACCAACGCAGAAGAACAAACCTGTTGGGAGTTGTCTTGCACGGAGAAACCCTGTCTAGAGTCGCACTGACAACCTCAGGTTGAAAGGGGTAATCCTCGGGACCGCCGTTGTGCAACATCACCAAGACATGGATTGTACGGAGCATTGCGTACGACGATGATCAGATCGGACCTGACAAGTTGCATTGTTCGCAGGGCAAAAATATGCTGGGTTTGCCTGGACCTTGCCCTGGAGCTTGGGTGTGCACGATTGTTGTGAATCACACAAGCTTATCTGCGCTGGCCGCTGGGTGGGATTGCTTACTGGCAGTCTAGACCTCGAAGCATTGGCGGGATATAATTAGCAGAGCGCGAAGATGGAGACTCGGACTGGAGCGCACAGCGGAAAGTGGAGATGCGTAATCTTGAAGGGAGGGCGGAGACTCCATTACTCTGTCGCGGGCATTTTCTTTTTGAAGAGCAGCTGGGAGCCTAACTGCATTCTTCAGGCCATGGTCTTCAGCGACCCTGTGCATCTCGTCCTCCTGCCAGGCCAGCCATCGCATCACGCCGTCTGGCGCTCGTCAAAGAACACATAGCGTGGCTCAGCCCGCTGCTTGGCAGGCCCCCAGCCGCAATCCGGCGGTGGAGCACGTGTGGCTGATGAGACAGTGGAGTGGAAGCCGCCAGCCAATCAGCGCGCTCAGCAGCCAACCGCCCGAGACACGTCAGGGGCACGCCAGTTCCGCAAGGGGAAAGGATTCTTTACCAATACCGCTGCCATACGGCTGTTTGCCTGCCAGATCTCCCCCCCTTTGGCGGGCGAAACAATAGTTATTACTAGCCGTTTCACGCCGTCTCGACTTGTTCCGCGCGTTGGGCGTTCTGTTGCTTGTCTCGATCCTTTTCGCTCGCTTCGTCTTTGCTCTCTTTGGACAACCACCCTCCTCCCCTTCAGCATCGTCCATTTTCTCAAACACTAACTAGCGACTCCCAAGTTGCTGCTGTCACTCGTTCTTCTGTCTCTTTCTCTCTGTTATACCTCCAGTCGTTGCTCTATCATGGCTGCTCACACTCGTCCATGACCAGCCTCTTTGCTTTGTTGCTTGAACCAGCATCTCCTTGTTCCCACACACGTACACGTTCCACAACGCTGTCGCTTGATAGACTTCCTTTCTGTGCAGGTTGACCCTGCAAACTGCTTTTTTTGCCTCTTTTCTTTTCTCCCTCACCGTCTCTCCGATTAATATTTCCCCTCCTTCCCACCCTCTCCCGCTCCCTTGGCTTCTAGAGACTTGGTGGATCGAAGCTTGTGCGATACTCCTACAAGTCTCTGTCCTTATCTGAAGGGTCGACATCTCCTCTGTCTCTTCGAGCACCGACGCGTGGTTGTGGAAACCAACTGACTTGCCGATCATGGTGATGGGTCGCTACATCACTGCCGCCTCTTTGGCATGGGCGACACTCTGCAGCCCTGTGCTGGCCGGGGACGTCCTAAAGGCCAATGGATTTGTGACTTGCTTGGACAAGGCCGATATCAATATTGAAAAGCTCAACCTCAGCTTTGACCGCTCGACCAAAATGATGACATTCGACGTCGCAGGATCGAGCGGAAAAGAGCAAAAGATCACTGCCTCGCTGGTCGTCAACGCCTACGGGCAACGATTTACACAAGACTTTGATCCATGCGACAACAAAACCAAAGTCGACCAACTTTGCCCAGGTAAATTCCCTCCTGTTCTGCACTCATATTTCTCAAACGGCACTGTATAGCCCTAATTCATTCTTTCTAGTTCCTTCGGGCTCTTTCTTCGCCAAAGGCGAACAACAGATCCCCTCCAATTTTGTTGACAAAATCCCTTCGATCGCATTCGCCATTCCCGATCTCGAAGCTCAGGCCACGTTAGAACTGAAAGCCAAAGACGGAGGCGAGGCCCTGGCTTGCATCCAATCCACCGTGGGAAATGGAAAATCACTTGAGGCTCCGGCAGTGTCCTATGTAGCTGTCGGTATTGCTGGTGCAGCTTTGGCTTTGACAGGCCTAACAGCAGCCCTCGCAGGCGGAGCGCCCGGTGCCGCTACATCTGGGCCCAGTTTCGGGGACGTTATTGGTTGGTTCCATTCGATGGCGACAAATGGAATGCTCAGCGTCAACTACCCACCTGTTTATCGCAGTTTCACAAAGAACTTTGCATTTAGCACTGGTCTTGTTCCGTGGGATCAAATGCAGACCGCAATCGATGATTTCAGGAACCGCACAGGAGGCAATCTCACACACAGCAATGTTGCATTCTTGCGAAACGCCACTCTCGTCTTTGGAGACAATGTCGACAAGAAAGAGACAGCAAAGCGCGGCTTGGAGTCTATTCTCAATATTCTTCCGCTTGCAATGCGAGACGTTGAGGTCGGCACCGGCAGTGGAAACGACACAACTGATGGCTCCGCCACCAGTGAAGGCGGAGTCAACCATATTGTGAAAGGATTCAAAGCCTACGCCGAGCAACTGACAATTCCTGAAACCAACACCTTTATGACCGTGCTGTTGGTTTTTGCCATCGTCGTGGCTGCGATCGCTGTTGGCATCCTCTTGCTCAAACTTATTTTGGAACTCTGGGCTCTCAAAGGCAATTTCCCAAAGAAACTGGTGAATTTCCGCAAGCATTACTGGGGACTTCTTGCTCGCACTATCACCAACTTGATTCTCCTCCTCTACGGTATCTGGACGCTGTACTGCATTTTCCAGTTCACCCATGGAGATTCCTGGGCAGCAAAGGTTCTCGCTGCCGTCACATTGGCTATTTTCACTTGTGTTCTAGGATATTTTACCTTCCGGATCTGGTTTCTGGCTCGACGATTAAAGAAGGCGGAGGGTGATGCAAGTGCCCTATACGACGACAAGGAAACGTGGCGTAAATACAGCCTTTTCTACGACAACTATAAGAAGGGATATTGGTGGCTTTTCCTTCCATACATCGTTTACATGTTTGCCAAAGGATGCATCCTGGCCGCCGGAGACGGACATGGTCTCATCCAGTCAGGCGCACAATTGGTGGTGGAGGCTCTGATGCTGGTTCTCCTCCTATGGACCCGACCATTTGAGTTGAAATCATGCCTGTGGATCAATATTTCCATCCAAGTTGTCCGCGTACTCTCCGTGGCATGCATCATTGTCTTCGTTGAGGAGCTAGGCATTGGACAGACCGCCAAGACGGTGACTGGAGTAGCTCTAGTTGCAGTTCAAACCGCCCTGACTGGAGTTTTGGCCCTTCTTATTGCTATCAACGCCATTATTCTTTTGGTCAGGAAGAACCCACACGTCAGGCGCCGAAAACAAAACGGTAAGCCTCAAACCCCAAGTTGTGAAAGTTTCTACTTGAGTTGGAACCATAACTAACATCTTCTAGAAAAATTCGACCGTGACCTCGATAACCTTACACCGCTTGACGCCCGCCACTCTCTCCTGATGAATAACAGGATGGAGCTCGACGGCCAGCAGGATCCAGAAGTCGGAAAGCTGAACGTTGTAGGTCGATATGAACCATATCGAGATGTGCCATTGGGAAAACCAGGGCATCAACCAACAGAGAGTATCGACCGTCTGGTAACAAATCCCGATTATGCCCAACAAAGGCGGCCCCTCAGCGACGGAAGCGAACTCACGTATACCGACTATTCTCGCGTGGGAAGAGCCTATTGATTCCAGGTCTCCACGATAGCCTCAACAAAAAAATATTTCCTTGTCAAACGAATTTCCTTCCATCTTCTGAGATACCAGGCGCTTTGTATCTGATGGCATATCTTTGTGCCATCGCGTCTCAATTTCATTGCCGCTGTTGATAACCTGTGCTTTGACTGTGAATATACAGTGGGTTTCGAGTTTTTCCTTTTTTGTACTTTAACCTCGTCTCGATTTTGGATTTACTCCTGTATTTTTTAATTTCACGCTCCTTTTTTCTTGATTCTACTACCTCCCATCATTCTTTCGGGAAAAGCGACCCCTTAACCTCCCTGTTGGATTAATCCAGACATTCCTCCGACTGTTCCACCTTTGTCGCATACTCCCTCAAAATTAAATCCTATTCCCGACTACACGCAACAAATAACTATCCTCGGATGCTCCGCTTACCATTCATTTCTGGCGTTTGTGAAGATCTTTGCAGACATATTTGTCTCCTTCTCTCTTTGGACCTGTTTAGGAGTGGAATATCTGTTGTTTCGATATAGAACGGGATGTTTTTAAGAGTTTCTCGTCTAGCAATAGCTCAATACGTATTAAAGTCTTGTTAATGTTATTACCTCGAATCTTCGGTTACATATCAACACACAGGAGCCTGACTTTGCTCAGTTTCAAAGGGGAGGGGTTTGATGTATCATTTTCCGATTCTTGTGTCACATCCGAAGAGAAAAAGGAAATACCAGCACATCGCCAGGTGGGAATTGTACAGGTCAAGAACCAGGATATACTACTAATTGTGCGGAGTAGATAGGTGGTCATAATGACAGCAGAAAATACAAGATCTCTCTTAAGAACATGAGATGAGAGCAAAAAGAATATGAAAAAGGATAGTTAATGATTTACACTTCATCACCGTCATCCTCTCCCGGCCCTGCATCCCACGATTTCTGCACCTTCACATCCCCATTCTTCTCCACCACCCCAATCTCCCGCCTAACAAAACAAACCTCCTCATCCGCCCCCTGACACACCTTCCTCCGCCCCAAATTCTTGAACCGCGGACCCAACGGCCCACTCACGTAATGATACTGGCCGGCAAACATGTATTGCCGACTATCGCTGAGCGGATAAATCTTGTCGCCCCAGTGACCGCGGAAATAGAACCATTCGGTGGGTGCGTGTGGTGTGAGTGTACGGGAGGCGCGCAATGTGTCGTTGGACAGGGAGTAGGTGTAGGCGTGTAGGTTGAGGGAGGGGTCCCAGAGGGGACCGGAGTCGGTGCGGTCGCGAAGGAGGCCCCAGGGAAGGATGTAGGCGTGTATACCGGGATTGGCGTACATGGCGTGGGTGCCAGTGGCGGAGTAAATTACGGGCTGGGAGGGGGGATGGGGTCAGTTTGGTCTAATGGTGGATGGAAGGGATGGAAGGGATGGAAGGGGAGGTATCCTACCCGTTTGCCTATTTTCTGCATGGCTTCGTATGTATATGCTTCTCCGCCAGAGTGCTCGCTGAGGAAGACGGCCTTGGGGGTGCCGTTGTGAAATCGCACGAGTGAGTGTTCCCAGTCTCCGACGTGGTTTCCGAAACGGACGTTGACGACTTCGTTCCCGAGATTGTAACTGTAGAAATAGAACCAAAAGGCGTCGACAATACCGTCTCCCTTGTCGATCGCAATCAGCACGGCGGGCGCCTTGCTCATACCACCTTGCTGGCCTTTGCTTCTGGAATAATATGGCACTCCCGCCGTATTTGATGGGTCTTGTGTATCGGGGAAAGGAGCCGGAATATTCTCCCGGCCCAGTAGCCATTTTGGTCGACGTTCCACATTGTCGTCACTCGTCAAGAATATGAAACGGCCACGCTGCCATTTGTTCAGGTCGTCGAGGTCGTTTAGTAAGGGATGTTCCTGTGTGGCTCGCAGAGGGGTATAATTCAGGTGTGGAGTGATGTGCTCTAGATGCTCTTCAATATCGCAAGGCCAGAACTGTTCGCCAGAAAAAAGATGCACTAAAGGAGCGTATTCGAGAACGTAATCTGGGATATCATGCAGTATCTTAACAATGTTTTGTGAATCGCTTGAACCTGCCAGCTGCCATGAAAAACCGCTCTCATCGATGTGGAACTTGTTCCTCCGGGCAGGTTCTTGGGAGACATTATCTCTCCCCTTGGTAACCATAGAGCATAATATATTTGACAAAATGGTCACGAAGGACCAAAGCCCGGATCTGATGCGACCCGACAATGGGGTCTCCGGTGACTTCAGCGGATAAGTACCGAGATTCGAAGATGCTGATAGTTTGTGATTTTCATCTTTAACAGCAACAGCATCTAAGAGTGACTGGTCGTCTGCTCCGTTCACTGTGGAATCAAGGTGAATAGTCGGCAACGGGGTAACTGACATAAACTCTTCATCGTGGGCCTGATTTCTTCCACATGTGCTGGTTAATTGTGGAATAGGATTTGGCGAAGCGACAATAAGTGACGGGGGTACAGTTGTGTGAATGAGTAGGCTGCCAGTTTCAGACACTGGTGATCCCAACGGCAGCTGAAGCCCTGCATTGAGATGAGGAGCCACTATATCCTTGCGTTAGTCAATCTGCATCGGAATTGATGGGCTGTGCGGTCAAGGGTGAATCGGAGGCGGGAGAGATATTTTCAAGACAGTTCATTCACAAAAGGTGGGCTAGAATGGCCTTAAATGGGTGCCATATGTCAAAGGCTGCACCGGGGGTGCACCAGAGCAGGTTCAGATAGGTCACCCAGGCCAACTGCAGGAGTTATTGGAATAATTCACTTGTCATGAAAACTTGGAGCATCTGGGGGTTGTTTTGAGACCTTCTCCCGACACTGTCGGAGGTTGGTGATGCATCTGGTATCCTTTCCGGAAGCGCCGGACCACGACATTTGAACCAGACCAGACGCGAAAACGCATGAAAAGGGCCATTGGCATTGCAAAAGATCGAAAAACCGAAGACTTACTCTCTGTAATTATTCCGATGCACTCAAACCTCCCTCAACAGAAGGCAACTGCTGCAGCTGGTTGATCGTGTCGACTGCAAAGTCACATTGTGTTTGAGGTTTGTCGTTGAGGCCGACGACTGATGAAGCATGATGTGTAAGAAGTTTAGCAAAGCTTGTTTTAGCCCGACTCTTTGCGTGCGGAATCTTAATCGGCGGCTTTATTGGAACACGGAGCAGCCCTCCCTTGGGCCAGCGATCTGCCTTTCCGGACGATTGCCCTATGAGATGCGATTCCGGGAGGGACAGGGCTTTAAAGGTGGTTTCTCCTCGGGAGCACCATTCGATGCCATTCAGCGCCGTAGCATGGCCTTTCTGCACTGGTCTAGCCGCCACGGCCAGCATCTTCCTCAGATCCTCTCTCTCAAGCCGTCTCCATTGTTGTCGTCGTCGATGAAGTGACGTGCACGCACAATGCGGCTCCAATGACATCACAGGGCTGTAATGCTTATGTAAGTTAATGCTAATTATCAATCAGATAAGATAGCTTGGCAAGCACTAACGTTAAGTAACCACCCACCTTGTTTTGCCCGCCATCAGGTGGAAACGGCTCAACCACGAACAGCGAATTCACCTCCATTCCACATTGTCATCAAAGCAATGGAGTCTCCGTCCGATGATACTACGACTCTGTCAGACAATTCAGACTACGAGTATGAGTACAATGAGACGGAGACAGAGGTATCTTTCACCCCACCAGAGACTCATTCGATCGGCTCCATCTAATAGTGCTTCTCCTCAACAGACTTTCTACGTAAATCTTGACCTTACATCGTGCAATGGCCCTCTTCGCCCTCCTAGACGCAGATCAGCCGCATCGACCAACTCCTTCCCAGAGCCAGCTGATACCCAGGGCTCGCAGCCAGGATCGCCCATGTCTCGAAATCATGCCATGGACATTGACCCCGATGTGGACACGCAGCTACAAAGTCAAATACAAATAATGGAGCTACACTCCCCCAATCCCATCGTCTCGTACCAGAATCAAATCTTTCGTTGCTCATGGGCGGATTCCGTTGGAACGGACATGATCTTTTCGTTTCCAGAAGATGGCCTTGATCCTCCGCCGCTTCGGGAGGACAGGGATTTTGATTTGATCACTGCCACACGTTTAAGGATTCTCGGCCAAAAAGCACATCTCATTTCGGGGTCTAGCGCCAGTCAAGCCCAAAGGTTGCGCTCTGGAAGTATAACAAGTGGGCAAGCACAATTCCTAGAATGCCTAACGCGTGCAAAGAGGGCCAAGGGCGAACATGATGTTGTTCGCACCGTGTTTCCACAAGCTCAAAAACGGAGCCAGTTATTCGAGGAGAAATTGCAGGGCTGGGCGAGAACAGAGGGCATGCTGGCAGAACTCGAACAACTCAACACGCTTGCTTGTGAAGGAGACCTTAACGCAGTGAGAAGATTGGAAGAAATCTATCTCCAGTTTGACGCAGCGTCCCGAAGCGTTGCGTTGGGAAGCCCTGCACCCAACGGCCAACCATCTACTTCTTCGTTTGTACCGCCACACTTACAAGATACTCAAAATACTCAAGATCCGCCGCCTGCTAGTGGGGATAAGTAGTACGAGGTCTTTTGGCGAATAAATTATTATATAATCTAGGTTAAAATGCGCCTACAGCACACTATGATTCCGAGGATGACAGAGCTCTTTTCCTGACTTGCACTGCCAAAAGAAAACCTGCGGATGCTAATCTTGGACCACACGCAAATCTGGATTATGGACCTCCGGCCTGTGCACAGAACATCTCCGGAGCAAATCACAATATTAACCGGAGAATTCCCAGACAGAAACATACGGCCACCGCAAAAATAAGAATCAACAACTTCAACGTGACGTATTATCGGGTATATGAGAATCGAACAAATGAAACCAAACGAGGGAATGCCGGTTGAATGGTTGAAACTGATTAGGCTTAAAAACGAAATCCTCCCAAACAGAAAAGACAAAAGGTCTATAAAACCATATTCTATAACGCTCACGGATGAAGAAATAGATGAAGAAACGAAAATCGGGAGGCCAGCCCGTGTTTGATAGTCCACTTTGTTTAGGCCGGGCCCTCGAATTTTCCGTTAATCGTCCAGCTCGATGCCTCTACTGGAGATGGTGGTGGTGGGGGCGGTTGTTCATGCTCATCCGTGAAGAGTGCGTATTTTGGAGTGCTCGAAGACGCTTGCATGGCTCGCCAGATGTCTTGGCTGAGGAGGTCCGTCGAGAGGGTGAGCTTGCTCGGGCGGGGTTTGCCGCTGCAGCTGCCTGCAGATGGCCGGCGAAGAACCGGCGTGGATTGGTTTTGGTACCGTGTATAGCATGCCGAAGACATTGTGAGGGTGGGTTGGGAATCGATTGAACGAAAAGCCGGGTTAGGCGTTGAAGCGGGTGAAGCGGTGAGCCTCACTTTGCGATCTCGAAAGAAGGTAGTTGGAGAACTCGCTCGCGGGAGCTCTCTCAGGTAAGCGGAAGACGATTCAGATTTAAGACGCAAAATTTTATGTCTCGAATTCGTTCGAGAGATTTATCGGTCGGATAGGACGATATTTCAGGAGGATCAATCGTTGAAAATCGAGGAATGAAGATTTATCTATGGATCAAAGAAATAGAGAGACCGAAACGAGTGACGCTTTTATATGATGCCGAAGCAGAGATGGAAAGGAGAACAAAGGACAGTATTTGAAACAAAGAGGAAAGAGGACGAGAAGGATCCCCTGGGCCACGATATTTTTTTATTTATACGTTTTGAAATCTTTGTCAGCCCAAAATACGGGGCAATGCGCGTCTCCGAAGCCGTTTTCACGAAGACAAATCTCGATCGTGGTTGACTAGGTCCAGGGTTCGGGGAAATGGGATTGAGCAACAGGATTCGTCCAAACCCGTCTGCTAAAACCCCAAACGGCTAGGCATGAATGCCTTAGTCGCGGACGGAATATGCACCCCGTGTTGTGTTGCATTCGCTCGCCGACACTAGTGAACGTGGCGACCGGGTTGCTGGGCTCGTTTCATGTGGAGGGTTTTCTCCCTTTTTTTAATCACCTTCTGGGGGATGTGAGTCTTGCTTGAGCGTCTGACAACATTATTATCGTGAAGGTGCCAGCCATCTACTCCTACTATGCTCGAGAAACGTGCAAACAAAGCGACTTCTCAAGCAGAGCCTTCGAATCCGCCCTTCTGGTTGACTGAGAAAAACGTCGAATAAGGTTTGGTTAAGGGGAAGTCCCATGTTGATCCCGTTTGCGGGTCATGAGCGGCCTGGCCCGACAACGACACAATTCGAACCAGAGATCACTCCACAACAGCTATCCAGAACCCTGACTTCTCGATCCTGCCATGGTGTGACGGGACTCAAATAACAAAGACACCCAGCTGTGTCTCTCTCCGCATTTTGCTTTGCGATCATAAGGCATGGTGCGACACAGACAAACGTGGTGTCTGTCGACCATGCTGGCTTTACCCCTGTTTTGTTTTGTGTGATGAGGGAGCTCATATGCTTTTTTATTGCACTCGTTTTCTTTTCCAGAAGCTTCCAAGAATGCTTCGAGAAAAGCAGCAATATAACCAAGCCACCGCCTGCCGTCCTTCTCCGAACCCACCACCCTGGATTGAAAGGCGAACTCCTTCTGGGTTTCTTAGCAGCATATCCCTGCGATAATTCACAAATATCAAGCTCAATAGAAACCGAGTCGTGCTTCTACTAAGGATCGAAGGCGTTGACTCGTTCACGTTTTATTTCGGCGTTCTTGGAGCACACGTTGCTCATCGTTATCCAGCGAAACCAAGTCAGAAGAAAAGATTAAACTGAAGTTGAAATTGAAACCGTTCGAATGGCATGTATGTACTGCACAGTACCAGAGAGGGATTATCATCACTGTTAGGTGGTCAGAAAGGACGGAAAATATTTTCCTGCTATTAACTTACCTCGGCTACTAAAGGGTCAAATCCAACACCGTTTGGTTGAATTGTTTTCCGCTTTCCGCTGTCAAGAAATGGCGCACAGCAGGCAGAGTTTTCCTCCGGTTTAAAGCAACAGATCCTTGTCGTCGCTGAAAAGAATTGTATCCCCAACGAATGCCTGACCATGCCACATGGACCTTGGTTGAAGCCCTGGCCACTTCGGAGCTCTGAGCGATATGTCACGGAGCCATGCGTGTTATGACGTTGCGGCCAGTCATATATTGAAAAACAGACCAATTTTTTATCTCGTGAAATTTCGCCCGTCAGGATCGTTGCGAGTTCATTCAATCGCTGAAGACATGGCGTATATGGATAGACTATCATGCAGTACATACACATACGCTTACAGCCATAGTTTGATTTCTCAGTGAGTTGATTCGACGAACCTCTTTCCTTGGTCCCAGACTCGCGCGGACGGCGGTACGAACACATTTTAGCTTCACTCAAGCGAGCTGGATTGCTGGTAGCGGGCTTACCCATCCTTTAACCGAGGCCACAACAGCGAAAGAAATCCCAAGTAAGCCTTGTGGACTTTTGCAGCAAAAAGCGCCTTCCTCGACGATACACACGGTACATACATACAATCGGCCGAACATAAAGCTCACTCGAATTGCTATACATGAACGCAGCACAAGACAAACGGAAAAGAAGACTTTGCTTCAGCTGGCATGGAGCTCTGATCATGTCCTCATTTGACGTGAGGTTCTAATCAACATTGGGAACATCGTTGGGTCACTGAATTTAGAAGAAGGGGGTTTATTCTATTTTATGCTATTGAAAAGAATCACGATATTGGCTTGTTTACTGATCGGATCCACTGCAGCCATTTATTCAACCGCCAGCTCCCTTGACGACCTGAAGCATCTAGCTTTCACCCAGACTAAATGTATCAAACGTCGATTTTCACTCCATTCTTTCTTTGTCTGGTTCGTGAAAGTACTCGAACATCCTCGCCGTGATACCCAGCCCAAAGCAACCCTTCGTGCTATGAAATTGGAATCGTTCTCTTCTGCCCATGATCTCAGCTGCTGAAACCGGCACTTACTGTAAATAAACAGTTAGCGACTTTCAGAAAAGGTTTGCGTGGGCTTTTCATTGTGAGAGCAAGACTCCGTATCTACACACTCCAACCCTCTGATACCATGATTACTATGGAGTCCAAGGACTCTCCAGTTTCCATTGCGGGATCCATACGGGCTTTTGATCACCAACAATGGCCTGTTGTTGCGCTTGAGGTTGAGCTCGTATTTGTTTCACCTCTACTCCATTTTGCTCCAAATTTCCAGTTCATTGGGTTGTTCGGGCTGTTACCGTCGCAGCCATGGAGGATCCGGTGAAATGACTCACGCAATCTGCCATAATCAGCTGTCTGCTTCTCGAGTACATTGAAGGTGTTCTTATCGACTGTGCCTTCAAACGTTTTCTCTACTTTCCTCCCAACTTACCTGGAATCTGGATATTCCTCTGGCGATGTTGGATTGCACATCTAGCCTTTGACTTCCTCGATTGCCCACGCATCCCAGTTGGAGAGCCAATGGTTATAAAATCCGATAACACTTTGCGCTGCGCTCTTATCGCCACACTCGAGAGAGTGGCCCGCCGCAAAATCCAAGCTTACTACAACACACATTCGCTGAACAGGTTGAATAATTCGCCCACTGAGCTCCCCAGACAAGATGACATGCATTTTTGTAGCGACAACTGGAGGTATGTACAGCCTGTTCCGCAGAGGTCAGGACCAAAACCGAATACTCCTTTACCGGTATCATCTCTACGAGAGGCCTCGTTAGAAGCGCCGAATATGGGATCATTTTCCCTTATCAATGTGGTCTCACAAAGGACCACAGCAATCGGTTTTGCACCCTCTTGATTTGCCGCAGGTGGAGTCGTCGTCTTTATCGGCAACAATGCCACCCTAGATTCCAAAGGTCCGAAGGCTTTGGGTGAAGACAACTTCAAACCCAGGTTGAAGCAGGCTAGAGAAAAGATACATAAACCTTCGCACATTATGGTTGAGCCCATGACCCCATATGATAAAAGTTGCCGTGCAATGATACTATCGCCTAGGCGGTGGGTAACAGTCATTCCTATGCTACGTGTTGATACTTCCTTCAGGAAGATGAACCAGCACCACACACTCACAGAGACGGGATACCGGGCATGACCCGGTACAAGCGACTGCATAACTTCGTGTAAATCAGGGAAACCCGCCGCTGTGGTCTTTATTACAAAGAGCTTGTTTCACCATCGTTATCCTTGGACCTCCGTACGGAGTAAACAGGAACTGATAAATCAGGGTCCCGACTTGCAGTGCAGACTTGTACGAATCCAGATTTACCTCGAGAAGACGAAAATAACATCCTGGCCAAGAAAGGTTCGCAGTTGGGTCCCTAGGGATCTGCATAGCATGTACATACTGGTCTCGTTTTTGTCCATCAAAGGTAATGGTCCCAAGTAGCATGGTGTTTTCGATTTTGGATTATCTCTTCACCCAAGTCTTAGGGGCTTAGGAATGTTCCGGCTCTTTAAACAGTCAAATAAGGGGGTTTATGCACTGAATTCGCCCTTTAAACCTCAGGCTTCAATTTTGGTTTGTTACGGTGCAGATTAGGTAACTTCTTTACAGACAATAAGTGGACGCCTCCGTACCTGTAACTGTAACTAACTGCATTCCGCTTGCATTCTGCGCAGGAAGATTTGCGATGCTTGACCATTGCGAGCGTCGGACGACCCTGTTTGAGGGGAAAGGTGAAAGGCGAGGATACGTGCTAGAGATTTTTGTCTATCAATTCGGACACGGAGTTGTGCATATTGCTAGTTCTTTCCATTGAGGATAAGCATTGCAAGGCATCGTGTGAAAAGAGCAGCAAAGACTCGATTCAACGTCGTCGATCTAGTCAACAGCCGCAGTGATGCTGACTAAGTTAACGTAGGCGATCAACCAACGAGTTTGGTCAGCGAGCGAGTTTGGAACATCTCCCCGATACCCCCCGATAAATCTAGAGATAACTCAACAACGCAACGAGTTGCTGAATTCAGATGTTAGATTCTTACTATATAGATGCATAGAAATAAGCTAATGTTTTTAAAAATACCTGAGTAGATGTGATAACTCCTCAGAATGAGGGAACTAGACCTGGCTCCGGCTCTGGAGTAGGTGCTGAGCTCGCCTCCTAGATTTGGTGATAACTCAACAACAAAACAAGTTGATAAATTCAGCTCTTGGATTCTACTAGAGTAGATGCCCAGAAATAAATCAGCGACGACAAAATTATACGAGCGCATGTGGTTGTCTCGATATGTTGTTCCCTTGACAGTTTTTCTCTTATCATTGAGTTATCCACTCAGTTTGGGGGGCAACTCGGCACCTACTCGGGGGCTGCAGTTAGGTCTAGTTCCCTCGTTCTGAGGAGCTCTTCAGACAACCACATGCGCTCGCATAATTTCCCCCTTACTAGTTCATTTCTGTGCATCTACTCTAGTAGAATCCAAGAGCTGAATTTACCAACTTGTTTTGTTGTTGGGTTATCACCAAATCTAGGCGAAACTCCAAGGTGCTAGAGGCAGATCTAGTTCTCTCGCTTTGAAGAATCATCGAAGAAAGCACATAGCCACATGCATTCGCGTGCTTCTGAGGGTTACCAACTTATTTCTATGTGTCTATTTTACCAGAATTCAGAAGTTAAATCTTTCAATTTGTTTTGTTGTTGAGTTATTGCTCAATCTGGGTGGAGGAGTCTCAGCAGCTAGAGTCAGATCTAATTCCTTTGCTCCAACAAAATATCTAGAAAACCATATAACCTCGGGTACTTTTAATATCATTTACCTATTCCTATACCTCTACTCTACCAGAATCCAAAAGTTACCTTCATGAACTCAATCTGTTGTTGAGTTATTGCCAAATAAATGGGAGGTTATCGGGAGCGTTGAACTCGATTTTCCAAACTCGCTCGCTGACCAAACTCGTTCGCCGATCGCCTAACTACGTTAACTAACTAAGGAACGCGTTGGACCGTGAAAGCGCGACGCGTTGACGCGTTATTTGGACTGACTGCAAGGCTCAGATGAATGGCGACAGGCAAATGAATTTGAGATAATATTGCAGACTCATCTCCTGAACTGCAGTTGTCATGTCCCGCTCCATTGCTACTCGTCTCGAAATGGCCACGCACGCTCCCAGGTTTTCTGCTCCTCCGGAGTCCGAGCAAGATGCTCGATAAATTGCTCCTTCACCAATGCTAACTTCTTCTTCAAATGAGCATAATTTTCGTGACTGGACCAGCCCTCCCAATCTCCTTCTGCATCACCCAGAGACTTGAGAACATCCGCCTTGAGTTGCACGCCAGCTCCCCATTTTTCCAAGTCTTGCTGCTGTGCTGCAATGTCATCGTCTGTGGGGATGGATAGTGGGCAAGGTGGCCCGTCTTTGCCAACAATCTGCTCCCATTCTTGGGCCACCTGGATCAATTGGCCTCTGATAACAGGCTCGCCGTCACTGAAAATCTGGGACGTAAGACCAATGACCATGCAACCGAGGGTACCCAAATGTTGGAGAGCCGTGAAAACTGGCCTGTTCCGTCGTCCGGACTGTATTTCGTATATTTTGTACAGGGACTGTTGAGATAGTAGTTTCTTGGCACACTCTTGCTCCTCAGGTCCTAGCTCGTCGAAATTTGGAGGCAGCGAAGGTAGGGATTTTAGTCCTTCAAGCGGCTTCGGCCCTTCAAAGTCGAGACAATCAGGGGTATGGACTTGCTGGAAAAGAGGCGCTATATGGACAGCTTGCCAATCGATGATCGTGAGTACTTTTGAAGGATCTTCTGGGTCGACAAATATATTATCGCGATGTAGGTCACTATGCCAAAGAACAGGAACATGAAGCGAGCTGTCTTTTGGTAGTAAATAAGGAGCCACCTTCTCAAATCTTTCTAGGACTTGTAATTTTGCTCCGGCCGTTGGCTGGTAAACTCCTGGCCCTCCAAATATTCCTTGCGGCCGAGGGAATCTTTTCAACTGCCGAATACAATCTCTTTCGCGTTGTGTAAGGGAAAGTATATAGTCAAGAGTAGACGACCCTATGAGTTTCCGAGTCAGCTAAACAAATATTCACGGGGAAGGCCATCAATAATTGGTACACACATGGTCCCTTGTTTGCATTGATATTCTTCCTGCCATCCTCGAAAAATCTTCTATCGGTTGTGGGCCCAACAACGAACCCACTGTAAGGAGATGGCCAAGAACGACTGGTGGGGGGAAGACTGTCGTGGTAGTAAAGGCTCCCAATGTGAGCAAACACTCCAGGCGAACACTTTCGGGGCTGGAATTCCAGCAACATTCCTCGCCTATTAAAAGTCAGTGCCAGATCAAGGGCACCGGGCGAATTTGGGCGACTTACAAAATCCATGGTTGCCACTTCACTGACGGTCGTGTACATAGCAGAGCCAGCATTGGGGTTTCGAACCTTTGCCACAACCTCGTCCCCATTGCTCATGGTAAGGAGAAAGGCCTTGTTATAATTGCCTTCTTGAAGCTTTTGCACTCCAGTGCACGAACAGGACTCAAGTCCAAGACTTGTGGCCGCGACCTTTGCAAGTTCTTTCATGTCGAATTTGACATATCGATCAGCAAGCTGGCGTGCTTCGTTGAAACACCAGCGGCCACCCGAGTAGCGATAGAAGTTCTCATCGCCCCAGAATATACCTAAGAATCTATTAGTTTACGTACTTCGATACAAAAACCAGCGAATCTTTACCTGGTGATGGGGCTGAAGACCTGAACAAACTTGATTGTAACGAGACGTTGCTCTTCAACATCGAAGGGCGAGCAGTGAAATTGAATAAGAAACGTGACTCCAGCCAAGTTTGGAACGAAGAAATTATTCGTTTTCTGGCAGATCGCATGTCTGGACGAGGCGAAATGAGCGAAAAAGATCAATGGACTATGATGCCGTAGTTAGTACCCTCTAGATATGCTGGAGATGGTTCCTGTGTGCTGGTGGTTCCCTCGAAATTAGCGTTTGTAAATTACACAATTTGTACCGCGGCAAAACAGAATTAGGACCTGGAGATTAGGGGCAAGTTCAGGCGCAAGCCCCCCTTATTGACTGTTGGGAAAGGCCCAACTGTCCCCTAAGGATCGTACGGAACGTAATCCCGAAACATTTAATACACCAAAGATAACTCCTGCTGAATGCCCAAGTCAACCCTTGTTATTCAGATGAGTTCACATAAACCTTGAGGAGGCTTGCTCGTCAGTATAGTATACTTTCAATGGTTCAAAATCATTGCAATAATGAGGCGCAGAGGGTCTTTAAGGAACACCCAGAAAGGAGGCACGAATAGCTAATTGCTGTGTATCGTGTCCAAAGATTCGCGACCAGATATGTTGAGCAATACTGCGCTCAGATCGAACTCCAAAGCTGTACAGAGTACTCCGTATCCCGATGAGTTGATGAAATGATTTCTCCTTTTCTCTCCCTTGGCGGTTGTAGCAATGACAGCTCAAGCCTCACCAGCGAGTGTAGCTTTTTCCCCAAGAAAACGGCATGGCTCGAAGTAAACCAACGCAAAGGACTTCAAACACGGTCCTTGATGTTGAGGACAGCTTTGAATACACTTGACCTCTGATAAAGCACAGTGTGGTATTCGATTTAAATGGCCGTAACGGCCTCTCCTTGCGAGCCCAGTAGATTTTGCCAGTGCTTGTGCTGCGCGCATTGTCAGCTCGTCGAGAACCCAAACCACAGGAGCGACGTCGTCACGTCCTGTTTGGCCCTGTGAAGCTGCTAAGTGAGGAGCTTTTTTAAGTCACAATATCAAAAAAGTGATGCAGCTCGATATCCATGTCCTTTGTGCTCGTAACAGCTTCACGAGCAATGGTATTTCTAGGCGAGTATTGTATGAATAGAATTTCCGTTTGCATTGGCCATCGAAGCTCCGACGACATCCTTACAGTCGCTTTCTTGACGCGTGGCCGACTGGATTGCACTGTTCCCTCGAGCCCAGTGTGTAACCCGCGAGAAATGATAAATTTCACGAGTGAAAATTCGCCATTGGATGATTTTTGAACTCGGCGAGTGCATGATTCGCGAGACGCATATCCAATCGTAAACGGCTGCAGCAAAAAAAAATAATGATCCGAACTGAAGCGGATCAAGCCTGAAACTGTTTTCTTCCGGAATCCGGAGAAAGCTGCTGCACTCCCCGCATTCTCAGAAACGGAGCCCATCTCACGATATTATCGCGCAATTGCAACACAATCAGTGACTGAAGAGATACTTTCAAACAGTAGCACTGAAGACTGTGTAGATCTGAAGAGCCACTGTGATGGCCGTGGGTGACTTTGACGTGGATGAAGCAGTTTCTGTCCATCGCTCTATAGAGCGCGGAGGAGGGGTACCGCCGGGAGTCGCCAGGTACCTTGGACTCGTGTGCGGAATGATGCAGTTGTGCATTAGGCGCCTGCTCGGGAACTCAGCTTGGCAAAGTTACGTGCAAAAATTTGTATCATTTTTTCTTCACATACTCTGATCACGCTCACGCTGAACGCTGAAGCATTCTTCATCCAAAGTCGAGAGACGGCAGACGGAATTGCAGTGACTCAGCGAGTGAGGTTTGGTTTCAGGATTCGCAGGGTCTCACCGTCCAAAGAGGCCAGGTGACCGCCATCAGAGAGGAAGGTTCTGTTTGTCTTTCAATAGTACGCCCGAATATGCGACACGGTCCCCAGGGTCGTTGGTTACGCTCGATGTAGACGGTCACGGTGCGGTCTCCAGGAAAATTTTCACCTCCTGCACTGGCCGGGCGAGTGCAGTGCATATGCCCTTGGCATGAGCTGTTGACAGTCGAGTCCAGTTCCTTCGTCCACACTCGTGCTCTGCTTCCACTCCCGCTTCTGCTACCTCTCTCCATACTGACACCTTGGGACCAAATTAGAGCGGGAGTGGCTCAGCCCTAGTGGCTAATACTGTTACGTAATCGCCAGTGGTCTCGGCCGTCGAGTCGTCGACAAATGCCTCATCGCCCCTTCAGTCACGCGGGGCCGCAGAGTTTTGGTTGGTTGATCGCCCGCTATGATTTCTCCGGGGGACACACAAGCACGAGCTCCCATGACGATTGGACTTGTTGTTTCGGCGACAAACGCTGAGGTTGGGGCATGATTGACGGGCAACGCCGCTCACGGCTACCATCCCCGGATTCTGGGTCAAGGAAATGACACACGGACTGCCAATTGTTGCAGCGGTGAGAGCTTCGAATCGCCATGGACCAGCAGGAGTTGACTTGGACATGTCTCTAGTACGGAGTTGGATGGACTTGTTGCAAACAAGGTCACTGTGGAAGCTGTTAGGTAAGAGGATTCCCGCCTTTGGCAAGGTTTCTTCACACCGCATGGATCCTCAACCCGCCTGTCAGCTAGAGACAGTCTCGAGCTTAAGGGCTGCAGACCATGTGCTGGGCCAGGATGTAAAGCTAGATTGATGCTTCTCAGCAATTGCATTTCCCAACAACTTCTCCGAACACAGAGCTAGTATCAATTGATGATCATCGACAACTGACACTGTTGACAATGTTCGTAGATACATATTGCGTACTGTCCTGTATTGCAGTTTCACAGGGACGGTAAATAACCTGTATACTCCGTATAGGGAGTGCTTATTAGTCAAAGTAGCCGATGCTTTCCGGCGCTCCGAGCAATCCCAGCCGATCCCGTGGTTCTTTCCCTCCAGTAGCCGGCCCAGCTGCCCCCCAGCACGGCCCAATCAGGCATAGCGTAGCTGTATTTCTCGTAATTACACGCGCCGATACTTTCAGGAACCAAACGGTTGTCGCAGCGTCATCTGGTCCGGTTCCCCTCAACCACCGCGAGGTCGCTTTTTCCCCTCCCTGTGAAAAATTTATTTATATCCATCGTCCGCCGCAGCACTCGTCGTGCCATTGACCTCGTCGTCTTCAATTCCTTCATCTTCTTCTTTCTAGCCATCATCTGTCTTTCATGGCTGGAAGCTCCATCTCTGTTACCCCTCTCCGCTTTCATCACTGCCTGAGCTCCCACGAACTTTGATCTTGATCCTCTGGTACTCTCGCACATCGTGCCTTGTTTGCACAATCCCATCTCTTCGTTTTTTCAATCCACTGTAGTTTTATTGTCTTTATAACCGCATCATGTCTGCTGCTGAGCTCACTTTGAACCCTGCCCCGCAGGGTGCCGACGCCAATGGCGTTGCCAAATCTGCAGAGGCTTCCGCCTCTGGCTCCGGGACTCCTATCACTGGCTTTCACAGAATCAACAAGCAGCTAGGCGGCGTCAAGGGCACACCATCGCCCCAGCCCGTCCATCTAGGAATCCCTGGAACTCCTCGTATGCTGTCTGAAGAAGGCCCTGGATATGTGGCCGCCAAGTTCGAAGGCAAGGCCAAGCAGATGGAGCAGGGTGAGTGCTGTTCCCTTTAAGTGGCTGTTTCTAGAGGAAATCTGACATTGTACGCTTTTCAGTTATGGATCAGCTGGAAGAAAGTGGTTTCATCCCGTCTGAGTTCATCTCCACAGAGACAGACTGGTTCTACAACATGCTCGGCATCGACGACATGTACTTCCAGACCGAAACTGTCGAGGCCATTACCAGCCACATCCTTTCTCTATATGCCGCCAAGGTCGCCGCTTATGCGAGAGATGACAAGAGACTGGAAATCAGACTCGACAAAGAAGCTGCGGATCATGCTGTCTACATCGATACCAGCAGACCCGGTGTCAGCGCTATAAATGGCCCCAACTACGAACAGCGTATCGACCAAAAGTACATCGATGGCTCTACCCCCAGCAATAGCTATCGTGTCGAGACCTTCCGCTCCGCTACCTCCTTGCCCGATGATAACCAGCACCAGCTCCGTTGCTACTTTGTCTACAAGTGTCTCTTCAACAACCCCACCCCCGATCCAGGAGAGACCAACATCGAGGTTATCGGCGAGAATCGCTTCTTGCAAAAGGCTACACCCAACACAAAGGCGATCTATCAAGATATCATCAGCAAAGCAGTGGCCCGGTCTGGTCCTGTTATTGAAATGTTCGAAATCGAAGGAAGCCGCGAGAAGAGAATTGTCATTGCTTATCGCCAGGGCTCCGCCATGGGGATGTTCAGCGCCTTGTCCGATCTTTACCACTATTACCGCTTGACTAGCTCTCGAAAGTACCTCGAAAACTTCTCTAACGGAATCACCGTCCTCTCTCTTTACCTTCGTCCCATGCCCGGTGTGGAAATGTCTGGAAAATACCCACCCATTGAAGCTTCCGTTCACCAAATCATGAAGGAAATCTCCCTGCTATACTGCATCCCGCAGAACAAATTCCAGAGCCATTTCGCCACTGGGCGTCTGAGCTTGCAGGAAACCATCTATGCCCACTGCGTCTGGGTCTTTGTGCAGCAGTTCCTTAACCGTCTTGGTTCCGAATACACCTCGTTGACCGCCCTCCTTGACGCCAACAACTCCGTCCACGCTGAACTCCTTTCCAAGATTAAGAAGAGACTGCGCACTGAAACTTTCACTTCCGACTACATCCTCGAAATCATCAACAACTACCCCACCCTCATCCACAAACTCTACCTTGACTTTGCCAACACTCACTATGTCCAGACCAGAGCCGCGGACGACGATTTCCTTCCAACTCTGAGCTATCTTCGCCTCCAGGTTGACGAGATCTTGGATCCCGCGCAACTCAAGGAGCTCGTCACCAAGACAGCTGTGAGCGAGCATGACGAGATGGTCATGAAATCATTCCTTGTGTTCAACCGTGCCGTCCTCAAGACCAATTTCTATACCCCCACAAAGGTTGCCTTGAGTTTCCGCTTGAATCCCGACTTCCTACCATCTCATGAATACCCACAGCCCCTATACGGAATGTTCCTCGTCATCAGCTCTGAATTCCGTGGATTCCACCTTCGGTTCCGTGACATTTCCCGTGGTGGTATTCGCATCGTTAAGAGTCGTGACAAGGAAGCTTATGCCATCAATGCGCGCTCAATCTTCGATGAGAACTACAACTTGGCCAATACCCAGCAGCGAAAGAACAAGGATATCCCCGAAGGCGGTGCGAAGGGTGTTGTCCTGCTGGACGTGAACCACCAAGATAAGGCTAGAGTGGCGTTTGAGAAGTACATCGACAGCATCCTTGACCTTCTCCTTCCTCCTGCAAGTCCTGGCATCAAAGACCCTATCGTGGATCTCCATGGACAAGATGAGATTCTCTTCATGGGTCCTGACGAGAACACCGCGGAGTTAGTTGATTGGGCTACCCTCCATGCTAAACAGCGAGGTGCTCCTTGGTGGAAGTCCTTCTTCACCGGCAAGAACCCCAAGCTTGGCGGTATTCCCCACGACACCTATGGTATGACTACTTTGTCAATTCGCCAATACGTCGAAGGTATCTATCGCAAGTTGAACCTCGATCAAACCCAAATTCGGAAATTGCAGACCGGTGGACCCGATGGTGACCTCGGATCAAACGAGATTTTGCTTGGAAAGGAAAAGATTACTGCCATTGTGGACGGTTCTGGAGTGATCGTCGATCCACAAGGTCTCGACCGTGAAGAGCTCGTAAGATTGGCGAAGCGCCGCGTTATGATTTCTGAGTTCGACGCCTCCAAACTGTCCCCGGAGGGCTACAGGGTTCTTGTCGACGACGCCGACTTCAAGCTTCCCAATGGTGAAATTATCCACAATGGCACCGTTTTCCGCAACACGTTCCATCTTCGAAGGGGCGATTATGACATGTTCGTTCCTTGCGGTGGTCGTCCCGAGTCCATCAACCTGGCCAATGTCTCCAAGCTAATCGTGGACGGAAAGTCTACCATCCCATATCTTGTTGAAGGTGCAAACCTCTTTATTTCCCAAGACTGCAAGCTTCGTCTGGAAAAGGCCGGAACCATCCTCTACAAGGATGCTTCGGTTAACAAAGGTGGTGTGACATCTTCTTCACTCGAGGTTTTGGCTTCGCTGTCTTTCGATGACGAGAACTTCCAGGAGCATATGTGCGTTAGCAAGGATGGCAAGGTGCCCGACTTCTACAACGCGTATGTTCGGGAGGTTCAGGAGACCATCAAGCGCAACGCGACTCTTGAGTTTGAAGCCGTCTGGAGAGAACATGAGCAGACTGGAATCCCTCGAAGCATTCTTAGTGACAAACTCAGTATCGCGATCACCGATCTGGATGAGGAACTCAAGAAGTCGGAGCTTTGGGACAACGTCCGCTTGCGACAAAGCGTTCTTGCCGATGCACTGCCCAAGACGTTGCAGGCGAAGATTGGTTTGACAACTATGCTTGAGCGGGTGAGCACAATTCCATTTGCACAAACAATCCGTTGAAACTTGCTTTACTAACCACGGACTGTAGATTCCTGATAGCTACCTCCGCTCTATCTTCGGCAGCTACCTTGCCAGCCGCTTCGTCTACGAACACGGCGGCACACCAAGTCAATTTGCCTTCTTTGATTTGTGAGTCATTCCTTCCAGCACTTCATCTATCAAACTATCTTTTCTAACTAAAAGAATAGCATGTCGAAACGAATGCCAAAAGACTAGATACATAGATATGCGCATTCCCACATACCCGATCGTCAATTGTTTAATTTTACACCTGTGATACCTTTAGTTTGAAACGATATATCAAAAAAGGATGAGACTAAGGGAAAAAAGGCTTGATACTGGAGGCTAGGGGCATATGTAACCAAAAACCGAAAAAGTCTTGCTCTTAACAGGGATGGGATGTCTCCTTATTTCTTTGATACTATTAGCAACAACTAGTTGTGATGACAGACATATGAATTGCTGTTATCTCCTTTTAGACATTTCCCTAGAAACAACCCCTTTCACGATGATCTTTGGTAAGTTTCCAGTAATTTTAGGGCATAGTTATAGACACACCCCGTGATACTAGCCTCACACCCCTTTTTACTATTCACACACCCCCGGACGTGAACACGCGTAAAGTGGCCTGTAGCTACTAGTTAAGGGTAGCCAGTTCCCGTAGCCAGGTCCAACAACCAAAGTATGTACGATGTTGAGAACAGCCGATTGCTTCATGCTCTTGTATGTATAGTATTCTATTACTGGCCGACTTATTCTAAATCTAAATGTAACATGATTGGCTTCAGCACGGTACCGCAAGCAGGAGCTTAGCCCCTTGCACGGTCTCCCCTTGGACGACCACCTGCGGAGCGGGTCACGGCTTGGGTAGGCTGAGGAGTATCAGCTTCAGAATCACTGGCACTGCTGCTGCCATCCTCCGAGTCATTCTGCGCCATTTCTGTCTGTCCAGTTCCTGTTCCACGAGCCCGCCGAGTCCTGCTCCCCGTGTTCCCCGAGTCCCATGCGTATCCGGGAGCTCAAATGCAGAGAGCTCCCGCGGAGTCGAATAATCAGAGGCTCTAAGTCTCCCAACAGCACCGATGGGCCGACCGCGGCGACGGACTGAGAGTGTGGGCAGGCTGCAAATGCCAATGAAGATGAAAGTCATCTAATCCAAGGTTTAGTTGGCCACGACGCTGCTTTGCTAGAACCTCATGGGCACAAGAAATATGATCGGGGTGGTTGACATCGGGTTGATTGACATGGAATTTCAACTTGAAAACCGCTCGCTACGCTATTTACAAACTACACTATACCGGTTTGGGTTCCGGGGGTGTGTGAATAGTAAAAAGGGGTGTGTCTATAACTATACCCTAATTTTAACGTTCCAGTTTCCATTCCACTGGTGCCAAAAGTTTTATACATGCAACAAAACACTTAAAGTCCAGGGACATCCGATGATACATAATAGCATATACACGACACATGGGGCCGATCGTGGCATATAGACAAAACAAAGAAAAGGGCGTGAATAGTATTACAGAAAGATCGGTCGACAGGCGGATGGCCCGCCATTCTTCAAAGAAAAAATAGAAAAGAGTACATAATCAAACATCGATATTCCTGCTGATATTGAAACTTTTCAGACCCTCCTCATCTTCCTCGCGTCCGCACTGCTCGAGTTCCAGCCACAGATCAGGATACGTAGTCTGGGCCCATTCTTCAGCTTGGTCTTTCCAGTACTGGAAGGGGATGGCGTTGTATAGTGTTCCGAGGCTGTATGAAGGTTAGTATATGACTTGAAGGAGAAGGGGGGAAAAGGGGAAGGATGAGAGTTATACATACGTCAACATACTCGGCCCAACACCAATCTTCGAGTCCATAGCCTTGATAGCCTCTGTCGCCATCTCCACCTCGCAGTGTCCCGCCAACGCGCCAATGTACGCATTATAAATCTCCCGATCGATGCGCACATCCATCGCTTTTAATTTCTCCAGCATCTTGCTCGCTTCATCCATTCCATTCCGGTACGTCTCACATACGCGGAAGAAGATCAGCAGCGTCTGCTCCGAGGGTCCCTCGTCAGAGTGTAGGATCTCGCGGAAATACCCCATGGCTTGCTCGGGCATGCCGCACGCCGCGTATGCTAGCATCAGCCCGTTGAGCACTCTGGTGGTCAGGCCGACTTCGAGATCAAGTTTGAGCATGTTGTGCACGAGATGGAGGCCGTCGGCGTCGGCGGCCCGGGCGATTCCTTGAAAGCACATGGCGTACGTGTGTGCCGTGGGGCGTCGGGCGCCGCGTTCCTTTTGACGCATGTGGCCGAAAACGAGGCAGGCGAGATCAGAGCGGCCGCGGTGGAAGAATCGGGTCATGATGTCTGTGCGTGTGCGTACGGGGGTGTTGGGGAAAGCCATGTTCAGTAGCTCATAGGCTTCCCAGGCGTGTTCGGTGGATTCGGCTTCGTCGGAGATGTAGCGGATGAAGGAGTTGCTAATTGTTAAGAGTTCGTCTGCGTTGTATTGGTCGATTACGGGGCGGAGAAGGCTGGAGATTGTTTCAAGTTCGCGACGGTAGAGCAGAATTTGACATAGGGCTCCGAGTGTTTCGGCTTCAAACCGACCCTTTGATTCGACGAGGCGGTCGACAAACGATACGATGGTGTCATAGTCTGTGTCAGCATATGGGGATGAGCAAAGTTGTCTGATCATTCTGTTCAGCATCACGACGTCCGCCTGGTCGGTAACACCCTCGAGATTAATATTCTCAAACAAAGCAATGGCTCCATCGATATCTCCCTCCTGCATTCTTGTGTCCATTTGCAGCATATATGTTTGCGCATCCGGCTGCAAACCCCACTTCTTTGCCAGGTTCACGTACTCTTCGGCCAGATCTCGTCTCCCGATACTATTGGCGTATTCCAAAAGAGGGTTGACCGTTGTCATGGTCATGGAATGTTTGATGTCTGGATTCTTCGCTGCCATACTATCCAGTACTTTTTCAATGCTGGCCGCTGGCTCCGCCATGGCTGCAGCCAAAAGGAGGACCGCATCTCGACTTTCCGGAGTTGGATATTCCGGTAGCAACTCGTGCAGCGTACTCGCCCAATCCATTATCGAATGTCGAATGGCAGTAGTCATTGCAAGCGCAGTTGACAGCACGGTGGGCTGCAGGCCATCCGGTAGCGCTATGTCGTAAATTATTCTCAAAGCATGAACATTATTTTCCGTTGCCAGCAACTTGACCATTTCCTCATGGGTGGCCGGATCTAGGGCGACACCACAGCGGTACATCTTCCCCACCACTACAGGAATATCCGATTCTCTGCCCTCTCTGGCTAATCCATTTATAATGTCAACCCACGGCGAGACACCATCATGAAGAAGAACCGAATCCCAATATGTTTCCACTATCCCCAGAGCCTCAAGAGGTGACCCCGTAGACGCCAATATCGATATGTATGATCGAAGTATTTCCAAGCTGGGATCCGTGCACGGTTCAGTTTTCTCGTTTCTATGGCAGATTTGCACGTATATCGTTTTGGCGAGTTTGTTCAACAATTCCGCCGCATCGGGTTCACAGCCAACCTCAGCCAGAGTGACCATGGCATTTTCGAGGTTATTTAGCTCCATCACAGCACGCACGGATCCTGTAGCACGTTTGTAGGCGTAACCGGTAACCAGGTGTTGGAAAGTCTGCAGCAGGAACCGGACTTGGTTCTGCGTCAGGACTGACATCGTCTCTCCTCGCTCCTCAATGAAGGACATGAACGCCTTGGCGAGAATAAAAGGCGGTGGCGGCTGTGTCTGTTGCTCCAACGCGTTGACCAGTTCCATCATCGGTTTCGCTCCATTGTCACTGGGCTGCTGCTTCGCGGGATCCTCAACGCGGACGATGCGGGGGATCGAAAAGGCCGTTCGGGTCTGGGTCGGGCAGAACGAGCGTCTCCGCGGTGCGCGAGAGGAGAGTAAGAGAGCTATTTGCCTGTAACATTGGGAGTGGACGTATGGCTTGTTTTCCACAATTGCCTGGAAGACTCCGCGGGTGAGATGGGAACGCATAGCTGTGGATTGAAGTTTCTAATATGATTTCACGTTAGCAGAGAATCGTGAGACGAACGGGGTGAGCTTACCGGGCATGCATTCTACACTCTTAAACAAACTCTCAATTGTATGTGTCAATTGGAGTGTTTCCGTGTATATGGCCAGAAGCTCTGTGGCGTGGAGTCCGTGGACGTGCTGTCGTGAGCTTGTGCAGTTGAAGGTTTGGTGGTGATGTTGGGCTTGGCATTCATCGAATGCCAAAAACCGTTTGAACATCTCCAATCGCAAAGCCATTTTTCACTCAGCACCTACAGTCCATTCTACGCCAGTACATACCTTACCAGACGCTGAAACGGTCTGATATAGACACGATGCTGGCGAAGAAATTGAACCCGTTGCTTTCGCAATCGTTCGTGCGTCCTGCGACGCTCCAGCATGTGTGCCATCTCTGGACCCCGAAAAGAATGGAAGACCCATTCCCATCGGGCTACAGTGCTGCTAAGGGTATGTATCTAACCTTCGTTGCCTGCCCAGTCACTTCTGAACTGTACTAAACTGGCTTCTTACGTGTCGACTAGAGCGGAAACTGTACCAGCAGCAGAAGGACCAACGAATGACCAAATCCTTCACCGAACAAAAGGCCCGGGAGGAGAGAGTGAGAATCTTAGAGAGATATCAGACGCGCGAATGGAAAGCCGGCGATGTATACGCTCCCCACGACCTTAGCCCTGCGGAGATGAAGAAATGGAGGAAGAAGAACAGTCCGTCCTCAGACGTTTTCGACGCCCTAGCGATCAACCCTCTCGACCTGTACAAAGTAGGTTGCCTACATCCCAAATCGACTCTGTGCGTATATCACAAAGCAGCCCAGGGTGCTAATGAGTTTAGAACTTCTCCGTGATGTCCGAATACATGACCGAAATGGGACGTATAAAGCCGCGCTCCGTCACCGGTCTCCGGCCTGTGAATCAGCGAAGGATGGCGAAAGCGATCCGGAGAGCCGTTGGGCTTGGACTTATGCCTAGCGTGTACCAACACCCAGAAATCCTTTTGATGAAGAGACGTTAAGAGTGTTCGTCGTGATCGTGAAATCGCTTGTCGTTTTGTATTGCAATTGGGTAGCGGGAATGGGTGATACTGTACTATATATTTCCCTTGTAAATAGAATTTTTTGTTTCTGCTCAGCATTCTCCGTACACTGCTATTGTTGGACCTTGCTGGCGCTGACATTTACACGTGTTTCAAAGTTGAAGATGCGTGTCGGAAGTTCTGGCTGGAGAGGATGTTCACGTCATCCTGGCACCTCCTCACCATACTCACAACCACCTATTGATCACCAGTAGAATCTCCCATTCCTGGATCTGCTGCTGTCTGTGAGTCGTCTCTTATTCAATGTCAATCAAAAACGGTATGGCTTGTGTCTCCAAATGGAGCAGACTGTCTCGAAGCTCACCTGTGTACAGAGCTAATCTGGGCCGCGAGCCCCTCAACCGCACGAGGGCAACCAACGCAGTTGGACTCTGACCCCAAAGGCGAGAAACTAGCATATGCGGTAAGCTGAATTGGATTTGCGCTACTACTATCATTTTGATGCTATTGTTTCTGATTCTTGTTGCAGTCCAACAAATCCATCTTCCTCCGCTCCATAGACAGCCCCGCACTGGCGACGCAGTATACAGACCACAAGGCCGACACAACTGTCGCACGATTTTCTCCCTCCGGGTATTACGTTGCCAGCGGCGATGCAGCCGGGACAGTGCGAGTGTGGGACTGTGTAGGAGAAGGAATCACAAAGGGCGAGTACTTTATCGTCAGCGGAAGAATCAACGATCTCGCATGGGACGGGGATTCGCAGCGGATAATTGCCGTGGGTGATGGGAAACAGAGATACGGCCATTGTATCAGCGCTGATAGTGGAAACACGGTTGGCGAGATTACTGGGCACAGCCAGAGTATTAATTCCGTTTCCATTCGACAACAGAGACCGCTCCGGGCTGCAGCAGCAGGCGATGACAAAACGCTTGTCTTCTATCACGGAGCTCCTTTCAAATATAATACAGGCCATCGAGAGAAGCACAGCAATTACATTTACGGCGTGGCCTTTAGTCCTAATGGAGAAAACCTCGTCAGCGTCGGTGGAGATAAGCGTATCTGGCTCTACGATGGCAAGACCGGTGAACCCAAGTTGCAGATTGCAGAACGGGAGCACAAGGGAAGCATTTTTGGTGTCTCTTGGTCTCAAGACTCGCGCAAATTTGTCACTGCTAGTGCAGATCGTACCGTGAAGATTTGGGATGTTGAGACCCAGAAGGTCGTTCAGAACTGGCAGCTAGGCCCAGAGCAAGGATCGGGAACCGTTCCATATCAACAGGTTGGAGTCGCCTGGCCAAGTGGAAGAAGTGACGGCCTGATAATAAGCTTATCACTCTCCGGAGATCTCAACTATTTGGTCGAAGGGCAAGAAAGGCCAAGGCAGATTGTGCACGGCCATCAGAAGAACATTACGTCGCTTGTGCGTGACGACACTGGATCAAAGGAGACTATGTGGACTGGCAGCTACGACGGCAGACTGTGTAGCTGGGAAGTCGCAGGCGGCACCATGGACACCGTTGGGGGTGAAGGGCACCCTGGATATGTTGCCGGTCTTGGTGCGACGAAGGAGGGAGGTGGGCGAATTTATAGTGTTGGCTGGGATGATACAATTCGAACTGTGGACATGTCGTCACACAGCTACGTCGGCGGTGCGGTCCAGTTGTCTAGTCAGCCGAAAGGAATCGCTGTGGGAGAAAATACGGTCCTTGTCGCCAATTCTCAAGGAGTAGAAATTCTGCAAGAAGGGAAGAAAGTGGGCGAATTCCATTCAAAGATCTCTTTGAGTGCGATTGCTGCCGCTGGAAACATAGCTGCTCTCGGCGCTGAGGACTCTTCTGTTCAATTCTACAAAGTGACGCAAACTGGTCTCGAGCCGACAGTCAACGGGAAGGTATCCAGAAACCCCGTAACCGCCATGGCATTTACCCCGGATGGGTTGCTCTTGGCTGCTGGGGACTCTAGAGGACGGATTGTCATTTTTAAATCTGCAGATGGCAGCATTGTCACGGATCGCTGGACGGCGCATACTGGTCGCATCACGTCCGTTGCGTGGAATGCCAAGGGGACGCAGTTAGTCAGTGGAGGGCTTGACACAAACATATTTGTATGGAACTTGGATCGCCCTGGAGATTGGCTGCAGGCCACCAACGCCCACAAAGAGGGTGTCAATGCCGTATCATGGATTGCTGATGATTCGAAGATTGCTTCCGCTGGTGCTGATGGTGCGGTGAAGATCTGGCAAGTGAAGTTTTGATGGGTACACCGCGTAGATATTGGAACAAGGGTATCTAGATAGACAGTATTCTATCAATTCCGCTGCAGTCCACTGTAGATACCCGGATAGAAGCTACAAATCGTGATTCTTCTCTGTTCGTCGTGAGTTTCCTCTCTGGGCGTTGTCAGATCAAATCCGCTGACTAATCAGATCTCAGGGTCAACCGGCTACTAGCGGCTTGGCACACCGAGCAGATGACCCAAAGCTAGTTACGTCATCTCCAGCTCTCTCCAAATAAACTGGCAGCCGCAATAATGAAGCAGCGACAGTTGGTTGACTCGCCCATCGTTGCAAGCTGTCATCTGTCTTTGGACGTGTGCTAGTGCTCCGGAATATTATGAAACTTGCTGGCTGATGGGCAAAGATGCCCCAGCCATTGACAATCCAGCCCCCGTGGCAGCCCGGGTCACGACGTCGCCAGGTGAGTGAGTGCTTAGAGCTTGAAGAACGGCTTCGTGCACTGGATACTAATGCAACTAATAGCTACGGCATGCCACTGTCATAATTCCCCGAACCGGCCAGCGTGTTAGAAGGTCAGACGCTTTGCACGCAACGCTAGACTCTCCTGGTGATCGCACGCCCTTATTACCGCAGAACTCACTCCCATCCAGTGCATCAAACAAATGGCTTAAACGAGCCAAGAGGTTGAAAGGAGATGTCTCTACCTTTTTTGCATCTGAGACCGGCAAAGGGGTGCTCAAATGCAGCCTGGCATATTTGCTTGGAACGCTTGCAACTTTCGCGCCTCCCATAGCAGCCTTACTTGGTCAACAAGATGGAAAACACACGGTTGCAACAATTACTGTCTATTTTCATCCGGCGAGGACAAAAGGCAGTATGCTGTATGCTCTCATCTGTGCCTCGATAGCATTTATGTACGCTGCTCTCATATCGATTCTGAGTATGGGTGTCTCCGTTTTCTTTGAAGATGCGGTTCACCTTCTCCCCATCGGTCATGCAATTGTTTTACTCGTATTCTGTGGTGGAGGGCTGGGCCTTGTGGGTTGGATAAAACAGAGAATGGGGGACCCATTGGTCAACGTTGGTTGCTCTCTCGCCTCGCTAGCTATCGTTACGGTTTTAACGAAGGAGGGTGCGGTGCAACGCGGTGATATTTCTCTTGTCAAAATATCACAAGTCTTAAAAATGCTATTAATGGGGATTATAGCAACAGTTGCGGTGTGTTTCGTCGTTTACCCCGTCTCTGCCAAAACCAAGCTTCGACAAGCTCTGATTGACGCGACGGACTCTCTTTCTGATATGCTGAAGATCATCACGGAGAGCTTTTTGCAAGGTTCAGAAAATTTGCTGGGCGGAAAAGAATTTATGGACGTGTTTGAGCGTAACAAAGCGGCGTCTGCCAATATCGACAAATTGCTCAGGGAGGCCAAATTTGAACATTGTCTGGCAGGAACAGAAAAGCAGTATCGCCTTGAAAAGAAACTTGCTCTGTGTATTCAAGATCTCGCTCAAAGCACTGGTGGCCTCCGAAGTGCTGCCACTCTTCAGTTTGGATTGCTGAAACAATCCTATCATCCAATTTGTTCCGGTTCGACTTCTGAAAGTGACTCGCAACAACTAAATCACGAAAGGCTAACGTCAATTTTCTCGCCTACTTCTACCATACGGGGCCAGATAAGCCCGAGTGAATTCATCGGCGAGGAGGTTGGGGAGCCATCGTCGACCGAAGGAAGTCAAGAGTTCCAAGTGGAACATGGCACGGAAATGGAACCTAGTTCTCCTGGAGATATTTTCGAGAAATTCATCTTTCACCTCGGGCCATCAATGGTTTGTGTACCTGTTACCTCTTAATCCTGCAGAATCTCTAGCTAACGCCATTTAAAAGAGGTCTTTGGCCTTCACACTGAAGGAGATTCTCGGAGAACTCCCTTACGGCCCAGCCCCGGATTTCAAAGTTGCTATCAACAATAAATTTCGAATAAGTCTGGATCGCGCCCTGGACCTTTACCGCAGTTCCAGAAATGACGCCCTGAATATGATCTACATGAGAAAGGATTTCGTTAAGGTCAGGTCCGCAGAGGTTGAAGCTGATCTCGAGGAAGTGGCCGCAAGTTGCGGCCATTTTAGTTTTTCATTGCTTGAGTTTGCTGAAGAACTGAAAGAATTCCTTGACATATTGGATGAATTGCAACTGGAAGTGGAAGAAAGGCCTGGTGGTCGGTCATGGAACTGGCTGAAGCCCTGGCGGTCTCCGAAGAAGGTCCACAGCGATGATGACTTGTCCAGTCACGGTAAGCTTCCAAACCAATACAGGAATGTTCACAATAGGTTGCTCAGCTGAATGTACTAACCTTTCAGATCTTACGATACCCTCTATAGACCCAAAACTCTTGAGTGCCAAATCTGCCTCCAAGCTTCATATCAAGGAGAACTTCAGGTTTAGGCTTTGGAAAGGATTAAGATTGTTTCGACGCGATGAGACCAAATTTGCCATCAAGGTTGGAGCCGGAGCTGCGCTCTACGCCCTTCCTGCTTTTTTACAGTCCACTCGCCCTATCTATTCCCACTGGCGTGGAGAATGGGGTTTACTTTCGTACATGTTCGTCTGTGCTATGACCATTGGCGCGTCAAATACTACAGGTTATGCAAGATTTTTTGGTACTTGCTTGGGAGCATTATGTGCTCTGGCAGCCTGGTATGTAACGCGCGCCAATGTGTTCGGGCTCGCCTTTCTAGGGTGGGCTATGTCTCTCTGGACAGCCTACATCATCATCGGCCAGGGGCGCGGGCCGATGGGGCGCTTCATTATGCTTACATACAATCTTGTGGTCCTTTATTCATACTCTTTGTCGCTGCAGGACGGCAATGATGACCAGGATGAAGGCGGCGATAGTCCGCTGGTTGCGAATATCGCACTTCACCGGGTGGTTGCCGTTTCGTCTGGTATCGTCTGGGGTATTTTTATAACGAGGGTTATCTGGCCCATTAGCGCTCGAAGGAAATTGAAGGATGGCTTAAGCTTACTATGGCTTCGGATGAGCATTATCTGGAAGCGTGATCCTCTTTCTACAATGACCGAAGGCGGATCAGCAAATGCCTATTACACTACCAAAGAAAAGCTAGAATTGCAACGGTTTCTGGCCCGTTTGGAAACGCTACGGGACTCTGCCAACTATGAGTTTTCTCTCAAACGACCATTCCCTAATGCTTCCTATTCGGCTCTTCTTTCTCGAACGAGGCGTATGCTGGATGCGTTCCAGGAGATGAACCTAGAAATCATCAAGAACTTGACGGCATCGGAGGGCGAAGCAGCTATGCTGAAGCATACACTGCAGGATCGAAAGCAACTCTCAGCGAGAATCACACACTTGCTTTCAGGTATGTTTATGTGCCTATTGGTGTTAAGAAGGCCATGTTAATGAGTCACGCTGGTAGTATTGGCGTCATCAATGAAGCTGGGAATTCAACTCACCGACGCACCGCCAGACATCGATCACTCAAGGGATAGATTGCTAGCTCGACTGCACCATTTTCGAAAAGACGAGGAGGTTTCTCGGCTCTCGACGGATGAAGATTATGCCTTGATATACGCCTACGGTATGAAGTTCCCCCTTTCTACCCTGCTTCGCGTTTCAACAGTTTACTGAGCTGCCTTATAGTGCTTGTTACTGGTCAGCTGCGGAACGAGATCATGGCAGTGATTGATGAGTTGGGCAGGCTGTTCGGTGTTGTGAATGAGGATATTCTTGCTCTCCACTAGTTAGGTCAACTGCCCATAGATAAGCTCTGTCTGGATCCAAGGCGATGTGATGAGCGGACATTTGGATGTCCGTAGTAACAACCTACATATAATTAACCCTAATAAACAAATATTGATATAAAGTAGAGCACAATTACTTCTCTGTAATATGGGGTTCTTTGCAGTCCTCCATCAGTTGTGTGTTTGCGTTGTCATGCTCTCATCTCATCCTCAAAGGTGAAAGGGTGGATGCCGGATCTCACCACCATCGTTACCACCAACTCAACAGCCTCACCCATCCACCGCGCTCCATCATCAATCCATGATATATCTAACATTTCATCACCATCTGGAAGATCTATCTTCTCTCCTACTGTCAATGAAGGCATAGCTCAGTGTTTACTGGCTTCGCGCAGCCCAGGCGCCCCGCGTTCTCCTCTTCGGCGATGCAGATCAACCCGGCTGCGCTGACAGGGACAGACTCTGCTTCAGCATCAGCTCCGGCACCCAAATCTCTTCCTCCAGTACAGACAACCACTCAGAAAACAACAAAGGCACTAATATCTGTTCCTCGCCTTGATTTTGAGCCTATATATACGGAGCTGAAGCTTGCAGTCGGGGAGCACTGGGTCGAGTACAAGCAAGCCGTCACCCTCTTCCTTTTAGGTACGTTGCTCTAACACCCGGCGGTTATATTTCATCACCAGTGGGAAGATGCTAAACTTTCGGTGGTACTAGGGCATTTGAATCAAAATGAATACTCCCGACGAGTCGACTACTTCCTATCCGCTGATCCAAAGCTCGAACATCTGCATAATAACTTCATATGCGCTATCATCGGCAATCTTACCAGAGACCTTCCGGACCATGGGGTTGCAAGCTGGGTTTCGGCGAATGACAAGCCGACAGTGGTGTCGAAGCCGGCTTCGGGAGATGCTGCTGAGCAGCGACTCAAGACGGAGGTTATGCAGCTGCAGCCCAAGGATAGGAGGAGGTTGAAAGGTATACCGGAGGTAAGTGATGCAAATTTTGCGATGGGGATCGTAGACAATGATGCCCGGCTAACGCATAATTGATGATCATGAAGCCCGATCCTCATGCCATTCCGAATCCGCTCGAGGAATACCATCTTGCGAAACAGATGCGAATACCGGACCAGGTTCCTCCAAGTGCCGGCGGGATAAATAAGACTAGTAAGCCAGACACACAATCACGCATCCATTGGATTTGCAGATGATACTAACGGTATCTTCTACTTTCTCAGACTGGGAACTTGAGATTCGAAAACGGTATACGCAACCGCTCGCAGCTGAGATAGGCGAATTCCCCGATGCCGAGTCAATTCATGCGCGCATGGTACCCATATGCTATGAGGAATCTATAACGAACGGAGCGTCGCTTCCATGCGCCGTATTCATGTCCATTGCCACCGAAAACTTCGTCAAAGAATTTCTCTCGTGTGTCTTCTCGCGTACGAGGTCGAATGGCCCCTCGGGAACAATAAACGGCACCATGACGAGAAAATACAGAGAGCAGCTAGAAAAGGAAGAAATGGCTTTTACGCGTGGAGAATTGGTCAAAAACACTGCTAACGGACTGCTCCCTATCGAGGCAAAAGAGGCGAGTACAAGAAAGGCCCTCAGCGTTCCAGACCTGAAGTTTACATTGGAACTTGGTGGTGATTTGTTAGGGCACATGCCACTGATTGTCAACCAAATTATGGACGGCTACCTGGACGGAGAGCTAGAAGCCGAACGCGAAGGTTATTTGGAGGAGTTTGAAGACGGGAAAGGCAGCGTGTACGATGACGCCTTCGATCCAGATGAAATGGAAATTGACGAAGCTGGGTGGGACTGGCAGGGCGCATCGGCGGCGGATCGAGAGCAGCTGAACAGTGTGCTTGACGAATGTCTTAGCATGGCAGCGTGAACGCCGCATTTTCTATGTTCGTTTTTCGTATCTGGATCTATGATATCACTGGTGTTGGGCTGTGATGCATGTTGCCGGCGTATACGGAGTACAGGATGGGTGATTTGCCATATCTTCTAGCTATCTATTGCCTGCTATTGATCCCCTTTGTGAATTGTTTTGGCGGCGGAGTCTTTTGCTACTAAGGTGGCGTCTTATTGTTTTATAATTCTTGTTTGTCTGGGGAGTCAAGATGGGTGCTCCTATTTTTCTTGTACCATATATCTTTACTCGCATTCAAGATGTTGTCCCAAGAATGGGGCTTGCTGCAGAGCAGATTTGAGTATGATTAAGCCTGGTGACTACTACTCAGTTAGAAGCCTTTGGACGAGAAATATTGTCTCTATTCACTTCGTTCGATTATCAGAGTCAATTGACATGATTGACATTGTTTGCAAATTTGCACACGAAAAAACAAAAGGCTCAAAACCCCCTTTCCCAAGCCGCTTGACGCCAAGACCTAGATAATTACTTAAAATCATATGATAACATGACAGAAGCAGAAGCAAGTGATATCGTTCCATTAGCCCAAACGCTCAGCAGTGAGTTTGAGAATTTCTTCAGTTGATTTATCCGCATTAGCTGGGTCTTTTGCAATGGACTGCCATATCTCCCCGTGTTTTGGCTCACTTGCGATGCACTTTGATATAACGTCCTCTCGTTTTTCCTACAGTAAAGTCAGCGACCCGTTTATATGTTTTTTTGAATAGAAAAGGGCTGGTGGGGACTTACATCTGTTCCATGCTGCAATAAAAATTTGTAGTACCAAGCCCAAACATCCCCCAGATCACTATTGGCTACGATTGCCTTTTCAAACCAGGTCATGGCTTTCTCCAGCCTTCGTTCGCCCCAGAAAATACGAGCCACGGTGACAAAGAGGATGGGATCGTTGTCGACTTTTTTGATGGCTTCAAGACTGCGGGGCTTTCGGTGCGTACGGGGCTCCAAGTGCCAAATGCTTTCGCTCCACAGCAGGCCCGACGTGGGCACCTCTTGAAGAGCTTTTGCCATGAGCACCTTGGCCTGGCTGATGTTGTTCGCACGTCGCTCGATGCGGACACTCTCAGTCCACAGCTCAGCATTCTTGGGAACCGCAAGTCGAGCGCGGTCAAGGATAGATCGTGCTTTTACGACAACACCCAATTTTTCTTCGAGACGCGATGCCAAAAGCCATAGAGGCACGGAGTGCGGACAGGCTCTGGTGCCTGTTCCGTAAGCCTCGCGCGCTTGCGGATATTTCTTTTCTGCATCGTAAATCTGGCCTTTCATCATCCAGAGTTTATCGGCTTTTGGATACAGTTGCAATCCTTGGTTGACAAGATCAAGTGCCGCTTCTGTGTTTCCTAGTTGACGCTCAAATGCCACACTCTTAATCCAAACTCGATCAGTTCCAGCTTCACGACGCGCAGTGGCGAGGAGTTCTCTAGCTTGTTCCGTTTGCTTTGCGTCTGCCTCGAGTTTCACAGCAGCAAGCCAAATGTCTTCGTTGTTAGGGTTCTGGTTGAAGGCTTTGGCCAGTACTCGTCTGGCATTATCAATCTCGCCCACCTGCCACTTCTCCCTTGCCAGCTGCATCCACAAAACCTCGCTTTGGGGACAAGCTTCGACGGCTCGTTCGAGTAGTTGCCAAAGGCTGTCTTTTGTTCCATGCGCACGCTCTAAATCTGCCGCAGCAAGCCATATCGACTTTCTGTTGACAAATACTCTTAGTGCATAAGCATAAATCGCCCTGGCCGTCTCGTATTTGCCTCTCGCAATGCTTGACTTTGCATCTTCCATCCAAATATCTTTTCGATCGTCATCCTCATCCAAGCCCCAGCCCAGAGTCTCACGAATTATGGCACCGCATGTGAGAACAGCTCCTTCTTCCTCGCACCGTTCAGCCTCCGCAATCCATTCTTCTCTCGTCGGCATTGCGGACTCCCGAGCAAGTGCCTGGACGGCCCTTTTCATTACATTCACCTTGTTTGCCGTTCCCATTTGCTCTTGTAAACGTGCCGCAGCAACCCACACCTCATGACTAGTGGGGACCGCTTTTCGTGCCGCATTCAAGACTCTCTGTGCATTTTCAGGGGTCTCAAGACGGGCTAAAGCTAACCACAGCTCAACTGAGAGTGGTATCATTTCGGTTGCCTTGGCAAGTAGGAGGCGAGCGTCAGCGGGGTCATCTTCGAGATTCACTGCCTCTTTCCAAATAGCAACAGATTGAGGGATATGCAAGATCGCTTGTCGAAGAACGTTTTTCTTCGCTCTTGGGTCGGTCTCGAGCTTCATCGCTTCGATCCACAGTCGAGTTGAACGGTCATTGTGTTTGATGGCATTTGCAGCAATAATCTTTGCGTTGTGGTTGTCATTCATTCTGATGTTCTCCAACCAAGCGTCTTCGCTTTTCGGACACAATTCGCATCCTTTGGCGATGTAATTTCTTGCAGCAACGATCTTTCCAGCGATCTCCTCTAATCGCGCGAGCGCAATCCAGCCTGGTGCGTGACGAGGGTTGGTTTTGGTGACAGATTCCAAGAGAACTCGAACTCGTTTGATATCTCCTATTTCCACCTCTCCTGCCTTTACCTCGGATTTTGTCAAGCTGGTCAAGTACCCCCTCGGGTCGATACTCGTGGCACTTCCGGACGCAGCATCTGCAGTCGAGCTTTGCGCGGCTCGGTCTAACCTAGCCTGGAGAACTTTATCTCTCGCAGCACCGATATCGGCAAAATTGGTAATCGTGCCATCAGCGTTATCAGCGCTTTGAGTCGACGTTTGTGTTCCGTCGTCTGCGACAGTAGTGGTAAACTCCGTAGAGTCCCTAGCGCTCGCGATCACGCTGTCTGGCACTGCGTAGAATCTCTGGCGTAGATTTTGCCGGGCTCGTCTATTTTTTCCCGTAAGATCACCAACCTCAGGGATATTCGCCCAATCCTCGTCTGTGACCGTCGCCAAAGACCGCTTCAAATCAGCGAATTGTTGCTGAATCTTGGGATTGTTTCGTTCGTACTCCTCTCGTTCTTGGAGTTCTCGTGCTTCCCTAAAGACAAGGCGAAAAGGACGTCATGTCGGTAATCTGTTCAGGATATCTTGACAAAGATACGATAAACAACGGTCTAA
The DNA here is from genome assembly GCA_029850275.1 of Chrysosporium keratinophilum. Classification (NCBI taxonomy): domain Eukaryota; kingdom Fungi; phylum Ascomycota; class Eurotiomycetes; order Onygenales; family Onygenaceae; genus Chrysosporium; species Chrysosporium keratinophilum. The sequence continues at coordinate 596,013 of JARBIX010000012.1, forward strand.
ACTAGAAACTTGTGGGGATGGGGGGAACGGGTAGAATGGTAAAGGGATTACCAACCTTCGAAGCCTCCGCCTCTTTTCCATCCTTTCCTCTACCTGCTGGTAAATTTGATCCGCCTCATCGTCCTCACGATCGTACGATCCGTAGGCAAACAGGCCAACTTCATTCTCCGGGTCTTGGAATCTCTCATCATCCTCTTCCCCCTGCTCCTTCTGTTTTGCACCGCCCTTTTCACCTCTAGCTGCGGCGCCATATGCTGTTGGAGGAGCTGTTCCTAAGAGAGCGGCACGCTTTGCAAGGGCTTCTTGAATCTGCTCTGGTGTCGGACCTTCGCGTGCAGGACCAAGATCGGAACGGGTTGTAAAGCCGGTCGCACCTCGACCTAAACCGGCGACATAGTTCTCGGGCGCTGGCTGGCTGAGAAAATCCTTACGCCCCGACATTTTGCTATAGACCTGCGAATCACATCAAAAACCGAGCGGCGACCATATGCGAAAGACGTGAAGAGCCGCGAGAGCTTTCCTTGACCGTCCGATTACTAAGCAAAGCCCGGCGGTGCAATAACAAAAATCCGATAGGGTAAATTACATAAGCAGAAGGCAAAATTCTCCCACAAAAAAGCGCTGATAAGAGGATATCAAGAGAGCTTTGTTGCGCGGGCTTAACCCTTGCTGTCGTCAACGGACAGTTCTGTGACTACATACCACCATGCCAAAGGCTTCACAGAAGAAGCGCAATGGTGCTTCTAAAGGCGGGCCTTACTCGCAGGCTGCAGCCAAAACAAGCGCCGCCAACAGCATCTTCCGCATGAACACTGATATCGGTCAGCACGTTTTGAAGAATCCAGGTGTCGCCCAGGCTATCGTCGACAAAGCAGATTTAAAGCAAAGTGATGTACGAGTAGTCTGTTATTCATGGGATAATTTCAGCGGATTAGGAATCGGATGCTAATACAAATGTCTCCATCGTCCAGGTCGTTCTCGAAGTCGGTCCTGGCTCTGGAAATCTTACAGTCAAGATCTTAGAGAAGGCGAAGAAGGTCATCGCAGTAGAATTGGATCCCAGAATGGCTGCAGAAGTTACAAAACGTGTGCAAGGAACACCTGAGCAAAAACGATTGGAAGTTTTACTTGGAGATGTGATGAAGACGGATCTGCCGTATTTTGACGTTTGCATCAGCAACACCCCATACCAGGTAAAGATTTATCTGTCGGATAAAATATCAGTTTTTACAGCCGCCTAACGTCAGCTAGATTTCTTCCCCCTTAACCTTCAAACTCCTTGCGACCACGCCCGCGCCTCGAGTTTGCATTCTCATGTTTCAGAGAGAATTCGCGATGCGGCTTTTCGCAAAACCCGGCGATAAACTTTACAGCCGGCTATCGGTCAATGCCCAAATGTGGGCCAAAATTGATCACATCATGAAAGTGGGCAAAAATAATTTTAAACCCCCTCCTGCTGTCGAATCTAGCGTCGTTCGTATCGTGCCAAAAGTCCCACGGCCCGAAATCAGCTACGAAGAATGGGACGGCTTGCTGCGAGTCGCATTTGTGAGGAAGAACAAGACGCTGCGATCAAGCTTCCTTGGAACGTCCAGTGTCGTGAGTATGCTGGAAAGTAACTATCGAACGTGGTGCGCGCAAAACGACATCCCTGTGGAGGTCGGACCGGAAGATGGCCCTGAAGACGACGCGATGGGCGTGGAAGATATTACCGAGAATAGCGAAGTCGAGGAACTGATGGATATCGATGATGAAGATGATCTTCCTGATTTCTTCAAAGATAAATCGGACTCGGCCCCGCAGGCAACGAAGACAAATCCCCGCAAGAAGCAAGGGAAAGTAACGAAGCTGGTTCGCGAGAAAATTAGACAAGTTCTCGAAGATGATACGGAGCTTGCAGATAAACGCGCACGAATGTGCGACGAAGGCGAATTTTTAAAACTTCTATGGTCATTTAACCAAAGGGGTATCCATTTCAGCTGAGAGTGGGAACAACCATGAAACCATGACACGAGAAGCCTTAGATATTTGGTCTTCTCCGCTTTCGTTATCCTGTGCTCGCCGTATCCGATCGAAGATGGGCACTAGAATCTTGGAAAAGGCTTTGCCAGATAAACGCCTCGCTTAGAAGCAGCTCGATATCCTTCTCGGTCCAGTCGCGTGTGGGTAATGCTTGCAGGAACATCATGATTTCCTAAGCTACGGTCAGTCGACTAACATATCGATCGAATTCGAAACAACGAACCTGGAAGTCCATCTTAAGCAATTGGTCCGACCATTTTACCAAAAACGCCGCGCAAACGTAAAGATGGAAACGCGAGAATCCTCGTTCCTCCGCCTTGAAGAAATTAGCGGAAAGCTGCAAAAATACCTGGGAATATCATACCATGTATGTATCCCACATTCTAATGGTGTTTTTAATGCTTATCTCCCGCATCAATAAGCAATTCATCCATCGAAAACTGAATTGCATGAATTCAATGCCCTCTTTTTCTAAATGCTTTGCGAGCGTGACGTCAATGCGCCTCGTGAGATCATGCAAGGCGTTTACTTGTCGATGTATCCCTGGTTGGGCATATATGTAGTTGTCTTGTATGCCATCCAAGAGTTTGGTCAAACACCAAAAGGAATCTGCTTCGACCGCATTGAGAACCTGCTTTGGCAATTGCCCAGGGTCCATCCCCGCTTCTATATCAAAATCCGTAACATATGAACTTAGGAAAACCTGCCAGAATGGTGTCACAAGATCATTTATGCCTTGGACATAACCACTGGCAGGATGTCTAATCGCCCAGACGTATAATATCCTTTCGAGAGAGCGCTGGGTAGCTTCAAATCCGTACAAGGGAATATGTGGATTGGTACGGGGTATATCGATGCTGATTTGGTGCCATATTGCTTCATCAAGACCGCGGCCGGCGCTAGGAGTTGGAGAAGGAGATAGGCTGGTTCGGACGGACTGGCCGCACTCAAATGCCTGCTGAACTCCGTCCAAATATTCCTTTCGTTTCCTTTCCAGGGTTGTTACCCTGCGTTCGCTATTGGTTGGTAAATATCCTAAAAGGAGTTGCCAAGTCATCGCTCGGACCTCTTCAGGAATACCTGACCAAGCCAAATCTCGGAGCTCAGGTAAGGACACTGTACTGGACTGGAGGATGCGCTTGAACTTATTGATTCGGCTTATTCGAGCAGAGTGAGCTTCCTGCTGTTTTGCTGTAGCTCCTTCCGGAGGCGGCGAGTGGTTTATCAGATGGAGTGAATTTGCTGGATCTTATGGTCATTGTTAAGAATGCATGGATTTATGTTGGGAACAAGCACTCTTACCATTTAATATTTCTTTGTATTGCGGTCGTAGGATCTTTCCCTCGGGTGCTTTTGCATTTGGGTAAGCAAGAGCTCCGCGCTCTTCTGCAATATCTGAACTATTTGCCCGTATACGCATACCACTGATATCAGGTGCTAAAGCGGATGAACCATTTGTGCGGCTTTGGGAAGAAGTATCATACCCGCTTCCGCTGGTTTGCGCTCTGCGTAGAGCCTGGGATTTCGACTTTCGCGAGCTTGTAACACTTGGAAGCCCAAATTCATCTTCATCGTCATCATAGGCAAGTTCATCGTCGTTTTCATCGTCATCGTCGTTATCACGGTTAGGGTCCCAGGCTTCCCCGGTTTGTGGAAGGAGATCCCGATATGGCTGGCGGGGCGACGTTACGTTGGAATTGGCAGATTTTGGGTCGCTGTTGCGAGGACTTCGGGTGGGTATAGGAGACCTAGAAGGCGTATTTGATCTTGTATGTGGTGATATGCTCCTACCGGCCGGCAACCAAGCAATTAGTCTAGAACATAACGCTGTCGGCCTGCAATGAAGGGCGGGGTATACTTCAGCAAATCGGCGTGAGAGTATGACGCTCCAACCACTGTGTTTGGGTCAAATATTCTGTGAGGAGTCTGCTGCTGCGACGAAGATTGGCTCCTCCAAAATGAAGATCCTGTCCTGCTATATTCAATTCAGCCAACGCTCGTGTTTATACACAAGGCCAACATACTCGATCTGATCTATACATAATAGATCGGGCACGCATATTAGCCAGTAAGCTCATAGAGTCAAATAGTAAAATTGACACATTCTGCAATGTCTATTTCATCAATTAACACGAGGTACGGACCGACCTGGACCATCTCCTTTCAATTCCCGTCAGTGAACGTACACAAAAGCGAGGCGGCAAGCTGCCCTCATCATACCTGCTGCTGCGGTTCTTTCTGTTGCTGGGTCTTCCTAGCCATTGTTTCAGCATCTATCAGAACCCAAGCCAAAGCTCCTAGAGGAATAAACAATATCACAAACGAGCAACCTCATGAAGCTCCAAAGACATCTTCAGACAATCAGTGAGGCGACGGCGGACGTGAGAGTTGACTAATTGGGTTTAGCTCGGCGCCTGGTTTTGCCAAGCAACCTCCAACCTCAACTCTTCGTCTTTGCCGCTCTTCTCTTCTTCTTCTTCTTCTTCTTCCTCCTCGCCAGCACCACTCATCATCAGCATCAAGCATTTGTTGTTTTGCTACGCTTAGCGCATCTCAGACTGCTCAGCTGCGTGCTTATTACTGTACTAACAAGGAATTTGGCGGTATTGACCTTTAGCCATGACTGAGCCAGAGGACCTCGAGGAGGATCTCTTCGCTGATCTGTGAGTCTTCAGTCGGATATCTTCTGGATTTTTCCTGTTGAAACTCATATGTCTTGGCCTTCTACTGACTTTACCGCTACTTAGCTATGATGCGGATGAAGCAACTCAAACATCGGCTCCGTCAGCTCCAGCCCCAGCACCAGCTCCAGCTGCGCCAGAACCAGCCCCCCCACCGATGACCACAAACTCACAGCAACCAGAGACGGCCCCAGCAGCTTTTCATACTCCTAGTGTAGACAACTATGGTGGAGCTGCTACAGATACCACCGTTTATGGACATCATTCCAACGCTGGCTATCAAAATGGGGCTAGCACGATGCATGGTGATGCTGGAGGCATGACACACGTACAAGCAGAACCCCATGGTACTGGGATCAAGGAAGATGGGTAAGTTTTTATTAATTTTGAGCACTTTTTTTTTACCGGAATCCATTTCCCCTCTGGAGGAGCACGGGCATGGGCAAATGGAGGCATCGGATGGCGAGTGTCGGATGCAGACACTAAAATGGACATCAAATAATTCAGTCCTCTTCTCTTGCGGTTTGGTCAGGCCGCAACATGAAGCGGGTAGTCGAGTTTATGCCATCGATAACCCACCACGATATACCAGGCCATTTACTTTGCTTTATGGCACATCCACACGCCGTCCTTTTTGGCGTTCTTACGTCTTAAAATGTGAAGATTCTACCGCCATCTCGGAGATCAATCAACGAACTTTGTCGTCGCTACGATGGCTAGCTTATTGCAGCTTTGAGGGATATCCTGGTCGATGTTGTTATTCTACTTCAGGCGTGAGGATTGAGAAGATTAGAAGGTGGCACGTGATCAACAATCACGCTTGGAACGCTTGGGAATGCAAAGTTGATAGCATAAAATGGTGTCAACGGGAATTGATTCGACTATGTGCGCGGGTTGTCGATATGATATGAGACGGGCATTAGTCTTGCGCGATCCGCTTTGAGGGCGATTATAGTACAACAGAGACTATATAACTCCTGTCGATATACCTTGATAGATCAGAGCAAGAGGTCCAGATACTTCGACTCTCTTCAATATGGACAATCGAGCATTACCTAGTTTCGGAGTCTTAGAAACAGGCAGGATGATCGGGCAGAAACAAAAATTCAATTTTGTCTCAATTTTGAACTGCGGAGATTCAATTCCAATTCCCTATACATGTGCACGTTTCGACAACTAAGGGAGCCTTGAGAATCTCAACCTCGACCTCGTCTGCAGTAAAGTCTCCTAGTTTCGTCCTCGAGCTCGAAGCTACCGTGTGGATGTGGAGGAAATGGTCCGAAGCGACGAACCGGAGTTCCGATGACAACAACGGTGTTAAAACCCATCGTCTGAAGGGTGGACTCCTTCTTGTTGCACCCTCCAATCTGCTGCCGCGGAAGTTATGCAGACGGAGGGCCAGCTACCTGGGAATCTGCCGCCCTCCCAAGACCCAATTGTCCAATTGTCCAAATGCCTTGACGACTGCCTCCCCTTGCAAACCACATACTAGCTGTTTTTCTTATTTTCTTATTTAGCAGTCCTGGAATGGGGTTTATTTGCTAATATGATACTTGTAGTAAAATGTTCATTGGAGGCCTCAACTGGGAGACTACCGACCGTATGTGTACAGATTTGCTCTAATATACCTGATTAGGACGGCTAGCTAATTCCGAACACAGAATCCCTTAAGGATTATTTCTCACAGTTTGGCGAAGTTCAAGAATGTACAGTTATGCGCGATGGTGCTACCGGTCGGTCAAGAGGTTTTGGCTTTCTTACATTCAAAGACCCAAAGACAGTAAATACGGTTATGGTTAAGGAGCATTACTTGGACGGCAAAATAGTAAGTTTTGGAGTTGATATGTTTCGCTTGTTCTATTTCAAGGACTAAGACTTACATAACAACAGATTGATCCCAAAAGAGCTATACCTCGAGATGAACAGGAGAGAACCAGCAAAATATTCGTCGGCGGGGTTAGTCAAGAAGCTACGGAACAAGACTTCAAGCAGTTTTTCATGCAGTTTGGACGAGTAGTGGATGCGACACTCATGATTGATAAAGACACTGGACGTCCTCGAGGCTTTGGCTTTGTAACCTTTGATAGCGAAGCTGCTGTAGAAGCATGTCTTTCACAACCACTGGAAATTCTTGGCAAGCAGATTGAGGTGAAAAAGGCGCAACCCCGGGGCAATCTGAGAGACGACGCAGATCGTGGAATGCGAGGTCGAGGTCGAGACGATCGGTTCAAAGACGACAAATCGAGCGGGACAGACGTCGCACAGCAAGGTTCCCAGGGCCAAGCCAACCTTGCGAATAGCATGACGCCTCAAATGATGGCCCAATACTGGCAACGCATGCAGCAGTATTTCGCCATGATGCAACAACAAATGGCTCTCGCTACCTCCCAAGGTCAAGGAATGGCCGGTACGATGGGCGCAATGAATCCGGCTATGTTGCAGCAGATGCAACAGCTAAAGCAAATGCAACAAATGAATCCCATGGCAGGAGCCCAAGGTCAACCAGCCATGAATTCTCCTGCTCAGGCTGCGGTTCCACAAGGAATGCAAGGTGCGATGAACCCCATGATGATGCAGCAGATGCAGCAGATGCAGCAAATGCAACAGTTACAGCAGATGCAGCAGATGCAAAACCAACAGATGCAAAACCAACAGATGCAAAACCCGCAAATGCAAAATCAACCTCAAGGCGGGCCTGGATACGGTGGGCCGGGAATGGGTGGACAGATGGCCAGCGCCAAACCTGGGAGTATGAGTCAAGGAATACCTAGTGGCGGCCCGGCTGGGCCTAGCGGATCTGCCGGGTCTGCCGCCGCAATGGGAGGCAATTACAGTGGCCCACGAGGAGGTCCAGGGTACAACGCTCATGAACAGCTCGCATTTGAACAGCAGAAATATGAGCAGCAACAAGCGCGCCGGGTACCAGATCCACGCGGCTATAGCGGTGGATTTTCTCCCGGTAATTGGGATAATGGGTATGACGACCAGCAGCAGCAGCCGCCGCCGCAGCAACAACAGCAGCAGTCGCAATCGCAGCCGCAGCCGCAGCCACAGCCGCAGCAAAACATCCCAACCGGACCCGGCGGAATGGGTCGCGGAGGATCGATTGGGCGGGGCGGAATGTCGCCAAGCCCGGGCCTCACGAATATACCCCCACAGAAAATTCCCACTCCGCAGCCGCAGAGCGCTCCTCCAGCAAACGCCCCAACAGGCCCGCGAAATGCGGGAAAGCCAGGAGCTAATTATCGCGGCGGCGGGCGAGGTGCTCATCGTGGGTTCCACCCTTATTCTCGTGGTTAGCGGAGAGCAGTCTTTGTTTACCGCTGTCCTTGCATTCCCAGCGCCAGGCATTTTCTCTTCCGCCGTTTAACAATTCACAACTTTCGGGTGTTGTGGAACTCTGGATTCCTTTCTTATCTATTTTCCTTTGCTTTGTCCGCCGAAATGTTTCACTGATAATACAAATAAATCACATGTGTTTTTGCGTTGCACTGATGCGGATTGGGATGTGCTTCCTGTGCTCTTTTGCCCTTGCTTGAATTCCTCGTGCAGCCTTGCCCAAAGAAATACACTGCGACGGAACAGACCAGGCTGTATTGACATTTTACTCTCGTCTCGCCTTCATTTGCTGTATTCTTTCTGTCTAATGCTTATAAAGGTGTAACTATTATGGATATGGTCATGTTCCGAGAATGCCATCTGATGGGAAATACTACATGATAACTCAATTCCCAGGAATTAGTCTCGCATGATATGAGATGGTGCTGAGCTGGTGCAATCAAAATTACTATGTTAGAACGCAACAATCACGGACCACATACAGAAAAAATACTAAAAACTTCTTGATTGGTATTCCCAAGCTTAAGCCTATCAATCAGCACTATTAGGATTCACTGCCACAATATCCGCCCAGAGACTGGTAAAACAAAACTTGAAACTTGAAAATTGAGTGAAATCTACCACACTTGAGATCTTTCAGATCAGGCGAAGAAATATTACATAGAAGAAAAGAATGGAACAATTTTCCTGGCCCAAGCACTGGCAAACGTTATCAAGAAGCGGGGGGAACAAAGGGATAAGTATTCAAATAGTAACTCAAAGCTGAACTGGAAACGTATGAGTCTTCCGAAGACAGACAGCCCCAAAACGCCGCCCGAATACTGAACAGAAACATACACTCCTAGGATACCACAACTATAAGAAAACGGACAATCCAGGTTTAGTGACGGCCTCAGTGCCAGAGACGACGCAACTGAAGCAGCAATACTTGAAAGCAAATGAAAAAGAAATGTACCTCTCACCACCATACCATCAAACCCCAACAGGAATAGGAAGGAAAAAAAGACTTAGTACACGAACAGAGAAACCTGGGAATCAATGAACAAAATTAAGGTATAAAAGAGGAAAAGGAAAGATTGATAGTTACAATCGGCAACGGACTGGAACCTCGCAGAGATGCCTAATTATTAAACGCTAAACCCAACAACTGGCAAACACATTTGAAAACGAACTATACGGAAATATCAAAGGTTAGCTTCGTGTCGTCCGTCTTCGGAGTCCGAACTCTTGTTCTTGTATTTCTTTTATTAGTTTCAAGCTCTCTGCATCTGCGTCAACTTCAGGAAAACTGACACGATCACGTTTCCCCTGTTTGGATTGACGCTGTGGAGATGTAGGGCTCGTATCATACCGTCCACGACTGAGAAATCCTTTATTTTCGGCCGAAGTATGGATTTGTTTCGGTTCTTTAGGGGTCATGGATCGCTTGGCTTTGTGTGACGAGGAGGGCCGAGAAGACGGTTTCGTGGGTTTGGGAGACGGAGCGGCGGGCGAGGAAATGGGCTGTTGCTCGACGGTATCTGGCGGATGGACTTTATTTAGTTCAGACTCCCGACTTGCCGCTGTAACTTCCGGTATTGTTGGATGGGGGATTTTGGGGGACGTGGAAGCGGGAGTGTTAACCTCAACCGGGTGCTCTTTATCATGCCCACCATTGACTGATAAGACCTGTTTGGCATGGCCATGATTGACAATGCCATCCATGTCATCAAGAAGGGATGTTGGTGGCGATACAAGGCTGTCCGCCGGGATGGATGCAGCTGCAACTTGTGAAGGCGCTGCCATTTCTTCGTTCACAGCAGGAGAGCCACAGAGCGGTTTTTCTCCAGCGTTCCCGTTTGTGGACTGGTTAAGGGACACGTTTGGTAGCTTGTATTCGGGACTGGAGGTCTCCGTCGGATTATCTGCCGTCCGGCTTTCAAGTTGAATATCAATATCTGTCGTAGCTTCGTTGTGGATAACCGGAGTTTCCGCTTTACTTGGTCCGGGGGAAACATCTCCCGGCCTATTATCTTCGCTACTTTCGTTTGGCTTCTGTCTCTTGGAAAGGTAGGAATAATCGTCGCTAGAGCGAGGGCGTTTCATGGAGCCAGTTCGCGGCTTGGCCCGTTCCTGAGCTTTCACTGGGTCTACATTACCCGATTCGTCGTGGATACAGCGACGCTAACGTATGTCAGACTATGTCGATGCGAAATGCACAATGAAGGACGTAAATACTAACCTTACTCTTTCTGCACTCCTCACATGCCTTGTTTCGACCTTTTTTAGCAGAGTTCGATGAGCCTGGGCTGTTGCCATGAACGCCAGCTGAACCACCGATAGCAGTGTCATGTGGAATTGAGCTTGAAGTTGTGGCTCCAAATGGTAGGGCTGTGTGGTCAGTGATCATGTCTTCTTCAGCCGGCGCGCTAATCGTATTGCTCGAGTGAACGTCGGAACCCCTGCGGATTCGGGTTTGTGCGCCATTCGCATCTAGCGATGTGTTTGGCTTATTTGGAGCGGCCTCACCGTTTTGATCAGCTTTGTGACGACAACGGATACGACGTTTTCGACACGCGTCACATGCCACCCTCTTGGGACCTAAGTTTGTACTTTTGACGATCCCTTTGGCCATTGGGTCCTCTTCGAGCTTGATGTCGGGAAATAATACTTTACGCTTTGCGAGAGTTGGGCTACCTTTATTCGAGGTGGTTGTAGAAAGAGTAGCGGGTACTGCCTCTTCTGGGTTCGGACCCTGTCCTGGCTTTGCAGCGTCTGACACTGTGCTTGCGCGATTGTTTCCATTATTATAAATATTTCGTTCGGAACGTCTTGTTGGCCGTGCAGGTCGCTTTTTGTCCGAGATATCAACCTTGGTATCAAGAGAAATCGCTCCCGGGCGAGTCCATTGGGCAGCAGGCTCATTGCCCCTTTTCCATGCAACCCAAATTCCAAATTTGACGATTGTTTCTATCGGATCCCCTTGGCCTTTGGGGATAGATCGGCTGATTGCGTTCCTTGTCTCCTTTGTTACCCCGTCCACCATATATCCACCAGCTATCAGAGCAGTTCTCAGCAGGTATTTAGCGAGCTCCGGAAGGCCGTCGAGTTCTGCTTGGGAGTAAAAGCGCGAATTGTAGTAATCAGTACCAGGTTCCGCCTTATTTGTATGCTCTCCGAAGTCGTAGTATATAGGGTATTCACGATGAAAGCGGTAGTTTTCGTCTTGGGCGAAAGAGTCTAGTACACTCTGTGGCACGGGGTCCTCTTCAAGATATTTGAATGCAGCATACCACATAATTTTCTGGAAGAAGGGATATCTGAATTTCCTTGGGACCTTGGTATCCTTCTCTATCTGGGCAATTTTGATTTGCATCCCATAGTTCATCCTTGTGAGGAAATTTCCGCCAATTACGAGGCTATCTTCGGGTGTCCATACCGCATGAATCCAACCAGAAGGAATCAGCATGGTATCACCCTCCGACAAGTCAACTCGATAGCATTCCTTGGTCTGATCTCCAAGGAAAGTCGTATCCTGTGCGGCCGAATTGCACCATTCTTCGTATTTTTTCAGATGTTTTTCTTTTGGAGGAATGAAGAGAAACGTCTTTTTTCCTTTGAGGATGTGATAGTAGACCGACGAGCCTCCAAAATCGATATGGAAATCAGTATAGCAATCCGCCACAGACATCAAACAGTAGAATTGCACTTTTGGAAAATCACCAATGTCCTGCAGCTCCTTTGGCCAAACAGCGTCCTGGAGATCAAGATCGCGAACTATTCTGGGTCGCCGAATCAGTTTTCCAATGGGGCTCTGTGAAACCTCAAGACTTATAACGTTTCTGACTGTTTTCAGAGAGCTGGTATCGTAGTAATAGTCGACCCATTTTTGCATGTTCCATCTTTTGTCTTCCCCTTGCTGGGACTTGACATCAATGACCTCCACTCGCTCATCCATTCCATATAGTTCGCCGACTGCTTGGACCGTTAGATTGCTAGGAATAACCATGTCGAGCAAATCCTGGCAGCAATCCATGACCTCCTCATAGCCAACATCGCCGTTGGCGTCGATCATAGCATCAAATTCTTCTTGATTCAAAGCCTCCATGACAGAGACCCAATGATCTTTAGATCCAAGGGCCGAAGGATGGGTACGAGGATTCAAAGCCGCAGGTATAACGATAGGTTCTGTCATTCCTATCCCACGCTCGAAATACTCCGCAGTAACGAGTTCTGCAGGCAGGCGAGCAAAATTATCCGGTAAAAATGTCATTTTACCCTCTTTGATAGGCTGAATATAATGGTGATTCGGTGCCTCTGTCGATGATTTTACAAGCCCTTGATTCAAGCCAGCATAATCGATCGAGGTTTTGGGGCGCGATGATTTCCGAACAAAGGTTGTTGGCCCGTGAACCGGGCGGCACTCTTTGCAAATGAATTTATCCACAGTCCGAATTTCGCGATCATTTTTAAATCCGGCGCATACGATATGGAACCATCTATTGCAACCGTCGCAGTTGACCCAGGTGACTTCAGCGTCATCACCACTGTTAATGGGTACGCGGACTAGATTGCAAGCAGCACAGCTTGCTTGGTTTGACGAGTCACTTTCGGTGCCTTCGCTTTTCGGAACAGTGTCTGACGAACGCCGGCGCGCTTTAGATTTGGGAGCACGTTTAGGATGGTGTGGTTCGCTTTTCTCCTCAGCGGTCACCGTCCTAGACTCGTCGCGTCGTTCTAGGCCATTCGAGTCGTCTTCCCATACTGGACCCATCAAAGGCAGCTGTTTAGGGGAACTAGAATTGTATCCATTGATAATTGGCCGCGAGAGCGCTGCTGCACCATCTGATCGCGATCTCACTCGGGCTTGTGTGTTCCCAGGGCCACCAAACAATGCCGAGCTGTGGTTTGTAGCATTCAACGAGTCTTGTGGAATAATCGAGGCGGGAATGCTCCATCTTGATTCCATGTTGATCCCAGGAGCGCCGCTGGAAAGTTGCTGCACTGGTTGTAATGGGCGTGGAGGAAAGTTGGTTGGTCGTGCAAAATTCAGAAGCAATTCTGCATCTGTCTTCATGCTATCGAAAGACGAAGTATGGCTTGTTGCCGGTCTGGCAGCAAATCTTTGCCAAGCTGGTGATGGTGATCTCTCTGATCTTGCTCGTTTTAATGGTCTTTCTATCGGCTCAACGTCTATGGGCGCATAGGATGCTATCGGAGTATCATGGTTAGGGGGCGAATCGTAAGCCAAAGATCCGAATCTTGCGCGAGTAGCAAGAGCAATAGTCGCTAGGGTGTCAATATTCGACCCCGATCTCGAGTGGCCGATTTTTCCCATGAGCTTAGTTTCAGCAGGGGAGGGTTCCGGGTGGGTGTCAACCTCCCGATAGCCATCCACATTGTGCAAAATTTGTTCCTGTCGACTTTGGGCGGCCGAAGGTGTCTTAAGAGGATCATTAGAGCCGTTATCCACTGGTAGGCGGTAGTCGACGGATGCGTGGGGGGAGAGAGGCTCGATGGCATGTCTGGGTGGGGAGGGGGTCCGGTATTGAGGAGGGCGACTGTTAGAGCGTCTGCGGAAAGACATAGAGGTAGCCATAGTAATGAGTACCTGTGTCTTCTGGGAGGATGGTGTAGGATTGGCACGCAGATGCCCGTTCGAGTGCTTGCGAAAAGGTGGGGAAGCCGAATGCAAAGCGCGCACTTCGCATTCAACGGATAGTTGTCGATGCGTGGCAAGTCATTCCCAGCCAAACGGATCGAAGAACATAAGTAGACTTATGGAAACGGGAGATAGCGAGGCTTCCGGAGAAGGTTGAGGGTCGATGGTGTGCGATGAGGAGGGCGAAGGAGGAGGCGGAGGACCGCTCAGTTGACAGCGACAGGGCGAACCGCTGTAGAAGTGCGGAGTCGAGGGATCAATGGGTTCCAGCATGCACAAGGGAGCGCATCTGCGAAAGCTCTGTTTCGAATAATTCGGCCGTTCAGTAAAGCAGGACGGATGATTAGGAATTGGGATCACAACCGACTGAGTGTCTGGGTGAGATGGGAGGTGAGTGAACGCTGGACGATGAAGGGACCCTAGGACTGCCGTTCGCTGCGTGTATTGGGAGAAACGAGTAATGTTACTAATCCCGCGCCAAACCATGTGATAATACGGTAATACAGATACATCACCACCTCAGGCCGAGTTGTGCGTGATAGCGAGCAGGGAGCATTTTGGCCTGGAGACATCTCAATGAGATCTTATTCTTTCATGTTGCTATGTGCTAATGATATCTAGGTTGGCGTTGGCGAGATCATACTCCTCGAGGTAGCTCAGATATCCCGAGTCCATCCCCTCCATAAACTGCGACAGCACGAACCGGCCGCCCGTCCCACAGTATACCAGCAGCTAATCTAAGGCCCTAAAACAGCTAAAGATTAATGGTTGGGGCAATGGTTCTGTTCCAGGTGCAGGATGTCCGTGAGGTGTTGAAGAAAGATAACGAGGCTTGCTTGCGCGGGCTGGGAAAATGGGACGTGCTCTGTTAAGGGGAGGAGAGCTCTAGATGTCACATTATGCAGTTAGCTTCAGTTCAGATATTTCATAAGCTTGAATCAAGGTTAGGTATGTAGGGGTAGGGGAAGGCTCTGAGCTCACAAAGGGTTTTGATCAAGCAAATAGCACAGAGGAGTGACTGTAGCGCGGCGCAGAACGGCATGGACCATAGACCATGACACACTTGCAGCCACACAAAAGCACGCCTCACTACCAAAGTAAAAGCAGAGCACTAATCAATGGATGGGTGTGAATTGTAACGTCGTGGCCGGTAGTGAGATAAGGCGTGCTGCTATCGTGATGCTTTCATACCGCTGTGAAGCTCGGCGCAGATGTCTCACGAACCGCTGTCAACAAATAATTCACTGCAACATCTCTCTCTTGTCCTTCTGTTCACTTTATCAACTTTCTATCATTGCTCCGACACGTCTTTCAACATCTCATCGCCCGTTCATCGTCACCAACAGGTAAGCGTGCTCAGCACAGCTTCGGATAACACGTGGTCACGTGGACGCTAAGGGCGACATCTCGTTGCGTCCGGCAGAATCGCTTCGACCTCTCCTCGACCGTCCTCGAATTTGCTCCCTCGACAGATTAATTCGACGCAAATCAACCCTTGCAACCACAGACTACAGAGCTATGAGCCGTAGCAACAAACTCGCCCCGGAAGCCAACAGGTATGCTCCCTTTCCCTCAATTCTCCCATCGTTCTCTCCCCCAGGCCTCGAAGCACCCCGCTATCCCGGGCTATGCCCCTTCACTTGCAGCCCCCACAGTGCTTGGTGCGGTGCCAATCTAATCATTGATCAGGATCCTCTTCGTCAAGAACCTTAGGTATGTGACGATTTCTCCCTCCCGCAAACGGCCTGTTTCTGTCTCTGCGCCGTCCATCGTTTCCGTGTTCCATCTTGCAGAGGGTTGATCAACACTCTTTGCTGTACAGCTACAACGTTACTGCGGAGGAACTCTTTGATCTCTTCGGAAAGTTTGGCCCTATTCGGTAGGTTATGCCGTGTCTACTGGCCAACACAGCCTATCTAACTGCGCGTCCCAGCCAAATTCGCCAGGGAATAGCCGCGAACTCAAAGGGCACAGCGTTTGTCGTATACGAGGATGTCCATGATGCAAAGCAGGCTTGTGACAAGCTGAACGGGTTCAACTTTCAGAACCGATACCTCGTTGGTTGGTGACGCCATTTTTGACTCAATGCTGCTTATCCTTGTGGTTGAGGCCGCGTGAGGTAACCTATGTCTAACCACGGCGATTTTTCTAGTCCTGTATCATCAGCCTGAGAAGATGGCAAAATCGAAAGAAGACCTCGCAGCGCGACAAGAGAACCTAGAGCGTCTAAAACAACAGCACGGCATTGAGTGAGCTTCGACCGCGGTTTTCCCTCTGTCCTCATTAAGTGAGATTTTATTCGGCTACCTAAGCGTCGGTCGCATACTTTTCGAAATTGCTGCATCGGAGGTTGTCAAGTTTCCAATCCGTTTCGACGGCTATTGGGGTTTGCGTCTGGTGTGAATGGTTTGTCGTTTCTTGGACGATCGGCTCTGGCGTTTGGGTTCAGCTTGGTTGTTTTATTAATTGATGGCACTTACATCATGGGTTTCGAGACATACGGTGCCGTGATTGGGGTTATAATATGCCAGATTAGCAATTCTACTCCCTGCGTAATCCCCTTCCTTCATAAGTAGTATTTGGCTCCAGCCTGGAGGGTGTAGCTGCTAGGTAAGTGATGGCCAAACCCTCACGAGACAAGTCCAGACATTTAATCCTAAAGTCCTTGGGTATGTCACACAGTAGACGAATACATATACTAACATAGGCTGTTTGGACAATTAGTTACATCTTGCAACTTCTGCTTGTCATCGACACTGACCAGATAGGAATGGCATCTCAAATGGCCTCCTTATCTCGTAAAGGTCAGGGCAAACCGCAACCACCCTCCTAGAGTTCTCTATGGTTGAGCGTTTATGGTTATCGTCTTCGGCTGATATCATCTCTCTGCGCGCCGTCCCGTGTGTTCAAACCAAAAACCACACGGCGTCAGCAGTTTTGTTACGTGTAGTGCTCGAAAGTTGATACAAGATGAATACCGATTTTACGTCATCCCCTCATAAATAACACGCCCTAACCGCATGTGAAACAGGCCTAGGCCATGTAATATTACAGTACGAATGGTACTGAATTCAATGCCAGGTTCGAGGCTTTGTCCCTAAGCCTCCGTTCACAGGCTCCCAGCTCTGCTGACCGCATTCTCCGACTCATGTTCATCTCACTTGTTCAACATCGTGGTTGAACCTGAG
This sequence comes from Chrysosporium keratinophilum, assembly GCA_029850275.1. NCBI lineage: Eukaryota > Fungi > Ascomycota > Eurotiomycetes > Onygenales > Onygenaceae > Chrysosporium > Chrysosporium keratinophilum. The sequence continues at coordinate 612,884 of JARBIX010000012.1, forward strand.
CTCGAACAAAGCATGATCGACGATCTCGGCTTTTGCCAAATCTAGGGGCGACAACGTGATCTCTGCATGAGCATGCCTCCGGTGGCTTTCCCACTCTTCATTCCAACGCTTCCGCAAACGTACTCGTGACAGACATCTTTACAAAACAGCAACCCTCGATTTTCTCCAAACTTCTGCATGGCCTAAGATGAACATGGCTGCTGGTCCCGTGGCCAGCTTTACAACTGGCCTCACCGCCGTTGCTACTGCCCTCTCTACTTCCACCGTCTCAATGATTCCTCCAACCGCCACGCCGTTCCAGGACCCAAAGGACGGTGATGGTAATGGCCGATGTGAGCTGCTGGGGCCCTTTTCGCTCTTCGTGCAGGCAGCCTTGGGGGCTTTGGCCGTTCTTGTCTTGGTTTATAAGAGGTGGAAGGAAAGGCCGCAGAGGCCAGTCAAGGTCTGGGCCTTTGACGTATCAAAACAGGTCGTTGGGTCTGCTCTCCTCCACCTCGCAAACCTGTTGGCCTCCATGTTCTCAGCGGGCCAGATACCCGTGACTGCAACTTATGAGCCAAATCCATGCACATATTACCTTTTGAATTTGGGAATCGACGTGAGTACCCTCTACTTTTATAGCGGAAACATTGCATAGAATGAGACTGACTGTGGAACTTTTTTCCAGACTACCCTTGGAATCCCTGTTCTTATCCTTATACTTCGCGTTCTCAACCGTGCTGCTCTCTATACTCCTCTCGCGAATCCTCCGGAATCTATTGAGTCCGGCAATTATGGCGATCCACCCAACGCTGTGTGGTGGATGAAGCAGTCGTTAATATATTTCTTTGGCCTAGTGGGAATGAAGACATGCGTCGTGGTTATTATACACGTCCTACCGTTTATTGTGGAGATAGGCGATTGGGCATTGAAGTGGACAGAAGGCAACACCGCAGTCCAGATCATTTTTGTCATGCTTCTGTTCCCCGTCATCATGAATGCCATCCAATACTACATCATCGATATCTTCATCAAACGAGCTATTCCGGAAGATCGAGGACGGGAGCCTGACTCACACAGCTTCGATACCGCCTCGACTGATGAAGACCGACATCACCAGAGCGCCTTGCTCGCAGGATTGGATGATGATGAAGAGACTGATGAGGAGGAAGCAACAATATTCTCGGATGAAGAGGCCGTTGCGAAACAGCCACTAACTGCTAACCGTGCAAACAACGGAGGCGTATCTCGCCAGCGAACGTAAGGTTGGGTACTTATCTTGTGGTGACTGCCGGCCCGATCTCTGCTGTCCAGTTCTCTTTCTTTATTGTTTTGGAACGCTATGTTGGGCGTTGAAGGTGAATAGCGATGATTTGGGTCCTGTTGCCGGCGTCCTTTTCTCTTTTCCTTTCATTACTCATTTATCCTGAATCTCGCCTCTTTTAGCCCGCTCGGAGTTGTTGCATTGAAGGATCTGATATCCTGCTTGTCGCCTATGTTATGAATATCTATAGGTCGAAATAATCTAGGCTTATATGACATTCAACGGCATCGTTTACACTCTATGGGCCGAGAACTTACACATAAATCAGCTGCATCTAGTCCATATCTTGTATGATATCGTTCTTTGCTCTGAAGCATACCTCTCTGCCTCTGGCGCAGGATTACCTAAGCCAAGAAATGAGCCGCTAGCTGAACCTTATCTGGCCTGGCGGTCTGGAGGTGCAGAAAATCGTACAAAAAATTAGAGAAATCGAGCTGTTAACAACATCGAGGACTGAACGAACTGCCAGTAATGAACTGGATGTACATTGCCGCTGTTACATATTTAAAGGCGAGAATATACGGTTTTTCGGTATTTTTGGAATCCAATTAGGCTGAAAGCATCGCACCAATGGCTTCCAGTGCACATCTGCAGCCGCAATTTGCGCAAAACGTGACGACTCATTACGACGACGACGAGTCCGAATCCAGTGATGACGAAATACTGCCGAAGGATGAAGCGGAAGAGCAACTTGAGAGATTACTTTTTGGAGATTCTGAGGGGTTCCGCGATGCATTGAAGGGGCATAAATCGACTTCGACGGATTTAGTTCTCCGAGATGGATCGGACGTGGAGGGGCAAGATAACAGGACGGGCGATGATGATGATGAGTCGATTGATTATTTCGCCGGCCTAGACGATGCGGATGTAAGTCTTCTTGCCTTTTGTTACTTTTGAACGTTAGCCTTTTGTGTTACATTCGTTTAGCGACTGAGAGTTCTAACATCATTTCTGGCGTAGCTATTCATCTTAGATACCGGGTCGGGGGAAGCTCCGTCCCTTATTGAGCCTCCGTCGAAAAAGGCTCTAGGGACTGGACGCGATCTTGCTGAAGCTGAAACAGTGCCAGCTGCTTGGGAAGACAGTGATGACGAGCGCATTACCATATCACTTGCGGCACACGACCGGTTGCGAAAACTAAGACTCACAGAGACAGAAGACCTGGTTACCGGCAAAGAGTATGTGAAGCGCTTACGGAGACAGTTTGAAAGGCTACAACCTACACCGGAGTGGGCAAGTTACCCAACAAGGAGGGCTGCAAAGAGAAGAAAAACAGGAGACGACACTGATCGCTCAGATGATGGATTGGACACCAGTGCAGATGAGATGGATACGGATACAGAGGAAGATATGTCGCAGCAACCTCTGGCACGGTTACTACAAAATGTGGGCAATCTTTCCGCAAGAGATGAGCAAACGAAGCCAAAGTCGAAGCGGAAACTTCGACAAGAAGTGTTGGATATTCAAAGGTTAAAGGATGTGGGAGGGAACCAACCTGTAAGCTTTAATCCGAGTCCAGCTGAATTTGCAAGGCCATCACTAACCCTTACCACCACGATTTAGTCTACAATCGACTCCTTAACTTTCCATCCTCATTATCCCCTGATTCTCTCATCTGGCCCTGCGTCCACTCTCTTCCTTCACCACGTCTCTCCACAATCCGCCTCGCCAAATCCTCTCATCACTTCCCTTCATGTCCGGCGCACCCCCCTTCGAACCAGCGCGTTCCTTCCACCCAACGGGAACCGCATTTTCTTCGCTGGACGCCGCCGATACTTTCACGTCTGGGATTTAGATACCGGCAAGGTCGTCAAAGTCAACGGCACAGCTGACCGCAAGGAAGAGCAAAAATCCATGGAGCAGTTCAGACTTTCACCATGCGGTCGATGGATGGGTCTGATAGGAAGCACCAGGAAAGGAGGCGGTATCATCACCATTCTTGATGCTAACACCATGCAGTGGATTTCGCAGGTGCGCATCGACAGCCGCGGTGGTGTCGCGGATTTTGCCTGGTGGAGCGATGGTGAGGGTATGTGCGTTGTAGGAAAAAATGGAGAAGTCAGCGAATGGGATGGGAGGGAGAACCGTATTGTAGCGAGATGGGTTGACGAAGGTGCTGTTGGAACGACGGTCATCAGTATGGGAGGCAAGTCAGGCAAGACGCATCTCGGCGGTGATCGATGGGTGGCAATTGGTAGCTCCAGCGGTATCGTGAATATCTACGATCGGCGGCCATGGGCGGGTGCCGCTGCGAAAGCTGCGAACACGGCTGGAGCAGTGGCAGTGAAGTCCGGCAAGGCAACTACCGGAGAGCCGGATAATACGCAGTTTGGTGTACCCAGGAACCCAAAGCCCACGCGGATGTTGGACCACTTGACGACGCCGACGAGCCATCTTGTGTTTTCAAATGACGGGCAGTTGCTAGTCATGGCGAGTCGGTGGAAGAAGGATGCTCTCAAGCTAGGTTCGTTTGTTGATTTCTTTCCCTCACTTCTCCCCGTTTCTGAAAACATGAAATCGAGACTAACTGAAGCTGATACAGTGCATTTGCCCTCTTGTACTGTGTACAGGAACTGGCCTACATCGAGCACGCCGTTCGGACGAATCTCTGCAGTCACAATATCTCCAACTTCTGACACGTTGGCGGTTGCGAACGAACAGGGGAAGATTCGCCTGTGGGAGATTCATGGCTAACACATACAAAATAGGATAATATAATTTGGATGAATACCACTGATGCTTTTACTACATGAGATGCATTTTTACTGCTACCCGCTTCTTCTATGCGAACCTTATATCAGGTTCTTCCGGGCAGTCAAGACATTCAGATTATTTTCAAGGACTCGACCTTGAAGTGAATACTCAAAACTTCTATTAAAGTTGCCATATATGTCTATCACGGTCTCAAACAACAAAACCCGCTTCTACACATCAAAGATCACCATTGCTCAGAGATAATCAACGGAACCGGACAGCTGGACTGAAATGCAAAATCCTCTATGCAAGCGGGATATACGGGCCATTATCGCAGAATATCTATCGTCGAAATGGCAATGACAAAAAACATAGTATTCCCTCACAGTAACTTCTTCATCGTCTCAACGTTTCTAATGCCAACCAAGTTACCCTGCTTAACTCTCTCAAGCGTCAACGCTGCAATCAATGCAGCTCCAACGCCCGATCCATCTTCAGCAGAGAGAATGACGACCTTGTCTTCCTCATGGTCTTCCCAATCAAGGATCTCACGCAGGGCCTTGGCGCCACGGGCCTTGAAATGGGGGTATTTATTGAACACAGAGCCATCGGCGCCGACATGGCAAGATGTCAAATGTTTCTTCGTGCAAATTGCGGCCACACCACAGGCGGAGAGGCGTGCGGCGCGGGTACCGATGAGCTCGGCGAGGCGACGACACAGTTCTAGCTCGGGCTTTGTGGTCGTGATTCCGAGGGTGCGCTCGAGCAGGTCCTTGGTCTCAGACAGATTTTCAAAGGGATCCTCTTCGATGTGGGCCAGGAACGAGGAGTCAAGGCAGTAGGGTTTTCGAAGACTGCTGACGTCTTGGCCTTCAAAGATGAGATTGCCCTTGTTGTCGACAAGGTCCAGGAGCACGAGGCGGAAGATTTCGCCGAGATAGAGACCTGCGGTCATTTTTTCAAAGGCTTGCTGACCTGGTCGTGGAGAGTCACGGTCGATTACCATGTCGTACTGGGTCAATGGAAGGACCACGCGTTCGTTATCAAAGGCGCCGTACTCGCAGTTGATGGCGATGGGAGTGTCGGGGGGTAGATTGTAGTGCGCGATTTTTGGGATGGAGCCCGCATTCTCCATATAAGCTGCGTTGACTCCGGTTCCGAAAATACAGCCAATCTTCATTTCTGGATCGGTGTAAGAAGAGGCAATGAGAGTTCCAGTGGTATCGTTGATCAAAGCAGCTATTTTGATTGGGAGGCCCTAAGGAGGTTAGTCGACTTGGTCTACATATATATATGCCTTTAGGGGTCAGGATAGGGGAGAAATACCCTTTTCGCGAGAGCATTCTCCAACATGGGCACGACATCCTCCCCTTCCACTCCGTCAATATCAAATCCTTTGGTCCATCTTTGCAAGACACCATGGTCAATGTAATCCTGTGTGGCCGGATACGAGAAAGTGAAACCCAGGGGCAAGTTCGGGAGGTCCTCCTCTTCGTGGTGATATTCAATAAACTGCTGCACGCAATCGGCAATATATTCCCACAGCTCATCGCATGTGCCACTCTTTAGCTCTTCCGGAATGCGGTATTTTGACTGTGTGATGTCGAATTCACCCTTTTTCTCGCAGAGGAAGATCTCGCAAACGCGGAGGTTGGTGCCACCCATATCAAGAGCGAGGAATGTGCCCTGTTCACGGCCGGTTGGAAATCCCATAGCCCAGGTAACGTTCATAGGCTATGATTTGAAACAGTTGTGTTAGCATAGTGCCCAGAGGAGACTGAAGCGGTACGAAATTTGGGATGAAAGACTCACGATGTTGCCGCCCTCCACAGTGAGACCTGTTCATAGATCACACCATTAGCACATCTGAGCTCTGGACTAAGTGTATGAGAGTGATGCGCATACCCTTTTCAAGCTCTTTGACAAAGTGAGCCACGATCTTCTTCAGCTGGGCTTGGTCGACAGTGAAGAGCTCCTCGAGCTCTTTCACCTGCTCAAGCAGATCTTTAGGCATATCGGCCATTGATCCTGTTTAGAGTGTCAGTTCTCATCCCAACGCAAACGAGAAATGCCAAACTCACCCTTGCGGGATGGCCTCCGGCGGGGTGCTGCGACCGTCATTCTGGCGATAGTTATCTTATCGAAACCTTGTCCGCGTGTTGAGCCCCGCAGTCTGATATGAAATTGCCTGCAGAACAAAGAATGAAGGTGTTTAAAGAGAGGAAAATCACAACAGATCGCAGGCCAGCACGACACGGAGGATGTGACTGTGATGAGAGAGCAAGGGAGCGAAAGGTGATCAGGGGAGAAGCGAGAGTTGAAAGACTGGACTCGTCAAAAGTCAGTCTTGCCGGTGAGCTATAAATATCCCTCGGTGAACCGTCGCTATGTGGGCTTCCCCTGAACTTTGAAGCTGGAACTCAACCGAGTCAATGTAGAACCTAACTCAATATCTTGAGATCTGGAGAGAGAATCAAGTCATCAGCTTAAACGCAGCGTGGAACGGTTGATGCTGGTTTTAAATGAGTCTTTCTCTGCCATGAGATGCGATATATACCAGACTTATCTCTGCAAAGCTTTCGAGCACCTTATATTGATCACGGAAGAAGCATTCGCCTTCGTGAAAAGTTTGTAGGAAAAGATGAGATTGAGCTTTATACGGAGGTTCCTAGGCAGAATTTCATAAAGTACTTATTCGGTGCCTTGACTATTAGTATCAAACATGTATAAAAAATCAACCTGAAGCACCCATGTAATCTGAAGCCAAACTCCCTGTTCGAGAAGTGAATCCAAGTGTCCGCGATTCGAACTCCTTTTCCCTGTTCGTCGCCAAAGCCCTACAGCCCATACACAAGCCCGTTCTTCCCGGTATTGTCCATTAATTAGAAATCCTCCTGGTTGCTGTCGGAAACACAGCTGGCAGCTCTTAGAAACTCCTAGAAAAAGGAAAAAATAGAAAACCCTCTAAGTGTACGCTTGGTCACGGGCAACCTGTTTATAGCGATGAGCCGAGCTTCGACTTCTCTGGTCGTCTTTCTGTTGTATCATGACCATCAATCTGGTCGTTGGCATGTTTCACGCCGTCTTTTTCATCCGAGGAAGCATTCGATGGCCGCATTATTTTCTCCTCGTCCTCTGCCTTTTTAGGTTCGTGGTGTTCTTTCACTCCCATTGCATGTAGCTGAGCTCGCACGCGTTCCTCATGAGCCTGCGACAGGTCTAGTGTATGCTCCACTTCTTCAGTCACCTTCTCGACCTCCTCTCGGAGCTGTTCATCGCGGGTGATGGGCTCTGTCCTCTGCACCTTCGCAGGCGAGGCAGCAGCTTTTTCCGGATTTATGCTGGTCCACAAAGTTTCCAATTCCTCCAGCCAACCCAAAGCATCCGCGAGCTTCATCACACCGTCATCACACTCACCAAGAAGCAAAACATCATCAGGCCGCGACCCAATCCCACCAGCCGGAGTCAAATTAATGAGCACACGCGGTGTGCCTACACGACACATCGTTGGCAAACTCGCAAACGGCTGGACACTCAAGCTTGTTCCCATGACAATACATAGATCTGCCGCCGCGGGAAGGGTTCGATTCAGGAAGAAGCTGGATGGCAACGGCTCGCCAAAGAACACGACATCTGGTTTTATGAAATTCATACACTCCGGGCATAGCGGTACATCATCGGCTTCAATGGCCTTTTTCATCAGGTCGGAGGGGTAGGGCGCCTTGCATTCAATGCAACGCTGCGACGCGAAACTCCCATGTGCCTCGACAATCATCTCCGGAGGTACACCGGCCTCCCGCTCTAAGCAATCAATGTTCTGTGTAAAGAGTTTCAGTAATCGACCTTTATCATAGAGAAGCTTGAGAAACGCGTGCGTGATCGTGGGCTTGCATCTGCCAGGGAGCATTTCCTTCCTCAGGGCATAAAAAGGGCGCGGGTTCGTGCGGAAGTATTGGATATCGAATACCGCCTCGGGGGACGGCAGATTAAGACGAGCAAGATTGGCGTAGAGCCCAGTGTCCGGAGAGCGAAAGTCTGGTATTCCCGCTGCAGTGCTGATTCCAGCGCCGACCTAGACGCGTGAAGCTTTGTCAGAACGGAGGTACAGCTATTTCGCATGAAAGAGAGACTGGGACGGTATGCTTACCATAACAGCTATCTTCCTGACATTCCTATCCTTGATGTACTTGGCTACACCCTCAAGCGTGCGGCTTTCCAACGTCTGTGGCTGGATATCTTCGCCGACCATGACCGAGGTTTCATTGCCCATGATGAAGAGATGATTCCCGAGATGAAGCTTCTGTTGTCTTCAATGGCCTATAATGGCAACCTCTTGTCGAATTCGTCTTGATGAGCGTAGTAGCCTGGTACTCAACTCGCGAGCTCTTGATATGCGCGGGGTCGGAGATGCTGGAAGTTATCGGGATGCGCAGCTTGGTCCGCAGGCTGTTCTGTTCAAAAGAGGGTGATAGCTGGCTTCAAATCAGTATCCTCATAAGAAAAGAAACGGATTCCACAACGGTCTATCTGGTCCCCTTCTCCTCCTCAGGCAGCGACAGTAATAGGTGTAAGTACTAAGATGCATTGCCGTCGGCGTTCTGCCGCTTGAGCTGGTGGCTGCCAAGAAGAGTGTCACCAAACTCACATTTCAACGTCGTCCGCGAACAAACGAACGGACAACAACCTCACTTCCTCTCAACATTGTCAGCCAGCAGACAGGGCTGAAGAACATGCAATTGCGTGCAAGAAGAGCTTTTATAGCCATCACACTAATCTGCTATCAGCCGGGAACAGTCTTCTAGAACCACCTCCGCCTTTCCGCTCCGCCGCTACCCCCCTCTCCATAGTTTTCCAGACAGACAAGCTGAATCCAACGTTCAGCATGGACCAGAAGATTCCAACGCCCAATGACGCACCTGAAGACAAGGATATGGAAGTCAAGCACATCCCTGATATTTTCAACGCACGCTCCGTCGCCGACATCAAAGCCACGCTCTCCTCCCTCCACGACCGTGAAGTCGTCGTCACCGCACGCCTCGACGCGCTCGTGACCTCTCAAAAGGACCTTTCTCGCGAACTAGGACGCCTCGACCTTCTTCGTGCACATATTGGATCGCAAGCAAGCAACACCCGCGCCATCAGCCATGGCATGCTCTCAGGCACCGCCGCCACGGCCCACCGTATCTCCAGCGCCGTCAAACGCCTGGACCTCGAGCAGTCGCGGGTGAAGGCCACGCTAGAAATGGTCGAACAGGTAGTGGAGCTGAAAGCTTGTGTACTTGGCGTTGCTGGGTCTATGGGCGCCTCTCAAGACTGGGAGATGGCCGCCTCCTACATGAACCGTGCATCGAAGATACCCCCTGAAATCGTCAATGGTGCGTTTGCTGCGGATATTGTGCCGACGGCAGAAGTCCCCGATCCTCCAGCCATTACTTTGGAGAACGCAGCAGAGTCATTGTGTGGATTATTCCTTCGCGAGTTTGATCGTGCTGTTAAAGAGAACGATGGTGCGAAGATCACGCGGTTCTTCAAACTATTTCCTTTGATTGGGAGGTCTGTGGCGGGACTAGATGTGTACGGGAGATATGTATGCCAGGGCGTTGCAAGCAGGGCACGCACCAATCTAAATACAGGAACTGGTGGTGCGCAAAGCAAGGACGGATTTTTCTACGCCAATGCGCTTACAAAACTATTTGAGCACATTGCTCAGATTGTCGAGGGTCACGGTGGGCTGGTCGAACGTCATTACGGCCCTGGTAAGATGACCAGAGTGGTTGAAAGGCTGCAGGTAGAAGCCGACGTGCAGGGAGGGATAATTCTCGAAACCTGGAGCGAGGAGCGACACGTTGACCGCAAACTCACAGATATAAAATCTTACGCATTTACTTTTCTGGTGCAGAGTTTTTTACCGAATCCTCGAGGTGGTGGTCCTCAACGAACCAACTCACCAGGAACTCCGTCGCAGAGAACGAGTGAGGATGAAGGGGTGGATATGAAAGAAGTCGACGGCATTCTTAATGAAATGTCTCTCATGTTGGGAAGGTGGTCGCTCTACGGCCGCTTTCTGGCTGATAAATGCAAGGTATGTTCAGACGCAAGTCCTGTTGCTTTGGCTTGCTGACGACTTGAGTGCAGGCTGGTGATTTGGACGAGTTCGTCTTACCACAATTCCTGGTCGAGTCTCCGTTGGCGCAAAAGGTGAGCGAGCGGCTTATCTCGCCGTTCAACGTAATGACGACCTTTTTTCTTCGTCGCTCGGTCGAAAAAGCATTTCAAATTGACGAGTCTCCGACAGACTTGACATTGAAACTGCAGCGACCTCCAGCATCGAACCCCCCACATATCACTTCTGCAGTGGACGATATTATGTATATTGTCAACAAGGTCATTGAACAGTCGCTTGCTACCGGCCAAATATCCATAGTGACAAATGTGGTGCCTACGACTGCGAGGGTTCTGGGATCAGACTTTATCGGCATGATTCAACGAAAGATGCGAGACGAGACCTATCCCAAACCGGTGGTTCCTGGTGGTCTACCCCCTGAAGGAGTAATCGTTGCATTCCTTATTCTAATCAACAACCTTGATGTTGCCATTGATTACGTTCAGCGTATTGTCAAGAACATTATGGGCTCAACGGCTTCACCTCCCGGTGTTCAAGCCAGTGAGAACAGAATTCCCAATCTCTTCCCACTGGGAAATGACGCAGAAAAAGTGAACAACGCACTGCGATCTCTCTCGTCGTCGTTTGAATCCAAAGCCCAGGATCTTATCGGCGATGGAATTCAGGTTGTGTTCAACAACGTTGTGAAGACCCGTCTACGGCCCATCCTTGCCGACGCCTTCCGGGACCTTGAGTATCAACCGCAGCGGCGCGATGGCGGCGAGATGAACGGAGAAGACGGTGTAGGGTCTAACGGATTTGACTCAAACCAGAGCGTGGCGCGTCGTCGATTTGCATCTTCATGGCGGGAGCTCTTGGTGCCTATTTCGCGAATTTTGACCAGTCGAACGTTTGACCGTCTGTTGGGGGTGACGGTCGCATCACTGGCGCGGTTACTGGAAAAGAGGATTTGGTCGTATCACGGACGGGTGAACGCGTTGGGCGCCACACGCCTGGAGCAGGACGTGACGGGGATCATTTCAGTGGCGGTGGATGTCGGAGAGGGCTACGCGGGTGGAGAGTCCGATGGAGGCAGTCGATATCGACACCGTGAGGCGTTTGGGCGATGCGCGCAGATTGTGCTGGTGACGGGGCTGGAAGAGGACGAGTGGGAAGAGATCGAGGAGAGCGGCGGAGACGTGGTGGATAAGCTGTCGACTGAGGAGCGGGCGAGAGCCAGGGCGATGATAGTATAAGTAAGGACGTTTATATGCCGTGTTTGTCAAGAATCGGGGACGATTGGTCTTTTTGTATGATCTTGGTGCACCCACGACATCTCTTGTGAGGAACCATCTACGGACCATGCCTTGCTATACACTCGAGCATACGGTTCTTGAAACATCGTGGATAAAAGGCAGCCTCTCTGTTTCTACGACTGATCCCGGATGCACCCCTTGAATTTAGTGCTTGCCCGAGTTTTCGTCGTGGCTGAGAAAGGACCTCGGGAACGAACTGTCTCAGAATAGCACCAGCTGTTTCAGCGACGGACGTTGATTGCATCTCCATCGATAAGAACGAGACAAAGAGAAAAAATTCATTATTACGATACACTCCAACCTGATAAGGCACCGCCGCCATTCATTGGCCAGGACATGACTCTGTGGCGGTGCAAACTTTCCGGACCAATCGTCATGGCCAGATAAGCGGCGCAATCTTGGTCCCGCCGCCTGATAAACAGACGTGAAAGCGAAAGTGGAATTGCGGAAGTCGACCGGAAGCTTTTTGGCGGCACGAAGCTTGTTTTTCGTGTTATCTTGATAGATCCAACGGGCGGTCGCAGGAACTTGGCCCAACCTTCCAGCAAAAGAGTTTAGGAGGATCTCGGACTGCTTATCGACCAATCACGAGCTCGGGAAGTGCTAAAGCTTAGCTCTCGCGGGTCCGGGGGGAATCCTGATAGCGAGTTGGAGCTTATCCATTGTTCAATAGGGCTGAGATGCTGATACTGCCTATGAAATGATCGAATATGTCGCAGTACTGCTGGACACCTGCGGCCAAGGCTGGCGGACAGCCACGTCTCTGCTCGGATGAGAGCCACTGCGTGGTGACTCGCCCCGACACTCTTCGGCATCGCTCCTCACCGCACGCCCGTCGCTTCAACTCTTGCTGCAAGTCGCCCAAGCACGAAAATATCTCGGAAGGGGGCAAAAATACCGATGTGAGGTATCGGTGCGCGGTACTGAGGCTCGTGCACCCTGATCTTCCCCCGGCCCGCGAACCATTGCTGCCCGATTGGGAAATGGCCGTATCTCTGCCGTATCTGTGGCGTATCGGGCTATCGCTGCGCGTTATCTCGTCCTCGCTCACTCCGATATTCTATCTCTCGATCCTCTACTTTGATCTTCTTTCTTTCTTTCTTTTTTCTGTCTGCGTCTTTTTCTCCTGTCTTTTACTTTCCTATTCATCTATATCCTCTCTTTCACTCGCCTTTCTGCTGTTCAATACTCTGCTGGATATATATCATTTACTATCAGCTGCTGTTGAAAACCTAGAAGGCTCTACTTCGCGATCGTCATTGAGTATTGAATATCTTTTTACGGCAGGTGGTGAATGATCGGATCGTGGTACAGCTTCCTTGTTTCTATCGTAAGAGACTAGTGGGCGACAAAGGCCATAGCAAAGGACGTACGAGCACGGAGCCCGGGCAGCGCGACTCACGATGCCGGCGCCCTACGCTCCAGACTATGCTTCGTACAACTGGACCGGTGCCCCGTCCAATTTTGACCTTGCCACAAACAAAGACTTGGGCGGTAATTCACGTTAGTTGGAACTCTTTTTAATTCTAGTATTCTCAGAACGGGCGAGGGCAGTAGCTAACAGTGCACTGAAATGTGATCAGGGGTCGAAAATCTAAACAAATGGTTTCAGCCTGGTGACCAGGCCTACATCATCATTGCTTCGGCAATGGTCATGGTCATGATCCCCGGCCTCGCGTTTCTGTACTCCGGTCTTGCCCGTCGAAAGTCGGCCCTGAGCATGATTTGGGCCTGTATGGGCTCAATGTCCATCGTTATCTTCCAATGGTATTTCTGGGGCTACTCCTTAGCCTTCTCGACCACTGCAACAAACGGTTTTATAGGAGATCTACGGAACTTTGGACTTATGAAGACTCTTGGCGATCCAAGTCCCGGTTCTCCCCTAGTTTCTGGGCTGCTCTTTGCCTTCTACCAAGTAAATACTACCGAGTGATGTTGCGCTTTAAATTGTTGATACTGACAACCTACTAGATGCAATTTTGCGCCGTCACTGCAGCTATCATAATGGGAGCGGTCGCGGAACGAGGTCGTCTCATGCCGGCTATGGTGTTTGTGTTCTTTTGGTCGACGTTGGTCTACTGCCCAGTCGTCTGCTGGGTATGGAATAGCAATGGATGGGCATACAAATACGGTGTCATGGATTATGCTGGTGGAGGCCCGGTTGAGATCGTTTCCGGAATGTCGGCTCTCGCCTATTCCATGGTCCTCGGTCGTCGCCACGAGCGTATGATGCAAAATTTCCGTCCACATAACGTGTCTCTAATTGTCTTGGGAACAGTGTTGCTGTGGTATGGCTGGCTAGGGTTCAACGGTGGTTCCTCGTTTGGTGCAAATCTTCGCGCCGTGATTGCATGCTGGAACTCCAACTTGACAGCTGCCTTTGCTGCTATCACCTGGGTTCTGCTTGATTGGAGGCTCGCTCGAAAGTGGACAATGGTTGGCTGGTGTTCAGGTACAATTTCCGGCCTTGTTGCGGCTACCCCTGCGTCCGGCTTTATCCCTCCTTGGGCGAGCGTGATTTTGGGCATTGTGACTGGTGTGGTATCCAACTACAGCACAAAAAGTATGTTGTTCGTTTCCACTCTGCTTCGTGTGTCGTCTAATTGGAGATAGTCAAATTCTGGCTCAAAATCGATGACTCGATGGATATTTTCGCCGAGCACGGCGTGGCCGGGATTGTTGGACTACTCTTCAATGCTCTATTCGGTGACGACGCGATTGTCGGCCTTGACGGGGTCAATGTCGGTGCCGTGAATCCAGAAACGAATACACCAGTGGGCGGCTGGATCATCCATAATTACCGCCAGCTCTACATCCAGATTGCCTATATCGTTGCGTGTATGGCTTATTCTTTTGTGGTTTCCGCAATCATCGCCTATGCCATCAACTATATTCCTGGACTCCATCTCCGTGCAACTGAAGAGGCGGAGCTTCTTGGTATGGACGATGACCAGCTCGGGGAGTTCGCATACGATTTTGTCGAAGTCAGACGCGATTACCTTGCCTGGACCCCACAAAGGATAAACCCCTGCGAACACCCTCACAATGTCGTCCGCGCTGAGATGTACGGCTCGCAGGCACACAGTGCCATGGCTTCGCGCCCGGTGCAGAACGGAATAATCTCTCCCAGCCACAGCACGGATGATATTCCCAAGGACGTCTCGTCCGACAGCCAAACACCTTCCGGGTCAGCGAGCCGACAGCACAGCCCGGAGCGCAGAAGTCGATTGGCCCGTGCCCTTCACCCTAAACGCGGCCCAGCACCACCAGCATACTTTCCGCAAATGCCTACACCGGCGGTAGCGCCGCCTTCCACGTGCACAGCACACCACACAAATGAAATGTCTACATCGGCGGTACCACCGCACGGAGCGACATTTTCTACGATTGCACAGCCAGCGCCGTCACATCCAACGGCTACTCCGTCGATACCATTAGCAACCCCTGGTCATGCTGATGGTGATGATTTGAATGAAAAGATCGAGCCAGCGTGAAGTCTCTTGTGTGCTCATGATTGCATTGTCCCTTTTTCTGTGTGATGCATAATGTGATACCCAATATTGTTTTTATGATTTTTTTAGCACTGGATGGAGTTTAAGTTACGAATTGGGCGTTGGCATTAGAGGACTGATCTAGCTCGACGAAGCAGAGAGTTGAACTCAAGTTGTTTCTTATTTTTTTTCGACATTTTGTACTGTACATTCGCATGGGCACATATGATTCCCCATCTTCATTCTGTTTTTCTGGAATATAGCTTTGTATGGGAGAAATAAGTATATAATAAATTTGAATGAAAGTTGAACTTAGGTACGATTTTGATTGAGGGAGCACCCAGCTACCTTCACGAGAGAGTACATATTGTGTATTCCTTTAAGATATAAGCACATACGACCATAGGAAGTGGAAAACAGGGCTTCCCGTCCGCTCAGCCGTACTTAAGCCACTGTTGAGCGCGGCAGTTCTGCTGAGAGCCCTCCAACAGTGCCGCTTAAAAAGTGAGCGGGGGTGAGCCTTGGGTGAGCCTTGGGTGAGTGAGGGTGTTTACTACGTGGGTTGAGAGCGAGCAGCCGATTTAGGGGATGAGTAGGGTGCTGGAGCAAGGGTTGTGAGACTTCTTATACCGTCACACATCTTTACGTTTTTGTACTTGAAATTCCGATTTCTTATCACACTCTTCTGAGTTTTTTTCTCTCTTCTTCAAAAACGCACGACACTTTGAAAATCTCCACGAGAAATGCATCGCGGGGTCCAGGTGGTAGGACTGTTGGTGGCCAAAAATATAATCTTTTCAAGATATTTGAGGATCGTCGGGCAGGCCACTTTATTCCTTGACCAGCTGCGATTTCTTGATAATGTCCTCGATGAAGACCAATTTAGAGGCCAATGTTTAGTCGCTGTTTTCTCCCTCTTGTCCCTCTCCTTCAACCTGCGCTTTCTTGTACTTCCTCCTGCCCCTCTTCTTCATCTTGTGCATCCTGCTCTTCCTGACCTGATCCTCGGCTTTCTCCTCGGAGCACATGTTCAGATATCCCAACCTGTTCTCCTTCTTCGTCCGATTCATCTATCGCATCAATATCCTTGGCTCCTTCTCGAATGCTATCTTGAGGCAACTGCTGATGGTCAGCAAGAGCTAACGTAGATCACGGGTCACCGACTCGTTGCACCCAACGACTTGCGCTGTCTGTGACAGCGTTGCAACTTTCAACCACGACATAATGGTCAACGAAGCAGCTATCGCTTTAGCGACAGAAGATTTGTATAAGCAATTGGTTCCTAATTTCGCTGCAACTGCAGTAAAATTCAATGTCAATCCAACCACCTTGAGACGTCGCTTCAATGGGGAGCAAGTGTCTCGCGCCGCGGCGACATCCCTGTACCACAAACTTCTGTCAGACACGCAAGAAAGGGAGCTTATACAGTACATAAATGATCTAACCGAGCGGTGCTTACCTCCTACGCCGAGCATGGTGAAAAATATCGTGGAGGAGTTGCTTGGGGAGCCGATTGGGGGCAACTGGGTCAGCCGCTTTTGTGACCGCTATAAGGACGAGATCAAGAGCTTATACCTACGCAACATTGATCAAAATAGAAAGGTTGCCGATAATTCCCACTTCTTCAAGATGTTCTATGATTCAGTTATCAACACCGTAGGTGAGCGCTAGTTATAACTAGCGCCAGAGAATAACCTCGTTATCTCATCCCCCCGTGCAAGCTCCCCCAACAATAAGTCGGTTATTTGTAGGAGCACGGGCACCGAGTTAGACTTCAGGTTATGGATACGAGCCAGGGTCTCATCACCAATCGCAGTCCTGAATTCACCCTCTGTACGTAATCGCTCCCCTGTACGGAGCATGTAAAAATCGATCGCTCCCGCATCCAACGTCAATCTCAAGGATCGTACAAGCTCGCCGCCATCCCCTCTCTCCCACCCGTTGTACGTACATACAGACCGAGAGAACAGTAAGCTTGAATCTGTTAGCAATCTGATATCAACATAACGTAGGCGATCGGCGAACGAGTTTGGTCAGCGAGCGAGTTTGGAAAATCGAGTTCAACGCTCCCGATAACCTCCCATTTATTTGGCAATAACTCAACAACAGATTGAGTTCATGAAGGTAACTTTTGGATTCTGGTAGAGTAGAGGTATAGGAATAGGTAAATGATATTAAAAGTACCCGAGGTTATATGGTTTTCTAGATATTTTGTTGGAGCAAAGGAATTAGATCTGACTCTAGCTGCTGAGACTCCTCCACCCAGATTGAGCAATAACTCAACAACAAAACAAATTGAAAGATTTAACTTCTGAATTCTGGTAAAATAGACACATAGAAATAAGTTGGTAACCCTCAGAAGCACGCGAATGCATGTGGCTATGTGCTTTCTTCGATGATTCTTCAAAGCGAGAGAACTAGATCTGCCTCTAGCACCTTGGAGTTTCGCCTAGATTTGGTGATAACCCAACAACAAAACAAGTTGGTAAATGCAGCTCTTGGATTCTACTAGAGTAGATACACAGAAATGAACTAGTAAGGGGGAAATTATGCGAGCGCATGTGGTTGTCTGAAGAGCTCCTCAGAACGAAGGAACTAGACCTAACTGCAGCCCCCGAGTAGGTGCCGAGTTGCCCCCCAAACTGAGCAGATAACTCAATGATAAGAGAAAAACTGTCAAGGGAACAACATATCGAGACAACCACATGCGCTCGTATAATTTTGTCGTCGCTGATTTATTTCTGGGCATCTACTCTAGTAGAATCCAAGAGCTGAATTTATCAACTTGTTTTGTTGTTGAGTTATCACCAAATCTAGGAGGCGAGCTCAGCACCTACTCCAGAGCCGGAGCCAGGTCTAGTTCCCTCATTTTGAGGAGTTATCACATCTACTCAGGTATTTTTAAAAACATTAGCTTATTTCTATGCATCTATATAGTAAGAATCTAACATCTGAATTCAGCAACTAGTTGCGTTGTTGAGTTATCTCTAGATTTATCGGGGGGTATCGGGGAGATGTTCTAAACTCGCTCGCTGACCAAACTCGTTGGTTGATCGCCTACGTTACCCGCTGTACAAGCAGACATTGGACATTTACCTTTACAAGACGATTGGATCGCCCTGCGTACCCTCATCGTCCAGGACGATGGGGTTTCCACCCGTACCATTCGGATCCAGGTCAATGGGATGATGGATCATTCACAGTGCCACTAATGTCGGTGTGTGTAATTGCCAGGGGGATTCTTGGAAGCCTATCCGTACGGACGAGTACGCCGTGCAAGGAGCAGCAGTATGCAAGGTTGTACCACTTGCAGTTACCACATGCCTCATTAAAGTGTCCGTTGACCCGTCGGCACTCTGGGAATGGTCTCCCCAATGGGAGATGGCCTGTACAGAACGTACAGGGCCTCGCCATTGGCACTCCACGCGACTGAATCAGGACGCCGTTTATGTACGAAAGCCGGCGTGACTGGACCTGATCGATCCGTACATACCGCTTCACATAATGAACGTCACCACCTGGCAACATGGCTAGAAGCCGACTCGCAGCACTGTGAATATAGATCCCAAAGCCTGGCCAAGAGGCATGGATGGTCGCGTACAGGTCGTTGGGCGCAGGGTTCAAGGTCGCAAAGCCATTGGCAGCCAGAGACTGCTGCGCGCGTACGGGGTCGTAGAGCACGAGAGCCCTAAATTCGGGATCAGTATTGTACGTACAATTTCGTCCATGACTTTCTGTACTCTGTGGTCTGAGGGCGGAATAGTTGATTAAAGGAACTATTTAAGGGTCAACTATCCGCTATATATATGCCACGGTCGGGGTCCGGAATAGACATAGTCCGGAATAGACATAGTCTGGAATAGACATAGTCCGGGGCCCGGGCGTGGTCTGTACGGGGCCCGATATAAGAGATATCGGGGTCCGGACGGAAAACCAAAACAAAACAAAATGAAACGATATATACATAGATATACATAAGAAAACCACATCCTTCCCCACTTGATCAGACTTCGTCCACGAAGGCTTTAGTATTCCGGAATGTAGGCAAACGGGGTCGTAAACGAGTGTAGGTTGAGGCCTGTTCGGGTGCCTCAACACGATCCAAAAGTAGGAACACAAAAGCCTCACATCGACGAGAAATTCCGTATGCACGTGATATAGCAGCGAGCTTGTTTTGTGGTTCTGAGCCTTCTATATCGAAATCCTTCTGCCAGCAGGTCATATAGCTTTCTATACACCTTTTCCTCGTCATGGAAAACGCGTAAGTTGACCCAGAACTGAATTCCAGGCGAGCCACTGACTGACTCGTCTGCGTTTGTTAGATCTGCCAGCGAGCACAAAGCTGTAAAGCGTGCTCGTGATCCCAATGAGACTCCCCCCAACGATCGTATCAGCAAGTTTCCTCGTGTCGATTATTATTATTATTATTATTATTATTTTTCATTATAGTCTTGTGCAGTCTGAGACTATGAAGACTACCTGCTGGACTTCACCAGCAAGATTTACCTAAAATACAAAAGAATGACTAAAGCTATAGTCATAGAACAGAAAACAAAATAACAAAAGAAATACAAAAGAGTGTCAGGGCAGTATCAAATCTTTCCTCCACAGAAATACAAGTACCAGGAATATCTCAATTCAAATACATCCTTCATCTCACATGCAGGAGCCACTTCCTAGTGGCAACCTCGGTCTCTTCAAAAACAACACCAACCACTTCAATCCCATCTCAGTCTCAAAAACAAACTTCAAGGAAAGTTGGGGAATCTCAAGTTCTTGTTGACACCTCTGTCGTTGTTTTTGCCAAACCTGACAGTCTAAGAGCAAATGCTTGGGTGTCTCCTTGCATCTGCAACTTCTGCAAGTGTCTTTATTATTATTATTATTATTATTCATTATAGTCTTGTGCAGTCTGAGACTATGAAGACTACCTGCTGGACTTCACCAGCAGGATTTACCTAAAATACAAAAGAATGACTAAAGCTATAGTCATAGAACAGAAAACAAAATAACAAAAGAAATACAAAAGAGTGTCAGGGCAGTATCAAATCTTTCCTCCACAGAAATACAAGTACCAGGAATATCTCAATTCAAATACATCCTTCATCTCACATGCAGGAGCCACTTCCTAGTGGCAACCTCGGTCTCCTTCAGAAACAACACCAACCACTTCAATCCCATCTCAGTCTCAAAAACAAACTTCAAGGAAAGTTGGGGAATCTCAAGTTCTTGTTGACACCTCTGTCGTTGTTTTTGCCAAACCTGACAGTCTAAGAGCAAATGCTTGGGTGTCTCCTTGCATCTGCAACTTCTGCAAGTGTCTTTATTATTATTATTATTATTATTCATTATAGTCTTGTGCAGTCTGAGACTATGAAGACTACCTGCTGGACTTCACCAGCAGGATTTACCTAAAATACAAAAGAATGACTAAAGCTATAGTCATAGAACATAAAACAAAATAACAAAAGAAATACAAAAGAGTGTCAGGGCAATATCAAATCTTTCCTCCACAGAAATACAAGTACCAGGAATATCTCAATTCAAATACATCCTTCATCTCACATGCAGGAGCCACTTCCTAGTGGCAACCTCGGTCTCCTTCAGAAACAACACCAACCACTTCAATCCCATCTCAGTCTCAAAAACAAACTTCAAGGAAAGTTGGGGAATCTCAAGTTCTTGTTGACACCTCTGTCGTTGTTTTTGCCAAACCTGACAATCTAAGAGCAAATGCTTGGGTGTCTCCTTGCATCTGCAACTTCTGCAAGTGTCTGAAGCATGGTCAGGGAGCCTCACTAAGTAGGAACCAAAGTAGCCATGCCCCAATTTCAACTGCATGATTGTTGACCAAATGCCTTTGGGAATATTCAACTGGGAAGCCTTCCATTTGGGCTTTGTCTCAAACTGGGAGTAGTGGTTCTGTTGACTTGCTCTATCCACAAGATCATCACACCACTCAATCAAAGTTTGTTCCTTGATTCTTCTCTTGATGTAGGAGAGAGAAACATACTTCTCAGGGTATGTTTGCTTCAATTCAGTGGCCCTCTTTGCAGCTTTGTCAGCTTCTTCATTTCCATGGATATTCAAGTGTGCAGGAACCCAATGGAGATGTGTCTGAATGTTGAATGTCTTCAGCCGTTTCACAATCTTTCTGAGGGACTCAATGTAATAGAGACCAGCATTCAAGCTTTGACTGCAAAGTCTCTGAATGGCAGCTTGACTGTCAGAGAACACCCAAATGTCAGAGATTGTACCAGTGTGTGGAATGGAGCTTGCAAGTTTGAAGGCTTTTTCAATGGCAAACAACTCTGCATCAAAGACTTCCATGTGCTTTCCCAGCTTCCAGGAGTATCTTTTGTCCTCCTGTAAACAGTAAACACCTGCACCAGCTGTTTCATCCTCAGATTTTGAACCATCAGAGTAGAAAACCAAGGTAGCAGAATGATCCAACTCGCTGACTTTGGTCTGATGATGCTGTTTTGCTTTGGCTTTGTCCGAATTTTCAATCTGGATGTCCACAAGGTCTGTAAGATTCTCAGTCCAAGGTGCATTCCATTTTGCTTTCACCTTCTCAGTTTTCAAGGAGGGAATCAAGTTGGAAATCATAGAGCAAACTTTGAATAGTTGACTTGGATATTTCTTTATTCTTTTTGTCTTTCGTCTTTTTCTCCTACTTGGAGTTTGCTCAACATGTTCAATGTTCTCTTTATTTTGATTCCAGTCAAGATACTTTCTCCAATCAAGTTCAATCCCATTGTCATAGTGTGGTTTTCTTATGTATATCTTATGTATATATTGTTTCATTTTGTTTTGTTTTGGTTCTCCGTCCGGACCCCGATATCTCTTATATCAGGCCCCGTACGGACCACGCCCGGGCCCCGGACTATGTCTATTCCGGACCCCGACCGTGGCATATATATAGCGGATAGTTGACCCTTAGATAGTTCCTTTAATCAACTATTCCGCCCTCAGATCACATCTGGTAGCATGTCAAGTTAGCCCCCAGTTGAGGTGGCTCCTCAACGGGGCGGTCTGATCTGGTCTATGATTTGAGGACGTGTACTAGTTAAAAACTCAGTTTGATTCTGTTGAGGATTCAGAATCCTCTCAGAACGGTTGCCGTTCAGCACACAAATCAGAATTTTCTTGTTATCCTAATTTACCTCAAATCGTACTACGACCTCACAACGAAAGTGTTACCTCAATTACTTTATCGAACCTCGTGTTGCATTGTCTAATTATCTATTCTATCATCCTATCTTTATCCTACCATGTCTTCGCATCTTGGTCAAGATACTGGCCCGACCGTACCTACACCATCGGTCACGCCCCAACCTGTCGACCCCCTAACGGAGGTGGTCCAACAGATCCGCTCTTCCCTCGCAATGACTGAGGATGGAGAGGAGACCTTGGGTCGGCTCCAGGAAATCATGAACACCCGCCTTGCGGAAATGCGTCATATCGGGACACGGGAAGGAAAAGCCGCCGCCGACGGAGAGAAGTCCGATCTTGAACAACATTACAACCAGTTGAAGAAATGGGCGGATGAAGAAGTTACCCGACTCCGGGACGATAATCATGCGAAAGAGATCAGAATTCTCCAGCTTGAAAAGGACGTCTTGACCCGGGAGCAACAGAACGTGACCCAACGACTCCAACATATGGAGGCCATAGCGAACAGAACTGGGACCACGACCGCGCCCGAAATGTCTACGAACAAGACCCCGACAAGAAAAGCGTCGGAGCTCGAAAAGCCAAAAGGATACGATGGAACAGTTACGAACGAGGCTGCAACAAAATGGCTATCCCAATGCCGATCCTACTGGAAAAGGGAAGCTATCTTCACCGGACGGAACGCGTCCGAGACACAGAAGGTGGCTCTAGCTTCTACCTGGCTCAAAGGTAAAGCTGCAGAACGGTGGGCTGCTGAAGAACAACTAGCAGAGAAGAATCCAACGGTGTACGTTCTTCCCACGAACTGGGAGGCATTTGAAAAATGGATCAACGAACGGTTCCGCGAACTGAACGCCGAAGAGAACCGGTGGGAGCGTTTGCAAGGAATACGACAGAAATCCGACCTCCAAACGTACGTTGCGGAAATGGATCAAGCGTACTTCGAACTGGGTTACGAACTGCCAGAACAGGCGCGCACTCAGATACTCTTGCACGGCCTGAAACAAGAACTTCAAGCGGAATGGCACATGGTGCAAAATAAACCCCAGACCGTACTCGAGATCGTGAAAATATTGACAAACATTGAACAATCGGTCGGAACTGCGAAGAAGAGCACGGGCGTGAAACGGAAGGGTTACACGCCGACAACAACAACAACGGATTCGGATCCAATGGATCTGAGTGCCATGGAAGCTCTTTCTGCGGGCGAGGTGGAGGAGATAAATGCAATGTGCACCTCTAAAGACCCTCCGCGGAAGGATTCCTGGGCATGGAAACCGTGGTGCCGCCGTAACAAGGCCTGCTTCATTTGCGGAAGCAAGAACCACAGCTCCAAAAAGTGCCCTAACAAGAAGAAATGGAACAAGAACGGTTCCAATTCGGCCGGCGATTCGGGTTCAAAAAACGAAAAGAGTCAGTAAGCTTGGAGGCCCTAACTGACCAAATGCTTGAGGCCTCCACAGTAGAAGACTTGCCCGAACTGCCCGACCCTCTGGACCCGACCGAAGCCATACTCGACCCCAAAGACATTCCGTTACAATATGAACACGTTAATGCCGTGGGTAGCGAGCAAATGCTTTATTCTGGACTCGCGGGAAAGATGGGCGGAGACCAAACGGAACCCATCTATGCCCTGACGGACTCCGGAGCCACAAGCATTTTCATTAACGACAAGATCGCGAACGACCTGCAAGCGCACAAGATTCCGGGCGAAAAGTGGGTGAAACTTCCGAACGGACATTATATGAAATCGGATCACCGAATAAAGCTCACCTTACGCATCGGATCATTCACGTGCGGACTCATTGCATGGGTCCTTCCTGACCTCGATTACGACGTCATCTTAGGCCGATCTTGGCTCCGTCAACACAACCCCGACATTTGTTGGAAGACCTCCCGCATCAAAATTAAAGATCACCGTAGGAAGGTTCACACCCTCCTACCGGCGGAGATGCAGAGGCACGTTCTGGATCAGGACGCGGCGGAATTGAATCTGATGACAGCACATCAGACCGCGCGTATACTCCGGAAGCCTAACGCGGAATGTTATCTCTACGTACTGAAAGAGAAGGGGGAGGAAGATAAAGCTCCGGTCGAGAACCCGAAACTGACAAAGTTGCTCGACAATTATAAAGATATATTTCTGAAGGATTTACCACCGGGTCTTCCGCCTGACCGTCCCTTCAAACACGATATTGATACGGGAGATGCGGAACCGGTCAACGTCCGGCCCTATCCCTTATCTCAGGCGCATCTCGAAGAACAGAAGCGCCAAATCACGGAATTACTGGAACGGAAGCTCATTCGGCCATCGTCAAGCTCGTGGGGATTCCCAGTCCTCTTCGCTAAAAAGCCAGGCGGAGCTTGGCGTATGTGTGTAGACTACCGAGCGTTAAATAAGGTCACGAAAAAGAATAAATATCCCCTTCCTCGGATCCAGGACTTACTGGATGCCGTGGGGAATGCCAAAGTCCTTTCGAAGATCGATCTGGCCGCCGGTTTCTGGCAGGTCCAGATTGGGGAACTCTCGGTGCCGAAAACCGCTTTTAATACGCAATGGGGCAAATATGAATTTTTAGTGATGCCGTTCGGGCTCACTAATGCTCCACCGACCTTCCAAACCATGATGAACGTGATCCTATCGGAACACATTGGGACCTTTTGCCTGGTCTATCTAGACGATATCTTGGTCTTCTCGCAGTCGGAAGAAGACCACATAGAGCATCTTGACAAATTGTTTACCGAGCTCCGAAATCACACACTTTACGCGAAACGATCGAAGTGCGTGTTCTTCAAGGAGGAGCTTGAGTATTGCGGTCATGTCGTGGGGAAGGGAGTGGTCAGACCTCTTCCCGCAAAGCTCGACGTGATCAAGAACTGGCCAAGACCGAAGAACGTGCACGAAGTCCGACAGTTCTTAGGTCTAGCCTCGTTTTACCGGCGATTCATAAAAGGTTTTTCAGGAATCGTCGCGCCTTTAACGGACCTTTTGAAGGAATCCGATGAGGCACTTAGGAAGAAGAAATTTCGTCCTATCGCATGGAACTTAGCTTGTCAAATAGCCTTCGACGAGCTAAGGCAGAGGATCACTGAGGATCCCGTCACGACACAACCGGATCGGAATAAACCCTATACGATCGAAACAGACGCATCGGAATGGGCCATTGGCTGCGCCCTTTATCAGGAAGGGAAGGATGGCAAAATGCATCCGGTCGCATTTGACGGTAGGAAACTTTCGGGAGCCGAACTGAATTATCCGGTCCACGAAAAGGAATTGTTGTCAATCAAGCACGCTATCCGTGTGTTCGACAGATACATTGACAACGGGACCCAAACAAGGATAATAACGGATCACGAAAGTCTCCAGTACTTGCAAACAACCAAGAAACTGTCTAAGCGGCTAGCACGATGGGTTGCGGATTTCCAGGAGTACGATCTGAAAATACAGTACAGACCTGGGAAGGACGCAATTGTTCCGGACGCCATCAGTAGGCGCCCAGATTTCATGGGAACAGGACCTGCGAACATGGCCACGTACGTGGATTCTCTATTCGCTCTAGAGGATGCCGACCACGACGAGTTCCATGACGCTATGGTAGAGTACCTAAAGGACCGCGTACTGCCGTCGGACGACGCCCTACGCAAGAAGGTTCAAGGAATGTCTCACCTATTCCGCTATGGTAATCTGGATCCGGACGATGAACGTGAGGAGAGACTCATCCGTGTCTACGATGAAGATATGGAAGCACCCTACATTGAGAAAATATTCAGGGGTGATCTAGTTCGGCGACTCCACGATGAGTTCGGCCATCTAGGATCACCGGGTCTGTTAGGAGTTCTACAGAACCGCGGATATTGGCCCGAAATGGAAAAGGATGTCCAACGGGCGGTCCATATCTGCCCTAATTGTCAGGTCGCTAAGGGTTCTAAGAAGTCTTTAGAACGGGAGGAAGCACACCACATGGCGAGCAAGCTGATCAAACCCTTTGAACGTTGGGGAATTGATCTTATAGGGGTCCTACCAACAACTCCGAACGGGAATCGATGGATCATAACGGCCATCGATTATGCTACCGGTTGGCCGGTCGCACGCGCCGTGAAAGAGGCTACGGACCAGGAGGTTGCCAAATTCATCCATGAGGAGATCTTTGTTCATTACGGAGCACCGAAAGAACTGCTATCGGATAACGGTTCTAACCTTTTGTCAGCGGCAGTTAAACATTACGTGAAGCTGCTTAAGACCAAGCACCGTACTACGACGCCCTACCATCCAAGAACGAACGGGAAGGTTGAGAACCTTAACGGTCTTCTAGGGCGGATCCTAACGAAGCTCCTTTTAGGAAAACCCACTAGGTTGTGGGACGAATACCTCACCCAGGCTCTGTTCGCAACACGGGTTCGTTTGCACGCAACTGGCAAACGGAGCCCGTTCTACTTACTATACGGGTTGCTTCCCCGTATTCCTTCTGACGAGAACGAACCCATTCCGGAGAACGCTAAAATCGAAGACGCGGAGAAACGGATCTCGAAAGTGAATCATGCGAGATCCATGGCGAATGAACTTCTTCTTAATAGGGCCATCAAATCGAAGCGCATTCGAGATGAGATGGTCAAAGAATCGAGTTTTGAGGTTGGAACTTGGGTCTTGATACGGAATGAAGGCCCAGAGAAGTTCCAGCCGAGGTGGTTTGGTCCCTATAAAGTGATCAAATCGCATCCATTGGGAACGTACGCTCTTGAGCAGCCCGATGGCCAGGTTCTCAGAAACCTAATCAACGGTTCTAGGTTGATTAAGGCTGAGGTGGAGAACCCGGACGAGCTTTGGTCTTCGTCTGCATTCAACCGCGCCCTGAAACGGAAAGGTCTCACGGTCGAGAGACCTATCGAGGTGCGGCATATTGTGGATGCTTACGAGGACGACGTTACTTCTTATCAAGAACTGTCCACGATCACGAAGCGCGAATGGAAAGCGTTAGAGCGTGATCTGGAGGAAGAAACAGTTTCAGATAGGGAGGAGAGGGTGGTTACGCGCAGTATCACGGCTAACCAGATCTCTCGCGGCACGGGTAGAAAGCGCAAAACTCGCGGCCGTAAGAAGAAATCAGTCAGATTTGACATTCCATCGGATCCCGATAGTGAACAACAGGACCATCCGGTCGACCCTAGTCCAAACGAACAAGGGGACGCCCGACCTTCACGAACTAGAGTCCCGTTTGATGGCCCTTTCGCTGTCGTAATCTAGGATCATTCTGACTACGTTTTGGGTTATTAGTTGAGCCTACGGGCAAGAAACATAATGACCAATGAGTATCCGTTTTTATTCCCGATTATTCCTAACTAGAAAAATGGCCCACGAAGGGCGCCGACTAGAGTCCCGTTAGGGCTTTTTCGGCATCCGAAAGAAGCAAGGATTGGCTGATCATTCCTAACCATCAGAACTCGAACTAGACGAGTCATCCCCGTCAGACCCAGAGGTCTCGACCTCGTCAAGAACTTCCTCCAATTTACCAACCATGTGCGCAAGGCACGCACGCGCCTCAACCAACTTCTCGTAATCCTCCTTGGAATGAGGATCGTTGAATGCACTCAGCGACTTCCACCAAGCTTTCAGTACGGGATCCGAACGAGTAGGGCGATGGGGGGCGTGGCGATCAGTACGGAGGAGCCTCTTACCACCTGAGGTAAGGCGGTGACCCTCTTCAGCATCAGGAGAAGGTTCCTTGGCAGGACGGCGGACGGAGGACGACTTGGAGGGTTTAACACCCGCTTTTCCCTTGTTCGGGGTACTAAAAAGGATCGAGGCAGTCTTCTTCGGGATTCTCTTGTTAGATCTCGGAGGTTCGACGGCCAGTTCGCGGGTAGGTTCCATCTGAGGAGTTGTAGGAACCAGTTCGCGGCACTCGCAAGCAATGCTGTTGGTCGAATAAACGCAGTTCGCGCACGACCCCTTTGAAACAGTGGCTCCATCCGGAGTCCACACAGTACGGCAAGAGGCAAAAGAACCAATACCGCGCTTGCAATAGGAGCAAGGATCCTCCACGAGATAACCCCGAGTCTGAATAATAAGCGCATGATAATGCGCAGGAGAGGTGATGGGCTTTACGACCGGAATACCATTCTGAGTACGCCAGTCGGCAAAGCAAACAAGGGGGAGCTCCCCGATCTCGCGTGCAGCAGCACTACTGGCTGACACGAAGAAACGACGAGTCACCCCCGGGAGAACCAATTCTGCGACCTCAACAGGGTTCGCACCAGAAGGAGTAAGAAAGCCTAACTGGGTCAGTTATGGATCAAAAAGGGGAGGAAAATAGAGTGAATCTCACGCCTTGGAAGGAGAGCAACGATGCCGGCATCGAGAAACATGGGAGTCGTCATATCCCCAAGGTAAAATTCAGAACGGGGAACATCGCTGGTTCCACCGTTGTTCAGTTCGCGCTCTGGGATACGCTCACGGACGGCAACAACAGAAGTCTCATTGGCCCCCGAAGGGGTAGGAGTTTGGAAATCGCCCGGAGTGTCAGAAAGCTCGGACGCGTCTTCAAAAAAGGTCGCTTCCTCATCACGAGGAGCATTGGCAGCGGTATTCTCGGAAGGAGTCATTTCAACATCCTCCACGGGCTCTTCAAGGCGAGCAGCTTTGGTAACGGGGCCAGGAGGGGTCTGCGAACCTTCGCGGACGCGTTTGGAGGACTCCTGGGGATTCATTCTGCTTTTGAAAGACGAGTCAGTCAGTGGCTCGCCTGGATCGGCTCACGGAGCCAGCTCGGGGTCAACTCACTCGATATCCATGGCAAATGAAAGAGTCCTAATGAAATTAGGAGCTTGAGAAGGAATGGATGCGAGTTAGGGAGCCCAAGGGAAACAAAACCAGCAGCGCACGAATCTCGATAAGAAGCTCGCGAGCAGGAAGAGATTGAAAATGGAAGCTCCATTTGTTTTGAAATGAAGCTCGCTGCCATATCACGTGCGTACGGAACCTCCCGTCGACGTGATGCTTTTGTGTTCCTACTTTGGATCGTGTTGAGGCACCCGAACGGGCCTCAACGTACACTCTTTTACGACCCCGTTTGACTACATTCCGGAACGCAAAAGCCTTCGCGGACGAAGTCTGATCAAGTGGGGGAGGATGTGGTTTTCTTATGTATATCTTATGTATATATTGTTTCATTTTGTTTTGTTTTGGTTCTCCGTCCGGACCCCGATATCTCTTATATCAGGCCCCGTACGGACCACGCCCGGGCCCCGGACTATGTCTATTCCTGACCCCGACCGTGGCATATATATAGCGGATAGTTGACCCTTAGATAGTTCCTTTAATCAACTATTCCGCCCTCAGATCACAATAGGGAGGGAAGCTTGAAGAGACTCTTGTTCTGATTGCATGCTCCTTTGGCATCTTGAGGAGGCGGCAGGCATAGCTTCTGCAAAGACGATTGAATCTCACTTTTGCTGGTGGAATGGCTACTTCAAGCTCCATAGCATAGATGGGAGAAGTCTTGAAAGCACCCAGAATTTTCCTCAAAGCAGTGTTTTGAAGTTTCTCATACTTCTTTAATAAATGCTTTTGGTTATTCCACCAGATGGGAACTCCATAGTCGGCAACTGAGGTGATACAAGCTACATACAGTTGTCGAATAGCTTGGAAGTTGAGTCCCCTCTCAGTGTTAGAGAGTCTTATGATTTGGTTCAAAGTTCTCTCTGCTGCTTCAATTTTGATTTCCACATGTCTTTTGAAGGTGAGGTTGTTGTCAAGCCAGATTCCCAGCCATCTCACAAGCTCTTTTGGATTGAAGGTGAGGTCATTGAGTTTGACACAGTCCTCATCAGTGTATTTTGAAGTCTTAACAAAGTGGATAAGTTCAGTTTTCTCCATGTCAAACTGAATGACCTCAGAGTCTTGTCTATATATCATTCTTGCAAGGGCAGCTTGTAGCTTCACACAGTTCTCTTCAACTGATGGGGAAGAAACAATAAGACCAGTGTCATCAATGTAGCTGGGAACCCTTACATCTTTCAACTCATCCTCATTCCTGAATAGATATCTGGTATAGATAGAGTAAAGAATGGGTGAAAGAGGTGAACCTTGAGGAATTCCAACATTAATAGATGCAGGACTCTGTTGCTTTTCTCCATCAAAGACCAGTTGGATTTCCCTGGTTTGCATAAAGAAGAGATCCAGGAGGCCAGTTGCTTTGGCAGTTGCAGGTCAGAGAAAATCTTCATGAGTCTATCAACAGAGACATAGTCAAATGCACCTTTAATGTCAATGAAGAGGGCTGAAGTCACTAGATTCTTTGACTTTGCAAGTTGAATGTCATGCACCAATCTCATTGCAGCATCGATTGCAGAGCATTGCTTTCTGCCTCCAAACTGATCAAAGCACAGAAGATCAGTGGTTGAAGCCAAGTAGGAGAAGCGTGAAGCAATGACTCTTTCAATAACTTTGCCTAGGCAGTTCAGCAAGGAGATGATTCTGTAAGACTTGGGAATTGTGGCTTTGCGATTTGGTTTCTTCAAGATCACACCCACAGCTTGCCTCCAGCTCTTTGGATGATATCCTTTGTTGAACATGGCTTGATAGAGTCTGAATAGCCTGTGTCTGAGTACTGGGTAGACCTTTTGCAAGATCAGGAAGGAGATCCCATCTGGACCAGCTGCACTGGATTTGGAACCTGAGAAGATGGAGTTCTTGATTTCACTTTCTTCCAGATCTGGCCATTCCCAAGCTGGGCTTTGGTTGTATTCACTCCAGTCAATTGGTGGATATTGTGGTGGATCTCGAAACAGAGTCTTTAGAAAAGCATTACACTTCTCAT
This sequence comes from Chrysosporium keratinophilum, assembly GCA_029850275.1. NCBI lineage: Eukaryota > Fungi > Ascomycota > Eurotiomycetes > Onygenales > Onygenaceae > Chrysosporium > Chrysosporium keratinophilum. The sequence continues at coordinate 643,783 of JARBIX010000012.1, forward strand.
CAAAGGAGACTGCTTTGTCTTGAGTCTCATTCAGTGGGTCAGCAAACTCTAGGATTGGAGTCCTTTCAACCTTAATGCTTTTGGTGTACTTGTATGCTTTGAAGATCTCTTTTCCCTGGGCATTGGCCAGGAAGTCGTTCCAGCATGAGGACTTTGCCTGCTTGATTGAAGTAAAGTAATCTGATCTTGCTTGCTGAAAGACTTCATGTTCGACAAGGCCTTGTCTGTAATCTCTAAAGGACTTTGCCATTGCTTTGCGTTGGACCTTAAGATCAGGATTCCACCATGGCTTGGACCTTTCAATGACTTGTTTTTTAGGAACATGATCTTCAATAGACGCCAGAATTAGGTCTTTGACCTTTTCTGCCTCCAGCTCTAGTTCTGCTGGGGTGTCTTCTATTGAAGTCCATTGGTATTGAAATTGAACCAAGTTGTCAATCAATGCCTGGTTTACTTTTTTCCAATCAGCTCTTTGGAAGTTGTACTGATTCGAGTATAGCGGATTGTCGACCAGGTCTTCAGATCCCAACTGAATGTCAAACTGAATGATCTCGTGGTCAGAGCCTGAATGAAGATTCTCATCAATCCACCAGTCAAATGGTTTCTGAAGCAAGTCATGGGAGAAGAAGGTCAAGTCTATCACAGATTTGGAGGTAACATTTGATCTGTGAAAGGTTTTCTTGTCTACTTCATTCACCAATTCTAGATTTTCAGTCTCTAGCCATTCCACAAGGTCCTCAGCTCTCAGTGAAGTGGTGATTTCTGAGTTCCACCAAGGGTGGTGAGCATTGAGGTCTCCTGCAAGGATAAAGGATTTTGATGTCGAAAGAGCAAGCAAGTCTCTTTGGACAGTCCAGTCGTTGTTGCCTTCTACAAGACTCTTTTCATTATAGATGTTGCACAGCTGGATTGTGTCCAACTGTTTGTGCTTGTCTTTGATATCTATAACAAGCAGGTCTGAACTAGAGCAGATATCAGGCCTTAAGCAAGCTTGGAACCTGGAAATTTTTCTGGCGAAGATGGCAACTCTTGGTCTCAAGTCTCTGTTTTCAGGAAGCAAACAGTAATAGGAGTTGTGGGAGATAGTGAAGTCGTTGTTTAAGCTCATCCAAGGTTCTTGAAAGAGAATGTAATCAATTTTGTTTGCAAATCCAATGTCTAAACAAGTTTGCATTGGTATTTCTTTTCTTCCCACATTGTTTTGAAGGAATGTCAGTTTTGATTGAGGCAATGTCTGGTTTTCTAACATTGTTTGGGGATTCGTACTTCAATTCTTGGTTTGTTGCTGGAGATTGTTCGAATTTCATCTTCAGAGTCTGACTCATGAGGTCTCTTAGCAACTGCTTTGGTCAATGGAGCATCTATTTTTGCAAGGGCTTTTGCAGTGTTAATCTTTGTCAACTGTTGACTTGGCTGTTTGTCACTTGCAGAGTGATTGTTCTCCTGGGTTTTGGCTTTGGGCCCTTGGTATCCCTGGGAAAAGCAGCAGTCAGGGCTATTTGCTTGGTGAGCTTCAAAGCAATTGGCACACTTGAAGATTGTGTGCACACACGAGTTTCCAACCATGTTGCAAGTATCACATTGGTGTTTGTTGGTGGAATGCTTCTGGGAACAGAATCCACACTTTACTTCTCTTTTGCAATTGAGAGAAGTGTGTCCAAAAATCTGACAGTTGAAGCATTGAACTGAAGACTTGAATCTGTTCTGCTTGTTTTCATATTTGGCCACCTTGAGGACTTGTCCAGCAATGTTTACTGCTTTCAGTCCTTTAGCAACTGTGATGTTCTCAACATGGAAAACAGCAGAAGCATGCTTTTTGATAGCTCTGTTGTCTGAAGATGAAAGCTATTGGGGAGCTCTCTTCAGCAAGTGGGAATTAAAGGTCTCAAATTCTTCTCTCAGCAATTCAAGTCCATTGTCAATGTTAAATATCTCAGTGGGAATGCCATGCACAACAAAGCTGCCCCAGTGTTCATCTTTGTGGAACTTTGAGGTGTCTAGATTGAAATCAAAGTCCATAATGTCAGAAAGAGCAGCTTGCCAGAGTTTGCTATGTTCTTGCAGATACTCTGCTGTAAAGTCTTCTGTTGTCATCAGCACCACAGAATACCCTTTGAAGGACTTGCAGACACAAGAGACCACTGGTTTCTTTGTGAGATTTGCAGTGGAGAATGCATCATTGATTCTGTTTCTCACAAGGAAAGCTTTGTCATGGATTCTCTGAGTGGCTTCCTGGGATGTCTTCACAATCAATCTGCGATCTCGAAAGGTTTTCACAGGAGGTGATGAGGCAGGAGGCAGTGGAGTTGGCTGTGAGTTGGTGGTCTTTGGCGGTCTTCCAGGCGTTGGAGTGATGTTCACCTTCACTGCATCTGAGTAACTAGGCTTAGAGGAGATGGGTGTGGTGGATGCAGGGTGTTGTTCAGATTTCTTTTCCAGGTCCATCAACCTTTTCTCCAGTGACATAAGTTTGTCATTGGCAAAGCAAGAGGTGTCTCCATTCCTGTAAAAGGACAGGATCTTCTGGAGTCCCAGAACACAGTCATTTAACTCCTTCTGAACCAGAATGTGATGTTCTTTCTGAAATTCTTTCCCAAGCATCTTGAGAATGTCTCTCAAGTTCAGTGAAGACATTTCCTGGTCAGAATTTCTAAAAGAGTCATCAACAGAAGCATTTGCCATGGTGATAAGCAAGACACAAGTCAAGAGGCAAGGAGCATATAGGGGATAATAGGGGATACAAGAAGGGGCTTCGAGGGAGGTGCAGGTTGATTTTTCCTTGACAGAAATCTACAAAACTGTACCAACTTTTCAAGAGATATTGGCAAACTAAATGCACCAGTTTTGGTCATAAACCAGTTGCAGAAAAAAGCTGAATCTTTTGGTACTCTTGAGTGCCAGCTGTCAGTGATTCCTGACACTCAGTTTCCACAAGGTTGATTCAGAGACTTAATGGCAAAGGAAAACGTGCAAAAAATCAAAGGGGGTGAACAAGAACCCTCTCCACAGAGGCAACTTGTTGGTGATTTTTTAAGAGAAACACCAAACTATCAGATCTTTTGCAGGGAGATCTGAAAAACCAGTTGTAGCAGTGAGAGGGTATCAAGTCTTGTCACACAGAAGTGTCACTTAACTTCTTACCAATTCAAGGCAAACAACAAGAACAAATCATGAGTTGAAGTTGGGCAGGGTCAGGAGTCTCTGTTTTTCTGATGGAGTCAAACACAGAGAAAAAAGCTCTCCCTGCTTTTTGAATAGAAGCAGGAAACTTTGAATGAGAGAGTGGAACCAGTATCCACCTCTCAAACAACTCAGTAGTTTTTGAACCTCAGCCTACAGTCCTTGTTTAACAAACCTCAACTGCAGAAACACTGGAGAAAACTGCTATGGTGTGCAAAAGTAAGGAGTTATTCTTCACCAGGAAAGGAAACGTGCTTGGTATGCCTCACTGACTATAAAACACCTTAATGATTGTCACCAACTGACAACTGCAGGGACCAGTGGCTCAGTGAAACCACAGGGTATCAAACTGATCCAAAATAGTATGATAACAGGGCGAGTTTCTTTCGTAGATGGTTGTTGTTTGCACGAACGGATAGAGGGCGTCGGGGGGACTCAGGAAAGTATAGGCTCGATGGTATCGGACCAGTATTGGAGACGTTATGAGTCAGGTGGTGAGGTGTATGTGACCCAAAGTGGCGGCCGAAAACAAAAGAGTACTCAACGAGTATTTGTCGTGCGCAGCGGACGATACCACGTCTAGATAGAGCTAGTCGGGAGCAATGCGGACAATATCGATTCGATAAAATCGGACTAGTGCTGAATGAGGTAGAGGTGCAAAGGTTGGTGGGAATTGGAGGCAAAAGTGGCGGCCGAAAATGGGCGAGTACTCCTTGAATATTGGGCCCACAAAGCGTTCGATAACACCTCCAGATAGAGCTAGTTGAGGGCAACAAGGACGATGTTCGTTCGATAAAATCGGTCCGGAATTGGAGTGCCAAAGCTTGGTGGAAACTGGGGCAGAGGTGGCAGCCGAAAATGGGCGAGTACTTCTTGAATATTGAGCGTACAAAGCGGACGGTAGCACGTCAAGATAGAGCTAATTGAGAGCAACCGGGACAATATTCGTTCGATAAAATCGCGCAAGTGTTGGTAGAATTGGAGGTGCTAAGGTTGAGGGAGTTTGGAGCAAAAGTGCCGGCCGAAAATAAGCGAGTGCTCAATGGGTATTGGGCGTTAAACAGCCGGACCAGGGCGTGTGTAAAGAGCAGATTGAGAGCTGTTTAGCCGTATCACTTCGAGCTTGAACAGGCTAATGGTGGTTGAGATATGACCACAGTGCCTTGCCAGTATCTAGATTGATTTGGTATCTTGGGATATAGATCTGCTGCTGCGAGTTTTGATGGGGTAGCTGATAAGCTCAATGATAAGAGCTTATCGGTGCTTGGCAAAACTCCGGCAAGCCTTAGTAAGCCAGGAACACCAAATTGAAAGGGCAGGCAAGCAGAGATTTTTCGGTCACGGACAACCAGATATGTTGATGAGGAGGCAAGGGAAGGCGATCAGATTGGAGGGAGTTGTTTGGTATATCCGGATCGATAGGTGTATCCAATCTGGGAGCGTCCGGCCGGCTGGTGGCTGAGCACTGTGGACCAGGGCCCAGTTGGGCGAAAATTCACGTTTTGAGCGATAGCACAGCAACCAGCGGTCCGGAGAGGACGGGATAAATTGTAGGATATTTAGCAAACGAAGGGCTTCAAACTGAAGGTATTTTCAAAGTGTTTGGACAAAAACTCATCGAGTTGATGTTTTTGTTGATGATGTGTCATGCTACTAGATGTGATCTGAGGGCGGAAAAGTTGATTTAAGGAACTATCCAAGGGTCAACTATCCACTATATATATGCCACGGTCGGGGTCCGGAATAGACATAGTCCGGGACCCGGGCGTGGTCCATACGGGGCCCGATATAAGAGATATCGGGGTCTGGACGGAGAACCAAAACAAAACAAAATGAAACGATATATACATAGATATACATAAGAAAACCACACGTGTAACCGTATAAGTGGTGTGCTGGTAGTGGAAGTGGTGTGCGTGTATTAGTTCTCTAAGCTAAGCACTCTAGTTCTCGTCCATCTCCCGATTTCGTCCACCTTTCCAATACAAAATCGCGATATTCCACTCTCAATATCACAACAACTGGAGTGATAACTACTATAATTGAACTGTAATTTATAAGCTAGATGCTAAGATCAGTAGTTTCCGTGACTAAAATCAAAATATCCTCTGCCAAATACAAGGTAATTGGAATTTGGTGAGAAGAGCCTGATGATTTTCCCATACTAATTTGTATGGTGTATTCAGATTACCGATTTTGAAAGATTCCCAATTTTGAACTTATTAGAGCGAGACTTTTACCATGGCTACAAATACTGCTTGATGAACAGTCTGCAAAGTTATAGCCAAAAATATTCAGTAGGGGAGGCATGGGTGGTGGGCGAAGTTGTGACCATACAAAATTTATATAGGCGGTGAGCTCGATCCATATAGCTACACCACGACGCTGCCTTTTTGAATGAAACTTCGAATATAAGATAGCTTACGGCAGCTTTATAGGCTCGTGGAATTTAGTTAGCAACGGGTAAGAATTGAGCGACCTCCTTTTTGGTGAGGCTTCTACTGCACGCTCAAGGAGTGGAGATGGACACACAAAAATTTGGGAGAATGCTTAGACCTATCTCTACTTACCACATTATAGTTTGCAGCTTCGTACCTTATGTGGTTGCTGAGAAATAAAAGGCCGAATATCGCAGTTTTGTATGGAAAAGGTGGACGAAATCGGGGGGTGGACGAGAACCAGGGTGCCAAGCTTATGTAAAACGCCATTGGGATCATCGCCCCATTGGGAAATTGCTGCCACCATAGTTGGGCTGGCTCAAAATGCCACACTCTTCTCATACACCGTACCCTTCATCGCAAAATTACCACTATAAGTTTCCTACATCCTCGATTTCTTAACTCGGAAGACAGCTCACCACTCTGCGGCGTTGGTTTCATGCCGCGCCTAGAGGTTTCTAACACTCGAGGCACAACTTAGATATCCCACTCTGCGGACAGTGCTCTGTCGCCAGTCGATATGATACCTCGCGCTGGGCGTGGGCTTATCAAACACCTCCCTTTCCCGCAGTCATTCCGAGGCACCGGTGAATGACTATGTACCGGCATGATACTTCCCCCTTCATGTATGAAGCGCTGTCAAGCCGCTGTTCTGCGTCCATGCATGCTGTATCATTAGTCAAGGTCGATTAAGATGTCCTTCTAGCACTGACCTACCGCTGGTGGTTGATACCATGAGGCCGGGATTGATAAAACTTGCGGAATCTCGACGGCGATCCGGGTAAATGTCGTGGGTTTCGGTTCCTTATCATCGACACTAGGCACAGTCCTCTGGAGACCATCCACGTCCCGATAGCAAAACCTACGCAAGACCCAAATCTGTATTATATTGGGATTGAAGGACCGTGGCGCCAAGTCTGGACAGTCTCACCGGGTCTGCGTGCGAGATCCTTCGGTATCAGTGAGCACTTCACTGGTAAATTCGCCCAATTTGGGTTCGCAGTGAAGGCTACGACGAACGACGGTCGGCCAGAATGACAGGCAATGACCATGGAATCGACACGAGAGCTGCACGAACCGTCATCACCAATAAGGTTGTTGGAGGGCGGCCCAACATGCCCGCCGACGCGCTCAGTGGTGACGCCTTACTCAGACACGGCGGTCGCTACTATAAAGATTCGCACGGATTTTCCTCAGATGAAAGCGTAAACACTGCAGTTTCTGCGCCTTGGTCGAGCCCTAGGCATTAGAGACGAACTGGTCGGACGAGATGTTCCACGATGCAAGGTCTTAAAATTAGAGACCACATACAGAATTACCCCCTGGCGCTTAAACACCTTCAAACCCTCAGCAATATTGATGGAGAAGCGCCCTATAGGCCCTACGTCGAGTGTTGACGGCCGTTGTATGCTTCGCTGTGTCCTCACCAAGGGTCTCGGGGATCCAGCTGACGGATGCTACAAGCGAAGCCGTAGGAGTTTAGCTTTCTTTCCTTCATGGAATACGGCGTACTCTGCCCTCTGGCTTAATCGGAGGCCTATCCTGCTTACAGTTAAAGGGTGTTTCTTTTAGCACTAAGAGGTGTTTTCGTATGCAATATCTAGATGCCGTGCCTCCTCAAGGTGGATGGTGTAGAACACGAGGATATGAGCCTAGTATGATACGCGCCATAACCCGCCACAGTGCCACCTGTCAAGGTCAGAGGGTGCGAAGGCAGGTATAGAGTATGGTCCGGGTGAACTTTTGCCATGAAACGAGGGCCTGGAGCAACGTAAAATGGTTCAGCAAAAGGTGTATAGTCTTCTCACTTGCGCCTGTCCAGATCACAATGGGGTTGCCGTCTTCGTTTTTATAAAGTAGGTTTCAGTCTGCTATCTTCGAGGCACAATTTCCATCACAAGTCTCCACCGGCCCATGGGACAAATTGTATATGTACGAGTGTGGGACTATTAGGAATAATCTTCGCATTCGGGACCCGGTCATCGCAAGTTGTCAGGATCATAACGAACGGACTTCTCGAGTCCTGCCTGTCGACGCGACCCATATGCCTCCTAGACTCTCAACTGCACGTAATAGTTTTCAGTGGATGGCTTCACAGCAGGACTGGGACGATAAGGTGGCTTACTTACCCCACTGTCCTGATATTCTGGATGACCCAGCAGTGCCTGATATTGGTTTCTTCTCTGCTGGTCAGACTCGAACTGTGGAAGAAAAGAGAACACTTGACGATTTGCCCACGCCATTAAGAGACACAGAGTTGACCTCGCAGGGATATCATTGCCCGATAGTAACTCCTTACGTGCCATGCTTCAATGGCTGTGTGCGCGGCTCATGGTTCGGTTGCTTGTCACGGGTCACGGAGTGGAACACGACATCGCACCGCGTTTCCTTGACTCCACGACCCTCACATCACAATGCTTGGAAACCCATTATTGATTGTCTTCCATGGACAGCCTTCATCGATACCACTGAAAGCTGGCTCGAATTGGTTCTGCTTTATTATTCCATTCCATTCAAATTACTTGAATCGTGGTTTCTTCACGTTCAATGTTCGGCGCCAGAGTCTGGCTGACAACCGGCTAACAGAGCACAACAAGATTCTTGGTAACTTTTGACTACTATTATGCTTCAACCCTCTAGAAGCTTAAGGCTAATTCAATCCCTAGGCTACAGTCAGGTCGGCTAAAATACTTCGGATATACCCTACAAATATTCTGTCGGGCGAAAGCACCGCACACGGCGTGATCTCCACTTGAACTCGTCAATGTGAGGAACATTTTTTGCTAGCCGAGGCCAGTAGTATGACCGATGAGGTGGTCATTCCATATGAACAACTTCATGGTCGTCGCGAGGAAGGAAATATTCTTTCAACATTCAATATCCCCGTCTCAAATACACCTTTCGTCGATTAAGCAAACATGTTCATGTACAGTACTGCTCAGTGTACAGGAGGCGGGCAATTGAATGTTGAGCGCGATATTCAGGATAAACACCACATTTTGAAAATACGAAGACAACAATACTCGCAGTCAGAGCCAACGAACCGTTTCTCTGTTGCATTAACCATCAGATGCGGCAAAATACAGAGACCATCAAGTATTTTACAGCGTGTCGGAGATAGAAACTATCAGCCACTCAATGGCCCGAAAGATGGAGCCGTCGCATATTTGTCGGTCCGTTCGAGCACCTTTCAGCTAGGTAAAATGAGATAAGCCCCCCGGAGCTCTCACAATTGTAGCAGCGCGAGAGTCTGCGTTCCCGCGAAGTGTACACAGGACCTTGGTAGCAATTTCCAAGCAAGAGGCGTTCGCCTTGTTGTTTGACGAATTGCTTGCACGGAAGTGGAACTATCCATTGCGACTGACGGCCATTGCGAGACGGATCTGTCATTGTGCCAGATGTGACCAACTATATTTCAACTCCTCCGCAGGAACATCCACGGGCAACCTAGTGACAACTGAAAATTATTGATTAATGTCGACTACTACGGAGCGAATGAATAGGACATCGCTTGCAGAGCACCCCGTACATCAGGCTGCGAAGGCGGTCTACAACTCCTGGCGCATTCGACAGCCTCGACACTTCGTCGAACAGCTTCGCACTTTGGAGAGGAAGAGAAACAATTCCCGGAGAAATGGAACGTTATTAAGAATGTCTCCTCCGTAAATGCGCGAACAGGTTAGATTCAAGAATCCGGGGTAACTAGTGGTGGTGACTGGAACTACCGTCGCATTTCGGTTGATTGAGGGCGGAAAAGCTCCGCCGCTGTCTAATCCCTGATGCAAGTCCGACGTCAAACTGTAATTTTCGACGTTATGATACCGGAATAACATAAATACCGACAGAAAAGGGCTGGCAGAACGGTTCACCGCCATCTCCGCATCGCACAAAGCCTCACGTTCTCCCTTCCAGATCCCACTCTCAGTCGCACCACCTTGCTTCCTCTCGCACGTTCCTAGTGGCAAGAATAACACTGACCGAGATTCGTTCCTAGCACGTTCTCAAGATAGGCATAGGGTCCCAGAGGTTGGACACCCTAAATGCTATCGGCCAATGGTTGGAGCGGTCGTGGCGGGGAGCCAGGAAGGTCGTTGACGATCAAAATCATTGTTTTTGACAAACACTGGCACTCCGCAAAGTCTTCGGCAGTGTGGGGTAAAAACGCGGGGAAGTTGCGGGGAAAGCCTTTTGCGAAAGGCTTTACTATGGTACACCAACTGGGTGGAGATACCTCGTCTATCGAAACCCCATGCCGAGCCATAAACTCAGCTCCTATCACCCCCGACAAGCTTCACCCTATCTCTGAATCATTTGCCCCCAGCCGTTCCTAGAGTCCGGAAATTCCAAGTTTGCCCCGCGGCGGGCCCGATTTCATTTGAGATTCGGATTGCAGCCATAAAATATGGATCCGGAATAATGGCATATATGCCCAATCATTTCACCTGCAAGAAGCTCCTGAAGCCCGGGTTTTGCTACTGCTAGCTCTCGGTATGCAGCTCCGATTACTGGAGCTGGTGTTTGACCGAGACAAAAAATACCCAGCAAATCATTCTGTACATACTGTATGTACATTCGCCCCAGGAGTCTTTTGAAGGAATTTACCACCTTTATTGGCCAAATCCATCGTCCCACCCGTTGACCTTGATGAGTGCTTTTGCCCTATCTAGAAGCATTCGAGATGCAATCGTGGCCAAAAACATTCCGAGTTCGGGGTGGGTCCCCAATGGGTGGTCCATCGGTGTCTCGAGTGTTCAGGTCAATCATAGGCATATCAACCTTCAAGACAGCTAGGACCCATACATTCAGGACCCAGATTCCCAAAGCAGGCGAATAATGGCGGTCCTAGAATGCGTTCCTTTTTCCCCCCCACACTCCATATTTTACTCAAAAGGCGCTCATTCCCTGCATTGAAAGTGCTTCCATTTCGAGTGTATCGCCATTCTTGTTTCCTTGACACTTGGATTCTCATACAGTGACAATGGCGACCAACAACGATATCAAGGCCGATATGGCTTCCGAGGCCAGATCCGTGCATATGGAAAAGCTAGAAGGCGGTGATGCGAATGTTCTCGGTGAGTGGCACGTCCTGATGGTTTTCTGCGCTGGACGAAACTGACCTTTATGAAGCTATCATGGGTTACAAAGAAGAACTTCGCCGGCATTATTCGACTGTCCAGGTCTTTGCCATTGCTTTCAGTATCATGGGCCTCCTACCCTCCATCGCATCCACATTATCATTTTCTCTTCCCGGAGGGCCGGCCGCTATGGTTTGGGTAAAATTACATTCTCTCTCATGATTCAATCGCGGATGATTAGGCTTACGTATGACGAAATCAGAGTTGGTTTATGGCTAGCTGTTTTATTTTTATCGTTGGCCTTGCAATGGTAAGTGGTTGAACACCCGTGAACCATACCCCTGACTCTAACATGATTATGCAGGCCGATCTTGGTTCCTCTCTACCTACATCCGGCGGTCTTTATTGGTGGACACACCATTTTGCGGCAGACAAATGGAAGAACCCCCTTTCGTTTTTAGTGGGTTACAGTAACACCATCGGGCTCATCGGCGGAGTGTGCTCGATCAATTGTAAGCGCAAACCATCGCTTCTACTCGTCTTAGCGGCTAATTGATATGATACTAGATGGGTTCTCCAAAATGCTTTTGTCAGTCGTGTCCATGGGCGGCGACGGCACGTGGGTTCCGTCGAATTATGTAGTTTACGGCATATTTTGTGGGACTACCATTGTTCTAGGTGTCCTGGCCACTTATGCTGCCAATATCATGCACCGAATCCAGTCCGTTTGCATTATTGCCAATGTCGGGTTGGTATTAGCGACCGCCATTGCGTTGCCAATTGGAAGGGCCAGGACGGAGGCGGGCATCAATTCCGCCGCTTACGTCTTTACACACGTCGAAAATCTTACCGCATGGCCGACAGGTTGGACATTTATGCTCGCGTGGCTGTCCCCTATCTGGACAATTGGAGCTTTTGATTCCTGCGTTCACATGAGCGAAGAGGCAACCAATGCCGCCAAATCTGTGCCGTACGGGATCTTGGGCTCCATTGGCGGCTGCTGGTCTCTTGGTTTCCTCTCGCTGTGCATCATTGCTGCATGTATGAGTACGGATATTGAATCCCTTTTGACTACCCCATTTGGTCAACCGATGGCACAGGTCCGTTTATTCCCTTCTTGACTTCCCAGGGTGCTTGACTAACATAACCAGATTTATTACGATGCCTTGGGCAAAAACGGTGCTTTGGTTTTTATGACCTTGCTCGCTGTGGTGCAGTTCTTTATGGGTTTGAGTATTGTACGCAGATCTACCCCCGCCCTCCTGTCACCTTTCGCGCTTAAGTTGTTGTATTGCTAACCTGTTGAACCACTAGCTTATTTCCGTATCACGGCAAACCTGGGCATTTTCCCGTGATGGCGCGTTGCCGTTCTCAAGTTACTTGCGAGTCGTCAGCAAACGAGTCAAGTACCAGCCTATCCGTGCTGTTTGGGCCTGTTGTTTGGCATCAGTAATCACCGGATTACTGTGCTTGATTAACGTTGCTGCAGCCAATGCTCTGTTCTCTCTCTGCGTGGCGGGTAACGATCTAGCGTGGGGTATCCCCATTTTCTGCCGGATATTCTGGGGCCAAGACAAATTTGTACCGGGCGCATTTTATACTGGTCGCTTCAGCAAGCCCATCGCCATCATCGCGCTAGCATATCTTTCCTTTGCAATCACCATTAGCATGTTCCCTACACTTGGACCAAACCCTTCATGTGAGTTGACCAGAGCATTATTTTGTCTGCTTCAAGATTCAGTCACTAACGTTCGCTCGTATAGCCCTGGATATGAACTACACAGTTGTTATCAACGTTACCCTCTGGACGGCCTGCTTGGCGTACTACTACATCTCCGCAAGGAAGTGGTACAAGGGACCAAAGGCCACTCTCGAGGACCCCACGATGGTGGAAGACTAAGACCGAAGACTAAGACCGACATGTGCTAGATACACACCCGGTCTAAAGGTTTACCATGCAATAGGGAATTTATGCATGAATATCATATACATACATGTGATGAAGACATGATGCTCTCTAAGCTTTTGGTAAACTTGAGTTCTATTTCTGGCGTTCTTGTGATGATTTAGCCAGCCTATGGACTACAAATAGACAAGTATGTAGGATTTCGTCTGCCTGTAATGATACATCCTTATGATTTTGATGCTTGTCTCCCCGATGACCGTGAGGTACTCGGGGAGACCGGTTGATGACGTGACAAACACGCAATAACGAGATCAGCGTGGCCGACGACCACGGGCACGGACCCAGTTTATACATCATGTTAACGGTTACTAGTATAGTTCCGGAGCACTCAAGCTAAAGCCATGTGTCAGAGGTTATTTGCAGTTGGGGCTTCCGTACTCTCGGCGCCCAGCTAAATGCATACCCACCCCACCCGCTAAAATCCATCAGGAAGTTTAGGCGTGGCTAAGTGCACATCCTGGTCGTTACTACAAGGGAGCAAAGTTCTTCTATTTTTCAAGGTGTATCATTACATGTATACTATCTCCTTTTATACAGCGTAGATCCGATAAAAAATAGAAATGTGTACAGAAACCATTCCTCCATTAATAAATCATTTAATCATACCGGCAAATGGCCGTCTCGCGGTTTGTAGCTGCCAGCTTCAACAGTATCTGTCCCCCATATTCCCTGATATTTTGACGTTTGAGCTAGCGGAATCGAACTGGAGTTGCTAGTTTTATCCCACTCGGGAGTAAATTTACGTGGGTATGACTCGAGTGGATATAATTGAGGCTTGTCCGCCGCTGCGGCACTATTATCCGATATGCCCGAGTTGGCGTTCTTGGGAGGATAGCTGCGGCTGTAAACAGTGCCCAGGAATCGTTGGAAGAGCGGACGGAGGGTTGGAAGGCAAGCGCAAATTAGCCCAAGATGGCATTCGATAGCTGCGAAGATCCATACGAAATAGGCAAGCCCTATGCAGATAAGTTTAGAAATCAGAACACAAAAAGGACACAAAACACCTTACAGGTCGCGTCATAGGTGAGAAAAAAAATGTGGTAACTGTAGTACATGCGCATCACACCAGCTGCACACACGCTGTGTGGTAAGAAAAAGTCAGCAACATGGAACCTTCATATGACAGGGCCAACGGAGGTTAATTCTTACATGAAGCCCACTCCAAAAACAGCTGCCAGGGCAACCTTCTCCTTCTTTGGCATTTGCAATTGCACAAACAATAGCATAGGCAAACATGTCACTAAAAAGTCGGAAAAGACGTTGAAGCCTGCTGAGTACATTGGCAAGATCCCCTGATTCCAGCAAGTATATTCGTCTGGAGGGTTGAAGAAGTTGAATTGCTCCCAGTAAGATGCAAGTGGCTGGCACATAAGGCAAAACAAGGCAATCCCCGAAACCAAATATGCTGTTATCAGTGCAATGACACCCCTGATAACATTAAGAAGTATCTTGTTCGCAGTGCCTTTAATCACCCGCAGGTATAGCCACAAAACGGAGATTTTTATCAACGAGGTGCTAATGTGGAAGCTGAAGATGGGTCAGATGCAATTTTGCATACAAACTGTGTGTAGAGGAAATCGATTCAGAAAAACCTACAGGAACTGCGAGATCCAGCTCAACTAGAGAACAAGTAGATGGTTAGTATGGGATATAATAAGGACGTAAATCATGATCCAAGGTGGCGGGGGTTACCATTTGAATAGTAGCAATCCTATCAATGGGGGTGTCCCAGAGATGGCGAAACCACCCATACAGTGGACTTACTATAGAGGGAGAAAAGAAAGTGTCAGTGCTGGCATTGCAGGCCGCCTGCAAACATGGGGGGCATTAGGACGCCAATGACTTACGGATACAAAGACAGATCGTGAGGCCAATGGCTGGAACCTGTGGTGACTGTCAGAGAATGGCCGACAGGCAGCGGGGTGAGAGAAGGTAGAATTAACCATAGCCATCAGAATGAGGTAGTCATCAAAGCCAGGCCGGCTGGTTTTGAAGAATCGCACCCACATCCGCGCGGAAGTGGCAGCCAGCATCAAGACAGTGAAGACGATAGTCACAATGAGCACACCCGCGCCTCTTTGCGGCGGGTCGACATAGTTTGGTATTGGCCAGCTGGCAATAACCGAAGGAGGGGGATTGAGGCCACCAGGCATGATCGGCCAAGTGTGAATAGCAAAAGAGAAAAAGCCCAGCTTATCAAACGCTTGATAAAGGTGGTGGGTAGAAGGGCAAAGGCATCAGAACGAAAGATGAGGACAGGAGCCCCGGGGCAGAACACACGCATCAAATACTTTTTCAAGGGTCCAAAGATCGCTCCTATGAATCGAGTGTTTTACAGAATGAAAGCCGGAGGCTGATCAGTCGGGGTTGAAGGTGAATCACGGTGCTGAAATGTTCTGACGCACGGGCTCACACGCCGCTCGCCGCACCGGTGATGGCTTCAACGCGATCTGAACCGCTTGCGTTCGAACCAAGATTGGCTGAACTCGCATGTTAGCTTGAAACCCTCCAGTGGTTCGTTTGGTCCGTGGCGTGCGCTTAAACCAGAGGAAAGCATCGCTTAAACCACATGGCAAAATGCTGGACTGGAGGTTTGAGATATCCTCGACCCTTGCATGAGGATCGCCAGCTGCTAAAAGACTGCAACCGAGGGGAGCTGAAAGAAATACCGTGGTCCATATGATGAGGAATGAATTCTTCTATCAGAAAAGAGCTTGCCACAGAAAGTCCTGCTCGAGGTACAGTAACTACTGTAGTTTAGCAAGTCAACACCTCATGCGGGGGTTGAGGATATCTCAAACATCCCAAGCCACATTGACAGTTTGAGTCAGCCGGGGAATTATTTGATGTCTGCAATTCGTCAGCCATTTCTTTTTTTTTCTTTTTTGATCATTCCGGGGAAAATAAGAAAAAATCACACAGATAGTAAACTTTTTGCCGCAACAGGTGTGATTTTGATTGACCATGTACTGTAGTTAGTTGCATTTTTTTCTCTTCGCTCGAAGACACAGAAAAAGCAACCATGGCTGGCCCAATGCTTCGCTACCGTCACAACCGTTAATCTAAACTCACAACCAACTCCCCTTCCGCCATAGGCCTATCCTTGAACCGACCTTTTGCGAACCTCTCGTGAAGATCGGCACTCGAGATGAAACAGGCTCTGAGTCGAGTGCGAGGCTCCTTATAATGCAAGCCACCTGGTGCGGCATGAACCTTGGGGCAATTGACGGGCTTGTACTATGTATTGTGGCTGTCTTCTAGGTTCTTGGTTCACATCGTGATTCCAGGAGCCGTTTGTTCGTTGCTTCTTGAGGGCCTCAGAATTGATTTGTGATAGCATGCGACCATGCAAAAGAACCTAAAAAGCGACAGCGAAAAACTCGTCGTTCAGATGGCAGCCATCAAGTTCGGCCTAAAACACACCATTAATCACCATGTTTTTCAAGTTTTCAAAGTCAAACAAACCACGTAGTTAGTTAACCCTCTGCACTCACTCACCTTGATACACACGCAGCGACCACTTCCGCGCCCCAACTTACTTTGGCCGTCGTTGCTTAGCATGCGGCAGTTTGCTTAAGCTGCAGGTGGCTGTGATGGATGAAGATACGAGGTTAGCGCACCGGGCGATTACGGGCGCAATCATTCTCGTGGTGCCCCAGCCTTGGCGCAGATGATGCCATCCCAACGCGGTGAAAATGATCGTCGACCCGCTGAGCTTCTGCCATCCTGGAATCCTCATTCGATGAGACTCGCACTCGCTATCAGATATCTCTCTCTCCCATGTCAACATCATGTCACTTGATCGCACCATCCAGGATCATTCAGTAACTATGCCCAGCGTTATCCCGCGGCACCTCTTATACCTTTCTCTTCCCCACGAGCACAATCATTATTGAAATCTCAGCTGCTGCACCCGCCAGCTCCAGGGGAACCACTGTACCTGCAAGGGATCGATTTGGCCTTGTTTGAAGTCTTGAAATTCTGATATCTTCCTCGTCACCCGCAGGATAACACCAGAGTACCGATCATGGAGGTCCTGGAGCAAAGCCCACCGGAGACGGCTTCCAAGAGCTCAGCGGAAGAAAAATGCATTGAAAATCACTCTTCACAGGGCGGCACCCCCTTCGAGGCCCCGTTGCACAGAAAACTCAAGTCAAGGCATCTTCAAATGATTGCCATTGGAGGTACGGAGTACGCAGAAAGTCTCTGCAGTACCCAACCCCCTGTCTGCCACGTTTTGCTGACTTCACCGGAAACAGGCATCATCGGCCCTGGTCTCTTGGTTGGCTCGGGAAACGCTCTACATCTAGCGGGACCAGCGGGTATTTTGATCAGCTTCTCGCTGGTTGGAATCCTCGTCTTCTTTGTCATGTGTGCCCGGCTCCCTTCCTCAGAGACAGTGGACCGTTTGCCTTGACCTGATAAACTGATGCTGTATCCAAAGGCAATCGCTCGGAGAATTAGCCACCTTGATCCCAGTCACTGGGTCTTTTACTGACTATGCTGCGCGGTTTGTCGATGATTCTTTGGCATTTGGCCTGGGCTGGGCGTATTGGTATCTATGGGTGACAGTAAGATTTTCTCATGTCTAGAGTCACCTTGTTAACGGTAAGGCACCTACTAAAATGGTCGCCCCAGGTCCTAGCAAACGAATATAATGCCTTGTCACTGGTGATGGGATACTGGACTGATGTCGTGCCGCAATGGGCATGGATCCTTATGTTCTGGCTTATTTTTCTTGTCTTGTCCAACCTGGGCATCCTGGCCTACGGAGAGGTCGAATTCTGGCTGGCATTGTACGTGTCTATCGTTCAAGCATGCATGAAAAACGATGTTAACTCCTTGCAGGATCAAAGTTATCTCCATCACAATCTTTTTCATTCTCGCCATTTGCATTAGTTCTGGCGGAATCGGTGATCAGACGATTGGATTCAAGTACTGGGATAACCCAGGAGCCTTTGCAGATTCGATAAATGGAGTCGCACGGACATTTGTGATCGCCGGCACCCTTTATGCAGGAACTGAAATGTAATTGTCTCCAATGACGACCAAACATGTGCTCTACTAACGAGAACAGGGTTGGCATTACGTCCGGCGAATCGGCGAATCCTCTCAAAGCAGTTCCCAGGGCTATTCGTCAGGTCTTTTGGCGTATCCTGATTTTCTACGTTGGCAAGTCGCTTCCCAGTCATGCTGACGAAACAAAAACTAATCAATATTCCATATTAGGAATGATGTTTTTCATCGGTATTCTCATCCCATATGATGACAAGCGCCTTCTCGCTTCCGGGTCCAAAACTGCTCAGTCACCGCTTACAATTGCGTTGAGCGACGCCGGTATTCTACCAGCAGCACATCTTATCAATGGCTTGATTGTAGTTTCTGTTATCTCAGCAGGGAACAGTTCATTATATGTGGCCTCCCGCACCTTGCTCTATTTAGGACGCACTGGCAAGGCCCCAAAACTACTTGGACGAACGAACAAGGCCGGTGTGCCGTGGGTCGCTCTCCTCGCTTCAAACCTCTTTGCCTGTATTGCATTCCTGTCTCTATCTTCAAGTGCGGGTAAGGTATACTCGGCGTTGATCACTTTGTCTGGGGGTAAGTCACTCTGTTTCGACACTCCTTTCCCTTTGACCAAGTTCCGTGGTCCGTGTAATGGTTGAAATGCTAATAGTAGATAGTGGCAACATTCCTGGTCTGGGGAGTCATTTGTCTCACCCACATTCGCTTCCGGAAAGCCCTCGCTGCACAAGGCCAGGATGCCTCAACTCTCCCCTTCAAAGCCGCACTGTATCCCTACGGAACTTACTTCGCTCTCGGAGCAAACATATTCCTCATCTTTTTCCAGGGATACACGGCATTTCTCAATCCCTTCAGTGCGGAAGATTTTGTTATCAACTACCTCCTCTTGCCGGTCTTCGTACTCTTCGTCGTGTTTTGGAAAGTATATAAGAAGACAAAGTTCGTGAAATTGCAGGATATGGACATCTGGTCCGGAAGGAGAGAATATGGGGACGTTTCTGAGGTCAAAGATGCTGAAGTGGGCACGGGAAACTTGGTCTGGAAGAAAGCAAGAAGAATTTTTGTTGGCTAGATGGGCCTGTAAACCTGTTATGGTTGTTTTTGCTCTTTTGCACACGACTAGTTAATTTTTGTTGAAGGACAAATCGATAACATACATTATGTTTCTATTCAGCCGGTGGTATTCTATACAGAACGGTGCAGATGCAGCCAGCAACTTTGGTGCCATAAGAGTGATCATGGAACACCCATATATCCCGACCGTCTTGGGTCTGGTTGGGAAATATACAGTGAAACAAAAATATAAGAAGGGTCAAAGATAACGCCAATGCGAAAATCCAGTCCAGCCCATTTCCAAGGCTCCTATTTCCCCAGTGCTTATGCCAATAAGAACCCGAAAGAAAAACAAATCTCTGATAGCGCCGTGCACAAATCCGTACCCATTGAGAGACCAAATGATGCGAATGGAAAAAGCCTTGATGATAAGATGAAAGTACTAAGAAAACTTGGCTTCCCGCTTCGACGGACTTGGTGTCCTCGTATGCTCCGCAAATGGCCTCATGTCGATTTGTCGTCGAGGCTCATCTCCGTAATCATTCCCCTGCTTGACCGGGTTTAGGTTGAACGCTTGATTGTCGTGATGTTGCATGGGGTGTTGGCCGTAAAACGAAGGGCCCATGCCAAAGGTTGTGTGACCGGGTGTATAGGCTAGTTGAGACGGCTGAGAATGCATACCCGGTGGGGTATAAGGTCGGTACGATGATCCTGGCTCGGGAGGATTATTCGATTTGGTTCGGAAGAAAGAAAACGTAAGATTTGAAACTGCCACACACGAGGTTATCGACGCGATAAAAAAGAACTATACACAACGGCTATCTGTCAGTGGGCCGAAATTGCGATAGATCTGAAAAGCGAAAAAGCGAGGGAAGTGGAACATACCATGGTTTTAAAGCTAATGGGTTCAATGAAGCTGTTGAAAATCTCTGCCAGTGTCTGCGCGGAAACCTTTGCCTTGCCAACCTTAGCAGGATCCTGATTCATACATCGCTCCCAGTTGTTGCAGACAGTCTCTAGCGCTGGTAGTCTTCTCCCGCCTTCCCCGCTGCATCTGTTCTCCACATAGTTTCTTGCACATGTCGCCATTTCAGCCAGTATATCCTCCGATACCCGATCCCTTTCACGATTTATATCGTGGTGTATGGCGAATAAAAATGCAAAGATAACGTAGAGACCCAGAAATGCAAGGACGAGATTGAATGCGAACTGGGCATAGTAGGATAGTATGCGGGGGATGTGTGGATGCGATTCGAGAAAAGTAAAAAGCCGAGAAAAGAAAGGTATATCTTGTGACTTTTGTGGTTTTTCTTTGGATCCATTGCGGCGTGTAGTGTGTCTTTCCCGACTTGGTGACCTTGAGCTAGACTCGCTAGATTTCCGCCAATGTCTCTCAACCTCTCGCTCTCTCTTCCTCCGTTTCTGCACTCGCCGGACAACCACGTTTGAAAGTTTGTTTGTACGAGGAATCTCACCGCGACCTGGACTTGGTGCAAATCTGCCATAGAAGTTGAAAAGGGAATTTCTTCGGTCGGATTTCGAGGGTTGTTCGGGAGTATCGTCGGCGTATACGTGAGTATCAGGCGAGTTTTCCGCGCCAGAGGAGAAATCAAAATCCAGCTTCCGTGGGGTTGCGAAAGCCGAGCTGGCTGGGAAAGGAGGGTGTGCGTCTGCCGGTTGGGAGAAGTGGAACCGTTGAGAATTCGTCTCCTGTGTTACGACGGGAGTTGATGGCTTGGAGGGGGAATCGAAAACACTAAAAGGACCTGATAAGCAACGATGTCAGTTGAGTCGAGTGGAGGGCTGTGATCGATCATGGATAGGCAATTCCTCACGCTTTTTCTTCTGTTTGTCGTGCTCCATGGCCAGTCGATAAAACGGGGAGGTTATGTCTCCAGGAGCTTTTGTCTGCCACTCAAAGTCCATGGGCGACTCATTGGTGCGTTTCTGCATAGTTCGTAGGTAGGAGAATGTGACTACAGAGATTAGATATAAAGTCACCGAATCTCACAAGTGAGTTAGCAGACGGACAGCTTGAGATGCGATGCTGTTGATTGTTTTCAGTTCCCTCGACGACCAGCGCATGACTAAGCGCGGACACCCGACTATTCTTATTTGGGATAGCTTCGCAGCGAACCCATATTTGGAAACATTCCAGAACGTTGCTGGATTTGGCCTTCCGTCTTGGCGGCTTGGCAAGCTTTGTTTGCTTTGTTTGTTTGCTGTCAACGTTGCCGCTTGAAGCTCTCGTCCTCTCCAGATTCCTCCCTTCCTACAGTGACAAACGATCACCATTACACCTCACCTCGCCGAATGTGCGTCGAGGCATTTAAGGACGTTGCCTTCTGGGACCACTGACGTATGTCAAAGGTATGCAGAAGCCTATAGTGCTAAAAATACTCCATGCCGAGCCACTGGTTAGGGAGTCCGAGCACAAGGGTGATGATCCGGGTGATCACTCCATCGGCATCTGTCCCAACGACGGCAAAGATGGAAAAAATATTGCGCTTCCCCGTAAAGAAGGAATAGCCCGGGTTAAAGTGATATAAGGGTGAGGAAGTTGTTGGAAAACGGGAGGATCCCAGTGCATGGAATGAATCCACACAATGGAGAGGTGTAGAGGTAGGCAAATTCGCGATCGCAATCCAGACAACCCACATGCTAAAATCTTGTTTGCCTGCCCAGGTATGGAGTAAAGCAGTAGTACTAAGTATTTTCCGAGTTCGCATGCCTCGCGATGGCCAACACCCGTTCGTCGGTATCGGTCTTCCGTGCATCAAGTAGGCATGGACCCACCGCGCTACCCGGCAAGTGGTTCAGTCTGGTAAAACCAATTATCCTCCAGGAGCTGATCCGCAGTCGGTCTATCTCGAGGATCCAGCTTCATTATCCTGAGCACAAACTCCTTACCCTCCTGACAAATCTCTCGTGCAGTTGTGAAACGAAATGGCCTCAAGGTCTGGACAGGGGTATTTTCCATGATCCACATCAAAACCTCTAGCCTACCCTCGTCCGCAATGTCCTGATAGGAGAGTGGAAATGGTCCGAAGCACCGGTGATGCTTCATGAGGATCTTGAGGTTATACTCATCGTGGTCGGCTGGGACGTCCGGTTTGAAGATATGGAATCCTTCTCCATACAACAAACTGGTGACCTGCAGAAAAGCTGATCATTAGTGATTGCCTTTCAAACTCGCATTCGTTCCGGAATACAGAAACTTGCCAGTGCCCCAAAGGACCAAATATCAGTAGGAGTGCCCCATCTCATTTGCAAATGTGCTTCCGGACTTCTGAAAATCGGTGTTCCGATGGCATCCCCATCTCGAGCGTAAGCTGAATCTTCATGAACGGTGTTTCCAAAGTCGGCTAGCTGAATGTCTAAGAATCGGCGGTGTGGTTTGCTGCCTGAATCGTAGTTCACCAACACATTGTTAGGCTTGATATCTATGTTATATCAGCAAGGTTCGAAAAGGACAAGAATCAGAAGACGAAAATCCGCACCGGTATGAACGAACCCTTTTTTATGCAGGACTGAGAGCGCTTGGAGGACATTTTTGGCGACGTATTTCATCTCCGGATATGTGAGGCGTTGGGTATTGGAGGCGTGCAAAATGCCATAATCTAAGTACCTCAATACTATGGCAGGGGGGCTTGGAGGGTCTTCGATCATATCAAGCAAGGACGTATAAATGGAGTTTTATTTTGGAATTGACGCAAGACATCTCGCTCGTTCTGGAGTCGAAATTGATCGACGCACTTCACAACAACATTCTCCTTGCTTTGGTTTCTACTGTACATGTGGTGTCAATGAGCGATGTTTCGCTAAATCGACGGTTGAAATGAACATATTAACACGTAACTTATATTGCAGTCCAAACGCAATCTTGCAATTGTTTGGTGACCGTGTAGAGGCCTACCCTACCTTTTAGGGTCTGTCCTAGCATCGCCTTTGGTATCGAGATACGGAGTGTTTCACCATCCGCGTTAGTTAATTGATTCCTGCCAATCTTATTAAGCACGTTCAACAGTTGAGTTAGCCAAGAGTGGGTGAAAGGTGGAGAGTCGCGGTAACTATGCTGAGCCTGGCCTTTCTTACCGCGGTAACTAGACGCCAGCCCTTCCAATAATCGAAACTGACGCGCTTCTTTGCATCCCCATCTCTCCATTCCTGCTTCATCAGACGAGCAATGCGATGACGGCTCACCCCAGGCACAGACGTCTCTCTTCTCTTCGCAGGGAATTTTGACTCTAGATGGAACAGGCCACAAATATCTTCTCACAGTTTATCAGCCACTGCGAACCTCGACAGAGTGCTCAACCATATAAAAAAGTAACGCTTGTTCGTTTGACATACGAACACTTGGAAGCTAAGGACAAGTTCTTGCAGCATTTTTTCACTCATCTAGACTTTCAATTCCATGATAATGATTCACCCACATTTGCCAGTGGAGTGTCTCGATTTCCCGACTTCGGGCCATCTTCTCCTCCATCAAAGAAGAGGGAGGTCGAGGGAGCTTTGGATTCGTTTGCGGAGCTCCTATTTAGTAAATTCTACCTCCCGAGTAAGTGTAGTCTTTTTTCATCCCCATGACCGTACTTTGAATGAGCTTCTGCTTACATATAAACCGAGTTACAAAGTGAGAGCGGCAGGAAATAGAACGCTACTATCTACACCTGCTAGGTCTGAGGACTTTACCGGAACTCCTGCTAGATTATCGATTCTCCGGCGCGATTGTCTCATCCGTGACCATCACCGGTGCGTAGTGAGCCGGGTCTTCGATAGAAGAGAGGCGGCGGAGAGATTCAATAAAGATGAATCAATTGCACAAGACGACGATGGCGAACCGCTCGTCTATGTACCTCGCCAGTTTTCGAAACTCGAGGTAGCACATATCATCCCGCAGTCAATAATGTCAACAAAGGAAAATCAATCAGAGTTGGTACGTGTGTCTACGGATATAATCTCATTTCGTACCATTACTGACGTGTTTTGAACTCCAGAGCGAAGCCAAAAAGTCTGCGCTTGCATTCCTCGACATGTTCGCCCCAGGGATGATCCGTTTGATCGAAGGCTCAAATATTGACCGTCCAGCCAATGCTATAACCCTGTCAGCAGACATTCACGACTCTTTTGGTGACTTCAAATTACATTTTGAGGCGCTGGATCCTCCCACCCATCCACCTCACACCTATCGCATAGATTCCTGGGAAACAAATGTGTTCCTTCGCCCAGAAGGATTGCCAGTTACCCGAACCCTACTCCTTTCGCCGAATCGGACCATCGATCCACCATCGCCGGAGCTACTTGCAATCCATCGGGCAATCACAACCATCCTACATCTCAGTGCTGCCGGGGCTTATATCGACAAGATAATCAGAGATATGGAACAACTGTGGGCTAAGAGTGACGGCTCTTCGGCAATCGATCACATTGTCTCTTTGAAGTTAGATGGTTGGCTTGATGGAGTGGCAAGATGAGATGTCGCGCCTCGGGGCCAGTGGCCCCAGTTGAATTCTCATTACGCCGCGCTCTACTTAGCCCACTCAGTGATAGCAGATCGCAATTCAATAGCAGTTGATTTCTCCGATGGCGTTTTACATATGGAAAGGCTATGTAGCGCCGGGAGCAATGACTCGGCAAAATTGCGTCAAGGGGTGAGAGCTTCAGGGGGGCAGAGCTGGCGGTGTGCATTCCACAAGGACTCCCAGAAATCAAACCCGTTTCGGGAAGCATGACATGATAGGAGGAGTAAGGGAGAACAATGCGATCTTGTTAATGCTACGGACGTTCAATTGGGCAGCGCGTATAGGCGGAACCTGGATGTTATGAATTCTTTGATCATGTTAGCAGCAGCAACAGGTATGGGAAGGGCAAGTATGGTTGTCGTTAGAAGGGATGATTGGACAGACGTCCACGGAGATTCATCTTGCCAGTAGAAATACTTGAGAGACATATATTGCGGCGGAGTTAAACCCGGCGCTGCTAGTGGAGTAGCATTGGCCATAATCTGCGATCCTTGATATGTCAATGGAGCTGCAAGTATTATGTAGCTACCTCGTACTTTTGTTCTTGAACTCGCGTACGCTTGTCTCTCGCTCTTGACATGGATCCTTTTGCTCCGAAGGGTAAGCTATTCCCTTCTACGGCTTATGCATAGATACTAATATCTTTTTAGAGGGTTATGGGCAAATCATTGTCCGAAACTTTGGCCGCACTATCACTTAACTCGATGAGTGTAGGGTTGTGAAGCAAACAAGCACCACCATGGCGCACGAACCCGATATGACGAACTATGTGGCCATGCACACTACCATCCCCGTTCCCAAGGTCCATGAGCGGAGATTCAATGCCTCGGGCAAGGCCCAGGAGTTCATAATGGACTACATGCCGGGACGACAGCTTGACCAAGTCTGGCCACAGTTGACTGAAACTCAAAAAATTGCGACCTGCCGCGAAATCGGTGGATATCTTTCGCAACTTAAGATGCTCAAGGGAAAGGAGATTGAAAGTCTCAATGGAGCGCCTGTCAGAGTCGGAATTGCGAATCCGCGCCTGGGTGGCCCTTTCAAAACTGAACGGGAGTTCAATGATTTCCTCATGGAGGGACTGCCGGAAGACACTGCTCACTATGAAAGACATTACATCCGTGCGGCTTTGGGTGATAATCACGACATCCATCTTGCGCACGGAGACTTGACGCCTCGGAATATTCTGGTTGACGACACGGGTCGTATCACTGCTATCTTGGACTGGGAGAACGCTGGATGGCTCCCTGCCTATTGGGACTATATCCGATTTCTCTTTGACCCCGCTGTCACCAGAATGCCAAACTTTGTCAATCATGTTCAGTATATCCTCCCGTATGACTTTGTGTCCGAGATTTTGGGAATGAGGTGGTTCCTGAGTATATCTGAAAGGAGTCTTAGATGAGCAGAATATATAGTATTGTTACCCTACTGGTATATAATTTATATTCCAGTAGATGTGTTGCCTTTCTTGAATTTCCGTTGTCCTCTCGCATCCCCTCAATAGTAAAATGGTTTCAGCACGGTCAATGTGATGAGTCGGGGGACTTGATAGACACACGGCCTTAAGCTGCTTGAAGTGAATTGCTAAACCATATTATGCCACTAATGGTTAAAACGTCGGGGCACGGAAGGCCCTCTCTTCTTCACTCAGCCATCTGGCACTTTCCAGCCTGTCCATCGCATCAGCTGCCCCGTCGCTAGAGCGCCAATATCTCCGATTAGCGTGTTTTCAGCAGCAGAAGTGATCGCATCCCAATTGTCACTTGAAATTCCCCAACTAACAGGCACATAGAAGCTCTTGTTCGACATTTCGGGTTCTTGCTATACCTTCAACAACAGGGCCGTCCTCGGAGTTGACAGGGTGGAATGACTTGGTCCCTGTCAAGCCTCTATCGTCCAACTCGATCGCTAGACCCATGTAGCTTAATATGATGTCGATAGACAGAGATCGACATGTTCGATGGAACAGAGGATGGCAGGGTGATAGCTTTTGCTTCCTTTTATGTCGACTCCCCGCAGATTTTGACGCGACTTTTATAACCGTCCTTCACCAGACCGTCATCACAAACTGGTGCTCGGGGCTTAAAGATAGTACCAGCTTTTGGGGATTTGCCTAAAAGCGCATTGGAAATATCCATAACTCTGTTCAAGTTTTGGAAGACTGCGGCCCAGCCAAAAAGCTGTCAGCCCATTGCAAAACGAGCGACCGCGGCTAAGGAAAACGCCCGGTTCGAATCAAAGACGGAATCCATTGGTGTATAGGGAAGTTATTGTACCAGGTAGCTAGCTGCGGGCATGAATAGATTCCTTGTATGAAACATAGAGCCCAAAGCGATCAAAGGAAATAGTATTAGCGTCTCCTCCTGACTGTCGAGACAAGGCTTGTTGGCCTGGCCAACGAGTCGAGCCTCCTGAATCCATTATTCATGGATGACCACATGTCGGCTGTAGCTTGGACAATAAACAGAAAATAAACGAGGCAACTTAGGCCAGTAATCCAGGAGTCAATACATCAACACACTCACGAAGCCATGTTATGGGAGTAGAGAATGGCCGCGGCCAAGATCTGATTCCCAAGAAAACACTGGCTGCTGGCCGTAGACTGAGAAGTGTCGCATCACGGCGAGCAAGAAATGCAAACTGCGGCCGAGTACAGAATACACAAGGCAATAGAAATCTAGAATCATTGGTATGTATGGAGTTGAGATGCTTCCTGCAGGTTGTGATGGGGTTGCGTGAGGAGCAAGGATCCTTGTTGTCCGCGTCTTCCTTGTGTTTCTCTGCACGGCGATTCCTCTTCTCTGATGTTCAATGGTTCTTTTGTCATCCCAATTGTTTCTTCAACTGTCTGTTTGCGGTTCGTCGAATGCTCATGAATTTCGAATCAGTGCTGGAGATGGAAGATGGGAGAAGAAAAAAGTGTGCGCGCTTGGCAAAAAAAGGCGAGGCCTTCGCTTCTCTCCCCGCTAAGGTCGAATCAAGCCATGTTCTATCACCGCCGTCTGCCCCTCTTGATTGTAGCGAGGACCACGCAATGTCATCTTCTTTTCATTATTTCTCTATCTTAATGACTGTAATATAACCCTTTGATGAATGGACGCTCCCGCACAGGCCTCAAAGCGCCGCTCCCGCTCCGGCTGCACGGAATGTCGCCAACGACACCGCAAATGTGACGAACAAAAGCCCACTTGTTCGAGCTGCCAGCGAACCGGCAAGGAATGCACATACACTTTACGCCTCTCATGGGGTGGTCGGCCGTTTTCAAAGTCTCGCTTTGGCGAATGCCTTCGACGTGACCCAGGACTGGTCCAGGTGCCATTCAATTCAGCTTCAGGTGCGAGATCGCCTTGGCTATGCTACTCCGGATGAAAGCACAACGGTGCTGATGTGTGAGGTTTCTTTCATATAGGTAACAAGGTAGCTTTTGTGTACGGCTCCGGCGGACGTCCTACGGCCGCTTCTCTGCCGACGAGTTCCCAGAATGGCATGTTTCCTATCATCATTGGTTTTCTCTACAGCGCATTGCTGATACTATTCGTGTTCGACAGAGTCGACGAATACTACATCCAACACCGACCATCAGACGGAAACGGAGGCCCTTTCATTGACGACCCAGCTGGCGTCTTATTCTCGAACTGGCTGGACGCCAGTGGCGCCGCTGCATATCTTACGGAATCCCGATGAATTGCATTGGGTCCCACGCGGTTATCGATTCCTGCTCGACCATTTTATCTCCTGCACGACTTTGGCGTTATCGTGCCATCCGATGATCCAAACTACATATTGCTCCGTCCTCATTCCCATGGCGCTCCAGACATCACATCTATTTGTGGCTTTGATGACCCTTGCCGCAACGCATCGAGCATGTCTGGGCTACGATCAGAGCGCCACCCAGCTCGATTGGCTCAGATTCACCAGTTTGCAGCAGCTACAAGCGGCACTCGCGCAACCAAAAGATGAATTGAATGTGGCCGTCATCGCCACAACGCTGACGCTCTGTACAGCGGATATCGTCTCGGATGGGCAGAGTCCAGGCTCGTGGAGGTCACATTTGCGTGGGACGGCAGCCATCATCGCAGAGCATTTGCATAACGCCAGAGAATCTGGATATGCTTTGTCAGAGGCTACGCTTTTGCTTTGGCGGTGGTACTTGTCCATAGAAACCGTCGCCTTGCTAAGTGGAAACCTGGTCATCTCCCCAGGTTCACGAACGGCACTCCAGTTGCGCCGGCTGATAGGTAACGATGCGATTGACGATTTGTTTGGGTTCTCAACTGCACTCATACCCATTTTTGGGGATATAAACCTGCTCGCAGTCGAGTCTGGGTTGAACGGCGAACAACAGTGCTCCGCCGACATTGACGACATCGCCGACGTGCCAAACGACATGATCCGTGAGCGATGCTTCAGGATCATAGAGAACATCCGCTCCATGCTTGCTTCGCACGAACCACGGTTTCGTCCCACCATCGATGCCTCCCTGTCGAACCTGCACCGCATCGACTTCGCCGCCGTGGACGAGACGTACCACCACGTGGCGCTCCTCAACCTATACAGACGCGTGCTGAACCTACCTTCGTCTAACCCGTTAGTCCAAAAGTCTGCCCAGCAAATCATCCATCGCGTTTCGGCCATGCATATCTTGCATGAGCCCTGTCCCGGCGTCGCCGTCGTGCAGCCCCTGTTTGCCGCGGGATGCGAAGCGTGCAGTGAAGCCGACCGTGACTACGTCCGGACCTTGTTGTCGACAGTTGAGATTCAGTACGGAATGGGCAACGTAAAGAAGGTGAAGGAATTTTTGGAAGATCTCTGGGCTATGAGAGACGCGAGTGGAGATGTTGAAGGCAAGCTGCGGTGGGATAAAGTTATGGGTGTGTAGCATTCCTCGTTCTTCTTGAAACGATAGCTAACCAAACTGGTGTAATAGTGGAGAAAGGGCTCGACATTCTACCGTACTAATCAGTGATATCGGTATTGGGCATCGTTGGTCCTGTGGTCGGAGGATCAGCGTTGGACCAAAAAGATGTTTCTTGAGCAGCATGTTTGTTCATCGTTGTGTAACGGGGTTTGATTTATAGGTAAGAAAAGCGAACGGCGTAAACAACAATGATTGAATCCAAAGTCCACCATTCCCATCAGTTCATTCTGTCTGGTGGAAAGATTATCCTCAGGGCGTTGCCGCAGGTAATATGGGTATTAATATACGGAAATACCGGTAAAAACAAAAGAAACTCCAAGTCAAAGAACCAACCAAGCTAATGATACAAGTCTCCAGTCCTCAAGAAGCGCCCAATTCGCCAATGCGCTCCTCTCATGATGCTTGTGCAATGCTATACAGAAAGCCAAAAGAAACAAAAGACATAAGGGAAGCTCCCGATCTGGGGGTAGCCGTGGTGCCATACTGTGAACAGGCAATTCTATAGAAGACAAAGGAATCAAGAAGAGAAAAGACAATGCTGGTAATTGCATGAGCCAGCATGAAGGCCGTCAAGGAAAATGCCCCCGGAAAGAATTCAACAATCGCAGCCGATCAGAGGCTCTCGCGATCGACAAATTCATAGTCGTCCTCGTCAGCAATATAACCGTCAGCACTAGCTGACTCGCGCTCGTCGACGAATTCGTATTCCAAGGCCAGCTTCTCCGTTTCCTTTGTCTCGAACCGTTCAACGGCCTTGTTCAGAGCCGCGGACAGGAGGTGTTCTCCAGCGCGTGGAGCGGTCGGCAAGTCGAAGGAATAAAAGACCTCCACTTGATCCGCAAGGTACTTGAGGTCGGGCACGCCATCAGCATACGACTCAGGGGTATCGTCACTGTAAGAGTCTGAAAGATCGCTGGCCTCCTTGACGCCTTCGTCAAAGACGGAACGGAGACAGGAAGTGGCGTTCTTTGCGGGATAGGATAGGCGCTTGATCAGATGGGCGTGTGCTCGGCGTTCATGCTTACTGTCAAAGAGGACAACAGGTTAGCTTTGGCAATTCCAAGCGAATGCGGGTGAGGATTGTCAACGCACCTCCGTCCAAAATATGCCTCTGGGCGTTGCTTCTCTTCCCAGCGATGGCCGTTCATGGGACGTGTGCCACGGGCCCATTTGGCCTTGTGGTCGTGGACGCGCTTGGATTGGGTACGGTGGTGACGGATGTCGCTGGTTGGGAGATAGGTCGAGCCCGCCATTGCCAGGGTGGATGGATTAGATGGGGTGGTTGTGTGGATGAGCGGATGGTGAGAGTGTACCAAACGAACGGCTGGTGCAGGTGAATTGGAAGAGAATTGCTGGCCGAGGATCTGGGTGCGTGAGGACGAAGCTGAAACAGCTATCTCGGTAGTTTCGGGTTGATGATGAGCAGAGGAGGAGGACAGGTTGCGTGCTTGTATATATAGGCCGATGAGACGACAGGTGAATGCGGATGAAAGAAGGTGAATGGGTGAGTCAGTTGTTCAATAATGGAAATTGGCAGAAGGGCCATTTATAGACGGCGGCAGAGTCACAAGGGATGGATGGATGTTATCTCGCTCTCTCTCTCATCTCGTCTCTCTGCCTATCAACTGGCCGCATGGTCAGCTGGAGCAACGGTACCCTCCAAGGTACCTCCTGGGGCGCAGGCAGCTGCGCTGAAACTGCAGGTACCTCGCAAGTACCCGCCGGGCATGCGTCATACTCGGCCCCGCCCCTAAAAACCTTGTTAGTCAGCGTTGTCATCTGCCCCACCCCGGCCAGCCACAATGAGATTAGCGCGCACTCCCTGTTTAGGCAGTTAGTGGGGCTGTGCCTGGCTGAGTCATCGGTCGTAATTACCGACCGGTCACGTAACTTACAGGGATCAATACGGCAAACAAACAGATCAAACAAGGCAGATTCGCAACATGACGACAATTGCATCACTCACTTCCTGGGAATCAACATCTGCCGGTGCGACATTCTCGAACAGTTGGCTGCTCCAGTGACTTGTCCAGCTTGATGGACTGACGACAGAACTCGCTCAGCGACACTTCACTGCCAACTACTCAGTCCAGCACGGCACCATCTTCGCTTCCGGCCGCTCTCCTACGGCACAGCACACCTCTTGAGGCATCATTCAAGACCATCAGCCATCAGTATCGGGGATCCAGAAGCGGTTCAGCGCGCAGTCTGGACCCTGGAGCCATCAAGGCGCCAACTGCAGCTCGCTGGCGTGGGAAAATCCTTCCCGTCTTGTGCAAACGCTGGACCTGGCCTGGCTTACAGTCAGTCCCCCGCGCTCCGTCCAGGCTCGTAGCCCTGGTGCTACATACCTAGGTCATCGTACGCGGTGGTTGGCCCGTCGGCGGGCTCCGTCCAACACCGTGCGTTCCCTGGTCGACACATGGCGCCAGTTCTCGACGACTAGATCTCCGACGTGCATCTGCATGGAATGGAAACTGGACCTCCATCGATGGTTTCAGAACGTGACGAGAAGAAACCCTTTTGCATAGATTTATGCCGGGCGCGACGGCAATCTTGACCCCACGCAACAGAGCGTCCTTCAGCCCGGCGGGCCATTCAAACATCGATGGTGCTGATCTGAAGATCTTACACTTCGATTCATCTTGCAAAAAAACTTTAGAGTTGCAGATTTGTCAATTGTCTACGATGCCTCCAGTCTCAGAAGAGAAGGCCATCCCTGCTCATGCGCTCAAGCAATTAGCATTTACCGAAGGATAACCTGTTAACTGCTCTAGCATTGACTGCTCAGTTCTAGGCTGCCGTCCCGGAGCATATCCGTTCCCTCAGACACTGCTTCAAAACCTCGAACTCCTGCCTCATCTCCTCCTCGTCCTCATACCCATCGGAGTCGAAACTAAATCGAATATCGAGCTCAAAATGCCTCAGCCCCGTCACCTTTGTAAGCTGGCGGTGCCATCCCGCCGTGACAGCAAGTGAGAGGTAGTGCGCGGTATGGTCCATCGTAAACACCAGAGCCCGCAACCCGGGCATTCGCGTGGCCACCAGGTCCCAAAACTTTACAAAATGCCCACTTTCAAAGAGGACCTTGTACTCCCACTCCGGGTAAGTGGGATGGTCCGAGAAAACCAACATCATGTTCGACGGGGTGGGCAGTCCGAGCCAATAAACTCGAAGATTCCTGATCATTGCGAGATTCGACGGTGATACACACGCTGCAAAGTTGATCCAGGCTTTCAGCGAGTAAGCTTTAAACGTAATTGACCGATACAGAAACTCGTACGCTTCCTCGGAGACTTGTCTGCAGACGTAGAAGAGCGCCGTGTCTAATTTCTGGGGCAGCTCATTCACCGATGGCTCATTCACTGGCTCAGGCATCTGGAAATAGTAGAGGTAGCGGGGCGGCAAGGGTTTAGGGTCTTGTCTATTGCAGCAATCGGCCGATGGGAACTCCTTCGTCTTTCTACACCGAAAGTTAGACAGGCCGCCCTCATCGTCGACGACGTGGATGCACCGCGGGCCAAAGTAGTGGGTGTAGATTTCTTCGCGGATTTCAAGGGGGAGAGAGAGGAAACGGAATCCTCTATCATCATTTTTGCGGCGCAGGCGCAAGCGTCCGCGCGAGAGCTTCTTGAAAGCTTTCCGCATTGGAACTTGGGGGGTGATTGTGATGGGAGTTGATTGTGTTGTTAGGATGAACAATGGTCTCAGCCTCAATCCCGACGAGGCGCACACAGTAACAACAGTAACTCGTTAACAGGGGCTCGATGCCTCCCATCAAAGGATGCGGCGCAGCCGATTGCTTCAAGAATTTCAATTCATGAAGGAGATCTAGGCCTAAATATACCGCTAAAACCTCAGAATACAAGACATATTTCAATATCACTCCCCAGGCTCATTTTCATCCTCATCCTCATCCTCCTCTTCCTCCTCACTGCTCTCTTCCCCCGGCAAGTGACTCGGAAACCATCCAAACACGCCAAAGTCCACATAGTGCTCACCCATCGCGTCGACCGTCACCGTTACGCCTTCGGCCTCGAGGACAGCGGCTTGGCGAGCGGCGGACCCAGGTCCTCTGCCGGCCATTGAAGTAAGTCAGTGAGTCAGTGAGTCTCAGTGAGTCAGAGTGATGGGGGGGGGTATGATAGTACGGGATGATATTGCAGTGTGTGCAAGGGCGGTATGAAGTACAGTAGGTATTTAGATCAGAATGAGTCAGTGGGATAGTCGGGTCTAGAGTAGATTCGAGAGAGAAAGAGAAAAGAGCTAGTGAATGTAAGAACTAGTTGTTTGGTGTCTTACATACCGATGCGAAATCATCCCCTTTGCGTTAATCACTCGCTGCCAGGGGACGTTCCCAGAATGATAGAGATGCTGCGTCGTGTTCTCGTCCGCTTCTTCTTCTTCTTCTTCGGGGGTGTTGTCTGGCGGGAGATGTTTAAGACACATGCCCACTTGGCGGGATCGTTGTGCTTTCAATATAAGTATCAGTTAGTTAAGCCAAGGAAAAAGGAGAAAGGAGAATTGAAACATACGCTCCCCGAGTAATCGGGCAATGTGCCCGTATGAAGTCACCTTGCCATATGGAATCTGCTGGACGGCTGCGTAGACGGCGTTGAACCACCACTCTGCCTCGTCAGTGCGCGCCATGTTGACGGGGTGAGTCAACTTGTGAGTCAACTTGTGAGTGGATCGTGAGTAATGGATAGATTGAAGAGTTCAGATTCTTTTCACTGCAATATTCACTGAAATACGAATCATCGACGGGTTCAGATTCCCATTGGCCCCGAACAGGCAACCCTCCCTCTCCCAGTGCACAAGTCTTTGTATCTACAAGAACAATTTGAGACAACACAAGTGAAGAAAATTCGTAAGCTTGTATTATGGAAAGCACTGTGCGTCGTTAAAATGAAATCCAAGCGTTGTTCAATTATCCCACCGCCGTATCTGCATTCAGTGACTTGTAAATGCGGACTTAATGAGCTATAATTCAACGCCATCCACCCCTAATGCTGCATGTAATCGTAGGGCGCTAGAAGATTACCTCTTGCCCTCAGAATATGTCTCCGATATACGTGAAAATTGAGGTATAACAGCATAAACATGAAAGAAGGCAAATTGGTGCAAGAGAGAGATCCGTATTGGCGAAAGGATAACCAGGGAGATGCAAATGCATAAATGCACACAGATGAAGTCAAAATTGAGCCCACCATCCAAATTGAATAAAGGATTTGCATGCGTATATTCGCAAGATCAATGGCACACACGGCGTACATTGTTCGAAGCTTACACCACACCCATCTATCTTCGAACCATGGCAGAGTGATTGAACTGAGTATTGTCCTCGTCTTCGGGGTCATCAGGGAGCACAGTGATCGGAATTCTCAGTCGATGTGCAACTTCCTGAACCACTTTAACGCGATGGTCGAGCGTCGCATGGCCACCAGCCGCCATGGCGATGTCATCAGGGGAGACAGTTTCGTCGACGAGTGAGGCGATCGCAGGGGAGAGGATTTGGAGATTGGTGAGAGAGAGGTGGTAATTCACGATGGCGTTGGTGACGAGGTCGGAGCGCACGGACATTGCGGTTTCGACCTGGTCCATCTGGGCGAGGAGGCCTTGCTGCTTGGCCTGCGACAGTTTCAAGGCGGCTTGAAGCTGGTCGACTTGGTACTGGAGTTCGAAAATCTTGTCGCTGTCCTTGTCGTCGCGGAGCAAGACGAGCTTTGATGGTTTCTTCTCGATGGGGTGATCTGTCTTTCTCTTTTTCCCTTCATTCACATGATATTCCTTAGGAGGGAGGAAAGCCATTCCTTCCATTGGCCTTCCGCAGCTCTGATAAGTCCAGTAAATTGGCCTGTGTTCGAAGCTCTTGTTATCCCCATGCTTCCAGGACCGACGATTCCTTTTCACTTTGCCATCGCCATTGAAATCGCCAGGCCAGTACAAGCCTAGCAGCTCCTTGGACATGGTTCCTCTAGAGACCCAATCGACTAAAGCATCAACTTGCTCATCGCACAACAAACGGTAAAACGGAGGGAGGTTCGTGGAAGCCAGTAGCGGTTCAGGGATGACGTGGACGAAAGGGGGAAAAGAGTCGAAGTCGAGGGTCGCGATTCCGTCCATCCAGTCGGGCCCCTCGCGGTCGATAACGGCATTGCTCACAAGGAAGCGAGGGAGACGAGAGGCACGATTCATTCGATTCGCCATGGTGGATGTTCGAAGAGGATGTTTAAGCAACGATGTTAGAGGAGATATCCAAGATGAAGGTCCTGTTTCCGATGGCCTTGAGCGATCGTGCAGTAAGAAGGTGGAAGAGGGAGAAGGTTAAGGGCGAAAGATCACAGGCAGAGGAAGGCCGTTTTACTAAGACGAGGAAGGTGAAGGATAGGTGTAATGCACAAAGTGAAAGATCTTGAGGGGCAACCAGGTCAGAATGGCTAAGGGGAAGTGCCTCCAGTAAGCAGCCAACAGAACTGACCTCCACTCTGCAACATGGAAGAACACTTCACACAGGAACGAAAGAGCGCTAGACCAGCCATAGCTGTCAGTTTCATGTGACCACCTATCACAGAGACCAGCGAAAGTAATGGGGCGGAATGTCCAAATGAAAGAAAGTGAAGGTTGCTAGGGGGAGCAAATAGTGATATCTCCTCATAGATCTATCACTGTTGCTTCACCCGTGAGCTTCCCACTTCCCCAGCCGTCCATGCATGCAGCGTTCACCATCCAGCCCTCTCGGCCTAAGCACCTTTGCCCTCCCCAAACTCGGGTCCAGACAATTGCCTTACCCGTGCTCCAAAGGACGACTAAGCTGTCTTTCCACGCCCAAAAGACACTGACCAGATCTCGCCATATGCCTCCATAGACGAACCACCAGATGAACGATTTGCTGCCACGATCCCAGAGCATACCACCTTCTCGCCGTCGCTCCGACATGATCTCCAGCGCCCTCTGTGCTTCATCATAGTACACCCTCTCCACGTTGCGGCCCACATGGACGTGGCCAAAGACATGGAGTGCAGGTCTGATGCGCCAGTCGGCCTCGAGCAAGGAGGGACAGCCGACGGAGTAAGGGAAGTTGTCGCTGTGGTGTTGAGGAGGTGTGTGGGAGACGAGTATATCAGTGTCGAGTGGTATCGGTTTGGGCCATGGGTCCCCTCTGGTCAACGGAGGATACTGGAAGGCATGGATGGACGGGGCGGCCGGGTCGAGCTGTGGGATCTGGGGCACGCCGTGGATTTTGAACGAACGCGTGGGTGACGAAGGTGACGGACGGAAAGACAAGATGACAGAGGAGTTCTGGAGATAATGGATGTCTCCCCAGTCGATCCTCTCCTCTCCGCCCGAATGGGGGACGAGCGTGCGGGACTCTGGATCGAACCAGCTGTCATGGTTGCCCGCGATGACGACCTTCTGCGGGTGTGGCAAGCTCTTGAGCCAGTTGACGGCAGTTTGGATCTCATCCACGGTTCCTGCATCGGACAGGTCGCCAGCGTGGATCAACAGGTCACCATCAGGCACGTCCGCCAGCTGCAGCGTATGGGTGTCGGAGATGCAGACGACACGAATGGGGTGCTGGGAGGGCGTGCGAGTGTACGGATCGGGGCGGATGGCAGAGAGCAGGCCATAGACAGGGCGCAGGATGCAGAGGAGCGGAGAGGCAAAGAACTGCGAGGGGAGTGACGGCGGATCAAAGGGTCCCATTGTGTGTGAGTCTTTCGGCTGGCGAGGTGGTTGCTGGGAGAGGGTGGCTGCGAATCATTGACTGTGCGAATGAATGTCAGCATGCTGTAAGAAAGGGAATCGAGGGTTCTTGTAGCTCGACAGGTAATGAGAGGAGAGTTACTGTACTATATGCTGGTCGGGTGTCTGTCGTGGCAGCTTGTCGACAGCAGGGCGATTACGACATTCTTGCCCAATCGCCCTCGCGGTTCGAGGTAGAGAACGATGTCTGAGGTGAAGATGGTGTAGCTGTGATGTGCTTTCGTCCAGCCTGATCAAAGACCAGAACGGTGAGCTCCCTGTTCAGATATCAAGTGTCGTTGGGGTGATCGCGCAGTTTGGGTTGACGTTGGTGTTCAGTTCCCAGTTCAACTCACCATCACCACTTCATCTCACCATCTCGCTCTCGCTCTCGCTCCCCCTCCCTCTCATTCACACTCTCTCTCACCATCGCCGTCGCTCCATCCCCAGCTTCACGCCCTCTCGCTCTGATCAATGTCCATTGACCTGCTCTTCTTTCACCACGCCCACAACCCGCCTTTATCTTACAGGCACCATCCCCCTCACCCTCCTCTCTCCGGCCTCCGCCCCATTTGTTCGTCCTTGTTTCAACCGGTGTCGCTTTAGCCGCCCATTCCCAGACGCTCTGTTTCACTTTTCATTCATCCACTGCCAATAATAAGGTGGTCGCAGGCTCTCAAAACCGCTCTCTCTGGCAGCTCACCACTCGTCGTCTGCAGCCGGTCGTTTGGCTAACTTTGCATCCTGGCGGGGTTCTCGAGCCAACTCCTCTTCCTCCAACCATCACTATCACGCATCACCACCACCACTGCTGCTGCTCTGCCTGCTCCTCGCCCACGTCGCCAGTCACTCGTGCTGCTCTAGGTTATGGATGGGGATGACTTAGCTCGATCGACAGTCGCCAACGAAGAACAGATGGCCAGCGCTTCGAGCCTCCACAACGCCGCAAACGGGACCCCTGGGAAGAAGCGGAGGAAGGCTGACTTGAAACCCATCATCACCAACGAGGCCTCCTCGGCCCCTGATCCGTCCTCTGCGACAATCTCTGAGAACATGGCGCCAGCTGTGAAGACCAGGTATGATTACTATTCCTGCTGTTTCTCCCTCGCGTCTCTTGTCATTTACTCCATCTTGTCTTTCTGCCCTGCTTGAGCACCATCACCATGTCGTCTGTGAAGCATCGATACTCTCAAAGAGACACTCTTTCTTGCCTTTTAAGAGATTACTATGCATATCCTCGCAAAGTTCATTATATCGCCCCCCCGAGTGACTATTATGCGTCATCCCTGGGGGATCACGGTTCTTCATCTGCTCGCCGGCGCCGGATGCTAACAAATCTGGGTGCTAGCCACCAATCGCAACATTCTGGCTCAAACCCCTACACAACCCCGGTACTGCGGACCTCCTCGTCCTCCTCTACCGAAGACCCCGCTGAAGCCACCGCGGATGAAGAAGATTCGGAAGACTACTGCAAGGGCGGCTATCATCCCGTCCAGGTCGGAGAAACCTACAACAACGGCCGCTATATCATCATCCGCAAGCTGGGCTGGGGTCATTTCTCCACCGTCTGGCTGTCGCGAGATACGACGACCGGCAAGCACGTAGCCTTGAAAGTCGTGCGTTCCGCAGCGCATTACACCGAGACCGCCATCGATGAGATCAAGCTGTTGAAGAAGATTGTTGAGGCAAACCCTGATCATCCCGGTCGCAAGCACGTCGTTAGCTTGTTGGATTCGTTTGAGCACAAGGGACCAAACGGAGTCCATGTATGCATGGTGTTTGAAGTTCTCGGTGAAAATCTCTTGGTGTTGATCAAGCGCTGGAATCATCGCGGAATTCCCATGCCGCTAGTCAAACAAATCACCAAACAAGTGTTACTAGGCTTAGACTACCTGCATCGTGAATGCGGTATCATTCACACCGACTTGAAGCCGGAGAATGTATTAATCGAAATCGGTGACGTCGAGCACATTGTGAAAACTTATGTCAAGGAGGAGGAATTGAAAAAGGAAAAGGAAGACAACCGCAACGGCCGTCGGAGGAGACGGACCCTCATCACTGGCAGTCAGCCGCTTCCGAGCCCGTTGAATGCCAGCTTTAGTGGCATGGACCCCTTCAAGATGCACACTCCAACGAGCAGCAACCTCAGTCAGATGTTACACGACTCTTCGGGTAAGTTTATTTTGTCCGAGACTGTGGTGCTCTGACTTACATTCTTTCGCGCAGCTACAACCCCTGGCAGTCTTTCGATGAGGGACCGGCTTGGAATCAAAGACGCAAATAAACTCGCAGACGAGAAACAAAAACAACGAGAGAAGACAACGTGAGCTTTTTAAATCGCTATCACATTCCTGATGTATACTGATTGTTTCCAAAGTGACATTTTAGAACGCGAGGTGTCGGGTATATCTCTGGAAAGGACGTCAACACCAGAAGATATGACCGAGGATGACAGTCTGGCCTTTGAGACAATTTCCGTCAAGATCGCGGATCTTGGAAACGCATGCTGGGTGGGGCATCATTTTACAAATGACATCCAGACGCGGCAGTACCGGTCGCCAGAAGTAATTCTTGGTGCGAAATGGGGCGCCAGCGCGGATGTGTGGAGTATGGCAGCGTTGGTAGGCTCCCTTGATTAGTGTTTCTTATTATTGTACGGCATATCTAACCCT
Organism: Chrysosporium keratinophilum; assembly: GCA_029850275.1. NCBI lineage: Eukaryota > Fungi > Ascomycota > Eurotiomycetes > Onygenales > Onygenaceae > Chrysosporium > Chrysosporium keratinophilum. The sequence continues at coordinate 683,384 of JARBIX010000012.1, forward strand.
GTTCCAGATTTTTGAACTCATCACTGGAGATTATCTCTTTGACCCTCAATCCGGTACAAAATATGGCAAAGATGACGACCACATCGCCCAGATCATCGAGCTGTTAGGCTCTTTCCCCAAGTCCTTGTGTGTCGGCGGGAAATGGAGCCAGGAAATCTTCAATCGCAAAGGCGAGCTTCGGAATATCCACCGACTGCGCCACTGGGCTCTATCAGATGTCCTTCGCGAAAAATATCATTTCCCCCTTGAGGAAAGCAAAGCCATCGCGGAGTTCTTGACGCCGATGCTCGAGCTTACCCCCGAAAGACGCGCCAACGCCGGCGGCATGGCAAACCACCCGTACCTCAAAGGTGCAAAGGGGATGGATCACATTCAACTAGACGTTCCTGTGGGAAGTCGAGGAGAAGGCATCCCAGGCTGGGCGGCGGAAGTCAGGAAAAGATAGAATGATATTGCCATTTGTTTGCCATTTTTTGGTTGCGACCTAATGACCTAATGTCAAGAAATCGTCTCCTCTCGATTCAATCTACACCTATTTACGGCCGTTACAGGATATGTTGTGCAGGCTGAGTTGCTTGGCTTTGTTGAGAAGATATCTGTATACTGTCGTGTCCTTTGACAAGACGAAATATCTTGCAGTGTCCCAATTTCCATTTCCCTTTCCATTTCCCTTTCCATCTTGCATTCAGCGCGCGCTCCTCTCTCCTTTGTCTTTTAGTTCCGCATTGCATAAACGTCCGGCCAGAACTCCTTGCAATTGCTAGTCGCCCGTTGAGGCTTCACTGCAAGAAACCGCTGAGTTTAGATTGATAGAATAGGTGCTGTTGTTTTGTGTGGTTCAGCTGTTGGTGTTTTGTTGTTTCGCTGTTGACTTGGCGGCTACGATGAGGGAAGGACGGTTCGCCTTTATTGAAGTTTCAAGAATCGGGTTGGGTTGGATGGTTAGTTGAGTCTTGAGGTGCCGGGTTTTGCGCAAAGTGCCGTTCTCGTTGTGTGTGTGTTTTCAAAAAATGATACGACCATCTGGATGACCATGATATAACCGATGCCTCTCTTTCTCGCTTGGTTTTGCAATGGGATTTTTCTATCTTTCGCCTCTTCCTCCCCCTTGGCCCTTTTTGCGGTGTGTGTTTGACATCGCTTCCTACTCTCGTTTCGATGGATGCCTGTTTTTCTCGAGCCATATCGAGCATGATCTCTTGACATGCAAAGCTATCGCAGCTTAGACAGTCGCAACAGGCCGATATAATGCAGAATAATTCAAGAGTGATCCTTGATATCGAGTTCGCAATTAGTTGTATGTAGCTGTACTCCGTGCCAATGTCGCTTTCCCATCCCACGCTCCAGTGAACCCCGAGACATCGCAAAACTCCAGATGGTCAGACGACAGACCGACGAGAGATTGAAAAGAAGAAACATGCAATCACTCGTCCATCTGCCATTCATACGCCAAACCCGCATTCCTCTCGCGCCGGTTCCTCGCGTCAAACCACTCCTTTTCAAATCCATTACTTCGATCCACCCCATCCCACCGATACCCCGGACGGATCCCATATCGATTCGGTGGCGCCGCACCCTTATACGATTTCTTCCCCCCCGCCGCCCCTCCCGCCGTCGATGACGGTTTCGTCAGAAACTGCGCGGCGGGATCATTCCACCGCTCCTGCGCCCTAAGCTCCGCATTTAACTCCTCATCCTCCGCAGTGCGCGCCAGCGGCATGTACTTGGCCTCTTCCATCAGATTCTTCCTCTCCTCACGCTGCCTCCGCTGCACGTCACCCGTCAACGCCTCCTTCTCCGCCGCCTCCTTGGCCGCAGCTTCTTCGGCGGCGCGTCGCGCTTCCGCACGCTTCATGGCGACGTTGATGATGCGGCCGGACGCGTCACGGTAGATGGTTTCGGCCTCGAGGCCTGTGGCTGGCTTGCTGCGCAGCGCAGCCGCGTCTTTGGCGTGTTTGCGGTTCTGTGCGGCGAGCATGGCGGCGGTTTGGGCGGCGGTTTGGAGGCCGGCGCGGGCGCCTGATTCCATGCGGAGGGATGCTAAGTCTTCGTCATTGTCGTTGTCGTTGTTGTTGTCGACGATGACGGGGCGTTCGTCGTCTTGGGCGGAGTGGGCGGTGCGTTCAGCGGCGGCGGAGGCGAGGATGGCATCTGCGGCGATTTGGTCGGCGTTGGAGGGGACGGTAGGCCCGGCGAGGGTTTTCCAGTTTGATTTGGACTTTTTGAATTCGCGTGAAGAGCCTGCGATGGTGGCTGCTAGTCGTTCGTCATCGTCGTCGTCGTCATCAACGTCGAATCTCCCGTGAGAGTCTTTCGTCGTGGAGGTCGTGCGGAGATCTGGAGGGTCGTCGTCGGCGATGATGAGGCCATCCGCGGCGGCGGATTCAGCGGCGTGTTTGTTCTTTTTGCGTTTCTTTTTGGGGCGGTCTGAGGAGGGGAGAGGGTCCGCGGTGAGGTAATTTTTGGCCAAGTAATCTGCGAGCGACATGATGAGATGATTCAACTGTTGTTGTACTGTTCTGGAGCATTCACGGTTGGCGAAGCTCAAGAAGTGAGGCCATCACGTGCAGCACGGGTCGAACGACGACTTCAAGCATCACGGCGCAGCATTTGTCAACTCTTACTCTACGAAAGGTTCTAATTCTCAACAAGAATAACTGAGAAGTTTCAACCGGGTTCTCATCGCTGGCGAATATATGCCTTGTACTTCGTCTTGGAGAGGCCCTCTATCGATACTATCAAATCGTCCTATCAAGATAGAGACCGGATAGACCAGAGAACAATGGCAACCAACAGGGCTTCCGGCCACCGAGGTGCATTTCACAAGAGAGTTTTCGTATTCGTTAGATTATGGTATGTATTCTGTAAAAATAAACAGTGTTCAAATGACGTAAAAATCGTATCCAAGCGAGACATCTCGTGAAGGAAAAGGAAGATGATAACCCAGCAAAAAAAGCAGAGAATGTACCTCTAGACGCATGTAAGTAAACCGGGAGCTCCAGGCCGTTCACATCACAACGCAGCAAGAATTCTGCTTCTTTGCCTGACCGTAAAACATTTTACTCTGAGCACTGAGCCCGTCGCTCTTGGCCACCAAGCTGTCAATCTTCTCGCCTCGCTCCAAAACACTCTCAATCGTCTTGTGCAGCACAATCTTGGTTTCATCGAGCTCCTTTTGGATCTTCATGATGCTATCCGCCTGCGAGGGGTCCTGGTACTTGACAATATATTCCTTGAGTTGCGGGAACGGCAAGGTGCCCACGTCCGGGGCGATGAAGGATGTACGAGGATACTTGGCAAGGAACTCATCGACGATCTTGGATAAGAGTTGATGGGCAACGAGGCCTGGGTAGTCTGCGTCGGAGATGATGATGCCGGCGACGCCTTCGGTGCGACCATAGGCGTGGAATGTGTATGATTTCTCTTCGATGTCCTGGCGCTGGCCGGGGCGGGTGCGTTCGGCAACGGTTTTGGAGAAGAGGGTCATGAATTCCCCGTAGCTGATAGAGAAACTGGTGAGTCTCTGTGGTTCGAGAGCTTCACAGATGTTGGGGGTTTACCTGTCTCTGGTGAAGCGGGAGAAGCTGCTGAGGTCCGTCTCACGGCACAACTCGACGGCTGGCCGGGTCTCATTCCGGAGGATCTAGGATGGAAAGGAACGTTAGTTGCGCTGGATCAATGACGGGAAACCAGGAGAGATATAAAACTTACCCCGATGTAGAATATCTTCATGGCTGCGCTGCTGTGTTGGGTGTGAGGGTTGGCTCGAGGCGAGGGGGTGCGGTGACGTCGAGGGATAGCTGTTTAGTCTATGAGCCGACGTACACTTTAACGGCTACGAGTGTCAAGCCGAGGGGGAGAAGAAGTGCAAAATTCTAGTTGATGGTGAACAAGTCTATTTGGTGACAGAGGTAATCTTTGGGAGTTGATGAACAAAACGGTGGTGCCTGTGGTCGCATGTGACGAAGTGTGCCGTTGGTGAGGCTGTGGGATGTCACCGGCGTTTCATGAAGCTGTCGGTTCAGATCTCCTGCTAGCTAGTTACGAAGTGCAAAACAGTTGACTACAGAGTCCAAACCGACAAAGACACAGCCAACGCCATCCAAGCTGACATTCATCTCAAGCAAACCCCGTGGATGCGATGTCGTTCGTCTCGATGAGGCGGGGAATGGATGTGGAATTGCCAGTGCTGCTTTAAGCGAATGACAACGGCGTCAACGAAGAAATCACAACCTCCACCCCTCAGACATCGACATTCACGACGCTGGGAGTAAGAACCTGGACTTGAGATATTCCAGGTCAGAGAGGTTAGAACCTGCTTGCCGACTCTCCCGAAACAGTTGAAGCGCACAAATCGCTTCAGCGCCATGGCAGACTTCTCAGAGTCACAATGGCTTGACCAGCTTGCAGCCATGCGGAAAGCAATAGACGAGCTCAACCTGCCCAAAGACAGGGGCACACAGTCCTACTATGGTGCCGACCTGGGTCTCAGTGATGAGGATTTTTCGTCTTCGCCCGCGTCCATAGAAGACATCTGGGATGTGATCAGCGATGATGACGACACCGCCGACGACGACCTGGACGATATCAACGGCGTGTCCCTCCAAGAGGAATCTGTGGGCATTTCGGCCGGGCATTATGATCAGAACTGGCTGGAAAGGCAATGCGAATCAATTGCCCTGCGCAAACAGGGCTTAAACGCCGTTGAACTACACCAACAATTAAACGCCATCCTCGCCACTGATAGCTCCGACGACGAGCTACAAATGACCCTCGTGGAAATAATTGGCTTTGATGACCTGGATTTGGTTATTGACCTTATTGCCCATCGCAAGGAGATACTGTCTCCGGAGTCTGCAGATGCCTCTGTTCTGTCAAGTCTACAGACACGGGCTCAGCGAGAGGAAGTCCTTCGGCAGCAAGATCGTGAACACAAACAAGCGAAGCTTGCCCCAAAGCAGGACCGGGAAGGTCCCAGCTATCCACACGTATACAAATCCTATGACGCTGGAAATACGATTTCCGTCAGCGGCAAAAAATATGGTCTTCCTGTTGGAAGTACCCATCGCGAAGAGCCCAGATATACCGAATATGCCATACCAGCAGCCAAGGTCGGAACCTTGGGCGTGAACCAGAAACTCGTGGCCATATCCGAGATGGATGGGCTATGCAGAGGAACATTTAAGGGCTACGAGGCTCTCAACCGCATGCAAAGTCTTTTGTACGATGTTGCCTACAAGACGAACGAAAACATGCTCATTTGCGCACCGACTGGTGCTGGTAAAACCGATGCCGCTATGCTTACGATTCTCAATGCGATCGCAAGATATACGGTCCCAAGCCCGCTCGAGGAACCCGATGCTTCTGACTTTGTCGTCCAGACAGAAGAGTTCAAGATTGTCTATGTCGCGCCAATGAAAGCTCTGGCTGCAGAGGTGACGGAGAAACTGGGGAAGCGTTTGGCTTGGCTGGGAATCCAGGTTCGCGAGCTGACTGGAGATATGCAGTTGACCAAACAGGAGATCGTGCAGACGCAGATTATTGTCACCACCCCTGAGAAATGGGATGTCGTCACCCGGAAGAGCACTGGCGATACGGAGCTGGTGCAAAAAGTACGCCTCTTGATCATCGACGAAGTACACATGCTTCATGACGAGAGAGGCGCCGTGATCGAATCACTGGTCGCCCGAACTCAACGCCAAGTTGAAACAACTCAGTCGTTGATTCGTATCGTTGGACTTTCTGCAACTCTTCCAAACTACCTGGATGTGGCCGACTTTCTCAAGGTCAATCGAATGGCGGGACTATTCTATTTTGACGCCTCTTTCCGCCCTGTTCCTCTCGAGCAGCATTTTCTCGGCGTCAAGGGGGATGCGGGCTCCAGAAAGTCAAGAGAAAACATTGACATTGTGGCCTTTGAGAAAGTACGAGAAATGCTTGAGCGAGGACACCAAGTAATGGTCTTTGTGCATTCACGAAAGGACACCGTGAATACCGCTAGATTGTTCGCAAAAATGGCCGCTGACGAACAATGTTCGGATTTGTTCAGTCCGGTGGAACACGAGAAATACTCGCAAGCATTGCGGGATCTCAAAACCAGTCGTGGCCGAGAAATCAGAGACTTAGTTCCGAAGGGAATGGGGACTCACCATGCTGGGATGCCAAGGTCGGACCGTAATCTTATGGAACGTTTCTTCTCCGAAGGGGTCATCAAAATGCTCTGCTGTACCGCAACTTTGGCTTGGGGTGTCAATCTTCCGGCTGCTGCGGTAGTAATCAAAGGAACTCAGCTGTACAGCTCAGCAGAGGGCAAATTCATCGACCTCGGGATCCTTGATGTTCTCCAAATTTTTGGCAGAGCCGGTCGGCCACAATTTCAAGATACGGGTATTGGATTTATCTGCACTACGCACAACAAGTTACAGCATTACATTTCCGCGGTAACCTCCCAAGAGCCCATCGAATCAAGGTTCTCTCGTAAGCTCGTGGATAATCTTAATGCTGAAATTGCTCTGGGGACAGTGACATCGGTCACTGAAGGTGTGCAATGGCTTGGTTACTCGTATCTTTTTGTTCGAATGCGGCGGAACCCTCATTCTTATGGAATCGACTGGGCTGAAATTCGGGATGATCCGCAGCTCGTTCAACGTCGTCGAGATCTCATTATCAAAGCTGCGAAGGTTCTTCAGCAAAGTCAAATGATCATATTCAACGAGCGCACAGAAGAACTTCGTTCAAAGGATGTTGGCCGCATTGCGAGTCAATACTATGTTCTGCAGACGAGTGTTGAGATTTTCAACACGATGATGAGCCCAAACGCCAGCGATGCCGACGTGATGAAAATGATCAGCATGAGTGGGGAGTTTGACAATATTCAAGCAAGAGATAACGAATCCAAAGAACTGGATAGACTCCGACTAGAAGGCCTAAGGACTGAGGTTGAGGGCACTAATGATAGTCCACAAGCAAAGACGAACATCCTCCTGCAGTCATACATATCCCGCGCTCGCGTGGAAGATTTTGCCCTGGTATCCGACACAGCATACGTTGCTCAGAACGCAGCACGTATTTGCCGCTCTCTCTTCATGATTGCTCTGAACCGACGATGGGGTTATCAATGCCAGGTACTCCTGTCAACTTGCAAGTCGATTGAAAAACAAATATGGCCGTTTCAGCATCCATTTTATCAGTTTGATCTACCAAGACCTATTCTGAAGAACTTGGATGAGAAGTTCCCGGCATCGTCAATTGAGTCAATGCGGGATATGGAGCCAGCAGAGCTCGGACAGCTTGTTCACAACAACAGGATGGGGCATGTCCTTACGAAATTGCTTGATAATTTCCCAACGCTGAGTATCGAGGCTGAAATCGCTCCGCTGAACCGCGATGTGCTTCGGATTCGCCTTTATCTTTATCCAGAATTTGAATGGAATATACGGCACCACGGCACTTCGGAACCATATTGGATCTGGGTTGAGAACTCGGAGACCTCTGAGATTTACCACCATGAGTACTTTATTCTTAATCGGAGAAAGCTCCACGACCATCATGAACTGAACTTCACTATTCCCTTATCGGATCCGCTGCCCAGCCAGATCTACGTCAGGGCCATTTCAGACCGATGGTTGGGTGCTGAAACTGTTACTCCTGTATCATTTCAACATCTAATCCGCCCGGATACGGTGAGCGTTTACACCGACTTGCTAGACCTCCAACCACTGCCGGTCTCGGCTCTAAAGAATCCGTCTCTTGAGGAAATATACGCCCAAAGATTCCAGTTCTTTAATCCGATGCAGACTCAGATTTTCCACACCCTCTACAATACGTCTGCTAATGTCTTACTCGGTTCACCTACCGGTAGTGGCAAGACTGTTGCAGCTGAGCTAGCCATGTGGTGGGCATTCCGCGAGAAGCCTGGATCAAAGGTTGTATACATTGCACCTATGAAAGCACTGGTACGAGAGCGAGTGAAAGATTGGCGTCGAAGACTGGCTGTCCCTCTAGGTCTCAAACTGGTCGAGTTGACCGGTGACAATACTCCCGATACACGAACTATTCGAAATGCGGATATCATCATCACGACTCCTGAGAAATGGGACGGTATCTCTCGTAGCTGGCAAACTCGAGGCTACGTGCGGCAGGTTAGCCTGGTGATCATTGACGAAATTCACCTTTTAGGTGGCGACCGTGGCCCAATTCTGGAAATCATCGTCTCTCGCATGAATTACATTGCGTCCCAATCCAAAGGAGCTGTTCGTTTGCTCGGCATGTCTACCGCATGTGCTAATGCCACTGACCTTGGTGACTGGTTAGGCGTGAAGCAGGGCGTGGGACTTTATAACTTCCGCCACTCAGTTCGGCCTGTTCCCCTTGAGATCTATATCGATGGTTTCCCCGAACAACGCGGATTCTGTCCGTTGATGCAATCGATGAATAGACCCACATTCCTCGCGATCAAGAACCATTCTCCTGACAAACCAGTGATTGTTTTCGTAGCATCTCGACGGCAAACGCGCTTGACGGCAAAAGACTTGATAAATTTCTGCGGAATGGAAGATAATCCACGGCGATTTGTTCACATGTCAGAGGATGACTTGCAGGTCAACCTTACTCGCGTGAAGGATGATGCCCTCAAGGAGGCACTCAGCTTTGGAATCGGTCTTCATCATGCCGGACTAGTCGAATCAGACAGGCAGCTGTCAGAGGAGCTTTTTGCCAATAACAAAGTTCAAATTCTTATTGCCACTAGCACTCTTGCCTGGGGTGTGAACTTGCCAGCTCACCTTGTCGTGGTAAAGGGAACGCAGTTCTTTGATGCAAAAATTGAAGCATACAAAGACATGGACCTCACGGATGTGTTACAAATGCTTGGTCGCGCTGGTCGCCCGCAGTTCGACACCTCCGGTATTGCACGAATATTTACGCAGGATGCGAAGAAGGCGTTCTATAAGCATTTCCTTCATACCGGGTTTCCTGTCGAATCCACGTTGCACAAAGTCTTGGATGACCATTTGGGTGCAGAGGTGTCCTCTGGCACTATTGCGACCAAACAAGATGCCCTAGACTACCTGACATGGACCTTTTTCTTCAGGCGGCTGCACAAGAATCCATCTTATTACGGCCTCGAGATTTCCGTCGACGAGCACAATTCAATGGCCGCCCAGGAGATGGCTGCAGACTTTATGATTGAACTTGTTGACAAATCTCTGGGTGAGCTTGCCGCGTCGTCCTGTATTTCGTTCGACGAGGCTACTGGATTCGTTGACCCCACCCCATACGGGAAGATTATGAGTTACTACTACATCTCCCACAAGACGGTTCGCTACTGGATGTCAAATGCAAAACCAGATCCCACTTTTGCGGATGCCCTCGGTTGGATGTGCTCCGCCGCTGAATTCAATGAACTTCCTGTTCGGCACAATGAAGATTTGATCAACGCTGAATTGGCTCGTAACTTGCCGTTGTCCATCTCCGCCATTGGCACAGACCTACCGCTCTGGGATCCTCATATCAAATCCTTCCTTTTGCTGCAGGCTTTCATGTCACGTGTCGACCTCCCCATTTCTGATTACGTGGGAGACCAGGTGTCGGTGCTTGACCAGGGAATTCGTGTTATTCAAGCGTGCATTGATGTGCTGGCTGAGCTAGGCTACGCCAAAGCATGTTGGTTGATGATGACTCTCCTCCAGAGCATCAAGGCGGCCCGATGGCCTGGCGATCATCCTCTATCTATTCTACCGGGTGTAGATCCCGAGTTTGAGCAGGACCAAAGGATAACCGAGGCCGCGAAAGTACCCAAAAGCCTTCAAGAATTGGTCAGGCTACCACCATCCGGAATCGCAAACGTTGCAAAGATGTTACAGTTGGATCAGTCGACGACAACGCAGTTTACAAAAACAGTCGCTATGTTGCCGAATATCCAGGTGTCCATCGCCGAGTTTACAAACACGGGTCTGGTGGTGCAACTCACCCGCCAACCACCACCAGCCCGTACGCAACGGCCATCTCGCCAACAGGACGCCGAAGGTATCCAAGTTTATGCGCCTAAGTTCCCGAAGCCGCAGATGGAAGGCTGGTTTGTTATTGTTACCGGGAAGGCAGCGCCAGGGGACGAAGACGAGTTGTTAGCTCTGAAGCGGGTCTCGTGGTCGAGCGGCGATAAGAATCGGAATCGGTCTGGTGGTGGGCGGGGCAATGTGACGGCTCGGGCAAATATAAAACTTTCTTCAGGAGAGGGAGGGGACAAGGATGTGAATGACCTGAAAGGAAAGATGACGGTGAAAGTCGTCAGTGATGGGTATCCGGGTATGGAGTGGGAAGTACGCTGTTGAACGCGTACCCTGTACTGCTAGACGGGTTTACACAAGTATAGCCTCTTGTGTATCTACTTCATCAGTTAGACATCTATATCGATTGATCCGAAGTGCGGCAATTCCCTCGTTCACTGTTTACCCACTGCGGAACCTAATAACAGATGGACGAAACCACGATAGACGTACTAAGTAGGATATCCGGCATGCTGGAAAGCCCGGGGAAAACGAAAATAAACGCAAGAGGAACACCGGTAGCTAACCAACCTTCTTCCCGCACGGAGGCCTAAACACCGTCCCGCCATCTAGTTCCATGGTAATGTATGCTATCGGCCTCCGGGAACACGTTACATCGGCCATCATGGCCCGTACAGTACCTGCTGTAGCTAAGTCCGTGATAGAATCCGTGTACCCCTTGATCCCTGCGCTTCTTTCTCGCCTCGCCGGTTACCAGGTTAGCGGATCCGCTGGGGGAGATCATCTCCAGTGATACCCCATACTGGCTCCATATGACTTAAGCGAGTACGATGTGTAAGTACGGAGTACGACCTGTCAAGAATGAGAAAGTAAGACAGTCACAGAGGTACATACGAGTTGGGGAAGATAAGGAGAGCAGGGGAGTATGCAGGGTTAGAACTTTGCGCCTCGCTTTATCGTTTCGAATAACTAATGCTTCCATGCCTGTCCTAGAGGGCGATGATGGGCCTAATTACTTGATAAATATGCATGGTGAATTGAGGTATGGACTAGCTCACTCAGGAGCTTAGTTTCAGCATCGACTCGTTGCCTTCAATAGGCTTAGGGAGAACAGCAGCAGGAATTCTGGGGGATTAGTTTACATTTCTCCTTTATCTGATTTGGAATAACAACCTTGTGCGCAGGAGTCACAGGGTAGTAATACCCGAATCGACGTCCTTGCCGGCCGGGTTTACTGTACTATTTCGAATTTTATCAGAATCGACAACAATCCGTGAACCGGAAACTCGGTAGAAATAGCCAGATGGAAATCCTGCGTCCCCGGCTTTGATGCTGGTACCGCGTTCTGCAAGGGGCCATGTGTTTTTCAGAGCCGAAGTATGCGTGGCCACGGATTGCCATCCAAATTTCTGCAGGTTGTGTGTATTTTGAGTCCATATCCATGCCAATGTGCCTGGTGTCTAGGAGAGCTTAGGGTGGGCTTGATCCTTACCTGGGATATTAGAATGGGTGCTTAGCTCGCAGCTATTCAGGGGTTCGGCCAAACAAAAGAGTCACTGCGGAACTGGCCAGCAACTAAAGGACCAGAAAGCGTAGATTTTGCAGGGACCAGCTCTTTGTTGATGTTGGTAAGGGGATATATACAAATCGATTAAAAGTTGAAGTTAGAATCCATAAAGAAGTAGTCATAAAGAAGAATTTATGAAACCAAAACATTGATATCGCTAGGAACAAACTCCCAATATGCAGAGTATAGTTGATACAAAATATAATAAATCCCCGACATCCCTAGTGTTTTTTCATGTTGTGATAGCACTTCTATCACAAATAGAACACAAGAAAGAAATAATAGTGGTAACGTAATATCCAACTCGGCAGCCACACCGGGTTGAAGGAGAAAAGAAGGCAGGGGATAAGATAGAAAAGGATGATAAGAAGATGCCAGCACAGTTGTCGGGCTTTCAATACAGTTGCAGGTAAGAAAGCATTCTGCGAGAGAATTAAAGAAGCGAATAGAGAAAGTAGGTTTCAACCACGAAGGGCACATTCAAGGCGAACAAACTGAACAGCAACGTGTTTATGCATCTTCAAAGACAGCGACACTTGACTTCTCATGGCGGTGCCCCCTGTTCAGAACCTCTATCGTCGGAGTGGCAACCCTTGTTTCTACCAGCCGTTCGTTTGATCGAAATGCGCTGGCCTTGCCCCCAATCGGAACAAGCACTTGCTTACGTTTGCTAACAGAGATGGATCTTGCGATGGAAACTTCAACTGTTTGGAAGTCGTCCAGGTAGGAATCGACCGATGGGTTGGACACGTGGAGACTACCCGAGCCAGATGGAGCCGCCCGGCCGGGAACTGGGGTTGTAGCAGACCGAGGCGTTGTGGCAGATTTTATATCTGGACGGGACATATGAAGAGGTGTTTGGAACGGAAGTGTGATAGTGGGTATTTTGTCTGGTGCCAGTAATCCATTTGAATTAGCAGAGACTGGCTCCAACGGCGCCCGCTCTGTCCGAACAGCTTCGGGCGGCGCATTTGATGTCCTTTGTGGATTTTCGTGGGTGGATTGCGGAGGCGATTTGCGAAGTGGTGTAATCATCTCCCACATTGGCTCTTCCTCCTCCTGCTTGGGCGGTTTGATGTACAGCCTAACAGCCTTCTCGTTCTCGTCCTCTCCTTCTGTTTCACCATCTATTTCTGACGGAGTCGTTGAAAGGTACGAAGCAGAGGGCCACCCACTCTGAGACGAGTCCACTGTGTCGGTGGGGCTTTTGAGAAATTGCCTGCTCCTTGAAGCCATCTCCAGATAAGCTGCGTCTGGCGAGGCGGGCAGAGTGTGAGATTTCTGCAAAGGAGTCGGAGCACGGGGAAGGCAGTGAGACCCAAGGAGCTTGGAGGCCTTGCTGGTGGGAGTGGGTGGGAATAGGGTGAAAGTGGGTGACTTCGCCGGCCCGGGAGAGGTAGCACGTCTTGGTCTGGGAATGTCGTTTTGAATGGCGATTTGCTAGGTGAGGAAAACAAGTGAGCGAGTTTGGCCCAAATGACAAGAAACGGAATACCCACCGCCATATCCGCATTATTAAGCCGATCAAGATATCTGCTTCGTCGAGCTAGTAGACTCGAGTTGGATTTTGGCGCTTTATCATAAAACGAACCGAACATTACGCTATACCGTTCCATCTCCACCGCGGGAATATCGACATCGAGAATGGGGGCATTCTTAATCCTAGCGGTTACACGAGACTCCAGTTCTTCCGGTTCCTCCGACCATGCTCCCCAATGGCCATGCTGATGTGTTCCTTCCTTCAAGCTGGCGGACTCAGTGGGTGTGCTATAACCGGTGCCGATTGCTGGCATTAGTCCCTCGTGGCGGGGAAGTGACTGTGACCTGGCTGGCCACGGACGTGCCTCGGATATGATGGGTCGTCTCCGGAGTAGATGGGCATCTGCAAAGCACTCTGAGCCATCCAGGGTTCTCAACTGTTGGTCGTTTACGCGGACTTCGTAAAACGGAACCCGCTGAGGAGCTTCGGGACTCTTTGATTTGAAAAGACCACCGATTTTCTTCCACCGACTTGGTTTACGCTTCAGCACGGAGGCCTTCTCTTGCCTCTCATCGTTCAATCTTGGCGGACTCGTCGTGATAACATCTGCCCAGGAATCGTTGCTGGGTGGAAGCATTGAAGGACTACCCAGGGCGATGCCTATTCCTTGATCGTCCCATGATTCGTTCACCGACTCGAGACGCAGGGGAGATCCGCGAGACAACGAAGAGGTCGATTCGTTCAGGGTAGCCGGTGAAACCACATCTTGGCGATAAGACCGCAAGATCTTTGCTTGCGCTCTTGATTCCTGTGCGGTGCTCGGTGGCCAGCTCCTGTTCGTATGCGGAGAGGCTCCGCGAGCGGTCACTGGACGGGGAGGGCTGGTATGTTCACGGACGGGTGTGGTACCAACATCTGCCGTGTGTGCCCGGCGTCTCCCTGATATCAACTTTGCCATCCCGATAAGAATGCGTCACGTCAATGTAAATCAAAGAACGTGTGGCATGGAAATTTAAAAAAAATAAGTAGCGGATAAATAGCTGAAAGTAGAAGATAGAAGCAAAAGAGAGGACAGGCCTGACGGCTCAAGGAGTGCCGCGGACGCGTGGAATGATGTTGGTATATCCCAACTCCAGATGAAACAGATTTGATAATCGTGGAACAACTTGCATCACAAGGCGAAGAAGACAAACGATGGAATTAATATGAACGAAAGCCATAATGAATCAAGATGGCCAGACTCTATGGGCTAAGACCAGGGCCCCTCGAAGCGAGCCCTAGCAGGTATGATTGCCTGTCAGGCATGGAAAAGAGAGCATCCAGCTGCCCTGGTTTCTCGGAGACTGAGCAAGACTCGTATTGTCTGGAGACTCCCACAAGACACTGGGGAAAGTGGACTGGCATGGGGTTGTTGCCGTAGGTCAGTGTGTAAATTAAATGAGACAAGGATAAGGGCTGGGGATAGCATCGAGACCCTTACATTGGTGAAACTGATAATAGAGCATCTTATCAACGAGTCGTCCCGTTTGGCCTTCCTGCTCACCAAATTAGACTATCAACGTTTTTCTTTGATGTTTGGTCACCGAGAGGTTGGAAGAATCAGTGGTTTCTAGAACAAGTGGTGAAATAAATGATGATGCAAGTCAATCAAGCCAGTAATCATTAGTAGCGGCGTTCTATGAATTCTTTGGCGCAAGGGATGCATTTCCTGCAGCTGAGACAGCCCAATATCATTGGACAGTTGGCGCCAACAGAGGAATTTCATTTCGCCAGTTCGAAGACCAATCGCAGTGGTTGAATATCTACCGTCAAACGCTTCTTATATGAAGGGGTCATGTAATCCCGCCCTGCAGAGAGAGACCACAAAAGCGCCCCAGCCTGGTACCAGCTGTTCATGACAGGCGCATCGTGTCATCCAGTTGTTGCAGCTAGGCCATAGGAGACACTCGAGTATTACTGTGCTTTTGTTCACCTGGTGAGTACTCCACGACAGGACGATTGAACGATTGAGCAGACGAATTGGACGTCCATCATTCGCGAAGACGTTGAATTAAGGCTGAGACGCCGGGATCAGCAAGCCATCCGGTTTGACGAGCCTTGAATCAACTCCTTAATTTCCGACGGGCGGCCATCTCGACAGGCGATGCCGAACTGGGAGATGTGAAACCAAACGCTCCAGTCTCACCTATGCGAGGGTGATGAGGATGACGGCCTGGAGAGATGAGAGAGAGACTGTGCGGTTGTTCTCCCCAGGATGTCTCCATGCTTTGACCATGGTTTGATCTGCCGCTAGCGACTCGGATCGACCAGCTGCCAAACTCCTCCCGGCCGCCCAAGCTTCACGACCATGTCGAGTGTCAAAACCGCGCGATCTCGATAGCTGCGGTGGCCGTGAGCCCGTCTGGGGAAACGATGCTGGGGTTGAGAAGTGTGGAGGAGGTACAGGTGCTGTCGAGGAGAGACGAGAGAGGAGTGAACACTGAAAGGGAGCGAAGATGTGACGAGCAGAGCGCAACCCCACCTTACATAATGTGAAGAAACCAAAACAACAAACACATCCCACTTCACCTCTCAGCACTCACCACCAAACACTCCCTGCTCTTCTCTCTTCTCATCCTCATTCATCACATCTAACAGCACTGTTCTTGTCGTCTGCTTCGTGTCTGTGGCGGCTCCTGTGCTCACTGCTTCAGTACCACCCAACCCCTCATCACTCTGCCCCCCCACCTCATCCGCATCTACTGTACATTGATTCTATATTCTCCGCCTCGTCGCCGTGTGTCTATCTCCAGATATAAACAGAATTATACTCAGCCCTCACAATGTCCTGGCAAGGTTGGTTGAATCCGCCATACCCTATCTATACTGCCTTCCCGAGCTAACTAGTCAAATCCGCATAGCTTATGTTGACACTAGGTACATACTAACCCCCCGAGACCTTCCACCGCCATTTCTTCCCATTTCCGACGTTGCTGAAACCTTTTCGAGGATGACTCTCTGACATGATTCTCCGTTTAGCCTCGTTGGCTCCGGCCACATCGACAAGGCCGCCATCTTCGACAACCAAGGCAGCAGTGTTTGGGCCACATCACCCGGATTCTCCGTACGAACAGCCCCTACCCTTTTCCCTCCACGACCGTATTTTTCGGAGGTATTGAACGCTACTGGAAACGGGACTAATGAGACCAGGTCTCCCCCGCAGAGATGAAGATTGTAGTCGACTCCTTCAAACCCCCTGCGCGTGACGACGAGATCAAGGAAGTACAGGCCAATGGCTTTTTTGTGGGCGGAGACAAATACATTGCTCTGCGATCAGACGAGTCCCGACTTTATGGCAAGAAGGTACGCCTGGCTATGAGGATAACGTTTCTGCGAGCGAAGCTAATGGAGCATGTCTAAATAGGGTAAAGAAGGTATCGTGATTGTGAAGACAAAAAAGGCCCTTCTCATTGCACACTACCCCGAGACCGTCCAGCCCGGCGCTGCGACCAACACTGTGGAAACCTTGGGCGACTACCTCAGCGGACTGGGCTACTAGACGAACTTGCAAGATCCTTGATGATGAAATACAGTACATAATTGCTGCAGCACTATTTTTCAAGTAACGAACTCCAAAGAAATGAAATACAACTGAGACCTACCATATTCGGTTATTGCCCAAGACGGTCGTTAATGTGTAATATGTTTCTCGAATAACAAATTGATTTCATCTTCAAAGAGAGAAGGATGATTTTGAAGGCATTTCATTGAAATTCAATTTCATCAGTGTGTGTACTGTACATATTAGAATCGACAAGTTTAGCATTGAGCATCAGGGCAAGGCCGTGGCATTCTTGCCTCATGGCCAGGTGCAAAGTGATTAGATTGCTCTCCTCGATAGAGCATAACAAGGAGTACGGGGCAATGGATCCGGAGACTTTATATCTCACTTGGAGGTTTACTCCCGGCACTCGGACAAGACATTCCCTCCGCCGTGACAGCTCCCGTCACTGCCTCCCTCACTTCCTATTAAGTATATCCCCATCATCTCATCTCGTCCGTTCAATAGCAGTAATTCAAACCGGCAACTCCCCACCACCACCCCCCCTTTTCCCGCCCAGCGTCCCAATCCACGTCAACGCCCTCCTCAATGGCGGTCCCACGATCGGGAACCCGCCCACAAACGCACCCAGCGTGACCAGAAAGTCGCCAAACAGTATGAACAGTCCGTAGATCTCGACGCAGAAGCCGATCAGGGGCCAGCGGAAGAGGATGAGGAGGATGCCTAGGACGAAAGTGACGGAGCCGAGGATCTTTTGGCGGCGGGCGAAGAAGGAGAGGGTCTTTTGGGGGCCGAGGATGAGAGGGAGGCCGATTACGAAGAGGATCTGTAGACGGGAATGGGAGCGTTAGGTGGTGGGATTGATTATACGAGGGAGGGGGGGGGTGTTTACGTTTCCCATTGCGAGCCTGGTGGTTTGAGTGTTAGCGGTGCTGGTTAAGATGCAATGGGTAAGGGGGAGATGGCGTACAGTGAGCGGTCAAAGAACATGATGATTCCCAAGAAGAAGAAAAGGGTCCCTGCATGACACGCATCAGAGATTGTTTCTATCGCGACGCGCCGAGAATCCTTGTTCATAGATCTGGTTCAATGGGCGATTGAGCGTTGATCTCACTCACCACCGGTGCAGAACACGGCCCCGATCTCTAGAATGGTGTCAGCAAGACATCAGCAAGCATGATTGCATTGCGACTCACTCTGCATGTCTGATAACCACATGGTCGGCATCTTGTTGGTCTCCTTCAGGGCTCACGGAGGCAAGAATAACTGCGATACTGTCGGGTTCTGCGTTCAGTGTCGCGTCATTTAATCTACAATATGAAGAATAGCATGTCAGCTCGAGTTTCTAAATCCACGGCTTGAAGACAAATAGTTTCCTGGAATAATCGGACTCACAGTGCAGTTTGATATTGTTTCATGTGGCGTTTTCATAGATACATTGAAAGGACAGATCACAAAAGACTTCAAAGTAGATCTGACTGGCACAGGCACAAATCCAGAGAGAAACGAAAACAGGAGAAGCCCGAGCCTGCGAGTCAAGGTCACAACCCACAGAGCATCCTCAGGAGCAAAACTAGAATGTTCACGGCTGGTTAAAATTGTCAATTTGCTTGAGCTTCAAGCTTCAAGTGTTCTGGGGGCACGCTAGGCCCAGACCGTGCTAGCACCAACCACACACGGGAGTTGAATTTGAAGCCAGAAAAAAGAACCATCGTCAACTTCCATCACACAACCAGAAGGAGATACTGAGACGAGATGACTTCATATTGACTACAGAAGATGAACAGATGAAAACTGATGTTAAGCTGAAGCCTTCACAATGCGATTATTCGACTGACTATTCTCGATGAAAAGAAAATCATCATTCCTTCCCGACAGCCGGGCCCTGAGCATCCATCGCTCCCAACATGATCATAACAATAACACCCTATTCTAGCTATCCTGTCCAACATCTGTGACCTCCATACCGCCGAGACCACGGTGCCACCAAGCGCACCGTAACTGATCTTCCCGTCCCATGGGATTTCGGTACCCGTCAATCCTGCGTTTCGACGCAGGGCGGAGAACAAAAACAGCGGAAGTCCTTCTTCCAGACCAGGTCCCGATTAAGCCGGAGCGCCGTTTTGAACCCTTTCTCGAGAGGGATTGGGCGGGTGGACGGGGTTTGACTTTGTGGGCCGAACATTCTGATTCTGATTCTGAATTTGTATCTTATCGTGTACTGTTCACCGTGTGCTTCCGTTCCAAGATCCGTGTGCACGCATCCACACGAGCTCAATCTTTCATTCTGAGATTCGTTGACTCATTATTTCAGCACGACGTGTGCTCCTCTCGCCTCGAGGTAGCTCTCTGCAACACCCTGACCTAGCGACCGTACCACTCCAAAGACCTCTTTATTATGGTATCGTAGTCGCGTCTTGGGATCGCGGTATGGTGCCGGAAGCCCCGTAATGTCACAGTAATGTTTCTGCTGCGCACCATGCAGTGACGGTGCCGATTCAATATTCGTATAGGTCACGGCTGGCCCCGTGGCGTACACCGAGCGGCTAAAGTTCTTCTCAAGAACAAGAGTTGACAAACTTTGTGCGGCCTGTGCGATGTTCGTAGGCTTGGGGATTGGACCTGACGGCGTGGCACCAGGAATCCCGGAGGCGGTAGAGGGCGTGTCGGTGGCGGGTGGAGGTGCTCCGGCGACTCTTGGGGTCGAGGTGCCGCTGTTGTCATGGGTGCCAATGGTGGATGCTTCCTTGCGAGAAGATTCTGAGAGAATTTGCTTGACGTTCTTGTTGCGGCGCGTGGAGGGTTTCCAGTGTGGGTTGCGAAATGGACGGGGGGTGCGGGTGATGTCGAGCTCGTCCAGGAGCTTCTGGTGGGAGTCGTCGGCGGCGGTGTTTGGTGGCATGTTGTGGGAATAGGAATATCTGGTCGTTGGAATGCCTTTGCTCTGTCCGATGTAGGTCGATGGAATGAGCTAAACCTGAAGCTGAGCGAGGAGAGATTCACAGATTGAATCTGAGAGAGAGATGTCAAGAGAGACCGTCACGTGGAGATGAGGATATTCACATCACGATCTTTGACACAACAACACCATCAACAAGTGTTTAAGTCTGACGGTCAGGTTCAATGAAGAGCTGTCATGGTAAGTTGCTTCTATACTTTTCCTGTCTTTATCTAATGTATAGCTTGTAGGAGAGCCCGCATGAGCACCAGCAGAACCTCCTCCTCTCCCGCATCATCACCAACGTTGTATGTGATGCTATATACGATATCACGACCTCGTCTTCTTACTGATGATTGTCCCCATGCAGGAGAAGCTCAATGAAGCAGTCATGGTGCTTAACAAGGGCCTACAGGTTGGTGGTCTTCAGTCCATATCTTCGGGCAAGGACTAAACCCGCGACCAGGAGGTCAATGTGCAGAATATGAACGTGGAATTGGTGGCCCAGATGTTCAAGAACTACCAGTCAAATGTCCTTTTCCACCTTGAAGGTCAGTGAAGCTGTCTGCTGCCGTATCTGGCGCTGGTGAGAGGATCCTGACTGTGAGATAGCAACGGGGAGCTTAAAAGACCCATCATAACAGTTGCAAAATCGATTATTCTGTAAACCGCCATGGATAGAATACCAATAAATATGATAAATCATTGACATGAAGCTGTCTTGTAACCCTCACGCCGCTTCAATTCTTGTGCAAACGCGACTCATCTCTTATCGCGTCTTATCGCAGATTAGCTTCTTTGACCAGAGTTGAGCTTCAACCTTTTGCCATTCTCACCACTCTCTCACTTCTCGCTCTTCATTGTATCTGCTGGCCTATTATGCCCTGATCACCTGTGTAGACTGCAGACCTTTCTCTCACCATGACAATCACCTCCATCCAGACCGTCCTCCCATCCCGAATCTCCGCAAACATCACCGAGAAACGCGACCCCAAACCGCCGCCGCAAGTCTTCCCCGTCCGCGAACCTCTCTTCAGAGGCATCCAGCCCCCGCAGCCAGATGGCTACGAGCAAAGTCGCGCCTCACCAAACGCCAACGCGATAGTCATCGATCATGGTAACCGTCCTTTCACCACTGCCCCGAAACTCATCACTAATGCCCAGCAGGATCCCACCTCGTCAAGGCCGGCTGGTCCTTTGACAAGTCCCCACGCCTCATCATTCCTCCCGTCATCGCGCGATACCGAGACCGCAAGGCCAATCGCACGTGCCAGTTCATCGGATACGATGCCTACGTCGATGCGACCACCAGAGGCCAGGTGCGCAATGCCTTTGATCCCGGCACGAGCATCGTCGGCAACTGGGACGTGATGGAGGGCGTGTTGGATTATATTTTCTTGAAGCTGGGCGTGGACGGTGCCAATGGCGGAGTCGATCGTCCTCTTGTGCTAACGGAGCCGATTGCCAATCTGGGATATTCACGGAAGAGTGTGTTTTCCTTCTCTTGTGGTGTGGAAGTGTTGTGCTAATGAGTGACCACAGTGATGAACGAGATCCTCTTCGAATGCTATTCAGCTCCGTCGGTCGCCTACGGAATCGACTCCTTATTCTCATACAGATATAACCGCGGTACAGACGGTCTCGTCATCTCCTCGTCGCATTCCTCCACCCACGTCATTCCCGTCCTCAACTCCAAAGCCATCCTCTCAAACTCCACCAGACTCAACTGGGGCGGCTACCATGCATGCGAGTACCTTTTGAAGCTTCTCAAACTCAAATATCCCACGTTCCCCGCGAAAATGGCGGACAACCAGATGGAAGAGCTGCTGCACAAACACTGCTATGTATCGCAAGATTACGACGGCGAACTGAGTGGATATCTGGACTGGAGCGGTCTAGAAGAACGGGATCGCGTCATACAATATCCATATACCGAGCACATCGTGCCCGAAAAGACGGAAGAGGAACTCGCGCGAATAGCAGAACGCAAAAAGGAGAGTGGGCGACGATTACAGGAACAAGCAGCCAAAATGCGACTGGAAAAGTTGATGAAAAAGGAACAAGAGCTCGAATACTACAAGGAGCTTCAGAAGAACTTGGCTTCCGAAACGAAAAAGGAAATACGGCGGGTTCTTGACGCCGAAGATATGAAGGATGAAGCCCAGTTAGAGAGAGCGATCAGGGAGCTTGAGAAGTCGATCAAGAAATCACGAAATAAAGATCTTGGGCAAGAGGAAACGGAAGAAAATCCCGAAGTTATGACCTTCCCTTTGCTCGATGTTCCCGACGAGGAACTTGATGAGGCGGGGATCAAAGAGAAACGGCTCCAGCGGTTAATGAAATCCAACGTCGAAGCGAGACAAAGAGCCAAAGAGGAGAAAGCAAAAGAACGGGAGCGAATAGCAGAGGAGGAGCGACTTGATAGCGAGAAGCGAGAGAATAACTTTGAGCTCTGGGTGGAAGAACGAAGACAAGCAAGAGAGGTACGTAACGTCAACGCCCCTAAAAGCTCAACATCTAACATGATCTGTAGGCGGTAATACAACGAATCAAAGAACGCGAGCGCTTCAAAGCCGACCTCGGCAACCGCAAATCCCTCGCCAGCCAAATGCGCATGAAGACCCTCGCCAACCTCGCCGCCGACGGCCCCAAGAAGCGCCGCCGCGGCGGTGACGACGACACCTTTGGCGCCAACGACGAAGACTGGGGTGTATACCGCACCGTAGGCGATGGCAGCGACGACGAGGACGATGAGGATCCCAGCGCACAGCTCAAATCACTCGAAGCCGACCTGCTCCGGTACGATCCCGACTTTACAGAAAACCACACACTCGAAGCGCAGTCCGACTGGACCAAATCGCTCGTCCACATGTTCCTGCGCGGACCCTGGCCGTTTGATCCCGAGAGCCAGCGCGAAGCGCACCAGCTGCATCTTAACGTGGAGCGCATCCGGGTTCCCGAAGTCGTATTTCAGCCGTCGATTGCGGGCGTGGATCAATCCGGCATCGTGGAGATTGCAGCAGACATTGTGCTGCAGCGGTTTCCTGCAGTGGACGAACAAGCGCGGTTGCTGCGTGATGTGTTTGTGACGGGCGGGCATTCGCTGTTTCAGGGGTTCGATGAGCGGTTTGCGCGGGAGTTTCGGAGCGTGTTGCCTGAGGGGGCGGACTTGCGGGTGCGTCGGGCGCGCGATGCGGTGCTGGATGCGTGGAGGGGAGCGGCGGAGTGGGCGGGCGGAGCGGAGCTGGGGGCGTGTTCGGTGTCGAGGGAGGAGTATCTGGAGAAGGGGAGCGAGTATATCAAGGAGCATATGCTGGGGAATGCAGTCTGAGAAGTAATCATATACGAAATCCAACATCAAGTATCTTTACACTCATGACTACACAGTAATTCATGCTCAAGGGTAGGAAATGTTCCGGTGCATCAGCACGAATGCCTGGTACTGTTCTCTCTTCATCCGGCTTAACTGTTAACCACCCATGTTTGCAAGGAGTTCGAAACAACAGGAGACTCATTTTTAGGCAACACACGGTCTTTCTATCTCAATTACAGATGCATAGCTTCTCGATATATCTATCTGCTCAGCTTTTCTGAAGCTGAGTCTTTTGGGGTATACCACCCGCGAGCTCACTTGTTACCTTACCTGGACCCTTGACTGTGTGATTCTATATCAGATCTTTTACCACTTGGGGAGATCTCAAAGCAATTCTTTCTTCCAGTGCTTAGAGGACCTTACAGCCCCAGCTTACAGTCGATATGGCCTCCCACAACTATTCGTCCTACGAGGGCGTGCTTCACCCGCGAGCTCAACAACCATCCCAGCCTCACCACCGCTACCAAACATCCCTAGAGCGTGCTATCAACCTTCTCTCACGTCAACCCTTAACTCCGGCAGAGCGCGCTCATGCCAGGGGACAATTTGAGAGCATTATCGAATCCTTTGGCCAGAACCCAAGCACGAGGCAAGGATTCAAACGCGACCTACTGATCCGCTATACCTACGAGTACTCGCGCTCTGAGCTGTCGAAAGATTTGTTTCTGCGTTACTTCTTCGGATTTCTGGGGCTAGACATAGCTAGCGATGAAGCCGTCGAGTTGACTGAAGCCCTTCTTGGGAGATTGACTGATATGGCGGACTCTCTGCTCGACCATTTTTATTTCCCGTGTCTGTTTCTTTCCCCCTGCCTGCCATTGAATATCCCGCCTTGCTGACGTCCTTTACAGTGAAAGCAAATGGCAAAAATACACCACAGCCTTCTCCTGCTCATCTGTCGGCGATGCAAAATTCACAAAGCCAACACGATGTTATTGGCACGCCGGCGCGAATATCATATCTTAGGGCTCAATGTCTTGTCCGCGACCACTATCGCTGTGCGATTTCACGCGTCTTTGACTATGACGAAGCAATTAGGGGTACCATGAAGGATGGAGTTTCCGAGGCTCGAGATGACGTGGGAGAGTTGCTTGCTGGTCAAGCCGATGATCGACTAGAGGTGGCTCATATACTGCCTCACTCGCTGACGCAAACAGACGGGGATGCGAAGAAGACTACTATGGATATCCTCAGCATGTTTGACTGCGATGTCGTGCACCTTATCAACGGCCATGATGTTGACCGGCCACAAAACGCCATGAGTCTCACCCACAAGTTCCATGGTGCCTTTGGCAACTTCGATCTATTCTTTGAAGCGGTTGCTGGTGAGGAGCATACTTATGATATCAAGTCTCTTCATGCAGTCAAGGGACCACGACTTGGGCTTCCCAAAAGACGCACACTTTTCCTAAGTCAAGATCGGTCGATTGAGCCTCCATCGCCCCGGCTACTCGCTTTGCATCGTGCCATCGCCCATATCCTGCATCTTTCAGGTGCTGGTGAATATATTGATCAGATCCTTTGGGATTATGAGGAGACAGGCGTGCGTCAGGGGAGATGGAGGTACTGACTTGGGCCGACTTGTGAACTTGGGACTTGGTGGCTGGCTAGATGGTGCCGTTGACGTTTGCTAACAGTGTGATTGGGTTGGTCGTTCAAGCATAGGGGATGATACGATAGAGTATAAGACAGTAGCAAAGCCATAGACTACTGGATATAAGTAAACTGCATAACCCCAAAGGAAGAAATCAGGGGAAATCATAACCAAACCTCCCAACATCACCAGTATAGACCCATCTACCCCCCAATCTCAGCCACCATCCTCGGAATATTAATATCAAACCCTTCTCCCTCGCCAGCCACCCTCCCCAACACACACTTTGTCCAATCCAACAACTCCTGCACCGGCACCCTCCCCTCACCCTCCCCATGAACCCTCAAATGCTCCATAAACCCATCCACCCCTTCAAGCACCGGCGCCATCCCCATCTCATTCCCCGTCCTGCCCTGCTCCACACAGCAATAAATACACGCAAACCCCCCCGCCGCCGACCAATCCATCACCGCCCGACTGGTCGCTGTGCGCAGCGGCACATGACTCTTCGCCAACCACGCCCAGCGGTACCGAATCCCCGTGGCACCATGCAATCGCACTCTCTGATCGAAATCCTGCGACGCACTAGCACCGGGCGATAGCGGGGTGGTGCGTGCGAAGCCGTGGATGGGCGCGGAGGGAGATTTGCGATTGAGGGGTGGTGGTGTGTGGCCCATGGGTCCTTCGAAGAGGCATTTTGTGCAGCGCCAGGTGGAGATTTGGTGGTATGTGGTGGAGCGGCGGAAGTCGAGGCGGAAGGATTTTTTGAGGGCGTGTTGGAGTTTGAAGGCGCCTTTGCAGAAGCCGGCGAAGTTGTTTTGGGGGTTGGGGAGGAGGGAGAGGAGGGTGGGCGGGATGGAGGACGGTGTGGTTGTTGGATAGGTACTGGAGTATGTAGAGGTAGATTCGCTTTGCGTGGTGGACTCGGTTTGGGAGGAGAGTGTGCGGCGGGTGAAGCCGAAGATGGAGCGGGAGGTTGAGCCGGGAGTTTCTTTTTCTTCAGAGGATGCGGATATGCGCTTTCGTCGGCCGTGGATGCTGGATATCAACGATCCGGAACGGGAGGAGGGAGCACTCAGGTCTGCTGCGGCGACAACGACGTTCTCCTGCGAACCCGCTCCGTCGTAGGGACCGCGACGATTGGGACCTAGCATGGAAGACCGATCGCCTCCTCCACTAAACGTTCGAGGCGGCATGGGCGGGCGCAGCGAGCGTTCACTGTACACGCTCTCGCTATACAGACTGTCTGAGCGCATGGTATCACCTTCTTGGATGGGAGGAATGGAAGAAGTATCCGGCTCCCCCATTCTACCTGAATAATAGTAGCCACTATTCGAGACCGCATAACGCCCGCCGCCGCTGAACACGCTGCTGCTACCAGCCGACGAATCCACGCTCGGCGTTCGCTGCGTCTCCCTGTTCTGCAGCGAGGAGGTGGTGTCCCTGGTCACCTGGCTGAATGGCGACAGCGGCGAAGCAAAAGACATATCGCTGGCCAGGGAAATAGGAGACAGGGCATTGCTTCTCGCATCCTGGGACGAAGAAACGCTCTGTGACATGGACAGCCGCAACGGATCGTGCTGCTGTCTGGCGTCCGAGCCCGTCGTCATCAGGGACGGTTTCGCGCTGAGCGGAGACGAGGTGCGCGGCATGGACTCGGTGCTCATGTTCAGCATGGACCGTTTGAGCAAGACAGGCGGTATCTGCTGCGGAGGGCCCACGCTGATGCGCTGCCCGAGTCTGTGCAGGCACATGAGGGCATCGAGACGGCCGTTGTCGGATACAGCCTGGAGGCTGGCCAGGTCCGGGTACGTATTGTCCAGCAGGGCCATGCGCAGGGTCGTCAGAAGGGTGAGCTGGAGGTTGATGACGATGTCCTTGAGCGTCTCGCGGGCGTTCTGGTCTCCTATCTCGTAGGCGTCGCCGAAGCGGCGGAAGTTTTGGTCATATTGGCCCTGGACGATGGGCGGGCCGAGGAGGAGGGAGTTTTCAAAGTCGAGGACGGCTTCGTCGGTGTCAACACTGCCGTGTGAAGCCCTCATGCGCTCGACCAGGGTTACGGCGTCGGTGAACGAGGCCGTCACTAGATATGGTTAACGATGGGTTGGATGGGTCAAGAAAGGGGTCTTCGTACCGGCTGAGACGCATGTTCCGACGGAGCGCACGTCGACGGAGGACTGCGACATGATCATGGGTCTGTTGGCTGAGCGCAACAGCAGCAAGGCAGCGAGGAGACCGCGATGGTGAAGAGGAGAAGTCGAAGTTCTTTGATATTGATACCTTTCATTGTTCTCAGTCAAAGAACAGCATGCAAACAGAGCAAACACCCATCGTAAGGCTGATCTAACATATATGGTCAGATACAGATATAGGTTAGATATAGATATACGACTAGGAAGAACAGTCACCTAAGATTATCGAGTATTAAGGTAGAATATGAGGATAAACCACATGTAGAAAAGCCCCGACTAATACTCCTTCCCGAGACCAGCGCCGTATCCTCTAGTATTAGCACCAACGCTGAACAATCCCAACAAGACCCAATATAAAGACCGTAGCATCCATCAACAACATCGGCCCTTCTTCCTCTCCTCCGAATCATCCAGCAGACTCTCCTCCCGCTCATCATGCAGCACCAACGCGGGCGGAAACCCCAACCAGCTCCGCCTCTTATCCGCATTGTTATTAGTCCCATTCTGACTCTGATCCACCACCCCCCCATCCGCCGACATCGACGGCCGCTCCCCTCTGCCGCGGCCATGTAGTCTGCGCTGCGCGGCCACCGTCTCGGCCTCCACCGACCGATTCCGCTGCTCGACGAGTTTCCGCGCAATCACACGGAAAACCTCCTCGATGCCCTCGCCGTCCTTGGCGCTGATCTCATGGCAGCAGTCCCAGCCAATGTCCTGGCCCCAGAAGCCGCTGTTGCGTTTGCTCTCGAGGCCGTGCGTATGGGACGTCGAGGGACTGAGCATTCCCATGCCGGAGCTAGGCGGCGGCGTCGATGCCTGTGTGGGATACAGCTGTTCGGCAACGTAGGCGATCGTCTTTTCAAAGGGCACCTGTCGTTTGCTCGGGTCGTCGGCGACAATGTCGGATTTTGTGCCGACGACGTGGACGATGAGCGGGGTGTCTTGGTCGGCGAGGTTCTGCTTGAGTTCGCGTAGCCAGCCGGTCATTTCGCGGAAGCTGTCTTGGTCGGTGATGTCGTAGCAGAGCAGGCCGGCGTTGGCGCCGCGGTAGTAGAGGCGCGAGATGCTGCGGAAGCGTTCCTGGCCGGCGGTGTCCCAGATCTGCAGGCGGACGATGGTGTCGGAGGTGGAATCGAGGACGCGTTTGGTGACGAAGGAGGCGCCGACGGTGGAGACGGTGGCCGAGGGGGTGAAGGAGTTTTTGACGTAGCGCTGCACGAGCGAGGTCTTGCCGACGCCTGGGAGAGTCAGTGAGATAGAGTATGTGTTGGGGGTGAGTGACGGACGCACCCTGGGCACCGAGGACGACAATTTTGGCCTCGAGGCTGTTACTCATGGCGACAACGAGGCCGTCATCCACGGCTGGTCGTTGCTCTAGATCGGAGACGGGATCATGGCACTGAATGGATTCCCAACAGAACTGGGGGTTAGTGAGGTGAAGGTCGTAGAGAAGGCTTGTATATCTCTCAGTCAGTGATTGAACGGACTGATGATTCTAGTTGGCTGAGCAGGTTGTCATCATGCTAAAGGAATGTCTGTACTTCAGGAAGACGAGATACCGAGTCACAGGTCTCATTCTTGGGCCTTTTGTGTCTGTGATGTTGTCTCGGTCGTGATGTTCCTTCAGGCTGACACGACATTGCTGTCACGCGAGTCTCATGATCGCTCATCATGATCACTCAAATGAACACTCGACTGCGATATCACAGAACTCGAGTCTATGACTCGGAGTCTTGTGGGAGACAACCATGGATGAATCCTTCTCCCGCATGTCTACCGTGGATTTAAGATAGTTTACGATCTCGACAGCGAAATGATGTCGGACTTGGCTGTGGGGGAAGGTTCAGTCTCTTGAATATGAAGAGACGATGGATCTGAACGAGCAGAAACACCTTCATCAGCTGCTCCTACGATGCGTGATCTCTCCAAAGCCTACGTGGTCGCGTCCAAAGGCGCACCGTTTGTCCTTTGCGATGTCGTGCTGGACGATATACAAGCCGACGAGGTGCTGGTGGAAATGAAGTACACGGGAATCTGCCATACTGTGAGTCTTCAGATATTCTTCGAATATCCATGCTCATCAGACCTAGGACCTCGTCGTGCAGCATGGTGGCATGCCGATTGGCAGCTACCCGGCGGTGCTGGGCCACGAGGGCGTCGGCATCGTGCGACAGGTGGGATCGCAGGTCCGGGACCAGACGTTGAAGGCTGGGGACACCGTTCTCCTGGGCTTCCGGGCCTGTCATCGGTGTCGCCCGTGTCTGGAGTAGCGCAAGGGCGCGTGCGTCGAGTTTACGCAAAACAATTTTGTCAGTGCTCGTCAGGGTGAGCATGCAAAACCCATCTACTCTCTGCCCGATGGCACGCCGGTCCACGGTCAGTTCTTCGGCCAGTCGTCGCTCAGCAAGATGGCGATTGTCGCGGAAGACTCGGTTGTCAAATGCGACGTCGACGAGAGTTCTCTACCATACCTCGCACCGCTCGGCTGCGGATACCTAACGGGTGCGGGCACGGTGTTCAACGCACTCCGTCCCACGCCCACCTCGACGCTGGTCATTCTCGGCATGGGCGCCGTCGGGTTCGCAGCCCTGCTCGCGGCCAAGTCGCTCGGGGTGCGCCAGATCGTGGCAGTGGACATGGTGGACGCCAAACTCGCGCTGGCCGTGTCGCTGGGGGCAACGCACACGATCAACACGACATTTGTTCCTGATCTGTGCACGGGGATCCGGGGGTTGTTTCCTGAGGGCGTAGACCGGATCATGGACACGACGGGCGTGCTGTCGCTGCTGCAGGCGTCGGTCAAGGCGCTGGGCCATGAGGGCGTGCTGGCGTTGGTGGGTGTGCCGCGGCCGGGAGAGCTGATCCAGGTGGACGCGTTGGATCTGATGGTTTCGTGCAAGCGGATCGTGGGTGTGATTGAAGGGTTTGCGGATCCAAAGGAGGTCGGTGTAGTCCTGTGGAGTGTTGATGACTATACTAAACGTGTATAGTTGATCCCCCGGCTGGTCCAGCTCTACCGCGAGGGAAAGTTTGCGATTGACCGCATCTCGACGGTGTATCCGGCTAGTCGTCTCGCACAGGCGATTGAGGATCTCAAGTCTGGCAAGGTATGTTCTTCTACAAGTGATCAAGTGCACCGCTGACACGGCTAGGTCATCAAACCGGTGCTGTCGTGGTAGTATCTAGTGGGATAGTATCAATATGGATGAGTATTGAATCTAGTCTAGTATCTGAATCTGTCTAGTATCTTACTTGGCACGGGCATCGGCCGAGAGGCGGCACTTGTCCGTGTCATCAGTCATTCATAGTCAGAGAGAGAGAGAGCGAGAGACAGTCAGTCATCAGGAGAGATAGAGAAGAGAGAGCGAGTCGGTGTAAGAAAGAGAGATCACTTGCTGTGTATAGAATCACTTATAATCACTATACAGAAAGAACTCTCGGTCGAGCTGACTAAGAGCCGAGCGGAATGCCGAGGTCCCCATGCGGTTAGCTTCTCTGTATATCCGTATATCTCTATACTCCGATACGGCGTACTCTCTACTCATCCGGACTGTTACTCGCACGAGACGGACCGCTATAGTTAACCGCTCCCGCTGCAGCTCGGATATTAATATCTTCATCCTGGACTGATCCTAGAGAGACGCTGCTATATTACTCGCATTCTCAACGTCTCTCCTGGGTCCTCCTCACACACAATGCCGCACAAACGCCCGCTGACCGGCCCAGAGATTGCCCAACACAACTCGGCAGACTCGTGCTGGGTCGTTGTTCACGGCAAGGCCTACGATGTCACAGACTTCTTGCCCGGTAGGTCTGCATCTCAATTCAATGGTTCTCTTCTGACATTCATAGAACACCCCGGCGGCTCAAAGATCATCCTCAAGTACGCCGGCAAAGATGCGACCGAGGAATTCGAGCCCATCCACCCCCCCGACACCCTCGACAAGTACCTCGATCCCTCGAAACACCTGGGCCCGGTGGACATGAGCACCGTTGAACATGAAGAGAAAGGGGCAGACCCCGAGGAGGACGCTCGTCAGGAACGGATCAAGCACATGCCCTTGCTCGAGCAGTGCTACAACCTGTTGGATTTTGAAGCCGTTGCGCGCCGCACCATGAAGAAGACCGCCTGGGGCTACTACTCGAGTGCCGCCGACGACGAGATTGTGGGTATTCTGCAATACGGACATGACTTCAACTGACAGCACTAGACGATGCGCGAAAACCACTCGGCCTTTCACAAGATCTGGTTCCGTCCGCGCGTGCTGGTCGACGTGGAATCCGTCGACATCTCCACCACCATGCTGGGCGTCCCCGTCGCCGTGCCGCTGTACGTCACCGCCACCGCCCTGGGCAAACTCGGCCATCCCGACGGCGAGGTCTGCCTGACCAAGGCCTCGGCCACGCACGATGTCATCCAGATGATCCCCACCCTCGCGTCGTGCTCGTTTGACGAGATTGTCGACGCCGCCATCGACCAGCAAACCCAATGGCTCCAGCTCTACGTGAACAAGGACCGCGAAGTCACGAGAAAAATCATCCAACACGCCGAGAAACGCGGCTGCAAGGGCCTCTTCATCACCGTCGACGCACCCCAGCTCGGCCGGCGAGAAAAGGACATGCGATCCAAATTCGCCGATCCGGGCTCCGACATCCAGCGCTCTGAATCCAGCGTGGACCGCTCCCAGGGCGCCGCCCGCGCCATCTCCTCCTTCATCGACCCCTCCCTCTCCTGGAAGGACATTCCCTGGTTCCAGTCCGTCACCAGCATGCCCATTGCGCTCAAGGGCGTACAGCGCGTCGACGACGTTCTCCGCGCCGTCGAGTACAACGTCCCCGCCGTCGTCCTATCCAACCACGGCGGTCGGCAACTCGAATTCGCTCCATCCGCGATCGAACTACTCGCCGAAGTGATGCCCGCTCTACGTGCCCGCGGCTGGCAGAACCGCATCGAGGTCTACATCGACGGCGGCATCCGGCGCGCCACGGACATCATCAAGGCGCTGTGCCTGGGCGCCCAGGGCGTGGGCATCGGCCGACCGTTCCTCTACGCCATGAGCACATATGGCGTACCCGGCGTCGAGCGGGCCATGCAACTGCTCAAGGACGAGATGGTGATGAACATGCGGCTGCTGGGATGCACGAGTATCGACCAACTCACCCCCGATCTGCTGGATATCCGAGGACTAGGGCATCATTCGGTGCCGAATCCGGTGGACCGGTTGGCGGAGTCGGTGTATGATCCGTTGATCACGCCGTCGGATCGGCCGCCGGCGTCGGTGGGCGGGGGGTCGAAGTTGTAATATAGATGATGGATTATGATAATGGGTTTCGTGTTGGTATTACGTGGATAGGGTACGGAGTATGGCTTTGGTTATTTGAATGAATACATAGTTCTTTTCCTAATAGAATCTCTTTGATCTTCTTGATATGCTTGTGTTTGTCTTGTTTGTCTGTGGTCCCTAGCGCGTCTTGGCATGGCCGGCTATTTAATTTCGAACTTTTCTTGCAAAACTTTTCTTTCCAACACAAATCTTCTCTTTCCATTCTGAGCTTCAGCTTCATGTCAAGCTCAAGAGATGTTGATTGATATGACTATGCACACTCGAGAAGTGCTCTACAAGGTTCGTACTCCCTCTCACTCATTCCATCGTCGGAACTTGGATGCCTTCAAGATGACAAAACCCTTTTTACTTCTTACACCACTGAGTCGCCCTTGAAGAGACATTCGGACCTCCCATTCCCGGTTGGTCTGCTACTTGCCAGTATTTCTGTCTGATCGTTCGCATCATCCAGTCATTTCATATTGATTCTCTGACTTGACGAGTGCTAACTATCCTCAAGATGACAGGAGATCTTGTTCGACACTTGCTCGGTTCAAACTAATTGACTAATGTAAGTTGACGAGTACTCTCTTTTGTTTATCTCCCTCCTCTATGATGAAACTTTTTCCTTCATTCGCAGTTTCCACGCTAGCCGTCGCATGAACCTATTAAGTCGACGTGTCGTTGAGCGCCTTTCTTCCTTGGATGTCTGATTCCGATACTCAGCCTTGAACACACTCACACCTTGTTGTTGTGAACAAAGCTAATATCTTGTCCAGCATAGATTAATCCACCACAACCACGACCCTTGACATGTTGGTACCGATTCGCCGCGCGTGGTTAGCGTTTGGTCTCTCGGAACTTTACGTCCGCTGGTAGATAGAACAAATGCATAGCAACCATGGATCTTCATGTATGATCAAGTTCTATACCTTGATGTTCGTCTTCGAACTATCCAAGTCACTCCGGTGCTCTTGGAATCTTGATATCGCTGCCTCAGTTGTTCGGCTTGTCTCCATAGCCTACGGTAACTGTCCAGATAGTATCGCCGCTTGACCCGACTGGCCGAACGAGCCAATAAAGCTTGAGGTTTCCCATCCAATGTATCTTTTCAGTATATATCGGAATGATTAGTATCTGTCCACATGATCAAACTCCTAATTTCAACATAAGAATCTCAGTACTCCGTACACCGTACAGGATATCATTTCCATGTTTAACAAATTTGGATGTTATCAATGCGAGATACATCCCGAACGCCATAGTGTGGAATAATATCTGGGTTCTCCGCCATCGCTCCTTGACCTGTACGGGTATCACTTTATAATTGCTTGCAACGCCGTGATCTTTCTATCAGACCACTGGACGGACGGGCAACAGTTGAATCGGCGGGGGTGTAAATTGCGAGAAAGGCCGTCGCGGCTCTGTTGGCGGAGTTCAAGTAGGTAACGGCGCATGAGCCAAAGGTCAAACCCAGGACTATGGTATTTCCTGACATTATCGGATTCTGACAGCTGTTGGTTAAGGCCGACAGGCTTGTCATCCAGTCCGAGGAATTAATTCCTGCATTGTCGAGCTCTATTCGAGCGCTGCGCCCATCTATATATATTATTCCTTGTCGTCATGATCATGATGATTTCCATCATGAAAGG
This sequence comes from Chrysosporium keratinophilum, assembly GCA_029850275.1. NCBI lineage: Eukaryota > Fungi > Ascomycota > Eurotiomycetes > Onygenales > Onygenaceae > Chrysosporium > Chrysosporium keratinophilum. The sequence continues at coordinate 717,052 of JARBIX010000012.1, forward strand.
CTCTTGCAATCACCTGAACGGTAATCATTTGTTTGATGGAAGAGGCAAGTTTCTGAGACTCGAGCTCGGTTCTTTATATATAACCCTCCGCCGGCCGTCACGATATAACTAGAGTGAATAGGCACCACAAGGTCAAACAGATAGTACGCCATTCGGAATGAATAGAAAATAGGATGGCCAGGATACGGCCATTCTGAGTTGGACGATGTTCAATACTGCGAGGACGTATGAAGATTCGAAAGCCAGTTTACTGGCTCTCGCCGGTCAAGCATTGAGAGCCAATATGCTGCTCTTGCGGTAACTTGATCGTCAATTTGCCCGTCTTGGCTGAACTCCCAAATCAACGCCTCGGCAGCTCGCTCACTCACTGGGTAAGCTCCCGGATATTGGTTGAGCGTGCGCGCTGGCAACGGCCTCAGAATATCTTCTAGCCAAAGCTCGTACTTGCTTTGTTCAAGAGTATAAGTTACCTCTGAGATCAAGACTTGCAGCAAGGCGTGCTCGTCGACCGTGACGGTCACGCCATCCACAAACCGGGCTTATCGTTCAAATGCGGATTCTCGGACATAGTGGTCTCTTGGATAGGATTGGCATTAGTATCCTCCAGGCCGGATGCTTTCATTCTCTTGACTCGAGTCTTACGACTCATCTTAAAATTCATATTCAGGCGGTCTTGCGGATGAAGCTCTTGTCTGATTGGGGCCTACCTCGAAGTGTTGACGGTCATCGCAGTGCTGGTAGACGTGTTGCGAGCGTGACTGTTGCTGGGCCTTGGGGTTTCAGGAAGGGGCATGCCATGGGTTCGACTGATAGGATATCGTCTTGTAGCACGAGGGCTTTGAACTCTTTCCACCGTTCTCCTAGACCTGTTGCTTTCAAGAATTGCTTCTGCAAAGTCTGGGTTGAAACAGCTGCTTTCCCAATATCGCGCGGAACTATGCTTCTTCCCCTCTGGCTTCCGATTACCCTGCCGTTGCAAACTTATCCATGATGGCATCGGTACCTGGTGTTCCCACGTCCCTAGTATCTCGCCATTCAGCGAGGTCACCTTTCAGAGGGATAACGACTCTTGAGCCATCCCGATAATTGCGGCACCATTTTATTGCATTGATTATATTCCACAAATCTGTCGAATGTGTTTGCGCCGCTCGGAATCCAAAATGTTCTGTTTTTGCTTCTGCCCGAGGCGGTGCACGCGACCCATTGCTTGTAAAGTCGTATTTGCATTCACAACTGGCTCCAGAAGCACCAGGTCCGCGCATTGATGATGAATAGTTCGCCAGCGCGCCTTCCGATCCCACTGGTAGGAATGTCCGCTTGACCGGGAACGTTGGCAAGAATCTCCTTCGCGTTCGTCCCAGTGCGAAGGTAGAAAGAAGATAAACGTCAGGCGTCCACAGTCCAGATCGTCGCAGAACAAATGTCTGGGGAAGCGAAATATTTCCGTAGTTAGATGATGGCGTCGGGGACCATAAAAACAAAAGTAAAACGCTGCCATCACAGTGACCCTGGAAGACTCTTGTGCTTCTCGATCTTATCTTCCGGTTCGCAAGCAGGCACGGGTTTCGGGCAATATTTCAATAAGTTGATCGAATAAACCAGGTATCTTTCAGGCCATCTGCAGTCGCCTTATATATCTATTCACCAGGACTAGTGTCGCAGATGAGGAAAGCCTGTTCAAAAAGACTTCGCGCGGTTCAGGGCCTCTGCATAGACGTCGGGTATTATGGTTGTTAGTTATACGGTCACCATTCGTTGAATCTTCCAGGCCGCGGACGATAAGGCCGAGAAATAAATAGCATGCATCAAGGAACTCAAAAATTGTGGTCTGTTGTTGTCGTCACCTCCTGCTCTATAGTCATGGCGCCTGCTTTTCTGAGGCACGTAGAGAGCTTATCTCGAAATCTAGACCAGTCACAAACTGTCCTTGGTGGCACCATGTGTCCGAGGTGCGTGGGCGCGATGGTGATCCTGTCAGTTGGATCCGGTGGATTCATGACCTCCCAGATATCCCGAGTGTAGACGACAGCGACAATCACTGGGCTGGGACCATTTCTTCGCTCTTCCTCACTTCAACGATGGCTGCCTGAATCGTGATAAGAAGATGGTGGGAGGCAATGTGAATGTCCGGAAACATTGCTGCCGTCAAGGTGAAGCGGTGCAGACTGCTGTTGATCCTTGCGCTTCTTTCCGCTCTCAAATGTTGACTATTGCACTGAGAAATCCGTTCTCCAAAGCGAAGTGAAAAAGGGTGGCCGATCGGCAGCAGCATCGCCAGTTGCAGGGGTTGCAGCGGAACCAGAACCAGCTCCGTGCACTTTGAGCAGTATTAGTTTATTAGTCCATAGCATGATTTATATTCAAAGAGGGGTTCAAATGTCTTTTGCTAGAAGGCCACAAGTTATGCGTACAGTCAGGCTTCGTTATGAGCTCAAGATCACGAGAGCCTGAACTGCGCTGCAACTTTTGATTATATGAGAGTTGCATGAGAAAGTAATAGCAATTTTGTTAGCATGGTGAAAGATAGAAAAAGAAGAGAAGGAGGAAGAAAGGGAAGAAGGAGGCTTTTATATAGCCGAGGACGCTAGCAGGCACCCATGACTGGAGCTTCACTTTGCATTCGGTTCTCAGTTTTGAGTGAAGGCTGCAAAACTGAGCCATTCATTTGAGCCAGCAACTTGGTACTGCCAGGCAGCCAATTCACCTCCGCGGGATCCGAACTAACGAGTGAATGAAAACTGGTATTTCAAGCAGTGAAGGGATCGGGGTCCCTTTTGCAGTATTGATAGGGGGGATATATCGTTAGATATACTTCACATCTCCTAGAGATATTCCATCAAGACCTGTCCCGTAAGGAAAGTCAAGAGTCTGATTCCTATGTCACAGGCAACTCTGCATCTATGAAAAAATCGAACTGAAATCAGCAAAATCCCGTTACGATTCACACATGCCAAGGACTAGAACTGGGCACTAGATAGTGATAAAACTATACGCTTGTTTTAGTATGAGTGCGATAGAAGTATGATAAACAGGACGAGGCTATCCACAGGACCTGCCAGAGTCCCAAGTTGTGAAGCATGACCCGAGTCATCAAGCTAGATTAGTATCGCTCGGTCCTTGGTAGGCTCGCGGTAGGCCTTGAGTCACTCATCTAGGTACCAGGTCGCTCAGTAGGCTCGGAGTCATCTTTCTCAGTAAATATATTGACATGACACACTCAGTCGGCTCTCCAAAGGTCTGGGGCGAAGAGTGCCGGATAAGATCCCACAGCTGTCTATTCAGTCCTAATTAGGCTGATTCCGGGAGTGCGCGCGGGCGTTAATTCTGGAATGACCAAGTACCGGAATGCGGCCATGACATCGTGTACGAACCAAAACGGAGTAGGTTTTGACCAGTAAGCCGAAAGAGCATGTTCTCTGGGGCAGGAAATGCCACGAACTATACTCCAAGTTTCATCCGACAACTGATTAATGAACTTCAACGGCATCATCTAGTCAACCACCAAGTCTCAGGTTCACCATACGTCCCAGGTCCGTAGACCCGTCCTCTTGCACACTGGTACCCTCAAAGTCCCGGAGTATTCTATCAATATATTCACCTGCCCCTGACAAGTGAAGGATGTGACCGATAGCCCGGTGTAGGGCAAGAAGCTTGGGTAACGGAGCATCTATCACCCTTTCTTCGCTGAGGAGAAGTTTGCGAGTAACAGGAAGCCCCAGATGCGTTGCAAAGATGGGAGAGAGAAAGCTGTCAATGCGGTAGGTATGCTCCTGGTTGGCAATAGGTTCAAAGTATATGTCAAAGTTTCCAAAGTATCTGTGGAAATCAAGAGTCAGGCTGATTGCATTGCGTGGGCTATCAATGTGAGTGCCCTCAATGAAATGAGCCACATCACAGTCGAACATGTTAAGGATTGTAAGTGTCGCCTTTTTGGTATCACTCTATGCCCGCCATCGTTTAGCCATGGATAAGCGTATTGCGGACGGGTGACCTACCAACTCGGAATTCCCATTTCCCTGCATTAGGGAATGGGGAATTATATGAGCCACTTCCAGGAATTTAAATGCTTCATTGTTCTTGAACAGCTTCCCATCATCATCTCGAGCATTCGAACCGTGATGCATCATTCGTGTCATCGCCTGTTGCGAGTCAAAAGCTCGCGAGATCACGCAACGATGTTGATCACGGACGAGGCAAAGGGCCCGAAGATACGATAGTCGCTCTGATGTGCCAACAATATCATGTGGAGATTGAACACTTCGGATTGCTGAAAGTTGTGCGGGAGAGGGCTGCGGGGTGATTTTCCCGCTTGCTTTCACTGTAAACGGATTAATAAATTGGAGATACTAGGGTAAGGAATACGACACAAACATGGGAAGAAGAACTGCTCGAGAAGCATGTCTGCAAAATCAATAAATTTTGAAGGCATCTGATCATCGTCGACGTCGATATCTTCATCACTGCTAATATCTAGCCCAAGGGAATTGAAGAAAACTCGCAGGAATGTATTCTTGGATAGCTCAGACTGCGAATAATCGTAGGCATGACGGACAAGTAAATGGCGACTATATCCACCGTTGGTGCTGTGACTGGCAAGACGATCGACAATTCTGTCCAGTGCCCCCTGGCAGCGACAGCGTTCATTTACAGTCAAGGGCACAAGTGAGGAAAGGTCAATAAGGCCCTCGAAGGATGTTTGATGGCGATGCTGGGACGCCATGCTGCGGTGGGAAGGGAGCTGTAAGGTGGCCTGGTTAAGTACTACTATGGGAGCATGCCAGTTGTTGGAGAAAGACTCTGAGGGAATTAAGGGACGGAGTATGGAGTATTGGGGAGCAAAAGGTCGGCGTCAATATGCTTAGATAAGCGGTGCATGGTTATATCAAAATTTCCATTGCTTGTTTCACTCACAGAGCGCAACAACTGAAAGGGGCCTTACCAGCCCGATAAATAAAACAACTCATCGTAAACATGGAGCCGACAGAGTCTCGACCATATCTCTCAAATTACATATACCCTGCGTCTACCGTGCGAGGTTGAAAACTAGGCATTCGGCACAGTATATCAAGTAATTAAGGCCTCGGTTTACACATCTCCCGCTCAACTTTATACCGCGTCATCTACAAAGCATGTTACGGCAATGGGAAAGAAACAAAGTGTCTATAGTTGAATTCTGAACTTGCGAAGAAACGATATGAATGGGCGCTGAAATATCAGAACCATACCTGCGAATAGTAGGCAAAGATCATCTGGCCTGACAAGTGCATACAAGTCCGCCGTGGCCTTCTCCTTCTCTGCGTCCTCTGCCTCCTCCGCACGCAGTGCCAGTTCGCGCTCACAATCGATGTACTCTCTGCTCTGACGATTCTCAAAACGACGACCCATCAAATCATTGATGGCGGTCTCCCCCAGGGCGATTTGCTGCTTGGGGCTAGCGTCGTGCCTGCTTCTGTATTAGTATAGAGGAATCAAAGATGCATAGAGTATCGGATATCCATACCACTCCTTGGTCTTGCAGACATGCTTCCTGCGTTCACTTTTGGCCACGCGATCTGCCTGTGTGGCTTTGTGCGAAGCGAGCTCTCCCTCGCTCATCTCTGCAATCCTTCTCCGGTTTGCCTCCGTCTTCTTGTTGGTCGAAAGCTCCTTGGAAGCCTTCTCTGGCGCCATCTTGATATGTTGAGCTACACTCTAGTGGACGCAACCCTCCGTTTTTTAAATCGCTGCCGCGCGATATTCACTGCCTTTTCATTATCGTCATGGGCCCCGGTCATGCCAAAAGACACTTTGTATTTTCTAGTTGTTTTATTGCTGGACCAGATGTCCACTCGCGAACTTGACCGGTCTTCGCGAAGCCTAGAGGAGCCAGTTCAACCCACGTTTGGATATAAATCCGCATCAGTTTCCGCCTGTTCGACATCAGGTTCTTGAGCTTGTTCCATTCGGTATCCTGGCGCTTCTGGGCATGCTCTGATGCTTCAAAGTCTGCAGATGCGACTCTTTTCTTTCTCTTCCCCGTTTGCAAATTTATCTGCACCCCGGCTAGCAATGTCAAGTTCTCGTGAAAATACTTTCCGACCACGAAAACACCAGGGTATTGCGTCGCCATCTGATTGATCTTCATTGACTGGCATGAATTTATAGAACCCAAGATATGTTGGGTCTGACACGACCCTCCGACCAACTTTTGTTTCCCTCCATTTTCAGAGAGGCTGGTTTCCATCGAATTCCAGGCCGACTTCAAGAAACGGTAGACACGACATACTGCTGGAAGATCCATCCGGATCGGAAGATCTGCCCAAATACGTTGTCTCGAGTGTGAAAGTGAAATCGGTGGGACACCAACTGGGTTAGCCGTAAGCGTCGACAGCCCCAGAGCTATTCTCCACCTGCATTCCCCAATTCCAACCCGTATCACCGGGTGGAAAACGAAGCACATAGTGTAATAGCGAACAATTGCAAATGCTGCGATCGACTCGAGTGAAGCCTCTCCCTTGGTTGGGCCGTAACTGTGGAGCGAGTTTCTTAACCGCTAGGCTGAAAGATAATATCCTCTAATGCCAAGGGCATTACAACGGCTGAACAGTAGTAGAGCGTAGGTTTGATGGTAACTGCAGTCGCACGTCGCGGAAAGTGAAGTTCTTCAGGTATGTCGGATCCGGGATCATTGCCGCAATCTCCGTAGCGGTGGGTAAATTCTCCCTGCGCTGGCTGTTGGTGGAAAATCAGCGCAGTACCCGACGCAAGTATTAAGACTTAAATGGCCATTGGAACACCGATTGCAGATTTCCCAACATGAAGAATGTAAGCGGCTGCTGCAAAAATGAAAATTGTTGACAGCAGACTTAGACAAACCGACAGGGGTTCTGTTCGAAGACATGGGCGCCGGTTATCTTGTGCAGTCGATCAAAGGTATTCGTCCCGCTCAAAATCCACACGTTCTGCTTTCTCTTTTGGCCCAACCTGTGCACTCTCCCTATCGCTTGGAGCCTTGCGTTGGCATCCACCGCCGGCTCCAACGAGACCACGCCTGCACACTCCTGATGGATATTGACGCCCCACGAGCAAGTGCTGTAAGTGACAACGAGAACCTCCACTTTGTCATCGGGGTTGTTTGAATTTGGCTTGAATGTGTTCTTTACCGATGGTAGACGAGCCCCCTCGCATTGACAGCACACTGTAGCCGAGCAGTTCAAGGAAGACCTCCACTTGAAATTGCACAATGCGGTACGCGACAAGCACCAGCAACCACCACTTCTCTGTGTCCACGCGTTTTGTAAGAGCCGACGTGAAAATAAATGCGGTCTGGGGTATAATCCAGATAGCCACCATCATCAGAGACCAATTCCATTTCCATTTCGCGTCCATCGCATAGTACTCATAGGTGAAGTTTCTTTTGCTCCGTCGAGCTACTCTCTTTCAGCTCTCTCTTGTGGCGCATGCATTCATATACTCGGTGACATCCTGAGAATTAACCCAAATTCTGCGGTGGGCCTGTTCGTTTGCGGGTCTGATACAATATAGTGAGCCGGTGAACACTATCGGGAGAAATAGAGCCTTACGAACTGTCAAAGGCAGGAGACGTAAACCCGCTGGATACATTCTGTAAATGGACCACCATCGATATCATTGGACTTTTAATTTTTCTTTCCGGAGGAGTCCAGAAAAACCAGTGAACTCGAAAAGGCCATATCTCGCGTAGAAGGTCGTCTTCCACTCGCTCTCTTCGGCAATCTGGACAAAGGCGTGGTGATTGCCTGAAGCTCCTCCGCCAGCCATTTGAGCTGTCTCAATTTTCCGAGACTGTCTCTCATGTGAAGAATCTAGGGTCTGGCAAAGTGACACTCCAGATCTTCGTCGGACGGGATGAAACCAAAACACGCACGCTCCCCCAGGTTGTCGATCTGTAACAATTACACGATCAAGGCGTAATAGACGTTAACGGACCTATTTTCATGGACGGCCTTGTGCTTTCTGATATAGCCGAAACCGATGATGACGTTGTACTCTAGAAAATTCATGAATGAATTTCTGTATCGAAGTACGTATGTACTTTGGCCGTTCGTGGGGTTTGAAAAACTGACCTAGTTGGATGAACAGGCCTTGGCCGTAGATGCAATGACTGCATTGCTGGCTTGTGGGTATGCCCCGAGATTGGGCAACGGTCGCTTCCAGGTGTTGGTCGTCGTCGAGCAGCAGCCCCATCTGCCTGTCGCTCCGCAGCTCTGGGTTCCTGGTCCATGGCAAGGATAGTAGGAGTTAGACGGTCGGACTAGGATGTTCGCAGTGCCTTTCGGCCTGTTCGACGAGGTGATTGCCAATCCCGTCGGCGGTGGCATCTCCCTCGGAGATTCTAGCAGCCCACGCGATCTGCCGATCATCGTAAATTATGCCTGGTGATTCCGACGGTTGGCACTTTAAACAACCTCCGGTGAGGAACTCGAGCTCAAGTCACTCCGCGTGACTTTCTGAGGCATATATATAGGGGACTTATCTCGCGAACCAGACCAGTCAAATACTGCCGTGGGTTGGCATCATTACCACCAGGGTTGGGACCGATCTTCGGTCCTACCCACGTTGAACAGTGACATCATCCTCCACTTACCTCTGAGTCCGTTCGCATTCATTGTGGTGCTAAGTCGGGCAGCTATGGCGGGTGCCAAGTACTGGAGGACTGTCGATGTCGGGCATTCTCGCGCAGACCGCTCCTTGCCCATACGGTAACGCCATGATCAAGCTGAGGTGCATCGACAATATGATGAGGAATTACATCCTCTGAGAGCATGTGCGTCAGTTGGGCGCCGGCGACCCTTCAACAGCATCCACAACCGCGATGTCTTCAGAGGAGGTGGCAGCTATCCATTCTGCCCAGTGGGAGAGTGACCATAGACACTCACGAACGGATTCGCCATTGAGCTTGATCATTCGATTTGCAACAAGACGGTGCGCGACGCAGCCTAACATAATTAGTAATTCGATCCATCTGTCGTGCAGGTTTGATCACTGACAAAATGAGGACTCTAAGCCATGGCCCACCGAACCAACTCGATAGTACCGCAAGCGGGATGCCAATGCCGTCCGGCACTGCGTTCACGATTGCCGGACCGGTCCACGGATTACTCCCCGTCATTTTTGACAGATTTTAAATGTATCAACAAGAAGCGTAAACGGAGAAAATCAGCTGAGACGATTCACCATTTGGAGAACAGTCGAAATTGAACTGTTCTGCTGTGACTGACGATAATTTGAATTGTACCATGCATCGGGACGTTGTAGAAACACAACCTCTGTACCCCAGTCGTAAGCAAGAGAGATGTACTCTCTATCACGAGACGATTTTTCAATAGGTAATTCAACCGTCCAGAAAACCGTAGGATTTGACTTTTAAAGAGACATCTATCAATTTACCGTTAGAATCTTATAAGTACACAAGAATATAATCACGAGGATGAGAGCTTACCTGATTACCCGCGTGAGCAGCAAATGCACGAGCTGTTTGGAGAAGCAATTGTCAATGTTGTTGTATTCGTCCTTTTCCATGTCCGGAAGCTTCTTGTCGAAATAAGTGGTGGACTGGACATGCGGCCGAAGTTGCTTGTGGTCACCAACCACGATATATGCATCCGGGCAGTATCTCCCAAAGACGTTCCAGAGTAGCGGTTCGGCGAGCTGTGCTGCTTCATCAACCGACCGCTAATTCAAAGGTGAAATAAACTGAAAAATGTCCTACCATGCTAATGGTGTAGATCACAACTTGGACGCGTTGGAGGACATGTTCGCCAAGTTCTTTCCACACTGGTTCGTACCTGGTCTTATTTTTTGCGTCAAGCGAATAGCCTCTTCTCAGTTGGGCAAAATATTCGCGGAAGATCTTGAATCTGTCGGGTTCAACGAGTCCCGCAAAACGCAGCATCCAGTGGGCGAGGGGGATGTCAACTCTCTTGACTCTTATGTCGCGTGTACCAGCCAGCTCAGAGAGCGGGTCGTTGGCTCCTGATACTACTAGGACTTGAAAAGGTACGATATATACCTGCCATCTGGAGTCATTGCAGAGAAGTAGCCAACGGTTTGGGCAAGCGGTCAGTCACCACAAAGTTGGAAGTACTTGCAGATGAGAAACCGATACGCTTCGTTGATACTGAACCTGGATATTTGTTCCCCCAAGTGAGGAGGGAAAGAAGAGAAACAAAACCCGCAGCCGTGGTTCTCCGACTTTCACAAACGAAGACGTCAAGAATACAATCCAGGCGTTAACGAGGTATCAGTCAGTAATGTTGATTATCGCTGCCTAGATGCCTGTCTTCCAAATGTGAAAGAAAGCGGCCAGGGGCGACAGGACCATCGGCGGCGGCAACGGCAGCAGAAGCGCGAGACCAGCGTTTTACGTTTTGAGGCCCCTGTTAGGGATTCCAAGCTAACCCGTAAGGTAAATAATCTTCCAATGCGCAGATAAGGTTGACTCCTGGAAGGCCGCAAATTCTTAGGAAACAAACCATTTTGCTTCCAAAAATGAAAAGCATCGAATTTGTTTCTTTGACGTTGTCCAGCACCGGCCGAGCTTCACTCGGACAACTCCCGACCCAAGCAGCGAGAGCTCTGAGCTCTTCGATTGTCAAAGTCTTGGACAGGTGAACGGAAAAGGTCGCATGGTAACCCGGTGGGAGTGTGACTGGAATGCTGGGGTCTGTGACAGTCTGGTCGACAAGACGTAATGTAACGGACCCTAATCCAAGCTTTGCAGCATATGTAGGCCTCTTTACTGGAGACGTGTTTTGGAGTGTAGATATGACATCCGCCATCTCGACCCACCTGTCCCCTTGTTGTTTTCGTGTCATCATTTAGGTATTCGAACATAGCCACAGTCTGATAGACGATGTCAACAACCCTGATTATGCAATATCATTGTGGATTATTGCCATCTCACCTCGCGCAACGGGCCCATGATCGACTCGGGGCGACCGCTGAGCAAGGCGAAGCCGGACATGAAAATGGCATTTTCGAATCCTGAGCCCAAATCCTTCGTTAATACCTTGTGTAGAATGTATTTTTAAAAGGAGAGGGGTTACTCACTTCAGCCCCAGGCTGATATTGAACCTGGATATTTGTACCCCCAAGCGAGGAGGGGAAGACGAGAAATAAACACTCACAGCCGTGGTATGTACTCCGACTTTCACAAACGAAGACACCGAGAACAAAACCCGGGGGAAACGAGGTATCAGTCAGTAAGATTGATAAAGTATCGCTGCCTAGATGCCTGCCTCCCAAATGTGAACAAAGCGGCCAGGGCCGACAAGACCATCGGCAGCAGCAACAGCGGCAGAAGCGAGACCAGCGTTTTACTTTTTGAGGCCACTGTTATGGATTCCAAGCTAATCCATAAGGTAAATAATCTTCAATGGTTCGGGTTGCTCGGAGGCCGCAGGTCATGCGTATAGGTCATGACTCATTATGAACTTAAGGGCTCAAGAACCTGAATTGCGCTGCAGCTTATATAAAAACTGCATGAAAGAGGGATTAGAAATAATGAGCATGGTAAGAAAGAAAGAGAAGAGAAGAAGGGAAGAAGGGGAAGAAGGAGGGCCTTTATATAGCCGAGAGAGGCTGCCTAGCACCTGTGACTGGCGCTTCACTTTGTATACGGTCTCAAGCTTTCAAGTGAATATTGCAGCCTAATTGGGTAATCATGTCAGGTATTGTCAGGTATTGCCAGGCGTTCACTTCACTTTACCAAGAATTGAGCCGTATAAATGAATAAACTCTGGTATTTCAAGTAGTGAGGGTGAAAGTGAAGGAAGGAAGGGATATCCGAACTCATTCACAGCAACATTAGTATACGGAGATATGCTATCAGATTTACTTCACATCTCCTCGAGATATCCCACCAAGACCATCCCGTAAGGAAAGACAAGAGAAAGCAGCCTGCGAGTGAATCAGTCTAGTTGGCCAAATTCAGGTAACCGGGTGAAGCAGTACCGTACCTTGACGTAGACCAAGTCGAGTTACTAGACATCGACGCTAATAGTTGTAATCCTCTTCTTCCTCGGGGTAGTATCACTCAAAGTGAAGGGAAAGGCGTGCCATGTCTCAACTTCATTCATTTCATTGTCGCATTTGAGAGAATAAGAAATACAGTGAGGATAGAATGAAAACCAGAGAAACAATGGAAATGGCACGAGAGATGCAAATTGATACCGGAGTACAGGATACAGAACCCCATAGTATGAAGGGAAAAGCAGTAACCGATATGCCAGACGCCAGTAAGAGAAAACACGTAAAAGCGGAGGGAAGAAGCAGCATTCGACATCGCCTGTCGAGCCACCATGCATTATACCTCTCCTATGGAAACAAACCAACCCCATGTAACGAGGCGCAAGACGCCAGCCGAACCCACCATGCGCCAAGCCGTGCGGTGCACGAGAAGCAAACTGAATGAAAGAATAAAAAGCCCATTTCCGAAACCGAATTCCTCGCCGCCGGGAAACATAATGCAATAATGCTCGTTTTTTAAATGCGAACCGAATCAAGTTCGTATCAAGATCATATCAAGATCGCACGAAGTATTTCAAGACGTAAGACCAGCCGCCTGCGTAGGGTCCAGCTTAGCATCCTGATCATCCACGCCCATATCAGTGCGAACACGCTTTGGAGCGAAGTTGTTATTGCCCAAAAACGCAGCCTCTTCATGCTGATGCTTGCGCATTCCCAAGCCCGCGACGGCGATACGATTCAACGCGTTCATCTGCTCGGGCTGACTGGACGCGGCAACGGCCGCAGCGAGCTGGCTAGCGGCGTTGGCTCCGGTGACGGCATTGGCCGCCGCCTGGACGGCAGCCGCGTCGGGGCGGGGTTGGGTCAAGTCAATGTTGGGTGGTAACTCGGGGACATCACCCTGGGTATCGATCAAGCGGGACTGGAGACCGATAATGTATTCGCGGAGCTGGTAGTTTTCGGTCTGCAACGCCTTGTAGTTTTCAGTCATGATTTCATACTCTTTGACCTGCTCTTCGAGTTTGCGGATGTATCCTTCTTTGCGCTGACGGAACGCACGCTATAACCAGAAAATTAGTCAATGGCACGGTCATATCATCAATGGTCATGGAGACTGCACCTGAGCAGCACGGTTCTGTGCGGCGCGCTTCGAGGTCGACAACTCGCGCTTGCCATATGTCTTGCGGGGTTCGGCAGGCTGCGCATCCTGCATGGTCTGGTCCGGGGACTGGATGACCTGCGCCTGTTGCGGCTGTTGCGGCGGCTGCTGTTGCTGCTGCTGTGGTGGTTGCTGGGGCTGTGGTGGTGGAGGGGCTGGGATCATACCCGTGGTGGGCGGCGCACCGGAGATTGCGGGGTCGATGTTGGAGTGGTCTCTCATGGGCTGAACGTGTGCCATTCCGGGCTGAGGACGTGGTGGCGGCGGAGCGGAGGCATGGCCGGCCTGGAGCTGGGCGGCGAGGAGCTGGTCATGAAGAACTGCGATGGTCAGTCGCGTCAGGAACGGGATACCGAGACAAATCGACCTACCTTGATCTGCATGGTCCTGGATTGAGGCGAGAGCACGCCAATCGGCGTAGAAATCCTTGTCAGCCATAGTCATGAACAAGAAGATACGAGAATCGCGATGGACGAGGCACGGTCAAGAGGGTAGTTGATGGACAAGACAACGGACGAGAAGCATGGTGAGAGGAAGGAAAGTGAGGAGCCCAAGTGAGTGAAAAAGAAGGACAGGGTGCACGCAGCCACACTCTTGCTCAAAGAAGACGCAATGCGGCAGAGCAGTGCGGCTGGGGAGGAGTTTGCACAGTGATCGCGATGGTTTGTCTGCCCGTGAACAATGCACAGAATGCAGAAGAGCGGGCGATGGTGATGAGATGAGGAGTGGTGGGGATTCAGACGAGAGCAGAACAAGACGAAACCGGATTCTTACCTGCACCGAGTGAACAGCATTGTTCTTGTTCGGATCTTGCTGCTGCTGCTGTTGCTGCTGGTGGTGGTGCAGTTGCTGATGCTGCTGCTGTTGTTGTTGTCCAGGATGGGGAGCTGGAGCTAGCGGCGGAGGAGGTTGCTGGGCCTGTTGCATGATGGTGTTGATTATGTGTTGCTGATTATGTAGTTGCTGACAAGTGTCGCTGTCTCTCTTGCCGTCGCTGTGATTGTCTGATTCACGATGGTTGGATGCCGTTGCTGACTGATGGCCGATGAGTAATGAAGTTGGACTGCGATGAGTAATGAAGCTGGGGATGCGCGTCTTTTAACGTCGAGCGGCGGTTTAGTAAGCTTAGGGCTCGCCCGGTCAGCTGATACGCGCTAGCCCTATCCGGCCTGGTCCAGCGCAGTCGCATTAGTCATCGCCCTACGCACTTCCGGCGCGATCCGTCACCATATTGTCCAGTCTCAGTGATCTCACTCGACTTTCTTAATGATCCTCACTGAAAGACCCCTCAAGTCACAGACAAACCTGTAGCGTTGAACCTATGAACATGCAGCGCTCCTTGCAGCTAAGTACATCCCAACCAACAGTCGCATTGCGTCCGAGATCAACCGCGAAACATCCATCCCGGCACTCTAAGCCGCTTCAAGCAGCAAGTTCATTACGTCACGCTGACTAACACCCGCGTCTGTTCCACTCGCCGACCGACTCCGCATCCGGCAATTGCAACCACATCCCTTCCTTCACACAACCGAGACATAATATGCTGTAGAACCGAGACCTATGTATGCTGTAGAACCAAGAGATATATAACCACCGACAACACAAGCATGATATAAGAAACATCGCTATCATCCTGCCTCCAACTCCAAGCAGAAACCATCGTCAATCCAAACAACATCCGGCGTATGTACATACATACATACATACCTAACTACTGCCTCTTCTTCTCATTCAACGCCGCAACGTAGCCCGCCTGAATCAACCCCACCCCCACCTGCGCCGACTCCTTCCACCCCCGCTGCCGCCCCCAGAATGAATCCGCCGCACCGGCAGACTGCTGGCTCAACCGTCGCGCATCCTCCTCCAACGACTCACGCGTGATATTTCCCAGCACCTGCGCCGTGCCCTGTTGGTGCTCCTGCTCCTGCCCGCGACCCAGGAGGGACTCCTCTTTGTCGCCCGTCATTTCGGACACGCTGTCTTGCTGCTCCGGCATGATGGTGTCGAGGTACGTTTTGCGGATCATGTATCGCTGCGCGCGTTCCTGGCGTGTTTCTGGGGTGTCAATTTTGGAGAAGAAGATTTGCACGCCCAGACGCGCGAGCAGGTACAGGTGCTCGGAGAAGAAGATCGTCAGCAGCAGTGCCCATCCCTTGATCTGAGATGGTGTGCCGTCGAGGCTGGTTTCACCGTCGGAGAACATGTACACGAGCGCCGCGCTGGTCAGGCTGCCCAGCCAGGCGAGGAAGCCGAGAGAGTCTAGCCACGGGCCGATGGTGTCAGAACGCAATGGCGCGGGACGGCGGCACTCGATGCAGATCTTGACAAAATCGGACCGCAGTTCGATCCAGTTGTTGATCAGGAACGATACCGGAACCAACGGCCACACGGGCGAAAAGAGTGCCAAGTAGCCAAACTGCACACACATCTCGCGAAGGTCCGTGGTCACATCGTATTCGCTGAGCTCGGATTCCTTGCGGACCCGGGCGAGAAACTCTGCCTCCGCCGTTGAATCTTGAATCACCTCAGTCTGAGGAACCGGGCTAGATTTGGTTTCTTTCTTCTCCTCCTGCATCTCGTTGTATTTATTGACTGCTCGTCGCTTGACGTAGGGCATGATCGTCTCGAGGCCAAAGTTCACAATCTGCGCGGTGACCGTGAAATAAATCACCTGCCGTCGAAGCCGGCCCCGGTCGATCCGGAACGTCCGCTGAGCGGTGGTCGCCTGGCCCTCTTTGGACATGAATGGACGGACGGTGAGATTGAAGACGTCCAGGTACGGCACAATGCTCTGGGCAAAGGGGACGTAGACGAACGCGGTAAGGAACACGGGGAGGTACGAGGTGATGAAATTCAGGACAAAGATCTTTTGTGTCAGTGCAACATCGTAACTACTTTGGGTTTCGTAGTTTTCGTAATCGGTAAGCTGCGTTGCCACTTTGGTGAGTACACCGCTGATCGTCGGCACCATCAAACAGAGAATAATCGTTGGAATAAATGCCTGCCAAAATTAGAAGTTGGACCATGTGTCTCAGGGCACTTGACTTACCAAGTACGTCTTGAACGGCCCCGAATAGATCTCAGAGATGAAGATCTCAATGGCAAAGCAGAATGCAATCAGCGTACCCAACGCGAGCACCGCTCCCATAGCAAACGGAATCTGCCACAGCTGTCGCAACAGCCGCGTTTTGGTTGAAAAGACCAGAATCTTCTCCCCCGTCACAGAATCCACGACCTCCTTTTCGGACTTAAACTGCCGCCGCTTCGCCTTGAGCGCCGAGACGCCCTTGACCTCCCACCGCAGCTTCAAATCAACCTCCTGCCTCTTCCAAAACTCCACAAACACCAGACACGCCAACGAATTGACAACCGCATAGATCACCGAAAACTGCCCCAGCAGCAACCAACACGCCAACCCAAACGCGGCTGGAAACATCAAAAACGTGAAATACGTCTGCAGAAACGCAAAGTAAAACGCAACCGTCTCGCCCAGGCGTGCGCGGATCTGGTCCAGGTCATGACGGCTCAGCAGGGTCTTGCGGCTCCAATTGAGGATCCATTCCTTGTTGACGTCCTGGTCATGCAGGGGGAAAATGGCGTCGACGTGGTCCCATTCGCCGTATTTGGGTGTGATGCCGGCGCCGCCCTCGGTGCGTGGCCAGGTGATCATGTGGTAGACGGTGCGGAGGCGTTCGGCTTCGGTGATTTCTTGTTTGGTGCCTTGTTCGTCGGCGCCGGGTTGGATTTGGCGGATGCCGTAGAGCCAGTCGCGGACACTTATGGGCGGAATGTCAGTTAGTGCGAAAGAGTATGTGGGCTAAGGATAACATACCGTTCTCTGTAGATGGCCTTGTTGAGGTTGTCTTCCTTTGCCTTGACAAAGACAAAGAGTGCACCGTTGGTCGCGGGTCGGACCGCGGTCTCTAGACCGATCTGGTTCAAGGCTTTGATGAGTCGCTTGAATTGGTGCACTGCTTCAGCCTGGTCTGTGTAGAGACGATCTATTAGCTCGCTCCTCGGCGCAGCAAGAGATATAATATCATACCTCCATTGTTGTAGCGGTACAGCACGACATACTCGACGTTGAAGATGCTCTCCCCCTTGGACTGATGATTGGCGTCTATTGCTGGCTCCATTGCAACGGATTGGTATTACCCAGCACACAAGAATGCCTCTGTGATGAGGTTGTACGGAAGCAGGGGTCAGAGGGTCATTATATAGCCAGCACGGGTGGGTGAGAGTGAGGTCAATTCCTGCGATTTCAAGCTCCGTCGAGGTCAGTTCAGGTCTGCGTCGCTGTGTTGTCGGCTAGTGGAGCTGGCAAAGCTGGCTGGCTGGCCTTACGTCATTGGTGCTTGGCAATTGAAGCAAACAGGCAAATAGGCAAACAAGCAAACACAGCATACGCATCAAACCGATCAAACAGCCAGATCCCAAAGCGGAAATATCAAACGTCAACTGACCATCGACCTTCCTCCTACCAGTTGACTACTTGACTATTTCAGTCAAGGAGTGAAGATATGCTGCTATCAGGATCAATGCGGGCACGCCTCGCGGGATGGCTTACTCTATGAGTCTCTACACTTGACACTACGAAGCGTCCACGTTAGTTATGGAGACAAATCTACAGGTTCTTGCGTCCCCGTAATATGGAGTCGGAAACGACAAAAATCCATATGAAATCTAGCAGACCAAATCATCATGGTAGGTCATTAGCTTATCATAAATATCTTTCCAATCCCAATTCCCGAGCTGCAAGAGGCAATAGTGTACAGTATATAGTTTGCACAATGGCCAGTCAAAATCACTTTGACGAAATCGCAGACATCCATCGCTGCTCATCGTTACTAGACGCGATGTTAGTTGCCAATCTCACTCGAAAATATAACTCATCTCTAACTTACGCATCAAAATGTAGCAGCATCCCCAGCACAGGGATCAACTGCTTCTGATACCCTTTATCTTTTTGCTCCAAAAACTGCAGCAGCACGTTCTTCAAATACACATGATCAATCGTCCCCGTCCCAGGACACCCCGTTGCTGTTGACGTTTCACTCCGCGCGTGCGATTCGTTCCGCACGCGAGACGTCGGCGAAGCAAGACCCCGCCGCATCACGCCCGAGTCGATCGACGACCGCGGCGTACGGTTGGTAGACACCGACTCGAGACGCGCCTTGCCAGACTGCACCGCTTTCAGATCTTCATTCAGCGCCTTGTTCGTCTTGCGAAGTTTCTCCAGTCGCAGGTTGGTCTCTTCCACCGTTTGGCGCAACTCGGTGCGTTCCTTGTCAAACTCGCGCGCCTGTCGTTCGCTTTCGTCCAGCGCATCGCGTAACTGCGCCATGGCCTGTTGCATGTCGGCCAATTCTTGACGGGAGCGTTCCGTCTCCGTTTCGAATGCTTCGCGCCGGCGTTTCCATTCTTTTTGCGCATGCGCGAGTTCTTCTTTGTCTTCTTCGACTCGTCGCAGAGCTCGCTCTGCTTCGCGGGCTTTGGTCTTGAGCTCTTCTATTTCGCGCGCGCGTCGCCGGCCAATGGTGTTGGCCTCGTCCTCGGCTCGATCGCGCTCTTCAATCGCTGTTTCCAATCGTTCTTTGAATTCTCGAACCTTGTGTTCTGCGCGCAACTCGACCTCGGAAAGGAGGCGGCGCATGGTCTCGCCCTCCCTCGTCCGCTCGGATAAGAGTCGCTGCGCGTCGGACAGTTCTTCTTCCAAGCTCTCACAGCGCTCGCGCGCCTCTTTAACTTGCATTGCCATTTCAGACGTTTGATCCCGCATACTGTTCATCAAACTCTGGGCGCTCGCATATTGTGCGGTTTTGAGTTGAATCTCGTCACGAAGACCTCCAATGTCTAAGTTCAGTTTTGATACCTGCTCTTCGAGTTCTCGCAACTTGGAATTTGCCAGTCGCAGATCCTTTTGGGTTTTGGAGAGGTCCCTCGATGTCTGTTCGTTTCTTTCAATCGCTTCTTGTTTCTTCCCCTCTGAATAACGCAGATCTGCTTGCGCAACATCCAGTGCTTGTTCGGCCTTGAGACGGCTATTTGTTTCTTGGCCGATCTTCTGATTAAGGGTTCTGACTTCAGTATCCTTCTCGCTAACAGCAGACTTGAGATCTTTGACCTCCGATCGTAGTTCTTCTTGCTTCCGCTCCAGTCGGCCAAGCTCCTGGGCTTTCGTCCTAAGCTCCTCCTTCACAGTCTTGAGCTCTGCCGATTCTAGTCGCAGATTTCTCAATTCAGGTTGGATCTTCTGCAGCATCTCCCGCAAATCAGTCAGATCTTTGAACCTTGACGCGGCCAACTGCTGCGCAGCGGATAGGTCGGTTTCCAGTGCTACAGCCTTTATCTTGAGGTCCTCAAATTCAGCCGTCAAGTCCTTATGGGCCTGTTCACTATCAGTTGATGCTGCGGAGCTCGTCTTCAAAACCATAATCTCCTTTTCGAGGCCTTCGATGGTCTTTTCAAGCGCGGCTTTGTCGGCGAGAAGCTCTTTGACTCTGTCCTTTGCTTCGACGTGATCCTGTCCGATGTTCATGAGATCGTCCCGCAATGATTCAATCTCTTCGCGCAGGTTTTCTTCTCCTTTGAGACGGGAGTGAAGGCGGTCGATCGCAGCGTCTTTCTCTGCTAGTTCGGAGCTGAGATTGCTAATCTTCTCTTCCAATTCACGGATCGCGTCAATAGAACCAGCCGAGGGCCCAGGCTCGGTTGGTGAGTCTTTGGTTTCTGGTCCAGCTTCTGCTTTGCCACCCTTCTTCTTCTTTCTATTCTTCTTCTTTCCTCCAGTAGGGGTAGGCGCCGTGTTGTTAACAACAGCCGCTTGAGGAGTTTCAATTGGCTCTGTTGAAGTCAAGCTTTGTAGAACTTCATCGAAATCGGCCGACTCGCCGTTTGCAATGAGCTCCTTTGCACTTTTCCATTTCTCATTATCTTTCAACCCGCTATCCACAAATTCGATTACACTTTGAGCCTTCTTCGCCTCAGCTTCGCTGGAGGAAATGTCGGCCTTGAGAGATTCAATCGTGGATTCTGCGTCTTTTAATTGAGCCTTCAAATTGGTTACAACGCCCTGTAAAACGTCAAATCTTTTTTGGCCAGGGTTCTCTTCCACGGGTGACGTCTGCGAAGCAGCTGTGTTCTTGGTTTGCTGGAGTTCCTTCTTCTTGTCTTCCAGTTGAGAACGTAACTCATTCATGGCCGTGTGCGACTTTTCCAATTCAGATTTGGCGTCTTTCAACGTGGTCTCCAGAGATTGAATTTGTTCCCGCAAACCCTGGCATTCAGTTTTAAATCCAGCTTCAAGGCGATCCTTTTGCTCCCTTAGCTCGGATACCTGACGTGTGGAAGCCTCCAAACTATGGACCATGCCTTCGGTAGATTCTCGGGCGACGGACAAGTCACCAGTCAAAGTCTTGACCTGGACCTTTAGAGCCTCCACCTCTTGCTCCCTCTCCTTTAGTTCAGATTCTAGTTTCGGAATCTCATTATCAAACGAGAAGAATTCTTCGCTTTCCTCGACTGGAGTTGGAGATTTCAGTGGTCTGGACTTGGGCGAAAACAAACCGCGGATAGAGGCTGCGCGGGACGTAATGGAGGTCGTGGGTGACTTTTGTGAGTTATCGAGTGAATGATCGGGGGTGGCAATCGTCGTTTGAATAGTAGGGATATCTTTGTCCTCTCCATCCTCTTCCGCTGGTGCAGCTTGGGTTTCGTCATTCGATGGAGACCGCTTTAAATTCGCAACCTGATCCCATGCCTCGCGTGTCGACTTCTCCGCAGCTTCGACTTTCTTCTTGAAATCGTCCCTTTCTGCAGTCACCCGCTTCAATTCGTCCACCACCATATCTCCCTTGAGAGTCAACTGGTTGAGGTATTCGGTCAGGGCACGTGGCTCGCTTATGGAGGCTAGAGGTGTATTCTCTCGTAGGGCAGCCTCGAAGGGCTCGATCGATAGTACACGGGCATGGGCGACTCGGTAGGCGCTCAGTAACTCTTCAGTAAACACTATTAGTCAATGCTCTACCAACAAGGCTCCCGACGTACGGCACCTTGATATCTCGATTCCAACTTATCAAGCCTCCGGAGTTTCACTCGGACGTCTGTTGGTAAATCCGGAGGCCCCGGACCTGCGACCTTCCCCAATGGCGGCGTAGCCGTCGCCGCTCTCGCCGAATCGCTGGACGTGGCCTTTTCGTCCGGCTCTCCATTACCTCCATCTGCATTGTTATTCTCCGACTCGGGACGCGGCGTGGTAGTCCTGGTCGATGAATCATCGTCGCCCACAACGAATTCGGCATCGAACTCCGCTGGATCGGGGCCCCTGGTGGGAAAGCTGTTCCCCCGTTTTACTCTGGTGGTTGGACGTCTGGCGGGAGAAGGGTTTGCGCGACGGGCGCCAGAGTTGGATCTGGAGAGGGAATCCTGGCTCGCTCTTTGGCGAGCTTGCTCTTCAGCGATCCGGGCATCGATGGCACCACGCAGACGCTAGTTATGTCCAGAGGTTAAGGGGATGTTTTGATGCATTCTATGATCGGAGTGCTTACAGAAAGCATTGCTGCTGCTCAAGGCGGGCGCCCAAAGGGAGTACTGTGCAGGCGATGAGACCAAATCTGGCTCATATGCTGGTAAAACAGATGCCTCAGGTGATGATTAGCAAAGCTTTGATTTAAGTTACAGTAGGTGTGCACTGTAACTATGAAATATAAGGATGTCGCCAGCTCTGTCCAACGCGCGCATCATCACCCGGATGACTAATCAAGACCGACAGTACTCAAACAGGCAAAACGTCCCCTTCTAAAGCTTTCTCAACATCATTCCACGATCAACAATCAATATCAACGAGCTTCACGTCCTCCGCGACACCCTGGTCGTCGTTTTGGTTTACAGTTGCCCTCCAGTGGTGCAAAATCATGCTTACAAAAAGTCCGCCGCCGATTAAACAAGGCAAAAATGTCCCCAGAACTTCGAGAAAACCTCGATCGCAAATTACCAGAAGCAATGGCAGACCGCAGCAGCAACCGGCCAACAAGATTTGGTCCTGATATCGAACGTCTTGATAGCTATGATGCAGCGAGAGTGATGCGAGGGCAAAAAAAACCCATGAAATCGTGAAAACAGTGGGCGAAGGCTGCTCAATCCATCGAAGGACACACAAGTCATCGAACGAAGTCGTCTTCGTCCTCTGTTAGCAGCGAACTATCACCCCTTGAGAAGATCCCTACCTTTGGAATTGCTGCTATTTCACTAACAAATGGCTGCCAGTGTGCTGAACCTGTCTTGCTGTGGCTTGTATCATAGTTCGAGATGGTGATAGCAGATGCTATCGCTATCGCCGCCGTTGCTCTTGTGGCGAGTATTCCTGCTGGGTGTTCGGGCATTGATTTTCATCTCAAACCCTACGCTATCAACCAAGAATACTGGGGGAAAAAGTCCAAAATTGGCTTGATAACCGTGAGAGTCGTCGTGATAAACTAAAACAGAGGCTGAGAACGGTAACGGTGCTGTTTGAACCTCGGTGCGGAATATTTTAGTTTTGCTCAATACAGCAGTATTTCCTCACAAGATAAGGAAGACGAGAGGGTCTTATAAAACTGTCTTGAGCCCGCGGCCGCTTGATAATCAAACACGTTGGCATCCAGATCGAGGCAACGAGGCGACCGGTTTTCACTGCAACTCCGCATTTACAATGCCTTGGCAGCGACAAGGCTGTCACTCAGCTGCCTATCACTGGCCGCACTGACCCGCGGAGGTCGTGAAGGAAGCTGTGGTTCATGCTCAATTGCACTCATGCGCTCTGCTAACGTGTATCCCCGCCTGAATTCCAAGCATAAGGTGTCGCATGCGTCCCATTATCCAATGATGGACACGACTTCTAACACTCAGCCCGTGAGGCTCTGCTCCCCGCCAGTGACTTCCGCGGAGGAAATGTGTCAAGACCACAGGGTTTGTATCTCCCAATCTTGATATAAGAGTACTTTGATCCTCACTCAACACCTTCGATTCTAGCAAATTTGCCTCTTCACCCTTATGACGATCGCCGCTCCTTCCAGGGCGGTAGACATCGATATACAATTCACTTGAAGAGAGACAGTATAAAACTGAAACAACGGACGGTTGCCATGCCCCAAATGCCCAACCTACCAACTCTTGTCGATGGTGATCCCTATCACCAACAAAGACAGAACCGGCTCCACCACGCAGTTACAATCATCAGCCAGGTTAAGGCTGTTCCGCCTTCAGGACAAACCAACATCAACATGGGTCAACGTCGATGGTTCATAGGGAGTCCGCTCTATAGAGTTTATCCCTATGTTTTTGTTATTCTATGGCGAATATCTGCCTCGATACTCTTCTCTGGGAGAGCATTGCCTTGGTCCCTCTCAAGTGAGTTGTCGCCACCAGCATCCCGACTTCTCCCCAAAGCCTCAACGCCGGCCGTTCGAGAAGAACAGACTATCAAGGAAGCCAGATCTATACATGCCGGGTTGGTCGTTTTTGAACAGCAGAGGGGAAAGATTGACCCGCTTTTAGGGCAGTCCGACGATCGACTCTTCGCAACTCAGTGGCAATCATTAATTACAATACATTCAATCCTTCTCCGGCATTTTTATCACTCCCTAACATTTCTACAAGAGTCCCCTGGTCCTGTTCCTTCTGACAGGCACCCGATGCTAGCCATGATAGGGAGAGGCAGTATTCACTCGTTCCTTGAGTTGCGGAGCCATCGTCCCCCTGACCCAATACATTATGCACCACTTTTCATTTCTAAAGTCTCATATGAGACGCCGATGCTAACAAGAAGCGGATCTGTTTCTCGTGGGACATGGGCTGAATGGCTAGGTTATTTTGTGGGCTCTAAAACGACTTTCAGGCGGCCTGACCTCTCCAAACGCGACGCTTCAACGAATGCGCCCAGATATCGGCCCGATCAATCGCAGTTTGACGGTGCTCTCGATTTAATCCTTCGCCTAGGCCATTTTGGCCTCCTGCCAACATGCCTTACTATCCTGTCGATCCTCCCCTCTGGTGTTGTTGCACATCCAATAACCCAGAATCACGATAACTCTTCAAAGTCCGACTTTGGTCGCGGCCTCGACGCTGATGATATTTGCCTCCTCATCGTGGCTGTCTCATCCTTTCCAGTTTGTTTTGTTTTTGGGAGAAAGTTTGGGCATCCTCGCACATTCGGCACACTCATGGTGGTGTTCAATATTGCAAACCTAATGACGTGCAGAGATCCTCATACTTCTCCCGTTGGGCATTGGGTGTAAGTTGTCACTTGCGCCTACCTACCAAACAGAACGATGCTTAACAATCTTCGTTAACTAGTGGGCTCGGCCTGTCTTTCGCGTTTAATGCCATCTTCGCAGGGCTGCTGGCACGGCGTTTTCGGCACATTACCGCTGGTCTTAGGTACGGATCTATCTCGTGCAACACCCCGTGTGTTTAGGCCACACTCGCTAACCTGACCAGTCACTCCATCGGCTTTCTAACCACAGTTGGTGCCGTAAACCACTTGTTGCATCGAAGCGCTCCGCTAGGTGGTGGGGAACAGCCACACCCCCCGGTCCCGTACCTTCTTCCCTCCATGAGTTTCAGCTTACTATGTTGGTGGAAAATTTCAGAGTGGTCGGACCCTGAACCCCGCTGGATATGAAAGAAGGCACTCAGAATGATATTATCTTAATACTTCCCAGCGACTCTTCACGTGCCACGGAAACATATATCCTGTCTTGTAGCCCACATTCTTCATTATCCTGTGAGGCTCTTTGGTTCGTCGCAAGCTACCTCGATGCAAACCTTGCCTTCTAAGCTGATTTCGGCGGATTGGGGGCATTTTTCGGTGGCTACATTGCGGGCTCATGATAATGTGGATTGAAACAATGGATGGAAACCGCGAAAGGCGTCAGTGGGAATGGACTTCCCCCTGAGGAAGCCATTCAGAGCCATGGCGTTGGTTTTGCGGCGGAGGCAGCGAGAAGAGAGGCAAATCCGATCAATTGGAAGGAGTGGTTCGTAGAGCATGCTGTCATATTTGGCTGCCGCTTCACGTCATACTTTCTTTTACGGTAAGAGTGGTTGAAGTTTTGTAGTTAGTTGTATATACCGTATGACTAGTATTTATATATTTATTGACCAAGAAATTAGCCAAGCTAAGTAGTAACTTGCGCCAAACCGTTCTCACCCAACATTCCCTAAGTTTACTGCTAGTACCAAGTCATTCGCCGTCCTGCGCCGGATAAGAAAGAAAACATTCGCTCTTAATCTAACGACAGGCAAAAAGTGTGACCTCCAGGGCCTGTCCCAGCAACGATACATCGCATGAGGAAGAGTTCTCATTTGGGGATTGAAGCACCATATACTGTACATCAGGCACACGTCGAGCAGTACCGTGGATCTGTCCGAAAAGTACTGCGTGTTGATATCAGCGTCGGCTACTATGGTTTTTTTCGATCGTGATACGGCCAGTGTTGGAGTATTTGATAATTGAAGCCAGAGCAGCCATCTTTCCCCATCACGAGTTCCATGTACATACAGTACCATCGAAATTCACGTCTACTCCTTAGGAAGGAGAAGTTTAAAGGCTTCGAACGCCGCACTCAAGGCTTCCGGCTCGGGACGGACACGTTGACGGTGGCATATACGCAGCAGGTAGCTGGCTAGTCCCCTAGCTGCACCATTCTTGACGAGAAACTCGATTGTAGCAAAGAATTCGGGGTTCGCTAATTGTTTCACTCCCCATTTGCCAAGAAGGAGCTCGATGCTGGAGGGCGGCCTCCGGAATGGCTGCCACAGCACACTCGGAGCTAGGATGTCCACTGGTTTGATTGATGCTCCGTTGTCCAACAGAAACTTGAGCCCTTCAACGGGATTAAGAACTGGATCCGCATTCCAGGATTCTATTGAGTCCAGATAAACAAATAATGCCGTGGTGAAGTAGAAACCAATGCGTTTGCAGAGCACAGGCGCAGAGTCGTTGATTTTGGCTCCGTAGGTAAGACAGAGCTCAAGCATCTCAAGCCCATTCTGTGCCATAGTACTCGCCGCTGCAATTACTGGAATGTAATATGGTTTTGGCCTCGGCCGCTCTAAAGATACTCCATTTATGTTGGCTCCTTTTGAAACGAACAGGTCAACGAGCCAATTCTCGTTCCTTATCACGGCGAGCGACACCGGACAAATTAACATGCCGTTGTGGTGGTTTTGCAGCTCATTTGTATCCGCTCCTTGCTCGATCAGCAAACCCATAAGATCCGGCGGCGCCCCGGTTCGAATAAGTGGAATCAGGGACAAGACGGTGCGACTATATTGGATAGCCTTTGAAACCTGGTTACCCAGTCCAGCTTCAAGAAAACTCTGTAGAAGAGGCCAGTTACGTGGTGAGCTTAGTGTTCTCGTCAACTTTTTCAAAGTGTTCGGGGCGACACCTGGGTTATCAATACGGGCGCCGCGCTGGATTAATTCCTCGAAAACATCAAGATCACCATTCTTGGCTGCGAGGGATAGTGTTAACACCTTTGGATGCCTCAACGACTCATTCTCATCTCCACCGGGGTCTTCTTGTATTGTGGCTCGATTAACGATGGTGCTGACGCAGGCACCATAGGAGAGAGCTAAACGAATGGAATCCAGGTTGCCTTTCTTGCAACCCCAACGCATAGCCTTATTGCGAGCACTTCCACGTCCATAGAGCACGGGCTCAAAGCGTTGCTGAAAGTTCTTACTGCAAGGGAGGAGTCTTGCCAGGTCCGAGTCATCGAGTAAATCAAGTATCATGTCTTGAAGCTCAGGAGGGAGATTGATCAATACCGACATCTCGATTGAGGCAGAAGATTGGCAACAAAAAGGGCAGTGAGGCGGGATGAAAAATTCCGGCAAAGCAGAGTGATACTCACAAGAGAGACCGAAGCCTTCAAAAAAACACAGATTCGGTTCCATCGTCGTTGCTTGGGAGGAAATTCCCTGAGACGGTGAGTCACATTTGAAGCCAACGAGAGGTCAGGTGACATCTTGCCTCAGACCTGTTGGTTAGCTAACAGTCAGTGACATTACAGATCTCGATTCGGGCACAGGCATGAGATGCCTGCTAGGCTGCTACCTGTGAGCGCTCGACGAGGCCCTGTTGTCGACTGTTGGTGGTGAAGGTGAAGGTGAAGGAGATGTGGTGGCTGGAAGGATTCGCACGTGACACTACGTAAGAGCGCCGACGCCGTCTTCTTCTGGTCGTTGAGGCCAGCAAGCCAGCATCAGGGATAGCAACAGAACAACATGCGAGAAGCACTCCTCATAGCTGCTGAAACCATGTGCTAATGTTGCATTAGACTCAGTCATGGTATCCTTCTGGCCATGGAGGGTGAGTACTGCCTTTCCCGCTTCTCCGACTGGAAACTATAACTGACCCGATGCGCACCGTCCTAGGGGTCTGATTCCTCCCCGGCACAATTCGAGAAAGCCCTGTCCCAATTGTCCAAGAAACTGGCAGAAACAAATAGCCATTTGGACAAGCTCCGTCAACGGTCGCGCCGATTCAAAGCCCTCTGGACCCTGTACACCAGCTTCATCTACATCCTCTACTCACTCATTCTTGTCCTTGTCCTTGATCGGGGCCGATGGGGTCCCATTGAATATACTGCTCTCAGTGGAGGTCCGGTTGTGTGCGTGGTCCAAAATGCATCTTTCCGTGCAAATTGCTCTGGCTGATCTTCCTAGAATCTACTTGGTGCGGCTTGCCGCAGACACCTTCTACAGCTACCGCATCTCGAAATCACAAAACGTTCTGGATGACCTCCAAAAGCAGCGCAACATCACGATTGAGAAGCTCAAGGAAGCGACTAAATACAACTCCACGCAACAACTTCTGGAAAAGTATGGTGGTGCGCCGGCAAAACCAAAGCGCACAGCCGATGATGCCGACAAGGAAGGAGGATTAGGCGGACAGAAATGTAGGGACCCCAAAGATAGGGCTTCTCTGCCCTTCACTCCCAATAGAACCAGAATTGCTCCCCCACCCACTGCGAACATACAGAGAAGG
This sequence comes from Chrysosporium keratinophilum, assembly GCA_029850275.1. Taxonomy (NCBI): domain Eukaryota; kingdom Fungi; phylum Ascomycota; class Eurotiomycetes; order Onygenales; family Onygenaceae; genus Chrysosporium; species Chrysosporium keratinophilum. The sequence goes on from JARBIX010000012.1 coordinate 745,233, forward strand.
TCACCCGGCCCCCCTTCGCTGTCTCCGCAACCCCAATATGAACGTCCTCACACCTCGGCTGGATTTACACCTCAACCACAACCACAAGCCGCAACTCAGCCAGATGAACCAGGTTTCCATCCTAGTGCATTTTCTGCTTCTACCTACTCCGAATCTCGTCAACCACGGTGGTATGACCGTGTCTTGGACGTCATGTTAGGCGAAGATGAAACAATGCCGAAGAACCGCCTAGTTCTCATCTGCCAGCAATGTCGCCTTGTGAACGGCCAAGCAGCTCCTGGTGTTCGAACTCTAGAGGAACTTGGCCCGTGGAGGTGCGGTAGTTGTGGTGCGTGGAACAATCAAGACAGTCAAGCCAGAAAGCTTGCGGCAGATCTCCTTCCCTCCGAGGCCCTCCTTTCTGCACACGCTCGAAACCGCAGCCAAAGTCTTCCACACCATCCTGCCCAGACTCCGGTCATTCTGGAATCTCCCGACTCTCCGGACGGAGCATGGGATCCGGTCTCGCACCCCGGAAGTGTGATTAGCGCAGTTGACGCAGGGGATAACTCCGCGATGGAGGGAAATGATGCAAGTGGTTTTCTTGCTTCGGCCAGTAGCGAGGGTGGATTTGCAGAAGATGAATCGGAAGATGGTGACGAGTTTGAGGACAAGCCGGATCCTCCACGACGGAGAGAAAGCAGACGGCAGCGAAAGTGATCAATGCCTTGTGTACAATACCACAATATGGATCTTGACCAACAATGCTAATTTTGAAATGTGTGCTTTGATTAGTGAAGGGCACCACTTGTCTCTATGAGGATGGAAGTGGACTGCCCGCTCTTTCATCTGGCGTGGTGGCCCCTGGTTTCTTTGAACTGGGGTGTCTTCCAGTTTGTAGCCCTTATTCGCGACAATTATCGAAAAGTTCGGAAGACTATAATCGTCATCTGCCAGTCGTTGTTCAATCCTCCTCCGTTTCTGAAACCAGATCCGCAAAATCTAGAAACACGGGCAACGAGCAACCACATTGTCTCGTGCTATCAGTTCTATTGCAGTCAACACATCAGTGGACCGTTCTTGATGAACGTAACGATTTGGTGTCGTGGAAGGACAACGCTGGAAGAGCATCTCGCTTGCCAATATTGCCGTTGCCGTTGCTTGACGACAATCCAAATTTCTTGTCAACCTTCTCATCCTCAGCAGAGCCCATACGAAACGCATCATCCACCAACTAACAACATCATTTCTGTGCATCTTTATATACTCATACTAATTGGTATTTTCTGTGTTATAAGTCCTCGAGATGAACATGCAAGCTTTCGTGGGGATTGGAGCGTGCTACGTCGACACCTTCTTAACGTGAGACACCCAGACCAATTTATCCCAAAGTTGCTACTGATACTAGCTACGTCGATATTCAGGGTCGACTCATTTCCCAAAGAGGATGAAAAGATTCACGCATTAACCCATTCGCGGCGGCGTGGTGGAAACGTCATGAATACCCTCGAGGTTCTGGGCCAACTGATCGATACCGCAAACACCATAAAGGGGGACGAATCACTGGTCATGCCCCTTTACGTTGTGGCAGTTTTGGCCGCGAACAACTCACCCTCGGCCGCGGCAGTTCAAACCAGCCTGCGAGCGAATGTAAGCATGGAGCATTGCATCCACAAAGAGGGAAATTTCCATGCTGCAAGCAGCTATATCATTCAGAACCAAGGGACAGGGTCTCGAACAGTAATCAGCCACCGTGACATTCCGGAGATGACCTTTGATGAGTTTACTCAAATTCACAGTGCTCTGCCGCCTGGTGGGAAATGGTTTCATTTCGAAGTGAGTGATGTCGTAGACCCAAATATCCTCTATCGAGTAACTAACTATGTGTCCGCAGGGCCGTAACACGGAGGTTACTCTTCAATGTATGCAATATCTCCGCCAATCGCGACCCAGCAACATCATAAGTGTGGAAATTGAGAAGTCCGCCTGTCCAGGTCTGGTGGCGCTGTCGTGGGAAGCTGATATCGTCTTTTTCTCCAAAAGCTATGCCAAGGTAACATAGATTATTTCTTTAGACTCATAAAGACAGGGCTTTTACCTTTTACTGTTGAGACTGACTGCCTGGGTCTAGAGCCTTGGTTTCAGCAATGCTGAAACATTTCTGGACCATCAATCGACCTACCCACAGAAGGCGTATGGCTCTCCCTCACCGCACATAGTGCACGTGATTTTCAATTTATTGCATTCTTTACGAGCTAAATCATGGTTTAGGAAACTTTTATTTTGTTCATGGGGCGAAGCCGGTGCGGCAGCAGTCAACTTGAGACGAGAAACCATGGCTCGTGCTCCCGCATACGTCGACCACGTTAACCCACCCCTTGAGTATGTGGCCCTGTTCTGGTTTTATCGTTTGTCTCCAACTGTAAGGCATGGGCCTTGAGCTTTTCTGACGTCCAAGCAGTACAACTGGCGCCGGCGATACCTTTATTGCTGGCATGATATACTCCTTGCTTTTCTACCCTACTGAGCGCAGTCTCCGCGATATAATCGAGTTTTCAAATCGGCTGGCAGGTCTCAAGGTCCAGCAAAATGGATTCAGCGGGTTAGGGGATGCCATGATGGAGCACCTGTAACCGTGCCCTTTGGGTGTTCTGCTGATCAAGTGACATCCATGGACCCCGCGAGATTCACTTTCGGTCGTTTTTCTTATTGAACAATAGCGTTCGTCATGAAACATGACATCCTGATATCAATATCCATATTTGTATACGATTGATTTTAGGTATTGGGCCTGAATGGGGTATTCTTATCCGAACAGTTCGTTTGGCATCCTAATCAACTTTCCAAAAAACTGCTGCTTGTGAAGTTGATATCAAGCCGTCAGGTACTTATCTCCCGCCCAGCCGTTTTTGTTCTCTATGGCAACCGCAATTCTACCAATGCCAAATCGAAGGACGCGTCTGAGTTTACTGAGGAAAGAGTACGCCGTAACTGCTCTGTACCCTGCGTGGAAAACCACTATCGGTTGTGTACATACAGTGCATAGAGGACTGTCTGGATGCTAGATGTATGTAACAATGAGCTAGACCTGTTGTGGACTGGTAACTAATAGTAAACATCGCCGAAAGTAAAACCCCTGAAAATTAGCTGAACATTGCTCCAAAAAATCAGTATATGTACTTTCATGTTTCGTCACTCTTGCGTCAATCCAATATTCACCACTTCGGTCAACGAGAAAGAAGGAGAGAAAAATGGCAGACGGACCTACTAAAGTACCTCGGCGCCCTGGCCGCATTGCAATGGGCCTCACCGGAGACACTTGCAAGTTGGATGAGTCCTATGTTGTCAAACACCCGAAACACTACCCTGGTGAGACCGTATACAACGAGTTCCGTCTCGAGCTCATGGCCACCGAGCGACAGATTTACGAGCGTCTAGGCCTTCATGAAGGGATCCTCACTTATTACGGACCCTTCGATGATCCGGGAGCCATCAAATTGGCCTATGCCAGACACGGTGATCTCGAGGCCTACATCTCAAAACACGATATGCCATCTGAGGCAGTTCGCACGACGTGGCTCCGATCCGTGATGACTGCCTTCTACCATTTATATTCCTGCAAAGTACTCCATCAAGACGCCAAGCTGAACAACATTCTTGTTTGCGACGACGAAAACGGCTGGCAAGGTTCTCAGAATTGCAGATTTTGCCAATGGCGGTATTTTCCCGCTGGACGCGGATATGGAGAAGATTTACGCCGAAGATCCGTTGTCAAAAGGCGATATAGTGGCTATCGGCTGCATCATATATGCGATCGTAACATGGAAGGTGTATGACTACGATTTCTATGCCGAAAAACGCGGGCCTAGGCCAGATGAGGCGCCTGCGACGGAGGGCCTCTTTTATCGCGAGATCATTGACAAATGCTGGAGAGACGGGTATCCCTCCATTCGATCTCTGTATGAGGATTTTCAGCGGCTCGATAATGACCGGAAGAAACTGAAGCAGGCGGGGTGCCCCAGGGGGGATTTCATGCTGTGGTTCTGTGCTGTTCCGTCGCTGTTGTTCATTTCTGGTCAATTTCTTTGTCTGGGATTCTAGCAGAAAAGGGCGTTTTGAATTTTATGAGCGCGATCTGATGCACTCGATACCCAAGCCTTGCGTTTTTTTGTATTGTTCGTGCTTGATTTGTTCAATTTAGCAAACTAAGAAGATTGAAGGATTTACTCCGGACCAACCAAGGTCGCTTGCAAACGTTTATTTCAATTAGAGTAACTAGAGCCGCGAGGGTTGACCCGCAACGGGCCGCAAAACAAAGTTAAATACAGATAAGCAAATCAAAATAATTTCAAGGATTGGAAGTGATATCTTCGATTCTAAATGTCAAATATGGAGTATATTTAAAGAGGTGCAATGTCTCGTTCTGGCTCGTTATTCATAACTTCTCTTGCGGCTTTCCGCAACGAACTGCCTGTCCGCAGGTACAGTACGTAGTTGCCGGGTTGCAGCGTCGCGCAGTGTTCGATTTTGAACTACTCTGGTAAAAGTCAGATGAGGTCAGCTCCGCTGGTGCCCATGTACATACATATAAGTCCACTCAAATTTCATTCTGGCGCGATTTGACCCAATAAAGGCGCTCTTGATCAGTGCAGGCCCAAGTGTCAACCAAATATTGCTGAAAACGGCGACCAGACCGAAAGATCTGCCCAAATACATTGGGTCGCGTGTAGAAATGGTAACGGTAAAAGACCAGCTGAGTGAGCCGTAGGCGCTGACGACCTCCTTCCCTAACGGCATGCCACATGGTCAACCATGGTGAATGCGCCCATGAAATGAATAACCGTCGTGATGTTCGGAAGATCAACACCGAGACCCAATCCACTAGTGGCTACGACCACTGGTAGCCTATGCGCTTGTAGATCGCCCAATATCCCTTGCTGCTCAGCCGGGCTGAGTTTGCTGTTGTAAAAAGGCGCAGACAGCAAGGTGCCGAGCATTTTGCCATGCTGGAGGTTCTTGGTGAAAATAAGCGTCACCGCATCGGCTGGCTGGTCTTTGACATATCGCATCAACCAGGTCAGAGTGTCCTTGTAGGTGGCACCCACCTCCACTGAAAGCTGGATCCGCTCCAGATTGACGGGATCGCGGACGACAAACGTATGCTCTTCCGACATGCCCAGCTGAGAGCTTGACGAGAGATGTCATGTGGGGAGGAAGCGTTCCGCTGAGGAGAACTCGCTAGGCGGGGACGGAACCCAGCCAGGCCAACTTGTTCAACGAGCCACGCCAAGTTGCGTCAAGAGCAAACACCTGTGCCTCGTTGACTACAATGCGCGCGATCCGGCCTTGGCTATCGTGCAACCGGACATAGGCGCCAAACTCCTCGCTCATGGCTGACTCGGGGGTGACAAACACTAAGGATGCAGTCCCACTGGTGGAGGTGGACCAATTGAGCGAGCTCAGGCCGACATTGGCACAGCGCATCCACAGGTCGTTGCACAAGGTCACAAACGGAACAATCGCGATGGTGATACGGGATGAATCAAAGAGGGCCGGAATGGCCATCACCAACGTTTTGCCGCTGCCCGGGGGACGAATGACCAGGATATCACGGTTGGGGTGCTGGAGAGGAGCCAGGATGGCCTCCTTCTGCTTGTCTGAGAGCCAATAGGCCTTGGACATATATATGCGGCGAAGAAGGGCCAATCCGCGTTGCTCGTCGGTCGAAGAAGACAGCATGGAGGACTGGGGGGCCAGCAGCTCTCGGACAGGGACCGGGGAATCCGCCGAGTCGACACTTTGCATCAGATTCATCATAAAGTCGTCGTCGCTGAGAGAGCCAAACTCTGAGAGAATCGCTGTGGCTGTGTGGTTTGGACTCGAGGAAGGAAACTCCATTAAGCAAAATTGCTCCATAAGCCGCGTAAATACGGTACTTATCGAGTTATTGCTTGTAACCAAACAATCATCACTCCGTCTCCACATCGAGTCGAATATAGACCTTTTGAAATTGAACGGAGAACATAAAAGTCGTTCCCAAGGGGAACCCGACAGGACTGTTGAATGAACACAGTCTCATTGCTCAGCACGCTACCGGGACTTATTTCCTGAAGGTTGCCCTTTGCTTCCAGGATTGCCTCTTGGTAATTCTGCTCCTGGTCCTCGATGTAGAGCTCACGCCAAGCCAGGACATATGTATGTACATACGAGTATTTTTCATTTGGCCAGCGCGGTAGATTCGGGCATGCGCCTAGTCCTCATTGCGAATGACAATCTGACTCCATCAACACGAGCCACGAGCCACGAGCTGTAAGGCAGCAGCGCAATTGATGCCGGTACCGATGATCTTGATAGACCTGACGAAAAAGGAGTACATGTCTGGGTCCTGAAAGTCGTTGACCAGGTCGTAGCGTTGACTGTTTTTCAGTCCAGAATGAACAAATGCACTGCGGTGCTTGTACCCGTGGTGGTAGAGACACTGCAGCGATTAGACAGTCGGTTAGTAAAACGAGTAAGAAGGGAGGAACCAGAGGGAGGCGGGGAAAATTACCATGTAGATCATCATGGTTACTATGCGGATGTTGGACATGATCACAGTCTTGACGGGTTCCCCGTCGCCGTCGAAGAAGAGCTCAAAAAGCTTTTTGCATCTTGGGGCTTGCGCTCAATGTTTCAATGTCAGCGCGAAAAGGCGACGCAAAAGGGTCCAAAATCCAGCCACTTTTGGTGAGATGCTCGACCGTGAATATGGTTGGATGGTATCGGGCCTTGTCGACAAGCGAGGGGAACGTTGCGGTGTCCGATCGAGGAGGTGAGTAGCATTCTGGGGCTGATGGTGGACGGCGGATCGTGAGTGGCGCGCTTCCCTCCCTTTGCCTGCTAATGGACTTGCTCTTGTAGCGCAACCTTGATTGCATTCTCAAAGTCAACCTCGAATTGTTGAGCCTGACTGGCATATTCCTTGGGAAAGGGAACGTCGATGTCCTGGTAGGTGTGGGGTGGCAGGACAATGAGCGGCTTGCCCAACCATAGCGTGGTGGGAATTCGGCGGATGAATAGGTGTTGGAGGATGAATTGGAAATCCTCAAGTACCCTTTTATACTCGGAGCTGCCGGGGAACTGGAGGGTGTGTACTGAATTGTTTTCCGATCGCCTTGAGCTTCTCGGGAGTGCACCGGGCAAAGGAATTGGCGTGGGTTTCCCATGGATCGGATAGGGTGGTCAGTGGCTTGAGGTATTCCATGATGTCGCCAGGTCTATTCTCGAATGAGGTTCCCGATAGGGCCCATCGGAACGGAGTGCCATATACCATGTTCCGGTTTTGATAAACGTTCATGGCGTTGGTGCCAGCACCCTTTTCCTCGTGAAACTCGTCACGCATGATGCGCAACCATCGGGTCGTGCGCACTGACGCTTTCTTAAATCGGCCATATAAAGAGCGCACAAGTCTCCTATGTCTAGGTATCAGATTCGGCGTTAGGGGTCTCTTGTCATCAACCCCCCTCCCACCGGACCCTTTCTCCGCGTCGTCAGCAACTTGGACTATACCGCCTCTTTACTTAGAGATATCATGAAGGTCATATAAAAAAACCTACTGTGAACCATATTAGTATAAAGTCAGACAGAGTAAAAGGAAAAGGGGAGAAGCTCACTTTCATGATGGTATTCTCATAATTACTGAGACATTATTTTGAACAACCCTGAGCCTTGAAGCTCATGCTGTTGATGAGAAAAGAAGAAGGAAGGAAGAGAAAGCTGAGCAGGCGAGAAGGCCGCATTTATAGACCTCTGGGTGAGCTAGCGAGAGCCGCTAATGCTAAGCGAGAGCTGAAAGTGAATAGAAAGGCCAGGCAGAAGATATCACGGGCAGCCAGTAAGATGCCAGCTCATAGTGAATGGGAGTCATTATGCTGAGAGTGAACGGAACGTAGGAAGGGTATCACAGGTAGCCGGTAATATTACGACCTTATAGTGAATGGAGAGGCCACGATTTTGAGAAAGTGAAAAGTAACAGAGCTGGGGAGAAAGTGAATGCAACGATATCATAGAGCGAGAAACGAAGCCAGGCCATATTCGAAAACAACCAGGCTTAACCCGACATTCCTGGGAGCCCGCTCTCCAAACTGAGGTTGAACACCAGCGAAGGTGTCAGGCAAGAAAGGCACATATATGTGTGAGTTGACCTGCCTAGATATACTCAGGCCCGGCGACACTTTATGGAGCTACCGATATCTCATTGGGACGCTCGATAACTGCAGAGCAATCCGACAATCTGCCGAGGGCAGGGGTATAATTCGGTCCCAAGACTCGTAAGTGAAGGACGACGACCACCGCACATTCAGAAAGAAAAATGAGAATAGGAGGAAGTTTCAAAACAAGAAGAACGTGGAAATGATCATAATCTTGAAGCATGGGAATCTAGATACGTACAGATACTTGCAAATTCCATGCCGAAACTCTTGCCTTGCAGTCATTTCAATTGACCGTAGCATTCTTGCTTCGACATTCTAAACGGAAACATTGCAAGCAGTCTCCAGTTCGGTGGACTTGCCGTTGCGATCGGAGACGTACTTGCTCGGGCTTCATCAAACCATCTTCACCATCATGGTGATATACCTCAATTCGGACGTACTCCGTAGATGTTTCGGCGTCGCATTTCGCCGCTGACGGGTTGGAGGATACAGTACTCAATCCCTCATCTGTAAACCACCTTTCCTCCCAAGGAAAACTGCATCATCTGTGATCCAAATCTGTCAACAACCGGTAAACCAGCACTCCATCAAGCAAATCCTAGAAACGCATCCCGCATCCATTTCGTATCAAGAATGCGGACAATGAAAGACACCCGATACGGAGATCATGACCTTCTCGCTTGTCATGCAGCCTTGCATGGACTTGAAAATCTGTCACCATTCTCGGAGACGGGTGTTGTCAAAGGGAATGGGAATCTTGGGGGTTTTCCAGAATACGGAGTTGAGCACAAACGGGCATTCAAGGCTGATTAGCTTGAATGCTGCACAGCAGTTACACCTCTTGGTATCGAGGAACGAAGATGCCATCGTCATCCTTTGTAATCAGACGATGAATGGAGATGAAGAAGATAAGAACATGAAGACGTTGGCGTTGATGCAACGCAACGCCAGACGAAAAAAAGACACCGACGAGGAAGTGCGAAGGACCAAAAAGAAAAGAAAAAAAAAAGAATTCATGATGAGAGGTGCGCGATTCGAACGCGCGAATCAAAAGAAACTAGGGCCTAAACCTAGCGCCATAACCACTCGGCCAACCTCCCAGAATCTGACTAATTTTAGTCACTGGCATAAACTTGAAAACATAACCTATGGTCATCCGCGCAGACACCTAGACCGTATCAGTCGTCGAAGCGACGGAATCAATGAACGACAAAGGATCTCCAGGTCCCAACTCAAGTATGTCGAGTATTCATTCACATCTATGGTATATCAACGGAAATCCACAAACCCTCACAGCTCTCATACACCAAACACCTGTGCACCTATACCCAACTTACTCCAACAACTAAACTATTCATACATAGCAGTAACCCCTGAACTACCCCCTTGCTCCACCCTCGCCCCTTACACTCCTATCAAATACTCGCCCGTCTCGGCGCCATCGTCCTCCTCAACTTCCTCTTCTCCTCCGTCTCCTCCTGAATCGGCAGCCCCCCCTCACTCTTCAACCGCTCCAAAAACTCCTTCCCATACTGATACCCCACCTGATAAATCTCATCAAACTTGCCAAACTCCAACGTGCCAAATCCATCGATCGGCGGGCGAATGTACAGACATCCCGGCGTCGCCTTGGCCCGCTCCAGCGCATCCACGGACGAGACGTACGCCAGTCGTGCTTGGATCTCGGAGAGTGTGGGTGGGTTGGGGAGTGAGGAGAAGGGGTTCCAGCGGTTGACGAGGGCCCAGAAGCCGGAGAGGGAGTCGCCATAGCCTTGGGGCGTGTTGTCGTCGATGGCGCCGACGTCCACGGCGAAGATGACGTCTGCGCCGAGGGATTTCATACGTGCGACGGGGAGGTTGTCGACGTATCCGCCGTCGAGGAGCATGTTGCCTTCATCGCAGAGCGGAGGTAACAGACCGGCCAAGGACATGGACGCGCGAACATACCGCCACGCATAGCCAGAAGAATGGAACTCGGTTCGAGATTTGCTGATGTTGGTCGTGTTGCAGTAGAATTCCAACCAGAAATCTTCGATGTGACTGTTCCCAAACGCTTTGAAGATGCCGCGATTAAATTCATGGCCCGTCGTGTACGAGGCGGACGGATATGTCAGATCCAGCGCGAATCTCCACATACTCGCCATGCGTCCGGCAAATTTCTTCGCCCGGCCATAAGCAGGCACGACATCCGCGTCCCGCGCATATAATGCACCGATAAACGATCCGATAGACGTGCCTCCAATAATGTCAATCGGTATCCCTGCTTCTTCCAATGCCTTGATTACACCGATATGTGCAATGCCACGAGCACCTCCTCCACCAAGTACCAACCCCACAGATTTCCCGCACAGTCGACGTGCCAGCCGGTGGAAATCGCCCTTGAATGGTGTCGAGGCGGAATACGCCGGCGTCTGTCGAATCCTGCGAGACGTGTACTTCTGAATCTCCGCCTGTATGACCTGTACTCTCTGCTTGAGTACCGCGCCCAACCGTTTGGATTCAGGGTGAACAGGCTCGGTTGTCACCCGGAAAGCCATTTGTATATGATGATGACCACCGTTGATCCACATTCGGTTCTTTAGCCAGAGCCGGGTAAGCCCCGGGTGAGAATAACGCTCCGCGTGCAAAAGCACAAGTTCCTTCCTCGCAGTCGTTTTCATGCCTAGCAGGAAACGTTCGTATTCTCCAATGGCGGGCGAACCCTCCGCAAGTGTGACGAGAAGAATACAATCCGCCTGACTGATACACGTCTGCGTCCAGGGTGCATTGACGCTGGTGTCCGCAACATAAACAACCATCCCGTATCGTTCCTCGAGATCAGCAAGATACTGCGCAAGCTTTAATTTGCCCATCTTGCTAAAAGCGTGGCGGCCCAGATGATTCATGATATCAGCTTGGTGCAGCGACGTGACGCCATTCGTCACCCCGACCTGATTGAATGCGTTCAAAAGCCTGTTACCGAATTCAACGACAGGGATACCTGCAGTCACAGGAAGAATCGCCACCGTTCGTAGGTTCAGCGTAGATGTAGTTGTCTTTGCACTGTCGGGGCTCCCATCACTTGCCTTTTCCAGCGGGTTATCTATGATGTGTCGCATCCGCTGCGCAATCAATTTGGAGATCTGAATCGTGATGCCAGGGTGCTCCTGCGCAAGACTATTGAACAACGTTCTGGGGAATTTGGCCAACTCCGTATCACGAATGGCATGCAAAGTACCCGGACGTGTCGACTCCGTCATTACCTCCAACTCGCCAACGCTATCACCCTGACCGTACTCGCCTAGAACGCTAACCTTCCCATCACCTTTATCAAGTAGAGCGCGTAAACGACCGTTGAGCACGATGTAAATGGCATCACTCTCATCGCCCTGGTGGTAAATTACTTCACCAGCGTTTACCTGGACCCATTCAAGCGCAAAATCAATATGTAGAAGCAGTCGAGGCAAAACCGTCGTCAACCGCCTTGCCATTGTAAGCATAACAAGAGGGTACCGGTCAGCAATTCTTTCAAGTACCGTGCGGGGAAGGAATCCCACGTAAACATCCGTTTTCGCAGTGACGTCGGTAAACGATCGGTACGATGTGATGGATCCAATGTATCCCTCCACATCCCCGGGCTTGACCATATACAACGACCGCCTGGAAGCTTTCTTTTTTGGATGGTGCGTAGCGCCGAGCGTGTTTGAGACTCGCGACGCATTACTGGCAGCCCGAGCAAGCGGGAGTAACAAGTCATCCGTTGCCGCTCCCCGAGAGGCGCCGATGAGATCTTCACCTTTGTCGTTGACAGGAATACCAACATCCAAAAATCCGTCAATGACATAGTACAAACCCGGATTGCGCTCGCCTTGTTCGACAAGCACCGAGCCTTTGGGGAAGTAAACAATCTCAATTTCATCTTGTAGCTCATTTCGGAGACCGTGGATTGGAGACGTTCCCCCGGCAGAAGTAACCGACATTGACATTAGCGACTCTGAATCTCCATCGTCATACGGGTCAATGAAACCAAACGCATTATTGAAAACAGCTTTCTGTCGTCGTGAGTCGTAAGAAATTAGTTGGGGAGAGGCGTCTCCCGAGTTTTGGTTTTTGCGCAATCCATCGCTAGTGCTTCCTACAAGACCCAACGCTTTCATTATGCAGTCAAGGATTGATTCACGGAAGAGTGAATCTTGATCAATCGAATCGCGTCGTTGAAAGCTAATGTTCTGTGCAGGAAATCTAAACAATGGTTGTGCAGGCGATGTCAAAGGGCTAGGGGGTTGCTCAGCGGGACTTTTCAGACCAGAAGCTGCGTCGTAAAACACACTCCTGCCGTTCAAACGCTCACTGCCATATCGAGGGCCAAAGCGCGAAAGCTGGATAGTGGACAGTAAATCTCCGGGGCTAACTCCAGTAGATTCGTGGTCACCAAAATAAGGCCGGTTTGCGCCCGGCCTTTTACCACGAGAAGCTGCAAGTTTAACATGTAGGGCAGCGTCTTTGCGTAACGTGCTACTGGATCTCCTTCTTCGGTTAACGGCAGGATTATGGAGTGCAATGCCCTTGCTCCCATCTTCTGGCCCCAACCGTTCCTTCTCCTTGGTAAATTTGTCCTTGAGCCGATCCAACGCAGCCCCACGCAGATGGTTGGGCAGGTCAAAGGACGTATATTTGGTCATTTGCTTTTCGATGCTTAAAACCTCGGTTGTTAGTCCTAGATATGAGTGCGCCGTTGCAAAAGTGACTCGTTGAAGCCTTGTCAGGATAACCTGGATGATGTGAGCGGTAGCTTTGGGGTATAGTCTGGTCAACCGACGAAAGGCGCTGGCGGGGATAATGGCGATTGTCGTGTCGACCATGGCGCGCGCCAGGATATCGGGATGAACGGACTTTGGTCGTTTGGGCTTCGACTTCCGCCGCCGCCGTTGTTCATGATGTCTCGAACGAGGATGCGGTGAGCCGGGGCTGCCCTCGAGCGCAAGGGGAGGAACGTTGGGGAGAGTTCCTCGGTTTGCCTGTCCCGAAATATCACGTTGGTGAGGGAAATCTGCCTCCATTGGGCTTTCTTGCAAGGTCGGGCTCATTGGGTTCGACTCGGGGACGTGACCACCACCGGTGCCTTCAGCATAGCTCGACGAGCTCGACTCATCTTCGAGATGACGTAATTTGACATCCTCGCTAAAAAGCGACAGGATGGAGAAGAGCGACGACATGGACGCACCATTCTTCACTTCGGTCAACAGCTGATAGCCTTGATGTCCGTGCTGTCGGTGATCGTCTTCGTCGTCATTATCCTCATCATCCATCGAATCATCCATCCCCACGTCCACAAAGCACCCATCCCCATTTTTATGCCTTTCCTGCATTGACTTGACGAAAATCTGCACCAACCCATCGACAACCAGACAAAAGCCCTTTTCTTCTTCTAGTAGAAGCGTCTCGCCCGCAATCAACTTTCTTGTTTGCATTGTCCGCGTCAGTTCATGAAACACCGGACGCTCTAGATAACCAAACACTTTGATCGCACTCAGGAATTCGTCCAGATAGTTCGACAACCCAGGCTTGGAATCGCCATCCTGCGAGTCAGGAAAGAGGTCGATCTCCGGTTCTTTTCGTTGCGGCTCGGGGGGTAACCGCGCGTAGATATTGAGGAATCGATAACGGATAAACCAGCTGACCGTCGACACCAGCAGGAGAGCTATTATCAGACTGTCGACAGTCAGTGCGAGTCAATTGGCCCATGGACGGTACGAGGAGCACTCACAGTGTGGTGAAATTCATGGTAAACGTCAAGCTCATAGAAAACAGAGTAAACAGGCCCGTGGGCACGGTGATGGTGGTGAAGGTGATGACCCAGTAGAGCAGACTGGGCACCACCTGGAAGAGGTAGAGGATGAAGCGGCCGACGTACGAGGCCATGGCGAGATGGGAGACGAGGGCCTGGAGGAAGAGATTGGGCGACGACGGCGAAGAGACCGCAGGCGGACAGGAAGAGATGGCGGGGGAGGGGCAGGGCAGCGAGGAGGAAGAAAACGAAAAGGGCCGGAAAGAAGCGAGCAGTGGTGGGTCTGCATGCCACGGCGCTTCAGTCGGGCAGCTCGCACAGGGCCACGGTGACGACGATAGGGTCTCGGGGGAGAGATGGGCCTGCTGTTCCTGAGCGACTGCCGCCGAGTGCTGGTCGGGCGCCACAGCCGTCAGAGGGTCGGGCATGGTTGGCAGCGCTTATCTCGCCCACCACAAGGAACAGACAAAGACGACGTTAGAACAGACGCATGTCATTCGCCGGGAATTCGCTCAAGGATAATAGCTTCACAGGCGATTCAGGTATCTAGAAGCAACCATGGCTCGGTCCCACAGCGACAAAGCAACGTGAACCGGGAATGCTGAACGTGGGTGGAGTACGATGAGCTTGTTGGCTGAGCCCTGATCGATTCACGGATCGGGTTACTCTGCACACAGTACTTAGTGCTTTGTTGCTGTAGCCAGTTAAGTACTATCGCAGGCTTAGGGACGAGTTCTTCTCTCGCAGCGTCTGAGCTGGCATTGAGTCTAAACATGAACAGCGCGGCCAGTGGCCATGTGATCGCCAAGCCCGGATGCCGATTCCGCTGCAGATATGACGACAGCCAAGACAATCCTACGATCCACGGAAGGAGCGAGCATCATCGGACGAAAGATCTCGATTCTATGACAACAACACATTGAATACAGATTCCAGGCTAATACGTCAATTGCACACCGTGAGGGTATACTCTCGCTAGCAGCTTCAAACTCCCTAGAACATCATGACATATATATAGAAGCTCAATGCAATCAATCATCTATTCCACACCCTCCAACACAGCCAGTTCGTCCAGCAACTGCACCGTCTCACCCGGGTTAGACACCCACGCCGTCGTGCACGCCAGCCGGGCCTATCATCACATTAGCTTCACTCTCAAACTCCAAGTATAGATATCATACCTTGAAATCATTCGCCCCCGCCGACAAAAACTGATCCCCAATATGCAACGTCCTCGACCTCTCCACGCCCCCAAAATAACTCTGACAGCACAACACCCCCCACGACTTATCCCCAATGTCCACAAACACATCACTCCCCCCATTAAACGCACAAAACGGCAGCCGCCGTCCCACCTCCGACATCTCCACCGTCTGCTGCGCAACCAGCACCGTCTCCTCCAACTGCTCCCGATGCATCCTCTGGCCGTCGAGCGGGTAGATCCCCACCGCGCGCTCCTTGCGCAAGATCGCCGCGGGCAGGTTGAGATTGGACACGCAGTCGCGCAACGCGGCCTCGGCGACGTCCAGGAGCGCTTGGATGTCATCTTCCGTCCAGGATTTCATGTCCTCGAGTAACCACTGGCTGCGCGGCACCCAGCTCAGACGATGTGGTGCCGCGGCATCGAATTGGAACATGAAGTTGCTCTCGCCGCCGAGGATGATGAGCTGTTTGCGTTGTGCGGGGGTGAGGTCGGGTGTTTCGTGCACCATGTCGATGAGGCCGTGCAGGCGGTCGTAGTATTTGTCGGCGGTGGTGTAGCCGGCCGCGGTGACGATGCCGACGCGTTTGCCGTGCCGGAGGAGCCGAATGATGCGGCCGATGACTGGGTTGTCGGGTGTCAGTGACGCACCGTCCTCGTAGAGCGTGACGTCGCCGTCAAAGGTGATCAGGTCCACTTGGCTGCGGTGCACGAGGCCCATGAGCTGTGCCGTGTTGAGCGTCAGGCGGATATCGTTGAACGACGGTGGCACGAAGCGGCGACTGCTGATGAAGCGTTTGCGGTCTTGATATTTGAACGCTTCTTCCAGCAGAAGCGGGGTGAAGAACGTGCCCACTGTCGGAATGAGCATGCGCAGTGTGGACCGGCCGCCGGCAGCGTCAGAGTTTTGATGCTCAACTATGCAGTATTTCAGTAAGCAGGGTCGTAAATGATAATGGGTATGCATACTATGCTCATTGATCATATTCTCCACATCCCGCATGATCTCGACGTATCGATCATGAGTCCGCTCTGCGAGGTGAGCAAGACTCGGACTGTGCTCCTTGTACGCCGCAGCGGGTTGCGAGCGCAAGACGAACGGGACGGCGAGTAATCCCTAGCTCATTAGCAAACGACAACTAGAAGCAGATTGAGCATGGGTACTGCAATACCTTGATCCATTCAATCTAAGACTCAATGCTGCATGCATTAGACAACGGATTTTTCTTCTTCTGCTCTCCTTATCTTTCGTATTACTAGACTCACCAGTTGGTCTCGTCGGTGAGACTGGATCGATGCGAGTTAAGTTAGCTGGTTGGAGAAACAGAGACAGATGCACAGCTCTTCTGGATGAGTACTTACCTTTAACGCATCTATTCAATAAGACCATCAATTAGCACAATAAACCTCAGAACACTGCTCTGCTCCCTTGACTCCTTACTCACATTCCACCCTGTATCGGGTCGTCATCTTGATAGACGGGCAACTAGGAACAACACCAAATAAACGAAGACAAGCAATGCAATCTCAACCCAAAGTAAACCTCAAGATGAATAACTCTTTACAAACCGCCAGATTATTATTATTGACAAAGTCGATGTCGTCGTCAAGCACCGCCGGCGATGGAGCTGGAGATGAGTTGGAGTTTCGGAGCTGCTGTGTCTAACTAACTTAGAGGCGGCGGTGACACCTAACTAACGAACCAGCCGTGACCGCCGCCAAGCCTTATTTGGGCCTGCATCCCCCCAAAGCTTCCAGTCATTGGGGTCAGAGTCACCGGGCCTCCAGTGGTTCGTTTCGCCTGGGAGCACAGGGACAGGGGGACACGCTGGCGTGCATTGCGCCAACAGAACTCTAATACTATTACTGGGTTGGAGGTCACGCATGCCAGAAATGATGGAACATCGGCCTGGACCGAAGCCGTGATGAATTCAATCAATTGAACATCGGAGTAGAAGCTAGTTATCAAATAATCAGATGATATCAACCCCTCAGCTAACTAATTAACTAACTGCTCCCTCCCCATCCTCACCATCCAACTCACCCTCCGCCTCCGCCTCCCCCAACACCTCTATCGCCCTCCTCAACGTAATCTGCGACACCGCAACATCATCATCATCACCATCAACCTCTCCACCAAACTCATCCGTCGCACGCCACGTAAACACATCTTCACCCTCCCCACCACCACCAACATGTCCCATCTTCCCACCAGTCCGTTTCCCATCCCTCCTACCCCGCCGCCCAATCCAAAAACATCGTACCCGCAACTCCTCACCATCAAGCTCAATCTTGAGTTTCTTCGTGCGTCGGCGCGCAGGA
The DNA here is from genome assembly GCA_029850275.1 of Chrysosporium keratinophilum. Taxonomy (NCBI): domain Eukaryota; kingdom Fungi; phylum Ascomycota; class Eurotiomycetes; order Onygenales; family Onygenaceae; genus Chrysosporium; species Chrysosporium keratinophilum. Next base: position 762,694 of record JARBIX010000012.1, read on the forward strand.
GAATAGGCCGTGAGTTCACCTTGTTGCGGGAATGTAGGTTGCCATGGTAATAAGTACGGTGTGTCTTTGCTTTTTCCTACTGCTCCCGGTTTTGGAGTAAAATTCTCATTATCATTGTCATCATCATCGTCATCGTCAAAGAATCCATCATCATCCTCATCTTCATCCTCAGCCAAGGCCTGATACGCCCCAAATCCCGATATCGGTTCCAACCCCGATCCCGATCCCGATGCCGATCCCGTCAGCGTAGGCTTTTTAACCAGCGACGGAACCAGATGCACCAGATCCAGCGTGAACAGGTACAAAACCAGTTCGCGAATATCGTCGCGAAGCCCGAACCGAAACGGCGTCTGCTGCGCGGGGAAGTGGGGGAGGTTGGTGATGAGTTCGAATTCCGAGCCCAGCCCGTTGGGGTTGACGTTGGTGGTGGTGCGGATTTTGAGGCCGGTGTTGGGCGTGAGGAGGGAGCAGCTGATGATTGATTCGAGGGGGTTGGCGAGGGTGTCGATGAACCATTCCATCGCGGAGGGAGCCGTAGTAGTAGTAGTAGTAGTAGTATTGGGGAGAGGCGAGGCCATGTGGCGCTTAGGGCGTTTGATCAAGGGGTGTTGTGTGTACCGGTATTTTAAGCCGGCGGATTGCAAGGTCTTTGAGAGATTCCGGAACAACGACGAAAACTCCATAAAGTGCGACCTGTGTTGCAGGTAACCTAGTATAGGCCGGATGATCATGTATTCGGGCGTCGGTCTTCTTTTCAGCGTCATTGGTGGAGGGATCAGTGTCCGTCGACGATGATTTCTGCGATGGGCGTGGGAAAGCAAAAGACGCAGAGCCTGTGAGATCCCATCCGCCATGACCGTATCTCGCGGGTCCGACGCTGGTTCTATATTCGGCTCGTCCAGGCCAACAAGGTCGATCCATATCTCTCTGGTATCGTCTGTAGGAAACTTGACCAGATTGCGTCTCGTTTCCACGCCATGTGGAAGAAGCACGCGCGCCTCTCGATTCAACTCATAAAACAACTCTTCTTCAAACAGGCTATCCCTCGCCTCGCGAACCTGCCCCTCAAGCGACTCGTCGTCGGGCTGTCTGGACCGTTTGGGAATCGATACCCTCACCGTCTGATCGCCCTGCTGAATCCGCACACGAACCACTCGCGGGGGTTTCGCCTGAATCCCACGATCCAGAACCAACTTCCCTCCCTCTCCCATGCGCAATGCCGCCAACCCTCGATCCCGGAACGTCGGCGCGGATTCCAGGAAACCAAAATGTACGCCCAGCGTCTGCCTTTCGCGGGGCAAGCGGCACACCTTCCATCCCTTTTGTTTGATCTTCAGCACTTCGGACCAGTATTTTGTTTCTGCGGCGATATCCCGTTCCAACCGTTCTGCCGACTGGAGCAGCTTGCTCGCGGCGGAATCGAAGCTCTCCAGTTTCCAGCCGCGAGAAACGGCGTCGACGTCTTTTTTATGGGCCTCGGACTGTTCCGGTGGCTTTGTACGGTCTGTGCCCAGGGAACCCAGCGGTACCTTTTGTTTGAGCAAGGGTGACATAGACATCTCGGCCTGGCGGGGGGCATATTTCGATAGAAGGAGGGAGATGAACTCGAGCGCGTAGGTGGCTTCCATATGAGCGTCCCTAAAATAGCATCCAATCCGTCAACACATATCTCTTTGACCTGAACCGCACAAAATGTAGAACCAACATTGCGAATTGCGAAATCTCCAGCCGGCCTTTCAGCAGCTTTTCGGCGCGGTTCTCTTCTTCATCGTCGCCAGCCTTGTTCTCCGCCGTTTCATCATCGGTCTTGCCAGCAGCCCGAGCAGCTTCGATTTCAGCTAGCAGGCCTGCTTCAGTGACGTTTCGAAAGGAGCCTCTCTGCGCGTTGATCTGGGCGATTTTTATGGCCAAGTCATCTTCGCGATTCGTCTTTTGACGCAGTGGCCGGAGTGGTAGAGTAAAGTTGTCCGGCATCTTCAAGTATTATCAACGGTATGCTGAGACTGGATATGCTATCGTATCGAGCATCAGTCTTGAGGATGAAGTGAGCTCAGCTCCTCCGAGTTTCCCATTGGCTCGTGCAGAGACATTCACGTGACTGATCCGATCTGGCTTACGTAATACATGCCAAGCCGGCAGTCGGAGGTCGTGACGCCGAAGTGACATCACTCGCCAAGACCGCGCATCTTCCCCTCTTCTCCCGATGGATCGAACAAGGCAGCGGGGATACTGTAGGTAGCTACGGACAGAAGTGTTCTTGCAGCGCATCAGGCTGTTCCACTACAAATTCTCTTCTCTGACTTCTCTACAGTGACGTTCTTTAGCTTAAGTCATGTGTAGACCTCCAATCAGTACATGACCTGGCCAGCCATTCTGCGTTCTAGACACCCATCATCCATGCCGACAAAAGGCCGTGGAGGATTCAAGGATTCCTTTGTTCAGGCCTCACACGGGCGGAGAGCGGGCAATTCGCTCGTAGCTGGCTGGTCGAAACCGCGCCAAGGGCTTGAGAGTGACAACACAGTTATGGCCGTGTAAGCTGATTTTTGCCCCGCCGGACCAGTCCACTTTGCGGGATATTCACACCGTCACCACCACGAACTCACCATGCTTCTCCCCTCCATCCTCAATGAAAACAACCATCGCCATTATCATCATTGTGATTGACACTGACATCGTTTAAAGACTTTCGTCGTCGTCTTCCATACAGTCCAGGCTTACGCTCACTACAGAGTTTGTCCTGATCCACTGAGCTACGTGAATCAGTGGGGAGCTCGAAGCTCACCTTGTCTCACTTTACCTTTCGTTAGCACCCCGCCCTCCGACCTCCAACTCTCAACCTCTCTCAATCCCAACACTCTCCCTATCCTCATCTCTCGCCGGTCAAAAATGGCAAATTCCAATCCTACCGCCCCCTTGGCCGTGCCTTTGAGCAAACGCCGTCGCATCGCAGTCCTCACCAGCGGCGGCGATGCACCCGGCATGAATGGCGTCGTTCGAGCTGTCATTCGGATGTCCATTCACTGTGGATGCGAGGCCTATGCGATCCATGAAGGCTACGAAGGTCTGGTGGAAGGTGGAGATTTGATACGGCGGATGCACTGGGAGGACGTACGTGGCTGGTTGTCTCGTGGTGGTACACTGATTGGCTCAGCGCGGTGTATGTCCTTTCTGCATCGTGAAGGCCGCTTGAAGGCCGCAAAGAACCTGGTGATACGAGGAATTGATGCTCTGATTGTTTGTGGAGGAGATGGGAGTTTGACGGGAGCAGATGTCTTTCGTTCCGAATGGCCCGGGTTGCTGGATGAGCTGGTTCAACAGGGTGAATTGACTGCTAGTCAAATTGCTTCGTACAAGAATTTGAATATCGTGGGCTTGGTGGGATCCATCGACAATGACATGTCGACAACAGACGCGACCATTGGATGCTATTCCTCACTGCATCGGATCTGCGAGTCTGTCGACGAAGTGTTCGACACTGCCGCTTCGCACCAGCGTGGTTTCGTCATTGAGGTGATGGGAAGACATTGTGGTTGGCTTGCACTCATGTCCGCCATTAGCACGGGTGCGGACTGGCTGTTTATTCCCGAAATGCCGCCGCGTGATGGCTGGGAGGACGACATGTGCGATATCATTACTCAAGTCTGCTCCCTCATTTTCTTTGTGCTCTCGGCCCAATGCATGCTGACATGTGGTAGAACCGGCAACGAGGTAAGCGTCGGACAATCGTCATCGTCGCCGAAGGTGCCCAGGACAGAAGTCTGAATAAAATCACCTCCGATGCCGTCAAGAAGATTCTGAGCGACCGACTCAAGCTCGATACTCGCGTCACTGTACTGGGACACACGCAGCGAGGTGGACCTGCCTGTGCTTATGATCGATGGCTGGCTACTCTTCAAGGAACTGAAGCTGTCCGAGCCGTTCTCGAATCAACCCCTGGTACCCCATCGCCCATCATCACGATCCGCGAGAACAAGATCGAAAGAAGCTCCTTGATCGAGGCTGTGGCAGCCACAAAAAAAGTCTCAAAGTGCATCGCTGACAGGGATTTCGAGGAGGCCATGAAACTTCGTGATGCTGAATTCAAAGCTTATCACAGAGCGTACATCAACACAACTACTCCCCATCATCCCAAAATGCTCCTCCCCGAAGAAAAGGTATGCTATAAAACCGTCTATGCCGAAGCTAGATCTGGCTAATCCCTGTCAATAGAGAATGCGGATTGCCATCATTCACGTCGGAGCCCCAGCTGGTGGCATGAACCCTGCTACCAGAGCCGCTGTGGCTTATTGCATGGCGCGAGGCCATACTCCAATTGCCATCTACAACGGATTCCCCGGATTATGCCGTCACCACGCTGATAAACCACTGGGTTCAGTTCGCGAAGTGGACTGGCTTGAATCAGACTCATGGGTAAATGAAGGTGGTTCCGAAATCGGAACTAACCGAGGTCTGCCGTCTGAAGACATGCCCACTACCGCGCATTGCTTTGAATTGTACAAGTTCGACGCCTTGTTTATCATCGGAGGGTTTGAAGCTTTCACAGCGGCCAGCCAGCTTCGCAAGGCCAGAAAGGATTATCCATCGCTAAAGATCCCCATCGTGGTGCTCCCGGCTACCATCTCCAATAACGTCCCCGGCACCGAATACTCTCTTGGCAGCGACACATGTCTGAATACCTTGGTCAATTTCTGTGACGTGATCCGACAATCTGCCTCTTCTTCACGCCGCCGGGTCTTCGTTATCGAAACTCAGGGTGGACGCTCTGGCTACATTGCGGTCATGGCTGGGCTGGCCGTGGGCGCGTATGCAGTCTACATCCCCGAAGAGGGCATCGACATCAAGATGCTTGCTCGCGACATCGAGTATCTCCGCCACAACTTTGCCACCGACCGTGGAGCCAGCCATGCCGGCAAGATCATTCTCCGAAACGAAAAGGCGTCTAGCACGTACACCACGCAGGTGATTGCCGACATGATCAAAGAAGAAGCCAAGGGCCGTTTCGAGTCTCGTTCCGCCGTTCCCGGACACTTCCAGCAAGGCGGCAAACCCTCACCGATGGACCGCATCCGCGCGCTCCGCCTCGCCCTGCGCTGCGTGCAACATCTCGAAGGCTTTTCAGGCCGCAGCCGCGACGAAATCGACGCCGACGAAATGTCCAGCGTAGTCATCGGCATTCGCGGCAGCGAAGTGGTGTTCAGTCCCATGTCCGGCGAGGAAGGACTGGAGGCAACCGACACGGACTGGGAACACCGGTGCCCACGTAACGAGTTCTGGATGAAGTTACGGCATCTGGTGGATACGCTGAGCGGGCGGCCGTCGGAGGGGAAAGGTGGGAAGAAGAAGATGCAGTTTTCGGAGGATGAGGGGTGGGAGTCGGGGACGGTGTCGGATACGTGCCATTTCTGCGGGACGCCAAAGAGTGCGTCGTATGAGAGCTCGGCGTGAGTTTGACCATACACGTGGATAACTGTCGACTAGTTAACTTGCGATTGGGTGGATTTGTGAAGAATGTTGTGTTTTAGATCAAACAGCGGTGTTGGCAAAGTGGATGGCTAGGTAGTTTTTTTATCTAGTAGACCTTGATGACAATGGGATTCAATTATCTTCGAATTCTGAACACTTTCTTTCACTCTTCTATCTGTTTTTTGCTGTTGACGTTGAGCGCCACTTCCATAAGGGTATATCTGGTTAGTCCCGATTTGATAAAGCGTAACTAACGGTGTGCTTAGTAAGTTAGTGGGGCTAAATATGCTTGGCGAAGCTTCTCCTGACTTGGCGCTCTTGGCGCCCCGTCGAAAATCTCAGCTTGAAATATCTCCCTAGAGGGGGTGACTGGGCATGGAAAAGGGATAAGTGTAAGCCTCTTCAACTGGGCTCAATAATAAGGGTATCCGGGGAAGTAATAATGTAACAACTACCACGACAGAAAGTACTTCACTGCCTCATGGCCCGTTTCTCTCCCCCAACCCCGGGCAACAGACATGTTGACAAGCACCACCTTCTCAAAGGAGAGTGCCGGTGACAAACAGCGCGGAAGGGGAAATTATTCTGTGTGCAACCATGGCGTCCCCAGTGCTCATTCATAACAGTGTGTTCTGGGCCAGACCTCGATGTCCGGCATTTTCCTCGACATGGGCGAATTACTTTGGACGTTTCCATGGACTTGAGTTGGTGAGCTTATCAGTGTGCAACTGCATTTCATGTTTTTGTTATCATCTTGGTTAACTTACTCATCTGAATTTGGACGCGAAGCTCAAGCAAAGGTTTGGCCTTTTTTTCTTCGACAGAGAATATATTAGGGTAGCGAGATCGTGCGACTGGCAGTTACATCGGTTGCTGTGTCAATCTATCCGCTCACATCCGTTCTTGCCTTGAGCTAGTTGCATTGTCTACTGCTCTCAAGAGTGTGCTCTGCATGGTCTCTTATGACTAAGGATATTTACCACTCGTGACGAGTCACTGTTCCTTTATCAGCCGAACATTGACACAGCTAGATAACTCGGCGATGAGGTTGCCTGGTCATTCATCCTCAGGATGGACGTCCCTCATCTTGTTTGCCTTGACAGGCACACGATCAACAGTCTCCGCCATTGATCTCGACCTCAACAACACTGGTATACCCCTTTTCTCCATGAATCCTCCAAACACTCCCTGACATGTCACAGAATCCATCAAAACCGCAGCCAAAATCGCCGCTGCCGGAATGACCTCTTACTACACTGGTCACCTCCCCGGCGGCATCCCCGGCAACCTCCCCGAACCCTATTACTGGTGGGAGGCCGGCGCCATGTTTGGCGCGCTGATCGACTACTGGTATTACACCGGCGACGACACCTGGAACGCCATCACCACGCAGAGCATGATGCACCAAGCCAGCGCCGCAAGCAACTTCATGCCGCCCAACCAAACAAAGACAGAAGGCAACGACGACCAGGGGTTTTGGGGGATGGCGGCGATGAGTGCGGCAGAGCGCAATTTTCCAAATCCACCGCCGAAACAACCGCAGTGGCTGGCGTTGGCGCAGGGCGTGTTCAATTCGCAGGCGGCGAGGTGGGATACGGAGACGTGTAATGGTGGACTCAAGTGGCAGATCTTTCGTTTCAATCGGGGGTATCACTATAAGAATACCATTTCCAATGGCTGTTTTTTTAACATTGCGGCGAGGTTGGCGCGGTATACGGGGAATAACACGTACGCGGAATGGGCGGCCAAATCATGGGATTGGACTAAAAGAGTTGGGTTGATTACCCCTGAGTACCAATTTTTTGACGGATCGGACAACGAATTGAACTGCACCGAAGTCAATCGGTTGCAGTGGACATATAATGCGGGTGTTCATCTCCACGGCGCGGCGAGTATGTACAACTATGTAAGTCTCGGTTCCGTTGCAAAGCCGAGGATGTGCTAATTTGTAGACCGGCGATGAAATCTGGCGTGAGAGGGTCCAGGGTATCGTCGACGGCCTTCACACTTTCTTCTTCAACGATACCAATATCATGTTTGAATTCACTTGCGAGATTCCAAACAACTGCCTCATCGATCAGCGATCCTTCAAGGCCTATCTCACTCGCTGGATGGGAGTAACCACGCAACTCGCCCCCTTCACGCAAGACCTGATCATGCCCAAGCTCCGCGCGTCTGCAATTGCCGCGGCCCAAGCATGCACCGGCGGCGATGATGGGCAAACATGTGGTCTAAAGTGGACGACGGGCGGATTCGACGGTAGCACGGGTGTTGGAGAACAAATGGCGGCAATGGAAATATTCCAATCCAACCTGGTTAGTACCGTACAGCCGCCCTTCACGGAGGCGACGGGTGGCACGAGTGAAGGGGACCCAGCAGCGGGAGGAGACGGAGGGCCGGATATTGAACCGCTCAAGGATATCACGACGGCAGACAAGGTGGGGGCGCTTTTTGTGTCAGTGTTGTTTGTCGTGGCTATTGGAGGAGCGACTTATTTTGCAATTTCGGAGTAAAGTATGCTTCTTTGCTGGTGCATTTGGTTATGGTGCTCAGGCAATCAGGCGAGCGTGGGAGTTTCGAGTATCAAGGGATGTACATTTGGTGTCAAGGCTTGAGTATTTGGAAATGGCGTTGACTGCATAGCAGGGGCGTGTGTGATCAACTGCCTAAATAGGAGTAGTTATGCAGAAAGATACGTTTCATTCATTGCACTGTACCTAAAGATTCTGTCAGTGAATTTCGAATATCATCCTCACGAGTGATGCAACGAAGCTCTTCAACGTCACCCCATGAGGTCTCCTTAGACCTAAACATATAACCACCGGAACTTCCCTCTCAAGTAAATCCAGAGCCCCGTAGTCTAATAGCATAATTAGAAGGCAGCTGAAGCCTCGTTCTGCAAGGGGAGTGCTCCCAAAAAAACAATATCCTCTCGGGGAGCGAAGAGGATGTAACATCGAGTTGGTTGTACTGCTGGTGGGCTCCGGGGAAGCCTGTAGCAGCGGATGTGAACCCTTTTTTTGTATCCGATAGTTATTCTTCTGCCCTCCAGTGTTGCACCGTCCAGCAGAAGCGCATTGGAAGAGAAGACCCGTCTGAGTGCCACCCTAACAAGACGTAGGCACTCATCGAAAGACATATATGTAGTGTCCTCATGCAGCACCACGGACAGGAAATCGGTGCCAAGTCCATTAAGCAGACTTTAAATAGCTCTAAAGTCCGACCTATGGATTTCTCGAAAAAGAAGCTATCATAGAACAATCCCTTTCTTCATTATCTCGTAATAGAAGATGATTGAAACTGATGTTGAAGTTGAAGTTGAAGTTGACGTTGACGTTGACGTTGACGTCGAGATAAGGCCCCTGTTGATGCGTCGTCCAGGGTGGAGGTGGAGTTGCGCACCGCCAAGTCCGAAACACAAGCCTTTCAGCCCCGCAGGCCCTCCTAACTAAACAATTCGCGGGGGGCAGGCTGACTCTCCGACGTCACTGCTGTTGTATCACATCACTCGTTTCTCTGTCTTTGCTTTCAAACTGCCAGCTTTTCTTTTACTCTTTTCACACACTGGCTGGCAAATATTAGACTTACTATCTTTTTTGCGAGGGAGACGAAAAGTGAAATTCGTACTCTCTCTTACTCACCGACTCATTGGCCATTTATGTTGTTCAGCTAGTCTTTACATGATAAATTCACGATGTCGTCTTAAAAGTGAAGATACTGTATTAGGGGATATTGAACTAACTATTAATTAAGGAGGTATGTACTGTACTACCCTGCGTACAAACAACATTGCAAACCGATTTGAATACATCGCTCAAAAAACCCCATCATTTGTCGTCATTGCATTATCATCGTCCAGCAGTCACTCCAAATACAAAAAGGAAGATATTCGAATAGATGGCGGCGGATACGGAAATCATCGATCAACGGGTATCGTGTAGGGATAGATATCAAGTTCTCCAACGTTCTCTCCTGCACAATATTCGCCGTTTTAACTCCAAAGCGGGATACATTCAAACCACAGGAGCTGTCCCAGTCATGGCGGTGTCTCCAGACTCTCTGGGTACTTCCTTGTGGTGGCCGGTCACCGAGCGCCTGGTGTTGTGGTGGTTCCAGAGGTTCCAAATCTCCATGAGCGCGGAGCACATGGTGAAGAAGCTGTGTACAATTGAGGTTAGCAAGGGATCACCTGTTAGATAGGGGTAAACGGAAGGACTTGGGGAGGAACTTACAAAGCAAGGAAGATGAATGCCTGTGATGCATGCTTCTTACGGCAGTTGAATCCGGGTGGTGCGTTGGCAACGCAGTTGGCCCCGGCACTGTAGTCTTGCGATGCGAAGATGAACGCAGTCAACCACCTAGCGCGTGTTAGTCGAGTATTCCGAAATGAAATTTCGCATGAGGGGCTGACTCACAGGTAAGAGAAGATGAGGTCAATCGGGAATGCGATCCAGCCGAGCCGTGGCATAAATGGAGAGATGAGTCCAGGGAGGAAGAAAACAACCGACAGCACAGCCTACAAGGACGCAAGGTTAGCCTCTGTCCGAATCTCATAGAAGAGCATCACGTTTCCAAGGGCGGTTGTTCAGGAACGGTTGAAGGTAACCATAGGTCAGGCAAACTTACAATCACTTCTTCATAGATCAAATGCGTCCCCCGGCGGCCCCTGTTGATAAAATATGAAACCAGTCCCAGGACAATCACTGCGCTCGCCCATTGTAGGAGGCGCATGAGCAGTAGACTGCTGCGAATGATGGATCCAACGGCCATGTTGTGCTGAGAGACTTGTTATTAGTCAATTGTAGATGACAAGGTCGGTATCAGAGTATGAAGGCTAGCTCAGAAATCAATAGCAGCTGCAATAATTGACGTGGTATATAATGTCAATGGAAAAAAAAAGAGAAAGAAAAAAAGACTAGGACAAGATCGGGCACCCTTATATACCTCCTAGCAACGAGCAAAAGGCCCTTCATGTGGAACGTATGACGGGAAAAGGAACCAGTTCCAGACAAACTTTGCTCGGTTGTTCGTCAGTTTCCACGGGGATAGTATGTATGCCACGTTCGGGCAGCGGAAGCAAACAGGAATCCAGCCAGCTTCCGGAGAATCCGGATAAACCAGTTACTTCACTAGCAGCTATCTCCAGCGGGATCTGACACAACGGACGTTTCCTGCAGGAAAACAATCGTGGTGAAATTCTGCAGCAAGATGCAGCCATCACGTCATCAGGTGGAACGCCGTCAAAGCCAAAGAGGTAATTGGAATCCCTTGGGAGAGCAGCTACCATGAACCACAGTATAATGGTACTGCGTCTGCAAGTTACCGGCTTGGTTTATCCCATGGAAACTGGGAGCTTACCACCCACCAAAGTAAAGGCCGAAGAAGCACCGCCAACGAACATCACCAGCTCTGCGGGGATTTAGGCATGGTATCGGCAGGGAATACTCCAAGAGTACGAAAGGACTCCCATAGCACGGGCGAGTATGCTGTGCAAGATCAAGATCAAGTCCGGAGGACATACATCTCTGCAGTCAAAAGAAGCTTCGAGAGAGGTCGACCAGAGTGGATCGTGGATAATTCGGCAGCGAAGGCCGGAGTGACAACGCCAACAACGGCGCCAGCGACAGCTGCGGAGTCGACGAGCTGTTAGCCTTTTGTGCTAGGATGATGCTAGTCGATCGTGGCGATCCGGCCAGTCGAGATTGCGGTCGGTTTGACCATAATCCAGAATCATGACGTTGATTTCATCCGTCTTAAGATTCCACGAGCGACGAAACCGGCTCGCTTGGCGGGGAGAGCTTGCGGTCGACATTGCCATTGGAGCTTCAAAACGGCCAACTTGAGATACCTTGCTCTGTGAGCCACCGTGAGCCACAGCAGCGGTCAACTGTGTCATGGTTTCGACCCTGGAGCTGTGGCAAGGAGGTCTGGGAGTTATGCCAGTCCAGGCTTGACATTCACCGGGTTATACAGAGTTGCACGGGATGACATTATGCGGTCGATGTCCTTTCAGAACACTAAAGAAGAGGAGACGAGACGATGATCGCGATGCCGTGTCATGTGCACTTCTCCATCTTCGCTTTGATCTGTCAGAAAACCCCAGCGACGAATTACTAATTCCATGCTTGATGGATGAATCCAGCAGGGTCATGAGGACAAGTCGGGCCTCTTTAGCTACATTTCCACTCGCCGAGGAGAAAGTAAGCACTCGTCTCCTCAGACACGACGTGCCGTTATTGGAGACCCCGTCTTTAGCGCTTCCACTCGCATCCGTCGGCAAGCCGGCAGGTGAGCTCGAGCGGAGTTGCTTCAAGCTGCACGGGTGGGGTTCAACTTGTCATTTTGCTGTCAAATTCAGCAAACTTGACGTCAAAATACCCTGGACTGTACAAAATGTGTACTTCTACTACACAAGGGACACTCGGCCACGCTACCTACCATGGTGCTATGATGAGTGTGGTTGCTATTTATTAGTGCTCTGCTACTCTCTGTACTCGTGATTCTCGAGCCGTGAAACAAGAGACGGCCAAAACTCGGTGAGAGCCACCGGACAGCGACCACGGATCGATATGAAGATGCAGCCCGGGAGACCCCGATAGTCATGTTGATGAATGTAAGCGATCATGAGATCATGCCCAACGACTGTCAAAATAGTTCAACCTCGACGCCGAGTGGTAAGTGCAAGCATAGCCGCTTTTCCGCGGGCGTGAATTAACTATCTGTTTGTATTAGGACACCATTTCCGCTCTGCGAATGCATCATCGTCAAGAGTCGAATCTCGTTGAAGAGTAGCGATGTTAACTTCTGTGTTTAGCTATTAAAGCTGGGATTCCTTTGATAGAAATACCTCTTACAGTGTATCCCCTCTGAAATCCTCCTGAAGGCCAGGATTGCGCAGCAGAGCTTCCCATTCTATCCAGTTTGGAGAATAGAATGCTTGGTTAGTCGTCGAGAAAGCGAGGGACCCATCCAAGTCGCTTATTGCATTTTGCGTTCCAATCGAATATTGCGCGTCGAGACCTGGATTTTGCGCGGTGGATGTGCAATGGAACTGTGGCGCTGAAACAAATTGATCCATAGAAGCTGGAGGATCGATGCCCCTAAAAGGTTCGTTCACATTGCTCTGGTTGCATGTCTTTTTTGATGCTTGTTGTTGCAGCTGTTGCTGTTTCTTTGAACCTGCTCGTGCTCTGAGTTTTTCTATGAACGGTGGTGCCTGTGTGTCTGATCCAACAGACAAGCTCTGCACCCTTCGTTCCCATGCCTTCAGGACGAGATTTCCGGTCACCATAGCTAATTTGTTTTCTGTGTCTGATAGAAATTGCGATCTGTTGTGGTACACGCTTTCGATCTGGATCCACGCATTGTCGGCTTCCTCACCTGACGTGCGCTTCTGCAACTCATACAGCAAGAATATGAATGCGTGCCACTGGAAATGCGCCTCGACATGCCAGTAGTAGCGACGGATACTGGGCATCGTTTTCGCCAGATTATCATACTCCAGGATCTTCAATGAATCCAAGAACAATCGATCACTATCCTGACGGCTGATGGACCGTTTGCTGGCTCCCAGGCCGTAGACACGATGCTTCATCATTGCAATGCTGCAGCGACCAAGCATTGACAAAATAAAGTGGAAAGGGATTGAATTGTCACAATACCGAAGGAATCTCTGTTCGATCAGCTTCTCGAGCCCGCCGAGTTCACCAATCTTCTCCCATGCGGATCCTTTTTGGTTACTCAGATGTTGCCACGCGCCATCAAACATTTGTTTGGTCTTCGAATCGCGCAGGTAGCGGCCGATTTCATAGCGAAGCAAACAGAAACTCATTTCGGTAATACCGTTATGTTCGACCGGGGTTTCTTTCATGTTGGGATCCAGATCACCATCGTTGACGTTCAGAGGCAACGGCATGGCTGGGCTATAGGCACCCACAGGTATCCCGACACCAGACAGTTCTGCTGAGAACCCATCCATGACAACGATCTGCCACCATAAGCGGCGCCGCATTTCAGTCTCAAATACGGACAAGTCAAGTGAAGTTCCATCATGGTGTAAGCCGATACGCTGAGCGACTCTAAGAGCGACGCCACTGAGTACCCAGAGCGTTTGCGCCTCCATATAAGGGCGCATAGCCATCTAGAGGCTCTAGGTTAGGAGCGGTTTTCGTATATCTCCAGGTTATCAGAGAATCTCACCAAATATAACACGAAAGCACAGAGCACTGTTAGATCAGAGCTTTTGATGAGCTCTGCATTGATCAGGGCTTGCTGTGTCCCGAACCGAAATCTCCGTAGCAACACGTCCCTAGTTTCGTGCATTGAATCCAGACATTCCTGGTCTCTCAAAGACGCCACAGCACAAAGATAGATGGAAAACATAAGCGCTTCCAATGGCTTTGATATGTTTCCGAGATCCCCGCTTGCACCCAAGACCTGTTTCTGCACTGTGGGAGTGTGAAATACCTTTGACAAAAGATCAACATTCTCCAAAAACTTCTGCCACAGTTCGAAGACTTGGACGGGGTTCGGATGCAAATGTAGGAGATTTGTACCATTTAAAGGCGAGCCAAAAAGCAAACGGCTGTCATCTGGAGAGCTGTGGTCAGTTGGCGGAGGTGCATCCGATTCCTCCACGTCACCATCCTGGTTAGGCGTGCACAGAAACGCACTGGAATGGGGAAGCTGCAGAAACAACGGTTAGACAAGCTTCTGCTATGCATAGCACTTTGATATGCGCATGGCCATCAAAAGTACCTCATCTCCCACGCTAACCCACAACGTGCTGCCCGTTTTGATCAGCACAATTCCAGATCCTTTGAAATGGTAGAACCATACTTTTCCAGATACCTAGACTTCCCATCCGCAACGATAAGGCGTCCCAATTTACACCCAAGCCCATCATCATCGTGTCCCCCTCCCGCCCTGCTGCCGCTGTTGCTTGTCTCAGGAGGACTTCTAAGAGACTCGCGCGATCTCGAACCCACAGTCATGTCTTGTATCTCGCCTGCATCATCGTCGTCACTGCCATCGAGCTTCACACCTAAATTCCGCAAAATCTCCTCGTACCTCCGAAGTCGCGCACGCAGTAACTCCTCCGGTAATTTTCTTCTGCGTCTCTTGGGCGGAGCGGGGACACGATAGACACACTCCACGTCGGCCTTGGCACAGCCGGCACAGGGCTCTTGTCGGTCACATTTGACCTTTCGCTGTTGGCAGAGCTGGCAGGAGTTGGGTCGGGAGGGTGTCGAGGTTGTAGCTGGGGTGGACAATGAATGAGGTTCGGACATTGCTGTTACGGTGGTTTGGTTGATCGTGGTGGTTCCCCGAGGGAAATGGTCAGGAGGTTTGTTTGTGTGTCGGACTGAGAGAAAGTTTGATCGGCCCAACCGAGACGCGACGGAAGGATCAAAAGCTGGATTCGCTCAACCTCCGCCCATTTTCATTTCATCTCAGAGTGAATCGTGTTTCATGCAGACAAAAGTGGCCATAAATTCCTTTGGCGCAAATTTGATTGTTCTCACAGATTGAATCTTTTCGACCCGGCTGACAGGTGGCCTAAGTCAGTCGATTATGAACAGACAAAGCGAGAGGACTTCTCCTTATGCTGACACCTCTTCTCAAAGATATTACTATCCAGAGCCCTGTAGGTCACTCACTTGTCCATTGCTATTATCCAGACTAATGCGTGCGTTCGATACCCTCTCTAGGCCACTACAGTCCAGAATACTAAGAATCACCGAGCTCCGAACCAATCACGGGGGCTCTCACCTTTCCATTTACAGGATACGGCCAGCTTGCCTGTTCCTTGACTCCGTACGGCCACCAGCTCTATTTGAGATGACTTCGAGTTATTGACGATCGTGTTTCTGTTAACAACAAACTGCTGCTCCCTTGATGTTCCATCTTTCAATCCGAGTTATCTCACAAGAAACGGCGAATTTTCCAGCAGCTTCAGTATACTGTTCACGACCCCGAAGGGTCAGCGGATTCAACACATGGCCCCCAGTTCCATTCCATTCAGGCCCTACTTGTTGCGTGGTCTCAACTAATTTGCTTGGATGCACAACATCAACTATCGACATTGTTGAGTGCTCAGGCAGTGGACCGCGGACTGTTGAATGGTGAATCCAATTTTTGAACGCCCATCGACGAGTGGCCATTCTCAGCTACGATAGTATCTAGTTCCGCCTACTCAGGTTAGTCTCTCTCGTCTGGATTGACAATAAACCTCGGCAAGCTATAGTGGTCTCGAGTCGCTGAAGTTTGTCGGAATAGAGGTGCGACAAATCCTGATTATATAGATCTAACAAAGATGACCAGCCATTCTCTATTCCGTACATGCATGTCGATGCCAGACGACAAAGATACCCTTTAACCATGAGTCTATTAACTTGACACCAGAAGACAACTGTATCCGAGTTTCCCCCTATACTCCATACAAGACAAAGGATAAGTTGTTGTCACCGTTAGGACATCTCGAACGGGGTGTACATTCAGCTTTTGTGCATCATCTGCCGTTGAATCTTTTTTACGTTGACCGCCATGATGGGAGCGTCTTCCGCAAGCAACCTCTCCATGGGGGTCAGGGTATCGTGACAGTTCAAGAGAATCCCCTTGAATCCCCCTTTCATGTCGATCCCAAGACTGCGAGCTGCCTCGAGTTTCTTGTGTTGCTCAAGGCTTCGGCCTCCCAAGACAATATCTCTGTTCCGGCCCTTTGGGTGGTAAGCCTGTTGGTGAAGCTCTAGGTGTTGATGGGTCAAGGCGCGAGAGGAAAAGCTTCCCATTGGCAATTGAGGTTCGTTCCCAGCGATGCCATAAGATTCGGAGAGGTATGAAACATCAATCCCCGCGTGGAGGTCCATGGTACGGGTGGCAGAGGCGAGGGGGCCACGGACGTCATGCGGTTGTTCGACAGGGCCGGAATGGAGCTTGCTGTGAGACAGATGCTCTTTAGTATGTACATCATTGAATTGATACCCTTGACTTTCACAGTGTCCCAGTGAGATACGGGGCCTCTTACCTTTGGCTTGTTTCTGAACTCTTCTCTGCGGAAACAACACATATAGCCATGGCCGATATGGAATTGCTTTGTCGGGCTTGGTGGAAGGACTGAAGTATGAAGAACAGCGCGCTTCAATCAGCAGGGACTTGGGTGAGAAGGTGGCGTGTCTGTTTCGACTGAAGCGCTGAAAATGCGGTTGGCTCCATCCTTTTATCTTTCTCTCTCTCTCACAGTGGTTTTTCTAAAGTGCAGTTGTTGTGCCTACTTGTAGTAAGCAATATTAAACAGATCGTTGAGGCATCAGAATATGATAATTATCGAAAAACGATGGTGGGCTGCGAGGCAAGTCTGGGCAAGTTCGTAATTTAACATCGTTACCAAAATCCACTCCGCCCACGCACTCGCAGAGGCTCCGGGGGCTCGCTGCGGGGCTTGCTTTAGTATGAGGGCCACTGAGAGCGACCCTTATTAGCTTCTCGCTCATGCTCGTCTCTGCTGTGGCCGACGTCCACATAAAACTGTACTGCGTGGCATTTTCAGTTACCGATGCACAGTACAGTACATACAAACAGCGGCAAGTCAAAACCACCAATTGAAGCGGACATTCCAATGGAATTTCGTTGCCTCGCTCTCTTGGGCGAACCTCTCCCCATGCTTCGCAGTTAAGACGCATGTGTGAAAGGCGACCTCCTATTTCGTCCACCTTGCCCACTAGCCCGCTAGGTAGAGTTCAAGGCTCAACGCCAGCTAGCTAGTTTTTCCGATCCGACAGGGTATAGATCTGGAGGAGGTAGCCCTGTAGCAGGTGGTACGGCATAGGTGGCTTCATCATGATCCCCTGATCGCGATCCTCATCCATCCATCTATCCATTCTCGAGATCTCCATCTCCTGCTTCTCCATCTTCTGCTTCGCCATCTCGTGAGCCTTTCATTATATTGGGCACCGACGCGCCATACCGGAATGACGGGGGAATATTAAACCGTGCATGTACTGTACAGTACTGCACGGTTCATCAGGTACGGTTTCCAGCCGTCCACATTCCTTCGTCTGTCAGAAAAGACCTTGCAGAGAGAATATATGGGCTACCTTCTCAGGGATATTCGGCATCGCTGGAGCCAGGCTCCATCCAAATTTGTCCCACGAGATGTTTCAATTCTAGGGTCTTCTTGGACAGAAAAGCTAATCCTAATGCTTTGCTGCCCTCAGGAGTACCGTTCTCGCATTTCTATCTGGAACAAGGCGTCAACGTCGACAAAAACAGCTCTCGATTGGTGTCCTTCATTTGGAAACACGCGGATCACCTAACGCCAGGACCGACGGGGAAAAATCTCCTACATCATCTCGTCAGCCCTACAGTACTGCCTATATCACTTTGACGGGCTCTCCTTTTTTTTCGGACGGTTGTATCCGGACACTGGTACGGCGCGGTTCAGAACCGGACATTCCAGGCCAAAAACGTGATAATACATTGATGACCATTCTTAGCGAGGCATGTGAATGCGTTATTGGCTCATCCGGGGTTCTTTCAATCGTGAAATTCCTTCTCGAACATGGAGCAAAGACGCTCCAATGCAACAGTGTGAGGAGCCTGGTTCCCAAAACGTCTTACCTACCATAAAAATGCCAACAGGATGTGTTGGAAGCGCTACTGAAATCTGACATTACTCATGACATGCCTATAGAAGTCGGAATGCCCCTTTGGTACAGCTTCTGGGGGAAGGCATGTGTGGAATTAAAATGGAGCACGTTCTTAGACATTCTCAAGACGTTGGCTAGTGATTTACGTGCATCTGATCGGCTATATTCTGCTATGCTACGAGTTCTTGCCTTTCATTATTTCGAGTACTTGAGGCATACGGAAAACCGACAAAATCTGCGTACAGTGACACGCCCCAACCACTTACTCCAAAAGGTCGGTATGCTCGCTAAGATGGCACAGGTTTCTACGAAATGCAAGGCAAAAGGTATCATAATTGATGACGGATGGACTGAATATATAATCATGAATTTGGGTACGATAGCGGGCAATGATGGGATACAATGATCTGAGACGGTCCAACCGTGCATTTGCGTGTCAACAAATTGTGGCTTGGTGTTGTGAGCTTTTGCACTGTTAACTACTAAGGATCGATATGTTGTGATTTCCCTCGCAATGATACTGGGATGGTGAAGACTGATTTAGTCTACATGCCACTATGTAATTGACTTTCATAGTCTCGAAGGCGCGGGAGATGCCCCGGGTATCATTAACAACTTGGGAGCCTTCAAATGCTAAAACTGTGTCTCGCAAGCCGTTTTGATACTTTTGGAGACGGTAATGAGGTAGCACTCGACACAGATATTTTGATACTGTTGCGTAAACCTCGCCATTATGTTGTCAATGATGAAGCATTTGCGCAAAAGCACGAATGCCATGCATTTCATACGGAATAGCTATGAAGTCCTCCGTACGGGGTACATGAGACCTTGAAAAGAGTGAGGAGCTATGGAGTAGCGGTGCCGTGCCCTATGACCCTATCTGCGGTGCGTTATCGTGTGTTTTTGCCACTCGGTGGTAGGTACGCCCAGGGCTGCGGCAAGTGCTCACTGCTTTGCGGATTCCCGCTAGGACCAATCAAGAAAGGTCAATGTATGTAATTCGGCTTGGGCACGGTTATCCATGCTTTGAGGTTGTTACATAGATTCAACTCCGCTTGCCATAATTACCGATTCTGTCAACAATGGCTTCGCATCGGCATCAATCCAATATTTAAAAAAGGTATTGGACTTTTCACCACCATTCTCATTGACGCCTCAACAGCACCAAAGGGCAACAGCCCTTTTCCATAGCCTTATCCAGCTTTACGGCCTCAAGCGGACTACCCACCATGGCTACAAACCGGCACCGCTTATTCAGGCCGCTTTTGAGCTTATGAAAGCTCAAGACGCGTTTCTCTTGTTCTTTTTCTCATTCCTTTACGAAAATCTATGCTCGAGCGTGGCACACTCGACTGAGCCCGAAATCACGGTCCCCTTATCCTTCTTCAGTGATATCTCTACCTGGGATCAGAATCGAAAGAAGGGCGTCAATGGCGCCTTTGAAAAGTTTGCCCAGTACATCGTCGACGATTTCCTTCTGCCACGTATGCCTCCCAAATATCTTGCGATCATCATAATCGAGTGCTAATTTTTGGTACTCAGTCAGAGCTTCATCTGTGAAGAGCCCGCAGCCGAACCCCACGTCATTGTCTTCGATACAACCATCCACACCTACCAGTACGACGCAACGTGTATCTGATCTACGACAAAGTTGTCTCGTGCGTGATCGCCATCGGTGCGTAGTTTCTCGGAAGTTCGATAAAAGCGAAGCCAGCAAGCGATGGAAGCAAGACGGGGAACGTTTCAGGGACGATGACGGAAATCCATTGAAGAACGAATCAAGCGACTGCTTTCAATATCTGGAGGTTGCCCACATTCTACCACATTGTTTAACTACGATTGCTTCCAGGGACACCGATCTGGTATGTCTTGAGGTGAATGTACCTCGCATTTGTGATTAAAAACTGACACTAGGCCCTAGAGCGACTCGAAGAAGAATGTGCTCCGGATTTTAGATATGTTCGACCCTGGCATTATTCATCTCATTGACGGCCCAAAAATCGACAGCCCGTTGAATGCTCTCACACTGACACATGATCACCATCGGTCGTTCGGTGAATTCCAGATATATTTCGAGCCAACAGACATTCAGTATCGATACAGAATCGATTCAATGGAGCCAAGCCCCTTCTTACGCGATCCGCTATTCCCCGTCACCCGCACGCTGACCCTTAGCCCCGGTCGGCCCATTGACCCGCCATCGGCTCAACTCCTTGGTGTCCATCGAGCCATTGCGAAAATGATAAAGCTTAGCGGCGCAGGCGAATATATAGACAAAGTTCTCCGAGACTTGGAGGAAGTTGACGTGAGGGCAGATGGATCGACAAACTTAGGACATATGATGAATTTACGACTCGGTGGATGGTTTAACCCATTGACTGTATTTCAATAACGTACTGTACATTTCTCTAGCCATTCTTCCCTGGCAATCAATGTCTCATCAACAATCAGAACTGCATGGCGGAAATGCCCTTTCGTGCTCTGTGCCCTTGCATTCACAGCATCCGCGCACCAACTCCAGGAAGGTTTCAAATCCTTGATCGGGTTATCCTCGTAGGACTGCCATCCATTGCCGCCGAATGAAGGCTTTCGACTCAGCGAAAAGCTCTTCAAATAGGTTCAGATCGGAGAGATGGCGGCAAATATACTAGCTTAACGCCCGTTTTCAAGCACATTTGCTCTATCTTCTCAGAGTGATGAAAGTATGCATTCTCCATAACCAGGACAGACCTCGGCTCAGGCCATCTACCGCAGTGCTGGAGAACTTGAATAAATTCCTCAGTAAGTATTCAAAATACGGAAACAAAAATCATGGGGTGATGAACATTTTGGCGGAGACCTCCGTTCTCCTGCTTGGTCTAAACTGGCTGAAACCACTCGGATGGATTAAGGGAAAGCTCAGCCCTGAATGCGTTGTGAACACGAGCTTTAAAACGCCTAGCCAGTGAGAATCGAATGCGAGAAAAACATGTTTCTACGTGTTGTCACTTGGCCCGCCACTCCTTCATTGTCATTCGATCGCAGCCGATCAGCTTGACCAAAATAGCTTCCATGTCTCAGATCCCGCAAAGTAGGGACGACGTGCCTCCAAAGCCTGGAACTTCTCCACCGCCGATGAGGAAATATAAAAATGTAGAGCATTCCTCGTAAACAAAGGCATTGTATTGTGCCTCGTCAACTTACACAGGACTCAATCTTCTCGTCAACCTTTTGCCCACTCCACCGGATATTCTCAATCTTCACCTTTCACAATGCATTTTTCATCCCTTTTTCTCGCCGCCCTGGGCGCCGTTGCTGTCTCCGCCAGACCCGGTACCTGCCCCGGACCCAAGCCAAACAGAGAATTCGGCGTCATCGCTATTCACTCCGGCAGTGCCGTCCATCTATCACCTTTGAGTGCAGCCCGAAGAGGCATTTCCGCCCGCCAACCAAACCAGAACGCTCAGTGTGAGCGGCCCAACGAGAAATTCGCAACTTTCTACATCGAGAACGGCGCTCTCTACCTTTACACTCCGAAAACCGCTCAAAAGCAGCAGATCTTTGTCGACCGCTCTGGCATGGGTATGTGACCTTGTCTTCCGTCACCGAGCTCTTTTTCTTCACATTGAATCACCTAAAACTAACCACTGAATTTTGATGATAGGTATGGGCGTCATGGGTTATCTCACTGGTAACGATACGCCACCCCGGTATGCCGAGCTCACGGGATGGTCCGTCAATGCGGACAACCACCTCCAGTTCGCCGGAAAGGACTTCACCGCTTGCCCAAGCACCGCTGGAGAGTCCTGGAGCATTTGGGTTGCCGGTGTCCAGAACCCCGGTCACAACCAGAACTGCGTCGGCATTGCGGCGCGGGTTGAGTATACTCAGAACCCTAATGCCTGCGTTTACTCGACATCATAGTAGAGAGTCGTTGTGTGCGAGGCGATAATGAGTTGGGGGTAATATGGCGCGAATCGGTTGTGGGTATATTATTTACTAGAACATAATATAATAGTGAGCAAATCTATTGAGTTGAAAAGTAATGTTTGCTGGGCCTGTCCCTGGCTGGAGCCGAGCATAAATTTAGTATGTACTGTACAGGAATCTAAAACCGCCGGGAAGGCTCGAGGTCTTGCCGGGTTGGATACTTGGGAATGGTTTGAATATAGGTACACTCGTATCGACTTCCATTGGAGTAGTTGAATAATGTCCTCTGTAGTTATTTTCTATGATGTTATTGCTTTCAAAAACCGAGAAACATGTGGTGTGACGTTTTCCGCTGAAGAATGCGCGACCTCGCCAAGGCCTCAACCTCACCGTCGGGATTCCCGAGGGTCAAGAGCTGTTCCTGAACTCAACACAACAAACTTTTGGACGTCAAGCTTCATTCGAACTGCACTCTGCACGGAGGAACTACTCTGTACCAACTCATTTGCGACCAGTTGCTGAGATTTGTGTTTTTGTGTCCTTCTGTGCTTCGATACTCCAAACCTACCTTCAGCAAATAAGCCCCGCTCCCCCCGAGCGAGAATCATTCTGGATACGCTGGGCATTAGCATCACAGCCTCTTTTGATTAGGATATAACTGTGTCAGAATGATGACGTCTCATGCATTCACAGAGATTCCTCTGATCGATATCTCTCTGGCCAATGACCCTGCCACCAGGCCAATGCTTCTCAAACAGCTACATCATGCGTTGGTCTCGGTCGGGTTTCTTTACATTTCGAACCACGGAGTCCCAGAGAAAGCAATAGGAAACCTGGTTGAAATATTGCCAACACTTTTTAATCTCCCCAACTTTGCGAAGGAAGAGGTCTCGCTTCAAAATTCCCCGCATTTTCTAGGGTATTCCGCCGTCGGATCGGAGACCACTGATGGAAAGACAGACAAGCGCGAGCAGATGGAGTTTGCCACGGAATTACCAGCTATAGATTGTCTCGAAGCCCCGCTATATGACAGACTAAGAGGCCCTAATCAGGTATTGCCTCACTCATTTCAGAGACAAAATTCAACTAACAAACCAACTTGAAAAAGTGGCCCTCCCAACTCCCATTCCTCCGTCCAATCGTTACATCATATATCGACGAACTCACAGCCCTCGGCGATCGTTTCCTCCGTCTCGTCGCAGACGCTCTCTGCCTTCCATCAGATTCCTTTTTTCCTTTTCTCTCTGACCAGCACCGTCTGAAACTGGTCCACTACCCAGGCTCCTCATGCTCACCGACTCCCTCTGTCTCTGCGCAGGGGGTTGGCCCTCACAAGGATTCGTCGGGCTGGTGGACATTTCTGCTCCAAGCATCCCCGCCCGACGTCAAGGGCTTACAGGCGCTCAACAAAAATGGCGAGTGGATTGACGTACCTGTCATCCCGGGCACATTTGTCGTGAACATCGGCCAGGCGTTCGAGGTCGTCACCAATGGAGTGTGCAAGGCCACGACGCATCGGGTGTTGATATCTGGGGAGAAAGAGAGATATAGTGTCCCATTTTTCCAGGGGGTTAGAAGGAGCCTGACGAAGACGGAAGCAGTGGAGACGCTGAGGAAATATTTCAGTGTCTTAGATGGAGGGGAGGAGTCGGTTGAGGGGAGTCAGATTGATTCTGCTTTTCTAAGAAGTAGGTATGACACATGGGGAGAGTCGCAGTTGAGGACGAAGATTCGGAGTCATAGAGACGTAGGGAGAAAATTCTACGGGGACGTGTTTGATAAGTATGTCAATGATGATTGAAACCGGCTACTATTCAAGGTATGTTACTGTCTTCATACTGTGACAAATAAAAGCGAACTGACACCGAAAGAATGAGTAAACAATACTGATAATTGACATCACCTGCTTTCCGACGTGTTTAAAAAAGTATTATTCCCAAAATAATGTTACGCTGGCCGGTACCAAAAAGGTCATTTCCACTCGCTTTGCTTTGCAACATACTCCTTCCACGTCGTGGGCTTTTGCTCGACGATTTTCAGACTTTCCTCCAAGGTTGCTCCGGCATAGTATCCCGGATTCTCCATCAATTGGTTCGTCTCAAGCAGTTTCTGTGCAACTTTGATTGGGAGGGGCTTCATATAGTCCTCAGCATCGATGGTGGTGAACTTCGCCTTGTGTCCAGTCACCTCTGTGAACTCTTCGACGATGCGGACAGGCGAGTAATAATCAACTGCTTCAAGGATCTGTTTACCCAGGAGAGAGTCGCGGTTCTTCATAACCGTTACGACATATTTGCCTTTGAAAACGGTTAGCGGGGCACAAGCCATAGTACCTGAGATGTTCATCGAAAGTTACCTGTGTCAGCAACGTCAAAAAGAGGGAACGCTGCCTTGTCGGTGACCGGCAATCGGAGATGATACGTTCCATCCTTTTCCTTTCGCAATTCCTTGAGGAGGTTTGACATGAAATACCCTGCCAGGACAAACGTGGCCGGGATGCCCTTTTCCCGAATATACGTCTCGATGTTGGCCTTTGTGTCAAAGTGCGGGACGTTGAGGAGTGAGCCGGCACTGGCGTCCATGATGTGGTAGAGGGACGAGAATATGAGATGAGAAACGTTGGCTTCTTTGGCCGCGTCTGCCACATTTTGGCCCTCTTCATACTCTCTCTCTGCGTCCAAGTGCTCCCAATCATTCGTTACTAGGAAGACAGTATGAGCACCAGCGAGTGCTCCACCAACAGACGCAGGAGAGTCCATATCGGCCTATATTTATTTGTCCTGGATCAGTTTGGGCTTCCGATCCTGACACAACTACATGGTGAGGGCGATCATACAGCTTTCATCTCCACTCCCTTTTTTTCCAACTCCTTTGCTGCTGGCTTGCTCACATCCCGTGTGATACCGCGGATCTTGAACTCCTTGCTCAGCGTTGGATCTTGCAGGACGGCATTCACCACCGAGCCACCCTGATTCCCCGTCGCTCCAAAGACAACAAGTAGCTTAGCCATGTCCGAGGACACGAAGCACAACGTTCCGGATAGAATCGAGGAACGGCCCCTTTACGTTGGGAGGATAGTCGAGGATGAGATAGCAGACGAGGGCAATTGAGATAGTCAGTGGGAGCAATCGAACGAATAGCTGGATTGTTCCGTTATCCACAAGGGCCATGATTGAGGCAGATGAGATGGGAGTTTTATAGAGATGGAGAGTGGAGGATGTCAAGGAAGAGATGAGAAGCTTCTACGGCGACTGGATTGTCTACATAGTTCGAGCTGAGCTTGGGCAGCGGAGCTGTTCGACGTCATTCGCAGACCGATTCAGCCGCGCAATCCACCGAGCGCGCACCGATGCTGAGTAATAATATTTTCAGTGCCGGAGATCGGAGCTACCTTTGCCCGGGATTTTTACGCTAGGCCATGTTTAGATTAGTGCAAATAATAGACCCGTGCGGCTCTGCGTCGGGTTCACGCCCAAACTTTCGAACCGGACCTCATCGCGACTCTCGGAGGAGAAAGCACCTGAGGGAAGATTCCTTGAAGAACAATTGCAAATATCTCTGCGACGCGTAATCTGGAGTTATGGATGCATCATCCTCACGCGCATGGCCCCGACGCTCCTACTCTGCTCGGACCCTTCCTCCTCGTCTCGGTCCCGAGACTGGACTGTTGACCCCGAGAAGAAGCCTGAGTGCAACAATGCGTGTACAACCAAGGAAGGGGACTTCCAGTCGCTGGCATGTAGACTCATATATAAGGACCTAATCAACCCGACCATCATCAATCGATGATTTTCTCGTTCGCATACTTGATTTTCTGTTTGATACCATTGAATTTTGGCCCACGGGCTCTAATCAGACACCATCTAGATACGATATCGGGAGACAGTGAAATTTCTCCTATCATCGATATGGAAAAGAATGAAGCCGTGACGAAGAGAGGTGGCGATGGCACCATGCCTCCCAATCAGTCGGATGATTCCCCATACCCAGGGCTGGCAACAGTCATCCCTATCATCATAGCCCTGTATCTAGGCATATTTCTCGTCGCTTTGGTAAATCGGACCCTTCTTCGTCAAAGACTCTTTTACTAATCAGTTTTGCAGGATCGAACAATTACCGCAACCGCCATCCCACGGATAACAGACGATTTCCACTCCCTAAAGGATGTCGGCTGGTACGGCAGCAGCTATCTGATAACTGCGTGTTCAGTCCAGCTGCTTTACGGCAAAATATACACGCTGTACCATCCCAAATGGGTGTATATCAGCAGCATTGTCCTGTTCGAGATCGGGTCTACCATTTGCGGCGCCGCACCGACTTCCACCACATTTATCCTTGGTAGGGCAATTGCCGGTCTAGGCTCCGCTGGAATGTTTTCCGGAACGGTTGTCATTATCGTCAACACGATTCCATTGAGGAAACGGCCTGCTTATATTGGGTTCA
The DNA here is from genome assembly GCA_029850275.1 of Chrysosporium keratinophilum. NCBI lineage: Eukaryota > Fungi > Ascomycota > Eurotiomycetes > Onygenales > Onygenaceae > Chrysosporium > Chrysosporium keratinophilum. The sequence goes on from JARBIX010000012.1 coordinate 789,159, forward strand.
TCGGCGGCGTGTTTGGCATTTCATCGGTCGTTGCGCCGTTGCTGGGTGGAGCCTTTACGGACAAGGTTTCGTGGAGATGGTGCTTTTATATCAACCTGCCCGTTGGTGGTGCGGCGATTGGTGTCATATTGCTGCTCTTGAAACTCCCACACGTCCAAAAGGTTAACCTCGATCTCTCTATTGTGCAGCACATCATGCGACTGGATCCTCTCGGCACCGTATTCTTTCTTCCAGGTATGGTGTGCCTGCTCCTAGCTCTTGAATGGGGCGGTACAACCTATGCTTGGAATAGCGGACGTGTTATCGCTTTACTTGTGCTTTTCCCCGTTCTTCTTTGCGCTTTTATCGCAGTTCAAATCTTGTCTGGAGAAAACGCCACTGTTCCTACCCGAATTTTCGCACAACGAAGCATCTTGTCGGGTGTTTGGTATACAATCTGTGTCTCGGGATCCATGCTGGCTCTGATATACTACCTTCCACTCTGGTTCCAAGCCATCAAAGGAGTCAGTGCTGTCAAATCAGGTCTCATGAACCTGCCTCTAATCCTCTCCCTTGTGTTTGGCAGCATCATGGCCGGCGGGCTCGTCACCGCAACCGGGTATTACAACCCATTTATGATTCTCTGCTGTCTTTTCATGTCCATTGGCGCTGGGCTTATGACCACGTTTACCCCTGCCACTGGCCACGCAAAATGGATTGGATACCAGGTCGTGTACGGCTTCGGCCTTGGTCTAGGCATGCAACAAGCCGCCGTCGCCGTGCAGACAATTCTTTCCAAACCGGACGTGCCAGTCGGCGTTGCACTCGTTTTCTTCGCACAATCTCTCGGTGGGGCGGTGTTTGTGTCGGTCGCACAGAATATCTTCACGAATAGACTCCGTGATGGCCTCGCGGGGGTTGCAGGTATAGATCCGTCTGCGATATTGAAGGTCGGCGCCACGGCGCTCCGTGGTCTTGTCGAGGACCCTGCGTCTCTCAGTCGGGTTTTGGACATTTACAACGATGCTCTGGTTGATGCGTTCCGCGTGGCTTTGGCTTTGGCGTGTGCTTCTGTTCTGGGAGTGGTGGGCATGGAATGGGTGAATGTAAAGAAGAAGGTGGAACATTAGCGTGGACCTATCAATACCTTTTGTACTGTACGTACTACGGAAGCTTCTGGGAAATCTCTGCTATTGATCTGGGTTTGGGCGTTGGGGATACTACGGCATAGAGGTATATTGTAAAATTAGTAGAGATTCTTCCCATTTGTTTGGTTCTCTTTCAGCTCCCCTTGGCGGTGCTATCCTTTCCTTCCCTCCGACAACTGAAAAGTATTAATCATAATTGTAATTTCAATGAATAGTTAATCACATTATTTCGTAACAAGGACTACAAGGCGGACAGAACATTTACAGTTTGAGTCCCATATTGACATGCACTGCTTTTGTCTGCGAGTACGCATCCAATCCAGACTCGCCAAGTTCCCGGCCAATACCGCTCTGCTTAACACCACCAAACGGAATCCGGAAATCACTATCATTGCTGCTGTTGATCCAGACCATACCCGCCTCAATCTCCGCCGCAACACGGTGAGCTCGCACGACATCACGCGTAAACACAGCCGCGCCCAAACCATATGTCGTATCGTTAGCTTTAAACAGCGCCTCTTCTTCCGTCTTGAAGCTGGAGATGACGACGAAGGGGCCAAAGACTTCCTCGCGGTAGACTTTCATGTTATCTGTGACATTGGTGAAGATGGTGGGTTCGATGAAGAAGCCCTTGCCGTCGCCGACGTTCTTGTGCGGCACGCCGCCTGCTTCGAGCTTGGCTCCTTCGGATTTGCCACTCTCAATGTAGGAGAGGACTCTGTCGTACTGGGCCTTGGTCACCTGGGGCCCCTGGAAGGTGTCGTCTGCGAACGGATCGCCAACTTTGCTCGTCGACGCGACGATCTTTTTGAACTCAGCGACGAATTTGTCGTGGATGGTGTCCTGCACCAAGATACGGGATGTGGCGGTGCAGACTTGGCCCATGTTGGACATGATGCCGACATGTGCCCATTTAGCAGCCTGATCCAGGTCTGCGTCCTCAAACACCAAGAGGGGAGACTTTCCACCAGTCTCCAAAGTGATATTCTTCATATTCACAGCGGCCATCTTCATCACTTGTCTACCAGTGGCGGTAGAACCGGTGAACGCAATCTTATCAATGTCCAAATGGGAGGCAATGGCCGCACCAGCGTCGCTGCCATAACCGTTGAGAATGTTGACCACGCCTGGAGGGAAGCCAGCTTCCTTGATCAGGTTTGCAAAGTACAAGATGCTCAGAGGAGTCTGCTCGGCAGCCTTGAGCACAATGGTGTTGCCGCAAGCCAAGGCAGGGCCGAGTTTCCAGGCAGCCATCGCCAACGGATAGTTCCATGGGATGATCTGGCCAACAACACCAATGGGTTGGCGTAGGGTGTATGCAAATTTAGCGGGTGATGTGTTGATCGTGCTGCCATAGACCTTGTCCGCGAAGCCGCCGTAAAACCTCAATGTTTCGGCAACCTCGACGCAATCCTCGCCGACTGCAACGGAGTATGGTTTTCCTAGTAGCAGAACATCTAATAAGCCAGCTGCAAAGATAATTGTGTGAGATTCAAGGTGGCTAACCGTTGTCCCAGGACTCAATTGTGGCCAACGTCTCAATGTGTTTCTCGACGAGTTCTGCGAGCTTAACCATGAGCTTTCCTCGGTCCGTAGGGGGCAACTCCTTCCACGATGGATCTTTCAAAGCTCTTCGGGCAGCCTTGACGGCGATATCAACGTCTTCGGCACCAGCGGCGTGGACGGATACGATCTCGGATTCATCTCTGCAACAGCGGTTAAAGAGGGTTCAAGCGTTTCACGGGCCATATCCTCAACATACGTAGGATTGATTGACGTAATCTTCTGGCCTGATTTGGCCGGCACGAACTCGTTGTTGATGAACAGGCCCAATGGCTGGGTGTATTTGCGGCCATTGGGAGCCGTCAGCTCAGTAAAAAGATTAGACATTCTGAAAGACGAGCTTGCAAAGGACCGAGATTGAAAATTTGCTTGTACGACAGGTCTCAATGGCAGTGTTGGTGATGATGAAATAGCAAATTTTATTATATGTCGTGGGAGGAGGAATGGAGACAGTCTCCAGGGACACAGACTAAAGCCGACCATGAATCTCTATATACCAAGATGCAGCCCACCAGACAGTCAGCCAGAATGTTAAAGAAGCAGACGTGCAACCGAAACAGCTACCCCTCATCCATGATAAGGCTCTTTGCCCCCGGGTTTGCATGGTTGACTTTGCGGGAGTGGATGCTGGAGGGTTCGGGGTCGGAAGAGACTGCCCTCCGCGGTCTAGTGTGCGGTTCTGGCCCGGGGTGGGTGCACGCAATCCGTGAAACATGGGCAGCGCATTACCAGATCGAGAGATTGTTTCCACAACACCGGCTATCAGAGCCACTCAGAGGTGGGCGGCAGAAGAAATGGAACAACTGATAGAAGTTCGGATGGAAACAAGTGACTTGGCAGGCAGGAGATGTTTCGTTAGGGCAAACTGCTGGCTTGGCAGTTTGTTGCTGCTTTGAGACGGGATTAGAAAGCAGCTTAATTATCGGCTTATCGGCTTAGAGCAGCGGGAGATCTAGACCCTGCCCACATCACAGATCTCACAATCACAATTCATCCCACCATCACTCGTCTCAAACGCCAGCTTTAATGGACATTATCAATCATGCCCAACGATACCGATCCCTCGTCAGAGATCCATCTCAATCATGATCTTGCCATCCAGTACTGGTCTGCCGTCAAACCAGACGTCAATGGCATGCTCGGTGGTTTCCCTCAGATCTCCCAGACCGACCTGCGCGGCTCATCCGCTTTCCTCGCCAAAATGCGCCGTTTGATCCCCTCCCTTGGAACTCAGCAGTTTCGACGTGGTGTCGATTGCGGCGCGGGCATTGGTCGCGTCACCCAGGGCTTTTTGAGCAAGGTCTGCGAGGTCGTGGATATTGTCGAGCCCGTGGAGAAGTTCGCCAGCGTGGTTCGCAAGAGCAAATTGAAGAGTGAGGGCAAGATTGGGGATATATACGTGACTGGGCTGCAGGACTGGGTGCCGTCGAAGAAATACGATTTGATTTGGAATCAGTGGTGTCTCGTGCACCTGACGGATACTCAGCTCGTCGAGTATCTGGTGCGATGCCGCGAGGCCCTGTCGGAAGATGGACTGATCGTGGCTAAAGAGAATATCAATTCGATTTCCGATCAGGACCATTATGATGATGAGGATAGCAGTATCACACGGTCGGAGCTGAAATACAGGGCATTGTTCAACCAGGCAGGACTTGAGATTGTTAGAACTGAGGAACAACACGGATTTCCCGAGCGGTTGCGCCTATTCCCGGTAAAGTTCTTCGCACTCCGTCCTCAGAGGTGAAAGCTATCGATGTGTCAGTGATGCGATCTTTCGATTTCTCCGCCCAACGGCAATAACACCAAAAATCCGTTGTTTGCAACCAAAGCTCATTGACTACCAAGTCCTAGTGAGGGATCCATGATCCCATAGAAATCTTTGAAGGGGTAGGCCAACTGGCGGGAGAAATGTCGTCACTTTACAAGATTCCATTTGATGCCCTAAATTTTGGACTATCCGAAAAAGGTCCTGAGAGTACTGTACATGAAACCAACCCTGACACCCATGCCAACTCAGTAAAGTTAGAGTACAAGAATGAAACAAAAGACTTCACCGGATGACCATGCGCAATTAAACCAAGCATTCGGTGCAGCAATTTCGTTCTTTGGATGCACCATTCTGCTATTATTCCTCGCTTTTGTTATTGTCATCCTGACATTCCTTTGTGCCATATTCCTGTCCACCGTTTTCTTCCGCTTCAGCCAAATTCATGATGAACTTCCACTGTTTAGGAGTAACCGAAGACACACTGAGACGAGATTGCTTGAGCATCTGCAGGCTTTCCAAGGGACCACCGGGCTTCACTAAGTTCTTCAGCTCCGCCAGGGAAATGAGCTTTTTGAACTTGCTTCTAAACTCAACGTGCACAACCTCCCACTTAGGTTTGTTACGGTCAGACTTCGGATCGTAATAAGGATGGCCTGCGTCAAAGGCGGATTCTGTGCGTCAAGGTTAATTTCTGTTGGGGTATCAAGGAGGACAGAACTCCTACCGTCTATCGAATGTTCCTTGACAACCTCCATGGTCCCAGCAATTCCAGGCACCTTGCAGTTCGAATGGTAGAAAAAGGCCAAATCTCCCTTTTTCATGGCGCACATATGGTTACGTGCTGGAGTACTGTTAGCAAATGCATTCCCAATGGATGGATATCATTATATTGACCTGCTGCATTACGAACTCCTATAAAAAAAACCAGCGTTAGCCCACGATCGCCGTTACACCGTTATTTGGAAGAAATAAACGCACCATCCCAGGGCTCGGGTTCTTCTGCGTCGCGTAAATCATCGATTGAGAACTTGACATCGACTCCCTTCTCGAGTCTCGTCTCCGGTTCCGCTTTCATGAGCCAGTAGGACTTGTCGTCGTGGGCTCCTTCCCCCTCGGGTTCCTGGACTTCAGCTGAGGATAATTCCTGGGCTTCGTCTTTAAGATCTTCGACATGTTCGACATGTTCGTCATCTTTAGCATCTTCGACTTCTTTAGCATCTTCGACTTCTTTAACATCTTTCACATCTTCGAAATCTTTAGCATCTTCGACATGTTCGACATGTTCGTCATCTTTAGCATGTTCGTCATCTTTAGCATCTTTCACATCTTCGACATCTTCAGCGTCTTCAGCGTCTTCCTCATCTTCCTCGTCTTCATCGTCTTCTACCTCCTCTTTCTTGTCATTTTTCTTCTTTCCATTGATCTGAACTTTGGTGGCCCTGACACGCTTCCGTGCCGGTGCGCTAGCTGCAGTCTCTTTCACAGCAGCCTTCGTGGCCTTTCTCTTCGGTGGCCTACCAACTGTGCCCTTCTTGCTGGCCCCATTAGCGGCAGACGTAGTCTTTGGGCTAGTAGTGGTCGTAGCTAGAAATACAATGTTACTTTTTATCTGAACATCGTCTATCAAATCAACACACGTACCCTTTGATTTCGCAGCGCGTTTAGCAGCAGGCTTTTTAACGGGCTTTTCATCTTCCTTAACTGTTTTCTTGATCGCTCGCTTTGGACGCGACGATGCAGCGGTTTCTTGCACCGCACCCCTTGTGCGCTTTGCAGCCCTTTCGCCCTGAGGCGCGTCGTCCATATTGGCGACGGTAACGAGATATTAACAATTAGCACAATTGCAGACTGTAAAGATGTAATAATATCAAGCTCCAGCGAGCTAGTTCACAAGAACTAATAATGACAAGAGATTTTGGAATATTTTTAACAAGTTGACGGTGCAAAAGAAAATCTGGATGTAAACATTTGATCAGGGGTTCGTCGCGACGTGCGCCAACCTGACACATCACGTGCAAGGAGGCTTGGGCACCCAACGCGCTCTCACAGCTTCACTCATCAATCCACATTTCACCTCCATCCGTGGTATTGCTGTTTATATCTGTTGCCTCTCGGTCATCGATGGGATATCTGAGATTATCTCCATTCAGAACATTGCATTTCTTGGATTTCTTGGATTTATATGTAACTGTGCTGTGCAGAAATTGCCTTTCTTTGAGACTCCTGCTCGTTGACCAGAGGCAGAATACCGGAGCTGTCAAGTCACGTCAAAGCAAGTCTCGCACGAGAAAGCAGTTGGAGAGTGCGCAAAATGACTCTTAACTACAGACCAATACCACAGCTTGGTGTTGTTTCTCAGCCCGGTTGTTCCGCTGTTCCAGAGTCCAGAATATGCGACGCCATTCAGCCTGTTCGAAGAGCCATCAACACGGAAGAATGGTGACGCGATCTAACACCCGTTTTGAATGCCATTGCCTTCAGACTCGAGGCAGTATGAACCAATCCAAAGAGGAATACAACTATGCATACTCCGTACCGTGTGCAGCATTGCACCAGCCAAGATAATCACCGACCCGCGGGAGTCATTCATATTTTATTCTTGACCATCTTTTCCCCGATACCCCCGTTCCATTCATCAAGTGACCGTTTAGCCTTGATTATAATGTCCCAGCCTTGTGTTGGGGAATTTTGGGCTGCGGATCCGTTAAACGGAACGGCTGACCCTGGGAGATATCCTCAGAGAAAGGGGAGCAAACAAATACAACAAATGTTAACGTGTTTTGACCCAGGTCCGGCCCTGGTAGAATAATCGTGGTAGATGACCATTAGGATACTCTGAACTCCATTGTTCATTGGAGTATTTCGCAACACGCACAAGCCCGTGAAGGAGCTGAAGCGATGATGGATCTTGGATGACACGTTATGATGTTGAAGCTGCCCCCCAAAGCGCTGAGTAGATCTTCCTTGACCTAACCTCAACTCGTCGTTCGGCCATTTTACTGATACAATCTGGGCCTTTTGTATACCCTCTGTTGGAAGTCATGGGCATGCTTGACCACGTTGCTGGTTGGAGCAATTGACTTCCTTGTTGAAGTTGGTCTTCCAGTGTGGCCTTGAGTGGCTTGCTCACGGAGGATGATGTAAGGGGATATTGATGGATGAATCCCCGATTGAAACACAAAAGGGCGCGAGCAGTTACTCCCGCACAAGAAAGACGGATTTACAATGATCACGCGGGGTTGGATTCGTTTCGCTTGCAATACGATGGATGAAAGGATCAACAAGGCTCGCTCCGAGATATCCGGCTACTTGAAGTGGTTGAACTCGAAGTTCGAACGTACTCGGGATCACCGGTCTTAAAGCTGGTTACCGCTGCCCCGCGCTCCACTGTTGGGGAAAGTTGGGGAAGATAGTTGGAGTAAACTAGACCTTGGACTTGCTACTTCTTACTAATGGTCTCGAGATCGCTCTAAAAAAATATTCATAAAATTGCAAAATTCCTCTAAAAATCTCCATTATTGTTTTGGGGTCTGCGTTTTGATTATTCTACAAAAGAAACCCGCGGGAATGCATTCTGCGTCAAAATGGAAGATGACATCTCGCTGAGCACAGATGCTCGGCAAAATGCATCCGTATTGGCTGCCGCCGAACCAGGATTAAGCTCGCAGCAATCCCAGCGGCAGCAGCAATATCAGTCGCCAAAAAAGAAAAGCTCCAGCACTACACTTGTTGACATCTCAGAGAGCAGTAACTCATACTCAGAAGATCCCGTTCCGGCTAACCTTTTAAACGACGAAATCGAACATCTCTACCTCACCTTCGAAACGACCCTCCCATCTCCCTCCGCCCGCACTACCTCTCCCACTGATAGTTATCTGAATTTACCACCGCCTCCCAGCCTCAAACCCTACACGTCACCGTTCGAATGGCCCAGGACACGCAAATCCGTGATTACATGCATAGCCTGCACCGTCACCGTTCTGAGCGCCGCTTCCGCAGGATGCAACAGTCCCGCAGAGGCAGAGCTCACACAGGCTTGGGGGATTAGCAGTGTGGTGTTCAATCTCGGTATCACTGTTTATACCACCGGATTTGCAATCGCCCCAATGTTGCTGGCGCCCTTTTCGGAGATCAATGGCCGAAGACCGATGTTTATAGCAAGTGGAGTGCTGTTCGTTGGTTAGTCCAAGAATTCAAATTTGATAAACTTGAGAAGATTCGGCCCATAAGTAGTTTGACTGCTGACCTGTGCCGTGGCAGTCTGTCAAATCGGATGTGGCGTGACTCGCTCCTTTGTTGGAATGATATTTGCACGATTTTTCTTGGGAGTCGGAGGCTGTACGTTGATGAGGCCGTTCAGATTTTGCGTCATTTCTTCAGCTAACCACAATACAGCAACGTTTTCAACCATTGTTGGTGGAATCATAAGTGATATATATCATACGACAGACCGCAATACGCCGATGGCACTCTTTTCCACAGCAGCCCTATTCGGGACCGGGCTAGGATTCTTGTTTTCCAGTATGATTGTCAAACACACGTCATGGCGCTGGATTTATTATTCGCAGGCAATAGTCGCTTCCGTGGTTCTAGCTATAATTGTCCTTTTTTTCAAAGAAACTCGTGGTAGTGTCCTATTAAGCCGGAAAGCGAAAGCGCTGAACAAATGGTATGACGAATTAGAAAATGCTGGCAGTCTCGGCATGGATATGCCAATATCAGAAAGAAGTGAGAAGAAACGATGTCAGCGGATACGTTGGAAGGTTAAAAGTGATGAGGAGAGGGAAAGTCTTCTAAAAATCATTAGCATATCGCTATATCGTCCGTTCCGTAAGTCGATTCCATCTCGTCCTTTTATGCTGTGCTTTATTACCGACCTAGCTTTGGCTAACTGACCACTCAGACCTTCTATTAACTGAACCGGTCGTTTTCTTCTTTTCTCTTTGGGTTTCATTCAGCTGGGCTGTGCTTTACTTACAGTTCGGTTCCATACCGCTCGTTTTCCAAAACAATCACGGGTTCGATATCCAGCAATGCGGGGCAGTGTTCACAGGTACCTTTGCCCCGTTCAAAGTCAGGCTTCCTAAATGAAGGTGAATCTAACTGCATTATCAGCAATGTGTGTTGGTGCCCTCCTTGGGCTCTTTATCAGCATCGTGCAGGAAAAAATCGCGAATAGGCTTGAAATGCTGCCAAAGACCCCGGAAGCCCGATTGTATTTCGTCTGCGTCGAATCCATTCTTATGCCAGCCGGGTTATTCTGGTTTGGATGGACTTCAGGCCCTTCGACCCACTGGATTTGGCCGACCCTCGCCGTCGGTTGTGCCACGGTTGGCATATTCTCGATTTACCTGGCTGTTTTCAACTATTTGGCTGATACGTACCATCGCTATGCCAGCTCCGCATTGGCGGTTCAGTCGTGCTGTATGTAGTCCTTTCAACTTTGTTTTGCTTGACCTAACGGTTTCTCTTGACAGGTCGGAATCTTCTTGGTGGCGTCTTCCCACTCGTCACTCGACCTATGTTTAATAATCTTGGGTATCCTCAAGCGTCGAGCTTACTTGGTGGCATTGTATGTGTCCTGCCTGTCTTTTGCTTGTTATACCCTTTTCTGATAGTGTCATACTGACCTGAATAGGGCTGCTTGTTGACCATCGTCCCGTGGGTGCTTGTCTTCTTCGGGCCGAAAATCAGAGCTCGGAGTAAATTTGCAAGTGTATGTCAAACTACTCACTTCGAACTTTAGGTTGAATCTCAAGGACGGAGCCAATTGCTGACTGATCCCTAGGAAATAATGACTGGGCACGAATGATACTAAATGCATCGATTTAATATAAATTTCGCTTCTGACATAGAATGCTGTCGATATTTGTTGGATCAAGCGTTAGACTGCTTTGGAGCTGGCGTTCGATGTGGCCGTGCGAGGCCCCGATGGTAGATACCTGTACTTTTCTTTCCACCACGAACTTGAGACCGACATGCTGGAAGTTGAAGGCTTCGAGTCGAAGTCTCTGGAAGCCCACAATGTCGAATACAAGGCATGATTCTCTCGCTGAAGTTTCTTGAGCTCCGCAATAGGAGAATAGCACATAGTATCATAACAATCACTTCGAGAAGTGAAATGGAGACAAAGGCGGCAGTCCGGTGTTCGGGAGACCCTGAATTCGAGATCTTGGAGACTTGAATATTGACGACGCCGAGCTAGACGATGTCACCCAGAGACATACTAATTTGTAGCTGCCAAATAACAGGTCTAGGGGTACTTCGACCTATATATAGCGGATTGTGTGCATATCAGAGTGTCTTGTCCTCGCTTTCTCGCGGGCTTGCATTCACTAAGTTGCGACCTTGATCGGGCCAGCTCTTCAAAAGCATCATACATTAGATAGTTAGGACGCAGGAATGCAAAATGAAACGCGCTCATTCTTTCGCGTGCAATTCTCGGCCAGCGGAACTGTTGATAAGTGATCAGACGACATTTTATACGAGACCCCGAAACCACGACGGAGGCTGGGTACAGATTCCTCAGAAGTTAACCCAGCACTAACTTAGTGATGTCAGTGATGAGCCCGAATGTGGGTCTCAATCGGCGTTCATCGACCTCGAAGACGCTCAGACGATGGTTGACTGCGATAACGTTGGAAAAAGCAGCAGAGTCAAGCTTTTCGGAGTTTATATTTGAGAGGATCGTGTGGGCTAGCACCTATCCTGCGATAGAACATATCTACACTCCCTGAGGACAGGACTGTTATCTCATAAGCGGAGAAGGGGCTCGTCGTCTGTGATATTGTCCGACCTGGTTCGGAACTACCCCGTAATCCGGAGGGGGGAATTGGAAGGACGCGCTTGAGCAAGAAATCGGGCAGGGTATTTGCTGTCTCGTCGGGATAATCCTAGTCAAGAATGCCTGGCATGGGGTCCAGGCCAAGGACCTCCCCTCATAAGGACGGAAAGATGGTGATGGTAAGTTGAAGTAACTAAGTGGTCAAAAGGCAGACGTGGCAGGAACGGGCGGCATTTCAGTCAATTGATATTAGACGCGATAGAATGGAGCGGTAACACTGGTAAACAGTTGATAAACAGGATCTGTCCTATTTCAAAGACAGGCTATGCATTATCAGCTTGGTCGTCGCCGTTGACGGACGCGATGGTGGAGGAGGGAGGTGTGGTCATGATCCCAGCGCGGTATCATCCGCAAGTAGCCTAGCGTCTGGGGTACGTGTAATGATCCCTGTCGTCCTATTGGCCCGAGATGAGCTCATAGCACGTGCCGTTTTAAGCACAAAACATCCCACTTTGACGCAGCCAATCGCAGATGCTGAAACTAAAGGCGGTGAACAAATTGCGTGATTACGACTGAGGATTCTGCGCGATGAGGGGCATCTCGATGCTGGCAGAAAACAGCTGATTGACAGCAGGTGAGCGAGGTCGACGGAGTTTATGTAACTGTAAGCGGTGGGAGAGGAGAACCCTGGGTCGCCATCGGCGGGTATTATTAAACAAATATAATGGGGACGGGCTCTGTTATCATTTCTTGCGACTTTTTCTTTTCTTCTAAATCCCTTGATCTACTCTCCTCCCATCTTCTAAACAATACCAATTTTGCCTCATAAGTTAGCTTGCCAGTTCATCGTAGTTATCACATCCCATTACCATGGCTGACCCTAACCAACGCGCTATTCCGTGAGTCCCCTCCCGCCTTTTGGTCTGATGTTTGTGCCTTGTCTAATACCTCCATCAGTCTCCGTCTCGGCTCTGAGGCCCCCAACTTCAAGGCCGTCACTACCAAGGGCGAGATCGATTTCCACGAGTTTATCGGAGACAACTGGGTCATCCTTTTTTCACACCCCGTAAGTGCAATGCGGGTTTCCCTTTTTGCATTCGGAAATAGTGTGAATCGCTAACAAGACGGGCTTTTAGGATGACTTCACTCCAACCTGCACCACTGAACTCGGTGCCTTTGCCAAGCTCGAGCCTGAATTCACCAAGCGTGGCGTTAAGCTGATCGGATTGGTAAGATATCGAAGCAGAATGTGCAATTCACGGAGTTCTCGGGCTGACCGAATTATAGAGCGCCAATGGCTTGAAATCCCACCACGATTGGATTAAGGACATCGACGAGGTCACCGGTTCCCACCTGCAGTTTCCCATCATCGCCGATGCCGACCGCCACATCTCATATCTCTATGATATGCTTGACTACCAAGACACCACCAATATCGATGAGAAGGGTATGGATAGCAAAAGCCACAATCCCGCAACATGGAAAGTGTGGTGAATATTTGATCGCTAACATGTCCTGCAGGCATGGCCATGACCATTCGCTCCGTTTTCATCATCGACCCAAAGAAGAAGATCCGCCTGATCATGAGCTATCCAGCATCCACCGGACGCAACACTGCCGAAGTCCTCAGATGCATCGATGCTCTCCAGACTACCGATAAGAACGGCGTTAACACTGCGATCAACTGGACTCCCGGCGATGACGTGATCGTCCCTCCCTTCGTTTCCACCGAGGATGCCATCAAGAAGTTTGGAGACGTCAGAGTTGTCAAGCCGTAAGCTCCCCTAGGATTCCTGCAGATCGTTCGTGTGCTGACCTGATAGGGTAGATACCTTCGGTACACTTCCCTTAAGAACTAAATTGTGATTGTCTGTTCAGGAGTTGGGTTTTGGAATCCTTTTGCAATATTAATGCCGTGTCTATCATGACCAATGAGATCAGGTTAACTCTTAGCCAGAATATGAAAGAAATAAATCAAACTTGCCTGACAAAGGTCTAAGCATCACCCGGTCTCGTATCTCATAAAGGTAGTCCAGGATAGTTATCTGAACCAGGTACAGAGTTGCAAAAACATGTGTGTTTTCGTAGTAGTAAACAAAGTGGCTGTTTCAGTATTCCCGATGGCGTCCAGGCATGAAACGGCATCCTCCCGATGTCAGTGGTGAACTCCCCGAAGCTTCTTTTGCCCATGTCGGTTGCGACTGGGAGAGAGTTGCCAAGAGCGACAACCAGGCCAAAAGGGGCCTAGACTCTTCAACCCTGGCTTATCTAAGCACATGAGCCGCTCGGCACAACGTTCTTCCCTTCCGAGCTAGTCCAATGCGGTTAGCGCGGGCCATCGACCCAGGCGACGTCCGCCGTTCACGAGATGTTGTTCGTCTCGTCGGCAGATTCGCTTCTGTTGTTGTTCCTCTCCTCCCCATCACCACCGCGATTCCAACGAGGCTAACGTCGAGCAGCAGACAATGTGGGCTGAAGATCATGGCGCTTTGATCCTTTAAGTAGGAACACAAAGCCTTGGTCCTCATCTCAATCTGCACGATCCCCTGCACCCCTCGTCCTCAAATCTCCTCGCCGGTTGAAATTGGATGGACTGTCGCTGTTCTCTGGGTCCTGGCTAGCCCCGCCAAGCTCGTTCCCCTTAACGATTAACTTACAGAGCAAGCTGGGGGCAGAGAGAAGGGAGAGATACCGATTTGACCCAACTTTCAAAATAATCGTCGAATGCTCTGCAGTGCAACCCTGACGTTTCGCCCTTTGCACCACACATCTCCTTACTTTTGGGGGATAAATAAACCAACCCATATTATTTCCTGCATCTATTTATTTTCTCCTCCAATTATTGACCTGTCTGGGTTGCCCTCTGCTCGTTATCTTTGTTAATATCCCGTTTCAGATATTCCTGGGGTTTGCCCTGGTGGGGGGCGCCATTTGAAATTGCTTGTCGACGGCGGACAGGGAATCACATCTCAATGCGGAATGCGCTCTGTTGTGCGCTGACTGTTGCTTGACGGGAGTATGTACCGAATTTCATATTGAATCGTTGCAGCTTGGGTGTCTTAGCCATTCGAGTTCCCTCCCCTTCCGCGCCTCCCATCGTTCCCCTTTTAGGTCCCACCCAAATTGTGTCCACAGTTCTCTTTCTCCCCGTGTGGTTTGTTTCGAGCAGTTCGAATGTGTCAGTTAACACATGATGTCGCGTTTAGGAGGTGAACGTCGCGCTTCAAAGGCTAGCTACCCTGCAGCCGATCCCTTATCGACTCCTACACACGTGAACCTTGAAAGGTCGAATCCTTTTGCATCCGTAAGACGATATTTTCGGCAAGCCGAAGTCAGGCTGAAGGAGACCGGTTCACGGCCACCTTCACGACCTTCCACCGCTTTCTCAGAAGGACACGGAGCACGGGGCCCTATACCGTTATCTCAACAACATATCTCGCAGACCTTGGTTGATCAATTTCAAGAATCCACACTCCAGTCGGACCATAATCGCCGGTCGAGTTTACCCGCTGCATCACCTATCCCTGAGCACGGGTTCAAGGCCAAATTACGAAGGTCGACTTTGACGGGGAATAAGCAGCCTAAACTCTCTTTTCATCCTAATGCAGCTGCCGTTGCAAGACCTTCGTTAGACTTAACACGCTCACGACCAAGCTTAGACAGGGAAACGACGTATGGACGCTCCAAAGACACACCCACTGCCAAATATCACAAGCCGAGTCCCTCGTTCGCAACGCCTCCGTTTGGTTCCAGTGACCCGACAACGATGATATTGAGTACAAGCTTTGACGCGACGCGAGACGAATACGGCACCCTAACACAACCCTCAAATTCGCATCCAATGGCTACTGTTGCTGGTCCAACTACGAATGCGGGCTCGACGAACTTGTCAGGACTGGTATGCAATGTGCATAGGACCACAGGCAGAGAACCTCACGCCTTGGTAGGCGCCACCACCACCATTCTTGGCGATAAACTATACGTCTTTGGAGGGCGCATGCTATCCAGAACTCGACCAGAGCTTACCTCTGATCTCTATGAACTCGATTTAATAAGACGCCATTGGACTAAACTCCAGACAAGCGGAGATGTTCCTTCCCCAAGATACTTTCATAGCGTGTGCGCACTCGGCGACACGAAACTTGTTTGCTATGGCGGAATGTCACCTCGAACCACGCTGCCGGGCCATTCCGCACCACCTTCGCAGCCTGCCAATCCGGAAATACAACCGGAAATCGTGGTCATGTCCGACATACACATCCTTGATGTGCCGACCCGGACCTGGACCCGTATCAATACCAGCAACACCCCCCAAGGGAGATATGCACATTGCGCCTCCATAGTTCCGTCATCTGCGATTTTCACCTCCGCCCAAGCCCCGCTATCTGCGATTCAAAATAATCCATCCTCTTCCAACCCACATCAGGGATCAATAGGAATGGACATCGACGATTTTGGAGGTGCAGAGATGATCGTGGTGGGAGGACAAGATAGCTCCAACCACTACATCGAGCAGATCAGCGTTTTCAACTTGCGCAGTTTAAAATGGACCGTCACCACGCCTCTAGATCGGAGTTGCGGTGCTTATCGCAGTGTCGTCACGCCTCTTACCAACATTTCAATTTCGGAAATAGGAATAGACAGCGATCAGACGAATCACACCGACGCAAATCTCGAAACGCACGGAACGCCCCTGTTAGTTTACTCCAACTATAATTTCCTTGATGTCAAGCTAGAGCTTCAGATTCGCTTCCCAAACGGCCATCTAATAGAGAAAACGATGGACACCTCGGTTTCTCCGCCCGGCCTTAGATTTCCAAATGGCGGTATTATCAACGGCCATTTCGTCGTCAGCGGCACATATTTAACTTCATCTAAACAAGAGTACGCACTCTGGGCGTTGGACCTAAAAACGTTGACATGGGGCCGCATAGATGTTGGTGGAACCGTGTTCAGCAATGGAAGCTGGAATCGCGGTATTCTATGGAACCGGAGGAGCATGTTTGTGATTCTAGGCCATAGGAAAAGGAATTTAGTGGAGGACTACAACCATCGACGTCTGAATTTTACTCACGTTTGTCTGGTGGAACTGGAGGCCTTTGGGCTCTACGAAAATCCTCGAAGGACCGCACCTACCTCGGCGTATCAATCAGTCAGCGCGCCATCGATACCAGCTTCAATCCAGCCGAAGTTCTCCCAACAATCTGGTGGGGGTCGGCCATATTCTTCAACCGCACAGCAACTAGGTCTCATGGCACAAGCATTTGTAGAACTATCTGATATGGAGCTGCAAACAATCGGTGGTGAACGGATACCGGTTAACTCTCACATCCTTGCACGCCGATGGGGACCATATTTTGTTCAGTTGCTTCGTGAATCAACCGCCATTGCGTCTGGCCACGGATCCGATGCAGCTACTGTGCGGCAGCCTGGTGCTTACTTTAACCCCAACCCCACCAGCAACAAGCGAAATTCAAGCGTAACAATAACCCCTTCTATCAGCAACACAAGTCACTCTTCCACGGCAACGACGTTAGTCAACCATCCTGGCACTTCTGTCAACATGAATATGGGCAAAAGAGACCCCGCTGCAGCGCTCCCTAACCTTGAGATACCATCTGCTCACTCCCTGACACCAACCTCACGACCTCGCGTTCTCTATCTGCCACACACCTACTTAACCGTTCAGCTCCTTGTTCATTTCCTTTACACCTCGTCACTCCCGTCTATTGGCTCCCCGTTATGCACACCTCAGATTCTTTGTTCCCTTTTACAGCTTGCCAGACCATACCAAGTAGATGGATTGCTCGAAGCTACCGTCGAACGTCTGCATCAAGTCCTAGATGGAAGGAATGCCGCTGCGGTATTCAACGCTGCCGCTATGGCTGCAGGAGGCGGACGCGGTACCGGCTTCACAAGCGGCACTGGTGGAACACTGGAAGTTTTGAACGGCGTCAGTTTACGTTCCCAACAAACAGGCTCTACCTCAGCACCGCAAATGTCCGCATTGCACTCGAGCTCTTCCGACACAGAAGGCAGCCAACTGGACAGAAAGTCCGCTTCCGGACGTCGCGAGTCCAACAACTCAGCGTCCCAACAACGACCTTCCAATTTGAGAATCAACACAAACCTTGGAATCCGCAATCGTACCGAATCTCTCAGCAGCGCTAGCACCGTCACGTCCGCATCAACCAACACTAGTTTCAGTTTCACCGATTCGGATCGAGGTCGACAATCGAGCAGCGGTGATGGATCTAGCAGAAATCAACCCGGCCGACCAGACCGAGAGGTCTGGACTGGAGGAATAAGCAGCGTTGTCGGATTGCAAAAGCGCGGGCTAAGAGGTTTGATGGAAGGCCGCCGTTTAAGAGAGAGAGGCGTGACTGGTGGGGGTGATGATCGACACACACCCACCGCTGGGGTGACCACTGCCACCAGCATGACGGGCGCAGGACCTGGTTTCAGTACGGGCATTTAAAAAAAAAAACGATTTTAACGGTTTTGACATTCGGAATGATCCGAGCCCTGAGCCTCGTATTCCTTTTTGCATATATCCGGACCGCACATACGTCTGAAAATCACACATGAAGCGCTGATTTGTTGCTTTTGGTTTGAAATCGATTGGTTTCTGGCATGATGCACCTATTTTTAGCTCTAATCCTCTTCCATTGTCGCTTGTGCATCAAATTTCGATGATGTTCGGCCCCCTTCGCCTCAGATGTCCCTCATGTGCCATGCCATTATTGTGATCATTTTAGAATGCTGTGTACTCACGTCCTATGTCACAAATACCCCCTTTACTAGCACTTGCTTTGAAATTCCAGCTATCCTTTTTCCATACTCTCGATTTTTTTACTTTTTCTTTTCCCTTCCCCATTTATTTTTCGTGGGCTGGTCAGCCGGTGCCTTTGGCATCGGATCCTTATTTTTCTCCCATTTCCCCCCTTTGTATGTAGAGTGAATGAACCAACCATATGGGGTACATGTTAATGAATGAATGAGGATGATAATGGAATTGGGATATGGACATCAATCTGAAGACGTTCGCCATTCGTAATAAAGTAATTAGTTCGAAATAACTGGACGAAACAACGCCGAGAAGAGAATTTGAATGAAAGATAGCAAGTTCATCGACACGATACACTCCTCTCCTACTAAATGTTCAAGTGGCATCCGGTACAATTCTCACTCAGGAAATCTCTGCTCCTACATTTCGTCGTTGGTGAAAATTCGTATCAAGTTGAAATCGGAAGGACAACAGTATCCTCCAATCCTCCTGACCTGATAGCCAGCACTTGACTCTTGAGTAGGGAGAAAACAATATAGTAAGATGATGGCGGTTCAGTTTCCTCTCGTCATCCCATATTAATAGTACTATAAACAATGTCTTCACAACACTCCATGAAAGCATTTGCGATCTGAGCAACAACGCCCAAGATGAAAAGGATAAAATTAAAGTACAGTACACCAGGGGCAAAAAAAAAAAAAAAACAAATGCAGGCGCAAGAGCCATCCGGGCCAAAAAAGAACAATCAAGCCGGAATGGGAATAGAAGCTATGAAAACAAAGAATTAGAATAATCATAACATGGTACTACCTTTTCCACCCCCCCCCCCCCCCCCCCCTCTTCCTTTGCCGAAGCCCGCAACCCATAGAGCGAAGCACTTACGGGGTGGAAAGTAAACAATCGAATTAAGGTGTCCTTTTTCTCTCTTTTTCGCCTTAGTATCTTCCTGGCACCGCCCTGGCTAGAACTCGTACATTATCTACAAACCCTTTAACCAGTTCTTCGTACTGATTACTTGGGTCACCAGCAAGAGCAAGATCGCCTTGCCGTCGGATTTCTGCGGAGGATATTTCAATCTCGAGTTCGTGCTCAAAGTCTGACTGTGGATTTACGGGAGCATTGCCCTGTAGTCGTGATTGAAAATTAGATATAGGAACACAGCAAGTGTACGGATCGGAGGGTTCTGTGATCAATCATAATGGGTCACAATTCACTCACCTCGGCAGTAGCAACTTGCGTTAAATCGATCTGATAAGCCAAATGCCGATAACTCATGCGATCCTTATTCCTCGCCCCAGTCCGTTTCCCCGCGGGTCCAGCGTCGCCGGCTAGCGTGAGATTACTGCTGTCACCTTCATAATTCATTTCAAGATTAACGCTGATCCGCCAGTCGAGATTCGTTCTGGGGCTGTAGACGTCCAGGTCTGCAAGGCGACATTTGACAATCCGAGCTAGGACAGCGCCGGTTCGTTGATCTGTGGTAACGCGGACTTTAGGCTTGTGACGGGGGTTGAGATGGTGTTGGACAAGGGGTGGAAGTGCTGAGGGAGCGATCTCATAGAATGTGTCGCGTTCCTTTTTGTGCGCGTATGAAAGTGGTATACGGGATGACCCAGGAGTCATCGAACCCTTGACGGTTTCGTTGAGGAAATTGTTTAAAGAACGATGTTGCGCCTATGGGCCACGGATTAGCTGATGATCAATTTGTAGACAACTCAAAAAATATTGAAGATATTGAAGATAAGACATACCAGTGTCATGGAGCTTTCAAAAGCAATTCGCATGCTGGGATCATCTTTGCTGATAATGCATTCAGTCAGGACCGGGAGCCGAACCCTCTCGCCCCTATTTTTGTCAACAAGTTGTCCAAGCTTCGCCTCGACCTCCAAAATGGCTCCTGCTCCCACAGCTGCTCCTCCTGCAGGGCCAGCACCAATATCCTTCCTAAGCACGACCTGCTGGAATAAAAAGTCGCAAATCAATTTCGTAACCTCTTCGTGTGGAATGACACCGGTGATGGAAGGCTCCCAAGGCCCAAGTGACGAAATAGGTTTCGCAACGGCGCCAGCTCGATTGGTATTTTCATTGGTATCAGTTCCCGTGGTCGCCGTATCTTGCGCTCGTATTGGGGAGGGTTTGGGAGGTAGTGACCGGTTTCGTGACACAGGCCTGTCGTCGGGGATTTCGCGCTTGGGGAACAATGGCTTCGGTGGAAGTGATGTGCGGGCAGTCTTAAATTCCGTTGGTATTGGAGGAGGATTTCCTGTAGTTCTAGGAGCTTTCTGGGCAAAGATTGGAGGTTCGTGATATCGTTTCCGCTTTTTTCTTGGCACGAAGGCGGAGGGGGCGGAGGGTGCAACTGTTTGCTCGATTGCCTTCATTGGTGTAACTTGGTGCTGCGACGATGAATCGGTTTCTCTTTTAAATGGCTGGTTCGATGTAGGAGACATGGTTGAAGGTCGACTTGAATTTAAAGGGTGTGAGGCCTTTGGCGTTGTGGGTGGGTACAAAGACTGGGACTGGCCTGCATGTTCACTGTCATGCATTGGCGGATTGCTCGAGCCAACACTATTTGTTTGTGACGAAGACCGTTCAACTCCATGCCTAGTATAAACTTGCGAAGAAGAATCTGGCACAAGACCCAGGTCCCCAGAGCCATGGGCTGATGATTTGCTGAGCACTGTTCTTGGACTCACATTTGCTGTCTGCCGGTCGATGTCCTGTTCTAGCAAATACTGTCTGTGCGGGTGCTCTGCCAGGGAAGAACCTTGCCGTGAGAGTTGAGACTGCATTATTGGCGATACCGTTTCCTTTTGCTCCCTTTGTAGATCTCCCCTTTCCCATGGGCTGACCAAATGTGCGTGTTCGGCATCACGGCCAGACGATTGGGGTCGCGCTGTATGAGGCGAAGGTCTCCTAAATGACGCTGGCGGAGGACCCAGAGGCGTCGCAGGTTGTGAACCGGCTTGGTTGGGTGAGTATGGCAAGGATTGCTGCGGATCAGCATGCTGGTGGATTCCGGGTTCTTCACGGGGCGCTGCGAAGGAAAAGCTGCGAATTGAGGACGGCGTCGTCGCAGAGTGAATCGAATGCGTGCGCGCCTGAGAGAAATACGACTGCTGTGCCCCCGAGCTCAGCGGTTGTGGGGTAAACGGCGAGCACAGCGAACCTGTGGGGTGAGGAACGGGAGCGGACGTGGCCGCAAAAGAATCGCGCGCAACGGGAAGAAACGACTGGGAGCCATGGGGGTGTGGCTGGCCGTTCAGCGGAGGGGGAATGCTACTGAGGATTGAACTGGCGGAAGAATGTTGATATGGCGACTGAGCGGAGCCGTAGGAGGAGGATCGCGCAGGTGAATGAAGCGGAGGCTGCAAGGGTGGAGGCGGTGGCGGCCGGGGACGAGATTCGGCGGGAAGCAATGGATGGGAGGGCGGAGCGGTTTCGTTGGGATAACTGGTCCGGCGAGGACTCGGTTCTCTTACGGTTTGCTGCAGAAGAGACGGCGGCGGGGGCTGCGACGGAGGTGGTTTGCTCGAGACCCCCACGGAGTCGGAGTTCATGATGGTTCGCAGGTCCATGGTGACTGGGGATGTTGCATCGAAGCCAATCTCATGCAACGGCAAGATTCGAGTTCATAATAGAATAAACGGCTGATTATTGGGCTCTCAGTCAGCAATGTGACAGTGAGCAGATGGTCCTTGAGGTCAGAAAATGCTGCAACAACGTGGAAATGGCAGCAAATCGTCCACTGAGATCGTCTCTGGCGACGTTTGAGGTTTTGCCAGTTGCGTCCCAATTTGATGCTGAGCTGACAGTAACTGTACTGTAAGGTAATTACTACATGAATACAAGAAAGTATCAGCTGTATAAGCGTACCGTATGGTAAGTACCGCTGGCAGACAAAACTGGCAAAACAGTCACCGCTCATTGTTTTTCGAGTTCGTCTTGATATCAACAGCCGAACAGACAGCACAATCCTCCATGAGACCTTCGAGCAGGAATTCACAGTGATTGTACAAAATGAAATAATGTCGCATCTCCGGATTCTCTGCCGCCATCTATCAAAATCGTTCAGCTCAACAGGACCGCGTCTGAACGCCAGCAAACTCACAACCCGGCTTGCACTACCAAAGGACAGCATTATCCTAAACAGAAAACTGAACGCACTAACTACTGTGAACTCTCCCGGAGGCTACTATCTCCTCAGACGTGATGCTTTCTATCGTTGATGTTGAGTGCAGCAGAGGCTCTTACCAATTGGAAGCTCCTGCTGAACACGCGATTCTAGGATCGCCCGCGCAATCCGTACCTCGAAAAGACCGCGGAAAAAAGACACTTGGTTGATGGCATCAACGGTGGCCTTAAATCTACCATATTTGATACCTAATGAAGACCTAGATGATCCACAGCGCGTGGGAAACAACACTCGCCGACCACCCCGCATTCACCTCCGTCCTGGCGATGATACCAATCTTCTAAGAAAACTCGCAATTCCAGGCCAGAATTGATTGATAGCCATATTAGGCGTCAGTCATACTAGATGCAGGAAGCGGTGGCATTAAGTCCGAGTCCAGCAAGTTGCACTGCCAGAGACACGATCAGTATTTCCTCTTGTCCCAGACAGCACCAGCTACACCAAACCCTAGAGCGGAGGGAAGAAACAGTGGCAAGATCTGGAATCCCAGGATCTATGGGAGACATCCGACATTGGAGTTGAAAAACGTTGTGGTAAAAAGACAATCGTGGCTATGAATGCAAACCCAGTTAAAAGAAACGAAAAATCGAGGGAAATCTGCTCTATCACAGCGCCTAACACTCGTCGAGTGACAAAAATACTATCAAATCTGGGGAGTAGCGAATTCTGCAAGGCGATTTCCTTAGAAACGGATAATGTGGATAACGCAATGTTAGAGATAACGATTGGGCTTTCCCATAGTACCCACCTTCCTCGCGCGTGAAAACGACTTCCTTCGAACCAGCAAGGGATAGGATGATACCAAAATAAATCCATATCATTTCAATCGGAATAGGATCAATATTTGACGGAAATGTTAGCAATATAAGTACTATTACTAACACCCTTGCGGGGACGCTTGGCGCCGTCAGTGACGTTGGGTGAGATGAGAGATTGCTCCTCCTTTCGTTTTCGATTTTGGTTTTGCGAGAATGGCAGAACTGAGTTGCAAAGCAAACGGGGAAGACGGAACTTGAGGTATATATAACCCATTTCCACGTCGTATTCGAAATGAATATGCCGTCCAGGACAGGCCCAAAACTCGAAGACATACCCCATGAGACCGCTCGGTATGGCAATATATTGAAGCGGCGTGATCTCGTCATTATTGACATGGCTAGACCATAGATACCGGCACAACCGATGCCCTGGAAGGCCCGGAACACAATAGTACTTGCAGGTCAACGAGTTTTGACACTAATATTTTACAAAAGGGACAGGAGAAAGGAAGTATCAATCTGAACTGACAGCTGAAACATGCGCCGAAAAAGCCTGTCCAAGTGAGAAATCTGTGATGAGGGCAGGCATGAAATGTCCAAGAAAAGTCCACATCGTGTGGGAGGGGGCACTTTGCAATACTTCAAAGGTCCGGCCAGACGAAAGGCCTACCGAATGAAAACAAGCTTCGTGCTTGAGCTTGTTTCAGAAACGTCGGTGACTGCACGACCCCAAGATACCGGGTTCTCCCGTCATAGTGCAATGACCTCAGCGGACAGTTTCACATCTTACCTGCCGACGCGTGCAACATGCGTCACAGCTTTTTTTTTCTCGACGTATATTAGAAAGCGAGCTTGTTATGGACTTACTGTAAACCTACCTTGACAGGAGAACGAAGGCGAGAGATTCACAGAATGAACCTTGGCTACCGTCCGGCGACCTCCGGGAAGCGTTTCTATGACTCAACAATGCCCAATCCATCTCTGCCATCTCCTGCTATATCACCTCCCTCTTTCATCTTCTCATGAATTACTTGACGAGTTTACAAACTGAATCAAAAGAACAACGCCCGCTATTCAACTTTATCTTTCCATATCTAGCGACGTGGTTTCACTCTCCGAAAATGACTTGTGAGGGTATTACGCGGGAGACCACCTTTTGGTCCCTTTCATACGAGTTACACCTTCAAATCATGCTCAATCTTGATAGCTTGGAAACGTTGCACAACCTTCTGAAATCTTTTCCCTTCTTGTCTAACATACCGATTAAGTCGTTCAGTACACTCATACCGGTTCTCCTGAAAAATTCTCTCGACCCGTGGGTTTACAGCCCGACCTCTCCGTGTCAAACGCTACAACCAATACAGGTTGAATTCCAGCAATGCATCTACGCGATTGTCTCAGCTCGTATCACGCACCCTACAATCCATGGCCTGGACACATTTCAGCTCTTCTCAACCAATCACTTCGAAGGTTCTCCTAGCGACCCACCGCCCTCCAGCATGCCGCGTACACGAGATTCCCTAATTCATATTATGGAGGTCGTCGACGCAGCCGAGTTTTTCGCACGGTATCTCTTGTTCAGGTGGTGTGAAGGGCGCTCCCTGCCTGATTATACAGAGTCTGAATATCGGAACCTCGAATTTAAGGTGTTTCGCGCCTTATTGAATTTCCAGCTTTTCTGCGAGTTGTTTCACCAACTGGGCGACTTGCCCGAAGGCGTCTCGGAATGGGAGCAGCGATTTCCAGAGCAAGAGCTGTATTGGACCCGACTTGCAACTTGGGAGATTGAGGAGTGTAAATGTGTTTATCACTCGCTTTTCTTCGATCTCCAGAGTAAAGTCATAATTTTGGGTAGATCGCTAAAGAAGGATGCAGTCGACGAGAAAACACAATATAAAGGACTCCCATGTCTTCGCGACTTTTTGATGAATAAGCCAGTGACAAAATCGAGCCTGAATTACATTCGACGATTTTTGCAAGGAGCTCTATCAGGCTTTTCTGTCGTTGACCCGCATGACCTTAATCGATTTTCTCGCCCGATCATCAAGATTTATACCGGCGATCTTCGCAGGAACGGAAAACTAAATGGTGCACCGAAGTCTTTGAGGGTTGACGAATTGGGGAGCCTATTGGGAGGTTTACCGATACCCAACAAATCATCCAAAGCTATGATTCCCCTCCGACGGCTTGGGTGGTGCTTTTGGGATATGGAGACTTTAAAAAGTAGCTGGCGGATTGTACCTTGAACGGTTTGTGATGAAATCGTATCATGTCATTTTGTATCATATGTGTTAAACCTTTGACAAAATCTATATTTTTAGAAGATACCACGGTTCTCTGCACGATGTGGTAGTTAATTATCAATTGCTGCTCAAGAAAAAAAGGTAAGGGCACGTAGCAATTTTGATGCCCCGTCCTAGAGCAAATTGAGATTAAAGCTTCCCTAGAAACATACATATACGCGCCTTTGCCTCCCGGGCATTGTCGGGGGGATAGTAACACAATATCACTGGAAATGCAGCTTTCACAAACTTATTCGATCAGTCAGGAATACTCTTCAATCAGTGCGAGAGCTTCGTACAGTGCAGCACAGTGTCTCCGACCATAGATGTGGAGGAAAAGGGGTAAACACATGACTAAGCCAGGGCACAATCCTGATTGGTCAGGAACACTAACTTCCGTCAGTGGTCATCATCATCTCTGCAGCTGCGAAGCTCCAACGGCATCAACAACAATGGTCATTCCAAAGAAGGCTTACTTCTTGCAGTGGCTTTATCCTACTGAGTACACAAGGGACATAACTAAAGCAATGATCAGGGCATTCAGGAGACACACTAACCCTCCAACAATAGCATATAGATCCCAATTCGCAGCTTTCCACCACGGCATCCTCCCATCTGCTGTCTGCAGGTGCATCCCTCGCATCCTTTTTCCAATTCCTTGCTCCCGCCGCCGTCCTTCATGGTCGGCCAATGTCTCTTCGATCAGGTCAGCCGCCAGGTACTTTCTCCTCGCCGCGATCTTTGCAATCGCCTGCAATCGTTCCACGTTCACTCGAATGCTCTGATCTTCCATGGCACGAGTAATAGCGTTCGCAACCTCGGTTCTTGTGAATTTTTCCTTTCTCAGTGGAATTGAGGAGCCGGCATCCCGCAGCCGCATTGCATTCTGCAGCTGGTCAAAGTAGGCCGCAATGGTCACCGTCGGAATTCCGGCGAAAACTGCCTCGTTGGTGGATGCCGCCCCGGCATGCGTGAGGTACACTTGCACGTGTGGATGTGACAACAGCGCTCGCTGTGGAGCGAAATCGACGAACAAGATATCGGAATGCTTGTTCTCAAGCAGATCTGAGATTGATAGGATATGGGGATCGCTTTCTTCCGCTTTTCCTGAAAAGGACACAGTCTCTGTGGCATTGAATTGTTTGCGCGCCATACCGCGGACCGCCCAGATAATCCCGTCGACAGTATTAGCCGCAAGAGCGTCCATCACTCCCATGAGAATTTTGTGGAGAACATCCGACCTGAAGAGCACATGTGTCCCAAAAGCGATGTATGCCACTTTCTGATGCGACGACAGAAAAGATGTATAGAGCGCATCCATTGGTGGAACTGAATCTGGCAGTACAGGGCCGATAGCTGAGACGTTAGGAGGAAGGTCCCTAGCAACTTCGACCCCAAAGAATGAATTGACGAGACACAGATAATCTGGTTTATGGAGAGTAGGCAGCATGCGTTGCACCCCAGCGGATTTTCGAACCTCTCTAAGCCAGTTTTGATAGCGAAGGTAATGAAAAAGCGAAGTGTAAATGGCAAAGTGGTTAAGCAAACGCTGCCATATGTTCGCATACTCAGATGTAAGGACATCTATTTGAAGCCCAGCGGCTCCAGGAATATATGGTGCTGGCAACATTCCAGTGGGCATCTGCGGCCAATGCATCGCAATTGGCACTCCAAATTCAAAATTCATATCGCGGACAGCGTCAACCAAGTAATCTGCGAGGATGAAGTCCGGTCTCGTTGATGGGGCCTGCATGATTTCCGACAGCCGTCCGTAAACTGTTGGCCATGTTGACTCGAGAAACTGTCTAGTACGAAAGACGACTCCCCAGCTCGATACTGGGTTAGTCCTCCATTCCGACATGCGAAGATATTCAATTTCCTCGACATCTGCAGTTATTCCAGGGCCGAGGATATGCAAACGCGAGATAAAAGGTCGGCCAACGAACCACGACTCGCGCCCTTCGAATGTAGCAAACTCGACGGTGTGCCCTCGCGAAGATAATATTCTACCTATCTCCAAGAGGGGTGCTTCAAACAACAATGTTCAGCAAATGGGTTCCATATTTTGCCTGGCTCATTACTGACAACACTAACCAGCATTTGTAAAGCCACCTGCTGTGACCACGATGAGATATTTCTTCGATTGCATCGTTGGGAGATTGCCCGTGGATCTTGGATGATGAATTGATACAAACGGACAATGTGGCATGAAGTGAATTAAGGTTGCACTGCTTAAGTTAACGAGTTGACTATGTGCATGGGTCGTTACTAGCCATTCTTCAAAGTTTATCCCCAATGGATAGTAAAAACATTCTCTTGAAAACCTACTCGGTATATATCATAAACGCTCATAATCATCAAAAAACAAAACTCATTTTGGATGTTCGCACAAGGAGGAATATAACTGGGAAAAAAATGCAAAAAGGGAGAGGGAAAAAACAAATAACCAATGCTTTCGAAACCAATCCCATGCAACGGGGAAGGAAGCGTAAGAGAACTCAGAATCGAATCTCACGATTCAGCTCATTAACACAACAAAATAAACAAAAAAGGTCGGATGATAACCCAATGGTATACGAAGGCGCAGTATACATTGAAGCGAATCCCACCCAGAACGAATTCCACCCCAAAGAGAGGCAAACAGGTTTAAGAATCATATAGAGACACCCCATAGTCCTCTTCCACCTGATACACCCAACCAGCCGGAGGTATTGTTGCCAGGAGTGTGTGGGGCCCAACTGATGTTGGAAACTTCGTAATCGCATTGCCAAGAAGCCGCTGGCCCACGGTCCACCGCTGATGAGCCACTCGAAGCGCCATGATGTGGCTGGCCCGTTGATGCCTGAGGCGTTATGGCAGCAGCGTTGTTTTGGTTTATCAAATCCCATATAAGAACAAGAGAGTCATCGGCACCCGAAGCCAGGGTCCCGCGACGGGCTGGGCACCATTCGACACAATTTATAGGGCCGGAGTGGCCTTTTAGTTCCAGAAGAGCTTGTCCTGGTTGTCGAACATCGAGAACGCGAATGACATTGGAGTCCTGGGAGAACGTTGCCAAAAGGTGTGCGTCATGAGGGGAAGCTAAGGCAATGGGCATTAGCGCAGAAAGGTTGAAATGTATTAGAATAGATCATACCAGCAATTCGTAACAATGGCGGTGGCCAAGAAGATGGATAGGACGAGGACGGAGAGAGGTTACCCGGATTGGCAGCTGCGTCTGGTTAGCAAAAAGCCTCTATGGAAATCGATTCGAGTACGTACCTTTCTCAGTCTTGTCAGATGGCTCGTAGATGATAGTACTATGTTCTAAACTTCGCAAATCAAACATCCGCACGCTTCCATCTGCGCCGCAGCTGACGAACACATCCACACTGTTGGCACAGAATCGAACATCATACACTTCTCTGTCGTGCGCAATGAGTTGGGTCTTTGCCGTTAAGGTTGGAATATCCCATATTGTGCACGTTGTGTCGATACTAGATGTAATGATTAGACTTGGAGACACGACGTTCCAGTCAAGAGATGTTATGGGTGCTGTATGTTCGGGGGACTTTGAGTTTGAGAGTAGGGCAAGAGGCGATAGTTTTTGCACTGGAGGCCTAGTACTTCCTGTTCGAGTGATAGAATTGCTGCCATGATGCCGGAATTGAGAAGACTCTGATGGCAACGACCACAAACGGAGGTGGTCGCCTGAAGTAGCCAACAGGTCGGTAGATTGTTTTTGTGACGATGGGGGCTCCCATAGTATACGTGTGACTGGATAAGAATGGGTCGCTTCTGCAACTTTCACGAATTCTAGACCGGCTAGTCCGTCAGGTTCGGGGAAGTTTGGGTCGGGCTGGGTATACTGGGCGTTTAGAATTTGGATCTGCATGAGCATGTCAGTAACGATCGAGTACGCTGCAAACCAACAACAGAGCAACAGGAGCATACATAATTATGGTTATCTTCCAGGTAGCTACCCAGAGCCACCTTTCCCGCTGTTTGGCTGCCTGGCGGAACCGCCCACTTGCACCAGTCCAGCGCATACACACTCCAGGGAGCCATATAGTTACAATTCGTAGGAACTGGCGGATCAGCATTGTATTGCCCCGCTCCACCCATCTCGTCTAATGTGCCTGTTTCCATGTGTGATCGAATGTCTGCCAGCCCCAACGGCGAATACGGGTTGTTCTGAGGGGTTTGACCTGGGTACGTGGCGGAGGAGGGAGGAACGTATTTTGGGCTATCTGAGGAGCCACCAAACGGTTTGTATTTTTGCTGGTCGAAAGCAGCTGGGCTGGATGCCGAGTAGGAGTGTGGCTGGCTCATTAAGGCTGGCTTGGAGGGTGACGGCGCGGGAGGCTGTTGCGAGGACATTTGTGAAATGGTAGGCAAGGTAGGCACAGTATTGCTCGATAAGGGTCCAGGGCGACTTGCATTCCCAGGCTGGAGTGCTCCGGGAAGAACATTGCCGTGGTTAAGCTGCGTGGTGCTGCCAGAGTACTGATGATGCGGCTGCTGTGGTGTTTGGGAAGCAGAGGCCTGCATGCTTATCGAGGGGGCATGGTTTGCGGTATATTCTGGCGACACAGGAAATTGATGTTGGGCGGGTCGTGGGCCATTCGAGGGGATAGAATTATTCGCAGATGGAATATGCAGCTCCTCTGGCTGTCGTGGAAAGGTTGGGCCTCGCCCTGCCCCTCCGAAGCCATGAGACTCTGCCATGGTCGAAAGCGGGCTGGGAGGCCTTTCAACCGTCAGCTAATCGTGGAGGGGGTTAGAATGAGCAAAATCTTCAGGATCTTTTCAACATTTAACAATGCATGTTCATGCGCTGCCTCAACTGATATATAAACGCTGGAGTGGGAGTGTGGTCGACGTTGGAGGAGGAATCGAAAGAGGTTGCGGAGGAGTGATCGGTGATCCTCACGCAGCTGTGTGCAAGTTGACTTGGTCCTGATCCAAGGAGTGTATCAACCCAACGACTCGCTCAGCAAACTCGACTAAACAGAGCGATGGCTTCAATTGATGAAATAACCAACTGGGTCATTTGGAACTGATTTTATTCACATCAAACTGATTAGAATGCGAATCTACGTATACCGTTTAAGGGAGAAAATGATGATATGCCCCTGCCTGCCAAGGCGTATCGACGGGCTACAACCAGGAGGCATATTACGGACTACGGAGTATGGCGCTCACCACCCCCTAAGTATTATTTCATCTGCCTCAATTTGCCCAAGCAGTCGTGGATGACTGCGCGTCTGGAATGAGAGATCCTATTCCTTTCGAGGAAACAAGAGTTCATAAGCGGTGGCATGGCGTCGTCAAGGGCTTCCATAAGCCACCCAGTTGATCTCTTATACTGTCCTTCAATCATATGAGATGGCTGGCCCGAGGTCACAGTGTACTGTACAGCCCTCCAAGCCTCCTTTACTTTCATATTTAACAAAGCCTCTTCCTGTACACCTCAAGCTGTGGCTTCTCCTCTGGCGCAAGCACACGATGAATGTCCGTCCATCGCGAGAAACGGCGCAAAAAGTGCGGGAATTGGTGATAGTAGGCTAATTCATCGAACTGCTTCCTTAGAACATGGACATTAGTGTCTACAGAGATGGTAGATGTCAGTGCATGGCTTTTAACTGTGGTCCTTGGTGAAATATGCAGCGGAAATGAAGAGAGACAGGGCAGAATCGTGCAACGGGAGCCTTTGCAATTACTTGAATAGCACCGGTGACTTACACTCAAAGAGTCGTAAAAAGTACGGGAGTACTCGCCGAATCCTTGCCTGACTCCCTTCGGATGTTGACTTCACAGGTCGTTGTTGGTACTGTGTGTGCACTGTCGAGGCTTGAGTGAAACCACGCTAAATTACTCAACCTCACGTTAATGACTCAGCCTAAGCTTAATCATGAACTTTGATAAGACCGATAAGGAAACACGTCCAGGTTCCTCGGCTACGCGCTCCCAAGTGACGAGCTTCCCAATCGTCTCAACCCCAAGCAACAGACAAACATTCTCCCCACCATTCGTTCATGTTGTGATACGAGCGCTTTAAAGTAACGATTATCAGCGACTGGTGCACCTCTCGTGAAAACCACAACTCTGAGCCTTTTTCAAGCCGGTCATTTTGAGCTTGCCCCGCCCCAATTAAAGATGGCTGGCGAGGCGGACTTCCTTTGCCATGAGGCCATTCTACTGTTACCCGGAGCCGGGTTCTCTTCTTTTACTTTATTGAAAAATGCCTACGAGTCTCCCGTCTCTACTGTGTTGTCCACTTTGGCCAACTCTGTAAGGGGAACAAAAAATTCAGCGGTTCTAGATATCGCTGTTGCGGTCTCCGGCCTCTTCCCGCCAAACGCCCAGCTACGGAGCCAATCTTTTGATTACCTCCAGCGATTACTGGCCAATGTCTACAGACTCGTGGGGATTGTCAGTGTGAAGTGCTCTGTCGATTTGGATGGTCCCGGTGGCGTGGATGCCAGAGTCTTTTTCGTCAACGATATCCCCATGAAACCAATTGAATCGCAGTTTCTCGGGCCGCCTCAGATTGGGCCGGTTGTCAGCCTCAACCGCTTGGTGGCTTCTGGACGTCATTGGGAATCTGTCTACTCTGTTGATTCGCCTCAAGGGGATTCATTCCTGCGCGTTTTCATCGAGGCAGCGAAGCCCAAATTGGGCAGTCACCCTATGCCGTGTAGACTGACGGGCACGAATAATAACCATCCACCCAGTACGTCTATCGGCATAACCACAGCGCATTCCACAGCACATTACTCTGTGGCCGTTGGTGGGACATTCGACCATTTGCACGCGGGGCACAAGCTGCTCCTTGCAGCCACGGTCCTTCCTCTAGATCCATATGTTGACCAGTCGCCACAAAAGCGAATTGTGACAATTGGGATCACGGGAGATGAGATGCTTGTGAATAAAAAATATTCCGAATTTCTGGAGTCCTGGGAGCAACGCTGGCGCGGCGTCTGGGTCTTCCTACAGTCCATAGTAGACTTCTCCTCTCCTTCAGATCGCAAGCAAACCAAGATTGAGCGCATTTCTGATCCTGGACCGAATGGCAAACGTGTTATCGTCTCGGTCGGTTCCAGCTTAGAGTTTAGGTTTGTGCAGATCTCCGACCCGTTCGGCCCGACAATAACAGATGAGGATATTACCGCTTTGGTTGTCTCCAAGGAGACCCGATCTGGTGGGAAAGCTGTCAACGATGAACGCGAAAAAAAGGGCTGGTCTATACTAGAAGTGTTTGAAGTTGACGTTCTGGACCTGAGCGAGGCAGACGCCGAACAGAACAATGCTTCCACAGACTCTTTTGACTCGAAGATCAGCAGCACGGAGATTCGAAGGCGCCGCATGAACCTCGCAAAAGGCAGTCCCAGTCTCTGAACCGAGTGCCAACGCATCGATGATTGACGTTCATGGGTTGATATCACGCTCTTTCCGGTTGGGAGCGAAATCGCAAGCACTTTTTTATTTCGAAGCCAACTGCTCGCAAGACATACATACATACGGGGTACAAACTCCGGTTTTTGCATCAGCTCAGTCGCTAGGGTTATTACTTACATGGGTTGGGATCCACACTGTCGCAATTTCTAATTCTTGCAGATGGACGAAGCTCGCAATTGCATGTCGATGGCTGAGAACGAACGAGTGCCTGGCGGTACCTCTCTGGGCGTAACGACGAACCACTCTCCATCTATATCTGTTTAGACCCCGCAGTTACGGGGATGCCGTCATGTCTTCCGATACAGTTGTTTTGTCGTGCAGTGTCCTTGCAGCGCGAGCAGGCAAATATGCAATGGTCTAGAAAATATTTTTGCTAGTCGATCCTTGGCAGCAAGGTGGGATGTGAAGTATTTGCATGGCTGAATGTGTTTTGTCTGCAAGACGCGGGCAGGGGTTGAAGCAGACAGCAGTGATTTGGCAGGGAAGCTGTGAAGGCCCTTGTTTGATGTTTTTCCTGGCAGATATTAAATTAGAAAAGCCGTTTTGATATCTTTTTCCACGCCTTTTTAGCGCTGAGGATGATACCTGGACACGCAGAAATTACAGTACATAGCCATATCATTTTAGGACTAAGCCTGGAAGGTTTTGATGGATCAGGCTGTTCTGACTCCTCGTCATCACCATGATGTCTTCCTCTGCTGACGAAGAGGGACCTTAACCCGCACTTTCAAGATTGTTTTGGCATTGATTACTGCGGAGTAACTACGGAGTAACCAGTAGCTCAGAATTGCCGCGTATTCTTAAACCTTGGGGTCTCGGGATGATTCACGTCCAATGGCAAGCCCCAGCCGTTGCTTGAACCTCTCCAGCAACCCGAGCAGGCATTGACACAGCTTCTGTTCCCCCCTTGACATCACAAACTGACCTAGTTCCAAGGTCTTTGTCTAAGAAACATTGACGGGAACCGCGACGGCGGCACCAGCACCGGTTGTTTCCTACCCAAAGGTTGTACTGTACAAATACGTACAAAATAATTAGCCCAAGGCCGCCCGTGAGGAGACGACAACATCATCCCACTTCATGTACTGTACTCTGCAGCCCGCAAACATGTTCCAGGCCCGGATGGCATAGACCCCGTGTTCTCTTCATCACCCTTGCTCAAACATAAAAACTTATTATTTCTCGTCGGTTGGACCCAAACGCTGATTCGTCTCGGTCTTGACATGCCCTCCTGTTGAATAGCCGGGGTGTCTCTGCACACTTCTTGGGCGCTTTTCCGCACCCTCCGGGATTGATCGATGCAGACTGTCAAAAGGCCAGCGACAGCTCCCGTTTCTCATCACCGATTCGCCCGCCACAGCCGCGCCAGAGCACTGGCTGTGCCTGTCTCCTGCTCTTCTGCCTCTCCATTCGCTCAGCACGCATTACTCCCGCAGCAGGCTGAACGATCTGCTGGTGTCCTTTCGGTCAGCTGATTTTTTGGTGTAGGAGGAATTATCGTCATTGGACCAACAGGGTCTTTGCCTCTGCGTTGCCTGCGAAGTCGTTGATAAGGTGTCAGAGAAGGGAGGAAAGGGAATAAGAAAATACATAATAGAGGTTAGAGAAGCCCTGTCTGGAGGTGCACACGTTTGCGGATGCTACTCGACAATGGCGACGGGGATGAAAACGCCTGAATTGATGGACTTCTATCATGTGCGTACGTAGCCCAGTTGTCTTTACGATCGTTTGTTCGTATGGTTATTGTCCAGTTTCCTCGCGCCCCCTCCTCTGTCCTTGATACGCTCTTGCTGGCACACCTCAGGACTTGCCAATCGTCTGTTGTTTGCTGTTCTTTTGCTTTTTTCTCCCTTCCACAGCCTCAGGAGTTTTCCCCTTCTTAATCTTGCGTTCGGCGCCTACAAATCCTTTGGGTTCTAGAAGGACTATGTCTCTAAGTGTACCCTCTGTTGCTCCGCTTGTTACCCAGGGCTCTTGTGACCTATTCTACTCCACCAGATCTTATCCCCTCTGATCGACATTTCTGGCAGAATAGCCGCCGGCCAAGACCCGCCGCCAAACTGGCTTACTTGCTCCAGCCCATTTTCTCTTTCTTTTCGTCTTTTTTCCGCCGTTTTCATGTTTCCCATGACGATCGATCTGATAAAGACCAAGCGGCGCGTGGACCGCTGACAGAATCTAGGGGCACGGAGATGGAAGAACCACGCGGCATCTTGAAGCTCTCGAATGAGCTGCTTAAGGAGATTCTCGACCATCTCTCCCGGGACTTCGAGAGATGCATCAGCGTTGACCATCGCGCGTCCCTGTCCATTGAGAGTATCAGGAAAGCCAGCCCACCAGAGCCTCCGTCCCTCGACCGTCGCAGTGACGTGGACCGGTTCAGGGAGGTTTGTAGGAGGTTTGCGGACGTGGGTGCTGCCCACAAGTTTAGTCGGGTAGTGGTACGATTTTCTACGTCTGCATTTCAAAGGCTGGACAGGCTCTCTAGCGTTCCTCATCTTGCCAGACATGCGAAGAGCCTTACTTATATCATCCGGTCTTTTTATGTGGAAGGTGGTACTGCCTTGCCCACTGTTCTCCCAATTTTGATATGTTTTCGGAAGGACTGATGTTTATTGATAGGACGCGACAATATACCGCAACTGCTGCTAACTGCTAATTCCAGCAAGATCAGGATCGATGAGCATCTGCGCCGGATTGAGGAGCAGCGGAAGCTGGTTAGCTCGGGCGAAGACCTTGCTTCACTAAGACGAGCTATGAAAGCCTTCACGACATTGCAGCATGTCAAAATCCTGAGAGTTCAAGATGAAGTGGAGCGAGACTTACGACAGTTCATCGAGAGGCATGATAATCCTCTTGATCCATTGGTGGTACTGGATTGGAAACCGGCTTGCATCAGGGCCGTGCAGACGATTGGAACGGCCATTCTCGAGTCCGGCTCGCCTATCAGCCGGTTTTCTGGTCCACAGATCAACCCGCAAGCAGCCCTTACGCTCAAACTCGCCCCCATAGAGCAAATGTCAGCCCTAGCCGGAAAGCTGACATGTCTTGAACTTCATTTTGACGCTATGAGATACGTAAATGCAGAAATGAGAGAGTTATCTGAGGTCTTTCACACGCTCTTCCTGGCCGCCAAGAATATGGAAGCGGTTCATCTTGGGTTTCCGTCTCGTTTACCCCTTGACCTGTCCCTGGACGACATATTCCACAATGTGCACTGGGAACGACTTCGTGCATTTGGGATTCAAGCTTGGCGACTGGATTCTCATGAGATTATTGACTTCGCCCGCCGTCATCGCAAAACACTTCGAGGCCTCCGTCTCCGTGATGTGTTACTGAAGGAAGGGAGCATGTGGAAGGACGTTCTCTCAATGCTCCATGATGAGATGGAACAGCTCGAATGGGTCAGTTTGCGACGAATTGACTACTCTAACGCTTTCGATGAGAAATGGGCCATGAGCGCGGATATTTCCGATATCCAGTCGTTCCCTAATTCCGACAGCGAGGATGAGGATATGTATGACGGTTACGACAGCCATAATGGTCAGGACGATGATAATACGAGCATTGGCGAAGAATCCGATGGGATGAGTGATCACAACGGTGATGATGGGCCTCGAGCGAATCAAATTGAATTGATACCGGACACAGTTGCAAACGCGCCGATATTTAACCTTCCGCCATTTACGAATCAATGGGAGTTGCTATCTTCGGTCTCGGCTGATGAGCTTGATGATAATGGGTTAAATGTGGAGTATAGACAACGGAAAATTTGGGAGGCATGGGTCATTTCGAAGTCACGAAACAAATAGGCTGAATTTTTCATTGGCGGGAAACCGGGATAATGGGCTTCTATTCAGGAACTTGGACGGCTACTTCTTTTGTCACCGCCTCGCTGGGTACTACGTATATTCCCGGGCTGCTTTGTGTTTTGCATTTCCTTTGGATATTGGGCCATGAGGGTGGATATTGTTGATTTTTCGTGTTATGACTTGACGATAAAGACCTGATTTACGATTAGATTCAATGCTATGACGAAAAGCTTTTTTTGGATGAGTCGAGTAGTTCCGCCTTAGAAATTTTAGGTCAGCCACTAATGGTCAAGTTCTTGTGTTTTCATTCTAGGTTATTAATGTCCTCAACTAGTAGAGAGAAACAAATTCTCTAACCGAATAATATACTCCGTATAAATACTATATAATGCCTCGGTCATCATTCACACAACTCGGCTGAGAAACGCTCAATAATCCACCATATTCTGTACCGTCAGCAGGTAATCTGCAGGACAACTGGCTAAACAACATAGCAAAAATCACATGGACAGATACCCGATTAGGCAATGCTCAGTCTAAGCCCGGGAGGGGTACAACTCTATTTCGACGACACCAAACTCTATCGGAACGTCAGCCATCTTCGGCCTGTCATTCCAATTCCAAGTTTCCTCTTCTTCCATCTCATCCAGATCCATCACAGCAATTCTGAGAGTTGAAAGTCAGTCGGCTGAAGCTCCTCAACTCGCCTCCCGTGCACGATATACCCACATCTCGACGCTGGATACTCGAGCAGCTTCAAAATGTCAGGATCGTCGCTTTTTTCCAGATACATGCAAAGAGCGGTGCACTCCGCGTGCATGCGAGTATACATCCACCATTCCGGTTGTTCGCACATTTTCGCCATCCAAAACGCCAGTATAAGACACGCCTTTTCGTCCTTCATGTGCAAAAGCCTGACATACTCGGGTAGTAGCCTACCCATAAAAGCGCAGAACTTGCCAAAGTGTTCCGGAATCATCGGAGTTTGGAGAAGCGGCGTGACCATCCTCAATGGCCAGTGATAAGGGTTATTCCTTTCTGTCGTGGTCTCCTGAATGTCGCACAACTCCGCAAGTTCCGGATGGAGGCCAACGCGGCCTGGCCTATGGTCATCGAACGTTTTGTTTTCGTCGTCTGACTCTGAAAAGAACTCCCACCAGATACTCTGGGGAAGCCAAGGGGCAGTCGACTGGATCAAGTACCGGAGTCCGCTTTGGACCAGCAGCCAGTTAAGATCGGCTGGTCGATCTGTGAAGACCCACGAATTGAGGGGGCTGTACTCTTTCTCTGAGAAGGAGAGTACTCCCATCATCATGCAGGTTGACATGAGGCCGTCCATGTTATGGGGCCCAATTGGCACATCAATCTCCTTCTTGTATAAAGCAATCGCGTTGTCCCAGTGATAGCCCTCTGCAACTTTGTGTGATTTATCATAGCCCGAGAACTGATATAAGGAAGTCCAGGCCACGCCTAGTATAGCATGCATGAGATGCGGTGTCTATGCCAGTATCATCGTTACTAACTAATATGGCCCCCAAGTTGGGAATGGGGGTGGTTTCACGAACCTGAAAAGCCAGCTGAATCATATCCCCTGTTGCCACCCTTTTCGAAGCCTTGGACATGGATCCAATAGTCCCCGCAGTCTGAATAAAATGTTGAAATGCAAAGGGCGCTTTTGACATGACTAGCGGCTCGGAATCGGTGCCAAATATATTAGCCGAGCGCAGTACATGTTGTACCTTGCTTCCCACATCGGCCAGGGCCATGGTAAACGACGATGCATCGATTGACCCGGGATTGAACGCACGTCGATTGACAGGGGTCAACAGGTATGGCTGATTTGCTTGCGATGGAGGGGGTACATAATCACAAGAAATGCCGTAGGCGTCGCACTTCTTGCAGCGGGGTTTGTTCTCGTCACACTGCGACAAAACTTCGTTAGAAACCGCTTGAACCGACCCGGTCAGAACAACACTGCCACGTGCAGGATGCGAGAGTGACACTGGTTCCTGAATACAAACCTACATACCTTTACTCTTCGCTTTTTGCAGTTTCCGCATCCAGTTCGAGATTTTCGGTGAGGCCGTCGAGCGTGGAAAACTTGTTCCGCAGGAGTTCCGTTTTTGTCCAGCGGTGCAGGGCGACGGGCCCGGGGCGATGGTTTGCGGGAATCTTTTACCCGAAAAACAATTTGATTCTTAACGATTCGATTGGTGCTCATCGTCAAATTTTCATTTGAATCTCGCAAAACGTGGGCTTGTGGCCTCAATGCGAGTGACATGTCTGCCTCTGTGACCGGTGTATTCGTGGAGGTGCAAGGGTTGTGGTTACGAGGACATTCCATTCTGGGGAGTCACAAAATGCGGTCAATGCAGATCAAGAACTCGGCAGCCTCCCCCTGCGAAAGGACGCGATATCAGCTAATATAGCTCCTAGCAGCCTGCCCTGAACCATCTCTGATCGAAAACACTGCCAGACCTGGTTTGCCCTGGATCCAGCAATCCGTGGATTCAATTATCCATTTCCATTTACCACTTGTCGAGACAGGGCAGTGAGCTTCAGGTAATGTTGCCGACTTTTGGTAGCAGAGCAAGCTGTGACAGTTCAGACGAATCCCGGATCAACGCTACAGGTCTATCCAGCCCTACGGAGAGCCTCACCGACCTCTTTTCCTTGGGCAAACAAGTCAAACTTGCCAGAAAGGGGCACGGCGTAGTCCACATTAGGAAAGTTTTCGTTTCCCCAGGTCTTGGCATGATTATGTCAACAATGGCGATGACAAGCTTTATGAATTCTCTTGGCAGAAAAGAGCTATCTAGAGACTTTGGGACGAAACATCTGACTGACAGGAGAACGGAAACTTTCACAGCCTGCTAAATTCAACCAGGAAAGCACTTGTTACGGAGAGTTTTGGCATCAATAATTCCGAGTTAATCAAGCTCCGCCACGGCTGAGCAATGGTTTGGAACAAGTAGGGATAGACCACATGGATCCGTTGCTTATTTTTGTAAACCGTTGCCAAAGTCTTCCCGTTGCTAAACCAAGGGTCCAGGGATGAGAACTACGGAATCAAGAGGGGCTACGCTAAGCCTACTAGCACTCCGAGAAACTCTCCGACTCGGCTGCGGCCGTTGTTTGCCATCAGCATGGTTGAGTTTCTCGCCGATTTGCCAGGGGAAATGATCATATGAAACATATCGCAGTGGTGATTTGGGCTCGTAACTCCGAGAACGAGGAATGATGCGGCGTTTCACTTTATGCCTTGGTCGAAACGAGGCAAAGGAATCGAGCAGCGATTGGAACGAGTGTTATTTTAGTCAGTTGACGCACGATTCCATATGCGAAACATCCAACAGCAATGCACAAAAAAACGATGGCCGAGAAAAGGTTTGAAAAGTATAGTTCGTAACGTTTCGGCCTGCTTCGCCGTCCATAATATACATACGAAATCAGCAGTTCTGACACATCAAGATCAAAATACCAGTATTATACAGGGTCTGAATGTCGATCTCAGGGAGAAGGCTTCCCAGTTTGGCTGAGGCGGGTTGGGACAAGAGCGCTTTCACTCTCGGCCAATTCGTCATCATCGAAGTATTCCTCATCCTCATCATCATCCGTGATGCCCATAGCCCTATTCCAGACTCCATCCCACACGCCCTTTTTCGCAATCAATGTCCCGACCATCAGCAACGGCAAATGCCATACACTGGCCCAAAACAATCCTCGTGACGTTCCCTTCGCACCCTGTAGCTTCCAGAATCGATAGGCCTCTTTCGTTAACCAAAGATTTACCAGCGTACCACCAATTAGAAACCCCTTGTCCACGACACCAGCCCACCACAATCCGGCGCAAAGGGGGAACATGAGGATTGAGTAACGCAGTGCAACACGACCATTCCGCGCTGGGTTGGTCCATGCTAACATCCTGTATCCGGCGTTTTTGTATTCTTCCCTGATTGTGTGTGAAAGGGAGTTAAAGTGCGGAAACTGCCATGCGAACAGTATGCCGGCAAGGAACCAACCGCCCAGACTATCAGGACCAAACAAAAGATCCCGCCAGGTATCGTGTCCTGTTGTCGCTGTTTGGCCTGCTGCAGCCGCCCAGCCCATCAATGGCGGAATCCCACCAACAATGGCGCCAACCCATGTATTGATGACCGATATTCGCTTCATTGGGGTGTAGACAAAAGCATATAAAACGATGTTAGCAGCACCGAGGGCAGCAACTGTTGGATTTGTCCCGAAATAAAGAGCTGTAACACCAGCTGCTGCCGTGCCAATCGCAAAGAGCCATGCGGCGCGGGAAGTGATAAGTTTGCGAACCAATGGCCGATTGCGAGTCCGCGACATTTTGGCATCGTACTTGGGCTCAAAGATCATGTTGAGAGTATTTGCACTGGCGGAGGCAAGAAAAGTACCGACTGTTAAATATAGACATGTCAATGTCGATGTCGATAGGGTCGGAAGTGGGGCTATGGAGGGATCGAGCGCGAGAAGCGAAGGCATCGGATAGAGGCCATAGCCTGTAGTGGCAGTGAGAACGACGAGGAAGGAAAGCTGTGGTTTTGTGAGAGCGAGATAAGTAGCCAGCTTTCGTCGCAAAGAGGTTTTGGGAAGTGAAGATGAAAGAGTGGAGAGGCGTGAGGACG
The DNA here is from genome assembly GCA_029850275.1 of Chrysosporium keratinophilum. NCBI lineage: Eukaryota > Fungi > Ascomycota > Eurotiomycetes > Onygenales > Onygenaceae > Chrysosporium > Chrysosporium keratinophilum. Next base: position 830,324 of record JARBIX010000012.1, read on the forward strand.
CGTCGGGGCGTATGGTCGGCTCCGCGGAGTCGCCGGAGGGATTTTGTTCGCTAGTATTTTCAGCTTTTAAGCGCTGTCTTCGCCGATGGGGAAGTTCTTCAACTAGTTGGGAGACATTCTGCTGTCGCCCAACGGCATCAACGGTTTTCCCTCCTGAGTTTGGCGCCGCAGAATCAAACAGCGACGCTCGATGTGTGGACGAGGGCGTCCGTTTCGCCCATGGCAGGATCCTTGCCCCGAGCAAATGCCCCGTCGTTGGCGTATGGGATGAAAAGTATGCTTTTCTTAATGTCCGCGGTAACGTCCGAGCGTGCGACAATTCATTCTGTAAGCTCGTTGTCACCGCAAAGGTCCGTCGAGGGGTCGCTTTCGGAGAGAGGATGCGAAATAAACATTCGCTGCAAACTCCTGCGGGCTCGAGTATCGTAGCCCCGGGCCTCAAACGGAGGGCCCGGAGACTCATTGCCAATCCAAGGCGTGTTTAGATGCTGGTTCAGGTCAACAGGGGCATGGCCATTGCAACATGGTCGTTGTCGTTGGTGATTTGGATCAATTCGACGGATTCTTTCGTCAGTCCCAATCGAGCCGTGATTACCTAAACTGACGTGGAAAAAGTGCGGTCACGTGCATGAAAAAGCGACTTCAAAAAAGTTGCTTTTGAGGTGGGCAAACAAGGCCAACGACCGACAACAATCCCAGACGGATTGTCTTTACCACCTGCAACCATGGAGTCCATTCAGCAGTCGATTCAGTCCCTGGTCCTCGATCCCCTGCAGCCCTACCTCCGCCCCATCACCACCTCCCTCCCGGACCCGATCAGCAACACGCTCATCGCCCTCCTCGGCGACAAGTGCTACACGTCCCTGATTCTCGCCGTGGACATCACCAAAGACCCAGCCTGCTTGCCGCTTGCCGTCTCCAAAGTTCTAGGTATTGCTATTGTTGCATTTAGCGCGATCGTCAAGGTTCCTCAGATCCTTAAACTGCTTTCATCCCGCTCCTCGGCAGGCGTTTCGTTTACTTCGTATGCGCTCGAGACGACGAGTTTGTTGATCACCCTTGCGTATAATGCGCGCCAGCAGTTTCCGTTTAGCACATATGGCGAGGCAGCGTTGATTGCGATGCAGGATGTGGTAGTTGGGGTGCTGGTGCTAGTATTCTCGGGACAGAGTGCAAGCGCAGGCGCATTTGTTGCGGCTGTGGTTGGCGTTGTCTACGCGCTTCTGTTCAGTGGTGAGACAATCGTGGATAATCATACGATGGGATACTTGCAGGCTGCTGCGGGATTGCTGGGTGTAGCGAGCAAAGTGCCTCAGATCTGGACTGTTTGGTCTGAAGGTAGTACAGGCCAGTTGAGTGCCTTTGCGGTATGTGCCCGAGATTCGAAGCTTTTTTTCACTATGAACGCCTGCTTACTGATATGTTAACAGGTCTTCAACTACCTCCTTGGCTCCCTCACTCGTATCTTCACGACACTCCAAGAAGTTGATGATAAGCTGATTCTTTACGGTTTCATCGCTGGATTCTCACTCAACTTAATCCTCGCTACCCAAATGATTTACTACTGGAATTCCCCGGCCACTACATCGGGGAAGCAAGCAAGAAAATCTCGACCTACCCAGAGAGTTGAAGAGGTTCAGATCCCAGCCGCAAAAAGTATTGGTATCTCCCCCAGTCCATCTGGCAAGGGTCCAAGCACGAGACGACGAGGATGATTTTCCTGCGAATTTCTGCATTTCGATTGATCAGTTTATAGTATTGTAATATTACTTTGGTGCATATCATCTGACCAATGGTTCAATGCTTCTTTTAATCTCTCTTTCTAGTACGGAGTAGCCATCTGAGTATCACTTCATAAATAAATGTTCAAAAAACTTGGCAAAACTCCGTTTATCGCGGTCTCGGTGGCACACCGGTCATCATATACCGAAAAACATCATCCAGTGGAATACCCGGCGCCACCGGCTTCGAGGGAATATGACTACTTCTCCTCGCAATATCAAACTCAACGCCCGGCATCCCGCCCGCCTTTGCATGCGCGCCAACAACAACTTCCATCTCTTCGCCCTGCACATCCTCATCCTCATCCTCCTCTTCGCCCTCCTCATCTTCATCGTCCTCATCTAATCTCCTCTTCAACCCAGTAATGACGTTTTTAACACCCATCTCTCTTTCTTCCAACGTATAGTCACCACCCCAATTCCTCCGTCGAGCTTCCATATTCGCCTCAATCGGCGCCCAGTGCCACAGATCCAGGAGCTCATCGACAGATAAACGCTTCGTTGTCGTCGTCGTCGTCGTCGTCGTAGTTTCCCCATCGTCTGCTGCTTCTACACTGGATTGGACTCGAGCTTGGGCTTGGGCTTGAGCTTGAGCTTGTAGTTGCGAGGAAGCAGTATTATTTCGAGCGACGTTCCGACCCTTTGCGACCCATTCTTCAACGCGTGGTTCGAGCTTTGTGCGCATGAGTTGGTGCAGGATGGTTGATTCGGTGCGGCCTGGGAAATTTGGGGTTGGGTAGGCGACGAGGGAGGAGAGGAGTTCTTGGTGTTCGGTGAGGAGGTGGGAGATGGAGAGGAGGTTGTTGGAGATGATTGTTGCTTGGGATTGGAGGGAGGACCTGGATGGTGGGTTTTGGGCGTTAGCTTTGTAGCTTATTTCTTATTTCCTGATAGCTGGTAATTGTGATAAATTGCGCAGTTGTGGGATTCAGGGTTCGTCTTACCATGCTGGTAACGGATCGCTGTGGTTGATGCTGTTGGAGAGAGAGCCAAGGGATTGTGTCAGTTGGACGAGTCGTTGCCGTGTTTGTTCAAGGACTTTGAGCTGCTCTTGGTTAAGAGATGCCATTATGAAAATGTATCAGACAGTATTATTCGTCGTGGAATGGAGATGTGTAGCAGGATGACTGACGTGCTTTGGAGCATGTTTTTGGTCGCGGTTTCGTTCTAGCGGAGGTTCAACTTTAAATTTAGTTAGCGGCATCTTATCAGATTGATAAGATCTGCTCATCCACGATACCCGACAATCTCAACGTCTTTGATAACAGTGAAAGCAGCAAGCGTTTAAAAGTGTCAAATTCACGGAGTACAATATGTAATAATTAGGAATGAATAAGCAAGGGTTTGGTCTGTCCGTTCCAAATATAAGACCTGTGGATTGATAGTCTCTAATTCATGCCATGGCGCTTTGGGACACCATCGACAAGGACACACTCGTGCCATGCTCATTACTATTACATGATTTGTTGCAGGATTCTGGACGACCATTCCATAGATAAGTCCTGGGTCTCAGCATTTGGTACCTTCCTGAATCCCATGCGCAGCACGTAAGAACAGTTATAGATCAAAATCGATTAATAAAAAGATATCTTTGAAATAAGTTCACATAGTTTCTCTTCATGTGCCATAAATATTCCGTAGTCGGCGAAAATGCCACTGTTGCAGACAAAACGGCAAGAATGTACATTGGGGTATCTAAACAATCATCATAATTATAGAAGGGGGGCGTTGTAGGGCTGTATCAGGCATTATTCGAGTACGAAAGTCAGCCCGAGAAAAACACGGGTGCCCCCAAATTCAAAGCCATCTGTTTTACGTCCCGTGCAAGCCAAACGTCCTTCCTGGGGGTAAGGGTCATTCAAAAGATAATAATGTTTTATCTCATTCAGGGCTCGAAATCGAATTCCTCCCTGGCTGTGGCGCTCGAAGCGTAGGAATCGTAGGTGCCACAAACTCTGCCTTTTTCGTATCCTCGGGGTAATGGGTAACAGATCCCATTGGATACGCCTCTGGTAGGTACTTAATATCTTGTTGTTGCGCAGAATAGTAGCCCTCGTGGAACGCCGGGTTGTAACCGGCTGACTGTAGCGGTTGCATTTGGGGAGATGGTTCACCCCAGGTTTGCCGAAGTCCGCCAGTCACGGGTGTCATGATGGAGGTATCATTCCACCGATCGTGGAGGTGACTGGCGTGGCTGGTTCGGCGGGCGTTGCGGCGTCGACGTCGGATGAAGAAGAAGCAGCAGAAGCAGGATACGAGGCAGATCAGTAGAAATCCAACGATGGGAAGAGCGATGATAATGGCTAGGTTCTTTTTTCCTGACGATTTGCCGGAATCAGGCCCGATTGATTGAATCGTTGGTGGGAGAAGGGTAGTGTTGAATATTCTGTCGGGATCGATGATAAATGGGCTCCCGACCGGCACTTTGGAGTGGCAACCTTCTCGTATTGCCTCAATAACTGTTTATCGGTGTTAGCAGAGACTCATGATCCTTTGGAGCCAGAAACATCATACAATTTCCAAGGATCTTCTCATCCTCCGTGAGCGAATAGCACAAGGCACACTTTGTCACAAAATCATCCGAAAAGCTGTCTAAACCACAGAAGTCGTAGATGGCCTGGGGTTTGGGGTTAACCAATTCGTATTTCATAGCTTGCATCAGCGAATCGCACGTCACTTGACATGGAGTCGACAACGACTGCTTCACCGCCGGGTATCCGTAAATGCAGCTCGAGAAGGTATAACGCATGTTATCTAATAGCATATATTAGCACTAAAGATCGCAGGTATCGTTCACAGCAACGGTATGCTCATACACAATCCCCATTTCACATCCGACTGGTAGGTGGATCGGTCCATATGCGTGCTCCGCAGTTCGCATTTGACGCAGTCTCGAAAGCGGGAGCCCTCCGTATTCTCCGAGAACTCATAGTCACGGCAAACAATGTCATCGGCAGTGGTGTTTCTGTGGTTTGAGCCGCAAACATCTGCACAGGGAGAACCGGGCGTGACCCGTAAACTGAGAGCGATAGTGGTGAAGAGAGGCGCGAGCGTCCAGAGTTTAGAAAGCATGGCTGAAGAGTCGAATATCGAACGTCGCTTTCGAGGTTCAACTGGTAGTATCCTTCAGCTCGGAGTGACCAGCATTCTCTTCATTCGATTCTGTTCATATCAATGGCATTGGCGGGTCTGAGGTGAAACAGTAGTCAATGTCGAACCGATTCCAGCTTTTTGGCTGTCCGTCGCATTCCAACTGTAAAACCCAGATGAGAAGTAAAATCTGGGGAAGGTGGAGTTTGTGGATGATAAGAACTGTCAATGATGATATGAGAAATAAGCGCCGATTTCTGATGGAGCCTCGATCAGGACGGGCCCAGCACGCTGCACAAGAGATCTTCGACTATCAGTAGCGAACCCCACCCCAGATGAGCAAGGGCCACGGATATGTTTGTTGAGACGCCTTGCCTAGTAGTAATTTAGAGGAATCCAGACAGGCCAGGGCAATCTGACCACAGCGCTTAAGTCTGCTCAGTGCTCATGGAAAGGAGAAGAGGCAAAAAAACCGATTCCGTTGAGAACTCGAGAGAAATGAGGGTAAGAAAAAGCAACGAACTCCCACTTTTTCTCTCCTCTCTCTGGAGGACACCCTGATGGCTTGGCTTTAACCCATTATCGACCGTCATATTTGAGCACTTTCTGGCGAAGAAACTCGGACAGCGCAGGCCATTGGCCACGGCCACAAGATGGCTAAGACTTAGCCTGGCCCCTCTGCATCGGCCCACACGAGCTTGAAAAGACGGAAAAGCGTAGCGGAACGGGAGGCGGGGCCCTTGTTCGTCGTCGTGCTCAAGGCTCAAATTGAAGCAGAGAGGCATGCAGCAGGGGGGTGTCTCCTCAGATTGGCATCGATCGACTTGACCGGGGGGCCAGGTAGACGCTGGGGGGGACGAGCGATGCGACGCTATTGGGTCGCTGAAGGAAAAAGATGCTGAACCAGCCGGTGATGATTATTAACCCGAAGCCAGTTCTGTGTGGGTTAACTGTAGCACGACAATTCCAACCTCGTCAGTGGCTTTGGCTGGCTGCATGGTTGGTGTGATCACTTCGCATTAGTCTGTGATTTTGACATGAAGAGACGATTTTTGCATGGGCAGATCAATCACCCTGTGCCTCACGTGCATCTCATCCCAGACCTCCAGTTAAAGAGAGGGATCACAGCATGAATATCACTAATTCGCAACATGTCCAGCAGCCAACCGTGACGCGGGGCTTTTTGAAGATGAAGTTGGAGGTTGAAGAGAGAGAACCCTCGAAGTCTCCCAGACTGCCCAACACAGATCGCACAATCTATCATAAACCAGACCTTGTCCACTTCAACCCATCAAAAACTCGCAAAAACTCTCATCGCCGCGATACATGTTCGTCCGCGCAAGTGACTGCACGGTGTGAGTGTTGTGTACGCTTCTGTACTCCCTGCAACTGGCTGGGGTCCCAACAAGCACAAGGGCCCCCCCAGCCGGCTGGCCTACAATTCCAGCCCGTTAGGCCCATCAACCCCCCTCTAGATGGAACGAATCACATTCCAAACCTCGAGATTGGTGAGTTCGCCCGACCTCTCATCGGCATAATTGCATGTATGCAATTCTCAACTTATTAACCTCTCTTTGTTCCTGGATTCAGCTGTCCACGCAAATTCGAGGGTTGCCATACCAGTTCCAGATCCCATGTCGAGAGACAAAGAAAAATCATCTGTTGTGCGACGATGACGGACACAGATAATTTATCTGCGACTAGTAGTACTGTATCCCCCAGTTACGCCGAACCTCTTCTGCGGCCTGCCTCTCATAACTTCAAAAGTGGCAATACATCACCATTTCAACGGAGGATACATGAGTTACTCCGGAGATCGACTCATTTACTGTGATTCAGTGATCAACTCCTGGGAAACATTTTTTAACCGGAGACAGGTGCCGTCGTTATCTTGTTGGTTGTCTTCCCTTTTCGACAGCCGACGAATGGACGTCGTCGGTTAAGCGCCGGGCCAATGCGGCCCAGTTTACAAGGTCACCACAGGGCCCCCGACTCTCGACGGATGACATGAACAGTTGATTGTCAAAAGAAAGGAGCAGCATACTTTTGTAGAACTTGAGCTTTAGAAACGCACAAATTTCAGGTAAATTAAGTATATACAAGCCATTCAACCATTCCGTCTATATGGTGGTTATATCTATAGCCCAAAACGTCAACCTGTCCTGGTCCCTTCAGTCCCGTCTATCCCAAATCTATCGGTCTAAATCTATAATCAGAATCTATATACGTAAGTCATTTGTAAGCATAAACAAGAAGTGCCAGCAAAGCCCTCTAAAGAAACACCGAGCATCAAAAAGCGTAAAATCGCAAGGGTATATGGTACAGAGAAGAAAACGAAAAGCAAGACAAAATCATATCCGGGTATCGAGCAATTCATTTGCTTAAGTTTTGGTTCAGGCAGATCGGACAGATATATTGACATCCTGTTGATTCTCGGAATACACCCTGAGAGGCAGCGGTCGCACCTTCACAGCCGGCGGAGGTCGTAGAGGAATACCAACCCCAAGACCAAAACCAGGTCGCACACTTGGGGGCAGACCGGCACGACGCGGTTGCGGAGAATGTATAAAGCGCCGCGATGGTGGGGGAACCGTTCGCGGAGAAATTTCAGCGTCAGAGGGTGTTGGTGGGTAGAGTTCGGAGCGGTAGTCCTGAGGGTTGTAGGAGTGGTGTGTTGGGCGAATCGTAACGGGACTCGACGCAGTTGGAGTGATGGGCGTGGTTGGCGTCTTTGGCTCCTCGAGCTCCTCGATTTGTGTAGGGTTCGTTTGCATGAGTGTGCGGTATACTTCGACGGGCTGATAGTAGGAAGTGATTGGGCTTGGAAGGCCAGGGTGATAAGGGCATGGCTGGCATACGGTGCTCTCAGTGCCGTAGGACATTCGCAGATCTGCCTTAGGCGAGCCAACTGAAAACATCGACTCATGGTGTCGTTGAAAGGTATCTTCGGGGACAGACCGGGGCATTTTTCTGCGTTGGTCTCGTTCGTTGTCATGTGGAGTTGTCGAGGAAAAGGCTCGATGCCAACCTTTGTGGTAGCCGATGATTGCAAGGATGCTTAAAAGAACTACTTGAGGGTCTTAGCCGGTATTCTTGACAAATGTATTCCGTATATCATTTAGACTTACGGAATAGGCCTCCAATTCCCGCACCAAGCCCAAGGATCATTTTCTCACGCTTCGAGAAGGCTTGATATCCATTGACTGGGGAGCGTCGATAGAGCTGATGAAATCTTGCAGCCAGATCATTTTCATGAGAGGAACGAAGGGGGCCATGGGAATTCGATAATAGATGGGCAGCTGGTGATGGAGCGATGGTGGGACTCGTTTGAGCTGGGCTAGCTGTCTCTGATTCCGAAAAAGAAGGTCCTGTTGGCCGGCTAGAGGCCAACTGCAAAGACGCGAGGAAGAGGACGAGGAGGACGACCAAGGTTTTGGCAAAGGAGCGTGAGGAAGCCATCGTGAATAGCAATGTATGTATGTATGTACTATACAGGACAATAACAAGACGTAATCTGCTCAGGATTGACTGAGTACGCGTGCTCTGCACCTGATGGAAAGAGAAAAAGACAAGAAAGAAAAAGAGCTGCGACGGGGACAGCTCGATCTTATACACGAGCATGCAGCCCTCAAAGCGCACTGAAACAGCGGCCATGCGAGGCACTGGCATGGCTCCAAAGTAAAACTTGACGCCGCAGCGCAGCAAAATCCGTGGATGATCAGTTCCGATCCCTTAGTCGGCGCCAAAACGTCGGGGACTTCGCTGTAGGGCTGGAAGAATTCCTTCTAGAAGGTTGCCAAAGAGAGTAACATGCATCATGGTGGCTTGCAGGCTGTCGAATCAGCGGACGGTGTCATTGAAGACTCGATGCAAGGCCGGGACCAGGATCGCTGTTGAGCCAGGCTTTGGTCTTTCAAGAAGCATTCCTATTTTTGCTCTGAGTAGACTATATGCGCTCAAGTCATGATCCGCTGCATTTGCACGTCGAACGGGTCGTCAGTTCATCAGCAGGATTGAAGTGTCGATGGTGGTCGGTCCCGACACTGTGGTCGCTGGCGTCCTAACACAAAACGATTGGCTGGGAATCGGCGCTAGGATGTTTATTCAGCCCCGAATTAGGTTTAGCGTCAGCATTTGGGATATTTAAAGCACGAAGATATCAAAAATGGGAAACCTCAACCCATTGCAGTGCAGCAGGCAAGAGACAAGAGCATTCAACTTGAGACTTTGAAGGCGCTTATCAGATTCTACGTCCAAGTATAGGGGACGCAGAAGGAGAGCGGGCACAGTGGGAAAGCAGATCGTGAATCCATGAAGACTAAATATCACTTCTGACACTGACTGACTCTGTATCACGAGCCAGTCCAATGCCCGACGACCAGATATCTCCTCCGTTCGTGCATATGGAACGGCCTGCATACCGGCTATTCCACATTATTCCTTGAAAAGAAGAAAAAAGAACACGACCAACCATCAAATGATCACCTAGGGCCTCCGCCAGTCACTTAATTGGTCGCCCTCACACACCATCGGCCTTGGATATTTATTCATCGTCTCAAGTTACTGTACATTTCCCCAGGCCTAGACAAGAACGAAGCCACTCCGACACACCATTCGATTCTAATCAACGCCGAGATATTCTAGAAGGCCTTCGTTTCTTCCCTCAACACTTATCTTGTTCTGCGCGTGCTTGCATGGATCGGTCGTAGGGTATACGCCGGAATGCACCTCGTTAAGACAAATGCAAGGTGTCGGCATATCAGCGATTTAGCGCGATACGCCACTCCCTTCTACCACCATCAGAGACTTCACACACGCCGTCCCAGTGATATAGGGTCGGGGGCGATCCGGGGTAAAAATCCTCCGTTGGTTTAACTATCTCGAGATTTGGATCATGGCGATGACATGCACCAGGACCGTGGAATACGCGAAGCGGATATTTAGGTCCTGCATTTCAACAGCGGCACAGTCAATGGTAACAAGTGATGATCTTCGGGGACGGCAATTGAATAGTACATTTCTTTCAGAAGCAACAGTAATTCCTCATCAGTTTAATTTTTGTCAGACGAGCTATGATATCAAAACGGGGCTAAAACCCCCTTCTCGGACTGATGCAGCCCTCGGAAAAAAAAAAACGAAAGAACTAGTTATTACAAAAAGATTGTCTGATTGGACCGACATAAATCGAAACCCATCATGATCAAGCGTCAGATTCGTTCTTTGGTATCATCCCACAAAAAGAAAATTCCACCCTTTCCAAATGCCACCTTAGATCGCACCAGCCACACTGGTAGCGACGTACTCCCAGTACTTGTCTCTCGAGAAACGACGTAACCGTTTTCCAAACGTCGTCATGAGCAAGAAACTGGCCGTCGTAATGAGCGAGAGCATAGCGACGGTGATGAAGCAGTTGCGCATGCCCTGTGCTTCGATCCATGGCGTGATGGCATAACTGAATCCGAAGCCAAGAGTGTTACGGATGATGATGACCGACACCATGGACTCACCGCTCAACTCCTTGAAACAATCAATGCTGTAGGAGATAGCGATGGAGCCACCGGTGATACAGCCAAACGCAAGCATGGCCAGGCCGAACTGGAGACCGACCCAGTGCAGCTCGTATGACGCACCGACACCCCAGAGGATGAGACCGGCAGTGGAGATGATACCTGACACCACGAGCGGCCAGAGACGATGCTCTGGTTCACGAACACCTCCGTTGCGGCGGGCGAGCCAGATAGCGACTTTATCGGCGACGATTCCGGACCAAGCGCAAGCGGCGATGGCACCGAGGAGTGGGGAGGTGTAGGAGGAGCCGACGAGGGCGGCAGTCCAGTTGTATGGAGCGCTGGAGAGGACAGGGGAGGCGGTTGCGTTAAGCACGTTGTACCACGACAAATTAATACCGTAGAGGAAGCCGGCCCACGATGTGCAGGGGAAGTAGATGATGATAAGCAGCGGGCGGTACATCATAGTCATCATCTGCTTGACGCTGGGTCGGCCGTCCAAGAAGACAAAGAGCTTCAACTTTTGGGTGAAGGTGCGGGGAGGATTGAGTTGTTGAACATTCAGCGCTGGAGTGGCGGCGGTTGTAATGTCTTGCTTCTCCTTGGAGTCGTTGCGGGAAAGAGAGTTGTTATCACTCGATGTGATCTCGAGCTCCTCACCCTCGACAGTGGAGCGGAAATACAGGGTTTCCTCCAGGAAGAAGAAAATGATCACCGTGGCGACAGCCGAGATCATGGCACCGAAATGCATGCACCATCTCCATCCGTAGGCGTCGTTGAACCAACCCGCCATCAGGGGAGCGATGAAATTGGAACCGAACAAGAAGAGCACGTAACCACCCATCCATCGACCACGCTCGTGGGCGAAGAAAATATCGGGGATCGACACTTCGGGGAGAGACTCAATGGGAGAGGCAATCAAACCCATCAGGATTCGATGCGCATACCATTCACCGTATGACTTGGAGTAGGCGGTCCAGACCATCATCGGAACACAGAGCAAGCAGGAGATAACGTAGACGCCTCGTCGACCGTAGGTAATGGCGATAGGCTGCCAAAGCAAACAACCCCATCCGAGGAACAAGAACATGAGACCAGTACCGTTGACGAGCTGAGCGGTGGTGATTCCGGTGTCTGCGGTGATATCTGCAAGCACACTGTACTGCAGTGTTGTTGGGATACCAATACCGAGGGTGTAGATGAACAGCATGGTGACGTGCAACAGTTTGCGGCGGCGAGTCCAGTTCAGGGGATCTTCAGGGTCCGCGCTGGGTCGGGGAACGAGGACAATATCCTGATCACGTTTGGTGCCCGATGCCTCTCCAGCGACGTCCACCAAGTGGACTGTCCCTGGGACGAGGTCGGTACGATCGATATGATCGGGTGCCATTTTGATCGGCAGTCGTAGGGGTCTTGTTAGGGAGGGAGGAGGCCGACCAGAAATAAAATAAGGGGATAGTGGATCAACACAGTATACAAGAACTCCTCACGACCACGACACGAAACGGACAGGAAGCAACCGGGGCGACACGACCACTTATATAGACAGCGTCAAAGAGCTGATCCAGGGCTGGCAACGCGAAGCCAAAGCCATGGCTACGGGACAAATTTGGGAATTCTAGCCACACTTGGTTGGTGGTCTGTTAGCCCTCTGCGATAGCGGGCCGACATCTGCAGGGCAGCTCAAGCAGCCATGATTCTGGCTCTAAACCTCATGGCGAAAAGGAGCTTGGCTGTGCGGAGAATGTGGAGATCCCCATATCATGCGTTCTGCTTTCCCCATAATCATGGACCTGTCAAAGGGTGAGATAGAGGAGTCTAATTCAGCTCCCCCCACGAGCCTTCGGCTAGCGGAACTCTCGACAGCTTTCCCGCCGTTATCAGCTGTGGGCAATTTCGAGTTCTGTTGGCATGGCAGAGCTTCACGTCGCGGAAGAGCCACATTACCGCGACACGTCAAAATCTGCATCGCGAGTAACCCTCAATTGCAAAGGCCTATTAGCTTGACAATTGATATAGACTGCAGCTACCCCGCACAATCTGTCAACCTGAGAGGTGTTGGGGCCTTCGTCCCATGGATAGCAACCAGGCTTTCCCGCAGTGCTGAGAGATGTCGTTGGCAATGAAGCAAAATGATTATGAACCGTTCGACCGAAGGCGGTTTCTGTATTGTTACGTGTGAGTACAAAGTTGGCTTCTAATGGCCAGCTTTGATTGGCTATATTTAAGGTATTGATACGCACCTTGTAAATTACCATTCCCCATGTGTTCTAGCGTATCCACTTCACTGGGTTCCTCGGCAATGGCTAAAGTCCTAACCCCGATCGCAGCTTATATCGACCGACAACCGTCGAGGAGCGATAGTTAGTACGCTCTCGCCATCAGGGGCGATAGACAATGAATCGACTCTGCCCAGGCTCAACGTCTGAACTGGGACATGGCCAAGTCTCGTCGATCTAACTTTCCCCCTTATCCTCAATACTAATGCGATCCGCCCTTATCGGCGCGGTTTCCCGCCCGGAGCGGCGAAGCCCAGCTAAACCAGACGTTGTATGATATGTAAGTTCCTTCAATCAAATACCTATCTACACACGGCCGGAAAGCTGGTGCGACAAAATCTGACATCTCATCCCTATCAACACTTTTAAAAAGAGAGCGTTATTGCGCCTTTCGCAAGCGTCGAAAGGTTTGCGAGAAGTACAGTGTATAGTACACTTGAGTCGCGGGAAAACGTGTAGACAAATGGAGCGCTACTGCAGCTTTCTGGCGCGGTATGTTTCTTGAAATCTTAATTCAGCACCCAATCATCCCTGGACAATGCGGACTCACTGTTCGAGAGGTTTGGGGTGGAGAGCTCAACACAGCACTACAGAGCATAGGGTCAAAGCTCCCAACCCTCGAGCTATTCCGTAGACCCTATCACAGTTTGGACATGGCAGATAATTCGGAGTAAAGCCACCAGTGACCCTATCAAGATTAAGCATGATAGCTCTACTAGTTCAGCTCGGGCGTTTCATTTCTCAAATTTCCCGACAACATTCAAAATCATTAGTCGTAGCAAAACTCGGCCAAGCCAGCTCCCTATCAAGTATCGCTTAGATGTTGGCTGTATCTTGTTTTTCGTTTCCTGCGAATAAGCACCACTACCGAAAGGAGGGGGATTTGCACCCCACGGGGAAGTAATCTGGGGATAACCGATGAATTGAGGGACGAGAGGGGTTTCGTCCAGGGAACTCGACGTATAAAGGATGGAGAAAGCTCCATGATTCCTTTCACCCGTGAGCACAGCTCGGTTGGAAACCCTGTGGCATGCAGATTTCTTGTACCTTTTTTTAGACCTCAGCGATTATTGTTATCGAATATGGACAGAGCAGGATTAGCCCTCGTCAAGCAAGCCACACTTCGGAGCACGGTACCGAGAATTTCCCACAGCGCAGGACGAACATGTACACCGGTCAGACGTGCGCTGCTGGCTGGTAAACAACAGCAACAACGATGTTTCTCAAAGTCATTCGTCTCAAGAGGGCCAGTTGGCGGTCTTTCTGTCTCCCAGGATAGATTATGGTAAGCCTGAATAAACGATACCATATGGCAAAAAGGAAAATGCATCTAAAGACCGCTCCAGGAACACATTACAGACCACTGCCAAAATGGCAGGAGCAACGCCAGACGGCGGCCTTCACCGCCTCTCTTGCGACAGCAACGACAAGAAAGTGCGCGACTGGTTCGCTGCTGAAGTCAAATCCATTGACCCTAACGTAAAATATTTTGTGGACAAAATGGGATCCCAATGGGCAGTGTTTCCGGGTGAGAGGAACGATATTGCGCCAATTGGTATGGGTAGCCATATGGACAGTGTGCAGAGTGGTGGTCGTTTCGACGGTCCACTTGGTGTCTTCACGGCCCTGGAGGTCGCGAGGGTGATCACGGCAGCCCGAGCTGAGGGCAAAAAGATGTTTGCGCCGTTCGCGGTGATCAAGTATGTGATGTTGCTCGTTGTGCATTTCCGACAATGTAGCTTGACCGACTAATAAATCCAACACGGAACTATAGCTGGACAAACGAAGAAGGTGCACGCTTTCCTCCGGGATGCATGTCGTCCGCAGTGTGGTCAGGGGCAATGAAGATTGAGGATGCACACAAATGCACTGACACCACTGACCACTCTATCACCATTGGTGAGGAACTGAAAAAGATTGGATATGCCGGTACCGTGGAAGCGTCACATAAATCGAACCCCTTGAGTGCGCACTTTGAAATTGTGGGTGCCAGGATAACTCCGACTTTGAAGCTTCGTTGTTGATATCCGTAATTAGCATATCGAACAAGCGAAGCGACTCGAAGATGCTGGTGCCGAGGTGGGAATTGTCACTGGTGGACAAGGCATGCGGTGGTACAACGCTTCATTGCGAGGATTCACGAGACATGTAAGCTCCCCGACGCAGGAAATGATGCAAAGGGAAAAGGTGTAAAGACTAACACACCACGTTTTAGACCGATACAACACCCATGAACGTAAGTCTAGCATAGACCTAAGCCCTCGTAGGTGTGCTTGCTAACGACACCACAGACCCGTCGCGATGCTCTCGTCGGCGCAGCGAAAATCATCCTCGAAGTCCAACGCCTAGCATTGGAATCGAAAACCGGCATGGGCACAGTCTCCCTATTCAAATCATCACCGCAAAATTTCTGCAACATCCCTGATAGTGTCGATTTCAGCTTCAGTTTGCAACACACGGACAAACAGACGCTGAAGACGATGGAGGCAGATGTTTATGAATTTATCCGCTCCACAGCGGAGAAAGATAACCTTGAGCTTGCGTTGCTGGAGAAAATCTGGAACTTTGAGCCTTTCGAGTTCGACCCAGAAGCGGTGCAATGCGTCGAGGAGTCGGCCAAGGAGAACGGGTTCAATGCGATGAGGCTCGTGAACTTGACCGGTATGTGACTCCCCTTCCAGCTGACTTCTGTCCAAGTTAACAGTATATACAGGCCATGATTCGGTTTATACCAACACAGTCTGTCCCACTGCTATGGTCTTCACTCCTTGCAAGGACGGTATCAGTCATAACCCAAAGGAATATGCAAGCCCCAAGGATTGCAGTATTGGAGCGCAGACAATTCTCGGGGCTGTGCTCAAGTATGACGAGCTGTTGCGGAAGAAGCGCTCTGGATAAGAGTTTCATTCACTCCGGTGGATATCATCCCAGGAACTGTTCTGTTATGCAATTTGGTGTTGTCCTGTTGCATGTCGCGCAGGAATCACGACCGGCCATTTAAGCCTTGATCAAGCGGTTTAGAGTAATTTGGAAATAATAGGGTAAAGATTCAACCGAGTCTGCGCTCCGTCCCCGTACGCATTATCAGGGCAAAGCAGAGCCGGTTACGTGTTCATTGCGTCCAAGGACAAAATAATGACGAGTGAGGTTGAGATTTGTGAAAATCGTCAAGAAGATGCGCCAGTGCAAACACTGCAAACATTTTCGTTTCCATCAACATCACGTGCGGCTCAACGTCGAACTCCCTAGGTCTGGCCCTTTTGCTTCAAGGTCTTCCACGATTCTGATAATTATAATCATCTCATTCACACTCACCAGCATTGAACCATCACCATCGAATCGAGAACAATTTTCTCTCCCGCCGACACTTACTGAAACGGCTCGCCCGCTCGCCCCCTTCCCCACATCCCGGTCCGCCCCGCTCTCTCTCTCCACCCCACCCCCGTACACATCGGCGGCTAATCCAGACCTCACATTGGGCATCGCGGGACTTTTTTTCCCACTCCGACTGCCCTGCTTGTAAACGCACCCTTCTAAAACTGTTTCGGCGAGTAGGAAAGGACCCTGATTCCAGCTTATCCCTCCCCTTAACGCGGGAAAATGGGAATAAATGTTCTTAAGATCATGATAACGCACTTGTTTGGGTACAGTACGTAAGTCAGGTCGGCATCTTTGGGCACTATTACATGCTTCGGACGGGAAATGATATGATGCTCAGACCTCGGCGGGAGGAATAATGATAGTTAGAATTTTTAGGAACTATGCGAGTTTGTGGAGCTTTCAACCAGCCTACTGACGACGCTTTTCTTTCGTTGTTATTATTGTTCCAGCAACAAGGGAGTGGTGCACCTGAATTTCAGGGAACCTAGAAGTGGCAGACCAGCAGCTGATTGATAACCAAACCCCGTAGTCCGTGGCACACTGTTACGGATATTACTTATCAGATTCCAGACATAATGTGGTTTGGGCATATTGCACACTCCTCACTCCATGGGAGAAACGTCCCACCATGACATGGGATTTGCAATCGGTGGCTAAGTTATCTTTAGTCCGTCGGTATGTAATACGCATAAAGCGCCTCGCCAAAGTAGTAGCTAATCAAATGCTGGACTAGCGGGTTAGAGATTATGCACAACATCCACTTAGCTCGTGGGAAGAAAATCCATCATGAGTGGATGCCGACTTGACAAGAACTTGAATCTATTTTCGAATTCCGTGATCGGTGCTTCAAGAGCCGCCGCCGTTCAAAATAGCATCACCACTGCTCAATCGAAGCGGTGAAGACGGTAAAGATAAATTCTGGCGTCAATTGATGGCTATATTCGACATGCAGGTTTGTTTTTAGTAATTGATAGTTAAGGCGGCAGAGAAACTATGGTTTCCTGAAACCATCCTGTTTTGCTGCGCACAAAGAGGGATCAATTGGATCTCCACACAAGCAATGGCCAGCATACTCTGGAGCAGCGACTTCCTGTCAATCCCAATCTCGATAATGGCTTCTTGGTATACCAATGCCCAAAAAGGAAAAATTCAAACGAAAACCCCCCAATATCCCAGTAGCAGGTAATAAGATACAGATCCACCAGTAGAAGAAAAGGGATCCCCAGTTTACTCCAGAACTTCAAAAACATCCGTATAAAATAACGCTAAATCGAAATTGTAAGCAGTGAAGTGATATGACACAGTAAACTCCGTAATTCGAACTCCGATCATCCAAAAAGCTCTGTCGTCGATGGCACCAATTCCTCCGTAACAACCCGTTTCATCTTTTTCGGTTTCAGTTTCATATTCGAGAGCAGCAATTGCTTTGCCATTTGCTTTTCCAGTAGCTCTTCCTCGCGAGGTTCCTCGTCGAATCGTGATCGTTGCGAGAGCGCGGGGCTGACACATCGAGAATATGGCGAGCTTGTCGGAGGTAGTGGAGGTGGCGCTCGATGATGATGTAGCACACCTGTTGAGCTTCCTAATTGTGGTGATGGCGTGCGACGTGCCAATCCCATGTCTCGGTTATACGAAGGATGACACGGGATCTCTCCTGGTAGTGCGGGCTCAAGGGAGCTAGTACTCTGCGTCGAACGATGTTTGTCGAGTGGCGACGACGACGACGCTGATAGTGGAAGAGGAGGAGAAGAGTATTTTGGCCTGCCGATTTCCGCCATGTCTTTAAAGAACGCCTCGCTGGCGGGCTTGTAGACAAAGTCGGGCGGTTTGTCATTGGCAGCTGACGACGCTGGTTCTGGATAACTTTCATTGACGCAGACAAACGGTTGTGTGCCGTCGTGGGCTTTGAAATAAAGCATCGTGTTGTTGTCGTTGTCCTTTTCGTGCTTGGAACCATTTCGCAATACGGGCAGTGACGATGATCTTTTCTCGGAGAGATACATGGGGACTTGGTTCCAACCTCCATTCATGGGGCCGCTGATGTCCATATCGCCGTATCGCTCATCAAGTTGCTTGGTGCCTTTTCGACTGCGATGTCTCAGCCTGCCCCGCTCGAAACAGCATTTGACCCATGAAGTCGTCATCGTCGCCGCGTCTGAAGAGTAAGAGCCTGCCAGGGTATCGTGTGAAGAGTAACGAGAACTGTTTTTTTCCGAATGGCCGTAGGACGTGATGTGAAAAGGGTAAGTCTTGAGGGGGGTAGACCTTCGTAGAAGAGGATGGAGGAACAGGTGATAATAAGACAGAGAGTGACGAAGATCAACAAAAACGAACAAAGGGAGGGCGGAAATCAAGCATTCAGACCCAGACAGCCACGCCAGTCAGGGTGGTACATATTAAAAGGGACATGAACTTGGTCGCGACAACTGCTCCACCCAGCGATGACTTGCGGATCGGATACCGAAGATTAGGATATCAAGCCTTTGGACCTGCTAAGGCTGTGGGAAGGTCATCAAATGGTACTCCGTACAGTCGGTAGTAGTAGGTCGTGTTGCACAGCAAAGATGGTAACCGAGAGATCGCTGCCAGAACGAACGGAAGCGCGACCAGGCAAGGGAAGGGTACTCCGAGGGAGGACAAGAACAATAGAAGTAACAATAAGAAGGGAAGAAACAACAGGTATTGTTGAGCCACGACACGACTGATGACAAGAAAAATTCGTAGCCAGCAAATCCGTTCCACGGCATGCGGCAAACCATCCATCGAGGATGGAGAGAATTAAGCGTCACACGAGCACAGGCAACCGGGAGAGAACAGATTTGGCAGATTATCGGGGTATTGATACCCTGCTCCGCCATGATGCGGACTTTGTATAACTAAACCAAAGTGCGCATTCTGCCTAGAAGCGCAGCAATCATCAGCATCATGGGGACGGACAGAGCGAGCACGGAGTATACACCACCACACCTGGTCATATTCCCTGCATCGACCAGGCTACGTACTACGATAAGAGCACGAAGGGACCAGGGGTTCTCACGCCCTAGCTAGCGAATGAACGCCTCAAGCTGGAGGAATCGCCCCCAAAAAAAGCACAGCGGGCGCTCGGGAAGGCGACAATCTTCATCCAATCGAACCCTTGCACGGGCTTTTCTTAAGAAAATTCCTCATCGACGCAATAAAGAAAGATCTCCCGTAATAACTCACGGGTTTGTCGACGGAGTGGTTTGAAAGGTAGCAGTCGAAACATGCCATGAGATCGTTGTCTAGAGAGCTTGAGCCAGCACATCTAGTGACAAACCCCAGTGCGGGAAGCTGCCATAATGTCGAGGTTCCCCGTTCAAATTGCGGCGCTGCAAATTTATACGCAGGGCTCATCATCCTTGAGCGGGTAATGAAAGTCACCTCTTAAGTGCATGGGCCCCAGGCGAGATGGCGGCTTTTGGACCCGTTGGTGGGAGGGGAATATCTTGAACGTCCATTCTTGTTCTTGTTACTCGTGTTATTCACCCACCATTGAAGGCTTAAACTATCGCGAGCCCCTCCTCAAATAAAGCATAGCAGTCGGTGAAGATGCTTCAAGTTTGGTCTTTGTCCATGATCGTCGTCAAGCATGGACGCCATGGTCCCAAATTTGGGCTCTCGATCACGATGACTGTTGGAGGGTGGGCTTGAACGGAGTTTCTAACTGCTGACTTGTGCCTCGAGACGCCTGCACACTTAGGGCGACTCCTGTCAGCTCCGTTGATGCTCCGTAAATGTTGTCCGTTTGCAGCAAACACTGTCCTTCCACACTCGAGACTCCCCATGCCACCACCATCTGGCATCAATGATCACCATCAAGGCTGACGATGTGTGAGGATGTCGACTACGCCATCTGATTGGGAGTTGAGAACAGAAGCATAATACCATACCGTGACGCAGCTGACAAACCTTCACGACGCTATGATTGGCTGCAGCCGCTAGCCGTTTCTGCAAATCTAGCCCGCGGCCAATCACCAATCAGAGATTGACCGACTGTAAATACCCAACTATATCCAATAAAACACCCGCTCGGACTGTTGGCGCTTATTCTCAGCTTGCTTCAAGTCCGTTTGCCATCGTGAAACATGTTCCTCATCATCACTGCTGACGGGTATTTATAGGAGTAGAATCGGAGAGATTGTTGTGAAAGATCGAGAGCAGTCTTTTTTGTTTAGACTACTGAATGTCCGACTGATCGCGGTTATTGGACTGGACAGTCAGGTCGACCTGCAACACACCCAAGGAACGGTGGGATAGTCGACTTGCACCGGCAATACTGTACGACAGGGAACGTCCTGTTAGCTATGCGCACTTTCAGCTCGCTAGCAGAAATTATTATACAATGGCACATGCATCTCGCGACGTATTATTTCCTGGCCATGCATTCCAGTGCGTTTCGCTTCGCAGCCATGGATCATAATGAAGATGTGCCTGCCGGGACCAGGAATGCTCAGTCTCAACGGTATCCGCTCTCCGGAACACTCACAGTCCGAATCATGACTCCTCCTCTAAGATATACGGAGCACTGGCCCCTGTCATCATCACATTGCCCTTGGAGTCATGAGAATTGCGTGATGAAGATGCCTGCGTTGGTGAAGGAGTGAGCCGCTTGAACCTTGCTCTCATGGACATAACCCCTGTTCGAGGAGTAGTTCAGCGCCGTTGGAACGCACTCTTCTGTCTTGGATCCCAGAAGGGACTTGCTGGGCCACTGAATGCGCGACGAGAGTCCCGACAGAACGGTTGAGGCGTTATGGATGCCCATGTATGTCGACGCATCCGGCCTGCGCGTGTCCAATGCGATGCCACTTGGGCCCACCACCATTCGGAATCTGGACTGAACGGCGTGACCAGGCAAATGAGAAGGCACGGGTTGCTCCCAAACGGACCCGATGAAGTGGAACAAATGACAATATTATGGTGAAAGCCTGAGGAAGATACGATTTCCTTGGATTTCCGCGGGACATCCCTGACGATAATTTGAATTTCCCAATTTTGGGCATAAGACTGGGGATTAGGCACTGAAAAATGATCGTCAAGTGAGGAAAGCTTCTGTTCTGTCCTTTTTCTCCTCAGAACGACGGAGTACTTTGTAGTTCAGAAAAGGCTGACAGTAATTCAAACAGATTCATGAGAGCTCTTTTCTCGAACTTCAAGTCTTATCGCACATGATTCGGGTGGTCAAGTTCGAATTCGCTATCTTGCATGGTCAGAGTGGTAGCGGGGTCAGGAGCGGCTCTCTTAAAGACTCCTTCTCAACGGCTTTCCCCAAACCATCAAGATATCCTGCCTCGCGTACTCCGTGCGGGAGTAATCCATGTCAAAAGGACTACTCATATGAGATGCCCGACACTCGGCCCTTGCGTCCCCATTTTGACAACCGTCCTGAAAGCAACCCAAGAGACGAGAGGACAAAACTAACCCTTATAACATATTAGCTGAATTCTAGAGGGCAAGATCCCATTCTTCCCGTGATGACGAGTCCGTCGGAGCATGTTATTTTCACCCGCAGAAAGCTCCTAGCTGTGATCTTACCCGTTATAAATTCTGTTATTACTATTTCGATTCCCATTGAGTTAACGATAGATTCCCCTCATTACCGGCGTTTTTTCCAAATGCAGGGTTCTACGAACTTCTCCATGCCCAGTCAGTCACATGCAGTACGTACATACATACTGTATGCGGACCTCCTCCCCTCCCTTAACTTACTGCTACCCTTCCCATGTTTCCTCCTGTCTCATCAAACCCAATTCATCGGGTCCATCAATACGAATAATCAATACCGTTCCCTTCGCTTTGCGTGTCTCTTATCCCCAACTCTGAGCAAACGACTACTCCAAGGTTGCATAGTCGAAGTCTTTGACTGGTTAGGCAGCGAGGTAGAATGTGCCCTTGTGGTAATTGATTCGAGCTGGTGGATGATTTTTGTCACATAACCTCAGTCCGTTTCGCGCTTAAAACAGCCAGGAACAAGACTATCGGGCATCTTTCCTTTCCTGCGTTGTAGCGTAAATTACGGATCTAAATTTGTTCTGAGGGATCCTATGGAGCACATTTACGAAGTACACGGCAACACGGAGTACCTACGGTGCGATACACACACGTGTACGCTCATTTACTCCCTTTTTGGAGTACAATCACCGAAGCCGTGAAAAATTTCTATTCAGGACAGACAACTCCCAAGGGGACCAATAATGATAGTATGTACAATACGGTGCAAGGTGAAAATAGGTATCCGCTTTAGCTTAGAGAGACCCAATACTCCAAACCCCAAGAGCTCAGATGTGCCATCATGGGTGCCACAAAACCACGTGCGGTGCATCTAAAGCAAAAGCCAATCAATAATTAAGAACCCGTGTATACTTCGACGTCTCCGTAACATCATTTGCATCCATCGGGAGACACTTGCGATAATCATAATCCGGAATGGGCGGTGACGGAGGTCCACTCTTGACGGCCATGATAAAGCGCGGAAAAGTGAGCCCAGGTAGGGACGCTTGGTGGTTACTCATCTGACGAACTGGCGGGACAATGGGTGGCGGATGCTGACATGGAAGGCCTTGAAACTGGACAAAAGAACCACGGCGCGACAGGCTCAAAGGGGTGTGTCTGCCGGGGCGAGCAGTGGGCATTGCTCGGTGCCGCTGCTGCTGCCGATGCGGTTCAAGAAGAGATCCCAACCCAAGCCATGCGGATGCGGACGGATCCGCCGTTCCATCCATATCCAGATCAGCGGCGTGAAGGACGTTGATATCCTCGGTGACTCTCCGTGTTGCTGTTAATGCTTGCCTTAATGGCCGTGCTTTTGTTTCTGGTCCTTGAACATGATGAGCATGAAAAACGACGCCATGTCGAGGCTCTGGGATGAGAAGCGAGCTTTTACTCCTTCGTAGCTGGTGGGGCGGATTCAAATGCACTCGAACCGCTTTCGCCTTCTCATTCCTCGTCGGTCTCTTTCGATGAGGCTTGGTGGTCAAAGTATCATCGGCGTAGATGTCTTCATCGAAGTAGGATGACACGTTCTTCATAGGTATATTAGCGTTCTTTGCGGCAGCGGCGGCCTTTTCCCGCATGATCAAAACCGCGGCATCGAGAGCCAGCTCGACAGCACAGTGGTTCCGGATGCGACCGAGTTTAGGCCATGTCGCACGTTCACCGCTGAGGCATGCTCGTAACATGAAATCGTGGGTAGGATTCCTCAACAAACTAGGGAACACTTCATAAGTAATCTCCGGGAGAACGTTGATCTCGCCATAATACTCTTGCTTCATTATCGAAACCAGTTTCCTTAGTGTATTAGGGAGTATTCCTAATTCAGAAATCATGGAGAATTTGCCCATGGCTTCCTCTTTCAGCAGTTCTTTAGGGAAGTTGGTTCCCCCAGTCTCAGTTGTCGGCTGGCGTTCACTAAGCTCTGCAAGTAGAAATGCTTCCTCAGGGGGAACAAAGGGGATCACATGGGGATTAACCTGGGAAACAATAAAGTGGTTGACATTAAACATTTCCGATAGTCTAACCATCGGTAAATCACTGTCAACAGATCCGTCAATCCACTGCACCAAGGACTGCCCCCATTCCCCTATTATTCCCGTAGCCGGGTCTTTTGCCATTAATGCAGAGGCAGAAAACACCAATGGAACCGAGCAAGATGTGGCACTTTGACTGTCAGTACTGTACATTCCTCAAATTCAAGGCGAGCGTACTCACATGGCGGACCAAATAACCACATTGGGGGAAGTGACATAATTCAACAAACGAGGGAGCTCGTGTGATTCTGCATGGGAAACCGTGATGTTTAGAATCCGTCTTGTCCGGTTATATGCCTCCAAGAATGTTAAATCCCCAATCAAATCTCGCATAACCCTCCTTAAATGGTTGATGTCGAACAGAGATCCAGATCTGAGGAACCTTTTAAATCGATGCATCAGATTCTCTGGTTCTTCATCAGACCCAAAGACAGAAAAGTCGCCACTGCCAAAGGAAGATAAAATTCTAGGAATCTCTTCATCCGTGTGCGCACAGACAACTCCCGCAACGATGCTTCCGGATGAAGAGCCGGAGATGACCCGGGGTAAAAGTCTCATCTGCCAGAGGCTTTTGACAACGCCAGTATGGTTCATTCCAAACGTTGCACCTCCTGAGAGTAGCAAAGCACTCCGTCCAAATGCCTGGCGCGTGGCTTGCAATTGTTGTAATAGGTGTCGGGTCTCGTCAACGTTGAACATGAGTTTATCCGCTAGTTCAAGAATTGTCGACACTGCGGTTGTGGCCGTTGTCACGTAGAGGTCTATCAGATTCTTGGTGCCGATGCGCGAACGTTTATAGAGCTCTGGATTCGTCACATTGGCAAGATCCCGGGTGAGTGAGGTGCGAATGTTATGTAGAATCCCCGCAAAATCATTTCTACCCAGGGCATCTTCTAAATTATCTAACTGCGTACGAAGTGCCTTGTGGTCATACTCATCGGATTCGTCGATGGCTTTCCACTCATTATTTCCATCAAGTTCGTCTAGCTCTCCCGCTATTCGTAACCATTCATGCAGGCTGGTTGCCTAGAAAGGTTGTTAGCGATTGATATTTTTCAATAACAATTTAGAGAAAAGCACCAACCCTTGGGAGTCTCCAAGAGAGAGATTTTTTCCTTTTCTCATTCCTCAAGAGCTGTTCATATTCCTCGCTTGAAAGATTCTTTCGAAAGTTGTAAACAATAAAACTGGCCCGAGCGATAGAATCCCAGACGAGGGACGATAAATACGGAAGGGAGATGCACTTTCGCAACGCGCCAAATCGAGACTTTTGCGAACGAGCTGGAAATGACGCTACAGGAATTATAGCGTCGGAGATCGTGGACATTTCGATTTGGACTTAGGAGCCATCAACTCGTTTTCTCAGCAGGGAATCATCGTAATTCGTAGGGCATATTCTATGGTGTAGCCCATGAGGAGAGGAGGATACGGCCTGTCACTTAAAAGCATGGCGTGCAAGTTTCCCCTGTCTAAATAATAATACCGTCATCCTGATTAGCTATGTAGAATGTCATGGGCAGTACGGGGAAACTACGTACCGCAAGGTACCGTTAGCACAACTTACAGGTTCAGTAGGTGACGCTCCGGCGGGAAGGCAAGTTTGGGTACACAGAGGTACTCCCACGTGGAACTACCTACTCTGGTTCGCGATGACCACACAATCCAGATTTGACTGTGGCGGGAAACCTTTTTGACTCAACCAGTGGCCCCTTTTCCACCCCATTTCTTCTAGATTTGTGTCATGTCAGCTAGTTAGTCTGTCAGCGGCAAAAATCATGTACCGATAAATTCCCGTATGGCGTTGCGCATCTGCGATTCGGACTCATTCTCCCGCCAAAAATGACCAGCACCCGGAATCTCTTTAAAAGTGAATTGGGAGTCTGGCTTCTGCGACAGCTTCCTGGACCAATCTCGAAGTCGCGTTACTGGTGTAAAGAAGTCGCTGTCACCGTAGATAACAAGGCTTCGATGACTTGTCACTGCTTCCTCAAGCTCAAGGCCAGCGATCGATAATCCATCCACGACAGTTTTCATACTTTTAAGCGATGTGAAGAGTGACATGGTCAGAAAAGTAGATATGGGTGACAGTATTGGAGATACCAGGAGATACGATACGTCCGTCTGGAACCTTCCAAGTCTGATGTAAAGCTTAGGTTAGTATCTTCGTTAAAAGGACCGGTTATGAATGGAACGGAATTCATACCCAATAGATGACCTGTGTTTTTGCGAGAGTTCCAATGCTGTCTGCTTGATTTTGAATGCTGCACTTTCACTTTTCGGTGCTGCAAAGATCTCCACAACTCGATCAGCGGATGGAAGAAGAGTTGCCAGCATTGATCCGAAGGAGTACCCAGATAAGATCATTTTCACTCTGGACTTATTGGTTTTTGAAGGGGCGCTGATGGCTCTAAACGTATGAGAATCCTCCCCGGCAACATTCCCAACATCGTCGTCCTCGAAGCTATGCATGTAGTAAATCATAAAGCCGTAGAAGGAAATGTAGTCTGCCAGCTCAGGTTTTGCTGTCCAGCTTGGCCGGCCTTCAGATGCTCCCGCGCCCCTAAATCAGTAAAATGTCAGAACAACCTTTCTTCATGCGACACCCATACTCTCGATTCAAACACGGGTAAAATCAGGCATGGCCGGTACTACCGTAAGTTGAATGTGCCCACCACATAGCCTCCGTTGAATAGCACCTTCGTCATGGCACCTACAACAGGGTCATCGAAACAGCCCCCAAGTGGCGCATAAGGATGGGCCACTATAGCCGCTTTCTTTGACAAGGATTCTGCATCGCTGCGTTGAGGCTCGCGAGGATGATATAGCCGACATTCAAGCTGGATGCCATCATACAGAGAAGGGATTGTAAAGGCATGACTTGGTGGCATCGAGTTCATGATTTGGAGCTTCCCCTGACTGTCAAATTGCTGCTTTAGTGCAAATTAAATTGGATAGCTGGCCATTCAAACCGGCAAAATATCACAGTTACCTAGTTAGGTATATGAATTTCAGGCTGTTGTTCTGGTGTAAGGTCGCTCACGGTAGTCTCTAAATTTTGTCCGGATGCACGGTCTTTAACATTAAGTGAGGAGCTAGTTATTTTAGTCAGTTAACGTATTTCCCTAACGAACGATCCCAACCAGCGAACGAGCACGGTTTTCCCATACATAATGAGCGTTTTCAAGTCTCAATATATCAACCACCACAACCTAAGTAAGGTAGTAGATATGTAATCAATACAGTTCAAAATGTTCTGAGCATATGGAAAAAAATCATCTTTGATCTATTCAGAATTGAGCCCAAGAGAGTACTTGTAATCCGGTAACGCATCATCAAGATTTTACTATGTGTAAATAATCAGATTACGGTCTTAAAACGCCTCAAGCTTGTCTTCCATTGGCCGAATTTACGGGTTGCCAGCAGCAGCATTTGTGCACCCAGCCCTTGGTATTTTGTCATAAAATCAAGCGTGCAGATTTAACCAGGTGCCTTCTACTTGCCTTGCAATTTTGGGGAGAAAATATTGAGAATTACAAAAGTTACAATACACGTAATAGGATTACACACATACTAATTTGTATGGGGAAA
The DNA here is from genome assembly GCA_029850275.1 of Chrysosporium keratinophilum. Taxonomy (NCBI): domain Eukaryota; kingdom Fungi; phylum Ascomycota; class Eurotiomycetes; order Onygenales; family Onygenaceae; genus Chrysosporium; species Chrysosporium keratinophilum. Next base: position 857,497 of record JARBIX010000012.1, read on the forward strand.
ATCAAACAAATTGCCAACGCATTACGCATCGCTTCTCTGTCAACATCGGGTTTTCTATGTAGTAAATTAGCAAATACGCTCAAATCGGCGCTGAATTATATAAATTACACCTTGATTATTCATTTAAAGCTTTTACCGTTGAAGCATGGTGGTCTGAATTTCTCCATTTTGTATGGGAAAACCGTGCTCGTTCGCTGGTTGGGATCGTTCGTTAGGGAAATACGTTAAGTTAGCCAGCCCCACACAAGAGTTAACAAGTTAGTGGCCGGACACCACCTATAAGGGCGCAGTACCCCCGGACACCTCCCCAAGAAAACCGATTGCTAAGGGCAGAAACCATGGTGTCCGGGGTACTACTGTAGGTGGTGTCCGGCCAAACTAATTATGTAGTTAGACCCTTTACAAGCTCTCATTGAACGTTTCGTACCTGACGGATATCATGCTAAATCTACATACAACGGCACTGAACGACCATTAGCTACCATTCAACGGAGTACATGATGATGTATTCAGCAATCGAGCGCTACAATGCCTCTGAAAAACTGGCAACGCGAGTGAGCGGTTGAGAGATACGTTTGCTTTGCTTAAGCTGAATGACTTCACAATACTGTACAGTACGTGAGTACAATGATTGGATTAGTTGACAGATATCGAAGCTGTTATTAAGGGAGTCAGCATATCATTGAAACGATATAAGAATAACGAAGTATCTCTTCGATCAGTTATGCGGATGATTGTGACCTAGTTATAGGTTGAGGAGAGAGAAACCTTGAGTAATATATTAAGAGAATGAATCGATGCAGTGTAGATATATACACATGTATGATGCCGTGGCAGGTGAAATCTTCTCGCTGCATTGATACAAGCTCGATTATAGGGCATTTAATGAAATGCTGTCAATGCCATGACCACCAGGACCGGGCCCAGGCGGTAACTCAGGCGATGGCGATTCAGTGACCCTCAGCAACTCTTCTGGTACATCTCCAACAGCCGTAAGGCCCTGGTCATCAGATAGCTGGTCATCAGATAGCTGGTCATCATCATCATCACGCAAGCCAAACATCCGCATGAATACAGATCTACCTTGTCGGAAGGCCTCTAGCTCAGCACCGATACTGCAAATGAGAAGGTTCCAGTTCTTCTCGTCGGCAAGTTTTAGGCTGGCTTCCAATTGTTCTATCGTTTCGTTCATCTCCCGTACAATAGAGTCGGGAATTGACTTGTCGACTGGCGCGCCACCACGGGATGTCTCTGTTATCTGTAACATTTTCTTTTGCATTGACCGTTCAAACGTGGATAATACGGTAATAACCTTGTGCCAAACCGCACCGCCCTCTTGTAGCGCGGTAATCTCCAGGTCAACTGCCCGTTTCCGTTTTCGAAGCTCCATGCTTTCGTTTTGCCAGTGTTCCTTTGCCATTTCAAGCGTTCTGCGTTTTGGATGAAGGGAGTAGAATGTCGGTTGTTCATGAGAGGTTGTCAGTAGTGGCTGGATAGGCGGTGTTGAGAGATAGGTCTGTATGTCTTTCTGAACCAGAGCCAGGGACTCTTTATAAGACGAAAGTTTCGAATCGAGGGAGTTTTGGAGCTGGGTAATCTCATTGAAAATCTGTCTGTGGCGCGCTTTCATCTCAAGTAGCTTATTTTCCAATTCCATTATTTCCTTCTCAAGGGATCGCGACTGTCTCTTGAGTTTATCCACTCGAGTCGCCTCTGGGTCTCCTTGGACCGCAGACAAAACTGATTCCAGCCCCTTTTGCTTGGTAACGAACGCCTCGATCTCTCTTACGGCCTCTCGTCGACTACTCAGCTCAGAGCCGATGGTCCGACGTTCCTCTTCCTTCAGGGATAAAAGTCCATCCATAGTTTTCAAAATACCCCTTCTCGCACCTCGAAGATTTGTTTTCTTTTTAACCGGTTGGCGAACTGGAATCGTCATTGTTGGCCTTGGGCTGGTGAGGTGAGACGGTGTGGGAGTTGAGCTCCCCGTAGAGAGCACATCGGTTGGAGTGGTTGATAACCCAGACGACAGGCCAACGCTTTGAGCATCAAGGAGGCTCTGTAAATCATCCTGAAGCTGTCTCGACTGCCGTTCAAGGAAGATAAATGGATCTGAGTGATTCACTGACACGGACAGAGGCACTGGAAGGAGTTTCTTGTTCGCCATGGTTGGATATTTGGACAGAGGGCAGCTTTGATGGCGGGTGCGGAGGATAGAGATATATTGATCTTAGCGAAAGGAGTAGTGGGCTGTAAAAGGTGTTATCGAAACCATTCCAAGCATCCCGAATCCATTACTTCGCTCACTCGCCAGCAGCAATCTTCTTTCTGCGTGTCATGTTGTCAGTCGACTGCTCACGAGCCTTGAGGCCGCGTGATCTGATTGGCTGACCGCGCGAGTGAGGCTTAACGGAGCTGTATGACTAATCAATTGGCTGAGCTTCTGGATTGCAGCCAATCAGCGTGCTGCTGCCAGTTCTCAGAGTCGCCAACGCATTTGACGTGTGTCTTGAGGCCTGAAGCTCTCTTCATCACTGAATCTCAACCATCTACTCCATCAACGCAAACTCATCTCATTCTCTCCTTTCTCTTCCTGTATTGCTAACTGTAAGTAATGCCCTATAAACCCTCTTTGTGGCAGCCTGTTAACGAGTTGCAGTTTTGATCATCAGATCTTCGTTCTCTCTGCTCCTGGCGCGTGGTCACCTCCTCCTCTGAAAGTTTGGTTTGATAGACATTAGAGAAGTCGGACGGATCTAGACGGCGCAAAATGGTTGGACTCGTTTCAGCAGCTGGCCTGGTGGGCTTCTTGTCGGAGCCTGACACGGAGCTGAAGGTGTTTGCTTTGAAGACGTTGAACGACCAGGTCGACTCATTATGGTCAGAAATTGCTGGCTCTGTCGGGCAAATGTAAGCGCAAAACCTGCTGAGTGATTGTGCACTTGTTTTTGGCTACCTGCCCACCGTTATACATTTGTATTTGTGCTCTTGCTGATAAACCCTTGTGATCGCAGAGAAGCTCTTTGCGAAGACGAAACCTTCCCCCAACGCGAGCTTGCGTCACTTGTTGCTGCCAAGGTTTACTATAATCTCCAAGAATACAACGAGAGCACGGTTTTCGCACTTGGAGCTGGGCATCTCTTCGATATTGAAAATGGCGGAGAATTCGAGGAGACAATCATCTGTATGTTGTAGTAAATCGAAGGTTGCCTTCTTCAAGGTACTGACTTGCCTGGTGCAGCAAAATGCATAGATACGTTCGTATCAATATCGGCTATGCAGAAAAGCGGTTCGAATGTGGACGCCTCCGGCAAACCTCGTGTTCATATCCCTCAGCAAACCAATGGGGCTGCAAGCATTTCAGCTGGTCTCGCATCCCCTATCACGCCCTTTTCGCAGTCGACGTTGCCGTCTAAATCTCTTTTATCTCGTCCTGAATCGTCAGGTGGTTACCAACGGGGAGATAGTGACGACTTTGAGAGCTCGACCGAGGTCCCTCTCGTGGTCCAACGTGGTGTTCAGAAACAGCTCCAGACAGTCATCAACCGTCTATTTGAACGATGCTTTCAACAAAAGCGATACCGTCAGGTAATTGGTATTGCAGTGGAAGCAAAGAACCTCGAAATCCTCCGAACGGCCATCCTACGTGCTTCGGAGGATGAAAAGGATCAAGGAGGCGAATCATCCCGACGCGGGGAAGAATTGATGGAATACGTATTGGGAATTTGCATGAACATCGTACAAGAACGGGCATTCAGAAACGAGGTAAGTTATCCGAAAAAATAATTTCCCATGAGAACAAGACTGATCCGTGTGTTTATTGAAGATCCTCAAATTGATCCTTGAATTACTGAGCGAAATCCCATCCCCAGACTATTTCTCCATCGCCAAGTGTGTTGTTTACTTGAACGAGCATACTATGGCTTCCGATATACTCCGACAGCTCGTGGAAAAGGGTGACGCAAGATCTTTGGCCGTGGCTTATCAGATTTCCTTCGACCTATACGACAACAGCACCCAAGAATTCTTAAGAAAGGTCCGTCAAGAAGTTGCTGGTTTTACATCGGAGAACGAGGCTAGCGGGGCAGAAAATGAGGACAAGATGGAAGAAGAACCCAGAGAAACCGACTCCCTTCTTCAGGATAAGGACCAATCCACTGCTTCCGGCACTGGAAAGGGCAATTATTCAACCGAGGCGCGCTCAGCCTTCAACAACATTAGCAATATCTTGGATGGCGTCAACTCCATCCAGCTGAATTTGGAATTCCTTTATCGGAACAACAAAGCCGATATTGCGATACTTAATAAAATTAAGGACAGTCTTGAGGCGCGCAACTCGATTTTCCACACCGCAGTCACACTATCCAATGCGTTTATGCATGCTGGAACTACGCACGATAAGTTCTTCCGAGACAACTTGGAGTGGCTGGGCAAAGCTGTCAACTGGTCGAAATTTACTGCTACCGCTGCCCTTGGAGTTATTCACCGTGGTAACCTCACCCAAGGCCAAAAGCTGCTGGCTCCATATTTGCCAAAAGAGAATATTGCTGGCGTAGGCAGCTCCGGTTCGGTTTACAGCCAGGGTGGTTCTCTTTACGCTTTCGGTTTGATCTATGCAAACCATGAAGGCTGGGCCGTGGACCTTATCCGCGAACATTTCAACAAGGCCACGGAGGAAGTTGTTCAACATGGTGGCGCCCTTGGTTTAGGTGTTTCGGCTATGGCCACTGGTGACGAGGGCATCTACAACGACTTGAAGAATGTTCTTCACACCGACTCAGCCCTGAACGGTGAAGCAGCTGGTCTTGCGATGGGTCTAGTCATGCTGGGCACAGGAAATATGAAAGCGCTGGAAGACATGATTCAATATGCGCATGAAACACAACACGAAAAGATTATCCGTGGCCTCGCGATGGGAATGGCCCTCATCATGTACGGCCGTCAAGAAGCGGCTGACGAATTGATCAGTGGTTTGTTGGGTGACCCGGATCCTACTTTGCGCTATGGTGGTATTATGGCCATCGCCTTGGCTTACTGTGGTACTGGTAGCAACAAGGCGGTTCGCAGACTCCTCCATTTCGCCGTCAGTGACGTGAATGACGATGTGCGACGAGTTGCAGTGATGAGCTTAGGCTTCATCCTCTTCCGAAAATACCACAGCGTCCCCAGAATGGTTGAACTCCTCTCTGAATCGTACAACCCCCATGTCAGGTACGGTGCCGCTATGGCTCTAGGTATCTCTTGCGCGGGAACCGGTTTGGATGAGGCAGTTGACCTTTTGGAACCGATGCTCAAGGATCCTACCGATTTCGTGCGTCAAGGTGCTTTGATCGCATTGGCGATGGTCTTGGTTCAGCAGAATGAGATCATGAACCCCAAGGTTAGCTCCATCCGAAAGGCGATGCAGAAGGTGATTGGAGACCGTCATGAGGACGCCATGGCCAAGTTTGGCTGCGCTCTCGCTTTGGGAATCATCGACGCTGGTGGACGCAACTGCACGATCAGTCTTCAGACTCAAGATGGCAACCTTAACATGCCTGGAATCGTGGGAGCCGCCGTTTTCACGCAATACTGGTATTGGTTCCCGTTGACGCATTTCTTATCTCTCAGCTTTACGCCGACTGCCGTCATTGGAGTTGATCAAAAGTTGGAAGTCCCGGTGTTCAAATTCCATTGCAACACGCGACCCAGCCTCTTCGACTACCCGCCTGAACAGCAAGTGAAGGCGGATGAGGCACCAGAGAAGGTCAAGACGGCAGTCCTCTCAACGACTGCACAAGCTAAGCGACGAGCTCAGCGCAAAGAACGACAGCAACGCCGCGAGAGCATGGATGTGGACCAAACACCAACGACGCCCAAGGGAACAAGTCAGTTACAGGACAAGATGGAGTTGGATGAAACCCAGGCGAAGGGCGAGGACGAGGCCAAGAGTGCCGAGAAAGAAACAGAAGCTCCTAAGCGCAAGGTGGAGAAGGAGAAGGTTGGTTATGAGCTGGCCAATATGTCCAGGGTTCTTCCCGCCCAGCTTAAATTCTTGACCTTCCCGGATCCACGGTACGAGCCGGTCAAACGAGTAAGTATAAACCCAACCCACATCAGCTTAGGAGATGTATGAAGCTAATGATGTTCTGTTTGTAGCCTACTGGTGGTGTCACGGTTGTTCTTGACAAGGCGCCATCAGAATCCCGCGAAATCATTGAGTTAAAGGCCAGCAGGGACGTTAAGCAGGCTGCTGCGCCGCCCACACTGCAAGATCGAATCAATGCGGCGATCTATGGCACCGAGGGTGAAGGTGCTGCGGAGCCCGCTGGTGTCGGTAGTGGTGGTGCAGCAGCAGCAGCGGGAGTCTTGACGGCCGTGGATGAAGATGAAGAAGGAGACGAGGAAGCTCCGGTCCCTGAGGACTTTGACTACTACTCTGATGCAGAGTGATGAGCTGCCTGGAAACTCGTTGTTTCCCTGGCCCATGTGTTTTTGTATTTGCATGCTTGCTTGTTCTTTCTGGTAGCATTTCTAGCATCTAGAACCCTTTTGTACTTCTATGAGTGACCAATATATGTACGATGCCTTCGAGTTCTCACAATCTCAGTGATGCCAGTCCACCAAACGGCAACTTCTCGGAGTTTGCATCGTCGCTTCGGGGTCTTCCCGCTCATCAAGCTCAGAATAATAACGATACTGATTGGATGGAAGCTGAGGTTTATTCACATACTCACAAGTGGATTGGCTCCTACTTATTAGTCAACAAGTTACACTCGCCAATCAAGTATCTATGATCTGATATTATCCATGCTCACATGCATCGCCTTCTCTGCCATTTGCTAGCCGGACAATCTCCCGCTGCACAGCAGAACTGTGCAGCGACGAAGCTGCCGAGGCAATTGCCGTTTATGGGCTAGCGCACTACCACCCAGGCGGTGGGGGGTCCCACCGTTGCCCAGATTACGTGATAGCACATGTGAACGAGGCAGCACATGACGGCATTTGCTACGCTTTGAAGAGTCGACTGAGACAAGGCTTCTTTTCGATGATGAGATGAAAGGAGAGTGCTATAAGGACACATATCAAACACTTCGACCGAAGATACGTACTTCTGCTGGACAGCCATAACACATATCTGCGAAAGTTCATTAAGACATGGTCAAACGTGGGGATAGGTGAACTGTTTGTTGCATGTGAAGAACAGTGGATGGTTAAGTTATCTGTTCCATGTGGGCTGTGGTCATCGTCTATCCTGAAGGAGACTAAAACTGGTACCAGCAACAGGACTTTGAGCCTAGGTAACTGCTGCTGCTGCTGCTGTCCTGATACTACATATATCCACCGTCACAAGCTCTTTTCTCCCTCTTGAGGCCCCGGATTTTGGTTACACGCTACTTCAACTCTCTTCTGCTACAAAACTACTTCAATTTTCTTATTTCATCCAGCATTCACTCCCAATAAGACATCAAATTCTGCAAAAGATACTATCGCCACCCATGGCCGCCAGATTCTCAAAGGACGCTGTCGCGTCCCATAACAATGCTGGAGATCTCTGGGTCGTCATTGACGAGGACGTGTATGACTTGACGAAGTTCCAGGATGACCATCCAGGTAAGCATCATTCCCATGTATCTATAAATGGCAAATTACTAATGCTTTGTAGGTGGAAAGAAGAGTAGGTTTCTCAGCCGTCTATTCTGACAGAGCCCGAAACTAAACTGATGACTCTCTAGTTCTGCAACGGGTTGCCGGCAAGGACGCCTCAAAACAGTTCTGGAAATACCACAACCCGGCTGTGTTGAAGAAGTACCGAAAACAGCTCCAGGTTGGCTCTTTGGATACCAAGAAAGAGGCCCCCGGCGCTCCTCCAACCCCACCAGCCACTCCCCCAACGGAGAAGAAAGTTGAGGCTCCCGTTTCTGCTGCAACCTCGGCTCCATCAGCTCCTCTCGAGGCCTATGGTGAACTGATTCCTTTTGCCGATCCATCATGGTATCACGGTGTATGTTTTACTCCTACTTCTTATAACTGTGGCACACTGGTTAATCTTTTATCTCCTTTGCAGTACTACTCTCCATATTACAACGAGACCCACGCTGCCCTCCGCGACGAAGTCCGTCAATGGGTTGAAACCGAAATTGAGCCCCATGTCTTCGAATGGGATGAGGCCAAAAAGGTGCCGGACTATATCTACAAACAGATGGGTGAAAGGGGATACCTTGCGGGCCTGCTTGGCGTTGGATATGACGCTTCCCTCTCGAAAAACACCGTCAAGAGCGTTCCTCCCGAGAAATGGGACTTGTTCCATGAGATTATCGTGACTGATGAGCTTTCTCGCTGTGCCAGTGGAGGTGTCGTCTGGAATCTTATTGGCGGCTTTGGCATTGGTTGCCCACCGTTACTCAAGTTTGGAAACAAGGAGGTCGTCAAGAGAGTTGTGCCTGGCATTCTCGCTGGTGACAAACGCATCTGTCTTGCCATCACAGAACCAGATGCTGGAAGTGATGTGTCCAACTTGAGTTGCGAGGCCAAGTTGACGCCCGATGGAAAGCATTATATCGTCAATGGCGAGAAGAAATGGATTACGAACGGTATTTGGTGCGACTACTTCACCGTCGCCGTGCGAACTGGTGGCGAGGGTATGAACGGCGTCAGTGTCTTGCTTATTGAGCGTGATATGGGCGGCGTGAGCACACGTAGAATGGACTGCCAGGGAGTTTGGAGCAGTGGTACCACCTACATCACATTTGAAGATGTCAAGGTTCCCGTTGAAAACTTGATTGGCAAGGAGAACAAGGGATTCAAGGGTAAGCTTATCTACTCTCTCTATTTTCGGTGCGTTCTAACACGATTTTTAGTCATCATGACCAACTTCAACCACGAGCGTATCGGCATCGTCATCCAATGCCTCCGCTTTGCTCGCGTTTGTTACGAAGAATCCGTCAAATACTCTCACAAGCGCCGCACCTTCGGCAAGCGCCTCATCGACCACCCCGTCATCCGCATGAAACTCGCCCACATGGCCCGCCAGATCGAAGCCACCTACAACTGGCTCGAGAACATCATCTTCCAATGCCAAAACTTCGATGATACCGAAGCTTCGCTGCGCCTTGGAGGTGCTATCGCCGGTCTCAAGGCCCAGGCTACTACCACGTTTGAGTTCTGCGCGCGCGAGGCCAGTCAGATCTTTGGTGGGCTGAGCTACAGCCGTGGCGGACAGGGTGGTAAAGTCGAGCGTCTGTATCGTGATGTTCGCGCATATGCGATTCCGGGAGGTAGTGAGGAGATCATGTTGGATCTCAGCATCAGACAGAGCTTGAGGGTCCACAAGGCCTTCGGTATGAGCCTGTAGAGCCGACCTTGTCCCCAATGTCCCCGCTATATATACCAATCTGTTGTCGGTGATATCTTCCTTGGGAATTTTGCATGAATGCATCCAGGCTTAAGTGGTTTCCTTTTGCAAATTTGGCTGTGTGTTTATGCCTTGGATCCTGATCGTTCCGTGTTTTAACATTGGTTTTGCAGTGTGTTTGCAGACATCATACCATTTGACAGATTATTTTCTTCTCATTAGGAGCGTATATATTGGCATTTCTGAATATAACTCACATTATAATGTTATCACCTCACATGGTGTGCACAATGTTTGCTGAGATTACATCCCACCTCCATATTATTGAACTGGTTTGATTTAGCGGGTTCAATTTTGTTCCATCGACGGCATTGCAGCAATATTCAAACTCGGAAAGCTGCCCTCTTGGTGGTACGGAAGGGCTGGTGGGAGCTGAGGTTTTGGCCGTCCGTTGAGGTTCAACGCCATAATAGCTCATTGAAACGTCTCTCTTGAGGACTGATTTTTCTACGTCTAGCAATCTTTCTGGCCACGGTACCAAAGCCGGCTGGGTCAGCAATGTGAGCGTGGTTCTCTTCTTTCCAATAATGGTGAATCTCCCCAAGGTCTGGTTTTGGGCAAGACTAACCTTGGATTGTGAGGCCGAAGTCGCGAAGAGAGGCCTTGAAGAGTATCCATCTGTTGACAACATCAACACCTAACTTCCTGATAGAGAAGTGCTTTCAAGTGGCGGACATGGACGTATTCTGACCCCCCTCTTACCTGGAGTTTTTGTGGCAGGGGCAACGGCAGCGTCTCCATCCATTGACTGGACGTGCGCCCCGTACCTCGAACAGGCAGGAACAGTTTGAAATGTGTACCTTGTAGCATGAAATGGGGCTCGGGCAGGCTAGACATGGAAGAGCGTATACTGCATTGGGGCCCTCTCTAATTGTACTAACGGGCTCGGGGGGGAGAATGTACGGGGGATGGTAGTAGGCACTGCACTTGACCATTATGTCACCGCAAGAGTCTTTTAACGCAGGTGATGTGTCTAAAAGGAGAGGTTTCGTTGCGGAGTCTTCAAGGCCTATGTAGTGATATTTGTTAGATAACAAAAGATGACGATGACATGCCATTGAACTCAATTAAATGCTCCCATTTTTAATCCGCCGTTTCCGAGGGAAAAGCCTAGCGTTCTCAGGTGCACAAGCTTCTCTGGTATAGAGTAGCCTTCAACCACGCTATGGTTCCATGAGTGTTTGTCAAAAGACAATAATAAAATATCGAATCCATATCCATTGAGTTTGTTTTAAATCACTCAAGCCCACTTCAGCAATATAGATGAAACTCCGTGCTGCGTTCTGTACTCTACCTTTGTTTGGTGGTAAATTTTCAAGGCTGGCTCATTCGATCCGCGGGTTGTTACACACTCCTGAATGGATTCCACGGCTCTCTCTTTTGCTGAACTGAATGGGCCCCAGCCGCTTGAGTTTTCCACAGCAGGATTAATATCAAGGACAAGTAGAACAGAAATACTGATGGTACAGTATTTGACGGCAGACAATGCAACACGGCAACTTCTTTCTTCAATTTTCCTCTGGGAGTAGCGATATAACCGCCATCGTGAGCTTCACTGAAAGTGAAACATCAGGTTTCCTCCGGCCCGAGACTGATTTGACAGCTCCTGAGGGACAATTCCCTGCGTTTTGCCTGTCAGCAAGTCAAGCTCTCTCGAACGAGTTTTGCCAAAAAGCTTGTGGTTAGTTCTGTAGGTCGAAAGATAAACAATTATCATTTTTTGCGTTGCTCCTTAAAAGATTCTAGCCATAATTCACAGCTTTTTTTACCAAGTAGACCAGCTGTTGATATTAAGTCAAAACGAAAATTTGACACTTCACCATTGTAGTTTTCTCGTCAAGTTCGAAGCTGAGGAAGAACGTTGACTACGGTGTTCGCTAGCGGCCATAATTTCTAGTCACGTGGCGGCCAATTAACTCCGGGAAGCGGCAAAGGCCAGGTGCGCAGCGACCTCCAAGCTCTGTCATGGTGACTTCACTCTCACTTCTCTGTCCTTGTCTTCTTCTCATCAGCTCTCTTCTCTCCGAAGATTTGTTTCTTAATATTTACACAGTGGTCTTATCTTCTTTCTCTGGCTAGCCTATTTTTCCTTTTTCCCAGGTGTTGAACTGCAGGATCGCCTTAACTCCGCTTGACCAGCCTGTGCGGCTTAGATCAAGTGAATCTGTCTTGTCGCGCTCTTTCGGAAACGACTCCAATTCGTACGATTCATTAACAAATTCATTGAAGCGGGCCTGCGATTGCGTTTCCGAATTTTACCTTCCCAGCCTTAGGTCTTTTGATCTAGTGGCGAGCCTCGTCGAGTTGCACTTCCAGCTCCTCATCCATCCCTAATTACCTCCGTGAAACCTCGAAAAGTCGAATCTCACTAGAGATCGCAAGCCAAAATGTCGCGACCTCCAGCTTCATTTCTTGACCAAGACCTCGGTTCCGAAGAAGAAGACTCCGACTTTAATCCAGCGCCTGTCGAAGATTCAGATGCCGAGCAGGACCGTAAACGAGTCGTCGGCACTGAGGATAAAGGAGCAAAACGTCGGAGCAGTGAAAGAGATGCTGAAACTCATGGCGGTGAGGACCACGAGGCTGGCAGTGCTGCAGTGGGGCATGGTGCTGATGAAGACAAAGAAGACGACGACGAAGAACATGAAGGCGACGAGGACGCGGCTGGTGGAAACGAAGGAGACGAAGATGAGGATGACGAGGACGACGAAGAAGAGGAGGAGGAAGAAGAAGAGATATCTGCTGTAAGATGCTTTTGCCTTTCTGCCACTGTTGTCCCCGCATTAGCTGATTTCAGATAATTTTAGGGCCGCCCTCGAAAACGCAGACGCGGGTTGAACGCTTTCATTGAAGAGGAGGCCGAAGTTGAGGAAGAAGAAGAAGATGTCGAGGAGGAGGAAGAGGAAATGGAGGCCGAATTTGTTCACCCCGATGACGATGTAATCCTTCCCGCTGGCGCAGAAACAGACGACCGCAGACATCGTGAACTTGACAGAAAACGAGACCTTGAAGCAACTATGGACGCAGAAAAGCAGGCCCAGGCTCTTAAGGAACGATATGGGCGAAACCGTGCTGCGGCCTCTGATTTGGTCGTTGTTCCCAAGCGACTGCTGCTGCCAAGCGTTGATGATCCCAGTATCTGGGCTGTCAAATGCCGTCCTGGAAAGGAGCGAGAAATAGTTTTCAATATCATGAAGAAAATTGAGGAACGCCATCCAGGCTCGAGGAACCCAATTCGAATCACATCTGCTTTCGAGCGAGGCGGAACTATGAGCGGATACGTTTACGTCGAAGCCCGCAAGCAAGCTGATGTCATGGATGCTCTGGACAATATGACCAATGTTTTCATCAGGTCGAAGTTGACCTTGATATCCGTGAAGGAGATGCCAGAACTTTTCAGAGTGCAAAAATCAGAGGAGTTGCAACCAGGAGGTTGGGTCCGTATAAAGCGTGGAAAATACCAGGGTGATTTGGCTCAAATAGAAGAAGTCGAAACCAATGGGCTGGAGGTCACAGTCCGACTTGTTCCGCGTCTTGACTACGGTTTGAATGATGATGTGCAAGCTCCAAATGGCGATTCAAAACGAAAACGGCCTGGCGGTGCGAATTCTGCTGTTGCTCGTCCTCCCCAACGTCTATTCAGCGAAGCAGAAGCAAAGAAGAGACACGGGAGATATCTTTCTGCGGCCGCTGGTCTAGGCGGTAAATCATGGACCTACCTCGGAGATACCTATGTGGACGGATTCCTGATAAAAGATATGAAAATCCAACACCTTATCACCAAGAATGTCAACCCCCAGCTTGATGAGGTTACCAAGTTTGCACGTGGCGCGGACGATGGGACGGTCAACCTCGATCTTGCTTCTTTGGCGGCCAGTCTCAAGAATAGCACTGGTGATGATTCCTACGTGGCTGGAGACACTGTAGAGGTGTTTAGTGGAGAACAACGGGGCGTGGTTGGCAAAGTTCTATCAGGTCGCTCAGATATCGTCTCCATTAAGGTTACTGAGGGAGAGCTTGAAGGCCAAAGGCTTGAGGTTCCTGTCAAAGGTCTCCGCAAGCGGTTTAGAGAGGGTGACCATGTTAAGGTCATTGGCGGTAGTAAATACCGTGACGAGCTCGGAATGGTTGTTCGTATCAAGGATGACCGGGTCACATTGCTCACCGATATGAGCATGCAAGAGATAACCGTCTTTAGCAAGGATCTGCGAGAGGCAGAGGATGTTGGCGTCGATGGAAAACTGGGCCAATATGATGTCCATGACCTTGTGCAACTTGAGTGAGTCTATACCTTCTTGTTTTATCCATCCGCCAGGATTATCTCTAACGTGATTATAGCCAAACAACTGTTGGTTGTATCATTAAGCTTGACCGAGAATCTATGAAGGTGATTGACCAGAATGGATCCGTTAGGAATGTGCTTCCAACACGAGTCATCGGAAAGATCGAGCATCGTCGAAATGCAGTGACTACCGATAGAAACGGTGCTGAAATCAAATATGGAGACACCGTTCGCGAAGTTGTCGGTGAACAAAGATTGGGAGTGATTCTCCACGTCCACCGAGCGTTCCTCTTCATGAATAGTAAGGTGGTTGGTGACAATGCCGGTATCATCGTCTCAAGAGCGACTAATGTCGTCACTGTGGCCACAAGCGGAGGGTCTCTGGCCCCAAGAGGTCCTGATTTGACGAAGATGAATCCTGCACTGCAAAAGAACGGTATGAATGGCAGTGGAATGCCGCCGCCTCGAAGCTCTGGGAGAGACAGGACTGTTGGGAAGACGGTGACCATTCGAAAGGGCCCCTACAAGGGTCTCCTTGGTATCGTTAAGGATACGACAGACGAAATTGCAAGAGTTGAATTGCATTCTGTGTCCAAGGTTATTTCTGTCGAGAAAGAGAATCTCACCATCAAAGAGTACGTTCCGCGTTTGATTTAGGCTCTTTGCCCTTCTTATTTTGTTAACCCCTTATTTAGTCCAATTACCGGTCAACCAATCGACCTTCGCCAGTTTGGTCGAGGCGGAGCTGGCCGTGGTGGCTCCCGTACTCCTCACGGGACGTCTGCCGCACCTCCCAGACCTCAGGGTAATTGGCAAGGCGGCAGGACCCCTATTGCAACAAACGATTCATCCCGCACACCTGCTTGGCGATCGTCTTCATCGAGAAGTAAGTTTTCTTCTGCCTTGTTATGCGAGATGTTTTCTAATCACAATATAGCTCCCGCTTGGAATGCAGCCGCAAGTGGCGCTCGAACTCCATCCTGGAAACTCGACGGCTCACGTACAGTTAATGCTTACGATGCCGGCCACAAGACAGCCCTTGGAAGCCGTACGCCTGCTTGGGCAGCTGGCAGCAAAACACCTCGTGAAATTTCTTCTGGATATGGAGGTTCTTCTGGCTCTGGCTTCGACGCCTTCCTTGCTGGATCTCGAACACCTGCTCCTGGTGCACTTGCAGGTTCTCGCACTCCGGCATGGGGCCACAGCTCTGGTTCTAGTGGCAAGGCCTTTGATGCTCCTACTCCCGGTGGTGACTATGCTGCCCCTTCACCTGCTGCCTTTGGCGCCGCACCGACTCCTGGCGCGTCAGCTCCTACGCCTCGCGCATGGAACGATGCTGCTCCGACTCCCGGGGCGGTCGATGCACCCACGCCTGGTGCTTCAGCTTATCACAGTGCTCCTACTCCTGCAAGTGGTATGCCAGCTACACCAGGTGCAATGGATTATGGCGGGCCGAGATATGAAGAAGGGACACCTAGTCCGTAATTCAAACCATCTGATTGCGCCGATTAGTTTTGCATTCTACCTCTTTTTCCGGGTTATGATTTGAAAAGCATAGCTGATCGAAGGCTCTCTTTTCTTCTCTATTTTGAACACCCACCAGTCGGCTGCGTTATTTATGTTACTTTTGGGCGTATGGTTTCCCTTTTGTCTTCTGTTATCTGGACAACTTGATTCCCGGTTTGGTATTGGACTGCCATTATTATTACTTTAAAGGATACGGAAAATCTTCAAAATCCATTGTTTCCTTATTTATTTAGATTTTACGGCAGGATGCACATTGTGCTTAGGTCTTGTATTTTTATTACTTTTAGTTGATCACGACAACTGAGAAAAATGTCGTCTCTGTTCCTGAAACTCACTGAAGAGCTCTGAGCCTGACTTAAGTCAATGAGGGGTGGCATCGTCATGTTTGCCTTGTTTGCTTGGAAGCTCCCCACCAAAGAGCGGGATGCTCAATGTTAGCAGCCAACATTAGCTCTCGACAAGTACCTGCGTCCCCTTACATCGCTCTCCAGACGTCAGTATATTATTCCTCATTCTTCGATAAACTCTACCGCCATTAGCGAAAAGAGCTATACAATGTCCTCCTCAGAGCCCTTGGAAAACGAGCCCTCTGTGGCCGAACGCGAACGTCAAGATCGAGAACACAAGGAAAAGGAAGCTGCAGAACAAGCAAAATTACCATATAAATGGACACAAACCATCGGCGATGCGGACGTGACAATTTCAGTGCCGGCAGAGACGAGAGGGAGGGACCTTGATGTGGTTTTGACCAAAGCAAAGATCAGAGTCGGGTTTAAGGGGAAGGAACCTATCATTGATGTATGTTGATTGCTACATTTCGACGTTGACTTAAAGGAGCACTACCGCGGATATACACAGTCCTGAATTTGGGGAGAGGGCGTACGAATCTGACTGACTTGCCTTTTGACAAATTAGGGCGAGTTCCCTCACCCGATCGATGTCGATGAGTCCACCTGGACACTCGAGCCCACCTCCAACCCTCCCGGCAAAGAAGTCTCTGTGCATCTCGATAAGGTCAACAAGATGGAATGGTGGCCACACATTGTGACAACCGCGCCTAAGATTGATGTTACCAAGATCCAGCCAGAGAACTCGAAACTGGGCGATTTGGACGGCGAGACGAGGAGCATGGTGGAGAAGATGATGTATGACCAGAGACAAAAGGAGATGGGGAAGCCGACCAGTGAGGAGGAGAACAGGATGAATATGTTGAAGAAATTCCAGGCGGATCATCCAGGTACGTTTTGGTCCCAGTTTTGCTTTGTTCCTCTGAGCTTCTACTAACCGACGTTTGATAGAATTGGACTTTTCGAATGCGAAAATTGGATAAGTAAAAAATGCAGCGTTGAATGCTTTGAATGCCAAGTTATAAAAGAAATGAGGATATCAATGTGCAACGATGAATATCAAACGAATCTCTTATGTTCGAGAGTAGCGGTCGAGGCTGTCCGATGAAATGAAATACTGTTGGGCCTAATTGTTTACATTCCTGTTTGAACAAGTCTAGGTATAATAAGCACCCTATCTAATATTACATGCCAGACCTTCTACCACAATGGTTCTTTGGTGGCCTCTATCCAGTGCCCCATTGCGCCAAAGACGAAACTCTATGCACTAAGTCGAATGTTGAGACTATCATATCTTACACGACCCCAGTTGTGCTAGACAGCCTGGTGGTTTGCCTAGCCCTCACAGAGATACCCCCAGGTACAGTCCTCTATGACTCCCGGCGTACCTGTAGATGATATGTTTTCAAAGCCTCCCCAGTCATCTCACTAGGCGTTTTCACCATGACATCCTCTCCCTTGCCAGATTTGGGAAAGGCAATAACGTCGCGAACGCTCTCCTTGCCCAGCATAACAGCAATCAGCCTATCAAACCCAAGTGCAATCCCAGCATGAGGCGGACATCCAGCCCGGAGCGCTTCGAGTAAATGCGCGAAGTCAGCAAGACGAGATTCCGGCATCTTGAGAATATCACGGAGAATAAACTCTTGAACCTCAGCAGAGTGGATTCGTCGACTCCCACCGCCTAGCTCAACGCCATTGACGACAAGGTCATAATGGTCTGCAATGGCCTTTGTGGGGTCGGTGAGGAGAAGAGAGACGTCCTCTGCTGTACGGGGAGCAGTGAAGGGGTGATGGGTCGAAGCAATTCCCGCAGCGCCACCTTGGCCTGGTTCTGAGTCTGAGCTGGGTGAGAAAAGGGGGAAATGTGTGACCCAGAGGAAGTGGAAGCCTGTCGGGGCGGGTTGAAAACCGGACTCAACGGCGGCTCTATGGATAGCCCGGCGGATATCCCCGAGGGCAATTGAGCCGCCTGAGAAGGGCGTATTTCGACGAGCTTGTGTAATGATTAAATCACCATCATTTAAATCGAGATCATTTTCCAGCGCCCATGTTGCTTCAAAACCGAAAGCCTGCAATCCCGATAATGGCTTTGAGGAATCGAAAACGAACACACCTGGTCCGCCATCTGGATTGTTGGTAAATTCATTGGCCGCTGGAGAGTCCATGAATGCTGTAATGAAACTCCTGGTTTCACTAGGATCGCCATTGCCTGGCAACTTGATGGCTTCCACGATGGGATCACTCAAATTGGTAGTCATGTGGACAAGGTCCGCCGGTATCATGTAGTCGACCCGACGAATTTCCATTCCAATCCTGGGATCCGGTTTATCGGAGCCGTACCTGGACATAGCTTCTTGATAGGCCATTCTGGGAAAGGGACTGGGATCGAGTTGTTCAGGCATCAATGATGACCATAGTTTGCGCACCACCTGCTCAATAGTATTCATCACATCTTCACCTCTAGCAAAGGACATCTCCAGATCAAGCTAGAATTCCATAAGTCTTACATCAACATTAGAGTGTGGGCTCGCCCATGCTTACCTGTGTAAATTCAGGCTGTCTATCCGCTCGCAAGTCCTCATCCCTGAAGCAATGCGCAAACTGATAGTATCGTGGGATTCCACTACTCATAAGTATCTGTTTGTATTGCTGCGGACTCTGAGGCAGAGCGTAGGCTAAACCTGGCCGTCGCGTAGGCACAAGGAATTCTCTCGCCCCTTCAGGGGTGGATTTGAAAAGTAACGGAGTCTCAACCTCCATGAAGGGAGGCTCACATTCTTCCAAGGCCTGCCTTAGAGCCTTGTTCGCTCTCGCCCTGAAGACCAATGCGTCTCGAAGATCTTTGTCATTCCTGATCTGCAGGAATCTTTTCTCTGCAGGGAATATGGTGTCCGGAGTCATAATGATATCTTTAGGAAAGCCATTTAGGCATTCTATATCCTCCAACGCAATCTCAACACTGTTTATATTGTGTTTTCCGTCTATCTCCGGCTCTTGCTCCTGTCCTTTGGAGCTTGCGACCTTAGACTGCACTATTCCTTGAACCACTACCGGACTATTAGGCTCGATGGACCTGAGCTTTTTAAAGGCATCGCTTTTTGAAAAAGAGATAAGTTGCACTGTTTGGCCCAGTGCTGGATCCGTAAGTCGGACAAACGACATTTTCTTTCCCATATCGGTTCGTCTGCCCAAATATCCGTGAAGGGTGACATGTTTTCCGGTTTGTTGATCTTCAAGCAATGATTTGAAGGTTGGAATGGAAGGGGGAAAGGAAACTATGCAGAACTCCATCAGCACCCAATATATAGTATTATATAAACCCAACGAATCGACTCGCTGCTTACTAGATTTCTTATACTCCTCAAGGAATGGGTGCGACACTTCCAAGGGAGTGTCCCTAGTTTTCAACTGGCTCCCAGCATGGAATTGGTGTTTGAGTCGATACTGACATCGTAAATGCGAGCGTGGGGTAACATATAAGCCGCGTAGGTAATTTGAGATTTCAATATAGCTCTGTCTGCGAGCAATCGCACCGCGAAGGCTGTAGACGGGCCTGGAGAACGTGACCATGTCGACCGGGAGAATAACGCACGATTGAGATTCGCGGGAAGGACGACAGGAGAGACTCATAAACGGCACCAATGCGACACAGACGACATCCTTTCCAAGCGACAATTCGTGATGTTGCACTCCTCGTCGTTGACTCGGTGCTTCTGTCTGAACTCTTCCCGGCCCCGGAGGTGAGCTCCGATCGGAGCGGGATTTGTTTTCTCCACCGCACGCTGTGAAATGCTTAAAACTCATTCTTTTCGCTCGCTCTTCTTCTTCTTCCTCTTTTCCTCTTCATCCTTCCAAGTTTTGAACATGTGAGTATATCATCTTTTCGCTTCATTTAATATTCACTAGAGACTACATACTAATAATTATCTCTTTAGATGATGAAAGCCTAGCGTGTTTGCTTTGATTCTATTTCCTCCTCTCCGACATGGAAGCTCTCCCTTCCCGGGCTTAAGTGGTTTCCATGAAAGAGCTTGGAGGAAGGATGAAAAAGGCGTCCGGCACATCCACCTTGTTAAACAACGGACGCGATGAAGGCATCTCTGATCCACAATTCTTGGGGGTGTCCATGGTGACCCCGACGACAAATGGCGAACTCGGTTCTCCCCTGCTGGGTTCCTGTTTGTTTGGTAAAATGACGTTTACAATCTCGAGTTTGTTTGAGACTTCACTCTCGTACAGAATACGCTGTTGTGTTTTCTCTTTGAAGGATACTGGTTGATCGTAATCCGTCTTTACGGTTTAGGAAGTACGCGCAGAGCTTCGATCTAGGACTTTGGTAGCTAGTCTTTCTTTGACTGTCATCCCTGCGTTTATTCAGAATCTCTTGGGTTTCAGTGAGGTTGTGGAGCGTGGGTTTACGCCCTGTGAAGACTCGCAGATGACAAATTTGACCGAAGAAGCGTTTTTCCTTGTATGATTACAAAGATGATTGTTCCATTCTCTCCCACAAAGCTTCCTCGGAGACTTGTATCGTCTTGCCAAGAGCCGCAGCCAGCCGTGTGTTCTAGGCTGCAGTCTCCAAACTCCCTGCCCCTCACAGCAAATACGATCTTGTTGATCCATTTGCACTTCATATTCCGGCTGTTCCCCCAGACTATATTCACTCCTTGACTGATGGGAAGTGGGCTCCTACTGCTTGAACTGCTTGTGTTGATAGAGTACTGTTTATGAAAATACAAAGGAAATCTTTTATCGGAACTTTGCACTTTTTCTCTATAATATTCATACATTAGTCTCTTCACCTACAACATGTCTTCCGCAGATGTGAGAGCTCTCCAGCTTCGACAGCTACATAGCCCGGGGAAACCCATCGTTTTTGCAAACGTTTACGATCCTGCAACAGCCAAGATCGTTGCATCTAATCCCGCCTCCACAGCACTTGCGACAGCTAGCTTTGCAATTGCCGCCGTTCACGGTGTAGATGATGACGACCTCGACCTCGAAACTAACGTCAACGCTGTGAAACGTATTGCTGCTGTAGCAATGCAGCACAACAAGCCCTTGTCAGTGGATTTGCAAGACGGATATGGCTCCCGACTCGAAGAAGCCATCGAAGCAATCATCGCTGCTGGTGCGTCGGGCTGCAATTTGGAAGATAGAGACAACGAGATGGGCAAACTGTTTCCGTTGGACGAGGCGGTCGACCGAGTGCGTCGTGCATTAGCTGCTGCCGCGAAAGCTGGGGTACCTAACTTCGTCGTCAACGCTCGCACGGACGCCGTTGCGTTCTTTAACGATTTCGACGATGCTATTACTCGTGGAAAAGCCTACCTCGATTCCGGTGCGACAACTACATTTGTCTGGGGCGGCCCTCGCGGCGGCTTATCTCGAGAAGAAGTTGTTAGACTTTCAAATGCCTTTGATGGAAGGTTGAATGTCATCGCTGCTGAGAATGGTCTTACAATCCAAGAATTGGCGGACATCGGTGTGGCAAGGATAAGTGTCGGTCCCCGTCTCTGGCGGAAGGCCAGAGCAGCCTTTGAAGATGGAGCGAATGAGCTCTTGAGTCAGTACCAGGCTATGAAGTCGCGTGTGGGATAGTGTGTTCTATTTCTTTGAATCAGTTATCAGAATTGGACGGAGTCTGGCCTGATATACGGAGTACATGTTGATAATCTAACGAGCCAATTTCCCGTGTCATCATGTCATGCAGCTTGGCTATGCACAAAATATTAACATTTTCTTTAGCTTTTGACCTTTTCTCTAATTTACATCAAAAATCAGTCTGCCGTAGCTTAACAATGCTGAAAAACCTGACCAATTTTAATGCCCCAAGAGACCAGAAAATAAACAAGACAAGGCTAGTACAAACACGAAGACGCTCGAAGCCGAAATCTCCTCACCCTTGCTCCTCGAAGATTACTCTCTCCAAGACTTCTCTTTCACCACTTTCCTCCACCAATGACCTAAACACACCTCTCTCAATCCCCATCAACTCCCTCGGGGACCCAAACTCCACCGCCTTACCAGCATCCATAACCAAAATCCTATCAAAGTCCGCAATCGTGCTCAACCGATGCGCAATGACTAGCAACGTCGTTGAATTCCGTCCAAACTCGGACCGGATGGATTGTTGAATCAGTGCATCGGTAGCCATGTCCACAGCAGAAGTAGCTTCGTCGAGCACCATGATCTTGGGCCGAGAGACGATGGCGCGGGCGAGGCAGAGGAGCTGTCGCTGGCCCTGGGAGAGGTTGAGACCGCCTTCAGAGATCGTGGAGTTGAGGCTGGTGAAGATGTTGATGTTTGTATTGCTGCTGCTAATAGCACTTTGGTCGGATGTGGCGGCCGTTGTGTGAGTCGTGTCGATTGTGGGAGCGACAATGCTGTCGTTGTTGCTGATGAGAGTTGGTGTGGTGGTTCCTGATACGCCACCTGCCGCATAAGGAGCCGAATTGGGCCTTGTGGATTGCTCGAGCGTGTTGGACACGAGGTGCACTCGTTCGAGCGCGTCGTGAAGCTCCATATCCGTGTATTCTTCGAAAGGATCCAAATTTGACCTGATTGTACCGGAAAATAGGACCGGATCTTGAGGGATGATAGCTAAACGGCTTCGTAAATCGCTGAGCTTGATTCTCGAGACATCAATACCGTCAATGAAAATGGATCCTTGACGGGCCTCCAAAAAGCGGAACAAGGCCAACGTTAGAGATGATTTACCGGCCCCTGTGCGGCCTACAACACCCACTCTCTGATTGTTCTCGACTGTAAATGATAACCCTCGCAAAACCGGCGGTAAATCAGGAGCGTAACCAACCACGAGATCAGTAACTTCAAGACGGCCTTCTGTTGGCCACGCTGCCGGTGCATCTATTCCCTCCTGGGTCTCAATCTCTATTTCCGAGTACTCAAGTACCCGCTCGGTCGCATTCATGTTTAATTCAACATTGGAGTACCGACGTAATGCCCATAAAATCGACGTGGTATATTGCAAGGAGAAGCTGAGCGCAAATCCAGCCAAGGACGCATCGATTCCTCGAAGGGAGACAATAAGGGCCGCTGTCATGGTCGAGAAGATGGCACCGACAACGTTCATGCGGAAACTAAGCCATCTGTTGAACAACCATGTATTCCAGTATGCTTGTGCATGCTGGTCAATCTTTCGGTACATCCGCTCAACATAAGTCTGTGCTTTTCCAAAGGCGCGTATTGTTGTTAATCCAATAAGGGCAGAGCCGTATTGCTCGTAGATTGGGCTTTTGGCATTACTCTCCAACCTCTTGATCTCTCTAGCTCCAGCAAGGAATCGCTGTGAGTAGTAGAGACAGATGCCAAAAAGAACAAGCGCAAACACTATCAACAGCCGGGAAACGAGGAAACCAGCCACAATGATGCCAATGACATCAAGCACATTATACAACATGAAACCCAAGTCATACGGTAGTTGAGAATCGACCTTGTTAAAATCCGCCGTAAATCTGTTTAGAATCCGACCAACGGGAATCGTATCGAGCCAGCGAAGTGGAGCTCGCAGAATAGCATAAGTGAGCTTTTGGAACAGGCTCTTTGAAGACCTAATTGCAGCCCTGAACAAAAATAGGTACCGCAGCGTCCCGAGGATGCAGGTTACAACCGAAAGCCCAAGGTAGATTCCTAGATAATACCATAGGCTATGGATCGAGTCAACTTGATCTGATTTTGCAGTGACGTGGAACATGATATCAAGGCGTTGTCCAGAGGCTGAATGCTCTGAAGACCGAGTCCAGACACTAACCCACCAAGACTGTGAAAAGGCATTAGTTCAATGATGCTCTATTGGGGAAAAAATCTCAGAAGAGAACCATATCACTTACCCGACCAACGGCCAAACCGGCATATGTGCAGAAGACGAGAAAAACAAAAGTCCAATACCACAGTCCGCCACCGTTTTGGAAGTATTTGATGTAGTGGATGAGTTTCACAGAACCGGTTTCACGTTTTTCATCCTGCTGGAATACCTTTGGTGCATGAGACTCAAGCACACTATCAACATTCTCTGGTACAACACCTTTTTGCGATAAAATCTTCTGAAGCGTATTCGACTCCTCTACTTCATCCTCGACAGTTGCCTCCATGTCCACTTGCTGTTCGAGTTCTTGATTGTCTGGCTGCGCAAGAATGTCTGCAAGACTGCCGGTTCTTCTTAGTTCTGCCACATATCCAGCATGCTGAACGACTCCATGTTCGAGGTGAACTGAATAATCAGCCTGAGGCAAACAGAGACCGACATGATGAGTGACCAAAATCCTAGTCCTTCCGTCACACAGCCCACCATTCAGGGCATGAACATGAAGATGGCGACCGGTATGGGCGTCCAATGCGCTGAAAAGATCATCCATGATGAGAATACCAGCGCGAGAGTAGAGAGCTCTGGCAAAGGAAACACGCCATTTTTGTCCACCGCTAAGGTTGATTCCGTTCGCGCCGATATCTGTCATTTCTCCATCTGGTAGCATCTCGAAATCCTTTTCAAGTGCACAAGCAAATAGGACCTTATTGTATCTCTCTCTATCAAATGGTAGCCCAAACAGGATATTGTCTTTAATAGATGCATTCTCGATCCATGGTATCTGAGAAACATAGGCAATGGCAGTGTCAATGATCCAGTTCGCTTTTGTGGCGTGGTCGTCAAATCTCTGCTCCAAAGGAGGGGCCACCGGGACATACACCACTCCGTTAACAATATCTGCTTCGCCAATGATGGCTGCAAGGAGCAGACTCTTGCCAGACCCGGTCTTCCCTGAAATAACACTGAATCCCTTTGAGGGAAATTTGAAGTCCAGATCTTTGAGCATAAACTTTTCATCGTCTGCAGTATCGTCTGCAGGCCAAGCCACCGTTGCGGCCTCAAATCCAACGTAATCCGCCGGGGTAGTGTTCTCGGTACGCTCCGTAGACTCCAGGTGCCTTTCAATGCGTCCCATGCTAACGTACGCTTCGACAAAATCCGCTATCAGTTCGGGTATGATGGCAAGCGAAAATTCTAATGACGAAAATATTGCCATGGTAGTGAAAGCGATTGACGCAGTAAGTCTTCCGTAGAGGATAGAATATACCCCAAGGGAAACCACGGAGAGCATGACCGGGCCAAGAATCCAAACAGCTATTAGAGCAATGTCGTAGACAAAAGCCATCCATTGCGCGTGCAATTCTGTGCTTCTGATAGCAAAGATTTTCTGCTCCCATTGGGACTCCAAAGCAGAAAATTTGATCTGCCGAATTCCTTGTAGAGCTTCGGTGATAATGGCTATTTTTTGGTCGCGGAACTTCATAAGAGCCGTCTGGGCGGCAGAATATCTCTTTGCGGTTCTTATGTTTAGGGGGGTAACAATCAAGGTCACCAAAAGCCCAGCGCAAAGACTCTTCCACCCGATTAAACGAAGTAAGAACAAGATGGCGACGACAAGTTTGATGATTGTCTCAGCAATAATGCAATTGAAGGACATAAACTTGGAGATACGGTCGGAATCGACGGCAATTAAGTTAATTGTACCCTGGCGGGATGTTTGGTTATCTGCATCATCCTCGTCGTCTTCGGTAACAACATGTCCCTTCAAGCTATCTTCACTCGACTTTTGGGACCCTTTTATATCTTTTCGGCGGAGGGACTTGGCAAACACCACTGCAGAAAGTTGTTCGTAGATTGGAATAGTCAACTCGTAATACGAAACCCAGAACAGCCAAGATTCAATGACGGACTCAAGGAGAATTGATCCACCCAGTGCAAAGACCCAGAACCAGGTCGTCACTGGATTCCAAGACCCTGACGATCGCGCTTCCAACGATCGCAGGATGCCCCAAAGGGTGACTTGAGGGGCAAAACTGAGCACCGAAACAATGACTGTCATGACATACTGCCGCGCCAACGTAGGGTAATACTCCAAAAACAGCGTTTTCCACAGCTTTTGTCCATTCTCCCTTATGTTTTCGAAGGATTCAAACAAAGTCTTTGAGCGGGTAGCATAGTTTAACTCCGGGAGGTCATCGACATTCAACTCCCTATTTTTGATCGCGTATCGTAGGAGGGTATCGGCCCAATCGAACGAGATTTTGCCTAGAAACGAGACAGTCTCCTGCCTGTCCACAACTTTACCGTCCCTGAAAACATCCGGACGACGGGGCAGTAAACATGATGTACAGCATATTAAGAAGGCAGTCAAGAGTTGAACTAGAACGAGGAGGTCTAGAGTGGTATTGAGGGATGGAGCTTCCAACCAGGTACCAACAAGGGTGATCTGAGCGCCGACTACCAGGATAAACAATATGCACGATATGGCATTGTAAATTCCTAATAAGTATCTTCTCGTAGACGACGGCTCGGCAAAGAGAGCCACTGCTTGGATCACGAGTAACGTCTGAAGTGGCACCCGGTTAGTACAGAGACCATAAGATCACATGGGGGAATGGTATCGAAGAATTATAACTTACCCAAAGCGCAAAATGAAGCCATTGCTCGGTTGAGCTGGGGTGATGCGGACTGCGTGTACCGGCAGTCCCAAGGACGGCCAACGAAAGCGACGCCAGCAATCCACAAAGGGACAGCAGAGCAATTGAACAACGTTGAATCTTGTCAGCAAAAGCTCTTGTCGATTCTTCGGTCGCGGATCCATCATCGTCCTGATACAATTGGCCAACAAGGTTCCTTTTCTGCAATCGCCATCGATTGACAATAGATCTTGACGCAGGAAGACCAGCAGATGCAACAAGTACGATGCTGGCAATGCCAACGAGCAGCGATGGCGAGCCTGGCATAGTGTTCAATTTTTCTTTTATCAAGCACTGGGAAATAATGCGTAGTTCACCTTCAACATCGCTCCGTGATGGCCTTATCGTTGATTGAGGTCGTGTGTGCGCACCCTTTCCCTCAGAAACGGAAACAAGAAAATAGACAAAAATGGAGAAAAGAAAGATTCAAAGAAAGAAAACTTCGGCAGAAAAGTCAGCTCTCACAGGCAATATCCGTTGCTGGCTCGGAATCACCCTGCAACTGTAGAGGGCATCCCACCGTTCCGCCACCGATCACCACACAGGCGATCCATGCTTGCTTTTGTCCGGAGTCCCAATGGAGAAAGGGAGTTAAGATTCCGACCGTGAGGTCGTTGATAGTGCCAAAGTCAATTATGATTAATTCCGCCTCCTTCAGCACGCATGTGGCGGTAACTAGACGTTGGTGATACTAATGCCGAAGATGTTGAAGGTGAGGTCGCATCGGATTGATTATCGGGGAGCCGGTTTAGGTAACTCTTTACATCCGACGACCCATGACAGATGTGTGTTTTACCCCTCGCAAAATATGTGCATTTTGAAAGCCAGGAAAACCCTCCCGCACCTTCACAGCTTAATTAAGTTAACTACTCTTCTCTGGTGCGAGCCGAATCCACAGACCATGCTCCCCGGGCCAACAGTCTAAAGGTAGCAGTCAATGGTGTGCACTGTCAGCCATTCCCCGCTAACCGCCATCCTTCATTCTTCGTCCTTCATCACCCCGCCTTGCCTTGCATACATATGCATTCGAGCTTCGGAGTACGAAGTACGGAGGTTAGAGTGTGACGGTCCTTGTCCGGTCGCCGGCGAGCAGTTAACTAGTCACTGCAAAAAAGACCTCCTTCACACTGCTTTTCTGATGTCGAAGCGTCGCTACACCTTCAATTTTATCGTCGAGTCCATTCTTGACGAGCAGCCCGTTTCGCGTCGCGGGGGCCTTCAACAATTGCGATCCCAAATGGTCAAGAATGATCACTTCACTATTTCCAAGCATGAGTCTGGCCTCCATACCCGGTGGGGTTGAGAATTGCGATGCTCCGTACTCGCCATTTGACAGGGTGTAGCGATTGGCGCGACACACATTTTTCCGCTTATGCACGTTCGCCGATTGCTCGTATTTTGCAGCTTGCACTTAACTACAAGGCTCAGCTGACTGGTTTCCTGAACCATCATTTTGCGAATTCTGCTTAATAGAGGTTCCGTTGCCGGCCACAGGGGTTGAAAAATCATTTGAAGCTTGATGGTCGTGTTCGTGACTCACCAGGCTTGGCTTGAATTTAGTCACTCGCCAAACGAATGCAAATTGGAGTGCCTGCAACTGAGAAGAATCAGGTCGAGTTGACGCTCTGCCAGACCTCTCAAAGCCCGTCTCAAGACTCTTAGGTCTCGCCAAAGAAAAAAAAAGGGGGGGATGGCGTCTAATATCAAATGAGTACAGGCCTCCATCCTTTTCGTCCCACAAACTTATCGACACCTTCGTCTTTCAGGACATCACTTCCTAACCGCCCTGTGACAACACTCCGTTCTACTTCTGGACCCCGCACATAAAACGGCTCAAAACCCAACAGCCGGACAGACCCATTATTGGTAGCCTCAAATCTCCTTTTGCACCACTGATACCGTCCCGTTGCAGAATCGAAACGACGCTCAAACCCGGAACTTACACGGTCAAGTGACAGAAACCATCGTCTCTGATGGATGGATGAAATCGAATTGATTGCACCAGGGTAAGCGTTGTTAACCCGGACCTGTTCGTCCTCCTCGTCGGAATGGGTTGCAAAGCTTTGGCCAGCCTCCGTCTTACTGCTTGGTGAGTTTATTATATTGTTATCAAGAGTTAAGATAACTCCAGATTCCCGATTTGGCGATGCTGAAGGTGATCGTGATTTAGAAGAAGTGCGTTGAGGGCGCGACGCAGTATGCCGTCTTCTTCGCCTTCTAACCGGCCTTTTGGGTTGCGTCGACGCGTCGTTCTCCGTTGTAAGTCTCAAACTTATGGTGTAATCGGGCGGTAGGCGAGCTCCATGTAGCTTTAAGCGGATTTTGCGCTTCACAGTCGCATCAAACGCATGGAATTAGTGACACCGTTATCTTGATATAAAGAATATTTCTCACCTGCTGGAATGCTTCCTTTAACTTGTCACTCTCGGAAATACATTCAGCTTCGTCGTGGGCAGAACTATTGCTCGAATCCGGACACGAGTCGTCCGTTTCAACCTGTTCCTTTGGCTTATAGTATGGCAACACCGAATACTCCCCCGTATCCCAAATGATGAGGCTCCCCGTGCTGGCCGACGCGGATTCTACCAAATGATTCTGGACCATCAGAACAGAACGGTTCTATGTGAGCAGTCTGCATTCGACCAGAGAGTACTTTCCGTGTACGATCCACTCACCCAAAGATTATGGACTCTTGTCTCTGTGGCATTCCTGTTCAACCGTCTACTATTGGGGTTGCCTGGCATTCCATACATAATCGCAAAGCTGAGCGAGTTAGTCTCTGAGAATTGTAGCCGTAGGTCATAGTGCGGTCCCGCAATAGGATGGTCATGTTGATGGATAACAAAATGTCTCCCATGCGGGTGCTGGTTCCGTACGTAGAGGTTGATCCAATCTGCATGGGCGAGTCGGGGAACAGATGGCAAGGGAGGTCGAGTTGCAGCTAGAAGGCGAAACGAAATTATTCTGAGGTGGTCATCTACTTGTATTTTTCCAGCTTCGATTGCAGCAAGATTAGGGGATGTTGACTTTGGATCCGATAGTAGAGAATGCTTTCTTTTGTATTCAGCGTTGAGAGCCGAGGTCTCTGTTGTCGAGCTTTGACGCTTTCTCTTTCGGGGCGGAGACACAGGAGTATTGAGAGAAGCTGGAGCAGCTATCGACCAGTCGCGGTTCCGGGATTTAACGAAGGGATTTTCGAGGAATTGAGCATCCGGCTGGTTTTCCATGGCTGTCAGTCAGTCGAGAGATTTCCACAGTTCCCAGCACCATTCTCCGTAGCAGCATCAAAAAGATCAGAGCATTTGTAATGCGGACAATTTTCGGAGCTCATATCATAATCCAACCGGCGACCAGTCAAACAAAACTCAGTTCTTGAACATTCAGCTTTGAATGGAGGAATTTGTTAAGCTTGAGGGCGATCCAGATGCTGTGCATTGGCGATGTAGACTGATAAAGGATGATGTCACCCACAAACTTCTCACAACCGTGGCCAATAATTGAACCAACGCACAGGCAAAGCAATTAGTGAAATGTTAATTATATTCGATCTTGCTTCTGGCTTCTGTTGCGTGTCAATGTCAATTTTCTGCATACATAATGGTCGATGGATGAAAGTAGATGATAGGACTAGGAACAGGTCCCATCAAAAAAACCATCCTACAAAGGCACCCCGTAGGGGAGGCTGCTATGCCGTGCTTATGTAGAGTGCTGCATTCCGTGCATCAACTTTGAATATGACGTTTGCCTCAACCCTAAAAGCAGTGTATTCCCGATAAGAATCGGGCTTTAGTCTCCACTACCAGTGGTAATCGCCGATCAACTTGCAGCCCGACTTGCGAACGAATTGGCACCGATGGACTCGCCCCCGTAGCTACAGTAGATAAATAAAACAGGATCAGACAAGTCTCTGCCGAGCTGCATTCTCCTGCTCCCGTCTAAACGAAAAATTGCTTCAGCCATGTTCACACCGGTTGAAACGTCACTTGGAGCTCTGCTCCTTTTTGAAGGCTCGTCTGGTTTACTCCAACACAATGGCAGGGTTTTTGGCATATCAGGTTTCCTGTCAAGCTGCATGGGGCGGCCTAGCTTGCAGAATATACCAATTCTATTGGGAATGGCATCGAGTATCATCCCAGTATATCTGATGGTTCCATCGTTGCTCCCGTCGTATCCATCTCCGCCAGTCGGGCTGGCTGCGGCGCTTGGGACAGCAGCAACAGGATTCCTAGTGGGATGGGGAACAAAGGTAAGAAAGGCGATGGTTAGAAAAAAAAAGATTGTGGAAGCTAACCGCTTTGCGCTCTTGCAGAACGACCATGGCTGCACGTCCGGACACATGCTTTGTGGAATCAGTCGACTCTCGCCACGTTCCATCATCGCAACGGGCATCTTCTGCCTCACTGCCCTCATCACTGCCAATACGGCAGGGGCCGCAGCTATTCCAGCTTGCAGTGGCAATCAGCCGTGCTACACGCCTACCTATCCGTCCAGCTATGAATTCGGTTTCATATCCGCCGCCGTGATCCTCGCGCATGTCTTCAACTCCATCATCGTCCCACGATTTTTCCGTCGCGACAAGGAATCCGCCACCATATATAGCTATTTCGCGGGGCTGCAATTTGGCTTGGGGCTCCTGATCACCGGCATGGCTGACCCCGCAAAGGTGCTTCGGTTCTTCAGTGTGCGCGACCTGTCACGGTTCGACCCGTCCCTTGGACTCGTCATGCTGTTCGCCGTCGTACCGAGTCTTTTGTCTTGGATGAGGACGAAGCGTGCTTGTGGGATTGAACAGGGAGGGCAGGGAAAGAAGCCGCCCACTTTGGCAGAACAATTCCAGTTGCCGAACAAAACAGTGAAAGATATCGATTGGAGGTTTGTTCTCGGCGCAATGGCTTTTGGAGTTGGGTGGGGGTTGTGCGGCGTTTGTCCAGGGCCGGGGTTCTTACGAACCCTGTTGCAGCCAGCCTGGGGTGTGCTCTGGCTGAGCGGTTTCTGGGCAGGCAGCACGCTGGGACTGTGACACCTCAACACAATTACCTGTAAAAAAGAACTGCATTTGTATATCTAGTATATTTTTCCATTGTCACTCTTGTAGCATAGCATATCCAAAAGCAGAAACACAGCTTGCCAAAAATGAACCAAATGCATGTATGTACAGTACTGTACAGTACATGCCCTGAAGGTATTCAGGGAAAGGTCCAATGTCTTGCTTTCTAAAATCGTGGTCCGTAACTACAGTACAATAGGATATGAATTATGTGGGAATCCCCAAATCGAAAAAGAAAAAGAATCATCAGTCATACCGTCAGATACAAGCCCAAAGATGTTGACTTAAGACCCGCCAAAGCTCATTACATCTCTCAGCGGGAGAGAATATCGAAAATAGGATCAATCGTGCTATACCCTTTAGAAGGAGTATCATTAGCTTTCGGCCATTCAGACAAGAACATTATTCGAATTTCAAATGCGCACGTTTTTGTACATGACAACAAGGAGTTCAAACTAGCGGAGAACGCTTACAGCTCCGTTTTCCTTCTTTCCTCTAGATTTGGTGGGTTTGCATCATTTCCAAGGTACTTTTCCAGCTCTAGCCATTCAGCAACAAAAGCCGTGATAAGCGTGCTCCAATCTTCAACGGTGTCCATGTGCAAATGATCCGCATCGTCTTCAATGCGGTGCCACACTGACGGAAATGGGCTCGGGATGATATGGAGAACATCAACCCCACGCCTCATAAACGGAACGTGGTCATCCCCAATACCATGAGGATAAAAGATCGCGTGCATGTCTTTGGAGGCATCAGGAAACCAAGGCTTGACTGGTTCGGGCTTTTTCTTGTTACCATCCTTTTGGCCCTGTTTTGATGATTTGAACTGACCGAGGCCGCGAAGCCGCGATTCTAAAACAGCCATGTGTTGGTATGCCCAGTGGGTTGTTTTGAAATATGAAGGGATGTTTGGATTTTGCGCCCCAAGCAAGTCAAGCAGGACGAATAGTTTGATTGCACCCAAAGGGCTCCTATAGGAGGACAAGGCAGGGTATCTTGACCTTTCCATGTCTTCGGCTAGGGATCGTGCACCATACAACGAGTCGGTATCCGTCCAATCGCCAAACGCTTCTTCTCCATCCAGAAGAAGAACTTGGACTCCTTCATATTCATCCACATCTAGGCCATAGGCCGGATCTTCCTTCATAGCCGCCCATTTCTTCGTCAAAGCACTGTCGATGCTTCGTATCGCGTGCAGCATAATCGCGCATGGAGCCGCACTATCTGTCGCCCCGATGAATCCATCCGGTTTATACTTGCTGTCATAATGAGCGACTAGGGTCAGCCTACCCACATTCCCTGGTTGCGTGTTCGGAGGATCTCGATAGGCAATTAGGTTGACAAAGGGAATGACTTTGTTCCCGGTCACTGGCGTTTTCGACGTGGAGTTTTGAAACTCGATCGTCCAGTCTGGCAGGGTTTTCCGGAAGAAATTGACAAAATGCTCGAGTACGGCTCGTGAGCCAGCGGTTCCCGCAACACGCGGTCGAAGGATGGGAGCTAGCAGTGCACCTTTGTGAATGTCGAAATCGTTCCCCGGACGTGGGAGGTTCTTAAGAGTGTCGTCGGATAAAGTCGAATACGCTTTGGCAACTGAAAAGAGGGGGAGAACCCACACTAGAAACCACAGAAAGGCCCGTCTCGCTCGACCCCTGGTCGTCATCGTGAATGAAGAACAATCAGCACCATCCCGCAGTAGATAACACTGGTTTTGCTGGTGATGCAGATTAT
Source organism: Chrysosporium keratinophilum (assembly GCA_029850275.1). Taxonomy (NCBI): domain Eukaryota; kingdom Fungi; phylum Ascomycota; class Eurotiomycetes; order Onygenales; family Onygenaceae; genus Chrysosporium; species Chrysosporium keratinophilum. The sequence goes on from JARBIX010000012.1 coordinate 890,352, forward strand.
CGCTCAATTAATTGTTGTCCTCAAAAAAGCCCGCGTTCCGCGACTGTTTGACACTGCGCCACATCTACCAATCAAAACGGTCATATTTGCCCCACTCTGCGTCTAGCTGAAAACTAAATAGCCGCGCATCACGTGGATATTTCGCAAAAGCTTCAGAGAGGTTTGTCGGTGCGCGATGGCGACGGCGACAGCGAAATCAACTTGACGATCAGCCATTACCTTTGCGGTATCAAACAACAATGGAAATCCTGCAATGACCTGATACTACATGAACGTTTGAAATCTTGAAATCTATCTGTCCGCTCGTTCTACCACCACCTGATGAGGACACCCTTCCTCCGGCTGAGGTCTCTCAGCAGGTCTCTCGATCGATGGCTGCAGAAGGATGGAATTGGCAAGCTATGTATTCGGAATAAAACAACAGACAGTCGGCTTGCCCAGCGACCTCCCTCGAGTCGTCCGAACCCCTCCGGTTCCCCGCGCAGCATTCTCCGCAACCCCATCCGAAATGCGCCTTCCCGACCACAGCCCAATCTTGCTCGAGGTCAGTAACTCTGCTAGCCGACAGTACGTGCGAACTTTGACCTGATTGATGATATTCTCCATAGCCCGTGCAAGACCTCAACAAATAGTCATATATCATGCGGGGAGCGGCAAAATTGCGTTTATTGGAATGATGCGCCTGTCCACAATTCTGATCTTTGTAGTCTCGTGTACGGTGGTCGCTCCCGCCTTCTATGCGGCAGACTATCCTTGGTATATTGCGCCAGCCAGTACGTTCTATCCGGGAATAGGATTGATTTCACTTGCGCTAACCGTTGCCGCCGAATAGTTGTCGCCGCAGCCGCTTTCCCTATGCTCTTCGTCTCCTACACTGCGGCCCCATTTGTCAACCATATCTCTCTGGCCTTGCCCGCGTTTGCACAGCAATCTCGGGAACATATGCTATCATATCTCAAAAACATCCCTCGAACAGCAACGTTGAATATCGAGACTATGAAGTTCAACTTCTATCCGCGACGAACTCAAGTCGCAATCTCAGATTTAATCCCTGGAAAGGCATTGGCACGGCCTGTGAGCTTTATCAATACCAATCCACAACCACGGCCGTGGTGGAAGGGAAAAGATGGTGTATACTTCTTTGCGCCAGGAAAGAACAGGCCGGCTAAATCGACGCCAAAGTTCTTTCCTGAAGCTTGGGAGCAAGTATTTGCTCAGGTCAAACAAAACGGCCATTTAATGAAGAACAATTGAGCTTGATATAATTAGGGTTATATCTGTCTGCTTGTAGCTCAGGCATCTGCTGGTGTTTCTAAGAACACTTGGAATGACTCCAAATATTTCTAGCTCATTCATGAAAGATGAGCTTGCAGCCTTGTAACACTTGGTGTTGACATCGGACACCTTGGCCCTTTTCTCACCTCATTCAGCTCTCGGCGCAGCAACACTTCAGTCACTAGATTAAAAATTACAGCTTGTGCTATTACTGTCACGGTTGTTGTGTATTCACTTTCTCACTCTCAGCACTCATGATATAAACAAACAACCCCTCTTCACCCTCTCATCCTCCTTCTTCCCTTTACATCTCACTCATCATCTTCAACTTGAGCTCGCACTCATTTTCTCAGTCACCTCATTTGTCACCTTTGCTCATTAAAACTCATCTTTCCATTTAATCACCTTTCGCTCAATTTACCACCCTAACTACGCGACAAACTCCGTCAACATCGACCATGGATTCATTGACTGCCAGCGAGCAGCGCATTTTCAGCAATGGCATGATTTGCTCCATGGAGGGGCTCACCAACATCAAGGTATGTGCGCCATTTTGGATATGCATATAAATTGCCTGTCAAGCCACACATCAATGTTGATCCCTGATCCTTGTCGATCACTGGCTATTGGTGCTGCTAAGCGCTAGTCAATTGGCGGATTCTCGACGGCTGGCGACCCCGTACAAATTTCTGAGAGCTGAACTTGCAATTTCTCAGGTCGACTACGAAAAGCTCGCCGCGATGACAGGCCTCAAGAACGCGGCTGTCGCATCGGTCCTTTTCAACAAGGCAAGACGCCGACTTATCTCCATCCAGAATGGCGACAACCCAAGCCCAGTCAAAAAGGTGAGCAACGACGCGTCGCATCGTTGATTGACGCGAGATTGTTTGTTTATTTACAATTGGTTTTGAACAGGCGGCTGCTCCTGGAAAGGTGACCAAGCGTACTACCGCTCGCAAGAATACCAAAGCCAAAGCCAAGGCTATCAACGAGGAGGGAGTTGCAGCTTTTCCCGAAACTCCTGTTGAACTGACTGAGGCCGATGACACGCCCGTCAAAAAACGCGGTGGAGGACGACGCGTCGCGACCGCCAAGAAAATCAAAACCGAGGACGACGCCGAAGTCATGAACGAGCCGATCGATCTCATGTAAGGAAGCTTTTTTATTTTCGAATTATTCTGTGTTATTTTCTGGAGCAATGCTAATGCCTTGGATAGCAACGACTGCATCAAACTCGAAGGTGGTGCTGGCTACGAGTCAATGCTTGGTGATTTTGGCGAGGGCATCATCGACTCGACTATCTACGGTGCTGCTGAACCGTCCTCCCATGTTGTTGAGGAAGACGGCTCCGCCAGTCCTAAGGAAGAGGAGGACGAATTCTAAACTGGACAACGACTTCGACAACTTTGGCTATGAATTGGCTTCATTCTCAAAGAACCTTCTTCGTGCCTTTGGATTTTTCTTCCTGGTCTTGGTGATGGACTTTTTGTCGTCTCGCTATGCCTTTGGATTGTGAGATACCCGCTTTGGAACCGTTCAACGTCGACATCACTTCCCGGAAGAGGGTATCCTTGACACATCCTGATATGAGATTTATTCATACCCACCCAGTGTCGATCTAGTTTGGTTTATTGTCACAGTTTTGCCATTGGACTCGGGTTGTTTGCTGCCTTTTACTAGATACCCCAATTGTTGACAACACATTTTCTACGGCGTATCATCTTGCCCCGGTTCTATTGGGAGGTTATCTGGTTATTCTCATGTTTGCAAATGTCCATTGGCCTTTGGCGTCTACAGGTTAAAACTAGGTTAATTGAAATACAGATCATTTCAAGCTCAAAAGCAAGCTTTTTTCCGTATACGGCTTTCTGCCATTGGCTTTGCCGTTACAGTTGTTTATGGGGTGGTGTGTGATTAGACTGGCTGAATGTGAATTATCTGGTTGAGATTATTCAGAAGTGCTGGAATTTGGATATAACCCAGCGAGGAGTCCAAAGTCATGGCGAGGAAAAAAGTGAAGGTTCGGGATTCAACCAAGGACATGCAAGAAGTCTAACCGCCGGAGGCAATCCTGGGGTTACATCAAGCTGGCAGTTTTTGATTCCGCGGAACCTCAAATGCCAGTAATTATATTATCTTAACCGATGGGATTATAAATCATTCTTTTCTCATAATTTCTGCCATCGCAAAGGTACTATTCCGAGAGATTGTAGCTCCCTCGTCTCCAAAGTTTTATTTCGTAGTAACGGGATCAAATTGCCCCTCATCACACTTTCAACTCACCCCACCACTCACTACTACATACAAAGACGTCAGCATAATGGCAGACACAGCTCGTCCCCAAACCGAAGAAACACCGTGGCACGCTGCATTCCCGGCACCCACGCGCAAAGCAGATACTATCTCGCGCACCGAAGTCCTGAAATGGCTTCCTAACAAGCCCCCGACTCTGGACTACGTGCTCGTGGACGTACGACGAGAAGACCATGAGGTAAAGCTCTCCATGGACATACATACATGTCATCCAAGCCCCGTAACGTAGTGAATATACAGTTATTACAACTTGACACTGCAGAATAAAGGTGCTGTAGCATAAGACTCCGCTAACCCACGGCTAGGGAGGCACCATATCCGGATCGTTGAATCTCCCCGCGCAAAGCCTTTATCCTTCTCTTCCAACGCTATACGCCATTTTCAAACAGGCTAATGTGAAGAAAGTGATCTTTTACTGCGGTATGATCACAATTTAAACGTGAATGATGGGAGGTATGCTGACATTTGCAATTATTAAAACAGGCTCATCACAAGGGCGCGGAACCCGTGCTGGAGGTTGGCTGGCTGATTATCTCGCGGAGCATGACTCGACAGGAATGCAGAGTTTGGTGCTTGAGGGTGGAATCAAAGGTTGGATCAAGACCGGGGAGGAGTATCTCAAGTATGTAGATGGGTACGATGAGGCAGTGTGGAAGAAGCTGGGCGTGCTCTGAGAACTATGCGATGCAAAAATAGCGTCGTAAAACGAAGAGCGTCAAGTGTAATCGATGTTTTACATTTATAAAGCAGTTGCTCGAGCCCTGTTGTTTTAAAAGGGACTGCGAGCTAATCGCATCTATTCCAGCGGCTTTGCCATCCTGGGTAGTCATATGGGGTATATCTATTAAACAATCAAACAGGACAGAAGCCAACCGAGATCGAAATCTTGGGGCCGGGAAGAGAAATAACCACCCCATATAGGCACCATATAAAAGGAAATCACCCTTCGACATCAAAGTACCGCCTAAATCACTCACATACTCTCAATCGCTTTCAGCAGAACATCCATGCCTCTTTCATTGACAGAATCGTTATGATTCTCTGTGGCACCATCGTCTTTGAGGATCCACGCAACGTCACTCCACCAACCCAGGCCGATGACACCACTACCCTTCTTCCTCTCAACGCTCTCTTTCAAGCGACTCGTATGCTCCCACTGCTTAGCGGCGACCTCGGCCCTCTCAACGACTTTAGTAGGAATACCACACATGGAAGCACAATGCATGCCAAAGCTCCCTTCTGCGACCCCCTCCTCCAATTTGTAAAGGAATGTAACTCGTCGATCTTCCTCATCCACATGAATACGCATACGGCGAGGAGCGATTTCCGGATGCCCTTCAAATTCAGCAGCAAGAGAATGATAATGGGTTGCAAAGAATCCCATTGCGCCAATATGTGTGGCGACATGGTGCAAAACAGCTTGGGCCACAGCAACCCCATCGTAAGAACTCGTACCACGGCCAAGCTCATCCAGAATGACGAGGGATCGTGGTGTCGCCTCAGATAGAATCTTTTTCGTCTCCGAAAGCTCAACGAAAAACGTGGATTGGGCGCCGAAAATGTTATCACTGGCTCCAAGTCGTGACATAATGCGATCTACAGGCGTAAGTCGCGCTGATGCGCAAGGGACATAGCAGCCAATTTGGGCCATGATCACGGCAGTACAAGTCTAACACACAGGTTAGCATCATGTCCAATTAATTAGACGTGTACACAAGCTTTTCTTACCATTCGCAAGACAGTCGACTTTCCGGCAGCATTCGCGCCAGTGAGAAGGTTGATACTCGGGGTATCTCCACCCAGCTTCACGTCGTTGGGAATAAAGTCTCCAGTCGTAGAAAGCATGCAAGGGTGACGGAGCTCCTCGAACTCGAGGACGCTGCGCTCGTCATCAACGAAAACTGGACGGCAACTGGGATAACCGATGGCTGCGGATGCCTTTGCCAACCCAATTAAACAGTCAAGCTGCGCAACTATCTTAACCGCAGCAAGCCAAGTTGAGTAATCCTCATCAAACCGAGCATAGAATCGACCTGTCACTTCCTTGACAATCTGATTATGGATTTCCTGTGCTTCCAGGAGCTTCCTGATCAGCGCGCGGAGCTCAGGGAAGTAGTATCTTTTGACTTGCTTCGTCGCCGACATCTGATCCCAGGTTTTTGGAACATTCTTGACCTTGACGGGGACCTCGAGTTGGTAGATTTCTTTCCCATTGTCTCGGTAAACGATGGCTGAGCAGTTCAGATCTCTTCGAGCTTTTTTGAGGAGCCGATCCAGATCATTCTGGAGGCCTTCGACTCGTTGAGTGGACGCATCAAAGTCCTCTTCCACTCCTGGCTCTGGAACAAGGATTCCGCTGTCCTTTGCTTTGACACGATCAAACGCAGTTTTCCAGTATTGCAACACACCATCCAGATCAGGCATGGAGGAAATAAGTTGGCCAATAACCCCATCTCCAGAGCCTGTCTGCTTGAGCAGGCCCATTGTGTAGTCGATTTGCTCGAAGCCTTCAAGAACGCGGACAAAGTCCGGGCACCGGCAGGAGCCCGCATGGATACGTGAAATCAGCCTTTCGAGATCGGGCATTTTCGACAACTGAGATGAAAACTGGTCCCGGAGAGTGCTGTCCGCATTCAATGCATCAACAGCATCTAGTCGAGCATTTATCCTCTTTGAATCCATAAGCGGATGACAAACCCATTGTTTGAACATTCTCTTCCCAAACGGCGTGATACACCGATTTAGTAACTGGAACAAGGTTCCATCTTGACCACCATCAAACGAGTTTGCGAACACCTCGAGGTTGATCAAGGTTTGTCCATCTAACACGAGACTTGACGCCTTTCTGATAGGGTCGTACCAAGTGAAGTTGCCAATGGTGATGAGATCTCGCTCAATTTTCAGCATCCGTAGGTACTGGATCAAAGCACCAAAGGAAGAGATCACGAGGTCTTTTTCCCGAGCATCTCTTAGGACTTTCGGCCATGCCTCAATATTGTCCTGATCCGCAGAAACAAAATAGTCACTCGCATCAATCTCTCTGCGAGTCACAGAAGCATTCCAGAATTCTTTCTCTGACTTCAAATAGTTCCAGATTGTTGTGGGATTGGTATTGTTTTTCAAAATTCGAAGAGCCTTTGTTGACATAAAGCCCTTCTCAAGTAAGAGCTCTTGAGGTCTGATCTGAGCCACCAGTGTTTCAAACTTTGTCATATCAACATCGTCGACGAACTCGGCCAAAAAAAATTGGCCAGTGGCCGTGTCAACGAAGGAGATACCGAAAACAGGAAGGTCGTTCTCCAATGCTTCTTTGATAGCAACACAATACGTCGACATATCGTCCTGGAGCATAGCACCATCAACGAGCGTGCCAGCGGTGAGGACACAGCTCAATTCTCGTTTAATAATTTTGTCTCCTTTCTTCTTGTCGTCTCTTTCTCTCATCTCTTTGCCCAAAGCAGATTCTGACTGATCGACACGGGCGATTTTGAATCCTTTTGCCACAAATTGGTTTGCCCAATGTTCTAAACTCGACTCTGGTACGCCCACCATCCGCATGTTCACTCTGTCGGTGAGCTTGAGATCGAACAGCTGGTGCCCAATGGTAGCATCGTTTTCATAAAGCTCGTAAAACTTTCCCTTTTTGAAAAAGACAACAGTGTCCCAGAATTTCTGCTTGATCTCCCAGTACTGTTTTTCGAACGGAGAAAATTTGGCCCAAGCAAGTGGTGGGATATATAATGTACGAGGGTCATAATCGGGGTGGCTTTGAGGGTTTTTGTCGATATCTAGGATATTCGCAAGCCAGGGGTATCGCTTTTCCGGCTCACTCATATGTGCTTTCTCCTTCTTCTTCTTCTCTGAAGGTTTAGATGACGGAGGCGCCATAGGTGTTCGAGGCTGGCGACGGCTCGTGTCAGTTGGGTCGTAATTCCATTTCTGCGCTGTTCCGGAGACGGCGTCGGGAATGTCAAGATCAAGGTCTTCGTTAGGTGGAAAGGACCTGGGGGCTGGTTTTTTGGTGGACTGTACGTTGGAGGATGTCTTTCGCTTTTTAGACGGTCTCACATCGTCTTCGGAATCGTCAGCGACAATGAAGTCGTCCAAGTCTTGCACTAGCAATTAGCCACGGATTGTATTCTTGGCCTCAACTAGGGGCTTACCATCGTCCATATAATCCGCAATATCATCCAACTGAAACTCCTCCTCGTCCTCTGACACTACAATCGTTCTTTTTTTGGTCGCCCTACCACGAACAGCTCTTTTCGCACTCGGAACATTGACATCTTCATCATCCGATTCCCGATAATTTATAGCTTTTTTAGCCTGTTACACAACTCGTTAGCATGGAAATACAACATAACCTAAAGAGAAAAAAGAAGACAACATACACGACGAGATGGGGATGTTGATGTCTGTTCTTCATTCTCAGCCTGCTCTCCACCACGTCCGTTAGCAGACGTAGCAGGCGAGGGCAAGCTAGCGTCTACAACGCCGAAACTTCCCTTCATTTCTTTCACGCAAGAAGCTTGGGCATTGAGATCGTCAGATGCGAGTTCAATGGCATCGCTGCTCGGGACGGGTGTCAAGTGGGCGCGGCGATTGTTCTGCCCCTGCTTGCTGCTCAAATGAGTAGCCGTCATGCCGTTACGGGACGCTTTTCCAACTGGCCTTGCAGCCGGGGAGGATGCCAGTTCATTTTTTGTGACATTCGTTCGTCCTATCGTCGGGGGAGTGGATGGAGACGACTTTGGTTGGAAGAAGCCCAGAATGGACTTCTGGCCCTTCATGTTCTGCTTATTCGGCGTCGAACTCTTTAGCACTCGGGTGTTTGGACCTGTCTGCTTGTTCGGCTCCTCGGTCATTGTTAGATGATAGGTATGTCGTAGGAATAAGAGGAGAGTGAATGGTACTGCTATGAAATCATTGTTTGTAACTGAGGAATTTAAGAGTCGAGCGGAAAGGGAGAGGCGTCGTTGAGCGACGTGAACGCGACGCTTCAATTAACTAGCGTGTTTGACGCGTTGAGAAAACGCCAGCTCCTTATCTGAAGTGAGATAAGGGTCTGCTTATGTAAGCCAGTGGTGTGCAGTGCATGGCACTTTAACATCCACACGATCGATGCTGGAAGTTTTATGGACTAGGATGAAATCATGAAGTGCGCTTATACATCTAGCCTGTGGATATAGTACATAAAATAAAATAGAGACACAGCGTCAAATAATAATACATGTCATGAAATACTCCCCGTTCATTGCCTCTTCTGTTCGCCTTGAGCGTCTTCTTCCTCCTCTCGCAACACTGGATCTTCTTGCCCCGGTCTCCAGCTTTTGATGTCGGGTTTTGGCTGCTGAGCGAATCTCGGCAATTTCACCTTGTGCCCGTCAATTTTCTGGTTCTTTTGGAACAATTCCTTATCCTTATGGCGTTCCAAATTTGTATCTGACTCGCCCCAGCCGGGTGCTTTGAGACCCATCTTTTCGTACTCATCATCGGGCACAATCTTTATGATCTTGATTTTCCATTTGCCAATCCTTAGGATCATTAAAGAGTCGTCAATGATAAACTTCTCTGTAATCTCAGGGGGCCATGTTTTCACGGGAACATAAGAAATTGCATCCCCCATGGCTTCATTAGAATCTGCTCGGCTACCGACATGCACGCCGCTGTTAACAATGAGACGGAAAGCCTCGGCTTTGCTAGATGCCAGTCCAGCAGACCATAGCACTTTGTGAAAGAATTGGTTCACAACTAGGGATCGTGGGAGCGTCAAGTGTGGTGATGGCATCTCAAACATGGATAACCTGAGGGGTTTCTTCCTACCCATGTCTTCGGGTGTTCCAATTGCGTCTCCAGAACAATCCCAGCCTTCCTCGGTCGAATACTTGGATACGAACAGAGTCTGATGTTCTTTGGCTGTTTTCTCAGCTTCCGGGGCTCCATGGATAAGCTCCACAAATTCATGAGCAAGTCTGTGCTGAGCCACGCGTTTGGAAGGATCCTTAACGTGGGTTTCCATGATGGTAGTAATCTCAGCAATTGGTATAAAGGTAAACATTTTGAGGTATTTTTCAACGTCGTTGTCGGGGATTCGAACAAAGTACTAGAATAGCAGTTAGCAGAAGGAAACAAGCCCAGTCACACCAGAATCATCGATGATAGACGCACCTGGTAAAGATCATAGCAGGAAGTCATGTCTTTGTCAAGCCAGACCGCATTTCCCGCTGATTTTCCAAGTTTCGCACCAGATGAAGTCGTAAGTAAGGGAGTGGTAATGCCGATTGGATACACGAGGTCGGGGTCTTCCTTTGGCTTTGGCGCAAATTCATTGTTCGGGTCATTCTTCAGAATTCCTTTAATAGCGTCAATTCCGAACAGTATATTTCCGTACTGGTCGGACCCTCCGACCTGGACTTGAACCCCGTGTTGGAAGAGGTACCAAAAATCCCATGCCTGCATTATCGGGTAGCAAAATTCTGCCAATGACATGCCTTCACCACTTTCTAATCGAGATTTGACACTATAACCTTGTCAATTACTGCACCGCAATGAGAACGCAAAGACAACTGGAGAAATAAAATTCGCGCAAAACTTACTTATCACGGCCCAGCATCGGTCCTAATCTCACAGCTGAACCAAGCGTTGCCAACACATTTGCAAAGGACTCCTTGTTCCACCATGTATTGTTATTTTCCAGCGCCCGTCGCCATGCCCATTCGTATTTAAATCCATATTTCTCGCCGTACTTCTCAAACGACAGGCCGAGCTTTTTGAGCTGGAGGTGCATGTTCGCTATGTTCGCTTTGCGGACACTACTTTTCATAATAGGGCGAGTATCGATACGTCCTGTGGGGTCGCCAATTTTGGCTGTCGTTCCTCCGAGCTTCCTCAGGTGTCAGTTATATCCTCTAGAAGCAATGAATAATGCGGATGCCGAATTTCTTGACGCTTACCAGCCACACCGCCTTCATTCCATGAACGTAGGCCCATCCTAATACCATAAACGGCAGCATATGCCCAATATGAAGGGATGGTGCGGTAGGGTCGATACCAGCGTAGAGCCCGACTCGTTTATTCGTTATTAGTTTGTCTAAAACATCTCGTTCTCTAGCAAAATGATAACGGTCAGCAAACCGACATTTCTAGCACACAAGTCCACATGAGGTGCCCAGGATGCCTACCCGACAATGGAGTTGATCAAGCCTCGCTCCTCGAGTAATGATACGAAGCTTTTCTTTGACCCATCCTTGATCTCCTCCGCCCACCCAGCCCATTGTTCACGGGCTTCATTCGTCCGCCGCAGATGTTGCTGGGTAATGCACCTTTTCTGCATCTGAGAATACCCCACGGCAATAGTGCGTCCATGCTGGACAGCCCGTGGAATTGTCCGCGTTGAAAACGTTCGAAGGAGCTGCATCTGGCAAGGGAAACACGTCGTGGACAGAAGAGCCGATCGCGGGAGCCGTATTTGAGGGCGCATCATGATAGTGTTAACCCAGACCAGCCGGAGTTATCGTAGTGTCAACCTCAATCCATAAACACCAAGTTTGCTTAGAATCAAGCGTGTAATCGCGGAGGTCTCTTTTTCTATATCAGTCTCGGCTTTCACTGAATTTCGCGGAAAGGCCGCGCTAAAAAGGCTTAACTTTGGCCGACCGCAATAAGGTTAATCCGGATGGAGCTCTCGCAAGCGCTAGCCGCGCTTAAAATTAGAGCTGTCACTGTCGCTCGATCCACGACATCATTCATTCTACTACTTCACTATTGTACTGTACATACGTGCTCCCGTATTCTAGGATATCCGTTGCTCTCAATTGGACCATGGATATTTTACTTGTACTGAAGATTTGGTATGAGGGAAGTAGATCAACGTTATCCCAACAATGGTCATAGGAACTTGTGAGTGTTGTCCGTGGGATAGCGGCTCACCAAAGCCGTGTGTCCGGCAATAGTATAACTACTCTTTGCTCCTGGTAGCATGGTGGATGATGTCCTGTACGCACCATAGAGACTTTTTATGCCAATTTCATTACAGGTCAGAGACGGGATGAAACCAAATACTCAACTTCCCGAAATGACCGATGAAAACAAGGAGCGTGAAGCAGAGAGACAACTCCTTATTTTATTTGCAAAGGTGCCACTTCATTCCTAACGCTCTATAATCGCTTACTGATGTTTCTCAGGCTACGAGGAACGGGTGTTGGTCAGAGCCACAAGAGCTTCTATATTGCCCCGAAGTCGCCAGTCACCCCATCGAGGAATCAACCATCTGGCACTTGAGCGGCTCCGAGGACCTCAAGAAATGTCAAAACGATAAAGGCGTAGATAGGCGCTATAAGCGTGATAAAGTCGATTCCAATTTGAGTTCCGAAGTTCGGTCGAAAACCTTGTTCTAGAGGGCGATTTTATCTCGAGAGTTGCAATGGCAAGGTATGTATTCAACAACAAAGACCATCCTGCCTGCATGACAAGACAAATCAGACCATTGCTGCAACGACTATCAGAACGCTTACTGCGACAAATCCGGCCACCACAGAAGTTCGTTTTGTATTTTTCAGGCTGGCTAAGATGAGGACGCCTAAGAGAGCAACGCATGCGGCCACAGCAAGCATATGCAAGCTCGCCTGGACATTGGCTAGTATCTGTGAGGTACTCATTGTGTGCGAGCTGCTAACAATACCGCTTTACACAATATTTAAAGCAAGATGAAGCAAGGTTTGGAGTGAGTTGATATTATCATTGGGATCTGAATGTTTCTTAAAGCTTTGTCAATTTGGCTATGCCTGTTGACAGGGTATAAGGTTACATTTCTGAAGACATCCTGTCAGTGATAGATGAGGGCATCACTTCATTGCCTCGAATATGAGCAAAGTGGAAAAACCAACAAATCCCCGATGCCACAGTGTTAGTTTAACTCCGGGGAAATCGGGCAATAAGAGGCTATAGGATAACGAAGGATGCCTGCATTTGTCCATGGGTAGATCAACTTACGTATGCAATGCGCCCATGCCAAACCCCACCAGCGCGGCCCGTTCAACGGATTCGGGAGAAGCGTGACCGATAACTGAGGCTGGCTTTTCTTTTGTCGGCCAGGGGCCTTGGTGTCATCTCGATGAACAAATACGTGGAGAACGGAGGAACTGGCCCCAACGGCGATCCCAAAGAAATGGTTCATCAACATTGTGGGTTTTCATTTCTCCCATTCTCTGAATATATTTTAAAACAAATGACTAACTCCCACATTAAGCCACTTCCCATCCCCTTTATGCCAAACAAGTAATCTCAGCTCATGAAAATCTGAATGACAACCTCATTGCTCCATCCGCGCTTTAGCTTCATTTCTCTCCACGCCGTCAGAATATCCACTGAAAGCAGATTCCCGTCGTGAATCTCAACAGTTTCCATCGGAACCGCTTGACCTGACATCATCACCATAAAATTATTTTCAATGGTCTTCCCCTCAAGATTCGATATGTATATTCCTAATTTCCCGAGCGCTTTGAGCGTGATGTTGAAACGAATTCGATCGTCCTGCAAAGCAGTGATACCAAAATCTACAATGGCTGCAACACCAGTCATTTGACCGAGAAGGCCGAGGACTGCAACTTGGCTCGCTTTATTCGTTTTCGAGTTTTTCTCATCTCCATTCTCCCCCAAAGAAAACGTCTGAATGGGATATGCCGTGAGAATTTCCCAGCCTCGCTGCTCGAGGCTAACGGAGAGCAGGAAGCTTTGATCGCACGGCCCTGCTGTCATGTCTCCGGTGGAGTACGCGCGAACGATATACTCGGTTTCGGTGTCAGGGGTAATTCCCGGAAAGTCGAGGATGGATATCAAAGAAAACACGTCTTGGTTGCTGGTATTAAACAGGCCAAGAATTCCACTTCCGGTTTGCGCACGTCCGGTATAGGTCCCTACTTTCAAAATCTGTCCCTCGTGGTAATTGTGATAGACGTCTACCGTAGCACCTAGCACGCTCGGCCGGAGAATGACGCTAGTTCCATCGATTGACGGCGCAGTCATCTGCTGGACGAGTTTAAAGTCGTGTTTTCCTGGTTCATCGGTGATATATATGGGTCCCCCAGATACGCATCTGGCTGCACCATGGAACGACGCATACGGATGGTCTGTTTGAAACATGTCCCAGTCTGGAATGACGTTAAGGTGTCGTGTTAACAGAGAGTTGTGCGCATTGCAAAATACATGCCACGGGTGCGAAGAAGGAATGTCCGGGAAAAAATCGTCAGAATTGCGCAGCAAGATGCGTGGCTTCGTGGTTGGCAGTTGAGAGTGAAATATTATCTGTGGCGCCTGTGACATGCAAGATATAGCTTTGGCCTGAAAATATCTCAGCGAAGATATTGACCATGCGTCCTGATATGCCATTGTGAATCGAGCGCGGTCTACCGGGTCGTCTAAAACGTCGAGGAAGAATTGGGCGTCCGTCTTGACTGAATCAACTCCAGCAACTGACAGAAACGAATAGAGATCATTGTAGAAGCGGTGGATGTCATCAGGATCGATGGCAAGCATGCTTCCACCAGCGACACGGTCCACCTTCTTGACTACCTTTGTTTTATATTTTTGCGCAATCTCCCCGTCGGGAGAAATGCCTCCCCAATACCCCATGAGAGCGTGCCATACGGCAATATGTTTGACGTTTTGATGCTTTGTGCGGATCATGTCAACCGTGTGCCTCAGTCCTTTGGGGAATCCATCCGGATTGGCTTCGAATCTCATCCAACCCCGTTTGAACTGAGACTCCCCTTTGTTATCCAAGGACTGCCAATTATCATCTATGATGAGATTAACAATGTTGATGCCGTTCGCTTTCAAGGTGTCCAACGCTTTGAGGATTTTCTCCTCTGTCAGGTTCTGGCCTAGGGAGTTCCAGGTGCAATATGCCAGGCCATCATACCAGCTAGAAAGCCACTGCGCGTCAACATCGTCACTTCTGTGAGCAGGTGCTTCTGATGCTTGCGATTGAGACGGTTTCGAAATCAGAGCTGATTCCTCGTAATGCCTCGCAATCTTTCTCGCCTCGTACATTACGGCAGCGTTCGCGAGTTCAAAAGATGGCGCCACAGCGGCAAGCACCTTTACCTCGGAATCTGTATCTTCGTCGTTTCTCGCGGAAATAACAATTTCCCCTGACTCAGTCGATTGTAAAAGTGTTAAAACATTGGTTGGACCACTGACGGCCAGGAGCACCAAGCATAGCCCATCCCGGCGGAGAAACGATGATAGGATGGCATCCTCTGTGAGCCGATAGGTTTCCATTCCATGTCTCGGGGCGAGCCAGGGACTCCATATGCGAACGAGTGAGAAATTTCTCACGAAATCTTTTGGCAACCCAAATGCTAACGATGCGTGCCCACTTCTCCCGTTTGTTGCAGGTCCTACCTTGCCCGTGATGCTCCATAAAACTGCGTCTGGGACTTCACTCGGGTCATGTTCCACCTTTAACTTGAGATTCAAATTTCCAATAAAAACACCCAACTGAGCAGCGGGGTCACCGTCGATATATTTTCCAAGCCAAGACTGCGGAGGGTCAAAAACGACCTCTCCATCTCTGGTGCCAAACTGCTCATTCACCCATTGCCATTTCGAATCAGAGTCGATTCTGTATTTGACCGTGAAGGCTGCGTGTCTCCCCGTCGTGGGGAACTCGAGTTCCTGAGAGAAAGTATACTGGTAAAAATTCTCCCTTGCTTTTCGCCCAACCGCAACGGGGACTCGTGATTCGGTTGCCCTGTGTAGCAACAGTTCTTCCCAATCTCCGTTGATATTATGCCAGACGGCCACTTCCCAAGTTTGCTTCGGGAATGACCGGCTCGACTCTAGCAGCACGGTGAATCTAACCTATCGATAAAGTCAATCGGGAGCCATGAGAAGTAACATGCTTCACTGCGCACCTTATCATGGGAACCCTTCTCGCCTCCCGTGTGCTGTTTTCTTTTCAGAAAGGTGACCTGACCTAGCGGTGGCCACGACAGTACATGCGCAAACAGGCTCATTTGAGCTGCCCGCACGAACTTGATCTGTGTTGGTTTTTCTTGTTTGACCTGGATCGTCGGCATGGAGGTCATGGTGCTCATCATACAACAATGTGCTAGTTATGATGATAAGCAGAACTACCACTGGAACGTAAGACTTAAATGTAAATGGGTTGGCTTTGTATAATCAATGATTGTTTTTGATAGCTGCTGTCAAAACTCTCAAGATGCTAGTGCGCTTGTTGTATGTGGTCATGAACTGGAGGGGATTGAGGGGATGTCCAATTGTGTTCCGGACTGCTGGCTGAGATTGACCCCTCTCCACCTTGATGGGAGGTTTGGACTTCACGCCGAGTTCAGTATGGCAACTCCCGCGATAAATCAGCCCCTTGAAGTAGGTGGTTTTCAAAGGCATTCAAAGCCTTCGTCGAAGTCCCGCTCCTTTTAGGTAATTAGGCGCTGTATGCCCATATTTGCTCCTGGCCGACTTGCTTCTTACCCCTTTCATTCCGTCAGAAGCAACGCCTCACCTCGATGGTTTGGTCGCACCTCCACGATCTTTTCTTTCCACCATTTGAGCTTACAATCTGCCATTGTGTTAACACGTCGAATTACGTACATCGTCTCAAGCGAAAAGTAGGCTCTTAACAGCCAGGCTAAAAGAAAAACATTCTTTAATGCCCGTGGCATCAGATTGACACATCGTTCGAACTTACGGTCTGTCAACTCGCCGGAAGAGGAATCCTCTTGCACCTCGACGATATTTTCCCTATTATATCGTTCAAGCTTCCGGTCTGTCATTGTTTTTTGACGACTACAAAACCTGATGGCGTTGCAACTTGCGAAACCGGTCCCACGGCCGGAGCATCCTCAACCCTCTGCCACGACCCATGAAGTCTTGTACCATTACTAGTCCAACCCCTCCCGTAACCGCGGACCCCCCCAATGACAACTGGGGAAAGACTGTATCGAGCTCTTAGAGAAACGCTGATGAGGCTTGTGTTGTGGGAAAGCGAGTTCTTAGCCGCTAGGCTAGAAGAGAATATCCATGGGCATTAGAACGCTTAGCACTAGAGGGAGTACAAACAACCTTGACAAGTGGGTGACGACAAACTTGGTTCGGCTGTCTACTATGATCTCTATGGGAGGTCTAGATATACTGCGGTATGTACCTCACTCATCTGACCTCCACCACACTTTGTCAGGGTTCAATGGGTTTACTCTTATCCACTTCCATTCGCTGCAGTTTCTCTCTCCAATGTCACCCAGACCACATGCATCCCAAGGGCAGAAACAATGGCAATGGATCAGTTGGCTGAACACACCCCTATTCAAACACGAACTATTACATTTTGTGGAAATTCAAAAAAAACATAGCGCTTTTCGTTAGAATCAGAGTTACCCCTGGAGCTCTGCGCCCATGCCACCGAAAGTAATCGTTTTGATAGTGAGGAATTCATCAACACCATATTTGCTGCCCTCACGACCAAACCCACTTTGCTTAACTCCACCAAACCTAGACGGGATTATCAGCATCAGCAACACTCCAAAGAACCATGTCAAAGAGGTAATAACTCACGGCGAGGCAGTATCACTGATAATTCCCGTGTTAACACCAACCATGCCAACCTCAAGGGCCTCAGCAATGCGATAAACTCGATGAATATCCTTGCTAAAAAAGTATCCAGCCAAGCCAACTTCTGCCTTGTTGGCTAGTTCAATGACTTCCTTCTCAGACTCGAATGGGAAAAGACCCGCGACGGGGCCAAACGTCTCCTCAGAGGCCATCGCCATGTCCTTGGTCATGCCAGTGACAACGGTAGGATGGTAGAAATTCGGGCCGAGTTCAGTAGCCGCCTTTCCACCCACAACAACTTTTCCTCCCTTGGATTCTGCATCACTAACATGTGCGGCTACCTTTTCAACGGCGCGAGAGTGGATGACTGGACCGTGTGTGACTCCTTCTTCAAACCCGTGGCCGAGTTTGAAGCCTTTGACTTTATCTGCGAATTTCGCCGCAAACTCGTCGTAGATTCCTCTTTGCACGTATATGCGGTTAGCACAGACACAAGTTTGTCCTGAGCTGCGGAATTTAGATGTGATGGCGCCGGCAACGGCAGCGTCGAGATCAGGACAGTCATCAAATACAATGAACGGGGCATTCCCGCCCAGCTCAAAGGAAAGTTTCTTCATTGTCGACGAGGATTGCTTCATGAGGAGTTTGCCAACGTTGGTAGATCCGGTGAAGGAGACTTTGCGGATTTCAGGATTGGTGGTTAAACATAGGCCCAGTTCCGGGGTGTTCTTCAAGGCCGTTACTATGTTGACAACACCCTTGGGAATTCCTGCACGGTGTGCTAGCTCCGCGATGGCGTTTGCCGTGAACGGTGTCTCGCCTGGGGACTTTGCAACAACCGTACAGCCAGCTGCCAAGGCAGGACCAATCTTTCTGGTAACCATTGCAGCGGGGAAATTCCACGGTGTGATGAATCCGCACACTCCAACCGGTTCCTTCAAGGTCATAACTCTGTTCCCCGGTACGGACGATGGGATCGTATCTCCATAGATTCTAGGCGCTTCTTCACTGAACCATTCGAAGAAATTTGCCGCATATGTTACTTCGCCCTTTGCATCTGCGTATGGTTTGCCATTCTCCCATGTGATGAGTGTCGCGAGGTCTTCTGCATTGTCTACCATCAATTGATACCATCTTCGTAGCATTCGAGCCCGGTCTCTAGCAAGGGTTTTGCAAAAGGAGGGAAATGCTGCAGTGGCGGCATCGATGGCCTTTTGGGTATCTTCGGTGGTAAACTCGGGGCAAGTTCCGATTAACTTTCCGGTCGAAGGATCTGGGAAACGCAAGTAAAAGAAACAGACATATTAGCCAAACTCATTGCTATTCCCGTTGCCAGGTGATAATTACCATGGACCTCGAATGTCTCTCCGCTTTTCGCATCCACCCACTCTCCATTGACATAACATTTGCCAATAAGGAGAGATTGGTCTTTCAACTTGCTCAGACGAAAGAAATATCAGCACAAACTCTTGGATCAAGGACAACCCCGTCGACGAAGAAGTTGGCTGCCACTTACTGGCGGAACTGTATGCATTGCGTATCGTCTTCTCCCGTAGAGAGCAGGTATCGTAAAGGGATATTTTGCGCGAGGGCGGGATAACTGTTGAAGGATAGGCCGAGCAAGCTTCTCCATGGTGACTGGAGTGCGGATAGCCGTGATTATTAAAAAAGAAAGGAGTAGCTCAAGGATCTCGGGTAAATGGCTTGGAGTAAGCGGGGAAGAAGGGATATTGCGTTAAGTCCGCGATAATCAAGAATAGTTATCGGTCTTGCCCACTTCTAGAAACGCAATTGAAATACAGCGACGAGAAGCAATTGACCCTGTTATCAAAAGCTATCGCTGACCAAAAAGTTTCAATCAACCATCGCTGAGCTATGGCTGCTGTCAACGAGCGACAGCTCATGTTAACACCCGAGCCTCCCCAATTGCTCGGCCTCTGGGAACGACATCGGCGCTCTGATTGACGCGTTGGAGCCGCGCTTCCCCGCTCGGCAAAATCCGGTTTTCGGAATAAGGTTGTTGCGGGCCCGCGGCTGACCAGCCGGCCCGACATTTATCCTGGGGCTTTCCACGTGACGGTTCCGCTTGCAGGGCTATCCGGGTCCAGGCAGCATGTTCTCGACTTCATTTGATTTCCGACGTAAAGGGGAAACGGAGGTTTCCAATATAGGGTTGAGTTTGGCCGGTGGTTTTAACGTTCCAGTTGAGTACATTTTGAACGGAGCATGGGATACACCGACGGCTTGAGCATGAGCACTAATACGTAATCCGCCAGTACTCTGTTCTCATATCATTGAAATGTCTCGCCACGCCCATGATCTATGAATGTATCAGCTTCCTCGGATTGTTTTGACTTCGATAAACTAGGACCTGTTTAACTGGTTATTGTGTTTCTCAAGACCAAGAAGCCTGAAGATGAAAACTTAAGTTGTCGCATGGATATGCCTGTTGTAGCATCCCTGCCCCCTTTCGGACTACCGCAGACCCTTCCCGTCCCGCAATGGTGATTAACTAGGCGTTAGTCCGTTTTTCGACTTTGCAGGGAACGCAAGATGCAAAATGTATTTCACAAGGGGGAACAGAAGGCCTCGGGGGCGTAGGGCCCAATAGAAATTGAAAACTCGATCGTCAGACGTCAACCATCTCGCCGGGACCAGCTAGCTCGGTGTTCAAAAACAAGCGAAGAAGATGGACTTCAGCGAATTGCGCAGGTCGAGCCTCGACTCCAAAAACCGATAGCCCTCAAACTCAAGGCTGAACGAATCATCCTTGAACTTGAGCGCCAAGGGGTGGATGGCTCGCTGTCCCGCAGCATGCTTCTCCGCAGCGCAGTGGCAGGCCGTCCGTCTGGGCTCCTGGATTCTGCTTCTTCTAAGCACTTCAAGCCACTCGCGTGCTCGGTTGCCGAGTAACTATGGGCCGCAGTGCGCCCTAACAGGAAGAAGCGAGCATGGCAATTCACTAATAGGGATGCTTTTTCGTCCTGGAAGCAAGATCAAGAGAACAACATGCGGCTATCTTAATCATACCTCACATTTTTGAGAGCACAACATCTGCCTTAACTGAGTGAGGACTGAGATCGTGAAGGCGCTATCAGCTATCTCGCCCAAGTCTGAAGACTACGAACTAGCCTTGTAGGCGTTATATGGGTGGAGATTTGGCTTTTCTCGACGGCCGTCCCAGCGCGCAATGCATGATGAACCTATCTTTCACTGAGCCACCAATCTTTAAAAACACCAACTCTCGTTATTGAGATTGTTCGCCAGTTGAATCTTGCTGCTAATGATGATGCCAGGTTTTCACCTGCATAGACGAAGCTTCGCATTTTCCATCCCCAACAAGTACTCCGTCCGGTCTGGCCAGTTTCCAAGACTTTAGCACTCAAGGTGCGCTTATCGATTTGGCGCGAAACGGCCCATCTCACGCCAACCAGCAATTCCTTGCCTTTTGGTCCACATGGCGTATAGCTGAGGCTGATCAGAGCCAATTGTGTTGCACCAAGACGCCTCTATTTATCGATTCCCCGTGTTGCTTTCGAGCTTCTCCGCTAACTCCTGCGGGCCGTCGAGAAGGAGACCCGTCGACGGCCGTTGCAAGGTGTTAATAATAATCTACCCACATGGCCTCCAGCGAGAATTCGAAAAATGTTTGGAACCAGAGGTGAAATGCGAACAGGCCTATCGTCAGGCAATGCAAAAGGTTGCACCTCAGCTGGCACCAGAGAACATGCTACGACATTAGAGACCGTGATCGCCATAAGCTTCTGAGGACGCTGGCATCTTGTTTCGACAATTTTCGCTCGACCTGGACGCATGGTGACCTGTTATTGCAAAAATGGACCCAAAGCGCCCTCCACCTGGCGACACCAGCAGGGCGACGACGCTGTTTGTCGTCTCGGTGGTTATGGTCGTTGTTGCGGCTATTTTCGTGTCGCTACGCTTGGTTGGGAGATATTTCAGAAGCATGCTCCAGGTAGATGACTGGACAATCCTTGCGTCCCTGGTACGGAGCCATACATCCATATCACCTCCTGTTGTATGTACCCTTGCTGACAAGATCCAGTGTATGTCTTTCGTGCTTTCGGCCGCTCAGATTATGGGTAAGGCGTCATTCTCAGAGAATCGGATATTATAAGACCTCCACTGACAAGCAGTTTATCAACTAAAGCTGTCAAGCATGGATTTGGTCAACACACATGGGAAGTTCCCAAACCCGGACGGATTCAAGCGTTGAAGGTGAGATGGTCGCACCCCCATTCCTGTTGCATTTGAAGTTCCTTTTTGCGGTTTGCCGTTCTCGATAACAGCGGGCGAATGCTGACGATTTTGCCGGAAATATAGTGGATGTTCATTATACAAATAGTTTACAAAGTCATCATGACTCTCACCAAGGTCGCGATCTTGTTCCTCTATTTGCGAATCTTCGGCGTGAATACGAAATTCCGCTGGGCCTGCATATCGCTCATTGCCTTTACGATAACGGTCGCAGTCGCATTCATTCCTCCATCGATCTGGCAATGCTCGCCGATAGAGGCATTTTGGGACAGGTCAATTCCGCATAAGTGTATCGAAAACAACGCATGGCGACAGACATATTCAGTGATCAACATCGTTACCGATTTTCTGATCTTCTTTCTCCCAATACAAAAAATTGTTCAACTCCACCTAGCCGTGAGGGACAAAATCGCAATGATTTTTATCTTTTCTGTCGGAGCATTGTAAGCACGCTCTGCATATCATGCATGCTCAGGGCTATGCGATGCTAACCACGGCATATAGTATTTGCGTCATCAGCATCCTCAGAGTCACGACCATTTTACAAACAAGCAAGCGGGAAGATCCGTTATGTCAGTGAACTCGTTTCCCCTTCTTTTATCTGTCTCGTATTCCTAACCCCCCAATTCTCCAGACAACCCTGCGCTACTTGCGATTTGGAGCGTGATTGAAGCCAACACTGGAATAATTTGCGCCTGTCTTCCCATGATCCGTCAACCGCTCTCAATTATGTTTCCGCGGTTATTTTCAACCAACCGCAGCCAGACTGGGCCCGGCAACTCTTCTTCCAATCGAACCCCCGGCCGCAAGTCTCGCAGCACGATAGAGGGCACCACGCTGACAAGTTCGACTATACGCTGGACCCGGCATGACGAAGAGCACATCTATATGGCATCCATCAAACCAGGAAAAGAGGACTTGCAGCTTCCTCGGACGGAAAGCGAAGAGAGGATCATCAGCACTGGGAACTCGGACCCAGGCGAAATGCGGATCTTTCAGCGGACAGAGATATCAATAACGGACTCTAATCGGACGGCGCAGTGATGATGGGTTTGCTTTTCTTTTTAGCGCATGAGCAAAAAAGGCGTACGAGTTTTGGACGTGGTCCTGTCTGAGTCAAGATACCGGGGATAGGGCTGTTTTCTTTTCTTTTTAGAATTTTTTCAGCGCACGAGGGCTGCAATAACCTTTCCGGGTCTTTTGACATAGAGCATAGACACGAGTGATATCAATAATGACTTGACTTTGTCAATTATTACTAGTCTTCTGTTTGTAGGCCCGGTCTTCCGGCAAGCGTAGAATGTTTTGTCTGCAAATGCTGTTCCAGGTTCCATCTCCTCGAAAACCCTTGTTTATGGCGTTTGCATTCTTGCACAGGACAAAATAGCGCATACTCCTTGGGCTTATCGATATATGCTGGAACCGGCCGACCTGTATTCGTCATGGTCACCTCTTCGTCGTCCTCGCTTTCGACGTACTTCCAAGCCGCCGAACCATCTTCGTCCTTTTCGAGCTGCAACTTGCCCTCGTCGAGGGTGCGAAATGTCATGTCCTGACCAAAGAGATTGGCACAGCGTCGGGCGGCACGCATGACAGCAGCATTGGGCCATCCGGTCATGGATGCAACTCCAAGTATATCACTCCAGTCTCGAAGGCCTAATCTTGACACATGCGAGGCAGCGCGTCTGGGACGCTTTCGACCTTCCCGAGAGTGCGGCGACACGGGGCTTGAGGAGCCATGGTCATTTAATAACGCACTAGAACCGGGGCTGCTTGGGCGACTGGCAGTTCTCGTTCGTTTTCTCTTATGTTGGGGCGACGACACTGTATCGATCGTTTCGCCGTCGTCATCCTCGTAATTCTCATAATTCTCATCTTCAGGTTGAGACAAGTCGACTGCGATAAGATAGGATTGTCGTGCGCGATGTAGATTCAAAAGTAACTCATCAAACTCGCTTATAATATGACGAGCCTCGGGCCGCATAATTCGCTTCGACTCTTCATCATCAGCCTGTACAACTGGGCGAAATCTCCGTACGAAGCTTGCCGCATGGTCCTCCTCGCCCTCTTTGCCTGAGGGCATGGCTTCTTTGTCGGAATTGGGTTTTCGACTACCTTTTTGAGAACGATCGGGTTGACGAAACTCACGAGATTCGAATCTTTGCGTTGCCGATTTCATCATTTGGGCCATGAGACACTCCTCCAATTCCGCGCTCGGTCGCACATCAGGCCCGGTACGTATTGTCCAGTAATCATCCTCGTCTTTTGTCACTTTCTCAGTGATTCTGGGTACAATATCCGCAGGCAAAGGCCACGCGGTCCAAGTCTTGGTAGGAGCAAATGTGGATGATAAATCCCCGTGAGGAAAAATTTGATGTTTGTCACCTTTTTCCGCGGCTTCAACGTTCTGGGAGCGCTGCTTCTTAAGTAATTCTGCCCTTTGTTTCAACGCAAATGCGTTATACAGATGCAGTGACAAATCTCTGGCGCGTATGGTTTCCAAAGCATCCATTTCCTGTCTTTCCTTTTCCGTCCAATTTCGCCATGTCTGGCGCGAGCCCTCGAATCTGGTTGGTCTTTCAGCGCAAGAACCATTTTCAGAGGAAGAAGATAGATTTTCATCATCACTGTCTTCTGGCCCTTTTGAGCATTTTCCATTCATATCATCTCCCTGATGCAAATCGTTGGCTTCGTTGCCGCTTTCTTCATAGCTCAAGTCATCAGAGTCGTCCAAATGAGGGAAGGCGAGGGACTGCGTTTGTGCATTCTGTACACTTGAACTAATTTCTTCATGGCCCCAGGATGGTGTACCAATATCGGAATAAGTTCCTGTGGTTCGTAACATGTTCAAAATGGATGATTAATGCCGTGTGCGTTTTAGGGAGGTGTGAATGCAGCTAGTTCCATGCTGCAAAATAATTATGGTAGAAGAAGTGTATGAGTGATTGAAACCAGCATTCTTCGGGGTTAACAAAAAGTGTATCTTATGCGGAGGAGGATCCCAACGTCGCGACAATATTGATTCTGATGGATAAGAATTCTTCGCCAAGAACCAGGTCACGTGGTTCATATAATATTTGCATTGAGATGGAGTTTGCGTGTCTTCTCGATTCAATTATTCAAGAAAAGTGCCATTGAAATCCTATGATTGCCTCGACTCAAAAACATCACCGACGCCTCAACGAGCTTTTATATCAGGTAATAAAACTATATCACACGAACACCAGGTATCATAAAATAGCCCCAGATCAGTTTACGCTTTTGAGCCCTGTTCGATCTTTCTTCTCTTCCGTCTCAACTTTTCTGCCTCCTCATCCTTCTTCTTGTTGGAGTACAGCATCTTGTCCAGCAACTTACGTTTCTTCCTGCTCATCATCATCTTCTGGCGTTCAAGCTCTTCTTGTTCCTTCTTCTTCTGAGCTGCATGTTTCTTCGACAGAGGCTTTTGTTTCTTGTCTTTCTTTGAATCCCCGGCCCCATTGGATCCTGTGAATGGAAGGCCTGCAGCTTCGGCTTCAAGTTCCTTTTGATGCTGGTTTCGTGTGTTTTCCTCGTCATCCTCGGACTCGGATTGGACACCGGCCATCTTGTCAAAGCCTGCAAACTCCTCGACGGCATCTTCACTTTCCTCATCCTCCTCATCATCTGTGCCTGGGATATCCACATCCATGC
This sequence comes from Chrysosporium keratinophilum, assembly GCA_029850275.1. Taxonomy (NCBI): domain Eukaryota; kingdom Fungi; phylum Ascomycota; class Eurotiomycetes; order Onygenales; family Onygenaceae; genus Chrysosporium; species Chrysosporium keratinophilum. Next base: position 915,459 of record JARBIX010000012.1, read on the forward strand.
CGCCGTCAACGGATTCCTCGTCCGAGTTATCATCGGCAATTTCCTTTGTTTCTTTAGAGGCGGTAGTTTGCTCTTCCTCGGACTCTTCTTCATCTTCATCCTCTTCCTCCTCATCCTCATCCGCTCTGTCCGCTTCGCCAACTTCTTCTTGTTCTGCCAGACTCAAACGAGGGTCATAATCGCCCTTGGAAGGTTTGACCCAGGGGCTGAGATGTGGGGGTAAGGTAGCACCGGGAGCATATAGATCAGGCCTCAAAAGCTTGCCTTCATTGATACAATCCCAAATCCACTGGGGTTGGATGTAAGTTCGGCCTGGTATTTTAGTTCCTGGGCGTACTCGCGGCGCGGTTTCAGTCCCTTCACTAGGATTCTGTGGTAGGGGCGGGAGAGCAGATTCGGGAAGAGATGGGCGGTCCACAATTTGATGAGTTATCCGGGGGTCTGTTTCGTCGTGTGTAAAAGCACCTTCGCCCAAGACAGCGTCCCAGCCGACTCGTTTACATCCAAATGATCTCAGTAAAAATTCCAAGGGTCCGCGTGGAGCCTCTCGTGAGATGAAAACGGTGAAAGACGCAAACAGAGAAGCAGCTTCGTTTCCACTCATTTGAGGTTGCGGAAGTGTGTCTGCTTCGGGTGCAGTTGTTTCAAATTTATCAATCGCATCGTTGCTACTGTCCTCCTGATCGAGTTCTTCTTTTTCTGGTTCATCGTCGAGTTTGGTCTTTTCGAGGATAGTATTAACTTTGGCCTGCATTTCGTCCGTAGCAGTATTTTTCTTCACGAGCTGCCCATTTGTCTGCACGCCGGAGGATATGGCTTTGGGGGCCTCGCCAACCTTTTTGCCTTCTAGAGTAAAAGCAGCTAATTCGGCGCCGCGTTCGTCACTTATCGAGTCGAATTTTGGCGGATAGACCAACCCAATGGATGTGTAGAGACGGAAATTAATGAATCCAAGTAAGGTAGTATAGAACTCCACAAATGTAGCCATTATTCTATAATCGACATCCCCGGTAACCTTTTGGACGAATCGATATGGAACGAGCCAGAGAATATCTTGTCCTTGGATGGTAGCCTGATAATAGATGCCTTTTATGGAGAGGAAGGATTTCCGGAGGGAGTTTGTCGCAATGAGATAGTGCTGGAACTCATGACAAAGCCGCTGGCACAAGGCAATTGTTTTTGGAGGAACATTGGTTGTAGAGGGGAGGTTTGCAAATAGAAAGAGCAGCGACAAGGCATCGTCCAAATCGCGAAGTGCATCGATAAACGTGGGATATCGTTCCTTGATGATATGGTCAAGAGTAAGCTTCGGGGTATGGTTCTTCTCCAAGCGAGCTGCATCGCCGACCGCTCCACGTCCTAGAGATCTCGCGATTTTCTTCGAAAGAGCTTTTTGGTCTCTGAATTTTTTCAACAGGGGTTCATGGAGCAGATATTGTATATCCCGCGTGTAGTAGAATGTCGTGCTCGGGGTAGAGGTTTTCGATGCCTTCTTTTTGCTTCGCGGCTCGCGAGGGTAGATCCCTAAACCAACAGGTATCAGCCTGGATCTAGATAACAGCCTTTTGTAAGTTTATCTACCTTTGAAAATACATAAACGACGGAAATCTGGAAGTGAAATCTGCAGCTTGCGCACCGCTTGTGATCTGGTGACATAATTTTTGGCCGCGCCCGAAGTTCCTGTCAATCAATTAGCTGCAAGTATTTTAAGAAGAGACACACGAAGTGATAGGTACCCTTCTTCTTAATTTTACCCATTTTGACAATTAGCAAAGGTGTTATGAATCTGTTGCTGAGAGAGTGAACTGCACCGGCGCAACTGACGAAATAAATTTTGGAAGAAAAGCCTTGGGTGGTCCGTGCTCTGAAAATCGCGCCAAGCCTTTCGCTCTCTTCCTGTCGAGCCAGCTCAACTGCCGCGAATTCAGAGCCACTGAGGTAACCACGTCAAAGCAGCATGAGACCGCGTTGCTGCGGATTCTGAAGTATGCCGGTCGACAGGAGAAAGGTTTGGGTATTTGGGGGCGCTTTTCTCCTCCGGCTCCTATTAATTGTCGTTTTCCCCGGTCTCCCTAATCTCCTGACCGGACGACCCGAAGTCTCGACGCCAGTGAGCAGTTTCAAGAGATGTAAGATCTACGTATACTCTCGGGCGCAAAGAAATAACTGTTAATTTTGGTATGCAATCTAGTACAAGAGGGTCTTTTTCTTTATAGGCGAAATGTCTCCCCTTATGATGGCGGCGTTTATCACCAGGTAGCACTCCACTCCGTTTCAGGACCGTGGCAGACCAGCTTATCTTGTACGGACAGGCACCCATCCTACTCCCAATATTTTCGCTATTACCCGAAGGTCGCGATTACCAACCCCTTACAAGCCTCGTGTATATCGTTCTCGATCTCGTAAACGCCAATGCTTTGAGCCGCATATCTAATTCGGGGGAATCCGTGGTTTCAAAGTTGTATGTTTCTCCACGGAAAGACATAAGATGGGACGGCACGACAATTGCTGCTGGGTACGGTGGTATATAATTTCTGGATGATGGTCACGTACTGAGTCGATTCTAGGTACCTGTTCAATCCCTTCACAGTCGCGTCTTGCCTTGGCCGATCGACGAGTATCTTTACCAATTCCGCGATTCTATCTTCCATATCCAATGCGATCGCAGGTAACAGCTTCAATTCGATGCTGGCCCTCGGGCTGGCTTCATACATGTCCCTTTACCCGGCCTTGCTCTTTCCCCCGATAGCTTTACTATGCTTTGATCGGTCTTCCAGGAACGGAAAAGCCGTCAGAGGAGTGGTTACGTATACGTTGGGACGGCTTACGATCCTTGCTGGAAGTATCGGAGTTCTATTGTACATTTCATACCTCATCGCCGGCCAATCGTGGGAATTTATACATGCGACATACGGTGTGCAATTACTAGTTCCAGATCTTACCCCGAATGCTGGACTCTGGTGGTACTTTCTTATTGAAATATTTGATCCTTTCAGAAACTTTTTCTTAGGAGTATTCTGGTTGCATTTGGCTTCATATGTCGGGGGACTGACTCTGCGTATTCGACGCCAACCATTGTTCGTTGTCACGACTCTCCTTGGGATCTTCGCCATCTTCAAACCCTACCCCAGCATCTCGGATGTTTCTATCTATTTTGCGTTCCTACCGTTATACCGACACATATTCCCTCGTAAGTACGTTTGCCCCGAAGTGCGTGCTTTACTAACGGGCCAAAGTCATGCGATATACTTTCTTCGCTGTTTCCACGTTATTGTACGCAAGCCTCTTAGGGCCCATTTTCCATCACCTGTGGATTTACGCCGGTTCGGGGAACGCAAATTTCTTCTATGCCATCACTCTTGTCTGGAGTCTAGGGCTTTCAATTGTCGTCGCTGACTCCCTTTTTGCGGTGTTGAGAGACGAGTGGGAGCAAGAGAGGCCCGAAATGAAAGGCAAAGACGCGAGACAAATCTAGTGAAGCGCCAGGCCATAGGTGGGGGCTATCCAATTCCGTTGCCAGCCTGGTCATGCTTCGGCCGGTCCATGTGCTTCAATGGTTTTGATAATATCATGTAATCAAAATCTTTTACATGACCATTTCTCAACTTCATAGGTTTGGGGGAATGTGTGTCCTCGACGAAGCCGAGCCGCTCATAGAACTTCACTCCAGACTCGTTCGATTTGTATACTGTTAGCATTGCCTTGTCCAGGCCGATCTTTCGTCCGATATCCTCATATATGCGCATTAACTGCTTCCCCACTCCTTGGTGCTGCAGTCGTGGAGCGAGATGAACTTCGTAGCAATAGAGAACTGGTAATCCGTCTTCATAAGTGGTCATAAAGGAGAGCATTCCCCCAAGATCGCAATCCTCCAATAACCGCTTGTTATCTTTCAAGGTCTCCGTCTTGCATTGTTTACGAATGAGTACCATGTAACGCATATCAGGAAGTTTCATTTCGATCTTCTTTTTGGCTGGAGACCATCCGTTAAAAGATTTCTTGTATGCTTCCGCGCTAGTAGATTTGAGCAGTTTGAAACACGCGTCAAAGTATGGCTTCGGAAGAGACGAAGCAGTGTACATCTCGATCGTATAATCTTCGTGCGTTTCATGGCTCTCTTGTTTTCGGTCGCTAGTTCCCGTTGCCGGACAGCCATCTTCCCTGTTGGGAGGACACAACACGCGTATTGTCCGGCCTAGGACATCTGATGGAACATATTGCTCGATAAAAGCATCTAGAGGTAACGCATTGATGGTTTCGACAAGGCGGGGTTTTCTCGCACGCGGAGCCTCTGAATTCGGGTGTCAGCACAGAAGACTCTTAAGCAAAATAGATAGCAGACGCACTTTCAGCGCGAGTCACCTTATTCATCTTCTTTGTGCGTGGCTCATTTATGTCTGGGTCGTTAGTTGAAGTGTCAGAGAAAGTGTCTTGATATTTGCGCTTCTGGGTTGATGGTATGCGCTCATTTTGATGGCTAATGTCCGATGATTCCGGGATGACAGCCATTGTTGCAGATCACGGCGGTCAAAGGGGCAGGAAGCGGTTGTAACTTAACGCTGTTTCTCATCAACTATGAACCGACACTGAAATGTCTGACATGCGTTCAGATTCGGGTTGTTTGTGCTCAGAGTCCAAAAAATTCAACCCAGGAAATCGATAACGAACTCGTCTAGTTCACGTCGCGTGTGGGAAGGTTGAGTGCCGCGTCGTTTTTAGGTTTCTTTCCAATCTCTCACGTGCAACTTAACCTCCCTTGTGTACATAATTACATCGCGAGTGTTAACGGGATTTGCATGGAAATTGGTGCAGTCTCAATTCGACATGGAAGCTGTTGGTCTACCAGTGAATTGAGGATTATAGTCTCCTGTGGTGCTTTTGCTTTTATAAGCCCTTGATGCGCGGGACGTCCTTTTTTTCTGCAGCTGCTGCCCGGCCATCTAGGTTGATGAAGCCGGCAGTGAGCTTGGAACATGTCAGGCTCTCCAGTACCCTTTCTATCTGTTGTATCAAGCCTACGGTGCTGATATTTTGTTGATCTGCAGTTTATCCAACGGCAACGTGTGCTTCAGCTATGGCGCGAAATAGTGAGAGGTCTGAATAGTATGTATGAGAGAGCTCTGTTGTTTCAAGCTTTTATTGATTCATTGTACTAGAGATTCCGCCATCTACGACGAGGGACGAGCTTCGGACCTTTGCCCGGCAGGAGTTTGAACGTAATAGAAACGTAACTGATCTGGCAGGTTGACCCTGACCCTCATCGTTCAATACGTTTGCGCCTCACTTTATGCAAACTAACATGATACAGACACACATCAGATATCTCATTTCGGTTTGTTGACACGCGAGACTTTCAGGAGTCGAACGGGCCGTTTATTCATGTACGACTGACTCTGAGATTTAGACTGGAAAAACGGAATTCGATGCAATGAGACGATACATCGACGAACAAGCCTCATGAGCTTCGCTTCTGTGTTTTTTAATTCCATCCGAGTGAGGCCACAAGCAACCAGTCGCCAGCAAGTTCGGAAAATTCGAAAGGCCAAATACATGGCTAACTTTTATGCCAAATCCTACCTTTATCGGGCATCTAGCAATAGGACAATACCTCGCAGCGAATGAGAAGAATGCTTGCACTTCGCCTATCAACATCAACGCCTACCCAGTAATGCGTAATACCCAGCACCCAAGGAAACAGATCAGACGAAACACCCTATCATTTCTCACCCTTCACCATATTCTTCACAGCGTCAAGAACTCCAGCGGATGGCTTCACTTCCTCTTCCGGTTCTCCCGCAATGCCCGTCGGCCCGTCCAGACTGACTTCCTTGGTCTTCTTCCCTGCTTCCTTGGCCGCATTTTCCACGGCCGCATGCCTCTGTCTCCAGTCCCTATCTTCTTGGTCTCGAATCTCGAGCTCTTTCAACCAGGCATCACGCTTAGATTGGCTCTTCTTTGCCTCCATTGCCCGGTCCATTTCTTTACGCTGGGCTCGCTCAGATTTGTAATAGATACCGCCCACCACGACGGAGACAAGCGTGAAAGCTTGCGCGTAGATACGGTAACGGAACATGCGGTTGACTTGGTGTGAGTCTCCGACTCTCATGGATCTGTACGCTCGCCACAGAGCGTAACAGGTGGCGGCACATCCTACGGGAAGACGGTTAGCCTGCGGTAACATGAATTGAGAAAGATGGACGAAACATGTAAAATACTAGGAAATAGGCAGGATACCTAAAGGAATGAGTGGTTCCTCCTTTAATCTCCGCCTGAGCTTGGCCCAGGGTTTCTCCTCGAAGAACTCCCTGCAGATAGGTTAGTTGGTCGGACTTCTTGACAGTGGTACGGTCAGCGTACGGGTCAGTGTCAAAAGACGAGGGCAACGGCCTGTCGCTCATTTTGAGACAGTGTATACAGGCAATTCTATCAAAAATTCACATCTCTATCTTTGTGTTGATAATTGTTGGAGATCGAGTGCACACGACGGCAAGGTTGTAGTTGACGCCATTCCTGGATCCTCGACAACTCTAACCACATATGTATGTACTGGATTATTCGTCCCCACGAACTTGTTTAAAAACCCCAGCATTACTATTGTTTGCACAAGAATATCATTCTAGCAAAATGGCGGAATTATCATTTGCAAAACCGTTCCTGGCTCAGCTTGACTCCAAACCCGCCAAATTCCCCACATACCATGTATTCCACCACGAAGCTTCCACCCGCCAGCCGGTATGACCCCAAGCCTCATATGATTGATACCCATCTACATAATCCCTAATAATGCCTGTTGCTTGCAGTTATCCTCCCTTGCCTTTCTGATCAACACCCTCAACCCCCCCAACAAGATCAAACCCGCTGCCATCCCCGGCGGATCCAGATGAATCAGTTCTCAATATCACGCTTGATCACGTCGCTCTTGACAGGAGTATGCCGCCGCCTATACCCCGGGGTACTGGGGTCAGAGGGTCAGATGGTAGGATGACAACATACTTGATAATATGCGGGACTTCTCTCCGACATTGCTGTTCATGCTAGCAAGAGGCGCGGTTTTCATCGTTGACGAGATCAGTACTGGCCGAGTCTTTTGTCCCAATCTAGAAGAAAGGAGTCGAGTTTCAATCACTTCGACGTGCTGATTTTATAACAGGCGAAATATCATGTAGAAACGGATGCTGTTTTCTTGGCTCCTTTGCGTGGTCCAAACGTGGAATAAAACTTGAGCCCCTGAACGCTGCATCGAGTACGGAGTGCCTCCTCGCGTGACATGTCCTCTTGCCTGGTAATATGCCGTGTTTCGTGAATGTCAGTAACATTAATATGGGATTGAAAACGACAATGAGCTGAACGATAACCATGTAGCTACACAATATGGGCGCGGTTCGCGATATTAAATGTTTCGCGCGAAGAAGTTTGCGGTTGGAGAAAGGTGCTTCAGGGGAAAGCCACACCCCAAGGCCAGACCCCGCACCAGTGCCCCACAGCTGTGGCTCGAGCTTTGCCGGTGAAGCTCCTTCGGCACATTACATAATCACTGAATTGAAAATTGATCAGGTGCGAGTTTTGGCCCTCTTCTCTATATTATCTTCACGCAAGTTGGGTCTGTGGTTATAGTCTCCTGGCCTTTGGTGAAGTTTTATGAGCGGCACTGAAGCTATACCACGGACGCTCTTCTTACAATGGCTGGCGTGACGAGAGCCATCGGGGCTTCGAGGCCTAGCACCCCACCTCTCAGTGGTTTATCCTTGACTGAATATACCGCAAATCCTACCCCTCCCTCCGAGAGAAGTGTCTGTAGCTCAGACTGGGATATCCCGGAGAGCTTTCTTTTACCTAATGGCCATCCGGATGTATTCTACCCCTTGAATATGTGCCAAAGCTAGAATTTTCTCGTTTGCTGATGAGGCGTAGTATTTACGACTCATCCTCACCTCTCGCGTGTACGAGGTAGTCAAGGAGACACCCCTCACTCACGCCGTGAATATCAGCAATCGACTAGAATGCAAGGTGCTATTGAAAAGGGAGGACCTCCTCCCGGTCTTCAGCTTCAAGCTTCGCGGGGCGTATAACAAAATGGCCCATCTGAGCGACGAACGGAGGTGGAAAGGTGTTATTGCGTGCTCAGCTGGTAGGAATTAACCAGGTCCTCCTTTTTTCTTCTTCAATACCTGTTACTGACTGCCTGCTTTCTATAGGAAACCACGCCCAAGGCGTAGCTTATTCCGCAAGAAAATTGAAGATCCCTGCCACGATCGTCATGCCGTCCTGCACTCCCGCCATTAAACACAAAAACGTTTCGCGACTTGGAGGGAATGTGGTGCTCCATGGCCCAGATTTTGATGCAGCAAAAGAGGAGGCACACCGATTGGCCGCATTGCATGGTCTTACCAACATCCCTCCGTTTGACGACCCGTACGTGATCGCCGGACAAGGTACCTGCGGTATGGAGCTTTTACGCCAGACCAATCTGCAAAACCTGGAAGCGGTGTTTTGCTGCATTGGTGGAGGAGGCCTCATCGCAGGGATTGGTGTTTATATCAAACGCATCGCACCACATGTTAAGGTGATTGGCGTGGAAACTTACGATGCTAACGCCATGAAGCAGTCATTGGAAAAGGACGAACGAGTTACGCTGAAGGATGTTGGCTTATTCGCAGATGGCGCTGCTGTTAAGATTGTTGGCGAAGAAACGTTCCGAGTTTGCCGGGAGGTGGTCGACGAGATCATCCTCGTCACGACGGATGAAACGTGCGCCGCAATCAAAGACATTTTCGAAGATACAAGATCAGTTGTGGAACCGGCGGGCGCGCTTGCTCTTTCTGGACTCAAAAAATATGTCGCCAAGTATCCATCGTCCGATCCTAATCGTGAACTTGCCGCCGTTGTTTCCGGTGCGAATATGAACTTTGATAGACTGAGGTTCGTGGCAGAGAGAGCTGCGTTAGGTGAGAAAAAGGAGGCTTTACTAAGTGTTACTATTCCGGAGAAACCAGGGGCCTTTGCGAAGTTGGTGGAAGTTCTTATGCCGCACGACATCACAGAGTTCAGTTATCGATATTCTGCGCCAGATTCTGCCGATATCTTCATGGGAATTTCGCTCTCTGCATCAACAGGAGTTGTTGATTTGGCAGACTTGAAAACGCAGATCGAGAAGGCTGGAATGTCCGTATCTGACATGAGCGACGATGAACTAGCCAAAACGCACATTCGGTATTTGGTCGGCGGTCGCAGCAATGTCGTTGATGAGCGAATCTTCATGTTTGAATTTCCTGAACGGCCTGGCGCTCTCGCTAGATTCTTGACCACCCTTCGTCCACATCAGAACATCACTCTGTTCCACTACCGCAACTATGGAGGCGATGTCGCCAATATTCTTGCGGCTATTCAATGCCCGCCAGATGAGAAACAAGAGGTTGAGGCATTCCTTCAAGACCTTGGCTACCCATTCAAAGAATGCACTGATTCTCCGGTGTACCAAAAGTTCTTGAGGTATCATTGACGTGGATAGTCCGCGCTACGCAACCGATTTCATATTTGTTTCTGCGATAGACTTTACATGTGCCACGCCATTAGGCAAATAGACCCAATTTTAGCCTGGCGCTGGACGGATGCGACTCTCTCACTCCCAAGAGTCTTTAACCCCACGGGCCGGGTATCCTTGTCTAGCCTTTGTGTGTGGTGTCTTGCAGCCATTTTTCTATTCGACTTACCTAATTTTAGCCCATTACTTGCTAAGTCCGTACGTTGACAGGTATCATAGATTATTACCCTAGGTTGACACGAAGGCTAGTTCTAATGACACTTCCCGGGACTATTGACTTCTCCTGAAACGATTTCCTACTAATAAATCTATTTTAAATGCTCGGTTCGAGGATCGTCGTCGCACTCCGTATCGTGCTGCAATACGGGGTACCCATCTGATGGACAAAACTCCGTAGATGCACGCAGGTCTTTCGTATCACCAACAATAGACTGTGCAGCTTCTTGAATGGAAGCTACTCGTGACGATTCGTGGAATTTCCTCACAGCGTCCCGTCTCCCGCTGTTCACCTCGAGTAGTGACCTCTGAACGGAGTAGTAGCCACTATATTTCCCACTTTTCTCCTGGCTTTGACCCGATTCTCAGGTTCTAAATCTCGAAAATTGCGCTGTGTCCTGTCCCTACCACCGGTGTTGTTTGGCTGCCCTATACCACGGAGCACGGCTACATCCCGACATCTTCTTTGACGCCTATATACTTCATAGTCGCTCATAGTTATTGCAGGTATATATACCACGCGGAGCACCTAGCCGCAGCCTTATTGCCTGCTTCCTCGATAATAGTTTGTTTCATTCAGTCTAAAATGCCAACCAATCCTCTACTTAGGGGCCAATGTGTTTCCTTAGAAGATGCCCTAACAGACGACGATAATATCCTTCACCGATTAGACTATCCGCAGAAACAGAAAAGTTTTTGGTCGTACCTTATCTCCCATAAGAGCGACATCGAAGCAGCGGTTTCTTTCCATCTTCGTGCGAAGCGGTGCGAGGTTCTCGATGAAGCGAAGTGGATGTCTGGGAGCTACAATGTATGCATTCCGGTCTGCGTCAACCCTCCATCTGAAGAACGCGTTCTTGTTCGAATACCCCTGCCGTTTAAAGTCGGAGAAGCGAATAATCCAGGAAATGTGGATGAAAAATTGCGATGCGAAGTAGCCACCTACATCTGGATTCACGAGAATTGCCCGACCGTTCCTATCCCGATTCTCCATGGGTTCGCATTCCCTGACGGTCAAACTGTACGGACCCCGGAGTATGCTGGCCCATACATTTCTGGTTTTTATGACTAATATAAATTCCCGTGTTTAATCCAGTTTGCTGAATTATCTTGCGTATCTTTCTTTTCTCGGCTGCGGTGGCGCTTAACTCGGAAGATACGCTCATGGGTCCGGTTACCTACGACATGTCCATATATTGGTCTGAAGCGTTTGAGCCCGGGTACATGATTATCAGCTATGTGAAGAATGGCCATATGCTCTCAGATACCTGAAAAACGCACCTTCTTGAGGATAAAGCACGGAGGCACGCTCTCTTTAGCGACCTTGCAAAAATCATGCTTTCGCTCAATAGGACCCCTCTGCCGCAAATAGGTTCACTAATTTTGGACAACGATGGCTTGATCAGTCTACAGAACCGACCTTTAACGCTACGGCTCCAGACCTTTGAGAATGAGGGAATTCCCACAATCCCAAGGAATTCGACCTATGAATCAGTTGAACCCTATATCTTGGATCTTTTACAATGCCACGATAACCGCCTCCACCACCAGCCCAACGCCATTCACAATGTGGACGATGGCCAGGAGCAATTTGCTGCATTGACCATGATGCGTAGTCTTCTGCGTCAATTTATTTCCCGTCAATACCGTAAAGGGCCGTTTATGCTCACGCTCACCGATATCCATCCAAGTAATATATTTGTCGACGAGGACTGGCACATAACATCTCTTATTGACTTGGAGTGGGCATGCTCTTTCCCGGTTGAACTACAAACTCCTCCTTATTGGCTGTCTGGTCGACCTATCGATGACATCGAACATGGAGAACACCTGGAGATATTCGAGAAAATTGTTACGGAGTTCATAGACACTTTTAAAGAACAGGAAATAAAGTTGCAAGGCACCAATGCCTTTCAAAGTCAGGTCATGAGGAAGTGCTGAAACAGAGGTAGCTTTTGGTACTTCCAGGCTGTGCATAGTCCAAAGGGGCTTCTCCGGGTCTTCAATGAGCACATTCAATGCATCTTTTGTAAGGAGCATTGCACCCAACGTATCTTTGACCGGACTGTCAGCCCATATTGGTGTGTTGGAAGCGACAACTTCATTCAAAAAAAGTTGGAGGAAGAAAAATTGTACAAGGATCGTTTGAGGGAACGGTTCGGCGAGTGAGTAGAAATGCTACTCTGCCGTCTTTATGTTCTACCTTTCAGAGCAGCCTTAATGAAACAAAAACTAGTCGCTTCTGGGGAGTAGGGTCCTGTGTTTGGTGGCCTTATTCTTTTACTTGTTGCTGGCGGTTCTCTCTTTTTTTGTGCATCATTCCCGAGGATATCACTTGGTCGATACTTGGGCTTGTTCAGATGGAAATTCCACTTTCTTCAACCCCTCTTGCTCTCTTCGCTTCGGACAAAAGTGCCTTTAGTATAGATTTGTTCTGTCCGATCCTCCTCTGTCTAGCATGGCCTCTGTCATATTGTTCAGCGTTGTCGACGAAGCGGAGAAATCCAAATCTCAGTGTATGAGGAGAGCTCATGCGATCAGCGAGACTGGAAGAGCGCGATACCTGTGAGCTCGTTGCCAAAGTTTTTCTTACAATGGCATAAGTGGAAGCCCATCCTCCGTAATACAATATTTCCTGTTGTCATAAACACCAATCCAAGACGATCATGCACTTGTTGATACCTCGTTTTCAATAATTGTCACTTGTAGCCTGGTCTGCGGACGGAAGTGGTAACTATCTGAGCCGGCTTGAACCCAATTTCTTTCTTCTCAACTTAGGCCCTCAGGGGAGATTTAAGACCTGTGGTGCCCCGAACGGAGTATCTGTTCGTGAGACGAGCCCTGAAAATTAGAACAGTTGGCATCATGGTCGCGGGTAACCTTTTGGACCTGAGGTCGGGTCGGTCAATCGGTAAAACATATCTCCGGTCAAACCTCTTTGAGAAAATCGCAGCAAGGCATAGACGCCGTCGAAGCAATACCTTGCCGACGTGAGCTATTGTCACATCGCTACGCGATATATTGTTATTTGTCCGGCCGATACTGCGAAACAGGGTAAACCATGAGGCCCCTCCAATCGCTATTTTCGGCTCACCCAGCCTTCTCTCTCCGCCAGTTCACTACATCCCTCTCGACCAGAATATGTCGCTCGTCCCTCTCGCGGTCGATTTGGCAATTAAGCAGACTTCCGGTCAGAACATGGAATCCCCTTTCGAAATCGACGAGTCGTGTGCCAGTGTCGGGAAATGAAGGTGTGCTGGGACAGGTGCGGGGAATGAAGACTCGGTCATCGGTGAAGAGATTATGCGATGGGTGCAAGGTGCGTCAAATCATAGTCTATGCTTCTCAGTGAAGGATTAAAGTTGCGCATTGAACGCACAGGCGGGACGGTTCATGCTTGTCTTGGAGGAGGAAACGAATTGCCCCCGTCCTTCTCTCCAAGCGAAGTCCCATGTTCGTGGTTTCCGACAGAGGATGCTGATTCAGATATCGATTCAATAGCCCGTGAGAAGAAAGAATCGTGTCTATATTATCTGGTACGCTGCTCTTGCTGCTTGGTCGAGATTGCACGGAATCTAACAACTTGCTCGGCTACACAGTTCCAAAAATCCGAAACATAAACAACGACAAGGAAAATGAACAGAGCCGGTCTCACTTGTACGATACGATTCGCTGATTCTGATTCACTGCGCAGTCGATTCTGCATGAATGATCAGAAGGCCAACAAAACAAGCCACTTCCGCGCCTCGAACCGAACATGCTTCTCCCGCTTTTCTTTCGCATACGACATCGTTTATGGCGCTTGGTGATGCAGTATATTTTTGCGAATATGAACCTTGTATTATAGATCTTTGCTATGGTTTCTGGTTGGGTTTGAATGTCACTGGCTGTTCCCTCGAAGTTTCCTTGAAGCCCCTTGGGTTAAGGAACCCTCAAGAGCTGGACCGGTATGAGTGCAAATGCGGGGATGGGATGGAAGCGGGATTGTTCAACAAGGGTCTGCTTGGCGATGAGATATCGTGAAATGGTTGTCTATTCCGCAATGAACAATTCCGCTTCCATCCCATCCCATAACATACTGATCAATTCGTGCGAGTTAGGCCCAGGCGCTAGGTCAGGTGCCAGAAATAAATAGATATCACGTGCAAGATACTTTAGGTTTGGCCCTGCGGGCTTGGCAAAGTCTAAAAAATAAATTACCAAAAAGTTCTTGAGACGTTGAGCACCTCGCATCAAGCGGGAGAGGATTGCGTCCCTTCAACCCTGTGTAGACCAAAGGGATATTTCTGTGCAAGATGAGAGCTCATACTTTGATGCGGACGCAAGTCCGCTCCCTCTCTGGCATGCCCAGAACGACAATGCGGCCTCTCGCAACTTCCCTTTGCGCCCGGAGATGCGTCTCGACGGCTCCCCTTCGGCCGATTCCCGCGTCCACGCCTCGAGCGCTGTTGAGCAAGGGATGGGAGTCGAAACGGCACGCCTCTGCTGCTACGGCAGCAGCAGTGTGAGTAGTTCTTACCAACTTTTCATAATGGTCCACACATGCTAACACGACCACGTACAGGCTCGAGCACGCTGCGGCTGACCCGGCAACACTTACACTAGAGTCGATTATCGACAACATGGACCCCGTGGAGGCGGCGAGGATATCAAAAGTCCGAAACATTGGTATTGCGGTGTGTAGAGAACTCCGTCTGCATGAGATACACGCCGTCGAGCTGAGACAGATTGTATAGGCCCACATTGACAGCGGTAAAACCACGTCGACGGAACGTATCCTTTTCTATACCGGACGTATTGGTGCCATCCACGAAGTTCGAGGGCGCGATTCAGTCGGAGCCAAGATGGACTCCATGGACCTTGAACGTGAGAAGGGTATCACTATCCAATCCGCAGCAACGTTCGCAGACTGGATTAAAGTGGAAAACGGGAAGGAGGAGAAATACCACATCAATTTGATCGACACTCCGGGACATATTGATTTCACGATCGAGGTCGAAAGAGCCCTGCGTGTTCTTGATGGTGCTGTGTTGATTCTGTGTGCTGTTTCTGGGGTTCAATCTCAGACGATTACCGTTGACCGGCAGATGCGGCGGTACAATGTCCCACGAATTTCCTTTGTCAACAAGATGGACCGAATGGGTGCCAATCCCTTCAAAGCCGTGGACCAGATTAATCAGAAGCTGAAAATGCCGGCTGCGGCGGTTCAGGTCCCCATTGGTTACGAGGACGAATTCAAAGGTGTCGTGGATATCATTCGAATGAAAGCTATATATCACGAAGGCCCGAGAGGTGAAAAGATCGTTGAGACGGACGAGATCCCGCCCGATGTGCGCTCCATTGCAGAAGAGCGAAGAAAGATACTGATTGAAACCCTGGCCGATGTTGATGATGAGATGACGGAACTTTTTTTGGAAGAGAAAGAACCCACAGTCGAACAAATCAAGGGCGCCATAAGGCGGGCCACAATTGGTCTCAAGTTTACTCCGGTTTTCATGGGAACTGCCCTTGGAAATACAGCTATCCAGCCAATGCTTGACGGTGTTTGTGACTATCTCCCAAATCCCGCCGAAGTCCAGAATTTGGCTCTCGATCAAAAACGGGCGGAAGCCTCCGTCAAGCTCGTCCCCTACAATACCTTGCCATTCGTTGGTTTGGCGTTCAAACTTGAAGAAAGCAATTTCGGCCAGCTTACTTACATCCGTGTCTACCAAGGAACACTCCGCAAAGGATCTAACGTGTTCAACGCACGAAATAACAAGAAGATCAAGATCCCTCGCATTGTGCGAATGCATTCTAACGAGATGGAAGAAATTTCTGAAATTGGTGCGGGTGAGATCTGCGCCGTGTTCGGTGTTGACTGTGCTTCTGGTGATACCTTCACTGATGGTCAATTGAATTATACCATGACCTCCATGTTCGTTCCTGAACCTGTCATTTCGCTCTCCATTAAACCCAAAAACTCTAAGGACCTCGCCAATTTCTCCAAGGCGATCAACCGATTCCAGCGTGAAGATCCCACGTTCCGGGTCCATTTCGATCCTGAGAGCGAGGAGACTATTATTTCTGGAATGGGTGAACTGCATTTGGATATCTACGTCGAGCGTATGCGCCGCGAGTACCGTGTCGACTGCGAGACTGGCAAGCCTCAAGTCGCGTACCGTGAATCAATTGGCAAACGTGTTGAGTTTGATCACTTACTTAAAAAGCAGTCTGGTGGACCTGGTGAATATGCCCGTGTTGCCGGCTGGATGGAACCCACTGGTAATTTGGAAGGAAATCACTTTGAGGAACAAATCGTCGGAGGCAGTATCTCCGAGAAATTCTTGTTTGCTTGCGAGAAGGGTTTCAATTTGGCTTGTGAGAAGGGTCCGCTCACCGGCCATAAGGTCCTTGGTACTAAGATGGTCATCAACGATGGTGCCACCCACACGACTGATTCTTCCGAAATGTCCTTCAAGAACGCTACACAGCAGGCGTTCAGAAAGGCATTCATGGACTGCAACCCTCATATTCTCGAACCCCTGATGAAGACAGTCATCACTGCCCCATCTGAATTCCAGGGTGATGTGATCGGATTGTTGAACAAGCGCAATGCTGTTATCAACGATACCGAGACCGGCGTTGATGAATTCACTGTCTATGCTGACTGCAGCTTGAATGGCATGTTCGGGTTCAGCACTCACTTGCGTGCTGCCACCCAAGGCAAGGGAGAGTATACCATGGAGTTCAGCCATTACGAAAAGGCTCCTGGCCACTTGCAGTAAGCAACCACTGTTACCGTTTGCTAGTTTTCCTTTGACTCTCAAATAACTAACAATTTTATGACATATAGGAAAGAACTTGTTGCCGAGTATGAGAAGGCACAAGCTGCCAGACACAAGAAATAAATCCTCCCTCAGTCCGCGGTGATGTCCTTGGGGGCTCGCCCCTAACCCGCTCCATCCTTGTCGTCCCCGTCTCAGCGCCATCTGGACCTACCTACACAAGGCCTAGAAGCTACGAGCCTTTTGAAATGCTTGCAAACACTCCTGCGGCTTGAACTCGGCTTTTTCATGGTAGCGCTAATTTGTTATGTTTGGTTTACCCAGATAAACTGATGTACAGTACGCCTAACGCCTCCCTTTACCCTTTCACCTGATGTATTTTATCATATTATGTTTCTTATTGGCAAAAGCGGCGGGGATACAGGCGAAATTTCCTTCTGGCAAGGTTCTGGTCTGTTTCTGTGTGTCCCAACACTTCCTTACCTGCTGCGTCTGGCGCCCAATTCCCCTTTAGATGTTCTTGTCAATGTAATGAATCTTCATAGACCCTCCTATCGTTATTACTTTGTTTTATCTTTAGAGGCTATTTTTCTGCTGGGTGTCATTTGGATGAGGATCTTCTGGGACGGGTATGTTGGTGCTTCTCCAGTTTATAGAATTGGGGTCTAGGTTCTCCGCTCTAGATAAATACTATCAAGTTTTTTAAGTCTATGGCTGAAGGCATACGGAGTAGCCGTTGAAATAGACTCCATAGTACTTTGCTGGATGAGTAACTGCTGTTGCAGCGCTGCATTGCGCCGTCGATATTACCATCGTGCTGCCGTCTATTTTCCTCCAAACTATCATACATTTCACCAAGTTTCGTCCATAGTCTAAGGTCCGTATATTATGGGTTCTAAATCACCGCATCGCAAACAGTCTTTTTATTTATCAAAAACCTTCATAACAGCCACAGCTACCGGGCTGAGGCTCGCGATCTCATTATGTCCTAGATGTGAAAAAGTAAGTAAATGCTTATTTTGATAATATAACTCACTGGGGGGCCGTTGTACTCACCTCCGTACTTCACCTTTTCCCAGCGGACTTTCTTTAGGCCAGATCCAACCTTCCTCTCCCAGACTCTGACTTCGGTGCTATTATCACTGGCAGCAGACTCTTCGACAAAGATGCCAAACTCCGTGGCTTTGTCTCCTCCCACAGCTGCTTCCCATGCCCTTTTACCTTCGTGCCAAGGAATATCAGGATCATTGGCTGCGTGAATAACTGTGAGGTGAAAGTCCTTGTCATTGTATTTGGCGTCAGACTCAGACTTGGGTGACACTCCTGTAAGTCTGGCAAGACGAGAAGCAGTGTCCCACGTTTCAACTATGCGATCTATAACATATTTTTTATACTGCGGGTATCCCATCAATGGTGAGAGAAGCGGGGGGAGGATGCCCATGATGCAGTAAGTCTCCAAGAGTTTTGGGATGTTGGAGAACGGCGCGACGAGCACAATTCCTGCGAGCGTTTTGAGAGAAGATGCATCCCCAAAGGTAATGCGTTCTGCAAGTCCGGCTGCAACTCCTGTTCCGAGACTCTCGCCTACGACTGCGATTCGGGACGGAGGAATCGAGAGAGGCGGTGAAGTGAGATAGTTGATCACTGTCAGTGCATCCGTAATCAGGCCCTCTTCAGTGGGCGTGCCGGTTGAAATGCCAAATCCCCGATAGTCAAATGCTACAACGTGCACAGGGTGGGAGGGTGTTGACATGGATACGAAGTTGCGATAGATGCTGGGACGATAACCGGAGCCAAGATTGGCGGCATTGCCATGTACTGTCACAGCACTGTTAGGATCGATACTTATATAACCTGCAACAGAGCGGACATACAGTTCACAATCACTCTTGCGTTTGGATCTTCGGCAAGGAGCTTGAAGGCCACCGTTTTCGTGATATCCTCGGCTATTCCGTATTTATGGCCAGCCAAAAGCTCATTCTCATTCTCCTTGCAAAGATGAAGAGGCAAGACATGCCATGCATACAGAGACGCATTATCCGGAGTGACCAGATTGAAAGGCTGTACCTGGGACTCTGTTGACCTGTTAGGGCAACCAAGAAGAAAACGATTTTCTGGAAGTAAGAATTGCGCCTACTCAGAAATCCAAAATTTTCAACATCGTTGATGTCGTAGAATTTTGACGGGTTAATTCCATGAGCATAGAGTACCCTGAGCAAAATTTAGCAACTGGTAGACAGTGTGTCCATATGGAATACAGAAATAGGTAGATTCACCCTCGTTGGACATCAGGATATGTCAACGCAAATATCACGGACACGTATATGAGTCCACAGGAAGCGAGAAGCCAGTAGGCCTTCTTAAAAATCGACGCCAACTCTACCATGGCCACGTCGTTGTCTGTGAAGACCTAAGACTTTATCTTGAACAGTGTCAGTTCAAGGACGGATCGTGGAAATTCCCCGATCGGGAATTGGGAATGCGGCTGAATTCCGTGACTCGGAGCTACCTTTTCCCGTTATCGATAAGGTATTGAAAGATATCGCTGTGTCGTATGGTAACTATCTGATTAGTCATGGTAAAACACGGCTCGGAGAGATAATCCGCCGGCTGGGAGCCGCAACTCGGTATCAACGCATCCATCAAACGCATCAATTTATGCTGATACAAATGGCAACGCAATGAGGTTCTTGAGGAAGCTGAATTTTGCCTAATGTCATAGGTCACTGCAATTAGAGAAAATGGCGGAAAAACGGAAACTTCCACCACGGGATCGAGGAACCCCAGCATCGAAAAAGCGGAAATCCGATGCTGCTCCGCAGCTCCAACGCCAGGCCTCGCCCGCAAGAGGGAAGACATCAACCCCTGCGGCTCCAAAGTCTTTAGAGCCAGTTGAAGATCCTCTTCCCACGAAGGTTAAGGATGCAGATGAGCTGCCGACCCTGGGGAAACCGCAAGCTGGAAGTCTGGCGTTGCGAGACTATCAGAATTATGTCGAAAGGTGAGAGACGCTTGAAACGAAATTAAGTGCCAATTGCATATTCTAACGCATTTGCTGCTTCTTAATAGTGCCGTGGTAGCCGCTGCTCTTCATCGCTCGGAAACTAAATGGCTTCATGAGTGTCTGTTTGAAAAATACTGGACCAAGCCATCCAGAAAGAAAGGCCAACCACAGCCTGTGAATCCTCCTAAGGAATCGATGACCAAACTAGGACCTTGTACCATTGTTATTGAACCTCATCATTTTGATGTTATGCTGTACACCGTGCGCAGTCCACAGCTCCCGCAGCCGGCGCCCCATCCTCCACCTTCTGCGCAAAAACCTCTGATTCATGTTCAATACACGGCGCCAAATAGTCCAAACACCTTCCACCAATATCAACCTCGCCCACCACTAACCCAAGCACGACAACCTCCGACAAACGCCTCCAGCCCTTATGCGCCACCGTCACATACACAGCACACTCCGCACACACCACAGCCCTCTTCCGCTTCACCCCCACCTCGTCCACCCACACACCCTACACACACTCTCCAGCAAGGCCAGAGACAGACACACCAGCTTAGTCCTCTTAATCAATCCTCTGAGCCTCCTTCGCGGCCTCCATCACAACCGATTACCGCACATGGCGAACCACCCAAGCCCGCGCCTTCACAGAAAGCTCCGGATCCAGCTCCGCAGCCTCCAAAGGGGAGTGCAGATCCAGTCATACAGATGCTGGCTACGAGAGCTGCAGTAGATCCTGAATTAAAGGCCCTGATGCGCGTTGTGGCATCGAGCGAAGCAAGTCAGGAGCAACTGCGTACGTTCCAGGCCCACATCGATGAGCTGAATGCGATCATCGCAAGCAGGAACATCAAACAGGAGTCGCGGCCGAATTCTCCCTATCCATCACAACCAACTCTCATGGCACCCATACACCCCACGCCCGCTGGGCAAGCACCTGGTCCCCCGCACCCAGTTCGGTCCGCCACCAAACCGCTCACTTTTCAACCGCAACCCCGTCTCCCCCCAAATCAGTATCCTAATCCTTCGCATATTCAGCCACCCCGATCTTTGACTGGAACTCCGCCAATTCGATCTAAATTCCCGCAGCAGCCTCCACACACTCCCTATCTGCATCAACAGCGACCGCCGCCGCTCATTCAACCAGCGAAACAGGACATCAAAGCGGTGATTTTCGAATTTGTTAGCCCTCCAGGTCCAGGAGTTGCTGTTTCCGGGGATAGATACCTTCTTCCTGAGAATATGATCATTGATTATATCCCGCCTGGCACTCAAGTTATCGCTTCCTTCCTTGTCATTGAAAAGGTGGATTCCTCTGGAAAGCTTTTAGACGCAGCCTCTTCCACTGGTGGGAAGCCCAAGGCGAAAAAGTCCAAAGCTTCTGCATCATCTGTTACGACTGCTTCAGTTGCAGCTTCTTCCGGTGTTGCATATCAGGCAGCTGCCGCGCAACAACATTCTGAAGCGACACAAACGCCCGACAAATCTTCAAAAGCAGTTGCAGAAGCTGGAGACAACGCCTCAAGCAAACCAAAAGACAGAGAATTCTATCAACCAGTTACAATGCGCCTGTTTGCGAATAACCCACGTGTTCTAGAACCTCTGGCCCGGGTGATCAAACCTTTACCTGAAGTTCAAAAATATATGAACGACGTGATGGATCGAGTAGAACGGGCCCCTATTCGCTATCTCGCGATGAAACTGCCTCGTGAAAAGACAGGCAAAAGTGGAATTGAAGATAACGATGTTGCTGAGATGAGGGGGACGCCCAAGGTTGGCACTGCTGTAAGTAATAACAGGGGTAAGGGCAAGGCAGGGAATGGGGCAGCGACAGAGGAAGAGTCGGAATTTGAGAGGGCTCGAGTGGGCTCCATCCTGGATGAGGATGATGAAGAGTTGCAGGACTTTTACGATGCGCCCTGTGGCCTTGTCCCGTTGAAGTAAACCAGTTGTTCCCTTTGATGGGAAGTCCGATATATTAATAAAAACAGCACAAGAATTGAAAAAAATCCTAAAATATCAATCTCTCTTCAGAAACACAAGAATCGACACCCTTACTGGGGCAGACAAACGTTTCTTTGAGTGAAAAAAATTCGAAAGACAACATATTAAGAGCAAAAAAGGTTCACACCCGCTGCTACCAGCCTCGTAGAAGGTACTAGAGAACACTGGCAGCAGAACTAACTGGGTGCTACTCCTTTCGACTCCTGGTTTGATAAATGGCCAGCATTTGTTTGCAGCTACCAGGGATCGAACCGGGGCCCTCACGGCTGAGAGGCTCTTCGTGATATCACTAGACCATTGGGCCCCGGATTTACTGAGAGGGAAGTTCCATTGATTATAAGTTCAGTTCTTAGTTGTGTTGTTATGGGGAGCCTGGCAGGAGATGACAACCTGGAGTGATAGCCCTGACGTAGCACTCGCTCACGTGCAACAACGTATAAAACCATCAATAGGCCTACGATGACAGGTCCTGATCCATTGCTTGTAATCAAAGATTCCTATTCCATCCAAGAGTGAAGAGGCAGTAGTAGGTTCAATACATACATATTCGGGAACACCAGTCCAGTACACCTCGATTCTCCTTGTTCATATCATGTCATCCCGAACACATGAGGACTTAGGAAAGCAAGAAAAGAAACAAATCATAAGAAAGGTCAAAATCAAAGAAAAGGGCACCGTGTAGTGCTATTCATGAAGTGCCATCAAGTCATTAAAAACATATATTCTCCTAGTGCCTTCGATGACCATACTGCGAATCGCCAACGATCCCGGCCAGCTCCAGCAACGCTCTTCCCGTCTGCGTCTCACTATCACCCCCACCAGCATTTAAATGAATCGTCCTCCTTCTCTCTGCCTCGCGAGCCTCAAAATTCCACATCGCTCTCTGCATCGCGACAGCATCCTTGGGGCCGTCAGTGTCCATCTCACTCGACAGCTCTGGGTGCGAAGATACCACGCCCCACACTTCGATGGTGTGTATCGAAATTGCGGTTTTGGTGGAAACTGCAGATGTAGAAAGCGATAGGGAGGATGATGGCGAGAGGCCTGGGGGCAAAAAGACTCCGTCACCGTTGAGACCGTCAGAGACGATGAATGTAGCGTTTTCGAGAGCGGCGTCAATGATCAAGCTGCCGCCACCCGTAGGTTGGGGTTGTAGAAGTTCCTTATTGTTTAAGGATGTTCGTGAAGAAGGAGGGATCATGCAGCCAAGTGCGATGCCAGATTTGGTGGAGAACGATACAACAGGCATATTGGATTTTAGCGACTTGAAGAAAGGGGCTGCTGGGAGGACAGTGTGGGTTGGTAGGATCTGGAATAGGCAAGGAAACCTTGAGGAATCTAAGGAGTCAGACGAGCGGTTGGACGCTGTAGGGGTGGAGTTTTTCCAGGGTTCTGGCAAGTATGCCCCAACTAGAACAGGAATATCTTGTCCTGAGGAAGAAGGGTCTGCCACTCCTTTGAGTAATAAAAGGCTAGGGGCTTGCCATGTAAGAACATGGTGTGAAAAGGCTGTAAGCGATTCGCCATGAAATACTGAGGAGAACACTGGGTGGAGGCGCGTCCAATTGCGGAAAAGGTTAGGAATTGGGTAGGAGGTGGAGAGAAAGAATGATAACTGAGATAGCTGTGCATTGTTAAGGATATTGGATTCGAAATGGCCAGGGAGAAAGACCGACTCCAGATGGGGAGATGGAGGAGGCGACGGAGTGTTCGATTTTCCTTCGCTCTGATCCTTAGCCTCCTTTCTCCGCGAGAGATCTAGGTTTTTGCTGAACAGGAAATGTTCAAATAGGGGTGTGAGAGGGTCGTATAGGAACGGAAGAGAAGTTGTTATAACCCTAGAGAAAGTCTTGTAATCAATGCCGTTGTCGCTGGCTTCATCCACAAACGCAGCCAGTATGCTGTCTACTTGAGTCTGGATGGCCTCAATCGACTCCAAGTTTTGATCCGCAATCAATTTGGATGTTGTTCTTTGTGGATGCAAAGGGGCGATGACGAGCAAAAAGGCCAGAAGCCTTCGAAATGTATCAGTCGAGATACGGGCTTTGTAAACGCTCCGGTCAGCACGCTGATCATGCTTGAACACTTCAATCGCATCCAACGACTCCAAGGCCGCAAGGGCTAAATCGTCGTCATCATCATCCTCTTCGTCATTAGCAGGTGCGTCGATGGCGAATCCCCCAGCAAAACTGTAAACATCATTTGTAGCACCGCTTTCTTCTGCTTCTAGCTCGTCGCCTTCAGCATTCTGAGTTGGCTTCTCCTGCTTTTCCGTCAGGGTGCGGCCAACATCGGCCAAACTACCAAAAAGTAGCTTAACCCGATCCCTCTTCCCTCGCTTCAAAACTCGTCCATATCTCTCTGTTAGTAGCACAATGACCTTGACGATTGCCTCGTACGTGAGGAGACTCGGTGCCAGCGTATTCTGGAACGGGAACGCGCCCAGGTACGACACCATGCGAAACAGCACTGGGCCAGCATCAAGCACGGTGTCGGTATCCGGAGAGGCCTGCGCACCAGCTCCGTCTGGTATGCCTAGAAACCGCGACAGAATCTCCTCGTTCCAATGGCGAACACCATTCTCATCCAGGGCCAACGAATCGAAGTTGTCCTTGAGGTGGGTGATTTCGAGGGGGGTGAAACATTTCGACGCGAAGCGGTGAGCCAGACGGTGACTCAACTCCTCTAGATTTGAATGAAGCAGATTGCCTCGCAGTTAATTCCATACTCTGTCTGTAGCAGATAAGGAGAAGTAGTAGATATACAGACAAGCAACAGCATGAGATGGAGAGCTGGGTCTCGATGAGCTTACCGGGAGACGATCCACTCTGTGGTGTCGTAGTTGACTGGCCCGCACCCATTCTGCGAGAGTTCAGAAGCTGTGTGCATGCATATGTATTGTAACCAGGACTGCGCGGAATCAACACTGGGCCAATATGCTGTGGTCACAGAGGTCAATGGAGAAGGGAGACGTTGGAATCGGCGTAAAGCTGGAGAGCAACAGGTTCAAGGCAAACAAGCTGACAGAGGATGGCTAATAAGCTAGGTTGGTGAAGAACATTCGAAACGGAAAGTCATCCTTTCTGACGCCAAAGAGACCTTGTTTCACCGGTCTAGATCCTTTGTCCTTGTGCGCCACCTGGAGTTCTGTTGCAGTCGATGTTGTCTTGGGCACCAACAACGCGGAGGTGCTCTCGTGACATCATATCGAGTTTCGCGTTAACGTCACTAACTTAACTAACTGCCTGCAATTGAACCTTGATCGCTGCACAGTTCTTCTCCCATTTGCTTCAGTACCTCTGTGTTTCTTACCACAGACCGGACAGAGGTAAATATCACGATCTCGATGCAGTAAGAAGAAGTGAACCGCTGCAACAAACATTTAGGATCGCATCAAAACCCCCTCACTCCCCGCTTTCACCATGTCGCATATCGAAACTCATCACATCTCTTACCTCCCCGAATCTCTACCAGTGTATATTGCGTTGTATCGCGATCTAGAAAATGCACCGTTTTTGAGGGAACAGCTTTTAGCTGGGAATTCTGCATTCGAGTATGCATTTATAGATGCTAGCATGGTAGGAGTCCCCGGGCGTTTCCCTTACGACACTATTGCTTCTTGGTACAACAGTTCAAACAACATATATCATCTTACCGGGTACCATCTAACTGCTTCGATGGTAGATCTTCTCTCGTAATCATGTCTTTGCGGCAATATTCAGAGCTGTCCGAGACTATGTCAATAATCGTTTAAAATCAAACAATGTCCATTCCGAGATTGTATTTGCATTAAGCGGAAATAATAACGTATGGACATCCCCGTTTGGTCACCTAATTTATTTCTCCGTCGCGATCTTAACTAATCGGCCTGAGAATAGATTGCCGAATCATTTCGCAGGTTCGGTATCTCGGACAGCACGAGAAACCTCCTTGTGGTCAAAGTTGCAATGACACCGGAGATCACTCACTCAAGTGTGTCGGAGCATCTGAAGCAAAATATCAAGGCTACTCCGTGCCTGTTTACAGATGAAAACCTGTCATCAATGACAGATAGGTCGAGAATAAAGAAAATATACAAGTTAAGTACCGTCGGTACCGACGCGTTTAAGAAACTTGATGTGGCTGAAGAGGGAGCGAGAAAACAGGTTGATATGCTTCTAATGAGTGCCATAGCCATAAGGGGCGCAGCGTGACATACTAGGCAGTTGGGAATTTCTCACCATGGTGTCTGGATCTGATTGTGTTGGGAATTGTACAATTTTATAATCGAAGCTATTCAATACCGCCAGGAAGGTTATCCTAAGGGATCGTGCTAAGCGTCATCATGACAGGAGCCTCGCTGAATGGAAGATTTAAGAAGAACAAAGGCACACCAGGTGTTGCCTCACCAAGGCAGAAAGCACATTGTGTACGGAAACCTAGGTGAATGTCGTAGAGGAAAGAATCAAACCAACATGATACCGACGCCACCCCGCTTCTTCTCGTCAGGTAGATTCTTTTCGTTAACGCCGCCGGCCACAGGGGATGTTCGGTAGTTGAACAGGTAATAATGAAGCTGACCATCCCCAGGACCGAACTTGAGCTGCTCTAGGAAGAGTGGATTGTCATGCAAGGTGAGAGCGTTGAATACATCGAAATGCTCCTAGGAATATTGTCAGTGGGCCACACTTATGAACCTCGAGTTGAATGGCTTACTCTCTTTGCAAGAATTAAAGCATCATTCATCAGCAATGTTAGCCTCTCTCGGAGACCTTTTTCTTTTTCGGCGAAGGCAGTCTCAGAAGCATAATAATACAAATATGCCGCTCTGATAGTGCTGTGTTTGTCGCTCTGTATCACTGTCGATTCAAGGGAGTAAAAGGAAACAAAATCGGTAATTTTATGCGTTTCGTCAGCCTCGACAACATATGCAAAAACAACCTGTTCCGCCCCAGGTTTTCCTTTGTGCACGAAGAGGTGGTCGATTTCTTTTTTGCTGAAACACTGCGCAAGGTCGAACCGCTTCATATAGAGGTTGAGAAGATCGTGAACAGCATCGACATCCTTGGTCTGCATCGGTCGTAAACCCGGCGTTGCGGTTTTGCTTGGCAGATGAGTTCTTGTAACTTGTCTTGCTTTCGTAGACCCAGCAGGGAGAGCGGAGAAACCAACGTCGTACAGTTTCAGCCAGTCAAGCGCACGATGATAGTACCGACAAGAGCCAACTGGGGTCGGCAGGATGATTCCGGCCGTATAAATCGCCTGGAATATACCATCCAAATAGCATCGTCGAGTGATCTCTTTGATGAGAACCGGTGTTAATCGCTTTGAGCGTAGTTTCTTGTGTATGCAGAGGAAATTGATCTCCGAGACTTTGAGCAATTGCCCCCGCACGACAATCTCAGCTGGTACTCCGCAAATAGAGGCGACTAGCTTGCCAGATTTTGATGCTCTGACGCCGACATGCCATTCTTTCTTCCACCCGGGAGCTTTGAGGGCCCTTGAATATGTGTTAGCTTTTCTGAAAGAATCCTGAGATGGAATAGCCCGGATATCTCGCTCACCAGTTAAAAAAGTCCGGAGAGTAATTGAAACGGAACATTGCACTCCCATCTTCCACATAATGGTCCGACAGTAGCTCATAAAACTCTTTCAACTCTTTCTCATCGTCTAGATTTAATGTAACCCATTCGAACCCTTCAATTAGGGGGTCTGGAGTCTTCGGCACCTCGTCCACATTGACCTGCCTGATCGGTCCGTCAACCACAGCGTTGCCATGATCGTCAAACCGAATCACCGGTTGTGTCTGCCAGAACTTGTACGAGGCCATATCTTTTTGATTTTTCTGGTTCAAAGAGAGCCCCGTCAGCAATTCCGACACATCCATCTTTCTTAGCATCTCTGCCGCTTTCTCCTTATCCAGCCCTGCCAATTCGCCTCGCAGCGCTGGGTTCATTTCCAGGAGCGTCTCTGCCATGTTATCTGTAAGTTTCGCTCCAGCGGGTTGTCTAGGTGAGTCTTCTGCCTTTGCCTTGCGTTTGCCCTTTTTCTTGTCGCTGGAGTCGTTCGGCGCGGGAGGAGGGGATTGAGCATCGTCGCGGGGCGCATCGCTGGTGTTCGAGGTGCCGTCCATTGTGCCTGGCTTGGGATTCGGCAATTTTAGGATTGATCAGGATTGATGAATTTCGTCACCTGTAGAAACTGGCGGCCAGGGGGAGTCGCGAATGTATCCGTTCGGTCACAATGGAGGATTTAGGGCCGGTGACGAGGGGTAAGTTAGATACTAGCTCTTCGCAAAACCGCGAAACCCAGTAGCAATACTCTGTATGAGGAAGTAAGAATATTTGTAGATATCTAGGGAGCTCTAGGCTGCGAAATAAACGAAGTTACGAGAAGAAAGAACTTGCGTGGGCATCCCCAGATGGCGACAGAGGAAGCTGATGCATTTTAGCTTTCTGCGGTGATGGACGTTGCCCGCCACCATCATCATGATGAAACTTCCCCGCGGTTGGTCACGATGTTCCTGGCTTCACATCATGTTGGAATGTATGTACTCCGAAACTACTACCATGATCCTAACTTGTATTTGATCCCTTTGCTTACCGTCACTTTAGAACATCTAAAATTCTACATGAGGCTTGTTCAACCTGATATACATACAAGAAGCCGTACAATGTTTTCTCTTCCTCGCTCGGGTCCGGTTTTCCTCGTGATCGTTGAAGAGCCCCTGACGGTACATACAATCGAGAAGGATGTCTGGAGTGGTTTAGAATGTCGAGACTTTGCTGTGAGCTTTGTGATGTAGTGACAAGAGGGAACTGGAAGAAATAGCTAACAGTGGACACGATGCTGATTCCCGTCTCAGCATGCATGCAAGGCACTCAGCAACAAACAATGTTAGAAGGTGTGATTGTTTATGCTATGTATGTATGTATTATACATAGAACAGAAAAGACGAATTTTTCTGCTGATATTCCTACGGGGTTGTGACGTGAGTGATTCCTCTGTGTACTCCGTAGATATCCAGGGCGTTGAGCCCTTGCCGTACGTTCTCAGTATTGCAGAGATTCTTGCAAGAGAAAGCAAGTTGTGTCAGGGGAACGGAGCAACCGAGCGGTTCATCCTTTTCACCCCGTGTGTTGAAAGGGTTTCTTTACCTTCTGGCCTGTCATCATTTCGGCGCCGCAGTGGTCTCCAGCACCTCGATAAGGCCGCCAACAAGATGCAAACTTCCTGTTACAAGAACAGAAACCGTGCTCTCGCCATCCTGATCCTTGCTTGCTTTGCTGGAGGCCACATTGCGGACATATTCAATAGCCTCTTCGATTGTCCCTTTCACCTCTACCTGAGTACCTGGCGACAATTTTAACCATGTTTCTGCTAGGCTATGTTGTACGCTTAACTTCTGAACGTCCGTTGCGTTGGTGTTTATGCTCACAAGGTCTGGTCGGTATCCAGCTTCCTTAAATGTGACATTCGTGCAGAATACGGCGTGAGTAAAGGAGCAGTTGCCTGCAGACAACGCATCGTGAAGGGCACGAGCAAGGGCTGTGCTGTCACGAGTTTGTTGATTGAAAATGAGGACCTGGGCTTTGGCAGGCCCACCAGCCTGAGAGCTGCGAGTGGATGGCTGTGAAGAAAACCATTTCCCTGTCGCTTCAAGGCTATCTAGTGTATGACCACCGTCGATGTGCCAGGAAATGTTTCTTTCTTGTCTGATCTCGCACCGACCACCCAGTCTGACATTTTCTAGGCCTCGTATAATAGGCTCTGTCAATGGTTCCTTGTCCATATATGACGGCACATTCTCAACCCCCCGTGCTTTTAAGAACGAGGTTGCGATGGCCACTGCCAGTTCAGCGTTTTTATACTGAAAGTCACCAGACAAGCCAAGTCGGATCTTCCCAGGAGCCAATTCCGGATGACCAGTGGCAACGTAAACCTCAGCTCCCCTTTCCTCCCCCCTTCGCACCAAAACGTCAAGAGCACTTGGTGGTTGTGGGGCGGTATAGACAATCGATCCGGGCTTTATGATTCCGCCTTTATGCCATGCAATCTGCTCAATCGAATTGCCGAGAAGGTCAACGTGATCAATCCCCAAACTCGTGATACCCGCAACAACGGGCTTATCCAAAACATTGGTACTATCGTACTCTCCTCCAATGCCACACTCTATGATTGCAGCATCCACGTCTTCTCGTAGATACGTATGCCATGCCATAAGCGTAAGATATCGGAAATAAATGGGTTTCGTAGCCGGGTCGGCTGGATCTATACCATTCTTTCGTGCAGTCTCTTCCAATCGATCCCATATCTCGAAAAAGTACTTTGCAAATTGTTCTTCGGAAAGTGGAGCATTATCGATCTGTATCCGTTCGCGAACGAATCGAAGGTGAGGAGATGTATAGAGGCCGACTTTGCTGATTTTCGGTGTGGACGACGTCCCAGCGCTTTGCGTAGATTTTCCAAGATTGGAAGGAAGATACTGCGTGAGCATCGAAGAGATAAAGGCGCAAGTAGACCCTTTGCCTTTGGTCCCCGCGATATGGATAAGGTTCAATTTATTGAAGTCCGATGGCTGTCGCAATGAAAACGCGCATAATGGAACGTCAGACGGCGCCAATTGAGCGTATACATCAGACGAAAAGGGCAGCCGCACACCTTGTATCCGATCTTTTCACACCATTCCACCATTTCGGCCATCGCTTGATCGTTCATTCGTCCACCAGATCTGCGAATCTGCTGGACGATCGAAAAGTTCGACTGAAGCGAATTGAGAGCCGCGATGGCATCCTAAACCCAACAGCACGATTAGTGGATTGTCGATTCCTTTACAGAAACGGGAGGACTTGACCAACATTATATGTGCGCCCCATCTTTGAGTAGTTTCGAAACGAGAGGTATGGAAGGAAGTTGAACCTGCTGGGTGCTAAAAGCCTCCAGCGCCCGTACATTTGCAGACAGGATTAAACACTATAACAATGGATGCATTTTAGGCAGATTTATAAAATCTCGAGCGTATAATGACAGAGAACTGCGTTTGCAACTTGTTAGATTGAAGTCGCAGAGTTCTCGCGATGCTTTGGTTCGGACATTTTTCTGTGACGCATCGACCAAATTTATTGCGACCCCACAATGGCATTGATCGGGGCTACGCCAGGAGGCTAAGGAGGTCCAACAAAGGCCTATCGAGGATGAAATAGTCATGATGGAAACTCAGGCTCTGAACACAGCTTTTACACTGGTAGAGAATATTCATTTAAAGAACTGGGTACTATTACAATTAAAAATGGTATATAAAATGTGGCTGGCAAGGCATCATTATGACAAAATGAGTTTGTATGGTATGTTGACGAGAAGCAGCGTCTCCAAAAAGCCAGCATGCGATTTGGATACTATTCTATCCTCTTTTTTCCCTCTTCCATGTAGCCCAAACGGATATTGCTGAATCCGCGCTGATGACGAGTGGCAGGTATAAACCGCCCAATTATTTTGTCTGAATGCGCCCTGTTCAATGCATCGATATATCCCTCCGTGGCCGCCGCCGGAGTGTTGAGTTTAGGCCAATTCACCTGAGCATTATTCCCATTAGTCTGCTGCCTAATTCAAGATTTGTAGGTATGGGATAACTTACATATAGCATGCCATGAGAGACTATGAAACGTAAACACCAGGCACCGACAATTATCCAAAAGATAAGGAACAGTCGGATTGGCCAAGCGCCGGCATCAGGAAGTTTGCGGCTGAATGTTGCTACGAGTGTCATAAAGATACTCGCGGCAAGAATATAGGGGATTGCCTGAATAATGATTGGTCTTCGATCTATAAACACGAGCTTGCTGCTTGTGGAGGACGAAGGGAGGTAGGTGCCAAGGAAAAGGTCAAAGGCATCCTGTCGAGGGCCGTCACAAAAGTTGTTTCGGATATATCTAGTCAGCGAATTGTTGCCATCGAGGAGAATACCGGCCTTAGTCCTCTCGCCGGTACGCGTAAAGTCAGTCTTCAAGGCGCCTGTTCCCGAGTATGATTTTGAAACGACGTCTGCATTATCTGCCCAAACATTGCGGAACATGAACTCAAACTCAGGGTCATCGCTTGCAGATTCTCCGGGTTCCAGCACTCCGGCATCGATCAACTGCCGCGTGGCAGTCCAGCGCCCCAGCATGCTTTGTACGACATTAGTACGGTCTAGACAGTCCATACAGTTCGTTCGCACAACGCTCGATTGTAAAAGTCGAATATCAAGTGGCCCGGAAGGATCACCTAATGCCTCCACACCACTGAAATATTGACCTCGTACTAACCCATCCGACAGACGGTTTAGTAGGAGCTCTGCTCGATGCCATTTAAGACCCTTGGTCTCGTTGTGGAAATCAAAATAAACATAATGCAGCTTGTCCATTTCTTGTCTTCTCATGGATGGATCAACTGTATGTATTTTTTCCGAGGTCAAAGCGTCCGCCTCAGTGGATTCGGACGAGGAAGTGACCAGGGTACGAACCATCTGCTCGTATGCGTTTTTGACCTTTGATTCTCTGCCCTTGTAATTTACCAAGTTCACAAGGTAGTTTTCTCCATAAATCCGAATTTGCTCTGAGAAATGCTGGCGTGCTGCTGGGGCAGCGGTGTCGACTCCGCGCACCTGAAGTCTGGGAACGTAATAAAGGTTGTTGATTTCAGACCAGTAGACTGGTACACTACCTCTGGTTTGCACAAAGGACAAGACGTGCAGATCTTTGCCGCCGGCATCAGCCACTTTTCCATTTGGCATGCTGGCGCCCCCTGCAAATCCGGGTAATCCTCCGCTTGAATCGTTTAGGATGATGATCTGTTCTGTTTCATTGTAGTTCGAGACATTGCCTTGTTCATCGATTCCCCGAGAAAAGTACCTGGTACCGCCTCGATGCCTGGACCGTCTGGTGATTAAGGCAAACGTAAAGGGAGTCGATTTGACTTTGGTTGGTGTTATCCGTAGCATTCCGTACATAACTGGAAGGATGTACGGATCAACATCAGACAGTTGGCCATACCGAATACCTGTCCCGTCAGAGAGTCCTGATCTAAAATCGATGAGATCTGTTTGGATAAAACGGTTCCAAAAAAACCGGTCATCGGCGCGCTTCCATAATGGGGCCGAGGGATCGCTTTGAGACTGGCGCTGAAAGCTGTTGGTAATATCCAGCGAGTAAGAGAAATATATAGGGCTGTTTTGCAGGAATTGTTTAAGCAAAGATAGATATGTGTCCTCGTCGGGGTCATGGAGCGGTCGTTCGCGGAGTGGTAGAAATTCGGTGGAGACAACGTTGTACACCATATGGCCTCTCAATCTTCCCATCGGACGTGCTTTCGTAATAATGACAATATATTTGTCTACAGTCGTTAGCATGAAAGGTTGCCATCTTCAGACACAGGTGTATTCACCTAATTTCAACTTCACAATTCCTAGAATTCCTGCTATGCTCGACACCCGTTTCGCACCCTGTACAGACACATTGTCCAACCGCAAATCCCCTGATGGTCGTTCAACAACCAAGGTGGGTGCTGATGTCGATGAAGCCGATCTAAATGCATAATGAAGCGGCGAAACCAGCAGGTTGATATCACGGTAAGGGAGCGTGGGCGCCATGGCGACTGAGCCTCAGCAGCGTTGTTCAAGGAAAGCGTAAGAAACGAGGAGGGAATGGGATAGAAGTGTAAGGGACCTAGTCCATAGTCGAACAATGAATGCTTTGTATACGGAGTAGACTACGTACTCCTTTGTAACTTTCGCGAAAGTGATGAGAAGCTTGGGGGGCTGGTTGCGATGGGAGCTCAAGCAAAGTGTCTTCTGGACGAGTGACTTATTAGCAGGGAGGGCTGATACAGGAGTGTAATGGGCACGGCCCTTGCCATTAGAACCACTGGTTGCTGGTGAATTCTTGGCACAACCCCTCTCGAAGGGGCTGTGTGCAGAAGGAGAGAGAGAGTGGTCTTAGTACAGCCCTGACGAGTGTGGTTGGCTGGGTGGCTGAAGCGGAAGCTGCGCTTTTGGTTCGTCATCCTCAGAACTTGCAACTAATGAATGACAACACCATCCATCCTTCGACGAGCCGCCCATACGGATTTCGAGCTTGCTCAACCACCTTACATTCAACCCAGGATCTTTGTTGACTGCTATTCTGCAATATTCAGACCGCTCTGCCACCCCGCCTTTACCAACTTGCCTCATCTCGACCCTATTCACGATGGCCGCAAGAGCACCTGTGGGAGGCCGGCCCGGTGCCCGGTTCGCTCAGTTCAAGCTTGTTCTTCTCGGTTTGTCCCCCTTTTTTTGGGCGTCCTGGTGAGTCTATTTGTGCTGACAAGATCACCTCCGGTAGGGGAGTCCGCTGTCGGAAAGGTATTCGATGTTGTATCCTCCCGTCCGGTGCGAACATACTAACTGCTGCCTATAGAGTTCTTTGGTGTTGCGCTTTGTGAAGGTGAGTGAGCAGTTGAGAGGGTCCCTACAGGGTTATTAAATGATGGACTGCGTTGATTAACATGCTTTTTATAGGATCAATTCGATGACTATCGGGAATCAACTATCGGCGCCGCCTTCTTGACCCAAACCATACCCCTTGACGAAAATACAACCGTGAAATTTGAAATATGGGATACTGCGGGCCAGGAAAGATACAAGTCCTTAGCTCCCATGTACTATCGCAATGCGAACTGTGCAGTTGTGGTCTACGACATTACCCAAGCGGTAAGTCCTTGCCGTTGTGATCGAGAAAGATACATTCAGGTTGCTGACTGAGCGCTTGATAGTCATCTCTTGACAAAGCGAAGTCCTGGGTCAAGGAACTGCAGCGTCAGGCAAACGAAAACATAATCATCGCGTTGGCTGGAAACAAACTTGACCTGGTTACAGATAGCCCCGACAAGCGAGCTGTTCAAACTGCCGACGCTGAGGCATATGCGCGCGAAGCCGGCTTGCTGTTTTTCGAAACGTCAGCCAAAACATCAACAAACGTGAGAGAACTCTTCACTGCTATCGCCAAAAAGCTTCCCTTGGACCAAGCAGGTCCGCGGAATCTTCGGTCAAACCCTCGCCCAGGTGTAGATTTACGGCCAGAGTCTGCCAACACGCAAGCCGGTGGATGCAATTGCTAGTTGGCCATTTAGCTCACCACCCTTGCGATGCCTCTTTACACCTGTTTCGTTTCACTCTTTACGTCCACACATATCCCTAAGTGTTCACAAGGTATGACAATCTGCCTCTCCGGCGAAGTTGCTGGGAAGGCCATGGGGTTCTCTTGAAAGGGAAATTGTGATGCTTCTGTACATTTTGACCTCCCGCGCTACAGTTGCCTCGATACCTTAGTGCTGATCTCGCTGTTTCCGGCCCCTTCTAGTCACACTTCCAGGTTATTTTATTTGGCGCATGAGAACGTTCAGCATTATATGCATTCTCGTTAGACCCTGTCTACCCGGCGCCTTCTCCATCTCTCTGATTTATGTTCTATTCCTGCTCCGGTGTTATTTTGGGGACTTACTGGTATAATTCTCTTTTTTCTCTTTCCTTATGAATGTGATTGTCTCTTCTTCCATATCTCCTAGGTTATCAGAGAATATTGTTGTCAGCTTTGGGCGCGGTACCTGATAGTTTGTCGTGTTTCTACTAGCATTTTTAATAGAACGAGAGTCCGTTGAAGAGGAGATGCTGTCCCGTTACGTCACTATACGAATAAGGCAGAGGTCCTCTGTACAAGTCTTCATTTTGATAAGTCCTACAAAATTAAGGGCATGTAATCCGCAAAATGATTTGCTCTCGATCCTTGCCTCGTACAGTAAGAGGGATTTTCCGCTGTCGAGTAGCTAGTCGGTACACATTGTATGATTCCGGTTTAGAAATTATGAGATAAAGTAGCAAATTGTTTGGAGGGCCCCAGAAATTCTGACCAAGCCACCGTAAGGCGGTTGCTGTTCTATGATGCGATTCTATTCCGTATAATATTTTCGAGTTTCGTCGTGGATGGCCGGAACAGAAAGTTGGATCCCAAGCACGCTAAATTTTCGTGGAGAGACTCCGTCAGCAAGGAAAACATCAAGTGTCCCTGAACTTCCCCAACGTCAACCTCTTTGACGGACAATACACCACCAACTGACAAGCCTCTTGAGGGCAAATTGCGGCGCCATGCTACGCTCTTCAATTGCCCCGAGCCGCCAGCTGTTCTCGCCCTCCGTCAGCCGTCAATGGCTGCAAACTCCTCGGGTGAGGCGAGGAGTGGCCGGCAAGGTAATCTAGATGTGCTCCCTCTACTTCATAGGATACCGTTAGGCATTGGTTCGTGAAAGAGATACTAACTCCTGGAGTGCTTCTAGAGATACTATTCAAAAACCAAAAGATCTACCACTTCCATACTCGATAGCGTGATCCCGTCGGTCCCTGGAAGGTACACCTTCTCAACGAGCGCTACACTCGCGAACGATCCCAATGTGCGGACACCGGCCTCTCCATCGTCACAATCGACTATTCCACCCGAGAGCGTACCTCATCCGCCGCCTTCTCATCCTATTCAGACTTCGCCTGGTTCTTCGGTAGATGGCACTGTCGCGCCGCCTCCACCTCCCCCAGAAGCCAGCATTCCACCACCACCTCCTCCTCCCCCGCCGCCTGCGCCTAAAAAGGGTGGAAGATTACGACGGTTTTTGATTTACCTAATTCTAACTACCGGAATTGCCTACGGCGGAGGTATCTGGCTGTCTCTGAAATCGGACAATTTCCATGATTTCTTCACCGAATACATTCCTTATGGCGAAGAGGCTGTGCTCTATGTGGAGGAGCAAGATTTCCGTCGTCGGTTTCCGAATGCCACCAGACAGATTGCCCGCCGTTTGACTGCGCCACGCGAAGAGGGACAAAATGTGACAGTTCCTAGCAAGAGTGGGGTCTCGTGGAAGGTTTCCGAGCAGGAGAAGCAAGCTGAGGAAGGAGGAAGCGATGTGTCTCTGAAAGGCAAACATATGAGCGCCACAGAAGCCAAGAAGGCTAAAGAAGCGTCCAGGACTTCTGCAGTCGAAGATGTTAAAGCCAAAAAAGAAGCCGAACCTACCGCGAAAAAGGATGTTGCGCCAACTGAGACGAAGGCTGTCGAAAGCAAGAAACCAGCGCTGGAAGAGCCTAGAACCCCAGCTATCCCCACTGCTACTTCCGTCGATCCGCTTTCCATTGCGATGGCAGATGAGCCTGCCGTCCAAGAACTTGTGAGAGTTGTTAATGATCTCATTGCAGTGATCAACGCCGATGAATCGTCATCCCGATTTACCGCCACACTCTCCAAGGCCAAAGCGGACTTCCAAAAACTTGGAGAGCATATCTTGGCAATCAAACAAGATGCCCAAAAGGCAGCGCAGGAGGAGATTGAACAGGCCCGTTCAGACATGGAGACATCAGCTAATGAATTGATTCGGCGCATTGATGAAGTCCGCGCTGAAGATGCTGCCCAGTATCGTGAAGAGTACGAGGCTGAGCGCGAGAGGCTGGCCCGTACGTATCAAGAAAAGATCAAGACTGAGCTTCAGCGAGCTCAAGAAGTCGCCGAACAACGACTTCGAAATGAGCTTGTTGAGCAAGCTATCGAGCTTAATCGCAAGTTCCTCGGCGACGTGAGATCACTCGTAGAGAACGAGCGGGAAGGACGTCTCAGCAAGCTTTCTGAATTGACGACAAATGTGGCCGAACTGGAAAGGTTAACCGCAGAGTGGAACAGCGTTGTCGATGTTAACTTGAAAACACAACAGCTTCAGGTTGCCCTCGACGCTGTTCGCAGCGCCCTCGAGAACTCCGACATTCCCAAGCCCTTTATCAACGAGCTTGTTGCGGTTAAAGAGCTCGCCTCGGACGACCCAGTTGTTGACGCTGCCGTGTCATCAATCAATGCCGTTGCATATCAGCGAGGGATTCCCTCTTCCGCTCAGATTGTCGAGAGGTTTAGACGGTTGGCAACCGAAGTCCGCAAGGCAAGTCTTTTGCCTGAGGATGCCGGTATTGCGAGCCATGCTGCTAGTTACATGATGAGCAAAGTAATGTTCAAGAAGCAAGGTTCAGATGACGGCGACGACGTGGAAAGCATTCTTCTGCGCACTGAGAGCCTCCTTGAGGAAGGTAGACTCGACGACGCAGCCCGCGAAATGAACTCGTTACAAGGATGGTCTAAGATACTAAGCAAGGACTGGTTGGCGGATGTGAGAAGGGTATTGGAGGTGAAGCAGGCTCTAGAGGTAAGCAATATCCCATCATTATTTCTTTGTTTGGCCACTTCAGGTTGCGTCTGATGCTAATTTTGTTTTCGCAGGTCATTGAAACTGAAGCTCGTCTCCGATGCCTTCAGGTGGAATAGGCTACGGCACTGCCCTGTACTCGTGTTCCTTATCCTTTGTAAACTTACAATTCCTTCATTGATTTTCTTAGATAAAAGAGATTTAGACTTGAAATCTGCCAGCAATGAATTTGTAGAATAGCCACGCAGTCCGAGTTTGGCGTGTTTGCTCTGTGGCTTCGCTGTTTGTTGTGTTTGCAACCACCAAACTCATGCTCTTGGCATGATCCACCTTCCACCTCACATGAACCATCATGTTCAACTTTCATCAACGACGGTTGATATCGACAAAATGGACACATATGCCTACTGACACAGTGACGCTTTTGATTCACTGCTAGGATCTGCTTACCACTTAGAATGGACATTGATATATGAGGACCCTTCAATGCTGCAGCTGCGTCTGTAGGCAAAGACTTGCTGTATGTACTTCGCTTCGCTCCCCCCGACCATGCTCATATCCATGTACCTGTTTGTGGCAACGATTATATAAAACAAGTCATGCGACACCCATAATCGAACACGCAAATGGCTGCACTGAATAAACCGTCTGCTGGCAAGAAACGTGAATCTATATCTGGGCACAATTCTGATACCCCAATGGACAATGCCTACGATGACACTCGAGCCGACAACAGCTCCCTCGAGGGACGGACGGCACAGAGAAGAACCAGAAACCAGGGAAGCAGCAGCTTCCGCCTGGGGTCAGGCTTTGGTATCGCTCAAAGATTCAACTCTAACGCTGGTGCACAATCCAGTCAGCCAACATCATCCCGTCAAGCCGCCAAACGACCAAACAATGAATCTGAATTGACTGTTCGCAAAAGACCGTCCCAGAGGCATGGCAGTCAGTACAGATTGTCCTCTGGCACTTTGCCTATTGGCAGTTTAGTCAGCAATCGGCCGGTGACTCCCAGCACATCTCACGATACTGGCCCTACTCGTAGCAACACCCCTCTAGACCCTGGCCCGTCGTCCAGCCCAAATGTGGCTCGCTCTCATGGTTCAACTTTGGTGGGTCTCGCTACGGACCCAGCTCAAATTGTCAATCTCGCACTTAGTCTGAGCGAATCTCGACGGCTAAATTCCGGTCGGGTGGTTTCTGGGACAATCTCACACGACAGACGCCTCTCGGCCGCACTTCAGTCACGGAGCTCGATACCTAACGGTCGCAATTCCCCATTGAGGCCCGATGACCGGCAGCTAAAAATTCAAGCTCAAAACGACTCACCAAGTGAATCGGATATGTCTCTACAACCACTCCAGTCGCCAGCTCCTTTTCTTGACTATGGAGGCCAGGAATTGAATCTTTCGGAATTATCAACGGGGACTATTGCGAGGGTGGAGAAAGCGAGACAGCATTTTGAGCTGTTCGAGGAATACTTGCGGCTTCTTTCGCGTCTCCCCCCTTTGCACCCTTCTACGGCTGGTTCAATAAAACACGGCGATTCGCCTGCTGCTGCGACAAAGTCCCTTGCTCGAGGGAGGGCTTATAACCCTCTTCAATACATTCGCAACAGAAAAGTGAGGTACCGTGAACGAACCACTATTAACTCGGAAGAAGAGGGTTGGGAGGATGTCGACAAAGTTCGAACCTGGATTGACGGCGTTGTCACTGCGCTCAAAGACAAAGAGTACGGCGGTGACGAGTGCGTTCAGTTTCTCCCACTTCAAACTTCAAAATACGTCTCGGAGGAGCCCCAGGAATCCTTTTCAAGTCCCGGTCGCACCAACACAAACGATACTAATAAGCCTCGTCGTCCCCGAATGGACTGGGTTACGACCCCGTCGGATCTTCTCGCTGATGTGGCTTGGGTTGAAGCTGGGAAAAACAAGCTCAAACTCGAAGACAGGGACGGACAGAAATTATTCCCAGCAGACACAAAGTTCAAATCGGTTTATCTCACAACAAACAGCCCCTCGCCGGACCTCCCGCCAGTAGAGCATCCTTATAATCCACTCTATTTCGAGGGACGCCTGCCAAGCTTTACGTCTATCGGGTCCCGAGATTCCCCTGGCCAACATCGAGGCCGGCGTCTGCACAAATTTGCAAACTCAGTTCACTTAACTCCTGATCACGGGGCCGGCCACTCCAGAACTGGCAGTAAATCCGGATGGCGCAAGGCATTGGGCCGCTCAAAGAGCTCTTCAGGCTCCTCACACAACGATGGCGACGAGAGGCATTCAATCAAAAATCTTCCAAAACATGACAGCCCTGGACAACAGCAATCTGTCCGTACCTTGTTACCCCCTCTAGACCCTGCCGTTAGCGAATCCAAACAACCTCGCTATGACTACGCAGGATCCTTTTCATCCCTTGACGATTACGCTAGCAATACTATGTCGCGCCCGTCATTTGAAGAAACCGAAAGCGTTCAGCAGTCGCCGTCGAATAAACTGATGTTCCCGAGCATCACGGCCAATCTTTCGACTCCGCTAAGCCGCGAATCCTCGCCCAGCAGAAAACATCCTTTATCACTTCGCACCACCCTCGACCACTCGAGCAAACTGAAACAAAGGGGAAACGCCCTACAAGAATATTCCTCACATGTCTCTTCTGGCATTGGACCAATTCCTGATCTGGGGCCCAACCAACCTGAATCACCCGTTTCTGACACTCTCAATCAGCGTTCTTCACATGAAATGCGTGTACGATCCCAGGAGGGCCAACAGACTGACAGCTCTCCTGGAAAAAGTAATAAACATGTCAGAGATGCAGACTCGAAACGACGTGGGATATTCAAAGGTGGCAGAATCGCCGAGCTTGTCGGCAATGAAGTATCCAAAGTTGGAGACTTGATTCGGAAAAAGGACCATCCTGGCCACTCACGGCACTCTTCATCTGCTTCTACTTCAAGTGTTTCGGAATATATTGACGCAGAGGATGACATACGGCGCAAAATCAAACCACGATTGGCCAGGGCTTCAACGCAACCTGATTCTGGGTCACAATCCCGAGTGGATCAGGTCGAACCGTCGAAATATCATATACCCAATCTTCCGGTCTTTACCTCGTCACTCAAGCCTGGCGATATGCGTGCTGGGCCCATCATGTCTTTAGAACAGAGTGAAGGCCGCTCGCAAAAGCCAGACCAGCCTGGAGAGCTTGGTCAAGCAGAGAAAGGCGGTGGGCCCCCGGGCCAGACCCATAACAAGGAACATGATACCTCAGGGCCTCGAGAAGGAGATGAGGTTGCGGGTGGTCGACTTAGGCCGCAATTGTCCGAAATCACTCGCAACTGGAGCCTCTCGTCTCGCAGCATCCCTAAATATTCACATTATTATCGTGTTGACAAGCGGGAGATTCTCCGGGTTCGTGCTCATTTGCTGTCCACCGGCGTGAAAGCGCAAGAAATTTGCCGACATGCCAACGCCAGTTCGTCAGTTATGGCCTTTAATCCCCTTTTTGACGGGTCAATGAAGGATTCACATAACCCGTTGCCATATATCGGAAGTCAAGAACTGGTGACATCAGCTACCAAACGATTACTATCCACCCTCGATAAGAGTGTCCAGCAAGTCCAAAGCTCCGTCTCTAGATTTTCAGTATCAGACTTTCCAAATTTCACTTCTGATTTGGACCGCCTAGACCATCTAATCACTGCGTCCTTACATGCTCGGCTTCGTGAAGTAAGCACTGAAGCGGAGTATCTCACCGGCCAACTCGCGACTACAAGCACCCTAGCGATCAAGCAACTCAACGACGCCCTGGACAAGGGAATTCGGAAACGAAAACGCAGATTCCGTTGGGTCAGTCGTTTTGGGTACGTTTTGCTTGAATGGGTGCTTGTTGGAGTAATGTGGTGGGTTTGGACCATTGTGATGATCTGGAAGCTACTTAGAGGAATCTGGCGTGGCACTGTATCCGGAATCCGATGGGTTCTTTGGCTATAGAGTCCCCTGCAACAAAGTGGTTGGTCAACAAAGTATGACTAGCCCCCATTC
This sequence comes from Chrysosporium keratinophilum, assembly GCA_029850275.1. Taxonomy (NCBI): domain Eukaryota; kingdom Fungi; phylum Ascomycota; class Eurotiomycetes; order Onygenales; family Onygenaceae; genus Chrysosporium; species Chrysosporium keratinophilum. Next base: position 957,261 of record JARBIX010000012.1, read on the forward strand.
GAATTTTGACGGAGGCTGCGGAATTCCCTTTCCTTCTGGAAACTTCCAGTTTCTTTGTAACGCTAATCACTATTGCTTCGACTGGGTTCACTTGCTTTTTTCTGCGGTGCTATTACATATACCCCTCATAGACTTATGGCATGTCATTTCCCTTTTGCTCATCACTTTACTTCTGGATCCGGACAGTTGGCGGTCGGTCCATGGTTGTCACCATTTCTGCTCCCGGGGCTTAGTCCCTCACAGCCATGGCACGTTCTGAGTCGTTGACCTGTCCCTTTTTATGCTGCTCTATGCAGTGATTCAACTTATTTCTTTGAGTGAATTCGCTATTAACCCGTCTTATTATTTCCTTAAAAGCTTTCTGTCCACTTTCATTTTACTTGTTCTCCTTAAGCTTTTAGCCATAGGCAGGTGCATTCCTGCTCTTTTTAAGTACATTTTGATTACCATATCCCGTTACCACCTTCTAACCATGAGTCTACGAGGCATCAGATAATGATAGCCTACTTAACCATGGGCCTTTCCATGAATCATAGATCACATGGAATAGCATGTCCCAGCACTTTCCTATTATCGTTATGACTCCTAAGTGATGCACATAACCAAGTTTTGTGAAAGTTTCCTTCACTATGGTTCAAAAGCTCACATTAATCTCTCTTTCCACTAAAAACCCAACTGGTCTTTTCAGTTGTTAAATATCAAGCCTTGCCCTCTAACTCTATGGCTATATTCTACTCATCTTGGTTATCGCCGGTCTTCTGCCCCATTTATGTCGATATCATCCCGGGCATCTTCTGGATTATAACTAAACAGAGTACTACTGCTAGCCGACCTATATAATAACGAGGGTGCTCTAAATATCTACCCAGCAATGGATCAGGATGAGGAGGTGAGAAAGGGGCGTGGTAAATTTAAGGGCGCCATGAAGAAGTGGTTTGGACCCAAGCCAGACGACGGTCCAGAATCTATAAATAATGAGGGTAAGTCGTGTGAAAAGCTTTCCACTCACTGGTAATTGACAGCTCAGCAGAAACCACAATAGGCTTGCCACCTGAGAGCCGGAAACGCAGGAGAAGATCGTTTGCGATCACTTCATTATTGTCTGTGAACCGGAGGTCCAATGACCAAGACAATGCCATACCCGCAAGCACACGGCAACTTATTGAACGTCTGAGACGAGGTGGAATTCACCTTAACGCCACAGACATAGACCCGCAGGAGCAAGATCGACTACGCGCGGTGCTGAGTGAAGGAATCGACAGCGGCATATCTAGCACAGAACTCGGGCGGTTAATCGTTCAGCGGTATCGATGGAGGGACGAAAACCTCGGTGGTCTCATCTCCCGCATGGCCGATCGACAGTTCGCATATGCAGAAATTGCACTGGCCACGATTGACCTCACTGGCCTATCCCCGTCAAGCCATAATCTTCCAGCCGAAGTCACCAGGCAACCCATTTTGGGCGGCAACCGTCGCTTCTATGCTCGCTCGGGCAGTCCTACCGGCGTTCAGGTGTCCAACACAGGGGCACATAACCTAACAATAAGCGAAAGACGCGGCGGAGTACGACCACATATCGGGCTCAATTCTCTTAACCGTCCACTTCCTCGTCCGCCTCAATCTCATCCAGTCCATCAGCCTAGGCCCACTCACAGCGCAACCAATTTCCAGATGCGTGCTCCCGCCTGGCCACGGCAAGTTATCGAGGCTGCCGCAGCGCAACAAGCGGCAGCGGCCATGGCTCAACAGCAGCAACAGCATGATTACTCGTCCAACGTTAGCACCATTCGGCCTGTGCGACCGTCAGCAAGCAGAGGTGATAGTGATGACCCACCGCTGCTGCGTCCTGCGACAATGGAGCGGATTGTTCGAGGGTTCGCGGACGAGAATCTGGATGCGAGAATGCAGGAGCAGAGGGACACGCGGGATTGGAGGGTACGGGCGGCCCGGGCGGCCCGGAGGAGAGGAAGATGAATGAGCTGAACTCGTTCTGGTCCAGCTTGTTGATGCGTGTGCAGCCTGTGTGAGGGATTATATAGCCTCAACAGCACTGAGTGGTATATATACTCGTCTCTGCGCTCTCTCTTGCTCGAATTACGTGGCGTTTACCTGGGAAGGAGCATGGGACCTTTGTTATAACGGTTGACTTTTATTACTTGTTGCACGTGTATGTCCGCCTTTTTATCACATTATTGCATCGTTTTCAGCTTAGATACCCATACCCGTTACTTGCTTTACTTCATTCACGCAATGATATTGATGATATTGATAATATACAAATCCGGGATTACTACTTTGACCCTCGATGGCTGATAGTACTGGCACGGTTTTAATAACAACATGTCCTGGAACTCCCATAGACTCTGTAGTAAATCTCCCCCTAGCCCGTACGAGTATCATCGCCACCGTTTCGATAGGCTTTCGTTGTCAAATTATTCGTTGATCATCGACTTGACTTTAGGTAACATGCCCCTGAATTTCAAATAGGGGCACTCATATACTGCAGTTTCTAATGAGATTCCGCCTGAGGTCTAGCTGTAAGTTGGATCTATTAGTTAGAGCAGCCCATGAGCAAGTCAAAGCCAAATATCAGTCACCACATACCAATAATCATGGATGTAAACCATCGAGGATGCGGAATTCCATTGGTATGATAAATTGACCTCGTGGGTCTCACTAAGAAGCCATAGAGAGGTCTTCACTGTCCATCCAAGCAGAAGCAAAGGAGGAAATACACAACCCCTATAGACTGAAATCCTTAAACAGGATATTATGTCCAGGAAAAAGAGTTGAGCAACCACCACCTGCTCACGTGAAAGGTGTGAACAACGACGCGCTAGTAAAGACACAATAGAAGCACGGGATCTTCCTGATCTGTTCTTCTCTTCCCCTCACCTTAGAGACAACTTGCCATAATCCTCTCTTTCTGACAGCGGTCATTGTGCTGATAAGCACAACTTCCTCCCACATTGTGCCTCAATGCTATAATCATCTCCTTATCATCCTTCTATGAGACTCATTTGTTCTCATTTGCTCCTGTGCTTTGTTTCGATCTGATATCTCTCGTTTGGCGATATTGATTTCAAGCCTGCAACGTCCTTCAATCCACAGGTCCTTCTCATTTCTTCTCTGTTTCCATATTCAGCCATAAGCCTTCGAACTTCCTGAACGATATCCTCAAACGCAGGGTATCCATCGACAAGACACTTGCAATGGCAGAAGATCTCAATGACCATACTTCTGATCCACACCCAGAGAGTCCGTCACAACCGTCGAATTATTCAGAAGCGGCAGAAGATGGGCCTGAATCCAAGGGCCTGCTGGGAAACATCCTGGGTCGAGTATTCAACAAGCAGAGCATCTCGGATAGCACCTCTAATGAACCGGACAAGCCTCAAGCATCTTCTCCACCGTTTGCAGAACCAATCAAAGAGAAACTCCATCGACTGAGGACGCGAGTTAGCAAAAGACTCCTTAAACGAAATGGCACTGGATCTGCATCATCCTGGGATCCCGCAAATGGCGACCCCAATCCCTATCAACGCGCCCATGATATTTATGCCGAAGCGATGGCCGAGTTACGCCGCATGCAAGACGGAATGGAGGCGGGCACCGACTCCTTTCTTCCACCCATAGAATCACATTCACACGAGCTGGAATGGGAACAGATCATCGACGCGGATCCGCCAACAGACGAACAAGTTGCCTCGCTCACACGCCGGGAGCTCGAAAGTCCTAACCCGCTCATCAACTGCCAGCTTGCACCTAGTATCGACTTCCATGCACTAGACGAAGATGATCGTAAACGGTGGAGAAAGGGGGCCTCCAAAAAGCCCTATCGACCAGAAGATCCGACTCTGCTCAGTCCCATCTGGGAACCTGAGCAAGACCCAAATGGTTCCCGCTCACGAAACAAAGGCTGGATAATTGAGGGTCACCCAAGTCAATCCTGGGCCCGTACAGCAACCAGGGCAGATCGTTTGGCAGGAACCGATACAGAGCTTCGCAATCTGCTACGCAGCACGCTCAACAATCACTTCAAAAAGCGCCTAGTTAACTTCGTCAAAGCAGAGCATGGGAACTCAAAAATCGTGAATGGCAAGCTTATCAACGAAGAAGTCAAAAAGGAGGCCCATGTTTTGCTTGACAATTTGATAGATGTGGCAGTGCGCGAGGTGCTGCGCGTGGAAGCAATAATCAGGGCCGAAGTATTGGAGAGCGGCAGCGAAGAAGAACCGAAGCAGCGAGACCCTCGAAACACGCGTTTCTTTCGAGGCCTCCGTGACCGTCAATTTAGCGAGCGAGGAGTAGACAAGGCCCTACACAGGCTTGTTGAAGACCTGGTGGAGCTGGCCCTTGTCAATGAGGTTAAGATTGGTGTGGATGGAGAAGAAGAGCATGCAGTTAAAGAGAAGATTTTCATTCGCCAAAAGGACTGGTTTCACATCGATCACGAGGAGGTTGGGGAACCGGACGAAAGTGAATTGTCTTCAAAACAGAAGAGGTCACAGGGCTCTCTGAAGGAGTGAATGATAAACCAGTTTTAACTGAGAATAAGGAATAGTTTCACATCTTTTATCAGGTCCAAAGTGCTAGGGGGCCGGACGAAAGGGAAGTGACTTCAGAACAGAAGAGGCAACAGAGTCCTCTAAAGGAGTGAATAATAAAGCAATTTTCAATGGGCATAAGGGACGGTTTTAAATTTATTATCAGGATCAAGATGCTGGGGAGTTGGACGAAAGGAAAATGTTTTCAAAACAAAGAGACCACAGGATTCTCTAAAGGAGCAAATGATAAACCAGTTTTCACTGAGAATAAGGAATAGTTTCACGTCTTTTATCAGGATCGGGGTGCTATGGGCCCGGACGAAAGGCAAGTGTCTTCAAAACTGAAGAGGCCACTCCTCTAAGGTACTAGTGAATAGTAAAGCGGTTTTCACAAGGCAGAAGGAATGGTTTCACATTAACCATTGGGATGTTGGGGAGCCAGACGAAAGGGAAAGGTCACTAGAACAGAAAAGTCACAGAATTTTCCTAAAGAAGTGAATGTTAAATGAGTGATCTTCACTAGGCAGAAGGAATGGCATCACATCAATGATCATGCTAGAAAGCCGGACGAAAGGGAAATCTTCAGAATAGAAAACGTTACAGAATCTTCTATTAAAAGAGTGAACGTTAATTGAATGATTTTCACCGGGCAAAAGGAATGGCATCACATCAATGCTCAGCATGCTAATAGGGAACTGGACGGAAGGGAAACGTCTTCAAGAAAAGGAGTGAATGATACGGAAAACAAGAGCCCAGAAACTCGACAAAGGGTTTTCAACCATTGGTTTTCCGAGATCGTAAAATAATGTTATTCTGCAAAATTCATTAAGAATTGCTATTTTTTTGTCGATTTTACTTTGGAGGATCGTTTGACAGGCCGGTCCTTCATCTAGGACTCATATAATCTTCACGCGCATTCATGGCCCGAGTACCCAAGGCCGATCTGAGGATAGAGCTAGGCCCCCTGTGTGATGCTTGATTCGCACGAGACGCAGTGCCAGAGGTAGGCCGATGCTCTGTGGGCCGCGTTTGGGCCGAAGAACGCTGGCTGGGAGTATTCGCAGCGGTAGGTAGCTCTTCCATCGGTGGTGGTAGCAATTCAGTTGGTAGCTCCGGAGAGGCTTGCCGTTGATGCTAACGCTGCTATGGTTGCATACCCCCAGCAGTGCTAGCTTCATGGGGAGGATCGTTGACCTTATCGGGAGAAACTGCCACAAAATCTTCACATCTTTGTTCTGTATAAGTAGGTACACGGGGTTCGCCATCCGTTAACTCCGGAGTTGGGTCCCTCGCAGGTGGATCGGTTTCCCTTTTACGCTTAACAAATGCTCGTCTCACGAGATTCTTCACGAAAGCAGTTTTGGATCCGAAGCCTGATAGACCTTCTCGATAATATTCGGGCCTGGGATCGAGCACGTGCCCGATGGGATCTCTTTTTTCCTGCACTGCTGCGCCTTCAAGTCTATAATTCTCACCCGCTTCCATTGTGCTGTATGTGAGCTGACCAAAAAGGTTTAATGGTACCAGAATTCCGCCAGCATACATGCTTACGGCTAGGCTTTCTTTTCGTCTCGGCGCCCCCACGAGCCGCCCTGAAGCAGGACTTTGAGTGCCTGTGATTTGTTGACGTCGGAGGACATACGGACCATAATTCGCGTCCAAGGTCACAGAGCAAAGAGGCAAGAATTCGATTTTGTCATATGAAACAGGCCACGTCGTCTTAGTATATCGCGGCAAACGGCCTGGTTTGGGAGATATAGGAAGGACAGGTTCACCAAGGTCGATTTTAATACACGAGGCCCATAGATCTGAGTACATTCGAAGCACAAGGAACAGTTGGCCAGGCACCAGAGGAAAGGTGTCACCGCGTGTTACATCCGCAGGGTTGACTATGGTGTCTCCAACGCAAATCACACGAGATCCACTCTGAATAGCATATTCACATCCCGGTTGGCTTGGGAAAGCTCTAATGTCCCGGCAGAGCGAAAGGACACGTTCCTTGTTGAGGCGATCGATCCCCTTCGGGGGTTCGATTTGCTCTACCGGGGGATCATCCCGCTGTTGTTGCAGGCTGGATCTTCCCTCGCCGTGCTCCCCATGAACGTTTGCTGTTGGGTCCTGATGAGCCTGTCGATCTGAATTGCCCATTTGAGGTGATGGAGCCGATGTTGCCGCGATGGTAGAACTCTCCTGTACACTTTGACTCATTTGATAGAACTGAATCTCTGCAGATGCCCTCCCTTTCTCCAGCGTTGGTATCGTGCTTGGTACAGGACTTTGAACCACAGCGTTCTCAGTGACTGTCGTTCTGGAGCTCGGTGCATTGTCCCTTAATCCCCCCGAAGTTATCCCGGAGCCTGTCGGATCAGACGACAGCTGATCCGCTTCGCTTAAAGATCCAGCACCGTCGCCACCAACAATATCTCCGCTCCAAACTGGGGGGCGATAATGGTGTTCACCGGGGCGCCTTTTCTTCGCCACAGAGTCAGCTAGGGAATTAGACACTGGAGTGACACCTTCGCTATCTAAAAATGTTCTTCCTGGCGGCGTGGCAGGATTCGCAACTTTCTCGGTGTGCATTGACCCTGCGGAACTAGCCCCGCTCCCACTGCATGGTAGTTTTTCCCTGGCTACCTCTCCTTCGCGCGAAGACTCATCATCAGGTAATTCACAGGGTCCTTCCGTGGAAAGAGCCATCACGTATCATCCGAGGATTCGAGTAATAAATTCGAGCGAGATGCGGAGTTTGGTTCGGGAATTATACCGAAACCAGACCAATACGTCGCTTTAAATGACTGGATGGGGAAAGTCGGTAAGATAAAAGCCGATAATATCTCTGTTTGATTGATTGAAACCGCTCAGATGGGGGGTAAAACCGACAGAACAGTAAGAGAAAGTAGGCAGCGAGAAAACAAACCATTTGCCAAAGAGAAAACCCACAGGAGCCTCTCGAGTCTATTATAAGCAGCTCCATTCAGGTGGATGCGGGAAGCAGCAAGGGGTGTCGAATAGCCCGATTCAATGGCAGGCTCAATCGCGATGGCAATTCATAGGCCTGGCGACGGCAACTTCGACGACTAGAAGGAGCAGAAGATGAATGCAAGGCGTGCGGGCACATCAGGCAGTAGCACCTGACCAACACTCCCGAGGCTTCTGTGGGGTGTGCAAATATCAGGTCCTTTGCCTGTGCAGCTATGGAAATAGAAGCTTGGGTGATTCTCTTCGTAATATCAAAAACGCTGTTGGGCGCATTTTCTTTGAAAATACACGTCGACAAAACCGAAATGGGCTTTTCCCGCGGCCACCAAGAAGGCCATAACAATGGTTTTGCCAGCCAGCGTTGTGAAGCGAGAGGTGAACATATCACCACCAAAAGTTAGATGTAGCAACAGCAAGTATTTGAAGGCCTTTTGTTTCACTGGAGTGAGAAACAACACTCAACTGTCAGCATTCGGATTCGTTTAAGAACATAACTCGCACGTCAAGATTGTGAAGCCTTCGACAGGCCTCCGAAACCATGAGCGCCGGGCCATAAATCTGAAGTATAGCCAGATCGAACAGTATTGCATCGCAACAATATCCAAGCATAATAAAACAAACTCAGAAATATCAAAATGGGATATCCCCAACAACCAACAGCAATCAACCGTGGCATCCGTACAAGAGTGAGAGAAGTATAATGCACTCAGCTTTTATGCTTATTCTTTCTTTCTTTATCCATCTCTAACGAGGGAGGGTTTAAATATCCTCCCTGGTCTCCAGCCTGAGTTAAGTATCCAGGAAGCTCAGTGTCGGGTGGCCTCAACTAAGCAGCACCCTCCAGGGGATACGCATTGTGTGGTCGATAATACGATTTCGAGGTGCAAAACCGCTCTTCCCTGGGTTTAAAAACCATTTGTTCACATTGCACCTGAGTTCACGTCAAGCCCGCCGCTGCAGTGCAATCTGTCTCGAGGTCGAAGTGGAAGTGGAAGTGGGAGCGGTCGAGTGAGGTCGCAGAAGTGGCTACGGAGGAAAGCTGCTCCGCTTCCGAGCCTGTCTCCCAGGGCTCCGCCCGAGAACATTTCATCCGCGCACCGCAACTGTGTCGTACCTATCAACGCCTTAAACAGAGCACAGTAGAAGAATACGGCATCGTGGACTGCATAGTTTGGTAATCGGCCCCAGACCTCGTTTATACCGCTTACGGTTAGAGGGTGTTTGGTTAAACCCGAGGGTGTTCTTCCCGGGCACTAAGGGATGTTTCGATCCCTATTAATAAGCACCGACACTTTCCGAGCTTCTGTTCAGGCAGTCTTCTCCAGGACAGCATGAGGGCCTGTTCGGTTCCAAATTTCAAAAAATCGAATCTCAGATGTATGTACATTCTGAGTTCCTCGTATCAGCTGGATATCAGATTTGCAGGGAGTCTTCAGTCCTTCTGCTCGGTCTTTATAGCTGCTGAATCTAGCCTTGTCATTGCAGAAGCTCGATAGACCTACATGACTAGACACGGTTCAAGACACTATCGCAAGGACTGATATTTAAACATGGCCGCTCCCAAAATCACCCTGTACGTTGATGTCGTCAGTCCTTTTGCGTACCTGGCATACTACATCACACGGGTATGTTGGGACGAATTAACTCTCGGAGCCCTTTTTCCTGGATTTTAAAGATGCCATTACTGACTGTTGTCCCAGCACTCTCCAGTCTTCAAAACTTGCGAGATATCTTATGTTCCTGTCTTCTTGGGTGGTATCATAAAGGCAACAAATAATACACCTCCGCTGAATATTAAAAGTACATATGTCCTCAGCCTCGAACATATGTACTACTGAATTTGCGCTGTGCTAACCGGGACAACGCTTTCTAGACAAAGATAAATGGATTCATCTTGAGAAGTTCCGATGGGCTCGCTATTTTGACGTTCCCATCACGAAGGATCCCATCAAGGGATTCCCTATCATGACATTGGCGGTATGTGACGAATCAAATATGTCTTTCTGCATTACTCTATGGTGTCCCAAAATATACTATATATCGTGATAATAAATATGCAACAATCGAATACATTCTAATCGAGGATCACAGACCCAACGCGCCCTCTGTGCTGTGGCAACCGAGAACCCAGGGAACTTAGCCCCATGTCTAGACGCCCTCTATCACTCTGTTTGGGTCGAAGCAAACTCGGAAGTCGGGAAGGCGGAGAGTTTTACGCCCATTCTGTCACAGGTCTTGGGCAAAGAGGCAGCAGAAGAGATAACTAAAAAGGTATGAGGTTTATCCTGATCTGCAAATGGTCATCTCGCGCTGACCGGTATGAAACCAAGTCCACTACCGATGAGGTGAAGAAGATGCTCTTGGCGAACACCGAAAGAGCAGTTGCTTCTGGAGCTTTCGGGCTCCCGTGGTTCGAGTGTACCAATTCAAAGGGTGAAGTCGAATCCTTTTTTGGGGTTGACCACCTTGGACAGATCGCCACGTTCTTGAATCTGGAAATCTCATCAGACACCAGTAGAGGGTTTCGCTGCGTCCTGTAATGTTGCGACATGATGCTCTCTTATCATATCCGAATTTCATGATCGAATTTCTGCGCATTGTGCGGACGCTCGTCTAGAAGAAAGCGTCTCTTCGGGATCGAAACATTAGTGTTGGAATTATTCGAGGACTGGAGTAGGTCCGTCTATGTAGTTGGGGGTGCCCATCAAGATTTGACTTTTTTACAGGGCGTCAATCTGCCTCTTTTGCATGACGAGCTTAATGAGCGTTTGCTGCTTGATTAGCGCCGTATATAAATATGCAGAGTAGTGTCTGGCTCCTTTTAATTCTCCCATAGGGTGAAGTCATTCAAAAGGATGCGTGAACACATTCATATCGTCAAGGATCGATATGATAGTAGAAGCTTTGGTTGAATGCTTCATCGTTCATGTCGCCTCGCCTCCGCCCGGGCATATATCATCATGATTTTTCGGCACGGGGGGTTGGGTGTCTTCTGAGAAATTAGGTAATGCGGGGGTAGAAATCTGCGGAAGGTTATTGGATATGTGTGAAACGCCGTCGTGGACAGAAGCCAACTATAAATGGACACCTCAGTTAACATTATAGCACCGAGAACGAATCCGCGGACTAGGCATTTACCTCTGGATCATTCTCACTAACACTCAGACCCCGTTTACGGGCCAGCTTTTGTGCAGCCTGTCGTTTTCGCTCGATTTCCATATCCTCCTCTATCCGTGCTTGTTCTTCTTCCTGCTGTAGATCCGCAATTGTCGGCACAGGGGCGCCGGGCGGCTCAATCATATTCGTATTGGGGGAAGCTATGGGGGATTTTTTGGAGGCAACGGTATTCCTCCTAGTCTTATGTTTTCCTTTACCTTTACTATTTTGCCGGTCTTTAGGATTAGATGGCCCCGACACGGGTCGCTGAGGCCAAGCGGAATCATCACCCGAAACGGTCGGCCTCCGTTCCAAAGCCATGGCAAATTCGTCGCCGAGAGGAACGGCATCTTCTTCCTCATCACCAAGTATAAGATCGCCCCGTGAGCTCAATGATGTGCTTGTCTCTTGTGAGGACTGTGTATTGCTCCGCGGCCTAGTTATCCCGTCCGTCCGATCTGCCTGATGTGATCCCTCATCGCTATCCTCTCCCGCTTCGAGAAGTGGTTCATTCTCAGGCGCATTGCGCTTGATCCCACCGGGATTTACCTGCAAGTTAGCCGGGGAGGGCCGATATTTTATCCCTCGCGCCCCTATCCGCCATGGAAAGCGTTCCAGGAAGCCCAAGAATGACGAGCTTGGTATGACTGTTGGGTCTTGCCTCTCGTCCGGTTGCAGAAGGGAGTTTTTCCTACGACCACCACGAGCACCATAGCTCATGCGCCGATTCTTCCGTGGCTGGTCACGGCTCCCACTACTCCCTGCGAGTAATCTGTCCAGCTCATCGTTTCCCCAGCCGAGCGGTCTATCGCCCATGACATCTTCATCGTAGTCCCAGTCATCGTAAAAGTCAAAATTTAGTTCAGCCCGCCCCCTTGATGCACCGCGCTTTCGACGACGTAACTGATCATCACGGCTCGGAAAGCACGAGGTTGTGCAAACGCCGATGCAATTACGGATACTGGAGAAACAAGGACCAATGTAATGGTGAGAGAATGTGTATATTCCTTCCTGCGCAGTTTCGTTCGCAGACTCGATGTTCTGAGATATCTGATTGATGGTCTGCCGGATCCGCGGATCTCGTGGGTGCATGGTCACAACGCAGGTGGGCGTCGGGATGGAGCAGCAAGGGATGCTGTGACCGCGTTACGAGGCGTGCAGATGGTGATATGGACGCATTGATTGAAACTTAATGGAAAAACAAGACATGCGAAGCTGCTTTATCAGTCAAAGCTGTGAGAGCGCACTTCCCATCCATCGACGTGGTTGACAGCATTGAAACCGTGTTGAGACGGCTCTCTCCAACCAGCGACGTTGTTCATGGCTGCAACCCCATATTACGTCAGATGCCAAGCCACATGCCCGTGGCGGTGATCCACCAATCCCGAGGCGCAGTTTCAAATAGAGTCTGTTATGTAAGCCTTCTAAGGCACGTGCACCTTGCTTCAAGGTAGCGGGGATGGGAAAGTGGATGAAGGTCTGTTGAGGTTTTCATTGCCATACCCTTGAGTCAAGTCGAAATATAACCATATGATGGGCGTATGGAGCGCTTCCGGCGTTGTGACACGCATGCTGTGATGCTCCAGTCTTTCCGCAATCAGCGTGCTACCTAATTTCCGGCCAAGCCGTTCCATAAAGAAAGTCGAAGCGGTTATTGGGTGCGATAGTGTCCACAAGAAGTGTTTTCGTTGCGATATTTCATGCGATTGACATTCGCTGATTGTTTCAAAACATGCCTTTTTACATTCGATTCCTAAAACAGCCACAAGTATTGAAGCAAAATGGAAGTTTAACCTTGATCAATACCTTGGTCACTATCACGACAGACCTTGGTGACTCGTTCCTTGCGGAGGATGTTGAAGTGACTGCTACTCTGCAGTTTTCACGGCCAATCTTACCTTTGAAGCAAACCATCAATTGGACAGCAGGAAGTCGTGAGCAGAAGATAACCTTTGGCCCCATACGCGGGGACTTGTCCAGCTGCTCTGTTCAACTGAGTGTCTGTCCTACATCACTGGTAGATGCTGATTCCCTCGAGGGAACTAGGCTTACTCGAATTATCTCTGCCTGGAGCCCCTGGTTTGATGTCTGCCATGGAAAGCCAGTTGAGAAACTGGTGTTAAGGCGCTTCAAGACAAGAATCGGAGCAGAGCTGAAAATTTGGGAAGAGACAGGAAACAGCATCGCCAGACACATCTGGTAAGTATCATTTTTTCCTGCAGTTGTATGCGAAATTCTGACGAGTATGCCATCTAGGGACGCTGCTTTGGCAGCTATTGTTGAATTTCAGACGGAGTTGACCAACAGGCAACCGTTTGGAAAAAACCACAAACCCAATTTCGATGTTCTTGAACTAGGGTCTGGATGCGGTATTGTTGGCATCGCGCTGGCGCAGATGTTGGCCAACTGCTCCGTGATGCTCACGGATCTCGATGAGGTTCGAGACATAATCCAGCGAAATATCTCGACAGCTCAAGTTGCCCAAAACTCGCGAATCGAATTTCAAACACTCGACTGGGACGAAGAGCTTCCTCCAGAAGTGAGTAATCGCCGTCACGATCTCATTTTCCTGTCCGACTGCACGTACAATTCCGACGCTCTGCCAGCTTTAACTGCGACTATTAAGAACCTCTTGAGCCTATCGCCGGAAGCATTGGTGCTAGTGGCGTGGAAAAAGCGATGCCAAAGCGAGTTGGTGTTTTTCGACTTGATGAGAGATGCAGGATTAGCCGTCCTGGGGGAGCCTAGCTGTCCGTTGTTACGCGACTGCGAACCAAAAAGTGATTGCGATGAGGTCAGAGACATCAAAATTTACCGTTTCCAGAGGGCGACGGCATAGAACGCAGCTCACCGCCGGCAGCGTAGAGAGTCATTTTTTCAACGGCCTTCGATAGATCGAGTATACTGTATTTGCATAGAGAGTTGTCACAGGAAGAAACGTAGTTCAAAACCGAGTCCCTGTGCATGTCACGAATTTAACGGTATCAAGTCACCTTGCTGGCCCTCCTAGTCGATCTTTTGGAACCGTCCAGCTCATACATATCCAAGCTTTCTGGTGGTTCTCCAGTCCCCGTTCGTCAAAAGGCCATGACTGAGCATCGCTCTCGTAACGTTGCACCACTGACCCTCAACGGTCAAGGGGCAAAAATACCTCATACAATTCTCCCGAGCGGGCCTGCAAGCTCCCCTGGTTTCCAGGGGATCGTGGTGTTGAGTCATTACGCCCGGCTGGTGCTGAGGGTGACGGCATCCGTGGCTGAGAGATGGAGCAGCAAAGTAAATTATTTTTCGTCAGCGCTCGGTAATACCGACGGTCCAGCGCCGGAGTTAGGCGTGCAACTGGTGTATCAAGCCTGTACGAATTACCGAGCAGACTAAGGGAGCTTCTCGCCCACTTTCTGTCTCGCGCTGCCCCTCGCCCACAAATCTTCCCCCAAAATATTTATTTTCTCTTTCTTTCGACTTCACCTCTTCATCTCCCCTGATCCTGTCTGCGCGATATCCCATCCGTTGCGTCCTCTTGTTGTTCAGTTGCCGGTTTTTTTGACTGTGAATAACTGTTCCTTTCGTGTGGAGAGGTGAGTTTTTCCTTTTTTTTCGGCACTTCACACCCCAAGCTCCCATTCAATAATTTCATAGACATGTTTTGTGCCGGAAAAAACCAGATCACACAGCCCTCTCCTCTCTGCCCCTCAAACAAACCCTTCACCACATTTGCATACTAACTAAACTGCTGCTCTAGGATCAGCTTCCTGCTTCCTATAAATCCGTCGTTGAATCCGCCTTTGGGGCCACCCTCCCAAAGGCACAGTGGACCACGGCTCCAGAAACCACCAGAGTCTTTCACACCTCTTTGCTCTCTTACCTTGATCCCAAGTCCCCTCTGAAGCTCCTTCAGCTCTGGACAAATCATCGCCAAAATCGTCCGCTAGCACTCGTCGACTTTTGTCCCCAAGCCATTGAGAGTTACCAAAATCTTGAGCTGCCGCATAGGACTTCTCTAAAGGTTCTTCCTCTTCCAGAGGAAGAGTCGAGGAGGCTCAGTCCAATCCACCAGTGTTGCGAAACCTTTCGCCCACCTTAACGCCGATTTTCTGTTCGTATACGGACGGAATATTCTAACGTTCCTCCTGAAACTAATCGACTAATCATCCGACTCTCGGATGGTTATGGCACCTTCGGTTTTCGACCCCACTGAAGTTTATATTACCAAAAAGTACCATCACGAGAGTAAGAGTAATCTACACTCTTTCAATCATGGCGGATTCGACCCTCTACATGCCCGTGAGGCCTCCAAAGAATTGATCGTGGACATCCTCAAGAACAAGGCTGCTTCTATTGATGTGCAGAACTGTTGTCCCGGCGAAGAGGATCCGTTCTATGTCGCAGATCTAGGCGAAATCTATCGCCAGCATATTCGCTGGAAGATGAACCTCCCACGCGTCAAGCCGTTTTACGGTATGTCTTTCTGGTTACCGACGCCCTAGATATGCATACTAACGAAATCAACAACAGCGGTCAAATGCAACCCCGACCCCCAAGTCCTTCGTCTCATGGCTCACTTAGGCAATGGATTTGACTGCGCTTCAAAGGCCGAAATTGACTACGCCCTCGCTGCCGGCGTGGACCCAAGTCGGATCATTTATGCCCACCCTTGCAAGACAAAGTCCTACCTTCGCTACGCGGCACAGCAAGGTGTGAAGCAAATGACCTTCGACAATACCGATGAATTGTACAAGATCAAGGCGATGTGCCCCGACGCGGAGCTCTTTCTACGCATTTTGACCGACGACTCTGCAAGTTTGTGCCGTCTTAGCATGAAATTTGGCGCATGTCTCAATGTAACTCGCTCCCTCCTTGAGCTCGCAAAGGAGTTGGATCTCAATGTCGTTGGAGTGAGCTTCCACGTCGGATCAGGGGCAGAAGACCCCAAAGCTTTTGTCAAAGCAGTTGAAGATGCCCGTTTTGTCTTTGACCAGGCTTTCGATATCGGTTACGACCTCAAGGTCCTTGACGTTGGTGGTGGCTTTTGCGACGAAACGTTTGAGAGCTTCGCAGCAGCACTCAGCGATGCGCTTGACACATATTTCCCGCCGCACATTCGCGTCATCGCTGAACCCGGTCGTTACTATGTTGCATCGGCATTCACCCTCGCAGCCAATGTTATCGCTCGTCGCGATGTCAGCCCGTCAGCCTCCGACTCTGATTCTTCCACTGGACCTACTGAGATGTATATGATCTATCTCAACGATGGAGTTTACGGAAACTTTTCAAACATCGTTTTCGATCACCAGCAGCCAGTTGCCCAGATCCTGACCAAGGATGACATCACTTCGACCCATCCCGTTGAGTATTCAATCTGGGGCCCTACTTGCGATGGAATCGATGTCATCAGCCAGCGGATCACCCTCAACGGGGTTTTGGGCGTGGGTAATTGGTTGTACTTTGAAAACATGGGTGCCTACACTCGGTGCAGCGCAACCCGTTTCAACGGTTTCACCGATAACCACGATATCATCTACATCTCCACCGAACCCAGCGCGGCTGCGCTTTTAGGATATTAAGCAACATCCTATCCAATTTGTTTCAAGATGAAGATTGAGGATTCATTCAACATGAGCCGTCGATATTATCTTCCATCTACAGACCTTGCTTGGGCCTTTGGCTTTCCGAAAACATTTTTCTTTCTATTTGCGTTATTGGAACCCAACCTTGTCGCTCGTTTGTCAAAAAAGGGGAGAAAGAATGGAGGATAGTATCTAAACTGCGAGCGATATGATATCGCTTTGCTGGCCTGACTTCTTTTGAGTTAATCTTAATAATCACAAAAGTATTTTGATATATCATTCTGACCCGGGATTTCATCAAAAAGCCGCTATTTATTACGTTTACAACTCTATCTATCTGAAGTGTACTCTGTATGTGCGTACAGTACATGCGGATATCTGACTCTCTAGCAGCTGGCTATTTGCAGCCGGTTATGTTCGTCTCATTCGCCCATTCAGGGCACGAAATATACCAGTGAGGTCCTAGACCTGGCAGTTTTGACGTCTCCTCAGTTCACCTTTTCGACACACAATGTGGTCGAATCTTTTGCCTCTCCAGCGAGCTCGATCAAGCTACCAGTTTCTAGCTTCTTTTTCCACTTTGCGGATTCATATCTCGCCAGGATAAGGGTCATCCGGACCACGTTTTCATCCGGAGACTCATTTTCTATATTCTCAGGGAGAATAGGTGACGGGGTAAATGTCCACCGTCCGAATGCCCAGTTGAGAATGTAGTTCCTAATTTTGTTCTCGTCTGGGTTTGAGGCAGAGGGTCCATTTGACGGTGCTGTTGCGGCGGGCGCGTTATCGCCAGAGGAATCTTGTGGAGGATTATCAGACGAGCAGCGAACGATGCCTTTTATTCTGTAGATTTCATCCTTTGGCGCGGACTGTAGGAGTTTGGCAAGAGAGGAGGTGTCGACAACGACAGAGGGATCAGGACTTGTAAGCGACACAGAGAGAACCTCGACCTCCGACTGATGATCGTGCGCATGCGCATGCTCGTACTCCTTGACCGACTCCTTTCCACCCATCAGCATCAGATCCAAACCCGCATGCCCCTTATCCAGCGCCTCCTTCGACAACAACGCCCCATCAATCCCCAGCAACACATCCTTATCCACCTTCCCCCTCGCAGACTTCACCCACGGCGTCTGCACCTCCAAATCACCCACCCGATCCAAACACTCATCAAACCTCCTCTCCGACACCGCCTCCCACTTATTAAACACGATCAGATCCGTATACCGCGCCTGCAACTTCGCCGTGAACGACGTATCCTCGTACCCTTGCCAATTCTCCACATCAATCACACTCACCACCCCATCCAGCACAAACCCACCCTGCGTCTCGCTCGCAACCCGATTCACCTCCATCGCCAACGTCGCCGGGAACGCACTCCCGCTCGTCTCGATCACGATCCGATCTGGCTGCACCTCATCGCGCAGTTGGAGCAGCGCGTCGCTCAACTGGCCCACCAGATTGCAGCAGATGCATCCGTTGAGGAGTTCGCGCACGCCGGAGATGGAGTTGGCCGAGGCGAGTTGGGAGTCGACGGCGACGTCGCCGAATTCGTTTTTGAGCAGGGCAAGGCGGTAGGTGGGGGGTAGTTGGGGGATGAGGTTGAGGAGGAGGGTGGTTTTGCCGGAGCCTAGGAAGCCCGTGACGATGGTTATGGGAATGGGAGGCATGGTGTGCGAAATGAAATGCTCATCTAGAGAGGTAGTTATATGGTAATGGCTAATGATAAATCTTCAACCTCCACGTCTTCACAGGCGTGATTTTGTTTGCCCTTTTGTGAGGTGAATTGGTTCTTGCTGCGGAACTTTTTTGGCTTTGCCATTCCGTCATTTCTGTTCAGGAACCCGAGCCCCTCTCGATGATCCATGTCATCAGCACAAAACGATTTTTGCAATAATAAGCGTGATGCATGGGGATCTGCTAGGATAGTTGCATGCATCATGGTCTTGATCTTAAATGCCACAGACCGCAATCCTTTGGGCGAGATGCGAAGTACATATTAATGCTTGACTCAGGTTCATGGCGGGGTAAAGTGTCCAGAAGATAAGCATAATTGGCCATCTATCCGTTCTTGTACCTTTTGGAGAAATGATATGAAGGGGAAGCAGGCATTCTTTCATAGACACATCTACCATGTAGAAGAAACGTGCGTACTAATTAATGCAGAAGGCTGCAAACTCATGAAAGTGTTGCGTTTGTCACCCGCAATCAGAGCCTAGAATATTTGAGGATCTAACCGCGCCCCGCGCCCATTACTGGCGAAAGGTTCAAATCGAGGCGGACTCGAGAACGAATCTCTTTGGCTTCGCAATGATACATGCTTTTGACCAGTTCTATCAAAACCGTCTCCCATTGCGCGACGACCCCAGCAGACAAAGGCGCGGTCAATGCTGGGATGGTCGTGCCATTTTGAACATACGAGTCAAAGCTCGAGAGTTGCCCTGCTGATGATCCGATCTCAGCAGTGCCATCTAGACAAGGTACTGCTAGGTGGTGAATTGCTAGTTCATTCGGAATATTTTCAAGAGGAAGCTCGTCGGTTTTGGCTCGTTTGATCTTGAACCCCTGGCCCGACTGAACGACAGAATCTCTCATAGAAATCCCGTGGGGATTACGGGGAAAATTCGCACATTTGTCCTGCGGTCGCTGCGCTCTAAACGCCAACGGCGGAGTCACTTCGATGCTAAAATCCCGATCAACAGATAGGAAATTGGGCATTGCATTGTCCTTCTCTTTTCGCTTATCCTCGAACTCTGTCTGTATGTCTTGGCTTGATTGACGCCTTTGTTGCTTTAACAATTCTCGTCGTAAATGAACGGCAGCCTTCTTGCGATGCTCAAAGTCTAGAGATTTTGTCAGCGAAAAGGGCGACGGACTCGGGGAGCTCCGTAGGCCAATGCATAATTCCTTCCGCGACGCCGGTGTTTTATTATCTGACTCGTCCTGCGTAGTGTCCTGTGGAAAGGAGGGCAAGTACTGTTGTGCCTCGATGGGGTCTCCAAATCGCCTTGCTAGCCTGGCCCGTAAAGCTTCATCCTCAAGCTGTTGCGGAGAGACAATCGGAACAAAGTGTCTCTGTGGGTTGTTTCTAGGAGTGTTTTCAATTCCTTTTTCAACGCTAGGACTGTCGCAATCTGAACGAGCGTCATCTTCTTTCATTATGTGAAGGACGTGTTGCTCTGAGTCGCGATTGGCCCTTCTCATCTGCATAGGTGAACTTCCAAGATCCCTGTATGGTCCCGGGGAAATGCCTGAGTTCCAGGCTCCATTTGCAGGAGTATATGGTGCCTGGACGGTTGTATTGACGCGAGATGGAGTTAGTAAGTGAGATTCTGGATCTCGATATGCCTGCACACAATCCCTTTTTGCTAATGTCCATGGATTCACGTCATATTTCGCACGATTTGGCGGAGAGTTAAGAAATATCAGACCAGTATTGAGTGTATAATCTGTGCCAGACCGGTCTTTGCACGTATTTTCAGATCCATGAAGTACCGGCTGCGGCGATGTACGTGATTGATGTGGCGCTATAAACAGATTTTTCCTTGCTGAAGATTCTCGATTTTCGGGAAATTTCTGGTCCAAAAGACTGGAGCCATTAGGAAATTCTGTTATCTTGTCAATGATCCCACCATTCTTGCGATGCTCATCTTGCTTGCCGTAAACGTCATCAAAAAGGGATTCTGCGAGGCGCAGAACTAGGCCAGGATCCTCAAATAACACATCATCTTTTGACGGCTCAATGTTAGCATCATAGGCGCCCGGCGCGCAGGATATGTGCAAATATAGAAAAGGATTTGTGACCGCCGAGTTAAACACACACCGATCGACCCGGCGAATGTACGACTTGTATAGTTTGATAAGATCTTTACCCACGCGTTTAGAAGACGATAGTGCCCGGTCATCAACAAATATGTATTGCCCTTTGTTCGCTACCTTCGAGAAATCTTCTTTTCACGTTAACTTGGGCGAAACGACGAAGTCTGTATTATTAAAACGTACCAGCATCCAGTTTAGGAAGAATGGCATGAAGCCGGCAGGCCGATGCTAGTCCGCTTTCTACACCAGAATCTGAGTTCCCGACAGAATCTGATGTGCAGCTAAAACACTGTGCTGCTACCTCTGCACCCACGACCTTGATTATTGCATCAAGCACAGTTGGATTCTGTTTCGGGGCATAAATCCAGGAATCTTGTGATCGCCCCAAAATTTTCAGAGAAAACCTCACGTGGGGCCGAGATAGTGCATATTCTTGCAGCAATTGCTTAATTCTTGATATAATCTTTGACGCAAATTTTAATACTGTCTGTCTGCGGACTGGGAGATACTTGAGGAAGTTTGCCACACGAACTGAGGTTCCAATCGGATGGGAAGTGGTTGTCTTGCTGCCATGGAGTCAGAGTCCGCGGTATCCGCATTATCACGGGCATCGACGTACCTGAGTAGTTCCCCGCTGCGGGTGAATTTGAGGGCCAAGGCAGTTATTTCAGTTGCAACCCGTGTTGTCATAAGAACCGACTCACTCATTTCCGCTGTATTTGCCAGAGCCTCTCCTCGGAACCCCAGAAACCTACCGCCCACATTTCTCAGGTCGTCAAGTGACTGAATTTTGCTGGTATGATTTCTCTTACAGATGAACTGGAGATCTTCTGGGGGGATGCCCGATCCATTGTCCTTCACTTGGATTATGTCAAGCGTATTGGAAGAGAGCTCAATAGAGACCGATGTTGCCTTTGCGTCTAGGGCATTATCCACGAGCTCCTTCACCATTGAGCAAGGGTCAGATAAGGCAGAAGTCGAGCCGATTGTATCAGCAACAGCCTTATCAAGCACAGCGATGGGCATTGTGGCTGGCCCTCGATCAGCCGAAAGGGGTAGCTTATAGGGGTCCGTTGCATTTCAGAATTGCATTCTGTCCAGCGGATCTGTGTGCCGAGCTGCTGACAAAGACAGCCGCATACAGTGGTGACACCCATACATCCCAACACTGTATCCCTCCCCAGAGATTCGTGCTCTGTCACCAATCTAAAATTCCTCCCAGATGGCGTCGGCCCATTCCTCCAGGTCGCGTTTGTCGAATGTTATGTCGCGCTGGCTTCCCACAGGGTCTCTCAGAAAGAGGTCCCTGAAAGGTATCTGCAGAGGGCCCCCCGTTACAGTGGTAGGCCGCTGCGGATATCTTTTCACCACAATGTCCTGTTGAATTACTGCCTGCTCGTCCCACCTTTTGATGGTGACCTTGGTCTCCGACACTTCAATGGTGATTACCACCTTCACGTCTTGGTTCGATTGCTGGATCCACCAATTTGCATCGTCTCTGAGATGCCTGTGGCTCTCCGTGAATCCAGTCTCGATGACCAAGCTTGGCCATTTCCGAGGCCTTCCATGAGGAAGCCTTCTTGGTCTGACGCAGTAATCTGGCTCTCGATGTTCGATTAAACTCGAACCCAAATTTGCCAACTGTGCATTGAGTCGCATTCCCATATGCCGCACCTTGTCGGCTAGTTCGACGTGCAGCCACCCAGTGGCAGCTTCATGAGGTCCTCTCGGCATTTTCGCTATCAGTGTCCTAGATCTAGGATAGAATTTGATTTTCTTGAAGCTCAGTAGCTCACGCTCGTCGTCAACAATACTCTCAGGCACATCGAGAAACACACAGTAGCCGCTATCATTGTCAACAGTCTGGGCCGTGGCTTCCATTTTGGGCATGCTTTCATATCGGTAGACAGGCGTGTCCGGCGGCAGGCGGGTTAAAGCAGCTTCGGTCTCACTATCCTCGCAGCACTGTCCCGGCTCATCGCGCCGCTGCTGCAAGTAAGTGTGAACAGTTTGAGGCATCATGTTTAGAGGAAACATGAACAGAACAGCCTTTTTTGTATATTCTGAAGTCCGATGATAGAGAAGTACTTTTGGTTTGATATAATATGTACTGTATCTTTGTCCCAACAAGAATAGTAAAAAGTCACGTAATTTAAGTTATGATAGCTAAAGTAAATCGGTTACGTCAAAGATCGGAGTCTGGGCTTGGAATGCTGGTCGGGCCCAGAGTTTGGACGTATGTAAGTAGAAGGCTCTGGGTTGGCGGCTACCGCCGTGAACTCAGTCCAATAGCCCAATGATAGTTGAGATGTTTTAAGGCTGGTGGATTAATGGATTGCATAGTAGAAACCAGTCACACGATTTAACTTTTCTAAACGCTGAACAAGCAAAAATGATCGGATTGGACGTCCAGCCATGGGCGGTGGCCGTTTTGCCTGTGATGTGAGAATATGTGTAACTGGCCCAGAAACATGGGCTGAGACAGCCGAAATCCCCTCTACCCATGACTGCGCCCCCGTCAGTGTCAGTCTCCGATTCATGCATGTCGCGTTCCTGTCAAGACAACGGGTAAAGAGGGGGAATTTGCGCCGGCGGTAGTGATATCATTGCCTCAGACAATCGAAGTAGATATAGCGACTGAGACTTATTACAGATCGACTAGTAGTAAAGCAAATATTTAACAGCGGCGTCCTTGTCGAACGTGGCCCAGCTTTCCAGAAGCAGCTCATCTTTTGAATGGACAGCGGGTAGTAGTGTAGAGGTTCGATCGTAGAATATGATTGTCATTGCAAGCTTCGCTGTTACCACGCGCCTACACAGTTTCAATTAAGAGATGCACAGTGAATAGCATATGGAAGAAGCAACTAATCAAAAGAATTGAAGTGCAGAATCTATCTCAGCAAAGTCTTTATGCGCTTGGATAATAGTGTCAATTGAAACACTGTTTGCTCTTCGCTTTGCGTTGCGTGTGCTGTGCCGTCTTAATGCCGCTGCTACATTAGACACGGTGATTATTCATTGCGGAGACCTAGACTACTTACGGGTAACAGTGCTTTTTTAAGCACTAAAGGTTTGTGCATATATTCTCTTTCTGCAGATGTAGTTGCCTGGCCACAGCAGGAATATGGTATCTTGTATACGAGAGTAGTCATGTCGAGGATGACCTTGCTTATGCATCACGCGTCACCAGCTGACACTGACGTACGGCCGGTTCCTCCAGCAAGCGTACCACATTCCTGGATCTGTAAGGGTGCCGTAGAAACCAGGTATCAGGTCTTGAGCATAGGCCTTCACCCAAGTTTCATTTTCATCCTCGATGTCTTTTTCTTTCATATATGACTCTTCAGGAAGTTCTCCATCTATGTCTAGTGGATAAACCAGATTCACGTGGCCAACGCGATTGCGATCAATGTCCAAGGGATGCGGGGCCTTGTTCACCACACTCTCCAATGCATCCGCGTCGACATGGACAAAGAATTCGTAACGTGGACTTTGACCCGACGCGGACGAAATAGTTTCGTGTCTCCATGTAATGGTTTTTTTCTCGAGGTAAAACTTCTGCTAATGCCCCTTGGTTGCTGTATATCCATTCCTTGAACATCTCCTTCGCCGCATGTACATCTGCACCATCGAGCTTCTGTTTGTCCTCAATAACAGTCCACACGAGGGATGCTCCGAGGTCAGAAGCACCGTACTTCCGAAGGTTATGTTGCGCAGAAGATTTGAGAAGAAACATGAGTTTCTCCCATGCAGTGTCATCTGCATAGGTGCAGCGGTAAATCAGGAATCCCCCTTTAGAATTCTTGTGATTGCGCAATGATTCCCGAATCATATCTGTGTTTGACACTTCCTCCCGCAATGAGGGGTCTTGTGGCCACGGTGATGCAGACTCATTTTGTGGAGATTGCGAGATTGACTGATTAGAGTCGTGGGATTGCTTCGCTTGATCGGTCGCAAAAGATTTCAAGGGTGATGTACTGTCCATGCCTTTGGGCTGTGTCACGGTCGGCGTCAGACGTCAAAATTAGCAGATTCCGTTTATGAGTTCGGTCCGGTTCCTGGGTGAGTCGGAACTCCGCCCTTGTCGGTTTATGACTTTGATGCGTGCATCGAGAGGACTGGAATCTGATGATTAGTGGCACCAACTGACTACGTGACAATAAAGAACGGGTTCTTCGCTGAACTGATTGCCTAGAGGCGTTGGCAAGGTTGGCGATCATAGCCTTCAACCGCGATCTATGAGGTTATTTTCGAGTTCTTTGGATGGAAATACCATTCGCGGTGGTTGATATAAGGTATTCACGTGATATGCTTGGCAGCTTCAATAGCCGCTAGTTTCTAAATGGTTTAGTCAATTTTTGCCGCCAAGCCCCGGCTGCCAGCATCCGTTCCGTGGCTAACCTCGGGATGTTTCAACACGTTCCCCGTGTTCTCAGGTACTAGGACCTCGCTAATAACGCCATGTCCCGCGCTAAAGTAGCGTGGTCACATGACTTGTGTAGTTGACCCTCGCAAGCAAGGTCCACATTAAGCTTGGCACCGTAGCTACCGGCCACCCGTAGCTAACGGCCACGGAGCGAAGCGATCAGGATCCCAATGCGGTGCAAGAGACTTGAATTATCTACAACAAAATCTAGTATGCTTGCCATTCAACCATCATGCTAGCTAAGGTAGCTTGTAACGCAGCTTCTGAGTTCTTTTCCTATTCCTTATCCACCTCTCTTGCCTTCAAGCGCTCCTCCAATGCCTTTGCTTCCTCCTGTGCCTTGATGATGTCCTCTACCCCGGCAAACTTGGTATTAGCATCCAACCTGACGGCCTTTTTGCCCTTAGAAGCGCTGAGCTTTTCAACTCGGCTTGTAAGATTGTGGATAGTAGCTTTGTGCCCTGCGGTATTGGCATTTGACTGTGCAACTGCTTTGCTAGCCTTGGAGAGGAAATTGAGGATGGCGGTCTTGGAACAGTCTTCTTAGTTTTAAGCTCCTTAACCACCTTTCTGAAATGCTGAGGGTTTCTGGGAGTTGTGTTCAAGAGGTCTACCCTTGCAGCAATGTGAATTGGCGACGATAAAACGCTTTCTGACTCTTGATTCTCTGGCACTTGAGCACGCCGTATCTGGCATGAGTTGAGGCCTTTCTGGAGATTGTAAGGAACCACACCACTTGCTCTCCACCCGTTCTTTATTATCACTGGCGTAAGGGCTTTCAAACGTGCTGCAGCGTAAGCGTTGACGAACTGTTGTTTCTTTATTGGGGCGGCGTCATCGAGATGGGCGAGGTCTGAAATGGAGTGACGATAGTGAGCTTTCATAGAGGCAAAAACTGCTAAATCAAGCGGCTGAAGAACATGCGAGGAATGGGGCGGTAAAAGCACAAGTTGAACGTCATTTTGCTTGCAAATCCACATAAACTCAGTGCTCACATGGCTCCCATGTCCATCCATCAAGAGAATCCGATGCTCGCCCGCCACTTCAGGTCGTGTTTCGGGCAAGAAGATCTCTTTCAGCCAGTTGATTCCTGTCGAATTTGACGTCCACCCATTCTGTGAAGTGGTGTAGACCCAGTCCGGTATCTCTCCAGCTTTGAACCAAGAAGATTGTGGGTTCTTACCCTTGAAGATAACCAGTGGTCTCAGGAACCTGCCCAGAGCGTTGATAGCTTCTAAAATGGTGACTCATTCTCGGTTGTCTGGCGATTTCATGTACGGTTTCGTATTGAGGGCGTCCACAAGCACATGCACGCTCGCGCAGACCCCAAGAGCAATACCGTGTTCGTCCATGTTCCAAATATTTTGGTCTTTCACGTTGTACTTGACGCGTATGCTCTGAAAGAGCTCGTACCATTGTTCAAGCACTCCTCTTGCTGTATTTTTAAACTCCAAGTAGGAGAAAAAGACGAAAGACAAAAAGGATAAAGAAATATCCAAGTCAACTATTCAAAGTTTGCTCTATGATTTCCAACTTGATTCCCTCCTTGAAAACTGAGAAGGTGAAAGCAAAATGGAATGCACCTTGGACTGAGAATCTTACAGACCTTGTGGACATCCAGATTGAAAATTCGGACAAAGCCAAAGCAAAACAGCATCATCAGACCAAAGTTAGCGAGTTGGATCATTCTGCTACCTTGGTTTTCTACTCTGATGGTTCAAAATCTGAGGATGAAACAGCTGGTGCAGGTGTTTACTGTTTACAGGAGGACAAAAGATACCCCTGGAAGCTGGGAAAGCACATGGAAGTCTTTGATGCAGAGTTGTTTGCCATTGAAAAAGCCTTCAAACTTGCAAGCTCCATTCCAGACACCGGTACAATCTCTGACATTTGGGTGTTCTCTGACAGTCAGGCTGCCATTCAGAGACTTTGTGGTCAAAACTAGAATGCTGGTCTATATTACATTGAGTCTCTCAGAAAGATTGTGAAACGGCTGAAGACATTCAACATTCAGACACATCTCCATTGGGTTCCTGCACACTTGAATATCCATGGAAATGAAGAAGCTGACAAAGCTGCAAAGAGGGCCACTGAATTGAAGCAAACATACCCTGAGAAGTATGTTTCTCTCTCCTACATCAAGAGAAGAATCAAGGAACAAACTTTGATTGAGTGGTGTGATGACCTTGTGGATAGAGCAAGTCAACAGAACCACTACTCCCAGTTTGAGTCAAAGCCCAAATGGAAGGCTTCCCAGTTGAATATTCCCAAAGGCATTTGGTCAACAATCATGCAGTTGAAATTGGGGCATGGCTACTTTGGTTCCTACTTAGTGAGGCTCCCTGACCATGCTTCAGACACTTGCAGAAGTTGCAGATGCAAGGAGACACCCAAGCATTTGCTCTTAGATTGTCAGGTTTGGCAAAAACAACGACAGAGGTGTCAACAAGAACTTGAGATTCCCCAACTTTCCTTGAAGTTTGTTTTTGAGACTGAGATGGGATTGAAGTGGTTGGTGTTGTTTCTGAAGGAGACCGAGGTTGCCACTAGGAAGTGGCTCCTGCATGTGTGATGAAGGATGTATTTGAACTGAGATATTCCTGGTACTTGTATTTCTGTGGTGGAAAGATTTGATATTGCCCTGACACTCTTTTGTATTTCTTTTGTTATTATGTTTTCTGTTCTATGACTATAGCTTTAGTCATTCTTTTGTATTTTAGGTAAATCCTGCTGGTGAAGTCCAGCAGGTAGTCTTCATAGTCTCAGACTGCACAAGACTATAATGAATAATAATAATAATAAATACCAGGATATGTGTTGCCATTTCACGAACGCGAGGGTGAGTTGGAGGGTACCCCATTGAATCCTGGTCGAGAATCCATGATACCAACCAATTCTCTTGATCTTGGGTCAGCCGCTTTTGGTCTTCATGTGCGTTGCGTTGATTTGTGCACCCGTTTAATCTGCCGCTCAAGGTGTTGCGTGGAACTCCATATGCTTTGGCAACGGCCCTAATTGACTCGCCAGGCTTTACTCGATATGCTTCAACAGCTAAAGCTAACATTCGCTCATTAGGCTGTCACTTTGTCTTGGTCTTTGAACGCGACATTTTGATCTGGTGGTTGAGATATGAAAGGATTATTGAACGGGTTACTACTACAGCTTCAGCAGCGGACGCGGCCGTTAGCTACGGGTGGCCGCTAGCTACGGTGCCAAGCTTACTTTCCATGAGGTAGCACCTTGTATTGTGTGAAGTGTTAATTACTGTTATCCTCAACTACGCTTCAGAATAAGATCTAACTATTGAATATTGACCTATTTGCATTCAACTATCACTTTGTCGAAGTATGGAAAACATTAACGATGCTATTTTTCAAGTGCCATTACCAAATTAAATATCTGATGAGCAGTATGAGAATATTGAGCAATGGATAGAGGAAACATTAATTCAAGAATCCCAGACTGCAACAGAAGATATTCCAATGGTAATGTTAATTCATTGTTAATCTTATATTAATTGCTCAATAAGTGCTAATACTTTTTGATGCAACAGGCTTCCTCTGTGCCTACACCTTTAACTCCTGGCCGTCCAAAATTCATCGATTCTCTTGAGTTTTGCCATTCTCTTTATCTTCCAGAGTATCCAGAGACGCATATGCAAGGGTTTACATATGTGGTAAATGTGGAGGGAGTTGAGGCACATAAGCTACAGAAGATAAATGAGGAGGTGAGTTGGTAGTTAGAATGCTACTTGTGGATTACCTAATTGTTACTTAAGGATTATTTAATTGTTAACTTTAAACTAGATTCAGTATGGTGCTACTCGTGTTCATAGTCCCAAGGAAATTTACTGCTCTTACCTGCATACAAAGGTGATGAAGTACAAATATAGCTGTACTGGAGTCAAAGCTTGTGAGCTTCTAGCCTTGGACTTGAGGAACTATCATCATACAAGAGCAGAAGAAAATATCTGGGAAAGGATTAGAAGTTTTCGTCAACCTCAACTGACTTATGGAGAAAAAAAGAAGGATAAAACTGTGGTTTTCTTATGTATATCTATGTATATATTGTTTCACTTTGTTTTGGTTTTGGTTCTCCGTCCGGACCCCGATATCTCTTATACCGGGCCCCGTACGGACCACGCCCGGGCCCCGGACTATATCTATTCCGGACCCCGACCGTGGCATATATATAGCGGATAGTTGACCCTCAGATAGTTCTTTGAATTCAACTATTCTGCCCTCAGATCACATCTGGTAGCATGTCAAGTTAGCCCCCCGTTGAGGTGGCTCCTCAACGGGGCGGTCTGATCTGGTCTAGGATTTGAGGACATGTACTAGTTAAAAACTCAGTTTGATTCTGTTGAGGATTCAGAATCCTCTCAGAACGGTTGCCGTTCGGCACACAAATCAGAATTTTCTTGTTATCCTAATACCTCAAATCGTACTACGACCTCACAACGAAAGTGTTACCTCAATTACTTTATCGAACCTCGTATTGCATTGTCTAATTATCTATTCTATCATCCTATATTTATCCTACCATGTCTTCGCATATTGGTCAAGATACCGGTCCGGCCGTACCTACACCATCGGTCACGCCCCAACCTGTCGACCCCCTAACGGAGGTGGTCCAACAGATCCGCTCTTCCCTCGCAATGACTGAGGACGGAGAGGAGACCTTGGCTCGGCTCCAGGAAATCATGAACACCCGCCTTGCGGAAATGCGTCACATCGGGACACGAGAAGGAAAAGCCGCCGCCGACGGAGAGAAGTCCGATCTTGAACAACATTACAACCAGTTGAAGAAATGGGCGGATGAAGAAGTTACCCGACTCCGGGACGATAATCATGCGAAAGAGATCAGAATTCTCCAGCTTGAAAAAGACGTCTTGACCCGGGAGCAACAGAACGTGACCCAACGACTCCAACATATGGAGGCCATAGCGAACAGAACTGGGACCACGACCGCGCCCGAAATCTCTACGAACAAGACTCCGACAAGAAAAGCGTCGGAGCTCGAAAAGCCAAAAGGATACGATGGAACAGTTACGAACGAGGCTGCAACAAAATGGCTATCCCAATGCCGATCCTACTGGAAAAGGGAAGCTATCTTCACCGGACGGAACGCGTCCGAGACACAGAAGGTGGCTCTAGCTTCTACCTGGCTCAAAGGAAAAGCTGCAGAACGGTGGGCTGCTGAAGAACAACTAGCAGAGAAGAATCCAATGGTGTACGTTCTTCCTACGAACTGGGAGGCATTTGAAAAATGGATCAACGAACGGTTCCGCGAACTGAACGCCGAAAAGAACTGGTGGGAGCGTTTGCAAGGAATACGACAGAAATCCGACCTCCAAACGTACGTTGCGGAAATGGATCAAGCGTACTTCGAACTGGGTTATGAACTGCCAGAACAGGCACGCACTCAGATACTCTTGCACGGCCTGAAACAAGAACTTCAAGCGGAATGGCACATGGTGCAAAATAAACCCCAGACCGTACTCGAGATCGTGAAAATATTGACAAACATTGAACAATCGGTCGGAACTGCGAAGAAGAGCACGGGCGTGAAACGGAAGGGTTACACGCCGACAACAACAACAACGGATTCGGATCCAATGGATCTGAGTGCTACGGAAGCTCTTTCTGCGGGCGAGGTGGAGGAGATAAATGCAATGTGCACCTCTAAAGACCCTCCGCGGAAGGATTCCTGGGCATGGAAACCGTGGTGCCGCCGTAACAAGGCCTGCTTCATTTGCGGAAGCAAGAACCACGGCTTCAAAAAGTGCCCTAACAAGAAGAAATGGAACAAGAACGGTTCCAATTCGGCCGGCGACTCGGGTTCAAAAAACGAAAAGAGTCAGTAAGCTTGGAGGCTCTAACTGACCAAATATTTGAGGCCTCCACAGTAGAAGACTTGCCCGAACTGCCCGACCCTCTGGACCCGACCGAAGCCATACTCGACCCCAAAGACATCCCGTTACAATATGAACACGTTAATGCCGTGGGTAGCGAGCAAATGCTTTATTCTGGACTCGCGGGAAAGATGGGCGGAGACCAAACGGAACCCATCTATGCCCTGACGGACTCCGGAGCCACAAGCATTTTCATTAACGACAAGATCGCGAACGACCTGCAAGCGCACAAAATTCCGGGCGAAAAGTAGGTGAAACTTCTGAACGGACATTATATGAAATCGGATCACCGAATAAAGCTCACCTTACGCATCGGATCATTCACGTGCGGACTCATTGCATGGGTCCTTCCTGACCTCGATTACGACGTCATCTTAGGCCGATCTTGGCTCCGTCAACACAACCCCGACATTTGTTGGAAGACCTCCCGCATCAAAATTAAAGATCACCGTAGGAAGGTTCACCCTCCTACCGGCGGAGATGCAGAGGCACGTTCTGGATCAGGACGCGGCGGAGTTGAATCTGATGACAGCACATCAGACCGCGCGTATACTCCGGAAGCCTAACGCGGAATGTTATCTCTACGTACTAAAAGAGAAAGGGGAGGAAGATAAAGCTCCGGTCGAGAACCCGAAACTGACAAAGTTGCTCGACAATTATAAAGATATATTTCTGAAGGATTTACCACCGGGTCTTCCGCCTGACCGTCCCTTCAAACACGATATTGATACGGGAGATGCGGAACCGGTCAACGTCCGGCCCTATCCCTTATCTCAGGCGCATCTCGAAGAACAGAAGCGCCAAATCACGGAATTACTGGAACGGAAGCTCATTCGGCCATCGTCAAGCTCGTGGGGATTCCCAGTCCTCTTCGCTAAAAAGCCAGGCGGAGCTTGGCGTATGTGTGTAGACTACCGAGCGTTAAATAAGGTCACGAAAAAGAATAAGTATCCCCTTCCTCGGATCCAGGACTTACTGGATGCCGTGGGGAATGCCAAAATCCTTTCGAAAATCGATCAGGCCGCCGGTTTCTGGCAGGTCCAGATTGGGGAACTCTCGGTGCCGAAAACCGCTTTTAATACGCAATGGGGCAAATATGAATTTTTAGTGATGCCGTTCGGGCTTACTAATGCTCCACCGACCTTCCAAACCATGATGAACGTGATCCTATCAGAACACATTGGGACCTTTTGCCTGGTCTATCTGGACGATATCTTGGTCTTTTCGCAGTCGGAAGAAGACCACATAGAGCATCTTGACAAACTGTTTACCGAGCTCCGAAAGCACACACTTTACGCGAAACGATCGAAGTGCGTGTTCTTCAAGGAGGAGCTTGAGTATTGCGGTCATGTCGTGGGGAAGGGAGTGGTCAGACCTCTTCCCGCAAAGCTCGACGTGATCAAGAACTGGCCAAGACCGAAGAACGTGCACGAAGTCCGACAGTTCTTAGGTCTAGCCACGTTTTACCGGCGATTCATAAAAGGTTTTTCAGGAATCGTCGCGCCCCTAACGGACCTTTTGAAGGAGTCCGATGAGGCACTTAGGAAGAAGAAATTTCGTCCTATTGCATGGAACTTAGCTTGTCAAATAGCCTTCGACGAGCTAAGGCAGAGGATCACTGAGGATCCCGTCACGACACAACCGGACCGGAATAAACCCTATACGATCGAAACAGACGCATCGGAATGGGCCATTGGCTGCGCCCTTTATCAAGAAGGGAAGGATGGCAAAATGCATCCGGTCGCATTTGACGGTAGGAAGCTTTCAGGAGCCGAACTGAATTATCCGGTCCACGAGAAAGAATTGTTGTCAATCAAGCACGCTATCCGTGTGTTCGACAGATACATTGACAACGGGACCCAAACAAGGATAATAACGGATCACGAAAGTCTCCAGTACTTGCAAACAACCAAGAAACTGTCTAAGCGGCTAGCACGATGGGTTGCGGATTTCCAGGAGTACGATCTAAAAATACAGTACAGACCTGGGAAGGACGCAATTGTTCCGGACGCCATCAGTAGGCGCCCAGATTTCATGGGAACAGGACCTGCGAACATGGCCACGTACGTGGATTCTCTATTCGCTCTAGAGGATGCCGACCACGACGAGTTCCATGACGCTATGGTAGAGTACCTAAAGGACCGCGTACTGCCGTCGGACGACGCCCTACGCAAGAAGGTTCAAGGAATGTCTCACCTATTCCGCTATGGTAATCTGGATCCGGACGATGAACGTGAGGAGAGACTCATCCGAGTCTACGATGAAGATACGGAAGCACCTTACATTGAGAAAATATTCAGGGGTGATCTAGTTCGGCGACTCCACGACGAGTTCGGCCATCTAGGATCACCGGGTCTGTTAGGAGTTCTACAGAACCGCGGATATTGGCCCGAAATGGAAAAGGATGTCCAACGGGCGGTCCATATCTGCCCTAATTGTCAGGTCGGTAAGGGTTCTAAGAAGTCTTTAGAGCGGGAGGAAGCACATCACATGGCGAGCAAGCTGATCAAACCCTTTGAACGTTGGGGAATTGATCTTATAGGGGTCCTACCAACAACTCCGAACGGGAATCAATGGATCATAACGGCCATCGATTATGCCACCGGTTGGCCGGTCGCACGCGCCGTGAAAGAGGCTACGGACCAGGAGGTTGCCAAATTCATCCATGAGGAGATCTTTGTTCATTACGGAGCACCGAAAGAACTGCTATCGGATAACGGTTCTAACCTTTTGTCAGCGGCAGTTAAACATTACGTGAAGCTGCTTAAGACCAAGCACCGTACTACGACGCCCTACCATCCAAGAACGAACGGGAAGGTTGAAAACTTTAACGGTCTTCTAGGGCGGATCCTAACGAAGCTCCTTTTAGGGAAACCCACTAGGTTGTGGGACGAATACCTCACCCAAGCTCTGTTCGCAGCACGGGTTCGTTTGCATGCAACTGGCAAACGGAGCCCGTTCTACTTACTATACGGGTTGCTTCCCCGTATTCCTTCTGACGAGAACGAACCCATTCCGGAGAACGCTGAAATCGAAGACGCGGAGAAACGGATCTCGAAAGTGAACCATGCGAGATCCATGGCGAATGAACTTCTTCTTAATAGGGCCATCAAATCGAAGCGCATTCGAGATGAGATGGTCAAAGAATCGAGTTTTGAGGTTGGAACTTGGGTCTTGATACGGAATGAAGGCCCAGAGAAGTTCCAGCCGAGGTGGTTTGGTCCCTATAAAGTGATCAAATCGCATCCATTGGGAACGTACGCTCTTGAGCAGCCCGATGGCCAGGTTCTCAGAAACCTAATCAACGGTTCTAGGTTGATTAAGGCTGAGGTGGAGAACCCGGACGAGCTTTGGTCTTCGTCTGCATTCAACCGCGCCCTGAAACGGAAAGGTCTCACGGTCGAGAGACCTATCGAGGTGCGGCATATTGTGGATGCTTACGAGGACGACGTTACTTCTTATCAAGAACTGTCCACGATCACGAAGCGCGAATGGAAGGCGTTAGAGCGTGATCTGGAGGAAGAAACAGTTTCAGATAGGGAGGAGAGGGTGGTTACGCGCAGTGTCACGGCTAACCAGACCTCTCGCGGCACGGGTAGAAAGCGCAAAACTCGCGGCCGTAAGAAGAAATCAGTCAGATTTGATATTCCATCGGATCCCGATAGTGAACAACAGGACCATCCGGTCGACACTAGTCCAAACGAACAAGGGGACGCCCGACCTTCACGAACTAGAGCTCTGTTTGACGGCCCTTTCGCTGTCGTAATCTAGGTTCATTCAACTGACTACGTAATCATTGGTTGAGCCCACGGGCAAGATGACTAATGACGAGAAAAGACTTCCATTTGATTTCCCTAAAAGGCTAAAATTCCCTAACAGAAGAATCCTCATTAGGAGCCGACTACAGTCCCGACCGGGCTTTTCGACAAAAGAGAAAAGGAAGAAAGAATTCCGGAATCATTTAAGACTCCCAACCGTCATCACTGGAGTCATTAGCAACGGCCTCGTCACCAGAACTGGGAAAATCATCAAGCGCATCCTCGACCTTGCGGATCATGTAAGCAAGGCACGAACGAGCTTCAATGAGCTTGGAATAGCTCTCAAGACTATCCTCACCGCGGTGCTCACTAAGGGATTTCCACCATTTTTTAAGATCCGGATCGGAACCCTTATGGGGGCGGCGAGGAGCGTGCCGAGCGGAACGAAAAAATCGATCCCCACGGTTGACGCGAGGAGTAACACGATGATCAGTTAAGGAAGGCTTTGGCAAAACGTTGGCAACGGCAGGAGAGGTTAAAGGAAGAACGGGGGAAGCTTCGTTCGGGCCAGTGGACTGTTCCATTTCAGGTTCTTCGTCAGGAACATAGGCACGGCATTCGCAATCGACGGAATTGGTCGACCAGACACAATTACCGCAGGAACCGTGCGAAATGAGTTCCATATTGGGACCCCAGACCATTCGGCAAGAAGCGAACGAACCTTTTCCGAGCTTGCAGTAAGTGCAAGGCTCCTCGACAACATGACCGCGAGACTGAATGAGAGCGGCCTGGAAATAAACAGAGGACCCTATAGCTTTTAGGACCAATGCCCCGTTCTTGGTACGCCAATCGAGGGAAGCGAGAACCGGCATTGGCCCGATGGCCTTTGCTGCTGCAGTTGTTGCCGTGACATAAAAACGGCGTGTGATTCCCGGAAGAACATTTTCAAAAACCTCGAAATCATTAGGAGACTGAGGAGTAAGGTTTCCTAACGGAAAGTCAGTCGGCAAATTCAAAAGGGGGAGGGAATGGAGAAATGGAGGAACTACTCACGCTGCATGAACATCCTGGCGAGAGCAGAATTGACATTCGCAGGAGTCTTCATGTCGCTCCTAAAAAAGACGCCCGAACTGATTCCTGAAGGGCTTGTAACGGCAGAGGTCGGCTGGACAGTGGAACTCGCTGGGCCAGCGGAAGGAATGAAAGCCGTGCGAGTACGACGGAATGCAGGAGTTGGAGTCTGAACAAGGCCGGTAGGAGCTTCAGAACCGGTCCCAAAAAGGTCTTCGTCAGCAAGCAAACGCTCGACGGCATCCATGAGCTTGGAGGTGCTAATTTCGACATTGCTGTTTCCGCCGCTTTGGTCTCCAACGAAGGCCTCTTCGGTGATCTCATTGGCTTCCTTGGGGACATCCGCATCGGGGGTCATTGCATTTCCCTGCTGACCTTCGGTAGGGGTGTTAAAAGGGGTTTCCTCAACACGAGGAAGCTTGCTGATACGATCGTTGGGGGGGGTCTCATTGGGATCACGAGCACGCTTTTCAGCTTCGTGCTCGCTGGCAGATCTAACAAACGCAGACGAGTCAGTCAGTGGCTCGCCTGGAATTCAGTTCTGGGTCAACTTACGCGTTTTCCATGATGAGCAAAGGTGTATAGAAAGCTATACGACCTGCTGGCAGAAGGATTTCGATACGGAAGGCTCAGAACCACAAAACAAGCACGCAGCGCAACAACCGAGAAGCTCACGAGTAGGAAGAAGGTTGAAAAAAAAAAATGGAAGCTCCATTTGTTTTGAAATGGAGCTCGCTGCTATATCACGTGCATACGGAATTTCCCGTCGATGTGATGCTTTTGTGTTCCTACTTTTGGATCGTGTTGAGGCACCCGAACGGGCCTCAACGTACACTCGTTTATGACCCCGTTTGACTACATTCCGGAACGCTAAAGCCTTCGCGGACGAAGTCTGATCAAGTGGGGGAGGATGTGGTTTTCTTATGTATATCTTATGTATATATTGTTTCATTTTGTTTTGTTTTGGTTCTCCGTCCGGACCCCGATATCTCCTATATCGGGCCCCGTACGGACCACGCCCGGGCCCCGGACTATGTCTATTCCGGACCCCGACCGTGGCATATATATAGCGGATAGTTGACCCTTAGATAGTTCCTTTAATCAACTATTCCGCCCTCAGATCACAAGTTGGCTCAATCATGTAGCTAGGGGTAGGAATCGCGTACGCAGGATAGGTAGGGAATTCGTTCGGAATCGAATCACGCTGCTTCAGAACAAAGATATCGTCATTAGTTAGGATAGCTTCAAAAGAAAGAATTCCATCAGGAGATTCAATCAAAAATGCGTGTTTCCCATCAATATAAGCTTGCTTAACTGTAAATCCATCCCTAATTAGCTTCCCAAAGCTGATCAAGTTGACTTTCAAATCGGGTACTAATCGGATTCCTTCGAGGGTAAGGTCTCCGCCATTAGTTGCTACGGTCGCTTTGCCGTATCCTTGAGATTTTGATTTTGAACCGTTGGCCATAAGCAGCTGCGTAGGCTGGCTGCCAGGTTCCAATTGCACTACCCCCTCATGCGAGGTTGAGTGCTTCCCGCAGCCTGAATCCAAAATCCATTCCGTTTTGGTTGCTGATTCTTCCATCGAATAAGCAGGTGATTCCACCGATTCCATCACCGAATAGGTTCCATGGTCTTTGAATCGAACCATTTCTTTCCCTTTTGAATCGTCTTTCTTTTCATCCTTATTATCCTTATTATCCGGAGGTTTTCGCCATGTTCCAGGAGCTAGATGAGGGTGCTTAGCCCAGCATCCCGCCTCAATGTGGCCTTTTCCTTTGCAATAATTGCATTGAACGTTTGGATATTTCGGTTTGTGAGGTGCGGCGCCGCCGCGTTGAGGTGGCTTCGCATTCGAATCTTTAACCGCATTGGTTTTGCTCGTATTAGTAGGAGGTTTCTTTTCATTTGTAGGGTCTCTGGAATTCGGGAGTCTGCTCAAAATATCACGAAGTAAACCGACCAAATTCTCTTCTGGGGATTCGGTTTCTCCTCTTGCTACCGTATCAAGGCGAGTTTGTATCCATTCCCGCCATTTCCTGGTGAGACCTAAACGAACCATATCGAATAGGGTGTAATCATGCATCGGGAAGCCCGTTTCCTGCAATTCAAGCCTGAGAGCCATAAACTTCTCGATGTAAGCGCGATCGGTCACTGTTTGGCCATCTGCTTTCAAGGTTGAGATCTCGCGGTATAGTCTCATCCGCCGATCGTGAACACGCTCATAAAAGGCTACCTCGACGGCATCCCAAAGTTCGTAAGCGATCATTTCATCAGGAACTCGGAAACGCTGCTTAGCTTGTGGTGATATCGAACTAATCATGAAGTTCCATAGCCAATTGTTCCATTCGTTCCATAGAGCTATAACGTTAGTGCTAGTAGTACCAGCAGGTACGCTCTTTTGCTTTTCAATCAAAATCGCGAGGATTTTGGTTCCCGCGTTTTGAGCTGCATGGAGGATCTCTTTCTTCCATGCGAGGTAATTAGTAGGACCTACTAGGATTGTAGCCTTCCTAATCCCCTTGACGTTATTCTTAAATGCCGAAATTAGCTTTCCAACTTTGGATTCGGGGTCGACTTGCTCCCGAATGAACTCATCAAGTTCGGGATCGTCGTATTCATTTTGATTATTTTGTGTTGAAGTTACCCGCATTCGGATTCGTATGGGGCGTAGATCTAGGTGTTGGCAGGGGTCCTGGTGGATCGAACCGATCGGACGACTGCGCTTCTTGCGCTTCCGCTGCTTCAACATGCTCATCTTCCATATAGGGTTGCTGAGGATGGGGTCGGGGGGTTGGTGAATCGTAATAGGATTCCAACCGTTCGTCATTGAATCTAACCGTAGATTCCCTGCGATTTTCATCATCCTCTTCTTCTTGTGGTTCCGAAATGCCGCTTTGGCGAATATTCGGATAGCGAATGCTTTGAATAGATTCGCGCACTTCTCTCCGCAATTCTCTTTGAACCTCCCTATTTCGTTGGTCCATGTTCTGCAATTGCTTTGCCATATTCTGCATCAATGCCGCTAAAGCATCATGCTGGGTTGTTTGAATTTGCTGCATCTCAGGCTGAGATGCCTCTCCTTCTTCGTTATTATTCTCCATATTTTCTTCTTCGATAGCTGGAAATGCGCCAGCGAAGTTCGACGGGGTGATTCGCCGATCGGTTTGGGGGGTAGGTAAATTTGGATTTCCGATTGGTGGATCGGGGGTCCGTCTCTCGGTTGGGGCGGCAGGGTTCCGTTCGTTGACCATGTCGCTAGATGTTGATCATTGCTGATTCGGGAAAAAAGAGGTTTTTTTTTAAAAATTCTTTGAATTGGGAATAGCTTCCAAAAGCTTTCCGAATATGGGGGTAAGATCTCGCAAATCGAGTCTTCAAAAAGAATAGCAGTCACCTGAGTTGGGATCTTCTGCCGAAAAATCTTGGGAACCCTAGCGAGGGAAACCCACAAATAACCAAATGCAGAATCCTCGAAGGAATCCTTGAAAAAATAGAGCACCTAGGTTCCTAATTAGGAAGCCTGAGGTCTCAAATGGCTCTTTTTCCCCAATCCGCTTTTATAAAGCGCAAAGGGTCTCATAACCTGATAGACTGTATGATTGTTGTTAGATTCGCTATGGAGGATCTAGCTACAATACAATATGGTGGTGGGTCACGTGCCGGGGAGCCGTATTACGTAACACATTAAGCGAGTCGACAGTCACCCGGGAGCTTAGTCATCAATATAGCGAATAAATAACCACCCAGGGGCCGGCATTCTGCGGGTTTGAGTCTCTAGCTTTGAGCCTAAGAGGCGAGGAGTCGAAGAGCAACCGTTATTAGACAGTATCTTCAAAGCATATTCTTCTCTCGGCCCCCCCTTAGGCTCGACTCCAATCTCCCAATTCTCAAGATCAACTTCTCCATTCGCTCCGTAAGCTTCCCAGCCTTTCATTGGTATCCTTCAGTGCCACTCATTAGCTCAACCGGGCGCAAAATTGTGGAGGAATATACAGTACATACTGTATCCAGATCTTGACCACTGCCTCGTCTGGGCCAGGACCTTCGCATTTCGAGCAGAGGTAGACGGCCCGAGCCACAGAAGCCATACGATAAAATGCTGCCCGCTCCAAGCTCTCTGCAGTTTCTGTGTTTTCAGAAAGTTTTTTTCGAAGCACCCAAACCGAGTGCTGTGGTCCCGGAAACGAGATGCGACGACCGATCCACGATGCGTCGAACCATTCCTCCATAATGATCGCTAGTATAAACTGGGAGAACTTTTTAGGTCGGCAGCCATGACATCAGAATACGTGTGCTTGTGCTGAACGTACCGTAGGTGAATACTTGAGAGGTCAAAGGTCTATTTCCAAGCGGGTACCCTGGTAGTAAAGTGATGTACGCATGTATGTACAAAGCTCCGTAGCTATATTGACTCTGGGTTCCTCGTTGCATAAATTCAGTGCTGTAGAACCAAAGTTAAGACGCCTCAGAGAAATGTCTTGAGGGGAAATTCCCTTCTGTGAGCTGGTG
The DNA here is from genome assembly GCA_029850275.1 of Chrysosporium keratinophilum. Classification (NCBI taxonomy): domain Eukaryota; kingdom Fungi; phylum Ascomycota; class Eurotiomycetes; order Onygenales; family Onygenaceae; genus Chrysosporium; species Chrysosporium keratinophilum. The sequence continues at coordinate 997,010 of JARBIX010000012.1, forward strand.
ATGGTTGTCGCCCTATGTATGTGTCCATTCGCTGCGGAGTACTATTATTAACTACACATGTCTCGGGGTATTCCTGGCGACCATACCCGTCTCCACACATGTCAAAAAACCCAATTTCAACGTCTTTCCCACATGGCGACGCAATCATGGAGCTGGGAATGTGTCGATCGGAAGGGGAGCAAGGCGGGAGTGACAGTTAGACTATGGGCCTTCGTATATAGCTACTCCGCCGTCCGCTGCGGACCGCAGTTGGGGCCACGCTCAAAAAGAATGAAAGCTCTAGCCAGTAGGGGGATAGGTCCTCCTATTCCAGCAGTCATATCCGCGAGCAGGCCCACCGCCGCCGCAACCAACAATGATGGGATCTTGAATAGATTCAAGTGTATTCTTTGTTCTTTTTTAACTGACACATGGTTCTCGTCAAATTAAAAGAAAATTGAAGCGTGGGCGACACAGACAACCCCAGAAAGAACGGGGGGGCCGCAGACAAGACGGAAAAAACGCAAAAATCGACGGCATTCCATGGTTTTGAAGCAGAATGCACACAGCTCATCGAGAAATTGATGGACCCATTTGATTTCATTAAAACATCAACAAAATAGACGGCGCCACCCATTCCACCTTGGGACTGACTCCTCGTCGATGCTCCGTAGACGAAGGGGATAGGAAAAGAGACAAAAAATAATACCCATTTAAAACCGGAAAATGCGAGCGCGGAAAATCCCTATCGTCGCGATCTCAAATGGGGGGGTATTCTTGATGTCCTTTTTTGTGCGCTTTTTCTCAAATCGTGTAGTGTGATTTCTTTCGTTCAATAGGTATGTCTGCTCCCCGTTTCGTAGGGGGTTTGTCTATACGCCCGACTTCAACGCCCTCCACAACCACAGCTCCCTCCGCAACGCTCCGTTTAGATGGAAGATGGGTAGAGCATGACTCTGACGGAAGCACCAAAGGTCTTGGGGGGGAGGTTGTGTCGGAATTGCGCGCGGACAACGCCGGAGTTGCCTGATAGATCCTGTCAGTATAACAGAATCGTCGCCGACGGTTTAATCTGACGAGTAGCAAAAACGTACCGTGTGGGCGGGTGACCTTGCCCCAGATGACTCTGATCTTGGATCCCTGGACCTCACGCTTTGCACGGTAGACGAAAGCGACCTTCTTTCCGCAGTAGAAGCTAACGACGCATATTTCAGTATTCCATATCATGACCCATCGGAGCCCAGAAAGTATTTACCTGGCGGCGCTGGAATCTTCAACACCCTCAAGCTTGATAAGGCTGGTGTTGGGGTTGGTGTTACGCTTGCCGCGCTGGTAGCTCAGGTGTCGGCCCCTATAAGTTACAACCCATCAGCACACTCTTCTCTGAATATCAATTCGGTTCCATATCCGTCGCTTTTCGTATCAACGTCCACGCCATGCATAGTCCACTGCCACCATCGGCACGGCTTTCAGGGGTAGGTTGGGGGAGAATTGGTGTATCGCTTACTTGACGTATACTAGACACAGGCAGAGAGAGAGGTTAGCCCATCCTTGTCCAACTCAATGCAAACTCCAGACCGCATCAAACATATGCAACCCGTCCCAGCTCAAATCGCACACAGCCAACCAGACACAATCCAGCTCAACACAGTCCCATCCACCAACATCTTCCACCAGCAATTCTTTCCGCAACCAAGCAAAAAACAAAAGATGAAAGTTGTCCAAAATCAAAAGGGTCCCTACTCACATCTGTGTCCGTGAGCGGAAGGCATCTTGACTATCCTCTTATACTCTGGCGCAAAAAACTGCAGACCGGGGGGGAATATATCCAGCAACGAAGGGTTGGATTTCGCGCCTGCTGAATAGTTATCCGTTCGAGAGAACCGCGCGAGGGGGGTTGGGGGGAGGAGATCGTTGGCTGAAAAGTGTCGTCGCTTGTCGTTTTTGAACTTCCACACAAAGTCAAGGAGAATCCGGAGTTCAACTTCAACCCAAACGTTTGTGGTGTTTTTCGGGGTGTGTCGGGGCTAAACTCGATTAGGATATTAGCGAAGCCCTAATTATGTAATGGCAGGGAGGGAGGGCGGAGGGTGGGTTTGATTGGTTGTGCGTTTTTTGGCTCTGACTGTTTGTTTGTCCTGTTTGCAGTGTCAGTGCCCGTCTATCAACCAACTTCTATCGTCGCGCCGTCCTGTCTTCGCTGTGGCATATTCTCTCCAACAGCTATGGTGCTCGCTCGATTGCTGTGCTTCGGCTGCAACATGATATACTTGAAACTCGGTTATGCCACATGCACATCGCCATTTCTACGATTGCAGTCACAGACATTAGAATTGTTACCAACAACACGAAGGTCTACTTGTGGATTGTCCACGCTGTCATACCTCTACCAACTCTTCTACGGCACTTTTTGAAGACGCTTCGCACATAGCTTGATCCGGAAATACATTCTATCCGGCTTCTCAGGCAGGAGTTGAATTGTTTTGTATCTGAACAGAACTGCATTGCGCCCCCATCACCCCGTCTCGTTCAAGTCAAACAAGCAAAGTAAAGTGCTGCTGAATACAGCGCTCTGGTTTCCACTTCTGCACCCCGTCTTGGTTGTAAAACGGCATATCTCTATGAATGTTATGCCAGTTGGCGCCCTCATTATACCCGCTCAAAATCCCACCCACACCAGCTGGGCTTTTGCCATACCTTCCTTATCCACAGACAGTTAATTCTTTGATACTGCCATAGACTCTTTGTCAGCCTAGCATTTTCCAATTGGCACCCATTCCTCGCACGAGTCATGGTCTAACATATCCATTTGATACAGAGCCCTTGTACAGTACATACATACATACGTACAGGAAACACAGTGTTTCCATCGTGAGTTTGCTGTTCCGCTAATGATTCGGTCAAAGAGACCCGGGTATGCCGACTCCGTTGCGGGCGAGGCCAGCTCGTGGTGCCCGCCATCTTAATATACTGTACTTCTAGAGGGTGTCTTGGATGCGTATGTATATATGGGTCTTCTCACACTCACCAGATGCGCGCCTAGGCCATTTCATGCAAACTAGCAAGTACCAGTAAAGCATTTAGCCTCTCCTCTTTTAAACAAGTAATAACATAAAGAATACTGCCGGCTGCAGTGTATATAAAAAAGATTTCCGATCATAACTCGTCATGCGAGCAAAGCAAGCAAATGACATCAGTTCCCAATAGTCATGATGCTTCGTTGGAAACCTCCGAGAGGAAGAAATGAGCGAGCCCCTGACAGCAGTCGAACAAGAGCCTAGAGGTGTAATATGCCGCCAAGACTCCCCATGATTTTCATTCGCATCCTCCTCCCATTCCGCCCGGCTCTCCGCCGCCTTTCCGCTCCGCTCCGCCATACTCCGCTCCGCCTAATTTTCGTCCTCGGCAGCAACAAGAATCGTAACTTTCATGTACCCGGACTGACCACTACAGATACAAAATCGGAGTTACAGCTACACACCCAGTGTCTTCACGCCGGCTGTTAACATTCTACCGCCAGTCGCCCTTTAAGTAGAACATACGAAGGTATCAATAGCCATTTCAAAGAAAGTTGTATCTGAATATGTAAGTATCCCCATTCATGATTTACATACATTCAATCCACCTTGTCCTAGTATCAATTGCACCGTACGCTTCCATTCCATTGCATTTCATCCAGATAACAGCAGAAGAGAAAGGAAGAAGAAGTATTTTCAAAAGACAACGCCAAAAGGAATGGTATCCAAAAGCAAGAGAAAGCAACCCAGAACAAATTTTTGAGATCGTACAAAAGGCAACCAGAGAATGATTCGAAACGGTTGAAGAGGGAGATAATCCAAGGTATCCAAGAATATGGTGTCAACATGCGAGTCGAAATGGCAAGGTATCAAGGAAGGATAATAGTAGAGAAACTGTCTGTACCGGCCAACATGCGAGCCATCCCCGCGGCGAAGAGCCAGGAACAAAAAACATCACGAAAAGCCCCGAAGAAACCGGGCCACAAAGTAAATAAAACATCCATATGGCAAAACAAAAAGATCACAAAACACCTCCAAGTAAGCCCCAGAAGAAACAGCTGAAACATGAATGCAGCGGAGCCAAACTAGAACAAATACTTTGTATATATATTAAGCAATATATATTATATTCATTCGACCCTCACTCGCTTCCCCGTCCCCACGGGCTCCGCGATGTTTTGGCCGTTATCGGTACTTTTTCTTTTCCGCTCCTGCTCATCTGCATCTTTTACGAACCCAGGGCCCGATTGCATCACAGGAGTGGGAAAGGTAAGCGGACTCGGCAGCATATTGCTATCCGGGCCGGTCCTACCCAGTCCCCACTCGGGGTAGAAACTCGACGGCGAAGGAAGAAGGGCATCGGAAACAAATCGACTTGGCAAGGCAGAAATGGGTGTTTCAATATTATTACCGTTCGTATTGTATGGGCCGCTGTTCTGCGGGACGCTGCCAGGTGGTGGTGGCCTTGCGAATGGATTTGGCGGGCCCTGTGCCCCGGCGCTCAATAATGTACCTGCAGAGGGTGACGGTGGAGGAAGGACAACGGTCGAATGTCCCTGGTCGCCGCCACCCCTTGCCGGGGTGGCGGCGGTATTGCCAGAGTCTCGAGAAGAGTCGCCTGTGGCTTCCCCGACATCGGAGTGCTCATTTGGTATCGTGACCTTTAATTGAGGCCGTTTGGCACCGCCTACGCTATTAGTTCGCGAGCCCCGCTGAGCATCTGGTATCGAAGCCGACGAGTGAGTCCTCTGCAGGTTTGGCTGTGACCTCGGAGCGGCAGCCGAACCAAGATGCTGGCGAGAGCGTGGGTGTCCCGATTTTAAAGGCTTGTCCGAATCAAACTTGACAATTGGCGATTCGCTTTTCGGTGATTCTGCAGGGGCCCCAAATCCAAAATGCTGGGCTAAAACAGACCCTCGGTCATCAATTGGAGTGAAAATGCTTCTTGACTTAGTTGGTTGCGGTCTTAGTGACGGCGACGGTGGCCGTTCTCTTTGGTCAGACTGTTGTTGGGGTATTGAATGCTCGACATGTTGCGAACCATGTTGTTCCTGCTGTGGAAAAGCGGGTGGCATGGACTGTCTCCGCGATTGGTCTTGCATGTACGTATGATGAGGAACGGATTGGTGCTGGTTCAGTGGAGGTGGATGATGCTGAGAATGTTGGTGTGGATTTTGATGTGGGTGTGAGTGCTGGTGTGGTGGTGGCTGCTGGATCTGAGGTGGGATCGGCTGATGGTGCGGATGGTGGGATGCCATGGAGGCCTGCTGTGCCTGATGCTGTGTCACCGTTGGGATCGGTGGTCTTGCATATTGGTATTGTCCGGGCCTGGGAGGGTGTGGCGGTTGTAAGTTGGGGTTTGCCTGGGGATTGTATGCGGACGGATTTTGCATATAAGGGTAACCGTTTTGAGCTTGGTGTGGTGCTGGTGGTGGTGGTGGTGGTGGCGGGGGAGTTGCGTGGTGATGCTGTGGAGGAGCTAGATTTGAGCTGACGGCGGGAACTGTATTTCTTGACGATGGCCTCGAGTTGGCGCCAGAAGGTTGGGGAGTTCCATTTCGTGGGTGGTACTGCACCCCATTAGGTATGGGAGGGGAGACAGACGGGGTGTGATGAACATGTTGGAAGGCTTGCTGGTGCGCGGGGGGTGGGACAGGAGTGTTGTGGTTGGGTTGAGCCGCATCTTCTGGAGGGGGAGAGATATCGTCTTCATCTTCGTCGTCTACGTTCTGCTTGCCTGCAAAATCTGCGGGTCCCTTGTGTTCGTGTGCCTGGCCATACTGCAAATAATCAATCAGCACGAGCCTTGAGTCTTTCTCTACCAGGTCCAACAACTCACGTATTGGTATCGGTTCAATGTCTCCTGAATATCTCCCGACGAAAACTCATACAGTTTCTTGTTATGTCCGAATATGATAACAGTAACATCGACGGAGCAAAGCACGGAGAGTTCGTGTGCTTTCTTGAACAAACCACCTTTGCGCTTCAGAAAAGTTCTACAATCCCATGATTAGCACCAAGCATCCTAAACTGACAGTGTGAGGGGCTCGAGAATGTTACATACACTGAGCGATTGCGATCATCCTTGATGGCCTTGATTTCAATCTTTCGCCGACCCATTATGGCGGTTTGCAAGACCTAAGCAGGTCTTTCAATCCGGAATTGGACCCTATGCGGTAGAAAGGGAGTGTCGCAGCAAGATGGCAGAGAGGAGGGGAAAGGTTGGTGAGACGTCGAGGACAAATCAGCGATGAGACCGAAGCAACGGCACTCGCTGACCCGAGGACGATGGTTATTCGTGAGGGTCGGAACGGGCGAGTGCGTTCGCAGCAATCGTCATGTAAGTGTTGTTGTCCAGCAGGGAGAAGAAGAGCTGAAGATCAAATGAGAGCCAGGCGACCGAAGCAAAGAATCAGCGACGATCAGCCTCGAGAGTGGAGAGAGAGGAGATCGAAGCAGCGTGTGTGGTGGTGGTGGAGGTGGTGATAGCAGCCGTCGTGGAGGTGGTGGTGGTGGTGATGGCGGTGGTTGTTGGTAGACGCGGGACGTTCTAAAGATAGATATAGCAAGAAAGAAATCCAGAACGGTGGGAAACATGGTCGTTCCTTCTTCTTCTCGTTCTTTTCGGGCCCGTGCTTGCAATTTCAGCAGCAAGTCGGCTGCCGGCCAATTGAATAAAAGCATTATTGTCAGTGGCCAGTCGCAATAAATTAACTCCGCGGCTCGCAGCTTTGATTGGCCAATGTCCGCCCAGCGTAGCTACGCTTACCCAACCTGGCTTAGTGACGTTTCATGAGCCTGCAACGTTGCGCAGATCATCTGACTTGCTTCCCATTGGCCGACAGGCCCCGCCAAGCTCTTATCAGATGGGCGCTAAGACCAGCATTTGGGACAATTCGAATGATGATTGGCCGCTATTTATATCGCGTAATTTCCCGTGCTTTTGCTCTTCATCGCTTTCATCTCATCAGCACGTCGTCCACCACCACCGCTCAGCCAGCATCAGGTCAGTCAAGACTCCGGACTTCAGCTCGCCAACACCACTGCACGATGCACAGAACATGAGGGCCAACCTGCAGTCGAAGAGCCGAACCGCACAGCGATTCTCTCACCATGTTTATTCACCCTCGTGCGCATGTGGAGTTCGCCTCAAGCGATCACCCGGATACGAGGCGCCCCGTTCGTGCACACTCCGGCATTCCCTTCCAGAACTCTGCTGCCATCTCTATGTAACATCCCATCTGCATCTCAGAATCTTCACTTTGATCCTCCCTTAGCTGTAAAGTCACAGAGAAGAGCCTTTCCCAACTGCTGGCAGCCAACAAAACAAACATATCTTGAAACTCCCAACACTCAGACGAAGGAAGAAATTAACCCCCCACCTATCACCGGACACCGGACAGAGCACATACGGGGTGCATACGATATAACAGCATCCCACCATGCACCAAACCACGCGAATTCAAACACAAGAGACAAGGAAGAACTGAATTAAAAAATAAAATAAATAGAGAATTCTGATATGATCTGCAGCGGCTGCCAAACAGCAAGCAACATGCCATGCCATGCCATGCCATCCAACCTTACATCCATGTCCCCCGGTCGAAAACTCTAGTTTCACCACCAACATCCATACCTCTCGTTTTCGACCTCCAGGCTCCCGCTCGCTTCAGCAGCAGTTTAACTAACCCGGTCAGTTCTGTTGTGAAGAACACCTCCGCCACGCTCTTCCAGAGCACCATCTCCCGTCGTATTCTCCTGGCCTGGTAGTTACGCATAAATATCAAGCGAGGAACTCAAACGTCCATAACTATGCGGGGGGATCTGTCGCTACTCGCCAACATTCCATCACCATCCAGCTACCAGCTCCCTCTACTAACTACTCTACACAGCTTCAACACGAAACAAACGACAAATATAGCTCCTCCACACCCATTCTCACACATGGGTTCTATTCTCATCGCTGCCCCATGCCCTGCCCTGCCATGCCATGCCATGCCGTGCCCTTCCCTTTGCCCAGTCAAGTCTAGTCAATCAGAATACTGTACATACCAGGGCCGTTCCCAACAATCCACGCGACTCGAACCACATTCATTCATTCGTTATTCTCTGCATTTCAAATTCACCATCAATCCATTAACCGTCTCGTGGTGTATGTAGTAGTAACCTCCCATACCACGGTTATATGCACTCCGTACTCCGTACTCCTTGCTCCGTACCTCTTTCCACTTTCACACATTCACTTCACTTCATCTCATCTCCTTTCTTTCTACTCCACAACCTCGTGGAACCCGCCATCATCGCACATGAGTATCATAATTATCACATCCAGTCCAGGCCATCTACATACATATGTATGTACTGTATGTACTGTACAGTAGATCCCTCGTTTCAAGCTTCAACAATCAACCAAATGTCTAATATGCAATGAACAATTCCCCTCCCCCCTTTTTCCCCCTTGGTTCATCCAAATCGTCCGAGAATTAGAATTACCATGTATGTATCTGCACACCTGCATCATCTACAACATCTATACATAGCAGTAAGTAAGTAATTTGCCGACAAAGGCCTATAGTATGGATATTGTTGGATATATTCGCCCTGACTACTGTATGTACAGTACATACTGTATGTACAGACACACATGCATACATACATCCACTATCATCATCCTCCAACCAAACCAGAAAAACTCCGTCCGCTCCCCTGACTTTTTGTCGCGCGGGTATGAACCTACTATGGTATGTATGTAAACAAGGCGAAAAGAAAATGCAAAACACGACCAAAACCTCCCCATCCCTCCCGTCCAAAACTATGTATGTATGTATGTAATTCCGCTTCCCGGAAAGATTCTAATAATAGATTCAACCCCGTACCAGTACGGGGTAATCGGCCTTTCTCTGAACTATAACTCTTCCTCACTCAATGACACTGATGGCATTTTACCTCGGATACCCCAGTCCCACATTCGGATCCAACGGTGGCCCTGCAGGCGGTGCTGGGAATCCGCCGTCCTGATGGTAGCTCCACACATCATCTGTCGTAGGGACAGCCGGTGCAGCAGAGAAATCTCGGGGCATTTGCGCGTCCCAGAGCGTACCCTATCAAGATGGAGACTATCAGCATCGCCATTCACGAATCCAGAAATTCAAACCAAGAAGCGGAACAGATCATCTCACCCAGCCAATATGTACCGGCTCATCGAGCATCGTCTCCATCATCTTATACGCCGAAATCGGCGATATCCCCGTCGTCATTGTCCCCATTGACTCCATAGATGATCGACTCGCCTCTTGCGCCATCATCGGAGGCGGCGCTTGGTACATGGCGCTCGCATCATATTGGAACGGTGGCTGCGTTTGCGATTGCGGCTGAGGTGGCATACTGCCCACAATATCATTCACCACATTATATTGCAACCCCTCTTCTGCACCGTGGGCCATACCCAACATATACGGCGTGGCCGGCACCGGATAATCCATGGGGCTTGCTGAATACTGCTCTTCATGCACGTGCTGGACCGGGCTCGTCGTGCTCGAAATGACGCTGCGGTCGATGGTCTCCGGCGGAGTGGACATTTTCTTCGCCTTGCGAATCATCAGCTCCAACACAGCCGCTGCCGTCGTCGCCTCCTTGGATACATATCGATAACGTTCCCAGAGCGCATGAGATTGCTCAAGGATCTCAATCTTTCTCTCCAAAGACACGGCCGGGTCGCCTGGTGGGACGCTCGCACGGTCCTGAGAGCCTGCATTCTTCAGAGAGTTGTCCAAATCGAGGCAGACAATCATCGTGGCGAGAAGGTATTCGCGGTTCAGAAAGGCCTGAACCTTCCATCTCTGCGAGTGAAGTATCCGGCCTGATTGACATTCTTCATGCAGCAGCAGTTGTTGAGAGATCATGTGCATCGCGGCGTTCACGCAAACTTTCCGCGAATACGCATACCGGTCATCCGGTATTGTAAGGTATCTTCGATGCAGCGTGCAACGCGCTTGTTCGTATAGAGACTCAAACGACATCTGATGAAGCAGCGCCATCGGATCACTCGTTTTAGGGCCTTCCCGCAGCTTGTAAAACGTTGGCAGCTGCTCGTAAACCTGATTAAGTTCGTGGTCGAATTCCGTGACTGTTTCATAAGGAGGGTTAATGGTGGTATTGACAAGGTCAGTGATCTTCCCGAATATTGCGACGATCTTCGTCCTGGAAACGACATATGTCACCATCGTAGGTTCAGCGGAGGGTCTTGGAGGCGGAAGCTCTACAGAGTCCTCTCCAAAATCCTCTTCGCGGAGGTTCCGTGGCGGTGCATTATCGGACTGGTAATCATTAATCAATCTGGGCAGACCAACCTATCACACCGTTAGCAGCTAGTTTCTCTTCTCTCTTGAAGTCGGATTAATACCCCTATCGACACCATCAGATCCAACTGAACAATCATGCACCAGAGACGTCGACGCATTTCGCCGGCAAATGGAGTCAAGTTCGGATAATGGCTAGCATCACGATGATATCCCATGCGCATGGCGAGACTGACCACCATGGAAAAAGCCATAGGAACACCAGGGTCGAACTCCTCTCTGCGCATGCGCTCGCATGCAAGGTATAGAATCAGTGCTGATAGATTGTACTTGCCGGGCTTCGTATAATCTGCTGCAATCAGACACTGGGCACTTCTCTGCCTGAAATGGCGTACGTCTTCTTTCAGAGTCTCGTCAGATTCAGGAGAGTCGCCCGTGAGCAGGTGAAAATTCGATGCAAGGGAAAGCATAGCAAACAGCATACTAAGCCACATTATCGACGCGGCTGCGGAGTTGTTACAAAACGCCTCATACTTAAGACCAAGTCAGCAAAAATCGAGCTCTAGCCAAAGGACTTTTTCTCACTTCTTTCCAAAATGTCGGAGAATGCACTATCACTGGTAGAATATTAGCGCCGTGCTTTTCCAGCCTCATATGGCGGGGGTATAGACCTACAAGGGGACATTTCCATGCTCTCAAAGTAATGACGTAGTAGTGGACGAACAACAGACTGTGGCGGAACGGCATCGAACAGGTCTCTCGTATCAATATGCTTTTTTGTGCCCATGAGCAGATCCAATCCTTCCTCGTCTGACTCTTCCGTGCGGTCTGTAAACGGTGAATTGGTGGTTTCCGGGATCAAGTCTTTCATTGAACTGATCTACAATGTTTCAAGCCGTTAAAACCGACCAAAATCGACAACATCACGCCGCACACGCCGCAACAGTCAAGACAAACCTCATCCAAAATGGCCTGCCAGGTCGAACTGCCCAGATAACTCGTGCCATTATCCTCGATGCTCAGACGTCCCACGGAGTCGATGATCTGCGGCTGGTCTCGAGAATGTGCAGAGAAGCTGGGGCGGGCAACATCGGGGCCCTTGTGATTGACCAGATTCAACACAACACCTTCAAGGTGGTGGATACGGTCGTGCAAGCTGTTGAGATAGCCAGGGTACTGGCGTGAGGGATGGGTAGATTTGTTGCCGGAAGAATGGACATAGATACACGACTGGCCTCGTTTGGCGCAGTTCTGGCAGGGTTGGGAACGATCGCATCTTAATCTGTAGTGGGACAGAGGGGGTCAGCAGGTTGTAGGTGTATGTATGTGTGCGGGTTGGAGGAGGGGAGGGGAGGGGACTCGAGTTATACTTTCGGTGTCGACACAGCATGCACGACAGCTGGGCCTTGTCGCGCCGGCGGCCACTGGGAGTGACGGACGCTTTGGAGGGGCGAGGTTCGTCGGCAGGTTTGGACATTGTTGAGGACTGGCTGACGCTGTGACAGGAACTACTGTAACTGGGGAGGTTCAAAGAAAGAGGGAGTGGTGGTTGGAGGTGTTGTAGTTCACCACAGCTTGCCGCCAGACAGTCCAATGAACACGAGGAGGGTTGGAGCAGCTGCAAGAGTGATCCAAAGTGATACGCTGGACGTTAGTAGATTGAGAAGAGCGGTGATTCATTTATTTGTTCGTGCCATCTTATTATTAACGAATGGCTGGCGAAGGCGAACCGACAGTGTGGTATCACAGAAGCAACAATTCACGTGTTGATGAAGCTCACTTTCTCGACTGAGAGGGTTTAGTCTGAACAATGGCGGGCAAGTATTCCACTGTACCGTCGTGTTGATAGCTCCCAGGTCACTGGCAGAGCGCTGTAGGTACACGATAAACCTGTCGACTGAAGGTGAAGCAATGAATGCATGTAGGTACAGAACAGGCTGGGAGTGCAGTCTTTGTGTGGCCGTGGCCAATTATTGTGTGATGAGGATGAAGCCCCTCGATGATCGCCGTTGTGTGTGAAGCTTACGGTGGTCGTCAGCAGAACGTCGAGCTAACTACAGAGCAAGCCGTCGTGTGCGTCTCTTCACCCAATGTGCAACGAGAAACCTCCAGATCCGGGAAGTGGACCTCAACCTGTTCTCGTTCTGGGCCAGTCGAGGCCTATGGACCTTCTCTACTCCCCCTAGCGCTTTCCATCTTGAAGCTTCTTTCCCCCCCGAACCTGCTTGGAGAGGCAAGTTGTCGGGATCTCCACAGTTCCGCCTTCCGATCTGGATGGTCGACTCTGCCGAGACCGACCACAGTCCAGTGCGGCCAGCCAATAGGAGCCTGTCTTATGTAACTAAGCATTGTTTAAGGTTGTGGTATTCACTTCCCCTTTAGGGTTACGACGTTTCTGGATGAATACGGCTGCTTTCCAGGTTGATGTGGCCATGTGGAATGATCTTCTCCTCTCTGTAGTGGAAGGCTTGAGAATCAACGCCCACGATCCCCCATGCAGCTTCTCTCAGCCGCCAGAAGATATGTCGCTATAAGTATCACAAGTACTAGAGAAATACCGCAGCCGCACTGACCCGAGACAACAAATAGATTTTTTTCAAGATATCTGGGTAGAACAAACCGTTAGTTTTGGGTAACCACTCTTGGATCCCAATGCTCTCTCCTGAGCGAAAACGTGCGTTGTACGCGATCTTTATAAAATGCATCGAGCCACGGCATGCGGGTGTCAGTTTCCTTTTTTTTGCACGACGAATATCCCACACAGTTGGGAACCAACCAGAAGTTGCTGCTCTGCTATGGCAATGCCTTGAAACATGCAGCTCTGCCTCGCGCCGAAATTCAAGCGCGCAACCGCACTATGGGCAGGGAACATCAGTGCCTCTATAAATGGTTCATATGAAGCTCTTTCTACCGCCATCTGGCCATACCTCCTTGACTGATTAGATCGAACTTTGAGGCTTTTGGGTTATCGCAGCGGCACTGTATGCATGCCCTCAAGAAAGGGCCGAGACCGACTTGCTTGTGATAAATGGTTGTATCCCAGCTTCGGAGCTCTCAGTTCAAGTTTGTTTCAGCAAATATCAACTCCCGTCGAGAAAAGGGCGTATATGCTGGATCCAACGCGTTGCAAAACGGTCGCGGGTTTTGAGCTGTTCAACATGTCAGATCAGCTTCACCGTCACCCCAGAGCGTTTTCTGTCCACTCAGCAATACTCACGCGCTCCTGCCATCAACACATACATCCAATGTTTGTCCTGCTTGAAGTGTTAAAAGGTGAGTGTTCATCTCTATGAGACTTGGGTTAGTCGATCAAAAGAGGGGTTCTCCGGTGCTCCCGAGGTTGCGCCTTTTGAACAGCCCTGTGAAGAGGGGCAGGCATGGAGAAAACCCCGCCATTTGGAGGGGATGGCTCAGCATTTCAAACACTCGGAATTAGGCAGAGAAAACACCCCATTCTGAGCATGCTCATATCAAACAAGGCAGGAGACGCACGCAATTCCCATGGGAGAATTCCGGACCTCTGAGTCGCACGAGAAAGCAAGGACTCCGAATATCATTTCATGGCCGGTCTCTAAAACGAGAATGTTCACAGTTTCAGCTTCGGAGTTCTCCCGCCAGTTTTCAGCGATTCTCGGCGAGCCCACAGGGTCTGTTTGCAAAGAGCTTCGACAAGCCCACGTGGAACATGGTCAAGCTAGATTGGCCAGTTCGATTGACCTTGCTGGAATCAAGGGCAGGTTTGTTTGCATGGTTCAAGGCTGTCAACGAGCCTTGAAGGGGGGGGATGGTGTCGAGTCATCCACGATCAGTCATAGACTTAGCACATGGTAAGGCAAGTTGGGGTCTGATGACGTTCCTGGAGGGCTGATCGAGAAGACTCGAAGTCCAACCACTCTCGCATAGAAAGGCATAGCCAAGTGTTGTGGCCACCACTGTCTCGCGCCGTCGTCGTCAACCAGTGAGGCTTTCATGTTGTCGTCGTCGTCGTTCTTCGTTAATAATGGCTGCAATTCGTTAGTCAACACCGTGTGATCGCACTGTTGCAGTGAACCGATACATTTGTCTAACAGTCTCGATACGTTTTGTTACCGGAACCGTCCCTATAACTGTCCCATGCCCGCCGTATTACTCGTCACATAAAAATGCCACCAAAACACTGTTTCAATTTTTTTTTTGCGATTTTGCCTTTCTTTTTGCTTCAGTTATTTTCCATCAACGATCATCGTCAATTGAAGAACCGAAGAAGAATCGCACCAGCCACCGAACTACGGCATCAATTCGCCTCTTCAATATGTCTATGATATCTGTGATACTGCGATACCCCGGCAGTAATGCTAAGCCCGTCACCCTCCAGAAAGGGCCTGTCTGGGGTCTTCCGTCCCCAGCAATGTATCGGGAACGATGCCCTTGACGCCCAGCATGCTCCCGTTAAATAGCTAGTGCACCGACTTCTTATTAACGTAGCTCCCGTATGAGAAGCAGTGAGAGGTAATTACGTATTAATATAGGCGCTTTAATACATGCTGAGAGGGAGAATGTGATGATCCCACGCTGAATGCGTCTCCGTCTCCGCCCGCTGGGTCGATTGGAAATTGTCACGAAAATATTACATTCGTGAACCATAGCCTTCGTCTTCTTCGGGGTTACTCGCCCTTTTGTACGGAGCACTCTGTATTACTCGTTTTTTCTCCGTTTTGTTTAATTTCTTTCGCACGTTTCTTCACCCTTCGACGCGAACAGCCCCCATCGTGGCCTGGCTGATTCATTCCTTTCTTGCTGCCTTCGCCCTCTGCAAGGGCTTTCACTGATATATTCGACGCCCTCTCTCCCTCTGCTTGATCTTCCTTCAACCAGTCGCCGTTCCCTCCTTTCTGCCTTGTTTCTAGTTCTACAGCAACCCGTCGTTGGTTCTTCCATGGTTCCAAGCTCGTTCCTCTAACCCTTTTTTACCGCCACTCGCATAGCTCTCGGAGTCGCCGCCGCCGTCGATATCATTCTATTTGAGCTCGACCGAAATTTTTCCCATAGTCGCCCCGGATCTGAGCGTCTCATATAACCTCAAGATTCCTTCAGCCCTATGACGTTCCCACTCTCCACGCTGCCTCTCCGCATTATTATTTCCATATCGACCAAGGGGCTTCTCTGACGCGCGACCCAGTTCACTCCAACGAACACGATCTTATCTGCACGACATCTGAAACATATCTTCCAATTAGCGCAATCGACTCCGCCGCAGACTCTCAATTTCAATTTCCCCCTATATTTGAACTCAATTCGTGGGTCTTCCCAATGTCTCTTGGCAGCGGAATCCCGGCGGATCGCCCTCGCGCTCTAGTGGTGAAGCCTCCGTCCGATGCCAAGCTTGCCAATCCACCCGCCCTGAAGGTCTCCACGAATCCCACTCCGCCATTGACACCTGTTCTGTTCGACGATGGCTCTCCGACATCGTTTTTAGAGCTCCCGGGCCCGAGCTCTGGTCGTAACCCCGTTCTGTTGGGCCCGTCTACAGGTGTGACGAGCCTGGGAGAGCCGATTAGAGCTGGCCCTCGTGAGTTCGAATGGGATTTGGAGATACAGCGAGACTCGCGGGGTGAACCTATCGAGCTAGGTCGTGGTGCATGGAGTATCGTGTATCGTGCCGTGTGTTGTGAAATCGAACCTGTTTCGCCCGCAGACAGCGAGCCAATGGACTCCCAGGGCCAGTCTGGTCGCGTTTTTGCAGTGAAAACACCTCTGCGGAGAGATGCACATCGGATCTTGAAAGCAGAAGCATCACTCTTGACTCGTCTATCGAGAATATCCGGGCACGAGAACCATCTCGTCCCGTTTCAGGGGTACATCTCACAGTCCCACTCCATGGTAATGATGGAAGTACCCCTCACCCTTTCCAGTCACATCACCGCACAGGCCGCCATCGCTCAAGCAAATTTCTCCACAAGAACCATGTTCGACCCCATGCTTGGTATGTCGAAATGGCTGGAGCTTTCAGGGCGTTTGGTTAAAGGTTTGGCGTGGTTACACGACCAGGCCCAGGTTGTGCACGGGGACGTCAAGCCGCAGAATATCTTGCTACGGCGCCGTGATCCAAAGTACCAGGACGCGTTCCCATTTGACCCCCTGTATATGGACTTTACTTCATCCGACGATCTATCCTCGTCAGCGTCATGTCCCAAGGACCATGGAATTGCCCTGTCGGCTCTGACTCCCCCCTTCGCGGCGCCAGAGTTACTCACGATCGCGGCACTGAAGTCTCCAACCCTTGCTCCATCAAAGGCGTCAGATGTTTTCTCGCTGGCTGTCACACTGTTGACGGCGGCTACGGGCGATCTCCAGCTCTATCCTGGTGCCGGGAGCATGCAGTGCCTGGCGATGTCGAGAGACGGGCATCGTGTTTTGGAGTTTGTTCGCAGCGGTGCGAATTGTTCAAGAGTGCCGAGAAAGGGTGGTGTTGAACGAATATTGGCGCCGGCGGTGGTGAAAGATCCGGAGAGTAGAGTTCAACCTGCGGCTTGGTTGGGCTTGATTCGTGCTGAGTTGGAAGGGTTGAATTCAGCTTGAAGGATGAGGAGCTAACGCTTTAATCTTCACGGTGTGAATGATACCAGTGTGCGTGATATCCATGACAACTAGATCAATACCTTCTCTGAAGATCTATGGGGCGCAACCGGTGTCATGGTTGAGTTTGTATCATATTTCTGCATGTTGCTGTTTTACGGGCAAAGGCATCTGAAGCGGCGTTCGGACCTGGTACTAACAGTTTAAGCTGGATTTGTTCTTTGCATTTCACTACATAATTGCCCTGCTTTTTAGATTGTTATCAGCTTTTTATGTTCTTTACGATGCTATGCCACTTGAATGCATTTCAGTCTATGAGTTCAGTTTGCGCAAGAAGCCCAGTGTGTCACTTCCAATCTGAGATAAGGCAAGACAGACTGCACGGTCTACCCTTCCTTAGATCATGACCATCGACATGTTCCTTCCTTTACCTGCCGATGTAGCCTGTTGTTTACTTTTTGTACTGTATGTAGAGCTCCCCCGAGATGGAGTCTTCATCTGACACTCTTACAAACAACGACAGACCTTCATTCATCTCATGAAGCTCTATTTTTATATTTTGCCCAGATCTACCCAAAAACACTTATCTTTCATTTTATGTCCTCTGGATATATTTTTAAAGAGGTCCAATCTCCGTCCTACATTCGAAACCTGAATACAACGGCATGAAACGTTCCCATGGCTTCCGCAAATTCATCCAAAAGCACACGTTTTGTCTCTTCCGAGCCGGCACCAGAAACAAATCTCCAGACCACGGGTCGGTGGAGAAAGACCACGTCGAAGTCTGCAGAAACAACAAAAGGCGCTCGACGTTCAACGAGGAATCCAGCAGCGAGACCGGACTCGAGGGACAATGTGCGTGGGTATGGCAAGGGAATGAAGACGTGTCTGTGTCGTCACCCACTTCCCAGAGGCCGAGATCAGTTCCTCCATCTCCAGAACCAGCACCAGCGTTGTCGTCATCGGTTCCAAGCGGAGGAGTAAACGACGTGGGATATCTGAGGATTGAACCCATGATCGTATCATCGAGTGAATGGAAGCTTCCTCCTTTGCCATCTCCGCCTATTCTTTATCAACGGCGGCGGACAGGGCCGTGCTTAAGACCGAGACAGGAATTGAAGTTTAGACCGAAACCGAGATTCTGTCTGTGTCGACCGTCGGGGATTTGGGTGCCGTTGATTGCTGTGGACGAGCTGCCTAACTGGGTGGGATTGAGGAGTGAGACGAGGTTTGCTAAGCATGGTGATCAGGCATGGTTTTGGGGTGACTGTGGTATGATTTCTGTGAGCGGTGAGGAGGTTCCGTGGGAAGGGTTGTATGATGTTGAGTTCGTGAGGACAGCTAGTGATGGTGACTGCGAGAATCGTATCTCTACGCCTATTACGGTGTTGCCGACGCATGTGAGGGACTTGGATTTGTTGCTTGCGGAGTGGTCGCCGGGCAGCAGTTTCGACAATTGTCAACAACACATTGGCGGTGGTCAATCGAGTCCTAACGGATCAGGCAGTCAATCGAGCATCCACTCGAGTGTGCAATGGGGTATTCCAAGGAGTGGTGCCTCTGGACATGCCAGCTGTCCTGAGAAGCTTGCATCTTTTGGGCTATCACCTGAATCGCCTACCTCGTTTCAGACTCAAATTCCTCAATCAGACAGTTGGGAGGAGCCGCTTCGCCGATGTCATTCGGTGTAATACTACTAGTATATCGACCGGACTCCAGGCCTTTTCGCCAGTCAATATAGTCTTCGAGTTGTGTCGTTGACATGGAACGTTTCGCGAACGCTTGAGAAGAAGGATATTACTTGTCCGCTGGTCTTTTCATTTTGATGTTTTCTGGCTTATGATTGACTGTTGTTGTGCGGCTGGATTCGCTGTTTATCCACATGTATACCATTCTTAGGTGAGATGGCAATGTGCTAGGCCTCTCTCGTTTCTGAAGCATATTAATCGCGTACTTCGTTTTTTGTTGCTGTACATATATTAGTCACCGCCATTAGAGAGAAAGGGAGGTTGTTTCTTTCAAGATAGCAAGAAGATAAGCTAAATCAACATTGATATGCAAGATCCAAGTCTATATTCATTAGCATTATTTAATTTTAGATAAGACGACATACTCCCAAGACTCCAAATATCGTACACATGTCACATGTTGGCCAAAAACCTGTGACATAAAAAGTAACAATCCCATCACGTTCTTCGTGATGTATATGTCTCTTCGATCTTCTGCAGCCGCTGACCCCCCAGCTGCTTCCACAACTCCTGTGCCTCTAGCGTCCGCATCGGCCATCGATCCCACTCCAGCGCAATATCCCACAACGTCGAGACGGGAAGGACGCGGATAGACGTATCTGATAGACAGTCTTCGGCGAACTCGAGCTGGAGATTCTCGGTCGACTCTTTGTCGTTGGTTTTGTCGTTGATTTTGTCGTTGGTGGTAGTGGTGGTGGTGCTGCTTTTGGGCGCATATGTCGCACAGACCTTGGCAAAGCGCTGCAGGGAGGGGATGGAGCGGAGAATATCGGCCATGGGGCGGCCTGGGAAAAGGGGGTTGAGGATGGCGCGGTCTATGGGTTTTGCGTTGCCGCGGGAGATGGTGCGGATGAGGTGTTGGAGGATGATGAGGAGGTCGAAGTAGGCGGCGCGGGTTTTTTTACTGTTTGTGTTGCTGTTGGTGGTGGTGGTGGTGTTGGATGGGTTGTTTGTGGTATATTCGGAGAGAGTTTGGAGGATAGGGGAGTGTGGGTCGGGCTGGAAGTCGATGATGGAGCACGGGATGGCGGGAGAGAAATCGGAGGGGTGGACGCGTAGAGGTTCGTAGGGGCGGCGGTCCCAGAGAAGAAGAGGGGGTTCGTTGTTGAGGCCATGGGTCTCTTGGTGACGCTGGCGAGCGTGGGTACGGTATAGAGGTGTGAGGCGGGTGTTGATATCATCACGGACGGCAATGAGGTCGTTGAGTTCTGAGATGAGGGTGTGAGTATGGGCAGGATATGGCTTGCCCGTGTTCATGATGGTGCGCAATTTGGCGTAGATGTCGTCGATGGCGAGCTGTTTGTCGGAATACTCCGCAACAAGCGGTGCTTGTCTATTTTCGAGGAAGAGACGTTTGCGAAGGAGCAGAAAGCGGTTCGATCTTTCGGGATCGGGGAGGGATTTCGCCTCGGGTTCTTTCTTGCGATGCTCTAGAAACTCATCGACATATTCGAGATATCTGTCGTGCCAGTTATGCTTGGGTCGTTTGAAATATTCCGCCCCTTTGCCGGCTAGGCGGAGTGGTTTTGGTGCTAGCTCTATCGACTTGGCTTCCCGGTCTTTGGGGGTCGGGATGTTCGCTTCTTTTGCACGAGCGGCGGTCGCTTGTGCGGACTTTTCCCACAGATCTCCTCCTTTAAGCGCAGCATTGTTGCATTCCTCAGTGTCTCCACAGAGTTGTACCGCACTCAAGGCCGCTGCTTCAGTGACGATTGATAGCCTCCGCCGATGGATAACGTCCCTGGGCAGGATCGTCTCCGCGTCCTTTGAGAGAAAGGTAGTGATGACGCGTACCAGGCCGTATTGGTGGATCAGCGATTGATCAAGGCAGGTCTCGAAGTACCGTAGAAGAGGCCAAATCTTCGCTGAGTAGTTCTCTCGATGTCGTGTTAGGTTGGCCAGCACGAGCAAGGAGGGATTGACCTGGCATGCGCCCTGGGGACCCAGGTCGCGTTGGACCTGTTCCGGGAGTTGTCCTTTGGAGAAGAGATCCGTCAACACGCTCTCATCCATGAGATCCCATGGCAGCAGCTTACAGCCGGGGCTGCTCTGCACAAGGGGTTGTAAATGAGGAGCGTAAATCTTTTCATAGGGTTCGAGGAGGATGTGCCGTCGTGGACGCAGGAATTCGTGGACTTTGCGCGACCACAGCCCTTTGCCAGGGTAAATGTCGATGATATCGATTGGGCCACTTCTGTCAAAGGTTCGCCCAAGTCTCTTGAGCAGGTCATCTAAAAAGTATTAGGCATGATTAGAAAAGAGAATGCGACAGGTGATACCTTGGTTTCTTCTCCCAGGCTAACTCACCGCAGAGCTTCTCGCTTTTGATGTGGATGGACTGGCGGTCGCGTACACTCGGTGGTCGGGCATAGTGTCGAACGGGTATACATTTCAATCGTATCGACTTTGTCGCATAGTGCCTCCGCATGATGTTGTGTGTGGATGTCAAGGAGGACGCAGTTTGGCCGGCGAGCTTTTCCTTCACAACTCGGATTCACTTGGCGCCGGCGCCGTGACATCAGGGTCGAAGCTCAGACAAAATATATGCGGCCGCCTGCTTAGCAAACAAACCACGGAGTAGATTCAACACATTCGAGGATTGCACACTCATCCGTGCTCTGCTGTGGGAGGCAGACAGGACAAAGCAATGTGCGTCTGAAGTGCTGCTCACCTCGTCGTACGCCGTCACCACGCCTCTCACGAGAGTCAATCCACCTTGGTGGTCAAGAACGTCAACCTCAGTCCGGGCAAACATTCGACGAAAACACTCGCGGATCCCATTCTATCCTCATTCTGTGATCTGCCTCATAACGCTGCTCTGCTGAGTGTGGCCCGAACCGGACTCGTCTTTCCTGGCTGCAACCACGATGCTTCCGCCCCTCAGCGTTGCGGACATCACCCGTCAGGCTGCGGAATATGATTACGATCCCTCCGTCCAGCTGCGATACTGGCTGCGGACGGCGTCATCTTTGGTGAAAGAGGTACTTTTCTCATGATTTAGCTATCTGCGAGCTCAAATACCGGAACGCTGCTAACTGTGGCTACCCCTCATCTGCAGGCCGCCATATATGAACGCGAAGGAAACGACCAGCAAGCCTACCTCCTCCTCTTCAGACATGCGCAGCTTGTGCTTGTGAATCTTATACGACACCCACAGGCTCGCGATCCAAATCTCCGGCGTACGCTAGCAGAAGTACAGCGAGATGTGCAAAACTCGTTGAAAAAGCTAGAGGTTCTGAAACCGCGAATCACTAAAAGATATGAACGGTATCTTCAGAGCATCAAGGAAAGGGAGTCCTGGCAGCAAATTACAACCTCTCAACAAGATGATGGTGCCTCTACGTTACGCAGGCCCGAGAATCTCGACCCTGCAATAGCTGGAAGACCACAGCCCCTCGCGGCCGCAGAGAATAAAGATTTGGCTGTGAAATTGGCTCAGAAGGAATTGAGACGGAGAGCGGCGGCAAGGCTGGGACAATATCTGAATGAAGGACATCTGTCACAAGCGCAGCAGAAGCCCGGTGCGACTCGTCGGGATCAGGAATACGGAAGAACTGACCAGGACGACCTTGCCAGGCGATTGCAAGAAGTACGGGCCAGAGTTGAGCGGGATCAATCATATCTAAGAGAAACCAGGCCGTCTCAGGCTACGCCTGGTGGCAGAACTCCGCCAGTTAGGCCTGAATCAAACCAGTCCACTACATACAGATATCCCACCGTTCCCGGACAGAGTGCTTTTAGCCTCACGGAAACATTACCACCTATCCCCAAAAAAGAGCTACTTAAGCCACTCATCCCACAAGCTCCTGCTATTCCGGCCAAGATTCCCGAAAAGATCCCTCTCACTCCCGCTCCCCCTCCGGTGCCCGGCAAAGTCGCACCCAACACCTCCTCATCCCTCTCCCCCGAACCCAGCCCTTCTCCATCCGACCTCCAACCCTCCACCTTTACCTTCAAACCATCCTCCTACCTCGAAAACGGCACTCCCCTCCGCACCATCTTCATCTCCCCTGACCTCCGCAAACACTTTCTCGAAATCGCCCGTCCCAACACCAACCGCAATCTCGAAACCTGCGGCATCCTCTGCGGCTCCCTCATCTCCAACGCCTTCTTCATCTCCAAACTCCTCATTCCCGATCAAGAATCTACCCCCGATACCTGCGAAATGATCAACGAAGCCGCCGTCTTCGAATACTGCGACGCCCAGGAAGATCTCATGGTGTTAGGCTGGATCCACACGCATCCCTCGCAGACGTGCTTTATGAGTTCGCGCGATCTGCACACGCAATCTGGATATCAGGTGATGTTGGCCGAGAGTATTGCGATTGTGTGTGCGCCGAGCAAGATGCCGGATTGGGGGGTGTTTCGGTTGACGGATCCGCCTGGGTTGAAGACGGTTCTAGGGTGTACGCAGAAGGGATTATTTCACCCGCACGGGGAGATGGATATTTATACGGATGCGTTGAGGCCGGGGCATGTGTTTGAAGCAAAGGGGCTGGAATTTGAGACGGTGGATTTGAGGAAAGGGTAATTTTTTCTTCTCTTTTTTTTGCGTTGCTCTACGAGTCTGTCGTAGTTCCTTTCTGGGCCGATAATGCTGGGTGTGCATTGGTCTGGGTGACGGCCTTCTTAGATCATGTTAAATCACGTTTGAATGAATCACGAATGATAGTATCGAAAGCTGAAGTCCTTACACTTTACAGTATTCTGTTCTACAGCGAATAGCGCGTTCAAAAAGATTCCAATATACTAATAAATTTGTTGCATTACACATTAAATGTCAGTATGTGATAGACATATTTCACCACGATATCAGTCATTTCAAACAAGTAGCCAAAAGAAGTTCAGGTATCTCTCCCAGGACTATGCGTAGATATATATTCATTCCACCTCTGCCTCGATCTAGATGCAATCTCCTAATCAAAAGACCGCCAAAAGGATCATCGATATTAGCAATGTAAGAAGACGTCCACCGTATATAGCAATAAGCCTTGTATATGTAGGGAAGGCAGAACACCATTCAGATAGCCACTCAGTCTACCCCATTCGCGCCCGGGATCATTGCTGGTTTCAAGAAGGGAGCCGCCTGATGGATTTCAACACTTTTTCCACCGGCCACTCCTCATCACGAGACAATATTCCGGCCCACACATCTCCCGGAATGGCTTCCTTTTCATCCATTATTTTCCAATTCGGACTTTGGTTCATCTTTAGCCAACTGAAATCATCAACATGAGTCCAAGAGTCTTTGATGGTACAGGTGTCTAAAGTGGGAGGCTGGATATCATCAAGAATGGTTAGCTGGCTGTTAGCAAAGTTACTACAGCATTGCTGCAAGAAACTGGACGTTGCAACAGAAGAACCTACATAGCAATCTGGAATATGGCTGAATCGAATACCGTGGCAATTTTCAATGATGGGTATGCTTGAACAGCCGAGATACACGTCCACATTGGTGCAGTCATGCATTCGGAACTGATGACATGTAACCACGATGACTGACTGTTGAACGCCTGTGACGTGCGCGGCTCCGTTTACCTCTCCGCATAAAAGCAGGCTGTCGGTGACATCATTAATGGAAAGTACTGCAAAGGCTTGGCCGGTGAACATATCGATGACAGAACGGCGCACTGAAGCAATGGAAGCAGAAACAGCTGTGTTTACTGTGGACTTTGGCAGGTTGAACCGAACGTCAGATTGAGAATCCACGGATATCCCCGGCCTCTCGAGCGACATGGCATTCTTCGTATTTTGCAGGCCACTTTCAGGTCCTGATACGTCTTGACGAGTGGAAGACAAAGCAGGACTGTCAGTGAAATCGTTCGTCAGCGGACTTCGAGTTCTCGAGGCGTTGATGGAAGTGCGCGTCTGAATTGGAGATTGGTTCAACGATGACTCCGCAGATGAACCATCCGCCGACTGGTAACCGGGAATATGTCGACGACCCTGCGCATCGAGTTCGGCCAGATCGGCAAGAGATATTGCGGAAGGGTTTTTGCGCGCAGTCTTGAATGAAAACTTTTGTCGAGGGGCAACGACTGCTCTTGTTTCTGCGAGCTTATCCTGGAGCGCTTTGATGGCCTAGGCAGTGTAAGAAACAGGAAATGAAACTAAACGTAAATCGAACCACCGTTTCAAATATCGGAGTGGTAAGGGTTCGGCTTGTTCTCTCAGAAACATACTTCAGCATATATCCGCTGGTCATATGGCGGCACATAACTGGACGCATCCTGGACTTCATTCGAGAGTCTCGATATTCCGGCAAGACAGTGATCTACGGCGTCACGGCTCTCTCCTCCCGCACTCGAGGTGTCGACAAGACGGTCCATCTGCTCCTGCAACGCTATATTGACAACAAATATCAGTTAATTTTGAACCCAAGAACTTAAGTTACAATGGCAGAATCCATACCAGTGATTTCATGTTGAAAGTAGCGAAAAAAGCGTTCATTTAGCGAAAGCTCCTGCTTGTTCTTGGAAGGGAGTTCACGCGTCGGTTCGTGGGGGACATCTTGGGGTCGCGACGCCATATTGCCAACGCTGTACTGCTAGAATCCGGCTCTGATATGGCGGGGCTGAGAGACCAATACAAAATGAAGGGAATCCGCAAGCTGTAGCCGGGGCACCTAAACTTTTCTGAGATAATCAGAAGTCAGTAAAGGCTCAGGATTAATCCAAACGGTAATATTAAAAAACCCAAACCACGCAGTCAGGGTGAGCTTCCTACCGCACTATTGCGACGATGTACTGTATCACAAGGCTGCAGGGTCCACAGCGTCAAGTGGTATGTTCCACGGTTTGTAGTTGACAACAGCTATCTTCAGACTCGAAAAGGTCAAGATGTTGAAAACGAGTGCCTGTGAAAGTTTCAGAACATAGCCTGATGTACTGGAATAGTAGAACTGAAGGACCAAGGCCTCCGTCGAGACATCGCGTGCTCATTTGTTGAGAGTAGAAGCTCCAGCAGCCGTTCGGCGGGCAACGGCTTGGAGAGTGGCGGGTGCTGACTAAGCGAGCGCGGGGTGAGTGCGGCCGGGGCGGCTGCGGCGGGTGCGTCAGAGTTTGCTTGGTTTGTCTGACATCTTAGGACCAAGCGCGATAGCCGCCCACCCGTCGAATGACGTCAACGAATTGGAACATCGACGTGGGCTCATCTGGATGATTCGCGTCACGCTTCAAATACGTGATATTTGACAAGCCAGCTCGCGACAGAGAGCTATTAAAAGCCTCTTCCTTCCGTCAAAGGCTACCGAGGCAAAACAGAATTAGATTATGGGCATTAAGGGTGATTTCAGAGCCCAAACCCCCTTACTGTGTATTGGCGGGCTAAAAGAGCCTGGACATTCCCTAAGCAACCCTAAGGCTTGTGCGACAGGGAAATATAAAAACGAGAACAACATTCTGCTTGGGATCATTAATCTTGGTGTACGCTTCCGTACAGAGTACTATACAGCCTTCTCTACGCACTACCGCTGTCCCTTAACCCAAGCTGTCACTAAGTTACTCGTGGAAAGCTGATGAGATAGCTGTGGTGCTTCCTGCAGCAAAATCCAACTCTATCTCCTGGCCAAATGATCCTTGGGGGCAGAAAACCATTTGCGACCTGCCGACTGAATTATTCTCCTCCGTAGAGGAGGACGTGTTCCTGCAAAGTGAAGACTTGTGGAGAGGGTGCTCTGCATTCTTTTAGAGAGATCCATTATGCAAACATGCCTCACTAGATCACCCTCTAGCTAGAAGCCGTATGTTTAACGGGCCTCAGCGAAAGCGACCATGAGGGACAGCATACGCTTCAGCCGGAGAAGGCTTTAAGGTGCAGTATTGGGGCCGAAAATTATGACATTCACGGATGGGACATATCAGCTCCAAGCAATTAGAGCAACACAAAATGAATTCTGTATTTAAGGGCTAAAATCGTGAAATGTGGCGACTGCGCAACGAACGCTATAAAAAATTCCGTTTCTATAAAGATGCAGATGTCATAAAAGGAGATCATCTACGCAAACATCGCTGAGTGCTTAAAAGTACCCTTAGCTTAACGCTGCTAGTGACGATGAGGATAGGGAGTAATACTGGCCTTCAATAAATCAATTTATAAGTGCTGACTTGGCGGGATGATGTCCGACTGACGACACTTCAAAAAGACATGGGCTTAGTTCGTTGAGTATAGGGATATACAGAATATGATTCTATTATCTTTGGTGATATCACAGCTGGCACGCCATGTGAAACAGTTTCGATTGAGATTCCGATTGAACCAACTCAGGTGACGAGTGCTCCGGTGCTTGTCATTCCCCTCATCATAATTTTCTTCAGGGGTCCAGGGAATGCTGACAAATGCGCAAGATGAAATATCTTGAATCGGCAGATGATGTCAATTCTGGATCCTTGTTACAGTATAGCTAAAGCCAACCAACGATTCTGTTACTGTGTAGAGAGTCCATCAGCAATCATGCCAAACGTCCTCATTCTCGGAGGATCCGGATTCCTTGGACTTGCCCTCGGAAGATCTTTGCTTCGCGCAGGGACTTATGCTGTATGGGGAACCGCACGCACCATAGATAAGGGCAAATTACTGGCCGCCAACGAGATTACCCCCGTGGAGGGCGATATCACCGACCCGTCCGCATTAAACACCATCATTGCCGCCAACCATATCGACATTGTAATAAACACCACCTCAGCCTACGACGCTGCTGGCAGTATTCTTACCGGCGTGCTCGACGCTGCCACTGCGCGCAGAGACGCTTTGGCCAAGGAAAACATCGTCGGCCCCAAGCTTGGATTCGTCTATATCTCTGGCTCGTTCGTGCACGGTTCTCCCACACGCCGCATCAGTGACCTGTCTCCAGTCGACAGCAGTCTATCCAGTGCTAAACCAGCGAGGGGCTTCGAATGGCGTCCCGGACACGAGCAAGCCGTCCTCGCGGCCCGCGACACATTGGACGTCGCCGTCCTCCGGCCCAGCGCCATATATGGGCGCGACTCGTGGGTCTGGCAACATTGGTGGGGAGGTTTGATAGAGGCAGCTGAGCGCGGTGATAGCAGTAGCAACTCCCCACCTGTGCTGGTACCGGCTGATATCACCGCTCGCATTGGCATCATCCACGTCGACGACGTTGCCGCTGCGTGCCATGCGGTGGTTGACCGTCTCGATGGCCGACTGGGTTCGTGGCCTGTGTTTGATCTAGTGACAGAGACGCTGTCTGTGGTGAACATCATGGAGGCCAGTAAAGCTGCCTTGGACGTGACGGCACCATTAGAGTACGTGGGGACGAATGGCAACCCATTTCTTGAGGCCTTGAGTTTCGTGAGTAATTCGGATGCGTCAAGAGCAAAGATTGTCCTAGACTGGAAACCGAAGCGTATTGAGTTTATACTCAATATTACAACCTATATCAAAGCGTGGCAGGCTTCGCAGAAATAAAACGTTGCTGTCAGCGGGGAGGAATGGACATTGAGTTCTTTAAAAGCGTGAAAGGAAAAACACCGAAAAGCCGTCAAGTCGAGTCGGGCGGAAAATGAGGTGGTTAGCACTGGGGTGGAACGCGTACGGAAACGCGAAAAACACGCGGGCGGAAAATAACGTTTGGAATCTTGGCACACAACGGTCCGCCTTGGCCAATCGGAGCCAGCACCCGATCGTAGTAACATGTATTTTAACACGATACGAGATATCTGTACTCCGTACCGTACTGTACTCATTACACGTGCTTGATATTCCTTCAGCTTTCCGCTATCTATGGCTTCGTATCATAGTCGGATCTTCCATAGCAAACTTGACTAGCAATCAGGCCCTCTATCATCGCCGGCCTCCAGGGGGCTCTTTAGGGAGCTTCGAGCTCAGCTTTCTGTACCTTTCCCTGGTACTTATAATTCCTAGACGCTTGGACGGCCTGATGTCACCTCTTCGGCGACTGACTTTGACATCGCGGCGTACTATCTTCTCCTTCGCCAAAAAACCGCTTTGGCAGTCACTGCCTCTTTCGGGGACTCCAATTCCTCAGCATGAACTAGTCGACGAGGAGGTTTGCCCTGACTACAATCCGGCGGCTTTTTACCCAGCAAAGCCCGGAGAAATACTGGCCAAGAAATTTCAATTACTTGTGAAAATTGGCTGGGGATCACAGTCAACCGTGTGGCTCGCCCGAAACATTTCAAGGTACCTGCATCCGTGACTCGTCCGGAAGGAAAGCACATGCGTCTTGTCTACGAACCGATGAGAGAGCCTCTCTGGATATTACAAAGTCGTTTCATTGATCGTACGCTTCCTTTGCCCATTGCAAAGGCTTATATCTACATCCTCCTTGTTGGTCTTGACTATCTTCACTCAGAGTGCAAAGTTGTCCACGCGGGTGAGTACTTGTCGCCAATCTGCTGTGCCGATTCTATAATATAGACACCTAACCTATGTACTGTACCTATCAGATCTAAAGTTAGAGAATATCCTCATGAGCTTTGAAAACGAAAATATTCTTACGGACTTTACTAAACGACAACAACCGATGCAATGCAAGGTTGATGGCGAGAGTGGTCGGACCATCTATCGCTGCCATAATGACTTCGGTGCTTTTGACTGGAAAGAATTTAAGAATATTGTTCCAAAAATAGCCGATTTCGGCCTCGCAGCAAGACTCGACGAACCGTCTACTCGAAATGGAATGATAGGGGAGCAATTCGGCATTTACCCTATCCAACCAGATCATTACCGTGCTCCAGAAGTAATCCTTGGCTGTGGTTGGGACTTTAAGGCAGATATTTGGAACTTTGGTGTGCTGGTAAGACCCCTTTAACTCTTTTCTGGAGGTGAGCATACAAAACGAGGGACTTTTTGTTTCGCATTCTTTTGGTTACATTCACTGGCTTGGGCTTAATGATAACAATTCTGTGCGGCAAGTTGTGGAATATCCTTGGGAGCAAGGAGTTGTTCCAGCAGGTACTTGATACAAACGGCCAATACGACGCGAAGTCACACCTCGCCGAAATGACTGCCCTAATTGGGGGGCCCCCCAGGGAGTTCCTCGCA
Organism: Chrysosporium keratinophilum; assembly: GCA_029850275.1. NCBI lineage: Eukaryota > Fungi > Ascomycota > Eurotiomycetes > Onygenales > Onygenaceae > Chrysosporium > Chrysosporium keratinophilum. The sequence goes on from JARBIX010000012.1 coordinate 1,026,632, forward strand.
AAATCAAAGGCTATGTCAAAACACAACTGGCCCCAGCCTGTCAGGAACAACACAGGCGAGCTTTGCAAAAATACTCAAGAATTCTTCCATGGCCCCTTTTTTAACGCAGAAGGTGAGTTGACAACTATCTCCTACGTCAATACCTGGCATGCTCATTGTGTTCAAGATGAATTCTGCCATAGTGAATTGATCCCATCCCGAAGCTTAGAGGACACAACACCATTCCTCGAAGAGAAAGATAGAGAGGCATTCTTATCTTTTGTTCGACAAATGCTCACTTGGCTCCCGGAGAAAAGGAAGACAGCTCTCGAGCTGATGGATCATCCGTTTCTCAAAGTCGGGGGTTGACCAACAGCTCAGTTATTTGAGGAAATAGAGCAAGGTCTCGGTTGGCGTCTCTAGGCTTAAAGGACCGGGGAAATATGCAGGTGGGTACCAAAGCGGGTCGTCATCACCAGAGAACCTTACGCGGCCCCTTGAGTCTTATCTGTATATAAACTGGAGTCGGCTCACGAGATGGCGAAGTTGAAAATGGGAGATTCCGACTACCTAGACTACACTGTCGGGTCGGAAAGACTAACTACCTGGGCTAGAGTCTATGCTACCAAGACGACTTCAACAACCCGACAGGTTTTCCCAATAAACCCGTCGCTGAAGGGAGTCTGATATTTGTAAGGCATGATGATGTGATCATCCCGCTCGGGATCAATTGGCGTTTCGACTGCACCTAAGGTTTGGCCTTAGCCTTATATTCCTCATGCAATAAGATAATATTGGATCAATTGAATGAGGATCTACTCTTGTGCAGTAAAATGTCTTGCGGCGAGGGTGCTCGGATTACATTCTCTGTGACCTTTGCATATATACCCACTATGAAGAAGGTCGGGATGGACGAAAACTTCCTACATTATCCTTTAATGGTAAGCTTGCTCCTGAGAAAAAGCTATTTAGTCTGAAGAGGAATAAACCAGCAGCCACAAATTTTTGGTCCAGGAATTACTCCGTAATAATAACTTAACCTGAGAATCACGGTAGTCGAGTGCGGAAAGCGGAGCCCATCTTGCCAGTGAGTTTGACAGTGAGATACCAAAAAGCGAAATAGTTACAGTATAGACTCGATGCCAGGGATAATAGGACTGGCAACTGAAGAATACTACAAAATTAGCCATTCATGGATCAAGTTTCAAATCAGTTTCCAACCTCATGCACTGTGCTGTACGGAGTACATACATGGAATCAAATACCGATCTTACTGATCAACCATCTTCATTCACGCACAACATCATCTAGAATGTAGAAATGCTTATCCTGGAGATGATTCCACATCGCCTTGTCGGAATTGAAACTTCTGTGATCCTTGATATCGGATTTAGGACATTCGAAGCAATACCACATATGTCCATGGCTGTCCTTTGCGCCAGGCGCTTTGGGTCTTCCAATGAATCCGAGGTGATGCACGTGCCGCAAATGTTCGATCATTCCGTCCATAGTAGGGTCCGTTTCAAACTGATGCTTCGTACATTCGTATTGAGCTTGCATGGCGGTGACTGGATTTTGGGGGTTTTCCCTTTCTAGTTTTAATATTCGGTTAGCGGCAGCTTACGAAACAGAGGGGATTATGTACCGGGTTCGTTTAGAATCCAAATTATTCGAATGGCAATTGGTTATGTATACTGTTAAGCAGATTTTTTGCAAAAGATAATCTCGTATTCGTAGCAATACCTCGATATATAGCCTGTGTAAGGTGTCAATGGAATCTCGAGTTGCTTTAGTTATCCCCGCTTGAGGGCGGCGTCTCTTTTTATAACCACTTCAGAATTCTGGCAATTCATATGACAAGCAAGCAGAAGCGTCATGGCAACGGCAAGGTGTGTCTAGACAAAGCCGTGATTAGAGGATGTCTGTGGGGCAAAAGTAGATAAATGGAGAATTCCCAAGGCAACTTTTCAGCAGGTATTCCTGCTCTCGGAGAGATAATTTAGACCACTCATGGTCAAAGGTGTCCAAAAAGCATAACGATGCATGGATTATCGCTAAAGCCATACAGGCCTATCATGCTTCCCTGAGAAGTTCCCTTAACATCTAAGAAGATTTAACAATCCAAGTGAGCCCTTCGGTTCCTCAGAAATCTCTTCTAGACTCGCTTGTTCGATTGGCAGCGGATTCGGAGTGTGTTCTTGGAGTGTACCACAAAATATGCTGTCCATTATTGGTGTGAGAATGTTGGAAAACTGACGAAGGATATGCCCCTGATTTTGGTCAACAAGCGCAACGAACTTGGCAAAATCATCTGTTGGTAACATTATGAGCCTAGCTTGATTAGTATTATAGCATCATACCGGGCAATTAGCACATACATGCTATCAGTGACATGGGGATAATTCTCCGCGGTCAAGTTTGCTGCTGCTGGCGGAAGCAAGCCCAGTATACCGGTACCGAATTTATCCGTGAGTAACTGCAGATGTTTTCCCAGCCTACGTAACCTAGAGACATAGCGGTACCTTCGCTCATAGTCACTAGTTCCGCGACGTAACTGGGGATATACCTCATCAACGATGGATTTTGTTATTGCGGCATCGGATATGTGACGAGGGTTTCCTGGGTTTCCTGTGGACTTCTTCGACAGACTTGCTTGCGTTTGGACAATAAAACCATCATCTATCGGGCTAGAATAGCCACGATTCTTTACAACAAGATTGAGAATATGAAATCTTTTTAACAAACTCAGATAAGCCACATCGCGGTCCAGTTGCTCAATGACATGGAATCTCCGTACGTATGAAAGGTTTTCAGACGGCGCTGGCAAGTGCTCTGCCGCATTTTGGCGATATGATATGAGCGTTTCCCGGAGATGCATCAATGACGTACAGCTAGCCATGCCGAAGAATAGGGTTTGAAATATCACGCGAGTTTTATCTGTGCCCATACTTGAAATGCAGGTATGGGTGAGTAGATTCTCAAAAGGTTCTGTCAAGTACGGAACCGGTGAGCGCTGATATTTTTCTCTCTCCTCCGAGAGAAGCTTTTCCAGGAAAGTTGTTTCACTATTAAACGTAACAGTCGTGTCGCATGTAGATGATGTTGACAGTGCCTTCCCATCAGAAATTTTCCGCCTTTTGGAGGGCCGCCGATCCGGCGCAGAGGTGCTCGTGGTGATTAATTTTTCCTGAAAGGTATGTTCAGAATCGACACTCCCGGTCTGAGCAGCCAATGTGACATCCATCATGGCAGTGCTGCATTCCTCAGAGGGGATTTCAGGTATGTAAGTGAATTCCGAGAATGGTACCATAGGAGGTTGGTTTTCAGCATTCGGGCCAAATATATTGGCCGACTGTTGGCCGTCATTGTCCAGTAAAGCCATTTTAGGGGCGATACAAGCCTTTTCGCATGTCGTAATACTGTGCGTTAAACAGTATCAGTAATAGAGTTGTGAAATAGAAACTAGGTTGCAACGACTGACCCTATTCGCTCAAGGATCCTGGAGACGACAGCAAAGTCCTTGCCAGAGTCGCACCACGATGCACCAACGATAGCACTTATGGCCCGACTCAACACGTTCAGTGGTATCGGCTGACCGCATTGCCTCGGGTTGAGTCTCACACAACTTTGAATTCCCATGCGTTTCGCAACAGCTTCTCGGTTCTTCCTGCTATCAGCATGGCATAAGCGTTCATTCGCCATTGCTAGATAATGTCAGTTTATTCAGATCTTATAATTTTGAGGCAAATCGCACCTCTCGAAGCACCTATAGTATATGCATTGTCTAGTATCACTGTCCTCATGACCGAATCTCCAAGTTGGGCCAATCGCCGGTTGCCGTCATAGCTCTGGCCATCCGCACCCGCAGCAGTCAAGGCTTCAACAAGAGCATTGGGCTTCTCAAAGGCGTAGCCAATTGTGGTCTGTACCAGACCAATATCAGGATCAGAGTCACTTTCCATGATGCCCGAAAGCGTAGAGATCGAGCGTGGATATCACATTTCAAGTGGCGGTCGGTTGTCAAAACATTTCGGGATACCGGCGCTATTCCAAATTGGGACATATCCACATCGTGCTGCTTCAAACCCCTTAAAAGGTTTAGCGGAATTACTCCGTAGTTTATTCATGGGGGTTCGAAAGTATACCCACAGCATCGTTGTTGAAGTTGAAACAAGTGAATTAATGCAGAGATCATGAGCACTCATTTATATAAGTGTTAACATTGTTAAGGAATATTCAAATTTAGCAATGCTATTTTAAGTTACATCTCTACCTGCAAGATGTCATGTTTTTCATTTTGCTGCCATGCAGCGGTCCGCAACCACTCACAAGGACTCGCTGCCCAACTCTCCAACATAACCTTGACGTCTTCGCTTTGCGCTATTGTCGCCTTGCTCAAAGGTTCCAAGAGGGCTATCGAGAGCATAGCCATTAGATTGCCAGCGACAGAGCCATGACCGTCATTAGACAGACGACCGATATGGACCGCACACTGAAGTTTATCCTTATGTAGAACCCTAAGCACTCCAGGCTTTAGGTACCGTTCGAATTCATCAGTGCAAGAATAGGATGCCGAGCACTTATGTACCAACTCAGCAACGCGACGCGTAAACGCATTATAGGCTTCAGCCGTCGAACCCTGCAGATGCGGATACGGTAGCAAAAGTGCTTGAAACTCCATCGGCGGCGGCAGAATCGCAGGTTTCCGATTGTCATTTTGTAGCCAGGAATGTGTCCGGAGACAGTCCGCGTCGGTTGCTATCCAATCAAGCAGCCATTGGACTCGTCGATCTCGTTCCACGTCGTTAGCTGCAAAATTTCGCGAAATAAGGCCGTACATCGCCGACCTAATCGGCTCAAGGGACAGGGAAAGCCTTCCATCATGATTCATGTGTATGGGATGGCAAAGTATGATTTTTGCTCGTTCATAGTATTCGTCCGCCATGATGTCCTGTGTAATCCCGTTTGAAACCTTGGACTCAACTTTGGCGAGAGTTTCGAATAACACATTGTCAAAAGCGCGACAGTTCCTATTTTTATCAATCCATTCGTGCCAATGGCGACCGGAGTTTGTATCTTTCCATTTTGGATCCCGATCTTCCAAATTTTGCTGGATAGGGGCAAGTTTGCAGCAATCGATGAAGCGCAGTGCCCATGCACGGTGCTGAGAAAGAAAACCTTTGGGGATGTAATCCTTCCAGTGGAGCAACACTTCGTTCTGCACATCGCTATCAAAAGGACCAAAGTTAGGAACCGGAAAGGCCTCTTCCGACAGTAATCCGGCTCTGCTCAGGAAAATTCGCATCCAGCGGTTATGCTGTCTCGCGGACTCGTCTAAAAGCGGGAGAACGATATCTCGAACATACTCCTTGCGTAAACTGTGTGGAATGCTGTTACTTGCGGTCTTGATAAATTGCCAGAGAAGAGGACGGTCTTTATCGACTTCTGGGAGAGGCCCCCCAGCCTCGGCAGATGCCCAATCTGGTTTGGAAAGAGTAACCCTTTCACTAGGCGCGGCTGCGACAAGGTAGAATGATGTGACCACCTTATAAATGTCATCAGATGGTTTACCATCTAAGGCCACGCTCTTGTTTATCAAACTGAACAAAGCAGAAACAACTGCATTTCGCACGTCGATGTGATGACTCGCATGGAACAACGCCTGCAAAATCTGCATTGCAATTTTACTTGAAAAGAGCCCGCTGTCACCGATAAGATTTGCGAGCAGTTTCAACGTTGTAATTTTGACATGCGGTGATTTATCGGCGGGTTTGCTTGAGGATATGATCCCATGATCCTCCTCGTCGTGAAGCCTTTTTTCTTGCTTGTGCTTTTCCAAGCTTTCTAGAATGAAAGACGCAATTCGTTTCAGCATGTCCTCTGCAGCAGTAAAGTCCAGTTGCTGGATCAGTTTTAGAGATATAACTGATCTATGCCACGAAGACGCATCTGGCATATGCTCAAGGACTTTGAGGCCTATGTCAATTGCTGTCTCTGGTCGATCCGACTTGGCGAGTAGTTTGATTAGTCGAAACGTAGTTTTTTGTAAATCCCCGGTGGTTCCAAGTTTATCATCTGATTGTCTAAGCTTTTCCAAAAGCGAAGACGCAAGACTCTGTAGGATATCAGGCGGCAAAATTGATTCTAGCTTTGTTAAAACGTTCACTGCTTCCCATGCGGCTTGAGAATCTTCATTGGCGGCGGATATAAATTCATAGTCCAAACATAAAGCCGGATACCGGGGAGAGCAGGTGGCCCTTGGGAAGGGCTTTGACAGAATGCCTGGTGGTTTCCCGGTAAGAGTGTCCAGGTATAATAAAGCCGACAAAACAACAGCCTCACGGTTCGCCAACGGCAGCCGAGGGAAATTCAATCCGGCGTACCATATGTCCAGTGCGTAGGGTTCTATTTCTGAAAGAGTCAAGTCAGGTTTTTCGAAGCGACTGAAATGGTCGCCCCCGCGCCAGGCCGGTTCGGGGGGTGAAATGCGACAATCCAGTATTGTGATCGGGGTTTCATCTGGACTTTCCATATCAGATGAAGAAACTGAAATTCCTGGGCAAGGATCCCATTCTTCAAGGCCGAGTCCGGTAGAATCTGATGGCTCGGGCAGCGTACATAACACCGGCGGATCAAGCGTCAAGCGCATCTTTTGGTCTCCACATTGTTCAGAAAGACATCGTCTAACAGATTCATCAAGCCTGCTCTGCGGAGGTAAGATACCCTTGTAATACTCCCAGACCTGCATTAACTTATTGATGCCTTTCTTACCAGGCTCGTCCACACAGAATGCGTCGATGACGAATGGCAAGCTATCGACAAATTTCCCAATGCCCCGAGTCTCTTGCGGAATATGCGAAAATGCTGTTTCTGGGTCACAAAATAACACTTCTAGAAAACGTTTGACCGCATACGGCGCCGCATCTTTGTGTTTTAAAGCCGCTGTTGCCCAGTACTTGGAGGGTAGGAGAGACTGGACAGGTAAACCCTTTGGCCAGCCTGGTCCCAGTGTTGCGGATTCTGGCCGCCGGATACGTCTTTGGCCTGCCCACAATTCATCTCGGCGACGAGCTAAATCATCCAGGAAGGTCAACGCATACTTGGGCGTCGGAAGATGGCAGTTTAGGGCCCAAAGCGGGTTGCTGCCATCATACCAATGAGAGAGCTCATTGCCATTCCTAATCGCCACGGTTTCGTACTCGAGTAACATAGGGATCATGGAATACAGTAGAACTTCAACCAGTTCCTCTTCCTTGGCAAATCCAATTTTGCAGAGTCGTTCCACTCCTCGAAGTCGCTCCGAGACCACGGAGTTAAGCTGAGTACTTAGGTCTCCAAGGTCTCTTTTGTTACAGCCTGGCTCTTGCAAAGCTAATGACTTCGCATTGATATGAGAAGAAATTATCGAGTTTGTTTCACGTACGACAGATCTAAGGGCGGAGAGCGAGGTTGGGCGGCTTTTGGCGGGCATGTTGGTACATGATAATAGATGTGAACATTTTGTAGTCCACAGTGACTGCGACAAAGGGCCATATACCAGCTTTTAAAGTCTAGCAGTCAGTCCTGGATATCGAAGCTAGCGTTCTGGAAATTTCACTCACGGAATCATGCAAGAATCTATTTGTCCAATTGCTAATTCTCCCCAACAGCCGTATGCTTTTGCTTCGAATAGCAATATCAATGGCTCGCAATGCTGAACTTTTTTGCTGTTCTGCATCACGCTGGGTCTCTGCTTCCTTTTTGAACTCTCCAAGAACTATCACAACCTGGTCAGCTTTCATTCTTTTTAGACATTCAATTTGCATCATTGTCTTACTTTGAGTTGTTACTGGATAATCATCTTCAGATGATGCATTCTCCGCTTCCCATTTGACTTTTATCATCTTTTCCCAATATTGAGGCAATGCGTTCTCCAACAAGGTGTATGAACATGAATGCTCGACGGTATTATCCGTCAATCTTAGGCTGGCAATTCGTTCCCATAGCCATTTTGAATCTTCCGCAGGAAACCCTTCAAGAATATTGATGTCCCATTTGAAAAAGCGCCATTGATCCTTAGAAGGAAACGCCTCCAAATCAACCTGGATACCTGGGGCATGGAAGGATAGGAGCTTTATAAGTTTTAGCTTGGCAGAGTCTGGGAACGGCAAACCGAGAAAGTTTTCGTTTTTGAGAGCTGAAAATACGGAAGAAATGTCTTGAGGTGTGAATTTTTCTCGTGGACAGGATCGAATAAACTGTACAAGGAGCTCCTCTAACTGGCCTCTGTGTTCGGTTGCAGGCCGAGAACGATTATTTTGAGTGCGATTCCTATCCACATCGTTCTCAACACCTAGGTCCGTGGCAATACCCCAAATATGCGCCAAACAGGAGGAAAACGGGCCACTTATGTTCCCAAGGCCATCTTCTCGGTGCGATAGCACTTTCGTGACGGTCTGGAGTAATGTCAAAATATCGCCAAATAGGGCTTTTTGACGAATTGCGCATTTGATGCACTTGAGAGCCCAATTAAAAACGATACAATTGGGAACTTCTTTATTCTCGACTGGGTGGGCATGCAGAGAAAGAACCAAATCCACGCAGTAGCGCAACGTTGGCGGTGCAGACTCGGAGACCTGGAATTCAGTTATCAATTGCATTGTGTACGGTTGTGTTGAATGAAGAAGCTCCGAGGGCATATTTCTTAGTAGTCGCAATCGCACTGACAAGTCAGCACCGGTGGTCCCAACCGCGATCTGGCGGAAGAGATTCGTCCGACTTTCAACCAAATCAATCATCAAATTCTTCAAAGGAAAAGATGGATCACACGGTTTCGACAGCAGTTTCAGAAGAAAGGATTCACTGCATGCTTGTAGGAGGGACGACACATCCTCAAAGGCAAGGCGCCTTTTCGTTCCCTGACTGTCCGGATCGGTCATCAACAGCGAGGGGTCGAATAGTAAAGCTTGGACAAGTATATCAACCTCCTGATCCATGCCAGAGGCCCTCATCTGTTTCCCAACGACACTAGCCAGTAGCCTCGCCTGAGCGGATCCGACAATTTGAAAGACCTCAAAAATCCCTGCCGCACCTCCAATTGCATTCCAAGTGCATTCTCTCCGCCGTCGATGTAGGAGCCGAGCCAGTGATTTTATTCCAGCTTTTCGAATATACTGGGATCCGGGCTCGACAAGAATGGACTTGAGCAATTGCGGAAAGCTGTGCAGCATCAACGGAAGCCATATATTAAAGATTTCGGCCGGGATTGCACCAGTTTTGACTTGAGTACGGATATGAGCAATGATTTCCAACTGATGTTCGGGCGAAGCAGCTGCTGTGATTGTGCGATAGTAGTTGACAAGCTCGATCGGGTTCATCCGGACTAGAACCCGAGGGACAAGTTGTGGTAGAGCCTCCATCGTGATAATGTTGGTGCGAGTGCCAGAGAATCGGGGCGGTTAAACAATCGAAAGGTTCACTCATAAGATAGGAAAAGGATGCTATGCAAGAAAGAGATCCTGTTTTATAAGTTTGGCGACTCGAGGCACAAAGGTGCCAAGCTCATGTCGGAGTCTGATTCAGGTTTCCGTTCCGCCCATCGATGAAATGGCCCGGCGGGAACACCAACCTTTACCAGCGCCCGACAAAAGGTGTGCAGGGTCACTTGTGACGATGAGGAGCTGTTCAAGCTCGAGGTTGCCTGGCGGCGTTTTGAATTGACTGTATGAATTCAAAGCGGGGCAAGATGGTTGATGCTTGGCCCAGAGACGTTCGTCCAACAAACCACTATAATCCTCTTGAGCTCTTTCCTAGAACAACCATAACGATTGCAAACTGTAACTGTAGAATACCACCTTGTAGAAAGGGGAACTAACGAAAAAGCAGTTGCGACCATGGATTGTTCATAGCCATGGTCTGAGGCTCCCGATCATTCAAATGCCGTATAGCCTGAGGAACTGGAGTTTGTGCTTGGCCAGGAGAACGGACAAAACGAAGGATCAATATCCCTGTGTTCGTAGATCCAATTTTGGGGTTCAGATCTCTTCTGTTGTTTCAGCTTCTGGGGATAGCATGTTGCTGGTCTAACATGTGCTAATGGGAGGCGCATTGGGCCTGTTTGGCACGCAGTTAGCGATATCAAGGTCTACCGAGTGCATAGTACTTGAAAGACCTTCATGGCCAACACAAAATCAACACAACTTCATACGTCGTAGGATGATGTATAAAGCAGTGGGCTCTGTGGTGAAACTAGATTTTTTTCCCGGCTCTTTGCAACAAACGGCTCACGGCACCCCCCTGGTTGCTGATACAATTCGTGGTGACAGTCGCATCGGTGCCTGGCAATTCGCTTGTGGAAAAGGAATTATTCGACGGCAACCCTAGCCTGATCTCAATTCACTCCAATATTTTGATGCGAGTCCATGTTGAGTAATCGCAAAATCCGAAGGACAGAGGTCGAAGACCTTTTGGGAAGAAAGGAACGAAAGCACCAATTGAAAAATAGGAAGAAGTCATGTCAATTATTTTTGGTTAAACTCAAAAACAAAATCTAGCTCCCATTGGTCGATTTGTAAAAAGCGGTGCAACCATTCTCCGCTACGCGTAAAGTAGTTCCGCGCCCCAAACGCGCTCATCCCTTGTTGTTAGGCATCAGCGGGATTCACAGAACTCTTCAGGTCTTTTTCCCCAATCAATTTGAATCAAGCTCGCGAGTACGGAGAACCATCTTCGGATCTGGAAGCTTGGCTTCAGACATGTTATTCTCCGTGCCCGACTTGGCATATCATCCTCATTCTCAGCTTGAGCAAAGGAGCGATGCGCCCAGTGAAGATGGCAGCATATAAAAGCTGCCCTAGAGCACCCATATCATTCACAAGACCCCTCATCTGCAACTCAAGCAACAAACCCCTTCTCTAGATTTTGTGAACAGCGAGGCCGCACAGTTTCGAGATCCAAGTCCGGGGCCTTCTCCGGAAAGAATAAGCAATCATGGCCTATCCAGTCTTCCTCAATATCTCAACCACCAACCTCCCTGCTGCCACCACTTTCTACGAGTCCATTGGGTTTATCAAACATCCCTTCTTCAGCTCCGAACATGGCCATGCCATGGTCCACTCCCTCAACCATGACATCGTCGTGATGCTCTCAACCACAGACAAGTTCGAGACCTTTCTCCCCGCCGAACGTCGCGCCGCCGAACAAACCAGCAGTCGGGCTGCCAAGAACGCAGTGATTTTTGGATTCACCGCAAAAAGCAAACAAGAAGTCGACGAATTGGTCGAAAGGGCTGTGAGCGCGGGTGGAAAGGCATTCCCGGTCGTCCAGCCGGAGGAATGTGATGAGAGTATGATGTATATGAGGATGTTTGCCGATCTGGATGGGTATATGTGGGAAGTTCTCTGGTGTGAGGACGGGATGGTGAAGATGGGAGAAGAGATGTTGTTGAAGAAAATAAAGGAGCTCGATGAAGAGAAGAAGGGAAGTGCCTGATACACTGCGGCTGTATGTCCTTCGCAGTGTGAATGAACCATGCTCATTGAACTAGCTACATTACCACAGCTGATATAAGAGCAATTTCTGCTGATACACATCCCACATTTATTCTCGGAGCTGCAATATTTCTATGAATTCAAAGTCAGTGTTGGTGCCGTAGTAGTCAAGAGCTGGCTCGTCACAAGTGAGATGGACCTACCCGTGAGAAATTCCTCAAAGCTCACCGTTATATACCCATCCCGATCGTCATCATACTTCTTAAAAACATCCGTCATCCTCTTCAGCGTCAAGCACGCCTGGACAAATAGATCAAAGCTCATTCCATCTTTTTCACCTGCTGCAACAGGCACTGGCCTTCCTCGCCCTCGGGCCTCAAACGTCCTAAACAGCAGATTCACAAATGCCTGACTCAGCCTGTACCCGAACGCAGTCAACGCCTTGGTAAATTCTGATAAACTTATACGACCACTCCGATCTTCATCGAATCGATCAAATAGTTCCCTCCACGCAGCAAGGAAGCGCCATAACGCAACGAATTCCTCAAACGTCACCCGACCGTTCCCATCTCGGTCAAACATGCGGATCATCATTCTGACCGTGAGTGGGTCAAAAGAAGTGTAGTCTCCGTTGACCAGGGCAGAGCCTAGCTCGCTCTGAGACAATGAGCCTGTGTTGGACGCGTTTGCTGCTCGGAAAAGGGGAAATAGATCTTGAGGAGTATCCGATGCGGGCATTCCGGGGCCTTGTCCGGGATGCGGCGTACCGGGGGGTAAAGAGGGCGCTGGAGGGCGGTTTTGTGTAGGGTGGGAAGGGCGTGGTCCATGGCCGTAGCTTTGCGGGGGGGGGGAGTATATTCGATTGTTCGGGATGTTATTCAGGTGCTGCTTCTGAGGACCTGTTATAGGAGAATAGCTCTGCTGGTGCTGTTGCGGGCGGGCCGGGGGATTTGTATATTGACGAGCAGGGGGTCCGCCGCCTGGTAGGGTCTGGCTATGCGGGCGGTTCTGCGGAGGTTGTGACACCTGTAATCGACCCAGCATTTGAGCAACCTATTGACGTGTGCCGTTAGCTCTGTCTAATCTTGAAATGAAATAGTAAGCATTGAGAGAATCAGACAATTGCATACCTGTTCCGGCTCTGCATGCCTAAGCTCAGCCTTCTTAGCACCATTCATAGAAACGACGAACCATAAACAGGACTCAGGAGCTGAATAGGACCACTTACGCTGGCAGCGCATCCGGGTTGAATGCACTGTTATATGCCATTTTGCTAATTCTGGACAGTTTTACTAAGGATCTCAGCGCAAAAGAGGAGGTGTTGAAAGGGAGGGCTAACTCGAGGTCTTGATGGTTAACATGTAGTTGTATTTAAGTTTGCTTAAACAACAAGGATAGTTACTGCTTTTTCAGACTCTGAAACATCCAAAGCAGCGCAAGCGTTTATGCAGTGAATCGAGTCCGTTATTTGCTCCATATCGTTCAGCGCTCCCAACGGCGCCCAAGCCTGATGTCAGGCGGCTTAAAACACACAAGCAAACTCCCCGCGGTGCATGTCGTGCGCCAAGCCCGAATCACATGGCCGCCCCGATCAGCGGTCCACTCTCCGCTTTGAACTGAGATGTCGCTGCTTTGAATGGGATTAGTAATTTTTGCCAATAACCAACGAAGTTTACTCTGTTTGCACTGAAGTTCTCGTTTGCGAAGGACGTTGGATGACAGGGTGTCCCGGATGCTTAGGTTCATACATACATTTGCGTGGAACCTCGAGGGGAATTGTTCTGCTTTTTTCTTTTCGGTTGCAGTCAGTGCTTGACCGTGGCAGAAGTGATCAATACAAGAAAGCAAACTAGAAAATGGCAGATTCCGAGCAGATATCAACCCATTCAGTTACGGCTCTAAGCTCATGGAGGCGCCATTTCCCCGCCGGAGACCTTTGGGTTTTTGGATATGGGTGCGTGAATTACTCCTGTCTGCTCTTTGGATATACTGCTTGCTAGATGCTCCATCTAGGATATTTGTTTGTAATAGTTCGCATTTACACTGGCCGGCGTGGCTAACATATTGCGAATTAGGAGTTTGATATGGAAGCCACCACCACATTATGGTATGTTTCATTGCTGCAAACATTGCACTTGATACTTCTATGCCTCGTGGACAGAGAAGAACCGCCAAATTTCAAAACTGCGTATTTTTCTCTACATCTCTCCGTCAATGGTTTTGGTGGCGGTCGGGCCCATGGAGTAGCCAGCCACCAATCTCGCATCGAGTTTGAGACATTCACGGAATAAACCGTTTTCACACAGTCCATCCTCAGGCTTGAGCTGGTGGCAGTGCTAACCAAATTGAATTTTAGACCAGCGCATCCCCGGCTATATCAAGGGTTACGTGCGTCGCTTCTGGCAGGTATGTATGTCCCGTGTTTGGCCGTCCACGGGCCACAACGCTTCAGTGCCCGTAGTTTGATGAGAAAAAGACCTCGACCATCCTGGGCAAGTAGCTGTTGTGGCACATCGATAAGGGCTAATCGATTTTCCACGCGTAATTTTCTTTAAGGCAAGGTGCGCTCTCTCTCGGGGCTTCAGATAGTGATGCCTCCTACTCCCCATGTATTATGTCGAATGCATTCGACATCGGGATATCTTATCGGCTTGCATTCAAGAAGCATGCCGCAAGTGCCTGTATGCTAACACGTAATACTCGAGTTCAGCGCAGATCATCGTGGAACCCCTGAGTCCAATGGCCGTGTTGTCACAGTGATTGAGCGCTCCTTTTGGGAGACCTTGTCAGATCCTGTAAGTGCTCATGAGTTTTGTCTTCCCCTTTGACAAAAACCGCCAGCGAAAAACACGTACATTTTGTTTTTGCTGTCGAATTCACAATGTCAGGCCACGTCACTTACCTTGTCTCCCATGAAGCATCAAGATGTCGAACCCAGCTCAAACGAATCCCTCGTTTGGGGTGCAGCATATCATATTCCCGCCTCTCATGCAGAAGAGGTAAACGCCTACCTCGACCACCGTGAAATCAACGGCTACAGCGTCCACTACACCCCCTTCCACCCACACATCCTCCAAGCCAGTGCAAAATCGGATGCTCCCAACCCGACCGCACTGCAAACCACCAACTCAATAAACTCTTCCTCTCCGTTCCTCTGTATGGTGTACATCGGCCTTCCAACGAATTCCCAGTTCCTTCGTAACCCAGCAGATCGCGACCCATCTTCCGTGGCGCAGGTGATCCATAGGAGCCGTGGCCAGAGCGGAGAGAATAAAGAGTACCTTTACCTTTTGGAAAAGGCACTCGAGGGTATTGGGCTAGGGTATGCGGACGCCCACGTTACAGATTTGGTGAGAAGAGTCCGCGCGCTGGAGGGAGTCCGAGAGGGCCGGAAGAGCATGAGTGAAATAATGGTGGAGAGGATCAGCCTTCCAGAAGAAGAGTACAGGGAAGATGAGGCCATGGAAGAGGTGGATGAGCCTGTTGCGCAAGCAACTTGAGGGGGTATGCGGTTAACTTCTTGAGAAATGCGTGCATGTTCATTCAGTTGTTCGTTGGCTCTGTCTTGCTACATAGACGCGGATGCATATGTATGTAGATACCCCTCAAATCCGTTTGGCCGCTTTGGTTAGACGAAGACAACAAAAATCTGACCTGGGAGCTGCAAAACGGGCATTCGTCACTCATTGCGTACATGCGTACATACACAGAAGGAGCAGAAATGAGAGCCGCGACAGAATTCAAAGATGGAAGAGGGCAAAACAATCGTCGTATGCTCAATCTGTCGATCGAAGAAACGAGAACTCCGGATTGGAGAGCACAAGGAGATATCGCAAGGCCAACCTCGACATTAATTCGTGCAAAGGCCATTCAAAAAGGCTCAGAAAACCACTGGCAACTAAGAGAATTAAATCCGGGAGCAGAGTAACAAGTTACCAAGGAGCGTATTCGAATTAGGAAAAGTGAGAAAAGCCGGCATGTACTGACAATCATCACGGAAGAAGAGAGGAAATTAAGAGAGATCAGAGTGAATCGTTAGGAGAGCTATCAAAGTCCATGCTACCCCATTTTTTTTGCGTACAAATTCAGCATTCCCCTCCTCAGTATCAGTTCGTCAATAAAGGACATGAGAGTCATTTTGAAAGTCCGTAACTGTGTCAAGTAAAGACGGCGGAGAGATTCAGAAGCGAAATCTACTCCCAATCCTCGCCATCGCCGGGCTGCTTCATCCTTTAGGCACCAGATCCACCCTGGTTCTGGCCGGACCAGTTCTGTTGGTAGCCACCACCATTTCCTCCACCGCTGCTCCAACCTAATAAAAGCACAGCAGTTAGTTTCAAAGCAGACGTTGTCGTTTCATAGGAAGAGGATAATGAAAACAATCGGAAAAATAAAGCAATGATACATACCGCCACCTTGACGTTGCTCGTAACCACCACCATTGCCGCCGCCTATATCAGAATCAGTCAGTTGAGTGAGCTTGGAACGGAAGGGTGATACTATGGTTAAAGATCTCACCATAGCCACCGCGGTTGTAGCCACCTGAGCCGCCATTATCGAAGCGGTTGTAGTTGCCACGGCTGAAACCCTCGCTGCGCTGCTGTCCTGGCTGGCGATCAGCGGCCTTGTCAACGCGAATGATGCGGCCATCGAATCTAGAAACAAGTCAATTTTTAATCGCGTCCTGGCATCAAATGGAGGATTTGGACGCCGAGAGAAAGTTTGCCTGATGAAGGCAAAACTGAAGAATTCAATACATACTCTTGGTTGGTCATCGCATTCATGGCAGCATCGGCATCGCTGTCGTTGGAGAAACGAACGAAGCCAAAGCCACGGCTGCGGTTGGTGTCGCGATCCTTCACGACAATCTATTTCACTTTAGGATGGCACACTCAAAATCGCCTTGACTGCTTGGAATCGATCAAGTAGTCAAGAATCATAATCAGAACTGACAGCTTCCTCGATGTTTCCATACTTGGAGAAGCCCTCGCGCAGAGTCTCATCAGTGGTATGCCATGCAAGGCCTCTTCAAGGTGGGATCGTTAGCGATGAACCCAAGCGATTAGCCGAGAAGCAAAGACGACACACTAACCCAACAAACAATTTGGACATGATGACACGGGAGTGACAGATAGAATTGATGAGTTGAAGAAGATTAAAGTGATGAAGATATCTTTTGGAGAAGAGAGCTGGAAGAGGTCAGTCTGGAGCCAAGAGATTAAATTTAGAGAGTGGGAAAAAGGTGAGCAGTGAGGGTTGGAAAAAAAAATAAAAAACACTAAAATGCAGCGTGTGAGTGAAGAAGGATGTTTGAGCGTGATTGTTTCACTGATAACTAAGCAGGCCAGTGCCGCCAACTTCGACGGGGCTCTGCAGCAGAAAAGGTAATATGACACTGCGGGAGTGAAAGGCAAATCCTGAAGCGCAGGGAAAAGCCCAAATTGAACGCTCCAGGGTGCGTCTCAAGGTGGGGGGAAGGTGATGGTCAAGAGTGAATGAAACATGCGAACTCTGAAGAGGGGTCACTAACTACTCTGTAGATTTGCTGAACTGAGCGTACTTTTGAAGAAGAATCACAGGCAAATGCCAGTCAAGAAGCAGAGGGGATGGAGGGGATGGACGACAGAAGATGAAAGGGCTGCTTCCAAGAGAAAACCCCCAGAATGAGACACTGCGAGCAAAAGTCCTCCGTAGAATGCGAAAGAAAAAAAATTCAAACTGGCACGGCGGAAACCGCCTTCAGTATTTTCCGAGCACAGCAACAAAGTCTGCGCCAGGAAGCAACATAAAGAGCGATCTCAGCAGGAGATAGCCGTCCCCTTCTTGGCCGCCCAAAGCAGAGCGTCTGCTTCGAATACCCGCAGGCGGATGTATCGCCAGTCCCATTATTTTATGCGACAGCACTCACACCATCCTAGACTTCCAGAATCACCCCCCGGCTCCGCAGGCCGTTGACTGCATCAGGATAGGGAGAATCGAAGAGAATGTTTGCACGCTAGCTGGTGGTGTCCACGAATCTCGGCTCCCCGTATCTTTTCCCGTCTTTCAACTGGATAGAGAACCTTTAGCTGATGCGTTAATTTCCTTGCGACAAGGGACGCGGGGCCAGTCAAAATGCAGGGCTAGGAACAAATTGAAGAGGACCGGCTCGCATGCTGTGCCATCTCTCCCTGGATTGCGAAAGGTCTTGCCGCAGCACCAACATCGCCATTTGTCAGTCGATGGAACACAGGTGGCCAGGATCCGGGTCTGGACACAGGCGATCAACGGTACAAGATAAAGTATATCGACCTGAACCGACAGTGCAGACATGGGGAACTTCCTCCGTTCATGTTTGGACCAGCAGGCGTGATTCATGCATCCCAACGACTTGGAATTGGTTCCTTTCTGCAGCGGATCCGTGGATAGACCGCCGGCTCTCAAAATTCAGGTGCAAGCCACAGGTTCTGCTGTCCATGCTTTGTGAATTAAATCTGAATCGATGCCGCAAAGCACAAACACCCGAGCGCAGGCCCCATGGTCCATGGTTCTCTGCTTAGCACCATAGTTTTGATGACATTTCTCTATAAGTTCAAACTGGTATGAGAGCTTCCGTGTGGGAGGAGACCCTTCCATATGACCTTCGTCCATTGAACGCCCTTTTCGATGATGGAATATGCAGTTGATAGGTTATTTCCAATCAACTACATGAAAGAATCTCGGTGCCAGCCCTGCTTGAAGAGATATCTCTACAGTGGTCCCTCATTTGCATTCAAGTCAGGACGAAGGAAGAGCTTGGCCTCGACATGTATGTATGCACTACGCTGGAATACATACAGGTGCATATTGAATCAGTTCTTAACAATGCATTTTGTTTCTTCTCATTTCCCATCAAGGCCTCTTCCTACCAACTGCAAAATCGATAAATGGCCCCTTAGTAGTCGTGATAACATTTGAAGGCACGGCACATTTGACGGAAAGCAAATCCTTGGTTCCACCCAGGTCGCTGCCGTTACCATCGCTCTGCAGGGCGATCGGATCGATGGTTTGCCCTTCCTTCAAGCTTTAGAAGTCTTAACTACATTGTGGTAGTCAAGATATGCCGAAACTGAGCCCACCAACTGACAATGTACTTGACCACGCCCCGTTGACCCTAGGTGATATATTCTGAATTGCTGACAAGGGGATTATAAGAAGTTACGGGTGGTCGGGTTGGTCGCAGACGAAGAGTTGAGGTTTGTGCGGCTCTTTCCCCGATATCCGCATGACTTCCCCTTTCGGAAATACGAACCTCCATCCATCTTCGTCATTTTCAAATGGTGACGCTCGATGGTTCAGATGGCCGGTTCGTCAGCATGTTCTTAGTCGACGTCAGGTCTCATCTTCAAGGTAGATTTTGAATTGCTCTTCGGTCTGCACGAACAATGACCCGTGTCGAATATGCATGATCGCGACCGCACTACCGCGCAACGGGATGGGGTGCTTGAATGGCTTTCGCAGCTCGATCCGTCGGGCTGGGTTTCGCCGCTCATCCCAGACAATAGGGAGGACAATACTCAAGGCCCCGAGGCATATTCGAGGCTTCGTTTCCGGCAAGGCCATGATCTTCGCGATCCAAACACCACCCACAAGGAAAATAACATTGCGACATTGTGGAATCAAAAGGGTTGGATTTCTTTTTATTCTCCTTACTTATCTCCAAGTCTTACCAATATACTGCAGGAGGCTCGACGCAAACTACGAAACTATCTCACACCTGGGATCGCGGCTTTCAGGTCTGTTAGAATGGCAGCTTTTAGTTCTTGTCGCACCTTCTGATCCATTGCCTAACGCCTGTGAAATGCCACCTCAGCTAATGAGTACTGCGCTTTTAGTATGCCAATGATCCTATCTTACATAGTGTGGCGAATCTCAGTCATGTCGGGGCAGAAGGGACACAGTTTCCACGAGGGAAGACATACGAAAAGAAACCTAGAAGGAAAACGCGAAAAGATAGATATGACCCAAAGACCACTTCCAGACGGCCGGAGACGAAAGGTGGAACAGGCGAAGTGATTAGAAAGCCCCGAGACACAAAGTTGAAGAAACGCAAAAATGGCAGAAGGGGTCTTGAAGACCAGTTCACGGCTCCTAATGTATCACAAAATCGCCTTACGGTACGCTGATATCCTCACTAGATTACATGTGAAGAGGCTCATCGAACTTTATGAAAGCTTAGATCCAATTTTGACATTGGTTTATTTGCACGGGGGCGTGCATCCTCGCCGGTAAAACGCCGCGAATGTGAGGAACCAAGCCGAGGGAGTCCATATAGAACAAGACTGCTAACGTTTCGCTCTCAGTGCCTGACCTGTCATTCTCAGAAATGAAGTTTCTATCCCGTCCTAACAAACCAAACCAAGCCATCAACATAAATGATGCGGAGAAAAGCACCACATCAAACAAACCGCAACATTTGGAGATATCGGAATACTTTTCTCGCCCACGATCTGTAGGAAAGCCGAGGGAAGTCTCCTCTCACGTCTTTGAGCAGTCAAAATCAGATTTTCCCAAGACCAACGCTCAACCGTCTTCTATGACCAAGGGTATTCCCGGCGAAAATCATCCAGCTTCACCATCAGCTTTGCGCCCATGCCAAAGTATGAAAAGTTCGCAAGATTCGAAACGGACAAGCAGATCCACAACGGATTATACATGGTCTGAAACCAACGCAGAGGTAGTGCCGAGACATAGAACCAGGGCTGATAGCCACCCTCAGCCTCCTATTGCTGAGCTTCGAAACACAGTTCAATGTTCTCCTTTCAAAAGAGCGGTTCTTGAGGAAGATAAATCGGCAAAAGATTCACCTCTGTCGAGTAATTTCGAATACGATCCTTTCATCGTATCAAAAACCCACGACATGATTTTCCGAAACGCTTATATAGCCCGGTCACAAAAAGAGACCGCACCATCCACTGACCAAAAGTGTTATAACTTAGAAGAGTTACAGACGTTAGCAGATCAGCTTGCTTCAACGTTGACGGGGCCAGAGGATAGTCTTTTACGTCTCTCGAAAGATGCTGGGCCCACACAAAGTAACGAAAACGGCTGCCAACAGGTGCAAGAGAATATATCCCCCCCAGCCCAACTTGCTGGTACTCCCACGAGCGGAAACCCGAAGAACAATTCGACACGGACAGTTCAAGCCTTGAATCAACCGAAATCTGCTGGGGATTCCGAAATTGCGCATCTTAGCGATGGTTTTTCTCCTCAACGTGCCGTTGACGGCAACCCTGCGTTTGGAACCGATACTGTGAACATTGGCTGTGAAGGAGAATTTACTTCCAACTACGCAATTGGGCACCTACCAGGCCATTCAAATAGCCCAAGAAACTATCCTCAGAATGTGTTTCTCCCCCATCCTCCGTTTTATGAGGGCTCAAAAAGGAAAAGGTCTCCTGCGCCGACGCCAAAGCACTTCTGGGGGTTGCGTTCCCGGGAATTTTACGTTCAAGATGACATTGCAGCAGGTGATCAGAAAAGGGCCAGCACGCTTCAGGGTGAAAATCCTATTCCAACAATACCATCCATTGATGATTGCTCTGAGCATGATTTCGAGCCTATGTTTCCATCGGATCCAGGGGGTCTGTATGGATATTTTTTGAACGACCATCGTACTAATGAAGCCAGCAACGATTTCCTTGGGTACTCCGAATGGGAATTCATGCCAGGACCAAATTCGTTAGCGCATCAACGGAGCAATGCACATGTTGCTGGTGACCTGCAAGGCTTTTCCGAGACTCAGCGCGATACCAACGTTTCATCGATGCTCTCACCATATGATTCTGTCCGTCAGATTTCGTCTCAAATGCAACAAGATTCAGTCTCTGCCGCCTCAGCTCCAGATTTGACGTTGTTCTGGCGTCCTAATAAACTATATTGACCCTGAAGTGAACAAGTTTGTTCGGGATAATTGCATTCATTGTAGGTTAGGGAAGCACCTTGGGAAACATAAATTCATCTCCATTCATATCGAATCTCGGGGTCATGAGCACAAAATTACTTGTCGATATGATTTGAGACTTAAATTCAGGACAAAACTTAAGGCACAAGGCCTTTGCCTCAACCCGCCAAGGCAACAACCCTCTTTCGTAGCTTCAGCTTCCCCAATTATACTCTTAAATATCGAGAGGAGATCAGGACGTCTCTTAGCGAGTTTAAGGGGATCCGCGTTAACAGACACGTACTTTAAAAGTTAGCAGCACCCAGAGGCCTTCCAGGTATGGGCGTGTGGTCCTGTGGGCAGATCCGATTTACATATCAACAGCGGCAATTCTCAGAGAATGCGGATGAAATGCTATCTCGACGATACCCCTTTTGCGCATCTGCAGCTTTCAGCAATATGAGTGTAAGGCTCTGGCGATAGTTTCTTCGCATATGACCTTGCACAGAATGGCGTGGCGCTCAATTTGAGCTTCGGCAGTGCCGCATGGATAACATTTCTTCTTGCACCTCGTTGGCGTGGAGATTTATCTTCGACTTACTTTCAAAGAAGCTGAAAGACTGCGAATGGTGAGCTACGAGAGGGCAGCTCGCAGCTGGATACGAAACCCCTGGGGAATGCAAAATTGGCGGTCGAGAAATTGAGGGACGCAAATCCATGGAAAGGCGGGCCACGAGAAAAGGTATTTCCAACGAGTAATTAAAAAGGAAATCAACAAGAAAATATCTTGCGCCACCTGAGGGAACCAAAACCTGACGATGAAGAACTGTGGTGCCAATCAAACAAACACCTGTGAAAATCCGCAATAAGGACATTTTCCAGTGACGGGCACGTTTTTCTTTCTCTCCTTGTGAGTCCTTTGATTGCATTTTATACACCTATAACTAGATTGAAACCAAAATTTGGTGTTGATTGGGCGTCGGAGCTTTTCCATACTTTTCCCAGTATCATCGATCTTTTGCTCAAGCTTGCTTTGAGTCTCTTTGAGTTCACTCAACCATTTGGCGTCCTCTAGGGGAAGAAAGGAGTTAGCCGTTGATACATTATATTGCTCAAGGAGTTGGGTAGACTTACTTTCTTTCATAGCGCGTTCAAAATCCTTTTTAACCATTTCCAATTCAATTTTATGATCCGCGGCCATTTTCTCCAACCTTGCGCTGATAGATTTGCCGGCAGCAGTATCAATCAAAGCTTTCTTTTCCACCGACATTTCATGTTGGATCTCCAGAGTTATGGGAGACTTTGCGAGTAATTCATTTACGAGCTGTAACGCACTGTCCCGGGTGCCTTCATATCTGCGGATCGAAGCGCCATTTGTCTTCATGCTGCCCCAGAAGGTCGCTTCGTCGAGTAGGTCACGCTCGCGCGTGTTGCCTTCTTCGCTGGTGACCTTGTCCCACATCGTGGTGACCAGGATGATGTTTGACAATGCCCGCGTGCCGCAGAGAGAGCGGAACATCTCCAGATTGCGGTAGGAGGTGCCGGACATGCGGTTGTCAGAGATGCGGTGGAGATATATTACACCCGTAAGCTTGGTGTTTGCGTCGTAAGAATGTTTCAGCCAGGATGCGATGAGGGTGAGGATCTCGGTGTCGGTGCGGGTGGTGTCGTCAAACCCCGGCGTGTCAATGAGGGTGACGGGAAGCCCTCGAATTTCGCATTTGATAGGATCAATGTCGGAGGTCTCTGGTGGCATTGAAATGGCCGGTTTTAGCTAATGTCTGACTTGCTTGAAAGAGACAAGAGAGAAAAGGGAAAAAAATGGGTGTACAAATCGTCTGGAACTAACTTGATTGTAGATTGTGCCCAACTTCCAGGTTGGAGCCTGTGAGCTTGTTGATAAATGACGTCTTCCCTGTGCCAGTCATCCCAAACACCGCAATGACCAATTTGATCGGTGCTGATGAGGGTTTCGACTTTCCGGAAGGAATCATTTGCAGAGGGGTCTTGGGGCCATCGCGACGGCTCGAGCCCGTCTTCAGTTCACTTCCATTGATAACTCCTGTCATATCTGAGGGTCGACATGGCCGGGGCACAGCTGTATCTGAACGACGGTTGGAAATATCATCCTTTCTGAGTTCAGTGGCTAAGTCGAATGGTCTGTCAAGAGCAGGCTGCGGGGCCAAAGGTGGAACTGAACCAGCAAGCTCATAAACACCGTCACGATGTTGATATTCTAGGGCGTGATGGTTCCGGCTTTGGTCGTCCTCCGGGAATTGGCCAGGAATCTCAAGGTTGAGCTCTTCCGTCACGTCCTTCTGATAATCGCTCCGCAACCAGGAAAACATCTTTTGGGGTATTGAGTATCCCCAAGGTTTAGTACCAGAGAGTTCAGTATCTATATGCCGCTGGTATGTAAAGTTTAACGGATGTCAGAAGGGGGGATGAAGAGAATCTCGTTCTTGGAGGAGGTATATAACTCCTCCATGAGCCGCACCATGACACAAGGCTAAGGCCTAATCAAAGGCATTGTCAGGCTGCGGAAATGCTCGCAAGGCGGCCAACCTGACATGGATGATTGGGGGGCCAATGACAAGTGCCCTTTGGCAGACCGAGCGCACCACTCTGTCAATAGACAACTCTTCATCTGTCGTCTGACTTTTTCGAGGCTGATTTATATTAACTCGAAGCACCAGCCCCAAATGGCTGAGAGCTCACATATTGGTGTGAATCCATGTTGATCCCTGAGGATCCGGGGAAATGCTCTGCACGAAGTGGCACAGCAGGCACGGGCTTCAGCTGTGGAGAAAGCAAGCTCTCAACCACTAGGCTAAATGGGAATATCTCTTGATTCCTTGGGCATTAGAACGGCTTAACAGTTGAGTGAGTACCAACTCTAACATCAGCCCCAACGATAAGGGTTGTTGCGTGATGGAAACCGGAGACGGCGGAATGTAGCAACATCATCTAGTTAACTGCTTCGAGAGCGGGACAGGGCATCAGTCTGAACAGTTTCGTGACGTTTTGCATCTCTCGATATGATATTAGGAGATCGATGTTTGTCTGCATCTGCATGACGTGTTGTTTGAAATACTAAACTTAATTCCGAAGCAGCATGTCAGTTAAATCCGAAAGGGTCAGAGAGAGAAAAGTTCCGTTTCGTCTGATCTCAGCGGCGCAAAGCCACCATCGTCTTGGCTTTTCTGGAAATTCGAAAATCAGCATGCGAACGAGACGCCCGACAGGACCAACTGTTCACGACCTAAGTTCCTGTGGCTAGTTATGCCCTAGCTAAATAATTTTCAACGACTTTGTTGTATAGTTGCATTTTCTTCAAAGAGAAAACATGAAATTCGCTGGGAGTCGGACAACTAGATACATAAATATCGACGGTGAGGAGTCTAGCCATCGGCAACGGGCTTGTTGATTCCCCCGAGCACGTTCGGCTTTTATAATGGTCAAGTGCCGGCTTGCTGACATTCCTGAATGACTCGCAGCTTGCAAGCGGCGACCCACTTGTCGTGGTTTCGAGTCAGTTATCCCACGCCTTTCCTTGAGTTTCTGGGTAGATGCCAGAGGGTGACTCGACAGGCATTCATATATATATCAGGCTTGCGATTTTCCTGCAACGCGAGCTTGAGTGACCTGCTTGCCTTGTTGGTTGACGCATATATTATCAGTTGTTGACTTTAAAGAAGATATTGGCATCGTGAGGCCAGGCCAAAATTACCTAGT
This sequence comes from Chrysosporium keratinophilum, assembly GCA_029850275.1. NCBI lineage: Eukaryota > Fungi > Ascomycota > Eurotiomycetes > Onygenales > Onygenaceae > Chrysosporium > Chrysosporium keratinophilum. The sequence continues at coordinate 1,051,715 of JARBIX010000012.1, forward strand.
TTCGGTAGTTAGCTTTCCCCAAACCCAAAAACCCGAAAAGCTTGTCCCCCGTATCAACCCCAAATCCCCAGGTTCGGTAAACCGAACAGAAGGGCAATCACTTCATAGCTTGAGACAAGACGGAAATATGGCTGAAGACACGGAGAAGCAGGGCGTGTCCGCTGATTCTCACACTGAATCAGAAAATATCGAGCCACCGACAATCTTGCCAGCAAAGGAGGTTGATGATGGGCTCTCTCATGATGCGGAAGGTTCGCCTCCGTCTTCCTCATCAGCAAAGTCGAATGATCACATCAAAGCGGGTGACTCACTCGAATCACCCACGGCGGGCGAGGAGCATAATGCTCTGCAGTTGACGCCGTCGCAGAGTGAGAAGAGGAACAAGAAGCGGATCGTTGCGATTATGGGAGCATTATGTGTAAGATTCTTGCATTTGTGTTTTTGCAGAACTTTTGGGGACTGTGGATAACTGACGGGTTGTATAGTTGGCACTGTTCCTCGCAGCTTTGGATATGGTCAGTATTTCCAAGCATATACCGCCAGCTAGAGGTTTAGGAGGTATGATCCTAATGTTTATTAGACCATCATCTCCACGGCTCTACCCACCATCGCCGCAAAGTTCCGTGCCAATGAGACATCATACACATGGATGGCATCGTCGTATCTCCTCGCCAATGCCGCGTGTTTACCCTTGTGGGGCAAATTGAGTGACATCTGGGGACGCAAGATCGTCCTGCTTATAGCCAATGTTTTGTTTCTCGTGGGCAGCCTTGTCTGCGCTGTGGCGAACAGTCTTGCTGTGTTTCTCTTTGGCAGGGCGCTTCAGGGAATTGGCGGTGGTGGAATCCTTATTCTGTGCCAGATCTGTGTGAGCGATCTGTTTAGTCCAAGGTGAGATTCTGACCCAACAAATTTCCCCTTGTATCCGGGCTCCTGTTTTAACGAGTCCTAGGGAACGACCTGTATACTATGCCATGTTTGGTGTAGTTTGGGCCATTGCTGGCTCGCTTGGGCCAGTTATAGGTGGTGTCTTGACCGAAAAGGTCACTTGGAGGTGGTGTTTCTATATCAACCGTAAGCCAATTTCTTGAGCTTCGCCTGTTTCCGCATATGATGGGGAAAACTGCATTATCTCCGCATGCTAATGGGCATATAGTTCCTGTGGGCGGCGTTTCATTCCTCATCTTACTCTTCTGGCTCAACATTGCGTCTCCCAAGACGCCACTTATTGCTGGCCTTCAAGCCATCGACTGGTTGGGGACTCTGGCCATCATCGGCGGAACCCTCATGCTACTCTTCGGTCTAGAGTTCGGAGGGATCACATACCCATGGAGCTCAGCCACAACAATCTGTCTGCTCATCTTTGGTGCCGTAACCCTGGTGCTATTTGCAGTCATTGAACGACGAGTCGCCAAATACCCCATCATGCCCACGACATTATTTGGCTCCTGGAGCAATGTATGCATCCTCGGAGTCAACTGGTCCCACGCCACCAACTTCATTGCCGGCACTTACTACCTCCCAATCTACTTCCAAGCTGTCCTCGGCGTCGGTCCCATCCTCAGCGGCGTCTACCTCCTACCACAGGTCGTCGGACTCTCTCTCGTCTCCATCGTCACAGGAATCGCCATCCGCAAAACGGGTCAGTACGTCTGGATCATCCGTGGCGGTGTCATCATCATGACCCTAGGTTACGGCCTACTCATCGACCTCAAACCCTACACCTCCTGGCCGCGTATCATTATCTACCAGATCATCATCGGCATCGGCATCGGACCTAACTTCCAAGCACCCCTCATCGCGATCCAATCCGCCATGAAGCCTGCAGACGTGGCGTCCGCGACGTCCACGTTCGGATTCTTACGGCAACTGTCAACATCAACATCGCTCGTCTTTGGTGGCGTGGTCTTCCAGAACGTGATGAAGCAGTCTGCGTCAAGAATCAGAGAGGCATTGGGACCCGAATTGGCGCCTGCGTTCTTGGGCACGATTGCGGGGTCGAACATTCAGATGATGCATTTGCTTAATGAAGAGCAAAAACGCGTCGTGTTCGAGGAATATACGCATGCACTGAGTCGGCTGTGGATCTTTTATACGTGTGTTGCTGCGCTGGGGGTGTTGTTTAGTATGGGGATCAAGAAGACTGAGCTGAGTAGAACACACGAGGTGACGCGAACGGGCCTTGCAGAGCAGGAACGTGCAAGACAGGAGAGGTTGGAGGAGCGGAAAGAAAAGAAGAGGTTGAAGGCGGAGAAAAATGGAAAGGTGGACGTTTGATCGTGGCTGAATGTGGTTGATCGAACTGGTTCTTTGTCGTCTTTAGTTGTCTACGACGTTGACTGAAGCCCCTCTGGACCACTTCTGCATATTCTGTGTCCAACAACAACTTCTTCATTACTACAAACTCTTTATCTACATCAATTCTATAATTTTGGACAGGCGTATTTCTCAAGGAACTCTCCCATACTCTGGTTCCTCTGTCTACAACCCCGAGCTTGAAGGCGGTATATGTCCAGGAAATGGCACCTGGGAGTGGTGCATACCGCGTCTATGCTTGGAAGACGACAGGGCTAAGCAAAGATGACAGCACCGTGTTATTTCTCTGCTGTGGGCCTAAAAGTCGCTGGTTCTCGCTCCATAGGCAATTAACATCATAGCAATCGACATCTCCTTGTGCCAGACCACACGCTACAGTACTGTATGTACGTTCTTCATTGTCAGTGGTATTGATATTTGCACCAAATGTTCTTAATGTGATGAAGGTTTGCTCCATGACAGCTTGCGGAGCGTAGCAGGCTTCCCGATTCAGAAGGAAAAGGACCGCGGCGTACAACGGGGTACGTCCGTGCAAGTCGACCGCGTCGATTCTGGCACCATGTTCAACGAGCAAGGTGCACAATGCGTCGTTGCCCTATTCGGCCGCTTTATGAAGCAGACTATCTCTGGTTGAAGAACATATACACGCTTTCAGGCCTTTGTCAATCAGTTCGGCAACGGTCTCCGCATTCAGAGCAGCAAGTCCGGACAATAAACGCACGTTAGACCGGTGGCTTAAGACTTTGACGTCAGCGCCATGGTCGAGGAGGATGTGGACAAGGCTATCTCCTTCACCGAAAACAACAGCATGCAACAAATTGGGGCCGTATGGCACCCTAGAGTCTACAGGTACACCTTGGTGGAGCAGCCACTTTGGGACTTCCTTTTCTTCTTCCCACAACCAAACGCGTGATCTACGGGCCCAGTGAAATAGTGCCATAGAGAGAAGCATGCCACCCACGATGGTAGGGCAATGATGCCCCGTATACAGATGCATTGCTATCCAGGCCTGTCGAATGGTGCGGAGCTGTGTATTCTTGATACCTCCCCAATCGCAAACCAAGTCACGGATGTAAAGATCCCGGATCCAACTGGAGTAATGGCGAGGGTTGGTCCACCAGAACGCGCTGAGGTCCTTTCCCGTCGGGCACTTGAAAACGTAATATATCAATATCCCCGGCAAAGGCATCAGTGTCGAGCGTTCCGGGGGTAGCGTTGTGCGTCGGAACAAATACGGACGAAATGGAACATTTCCTAGCTCTGGTTCGCATTATATTGATAATTGTCGAAGGTATATCATATTAATTCCGACAATCAGACCCAGAAGCGAGGGCTTGAGGTTGAACCATCACGGTCGTTGCTGCGGAACGGAAAGTGCGAGGCAATGCACCTCACGAGGCCAGCCTTACGGTGGGACTTTGCGCCATATTCTTCGCGTTTTCCAGCGAGGTCGACATGGAGGGTGTTTTTGGTGTGCGGTGGTAGTTAGTCAACGGTGACTAAAATCTAAGAGCATGTCGTCAGCCAGGACATTTTGAAAAGGATGAGAAGAGCCATGGACAGATAGTCTAGCATATTCGTCCGGATTGACGTCCAAAGGCTGGTTCAACAAAAGTCCATCAAGTTAAATTGAGGATTGAATGCTGTTGGTTCAGCCTGCGACCCATTATCGCCGTTTAGTATTCAACACAGCTCTGTTGAAACCAAAGCAACGAATCGCAGACTGTTTAAAGCCACGTTGCAACCCGGGGACCCATGCGAGCTCTACCATGCTTGTGCATCATTTCATTCCCAACGGATCTGCCGCAACTGCTGCAGCAGTCTCAGCTGACTCAACATTAACTATTGACGTTGTACTCGCAGTTGTCACGGTCTCTCGAGAGGAGCGCGATCGATGTTACGAAGTCGTGCAGACTTGCGGTGAATCGGGCACAATTCGCTATTAGTGGCTGCATGGACAGGTCAGGATGTCTTCAAAGCCAACCCTCAACCCGGGCGACATCTCGAGTCGCGGCTCAGCACTGTCGGCCTTTGTAATCTCGACGTTTGTCTCAAAGTTGCCTGGAGACTGTTCAAATTGACTACCGCCAAGAGGAGCTTAAACTGCGGCATCGAGCGAGCTCTGGGAGATCGGGTCCAGGCCAGCAGAGAGCTAGTCTGATGCCTTCGCTTGATACGCCCGTTCGTCGATTGAACAAAGAAATCTGATAAGATCAGAAAGTTAAGTTAACTAACCCCATACCTTCAAGCTTAGCAGATTCATCTCACTCCCCCTGTCCTTGACAGCTCAAAACTAAGGCATACTAGTACTAACTATCTATCCCCGCATCCGCCGTATCTGACACTGAAAGGTGAAGTAGGGGTATCTTCTTGGCCCCAGCAGAGTTACATAACTTACAGAATGATTTTCGGCTGCTGAGAGCCGACCGAAGTCGGTGTTTGAGATTCGTGTGCGACATCAACTCTTCGAGACGAAACCGGTTTGAGATACTCTGCAGGCCAGACCACAGCAACAGACGATTTGGAGAGAGGCCACCTTTTCGAACATGGCATATTCCCAGCTCCGACGTTCAGAGTGCGAAAGGCAGCGCCTCACCTCGTTATCCTCTGACATCTAAGTTACCAAGAGGCTTATTAATAATGAAAATCCAAACCTCGGAGGAGTTCGACACGCGCAGAGCCGACAGATCCCTGGCCCACGAAGAAAGTGTCTTTGGGATTCGGCGGATTCCGAATCCTCGAGGTATTCCCCTGTCTCTTGTCCCCTTTTTCCCAGTCATCGCCAGTCATGGCTGTTCCCACGATGGGATATCTAGAAGCAAGCCGGAAGCCGTGAGCACGTTGAAACTCAGAACGGAAAAAGCAAAGAAATACGATCAGTAATAGTGTGGGGATATAGGGCAAAAGCTCCTGCTCGCAGGTTTGTTGATCACTGTGACTTCATGACTCCACCCCCGTATCAGCGTGGCATCTGCCCCTTGGACACAGTCGTATTTCAGACCGTCCGTAGTGCAGAGGACGACGGTGTCCAGGAAACGGTAAAACGGGAAGAAGACTCGTTCAAGCAATGAGGTATTAAACTGAGTCAAGACCTGCAGCAGATACTTTTTTCGTCGCGAACAATCGCATTATCATTCTTTGAGAAAAGAGAGAGAATTGTCAGAATTGTCAGAATTATCTATTTATTGCCGCTATCAATGTATGACAGCTGAATCTGACATCATTCTCAGCAAGGACTCGACTGTGTGGCTTTTTGGACCGGTATTAACGCGTAGCCCAAGGTTACACACCTTCAAGCCGGCCAGTTCCAGAATAAATATCTTTTGCTTCCCCCGTCGCCGGCTCGTCCTCCAGCCCAAATCCAAAGTTGAATGCAGGCTGTCAGAGAAACAACTTGCCCTGCTCATCCGTGAAGTCCAGCACGGAATCCAGCCCCACCAGAACCACATCACGCAACTCAACCCTTCACTGCTGCGTCTGCCCGCCCGCAACCTCGTCTGAGTCCAGGTCGAAACTCTTTTTTCCTCACCAGCGTCATTACCTACCCGTCCGCCTTGACAACTCCATTCAACTCCCCATCCTCCCGCCGGACAAAGTTGTCGCTTTTGACGCCGTGCTTCATCGAGTCCTGTCTGGCTCTTGTGCCGCCAGACAAGCTGCGCTTTCTCGTTCCATCCTGTTTCTTTGTCTGACTTGTTCCTGGACATTCCAATTCCGACCACACAACACCCCCCGATCGCACCATGCCACCCTCACAGAAACGTAACGGAGAGATTCAGAGTGCCAGGTGAGTTTCTACGAGTCTGATTATGAAATGCGAAGGTTGTTGTTTTTTGTTGCGTGGACGGTGCTCCGAGTGAAGCTGGCGGAAGATACGCAGTCTGACTCATTGAGCTGCGGGGAATTGCGGGCAGTTACTTTCTGGATGATATTTCGGTTCGGATTGGAGCCAATGCTGCAAGCACTGTCCCTGAGGACCTAGAGCTTCAAATATACCACATGACCCGTTATACAATAATGGGGACCTTCCTGGCTAACATTTGACTGCACAGTGCCAAAGAGCTCAAAGATGACACGGTCATCGTGGTCCTGGGCGCTTCTGGCGACCTAGCAAAGAAGAAAACAGTACGTATGATCCTGTGCTACGAGAGGCCTGTGTGAATTGATGCTAATTATTGCAGTTCCCGGCTCTATTCGGTCTTGTAGGTCCCCATTCGCAGTGTCCCAATACCCCGCACGATTAACCAAGTACTTATCCTCAATTCAGTATCGCAACAAGTTTCTCCCCAAGGACATTAAGATCATCGGATATGCTCGGACGAAAATGGACCACACAGAATTCATAAAGCGCGTGCGCTCTTACATCAAGGTTCCCACGAAGGAGATTGAGGAGCAGCTAGCCAGTTTCTGCGACCTTTGCACATACATCGCCGGTCAATACGATCAGGATGAGCCTTTCATCGCATTGAACAAGCATCTAGAGGAGCTTGAGAAAGGGAAGAAGGAACAAAACAGAATATTCTACATGGCCCTGCCACCCAGCGTCTTCACGACCGTGTCGGAGCATTTGAAGAAGAATTGCTACCCCAAAACTGGGATTGCAAGAATTATTGTAGGCTCCATCGCTTCTAAGCATGCCCTCTTGGAGCCAATTGCTCACATTGATTCGTCCATAGGTCGAGAAGCCATTCGGAAAAGATTTGCAAAGCTCGCGGGATTTACAGAAAGCGCTCGAACCCAACTGGAGGGAAGATGAGGTCTTCCGTATCGACCATTATCTTGGAAAAGAAATGGTGAAGAACATTCTCATTCTCCGATTCGGAAACGAATTCTTTAATGCCACGTGGAACCGACATCATATAGATAATGTGCAGGTATGGACTCGGAAAAAAAAGGATGCAAAGAGAGTTTGGCAGGTCTAATGGATAATAGATTACGTTCAAAGAGCCGTTTGGAACAGAGGGAAGAGGTGGTTACTTTGACGAGTTCGGCATTATTCGCGATGTCATGCAAAATCGTGAGTTGCCCAGTGTGGATGTCAGCACTTGCAGCTAATAACTGTGAACAGATTTGCTTCAAGTTCTCACCCTTCTCGCAATGGAGCGACCGGTTTCTTTCTCCGCAGAAGACATCCGGGACGAGAAGGTCCGTGTCTTACGAAGTATCGACCCTATCGAGCCGAAGAACGTGATTATCGGGCAGTACGGCAAGTCATTGGATGGATCGAAACCCGCGTACAAGGAGGATGATACAGTTCCGAAAGATTCGAGATGTGCAACCTTCTGCGCAATGGTGGCCTACATTAAAAACGAGCGTTGGGATGGTGTCCCATTCATTCTAAAAGCTGGAAAAGGTTGGATTCAAAAACCACAAAATTATTTGGGTCATTGCTGACGGTATCATAGCTTTAAACGAGCAGAAAACGGAGGTCCGCATTCAATTCCGCGATGTAACGTCTGGAATTTTCAAAGATATCCCCCGCAACGAGCTCGTTATTCGCGTACAGCCCAACGAGTCGGTTTATATCAAGATGAACTCGAAACTCCCTGGTCTTTCTATGCAAACCGTTGAGACTGAGCTCGATCTCACATATCGCCGACGATTCTCTGATTTGAAGATTCCCGAAGCATATGAATCCCTAATCCTGGACGCCCTCAAGGGCGACCACTCAAACTTTGTCCGTGACGATGAATTGGACGCGAGCTGGAGAATCTTCACACCACTCCTCCATTACCTCGATGATAACAAGGATATCATACCCATGGAATACCCTTACGGTACGTGCCATTCCTGAAAACTGACTGCTATAACATTTGCTGACCCACTCCAGGCTCGCGTGGTCCGGCCGTGCTAGACGACTTTACAGCGTCTTTTGGATATAAATTCAGTGACGCAGCCGGCTATCAATGGCCTCTTACGACCGCCCCTAATCGTTTGTAAGGCAGTTTTGAACTCGCCTTCCGCAAATGTTACTTCCACTTACGCGAATTATCATTCAATCCTTTCTACTCCGATGTATGAACGAACCAAAAAAAAGTGACAATAGTCGAGAATCATGACTTTCTCTGTTTCCACTTCTTCTGCGATGTTGACATAAATGGGAGACAATCTGGCTGTCGGGTTTTTCATCATTTCTTACTTCTCTTGCCCTTGAGCATCGAGTGCCGGTTTACTACACAATGACAACCTTTCATATATCCTGGGTTTATGATTCTTTTCCTTTCTTTTTTTCTCAGCCCAATACTACATACTACATTGATTTTCTTTTCCATATATATGAGTAACTTACGCTCAGAATTATGGTTGCTAAGACTATCCAACTTCTGAGGTCGACACTCAGCCGGCCATCTTTGGCTGGCGAACCTCGGCATTCGACAGAAGAGGGGCAGGAGCGAATTTCTATGGTTTTGAATAAAGTGAAAATATCTTTCAGCCAGCCGCTAATTATACAGTAGCTTGACATAAAAGTAGCATTTGTAGTTGTATGTATCCGTGTCCAGTACCTCATATGGAGGAGCAGTGGGAGCTTCCGAGGCACGAAGCTCAAGAACGGCCAAGCACTGGCCAGGATGTCGTCCAAATTTGTACGTACCTTGCATATTTCGCTCCTCTAGAAAATTCTAGTAGCATTCCAAGCGCAAAATACAGTAGTGAGAAGCGTGCATGGGCCCTGGGGGAGGGGGAAGAGCTTGAGCTTTCCCCAGATCTTCTTTTTTTTTTTTTTCTTGGTGAGGGGAGGGGTAGTTAGTTAACTAGTTAATCTGAATCTGGGGGGTTTTGTTCGGGATTCGGGAAGATCCCGATCTGATAAGGGAGCTGGGTTTTTCTTGGCACGGGCGGACCCGAACGCGTTCACTCACGCGACCGGGGGGTGATGCCGAGGAAAGACTGGCATTTAAACATTCATCTTTCTCGTTTTCTTGGGGTGAAAACATCCCATGTCAATCGAATGAAAAAGTTTCCAGGGCGGCTCAGTTTTCGTTTTTTTGACCATTGTATGTACTCCGTACATACTTTACATAACGCTGGAAGTTTTTCTAGAATCAGTTCTTGATCAAATTGCTACCAGGATTATAGAGCGATATTACTTCAAGATTGAAATGCACGCATCCCCTATAGTTATCGTTCTCGATGTCCTCAGGGCTCCCTGCGCCTCACTGGACTACGTGCTGTGGCACCGGCGCGTATCTGCAGGCAGCTTGATTTTCCAGGGATATGTGGAAGGTAGGGCGTTGAGTGGGTATAAATTCAATATGCTTCGTGCATCTTCGGTGGTCGAGCAGTACTTCATCCCCAGGGCCCAGCGGTCATGGCTTGGAAATGATTGTGAGATGTTTTAGTAATGCAATTTAGATCTGAAAGGCAAAATCCTAGCGGTTAATCTTTGGATGAAACTCGGGAAGAAGGATCCTTTTATTCCAACTTCTTGACTATGAATCGAAACTGCGTACAAACTTTTTAATAACCTGTGAACCATCAATTTAGCCGGCTGTCTTTGGGAAAAACTTTTGTTAAATCCATCGAGAAAACAGAAACCCATACAAGCAATTTGTAACCGAAGCCACGTTATGGTCAGGCCCAGTTGGCAATCCTCTCTGTAATCAAGCCATTACTGAGTCCGAAACCATTCGACATATCTCTCCGAGCCCATATGCCCCGACCAATACACCATCTCAAAATCACGCCGAGTTGGCTTCTTTTTCAGTCGGAGAGGCCACTGTGCAACAATCGTGTTCTTGGATTTGATTTTCAAGCCAAGGGAATCCCCAACTTCTTCCATACGAGCAGCTTCCATGTACCTGTCAAAAAGGACATCTCGGTCCATTACCAACTCATAGCTGTGTCCAAAAGCGAGAAGCTCTGCATTAAAAAAATTGCCACTGAGCAGCAGTTCTGGTTTAACAGGCATGAATTCCCGCAGTGTTCTTGCTGATTGGTTCATAGCCGCTTTTATATCATCAGGTTCAGTCGCCTCGTGCGTGGCGTTAATGAAGAGCGTGAGTAGCGTAGCCTTGGGGTTCTTTTCTCTGGGTTTGAGGTGGGCTCCAAAGAGGCGGAGAGTGTTGGAGGGCCCCAAGTATGCGAGATCCGCAATATTGGCAAGCTAATGAAAAGGTTAGCGAAATAATTCAGTTTGAGCTCTGGTAAAATGATATTTGTGGAGAATGCGAGGATATTCTGACCTCAATCCGATCGTACAATGGCTTGCTGCGTTTGGCTTGGTGAATATGGATTGGCAGGTCGACAGCATCCACGTGACAAACATAAATGTCCATTTTAACGGTAGCCAGCCTTGCACAAAATTTCAACAAAGTGTCTCTAACAAGTAAAGCTGGCCATATAGGTCAGCTTCTGCGCCGTAGGATGCTTGCAGGACCTCGGCTAGCTTCCAACCGTCAAGAGGGTCCGCAGAGTCGGGCATTGGCCACGACGCCCTTTTTTGAAAGAAACTCCTTGGTCTGGTTAGCAAGAAAAAAGGACCCTCTCGTTGTTCATGGTTTTGGCCACTCACGGATTAGGGGTCTTGAAGCTCTCGCGAGATGCACCAAATGGCAATAGCACCCCGTCTTTGCGAAACTTCAATTGAGAGAGGCGCCACGATGGGGGGAGTCTAAACATGGCTCTATCTCTGTAATCTCGTCGCTCATGCGCGAGGGTGACGGCCTCCCTTAGTTTCACTCCATCCTTAAACGAAACACTGGAAGTCCCAGGAAGGTAGGATGTCAGTTTCTCCCAATCCTTTTTGGGGAGTTTTGCACAAAGTGTAACGTTATTATAAGACCATGAGCTTTGAAGAGGAGCGGCAGACTCCGCTGCCTTTGAGCTCAATAGACCTTCGATGATCGGAAGGATCTGGTTCCGGATAGAGTCTGCGATGGAAGAAGGCAGGAAGGCCGAATACCAGAAATGTAATATTGCAGTACTTGCCGATTGGGGGGGGAGATTGAGTGCAATCAAAAGAATGATGAGATTTCTTGCTACAACAGCTTCGTCCCTGTCGTTAATATCAACAATAAGGTGTCCACTGTAGATATCAGGGAGACATGCAATCGTTTTCACAAAGTTTCTCAGGTCTCCGGAGGCTTGATCTTGTCAGCAATGCGAAAAGGACAAAGGGCCTAGAATGTAGATTACCATACCTGCGAGAAGTAGGCTGAGATCTTGAGACGTGTATTCGCCCTCATTATCTTTAAGCCGTAGTAGGTCTAACGCCGGCACGTTTCCCCATAGGTATTTTGTTCCACCATGCGTAGTATGTATAGGAATCGGGCCATTATCCATGAAGTGTGGTGGACGCCCTTCAGTTTCCCATGCTGGTCGCCAGTTGGGATTTCGAATACCACTTTTACAGTCCAGCTTATGGATTGGCCAATGTAGTTTCTGGCATTCCTTGCTGCAATACTTTGGGACTCCGTTAGTTCTTTCCTTATTTTATAAATAGAAAAGAATAACATACGAGAACGAGATGACAGGCAGCGCAGGCTTTTGTTCCTTGTGCAGGGCATGCGATATTGGTGTCAGTCCGACTCCAATTGGCGCAACGAAAAGGATCCATTGCGTCCTGGAAGACGGGAGTACTGTGGGATTGTGTGGTCTCCATGAAGGGCAAAAAGTGATTGCTAAACTGAAAGAAAGAATGTGAAGTATTTTTTCGAGACGCGCGTCGAGATGGAAAAGTTTTCCAAATTTGACGGAGTTTCCCTCAACACAAAACGTTTTGAAGTCGTTGGAGGAGCACTATTTTATCTCTGAGATTATTTTTCAACGAATCAGTCATAGTTGATGGGACGCAGCTCGCTTTGTCGTCCTCCAAGACATGGATGTCCATGGATCCTGCAACTTTGACGGATGCGTAAGATCATAAAGAGGTTTTGGAACACACCCCTATCAACATCAGATGCCAAAATAGTGGCTGTTGCAGTCCTCCCTTTTGCAGAGGCAGTCCAAAAATCAAACCTCCATTGGAGGGGGTCCGGTCAAATGCACACCTACCATCGGTTAGATACACACCTATACTAAGCCTAACTAGGGAGCTTTTTGGTTAAATACACACCTAGGTGTGCATTTAACAGAGCGCTATGCCTAGTTGAGGAATATATTTCTAGAGTGCTTCATGCAGTACTCCGTACTCTCCCGCATGCTACCAGTCAACGCTCATCAGTGCTTAACTTCCCATTTAGTGGGCAACTGTTGTCGCTCAACCTCAGAGTAAGTGGTTAAGGCAAGCAGTCAATGGGCAGCTAGCAGGCGGTCAGAGCGACTGTCTGAGGGTACCACCAACGAAGTCAGCAAAGGCCCAGACACGTAAGTATAGGACAATAGGACAGTACGCTGTGTGGCGCGCTTGCCAGCGCAGAAGCAGTCACCCAAAGTCAGTGAGAACAAGCAGGATCCCTGCCTTTCTGCTGCTGCTAGTTCCTATTCACCTCTTATGCTGCCGACTCAGGGAGTGACTGTGAAATGCACACGTAGGTGTGTATTTAACCACGTCCAAACTTCCTCATTAGGCTTAGTCGGTGGAGTCGGTGTGTATTTAACGGGAGGTAGGTGTGCATTTGACCGGACCCCATTGGAGGCGCAGTGTGCCAAATATGGCCTTTTAGCGATACATAAAAGTCATTATGCAAGGAAAAGAGCCTCAAAAATGCAACACTAGCCACCCAATCCACCATTGTCAAAATGTTTGGGATAGGAGGAGCTACTAAATTACTGTAAGTCTAGTAACTGCCGCGATTGACAGACAGAACGGGTTGAATGGCAATCATTGAGCGATCGTAGTGTTTGCTTGCCAGTGAAAGACAAACAAGACCCTTGACGTTCCCTGCCATAACTCATTGACAGGATAACAAACTATGGGAGTCCTTATTATCTTCCAGAGAGGAGAATGAAAGGTTGGATGAGGGATGAGATGCCGTCGATTAATATTAGAGCACGGGCCACAAGCAAAGGCTGAGTGTGGCTTGCCCTGGCCCCAGATTAATTAGCCCCAATTTTTGGAAGTGGCTGAACCTACAGCATGGGCAAACTTCAAGCGCCCAGGCCCCAATCGCCTACGGATACCGGAGCAAGCTGAGGCCATTCAACGCGACTAAGGATTTTTGTTCGTTTCTTCCCGCGACATTCGAGCTCAGGTGTGTTTTACCTACCCGGTGTCATTTGTTGCCTAGTCTTTCTTTTCGAAGTAGAAACAATATATTCTTGCGCATGCCATTCAGCTACCTCGTTCACCCAGTCCACCCTGCGCCGCCCCATTGACCTTCCTTCACCGCACACGTTCGAACCTCTGGACAGATTCCGGTTGTTGAGCCCGTTGGATGGTTTGAAAAGCACATTCTGCTGAACTCGGGACTTCCGGAGGTCGTCACGCTCGTTTTTGCGCCTACCAAGCAAAACATATGATATGCGGCAAGGAGCAGCATGGATGGGCACGCCCACCATCAAGGGGCGCACAGAGTCCCAACGCATGGCTCTGTTGACTTTCAGCTTAGTCGGCCTTCAGTATGTTTATTTTCCTGGTGCACCTCACTGCAATCAATGCTCCTGAGTTTTTGGTGGACCGAAGATAGAGCTTTTTGTGATATTATCCGAATCCACTCCACTGCCTTCAATATAACCCCCTTCGCTGAATATATAGATTCTCATCTGTTGATCTTGACTTAAAGGTTTACCTGGGGAATAGAAATGACCTGTAAATAAACCCTTTCTCCAACCCCTTTGCACGTTTTCACCAGCCCCGATTTCGACTTGAATCGCCGAGTTCCTCTCGCTTTTTGCGTACCAGCGTGTACGATTTGCCGAACTGTTTGAATGATGGCTCACCAATATTTGGGTGTTGATATGACCAGACTGCACGCCGTACCTCCTACAACTCGGATTGACAAAATCGCGTACGTCGCTAGTATGGATAGCCGGGCCGTTGTCGGGGTTGATAATGCAACCCTTGGTGGGTGTGATAGCTGACCGTTCAACCTCGAAATGGGGCCGTCGGCGACCATTCATGGTTGCTGGCTCTCTGGTTGTGGGATTGTGCTTGTTTGTGCTTGGGTGGACAAAGGAAATAGTCTCGATCTTCGTATCAGATCCCCAGCTAGTACGTTTTGACGCATCAATCACCATGTTTCGAGGATATTCCAAAGCATGCAGTCTGCTTTACTCCGAAATGATCTGTCAAAGGGGTTATACTACGGCCTGAGTTGCTGTACGCGCACTGACTTGGGAACAGAAAAAATCAGCGACGATAACCGTTGCTGTTTTGAGCATATATGCAGTAGATTTTGCCATCAATGTTGGTGCGTCAAAGCACTCTTCTACTTCATATTTCAGCGCGGTCTGCTAACTCTTCACAACAGTGCAGGCATGCTGTCGAAGTCTAATTGTAGATACACTTCCCATCCCTCAGCAGCAACTGGGATCAGCCTGGGGTAAGTAGCGCTTCCCGAATTCTGTCACTCAAATCAAATATGCGATGCTAACTAGTATCAAAGCGAGTAGAATGACAGCCGTGGGAAGCCTCATCGGTTATGCAATTGGATCCGTGGACATGCTGAGCACATTTGGCACGACCTTCGGAAATACGCAATTCAAGCAAATGACAGTTATTGCTGCATTGTCGCTTATTGCTTCAGTGCTTGTCACTTCGTATGCTGTGAAGGAAAGAGTTTTGATATCTGTTAGGTTCGTGGAAACCCCCTTCTTTCTCGTCGATCTCTTACTAATTCGCATAACTTTAGAGACTCCGATAGTCGAGCTGGTGCATTCAAG
The DNA here is from genome assembly GCA_029850275.1 of Chrysosporium keratinophilum. Lineage (NCBI taxonomy): Eukaryota > Fungi > Ascomycota > Eurotiomycetes > Onygenales > Onygenaceae > Chrysosporium > Chrysosporium keratinophilum. Next base: position 1,066,793 of record JARBIX010000012.1, read on the forward strand.
ATTTTGTCCCAACTGTTTAGAACTACGTTCAATCTGCCACCTCGAATCAAAGCAATATGCTGGGCGCAATTTTGGGCTTGGATTGGTGAGTCCTTCTGGAGGGCTTAATCATGAAATTGCTAATACCGCATTAGGATGGTTTCCGTTCCTTTTCTACAGCAGTACCTGGGTTGGGGAGACCTATTTCCGCTATGAAGCGCCAAAGTCGGCAGTCGAACAGTCAAAAGACACTCTTGGCGAAGTTGGTCGCTTGGGGAGTCTGTCACTCGTAATATTTTCTTTGATCACGCTGTTCAGCTCCGTCGTTCTCCCATTCGCGGTTCTTTCGCCTGAGAACAAAAAAGGGCGCTTCACTCCAAGGGCCCCACGAGGTGTCGTCCGCTTTCTCAAAAGGATCTCGTTCGTTCGGCCTGATTTGCAAACCGCATGGATGATTTCACACATCGTCTTTGCGGTCACAATGATTTTCGCCCCCTTGGCGAAATCGGTGCGGTTTGCGACGCTCCTTGTAGGCATTTGCGGCATACCATGGGCAGTTACGAGCTGGGCACCATTCGCCTTCATGGGAGTTGAGATTAATCGACTGGCCATACCGTCCACCTCATCACGAAACACCACTGTCACCATGATAACTTCCACTCGCGCTAGCAACAGGCATAGTGCCTACTTTGACATGACAGACGGCAACAATTCCGACCTCGAGTTTGATGCCAGCAGTGTGTTGCGGCTGAACCACCGGAACGACGGCGATAGCGATCTTGACAGTGATCTAGAGGACGACGAGGCTGCGTCTACGGGTGAATTGGCAGGCATTTACCTGGGCGTACTCAACGTGTACACCACGCTGCCTCAATTTGTAGGCACATTCATCAGTTGGATCGTGTTCAGCATATTCGAACCCGGCAGATCGCCCACGCAGATTGAGGCGGAGCCCAAAGCTGGACCGGCCAAGTCAAAAGCCGGCCAATGGCTGAATCTCAATGATGAAGGGCCGAATGGCATTGCGGTGTGTTTGTTTGTGGGTGCGATTTGCGCAATGATTGCGACTGAGGCGACGAGGAGATTGAAATACGTTCGATGATCCTTTTGCGCCTTGCTAGAGGTTTGCGTAAAGGATATTTATGCAGTGTGCGGCTATACCCCTATATTTTGACGCCGGGTTACTCTGGATCTGGTGTCTTCGAACATATGCTTACAACGTATGTACACCTGTTCGCTGACCGACTTTGCTGTCAAGTCTTTTTTTATTAAAAACCGATAAAGTCTTGCTGGCTAGCAGTGCTTGTCAGTTTACCACCCTAACACCCTAGCATGGGGGTTTTTCAGGTCCGTTTTTCCTCATGCATCTCTATCGTAATATCCAATATGTTAGAAAGTGTACTGTGATATCTTCACAGATTTCCGTTACTCGCTGGTCACCCTTCAGATGAATTCTTTTATGTACTTTACTATGCAACTCGTTAATAAGTTCTCACGAGAAAGGCTAATGCAACCCCAAGATGGACATGAACCATAGGACAGTGCTGACAACCCTTGGCAGCGACGGGATCAAGTGAACGAAGATTCTCTATGGCGACGCCTGTCCATAAGCATCATAGCCTCAGACCCGATTTTCAAATCGGCGCGCTTCCAGTCAAAGTCATACCTAGCGGTTCTATCTAATCGCTAGTTCTACTTCAGATCGAGGTCATAACCTAATATTCAGCATCGCTTTTTTTTGGCTTTTTTCGGAGACCTTTCTGTGTTAAAGAAGCTCTTCATCCCTTTGGTTGTCTTTACAAGATCCCGTCCTTCAAAGACGCGAGAAACAGATGCCGAGACTAGAGCGAGTATGGAGACATTGACTTCGACATGTTGGAGCAGAACAAACAGCACATCCTTCAACGGTGAGGCCGGGGTAACCTTGGTGTAGCAAGAAGAGAGTAGCTGCTACAGTATGTCTGTGTTGTCTCGCCAGGTTAAACCTACAGTTTCAACCAGACCACCGTCGAGGCCGGCCGATGATTGTATGGTTTGAGCGAACTCTTCAGCGAGTCCCGTATTGGCAGAGGGCGAATACGGAGCCACGCGAGAGAAACATGTCACTTGTGAGTTCTGACTGGTTGCATCTCGGAGACGTCAAGCTATGGGTTTCTGGCATCGCTCGTCGCCTAAGCTTAACTTTGATTTTTCCTCATAACGGCAAGTTAACCTAGTTACGGCAACATTCGACCAATGACTGCATTGCAGTGACACATCTGCAACAACCTCAAGGGCTCTTAATATTAGACCGTCAATCACCCTCACTCCTATTTCTCAAAGGTGTTCTAAAAGGGGGGCAAGTTCGAATTTTTCCATCTTTGAATTCCTGTGAAAAACGATGTCAGTCGCTGAACTTCCTTGGCATGCGGCCTATCCTGCTGCGAAAAACGTCGCTGCTGCTTTGACTTGTCATGAGCTACTGCAATGGTTTCAAAATGGTAAACGAGCAGGAAAAGATTTTGTCCTGGTGGACCTCCGACGTACGGATTTGGAGGTAATGTCTAGCGCATTCAGTTCTTGTTACCTATGTTCGACGCAATACATACAATGTCAACATTAGTGCTAACATGTGGCCAAAAGGGAGGCACTATTCGAGGGTCGTTGAACCTGCCCGCGCAAAGTTTGTTTACTACCATACCGGCTCTCTATACGCTTCTGTCAAACAGCGAGGTGAACAACGTTGTCTGGTACTGCGGTGAGCTTCCAATGGCATCCGACACTGATGGTGTTCTGGGCTGATCAATATTTGCGCACCATATAGGATCCTCCAAAGGCCGTGGAACACGGGCTGCAGGTTGGTTCGCAGACTATATCGAAGAGCAACAACATCCCACTCTCAAGAGCCTTGTGCTTCAAGGGGGTATCAAAGGATGGGCCACTGCAGGTCCGGAGTATACGCTGCTGATGGACGAGTATGATGAGAAAGCGTGGACGAAAAGTACATAGGTTTCTCCGTTTCGTACAACAAGCATTGAGACTCACTCAGCGTGAACTCCGGGAACCATTCCTTTCCAACCCGGGAGAGCCCTATTCCGTACATTCACAGAAACCCGCGTTGAGGGACCAGCACTCAACTGCAAATATCTGGGTCGTTTGTTCAGCGTGATAAGTGTCGAGCAGCTAGATCGTGTGCTCTTCACTCCTCGAGCAATTTGTGGTTGTTTATATATTTTGCTCCCTGGTATTTCAAAGCCCCGATTCCCGTGTTTATATTCAAGAACAGAAATATCTATAGCATTTTATGCGCAGGTACCTCTCCGTCTGTTTATCATGCCCGCAAGATATTAATTGAATCTACGTGCCACCACATTTAGCCGTGCAAATGCTGCTCATTTTCTCTTGCCTTCTCTGCTCGACTCTTTCACTGAACCTGTCAGCGAAAAGAGAAACATGGGGCCTCATTAATATGGTATACTTGACAAACTCTTCCATGCAATCCACAAGGCGATCTCTGTTCCCGCTAGGCATGAGATGCTGATCTCCCGGTTGGCCCTCATCCGGGAAATGGGTGTAAGCTTTGGGAATCGAGGACTGATTAGGGGTTGTAAACATTCGCATCCACCGGCCGAGGATACGGAGCGAGTTCACTGCATTGAAGGACTGCGACCCTCCACAGACCTGTGCGATGGCAAGTGTTCTGCCCTGGGTCGGTCGAATGCTTCCGGTGCTTAGGGGAATCCAGTCGATTTGGTTTTTGAAAACTGCAGTCTGGAATTTCCAACAAAGATAAACATTAGCTAAGATATTGTTACAGAGGAGGAACTCACTATTTTAGTGATTTCAACTAACCAAGTTGCCATGCTGTTCTGGCGATATCCAAGTGTGTCCATCGCTCCAGGCAGAAAGGTCTCGGAGCTCGCGGACCTTGGGATGTCCGTGATCTGTGTCGTTCTTCATGGGCAAACCCTCTGGATTGAAGACTCGTACATCACAGCCAAGACGAAAGAGGATCCGGCAAGCTTCGAAAGCTACAAGCCGGGAGTACGATCTATGATAGTGGTCAGGGAGAGATATAAACGAGGAATCTCCAAAACCGGAGGTTGCGCACCTCCTTCGAAGGCTGCCGTACAGGACAAGAACCTTCAGCCTTTTATTTGTACGCTTGAGATCCTCTTCCACCATGTTCATGGTCGTCGTCAACTCAAGATGATTCACCCAATCCTCCGCTTCTGGTTCCTGAAGGATGAAATGGCGGTACTTCTGTCGTATATCAGGATCGTCTTCACTTTCGCAAATTGCTAACGATTGACGTGCCCGATCCAAGTGCTCCGTTTTGGGAAGACAGGTCAGGGGCATATCTAGCGCCATGTTCGGGGGGGCGACAACATGCATCATTCTCGATGCTAGAGGGCGCGACCTTCTCAGGGAGAATGCACCCAGTCTTTCTGGTCTGGATAAGAGAAAACGAGACAAATTCATTTAGTGATTGTATCCTGAGTACCTACTTCACCATTTAAAAACGAACGGAAAAAGTCATAGGAAGAAGCAAGGGTGGGTTTAAATGCTCATAACAGCAGAAAAGCAAACCTTGAAATCTCTGAAAGGTGCTACCTGATAACAATAGAAGCTGCTGGCAATAATCTCTGGGCCGAGTGGACTACTGTAGTTCTCAAATCCTTTTGAGTTAAAGGGGCTGGTCGAGGTTCGCAAGGTACGGGGTACTTCTGATAACCTTTGAAATGTGTCACTGGGAGCTTATCATTGGCTGCTGACTTTGGAACGACCACCACCGTTGTTCCCTCCTTTCTCTCTCTGAAGCTTTGAGGACTCACCAACTAATATTCCCCTGGCCTCCGCCACAACTTCGGGTGTTGAAATAGGCAAGGATTGTTCATCCAATGTGTATTCCGGTGCCGGCGCTTTCAAAATAAAACGCTAGTTCCCGCTCAGAAAACTTGAATTTCTACATCAGAACGACTTTTATCTTATATTCTTGGGTTCTTTAGTATTTTTGGAGGTCTGACCTGACACGATATTTTGGGGTATCGCGGGGCCAAATGATCACTGTCATTGCAGCCGTAAGAAAGAGCATCAACACGGTTAGATACTGGTCAAATCCCAGGAAATCGTGGTAGCAGCTTGGCAACGGGAAAGACGAGTTTAACCAGCGACGTCACGTATTGTACGAATTCAGGTTTGATACGGCGGCGGTACTATCTAATTATCATCAGATACGAACGTTTCAGGCGATACAAAGAGGGACATACATGTGCTTGATTTAGAAGAGCAACAGGACCCATACAAGGCCCATCTAGTCCAGGGTCCGTATAAGAGTCAGCTTGAGACGGCGGAGGAAAGACCACTTGGAGTGGCAACTCCAGCTTGGCTTTCTTTGCACGAACCCCAGACACTTGCATGCGAAGGACCAGGGAGTAGGATCTCGCAATCAAACCGCTGCAAAAGGTGGGCAATAAAAGTGATGGTGGCTTGACCGGTACCAGGACTGACACCTTCCAGATGCCTCCCCACTGCACCGGTTCCGAGTCTGTTGTGGTGAGTTGCCAAATTGGTAGCGTATTGCTTCTTGACGTGCTGATTGAGTCGGAATTTTGTTGCCAGTGTTCATCTCTCTGTGCAGTTTCATATCCTGGCGGGCCGTCATCAGCAATGTGCTGAGGCTCATAGGTCCATTCAAGTTGCTTATACCGCTGCCGCTCAAGCGTTATGATTTCGTCGTGTAGCTGACTTTGCCCATTCTCCAGCAGATGGGACTGGCTTGGCATGCAGCGCATCGGTTTAGTGCAGTGGAAGGTTTTCACCCGTATGGCTGGCTTAACCTCCAAAGATAACTTTCGCAGGTGCGGGATGGCCAACGGGGAAGCGAAAACAACAGCTGTGACTTCACAATCCGTAGATGGGGCAGATGACCCTGATTGATAAACCAGCGGAGGCGCCTCACAAGCACTAGTCAGCAAAGTGCCAATGTGACCGCCAAGCACATTTTTCCATATTGGAATGGCAGTGGCCGAAACGAATTCCCCAGGGAAACTAGCAATGTGTATTGGCGGCTGAGCTTCAGTAAAGGGAAGGAATTTGACCTGCGCAGTAGCTTCGGCCGTGGCTATGTCTTGGGAGCCCTGTAACCGATATTGAATGATCCCATGCACTGAATAGGTAACAGATAAAAGAGGGTTGGATCCCGCATACAGAGAAGGGGAATTAGGCTTGGTGGTTTCAAACGATGGGGGCAGTATTTGACATAACGGGGGTACCCCGTAGTTAGGGTACTGTTTTGCCGCAGGGACGATAAAGAAAAATGGAAAGCTGTATGTCTTCAATCCATCGGCACTGCTGATCTGTTGCACTGCCTCGGCCGGGACTTGGTGTCTAACATCGAGAAACTAGTAGGCAATGGAGGTCAGCATACTTTGAACCTATCTGCCAGATTCAACAAGATTCACCACATTTCTGGCTCTCAGCCGTACGGTGTCGTGAACTGAAAAGGGATATGCCATGACTTGACCGCTGTCCGACCGGTAAGCAAGCACGCTGGTGGCCTCCAGCCCTACGCATGCCACTTAGAATCATTGAAACCTCCTGAGAAGACGTAGATTAACCGACCTTCAAACAGCACTTTGAGACTCGTGAAAATCAATGCAGATGTTGTTGAGAAGGTGACTCGACCCTCCAGTGAGTGTCCCGGTCGAAGACAACCAGTGCTACCACTATTGGGCCCGCACGCGGTACAATCAAAGACGACAATCTCCAAATTGTGAATGCTTTCCGGCATCTTCCAAGCCATTTCACTCGATAAGCATGTGGAGCAAATTGAACAATGTAATATGGCCTCCCGCCATTAACAATAGGAAAAAGCATGGTGTTTTGTTACTGCAGGTCTTTAAATAATAAAAGTGAGCAAGACAGACGAACCCGTCAGATCCATGGCATGACCATGTATGTACGAGATTCTGCCCGGGCCAATGATACAATGCGAGTGAGTCATTCACTGATGGCAGTGTCTGGATATCTTTTGCCGCTAGGCAGTTAGGGAATACCAACTTTAAGGTTGTGTGCACTCCGTACAGAGTACGACTTGGTACACGTTATCCCTTGCATCCTGGGGGATCTCTTGTTAGATCTGTGGATGAAGTTTTGGGATTCTAGGAGTTCTGTAATGCGTACCATCCTGATTCAGCTGTCGGTGCACGGCCCATGCATGGATGCCGGAAAGCTGAATAAAATATATTAACAGTATGTACACTGACAAGCGCTTCAACAGGCTTGTCTCCGTCCTCGTTGCGAAAGGGTGCCAGAGCAAGATTAGAGAAACTTAGGGGCATATGGGTTCAAGCATCACAAGGCATGTCTATAGCGCAGTAGGCCATCAAAACGCAGGGCAATCGACATCGACGAGTGCCGGGTTTTGCGCGAGAAGTCCAGGTCACAAGGTTCACCTCTCGTTGAAAGGGTACAAAATTAACAGGCCCAGCCGGAAATCGATAAAGCAGAATAATGGACCCTTGCCTGGGTATTTTAGGCCCCCGGGAGGGAAGCTCGCGGACCGATCAAAGTCATAGGAGGGTGCACGCTCACTATCAGATGTATATCTTTCCCCATGCTTCACATTTCCCGTTGCACTGCCTAGCCTTTAAGCCGGCCTCCTTTTCACAAACTGCTCCAGATCGTCCCTCGTCGCAACCCCCAAAACAAACTTCCTACTCGCATCTGTCACGACAGCAAAATCCTGCTTCTCCCTTTTCTCCCCGCCGCCGCCCATTTCGCCGTCGAAAAATCGTTCCAGCTCTTCGAGCGGCGTGTCCATGCTGATGATCTTGTACACGTGCCCTCTTCTCTGGAATCGCTGCATTGCCTTCTCCACGGGGTCGGATTCCGTCACGGTGCCGTCTTTCAGGAGCGCTTTTAGTCGTGGGATGCTGAGGTAACCAAGGAGGGAGCGAGAGGTGGAGGAGATGACTGTGAGGTGGGTGTAATCGCGTTCGTAGGCGGCGAGGAGGGCGCAGGAAATGGAGTCATGTGGGGAGGCGGATATGGCTGGAGGTGGGTCAAGGTCTTCTACAGTTGCCTGTGATGGATTATTAGAGACGACTGCTAGCTGCTTTGCTTTCTCAATGGACTGATAGGGGGAATGGGAATGCATACACCGCGGTATTTATCGGACCATGTTGTCGGGGCTGGGGAGGATGTGGAGAGGCCATTGGTCGGGGATCTTTCGCGCTCATATGCCTGGCTGGCAGAGATGTAGGAGGTCATTGTTTGTGGAGTCTATATAGTGTGACCTCCAGCGGGAATCGAGGTTGTTAGTTTAAACGCTCTTGTCCTCCCTGTGAGGCGGGATTTGGCGGGGTGAGCGAATTGATAGGACTTTGCGAGCCGGAATGGCTTCAGCGTGGAAAGGTGAATTGCAGTTGTATATCTCGAAATTCAAACTAACGCGGGACACAGGTTCTATTGAACAAAGTAATCGTGAATGCTGCCAGTTCTCAATTCTCACCATCGCAAGGTTCTTCACCGAAATCGACTTTGTTCCGCCGAGAGTCGGGTAATTACGTAATCTGCCGTGAAAGCGGAGCTCCATATTGGGCTACTCCGTATCTGGGTTAGCGCATTTCCCAGCTCCCGGAAACTTGGCGAACAAGCTGCGCAGCGACTCCAACGCAACTTCTCCAAGTCTTCCCGTCAGACATCCAACGTCAATTCAACACAGTCGTCGTGCTTGCAACTGGCAATTCATTGATACCTGGACAAAGGTCTCTTCTGTGCTACTCATTGCATCAAAAGCTCTGTTCATTGACCTGAATCTACTCTACGTGTTTTAACTTGAGAATCCACCTTACATTTGTCGGGGTTCATCCGAACTGTGGATGTCATCAACAAGACTCACAGTACACTAGCAGAGGCTCATTTGCAATCCTGCTTGACTGGCGACACGAGAGCGGGACTCTTGCTACTGAAAAAAATCTTACTTATAGTGAGCATATGCGTACCGCATGATTATGAACTTTGCAACATTATGACTTTGTTTATCACAACATACTAGTTACTTAACCCGCAGGGAATCAGTTTGTTAACTCCTCTCAGTGTAATCAAGTTCCAGTTTCGACTCAGGGCATACACAATCCGTATACAGTTCATCTAACATGCCTTCGGTATTTCCATCCCAAGAGGCTCTCGCCAACGCTTTTGCGTCACGATACGGACTGCGGAAGGAACAGAAGCCGGAAGAGGTGCAATCCGTGCCAGCTCATAAACAAAGACGCCTTTTCCCAGCATGGAGCGCTATCGACGATGTCAAACACAAGGCTGAAGCTGTCGGCCATGCTGCAGCTGAGGAGTTCGACAAGGCCAGCCATGCGGCCCAGGCCAAAGCTGGCAAGATTGAAATGCATTCCGCAAAGTACTATGCCTCGTGCACGTTTGGAGGATTACTCGCTTGCGTGAGTATAAACTAAGTCAATCTTTATTCCTGTCAACGGGCTTTTTACTCCCTATGTTTTCCCTTTCGCAATTATTTCTTGTGCTGGATTGAAATTGAAACTTGTGACAAACCCAGGGCCTGACACATACCGCGGTAACCCCGTTGGACCTGGCGAAATGTCGTCTCCAAGTGGACCCGAAAATGTACAAAGGCAACTTCGATGCGTGGAGGAAGATCCATAGCGCAGAAGGACTCCGCGGAATTTTCACTGGCTGGAGCCCAACCTTCTTCGGGTACTCCGTAAGTAAAGAGAATCCTCTATTGAAACTGTGCATCTGTAAGATATTTATCAGTCTGTTGTGGAATATAGGCGCAAGGAGCTTTCAAATACGGCGGCTACGAGTTTTTCAAGAAATACTACTCTGATCTCCTTGGAGAAGAGGCCGCTACACGATGGAGAACATCTGTCTATCTCGCTGCGAGCGCTTCAGCAGAATTCATTGCGGACATTGCACTCTGTCCTTTTGAAGCCGTCAAAGTGCGCATGCAAACCACTATTCCGCCCACCACTACTTCAACATGGGCTGCAATCTCTCATGTCCATACGAAGGAGGGCATCGGAGGGTAAGCGAGCACGTCGACTCGACCCTAATACCGTTTGCTAACGGCATTTCGGTCCTGATCTAGTTTGTACAAGGGTCTCTATCCACTTTGGGGTCGTCAGATTCCCTACACGATGATGAAGTTTGCCTCCTTTGAGCGAATTGTCGAAATGATCTATACACAACTTCCAGGGCAAAAGTCCGACTATAATAAGGGTGCTCAGACCGTTGTCGCGTTTAGCGGTGGTTATCTCGCCGGTATCCTCTGCGCTGCTGTCTCCCACCCTGCCGATGTCATGGTCAGTAAACTTAATGCCAACCGACTCCCTGGAGAAGCATTTGGCGCAGCGATGGGCCGAATCTATAAGGAAATTGGATTTAAGGGGTTGTGGAACGGACTTCCCGTCAGAATTGTTATGATTGGTACATTGGTAAGCAAATTTCCCGTGGAGTTTTCTAAGGTTGAAACTAACATATTTTATAGACTGGTTTGCAGTGGATGATGTACGGTTTCCGATTTTTACTTATTTCACTTATTTCCTATTCCCCCTGTGTGACAATTACTGACAGGTTAAAACAGCTACGATTCATTCAAGATTTTCATGGGTCTCCCGACCACCGGTGGACCGAAGGAAACGAAGGAGGCGAAGAAAGAGACTTAGAGTTGCAGTTCGATTACGTGCTTTATTCTGTTTTCCACGCTGTACTCTGTAGATATGATCTAACCCCTTGTACGCTTGCAATCGTGTTCTGCAAGATGTTAAACAAGTTATTTTCTATCTTTAGCCCGTTTTGCATTCATACCAATCGACAGTCGAAGGCTTACGTGTATGAAGTTGTGGCTATCTTGCGGGGATTATCGCCCGGATTCGGTAGATCTTATCTTTGATCTCCATTAGATTGTGTCTCGATTTTGATTGGCTCGGAGTACTATTCTTATCTCAGCCCTGGCGTCTTGGCGGAGTGTATCATTGGTGCGGAAAAGCTTATCAGAAGTTAGGATTGTCCCGGGCTGTCAGGCTCCCCGTGTCCAAGCACATGGATGGGCAGAACAATGAAATCAGAACACATTTTATATTCAGCATGCCCAGCTTGAAGATCTTAATGTTGATGCTGAGATTCTGACTATACTTAAGCTCATTTTAATTGATACCCCAAAGACTACTTGATCCAAAAGTTGAGAGCGTTCCACTTGTTGCCACGAGCAAGCACACAAACCTGAGCAAATACTCCACCCAAGTATCCGCTGATATTGGGCAAAGTACTCTAACTCAACAATGGTCGAAACGAACAAACCGACGGGAGAAACTGCAGATGGAGTTCTAGCACCAATCGTGTCCCATGGCCGTGGTGGTGTGTGAAAATCTTCGGACTGAATTCGTCGTCCCGTCTATCCCAAATTGTTCCGTACTAGCCTAATTTTCAATTGCTATTTTGATGCCGCTGACCATATGCATTCCACGTCTGCAGGACAGGGAAATATCCGTCCCGATGACACTCCGTATGTATCGAATCTCCATCTCCCTCTTACAGTTCCACCGGCAGAATTTAATCAGTAGTTAATCTTTTTTTTCTTTTCTTGGAGCTAGGTACGTCGACGCTGCAATAACACGTCAAGGTATCGAAGGTGACCAGGGGGACGGCGCATACTCTGCCGGCGTAAGCAACCCTCGCCCCTTTCTCCTTGCTGTCTGTCTCTCTCTCTCTCTCTCTTCGTATATCGTATACTAACAAAGGAAATTTCCAATGACTTAGCGCGGTGGTGCTGGCAACATCAGTGCCGCGGGTATTAGGCCGAAATCTACAACGCCGCATGATATAGATGTCATTCCGGCGCTGGCGGTTCGGTCAAGCATGGAGGGTGATTATCATGTCGGTGTAAGTTCAATTGCCTAATGAATTTTTTTTTCTTTTTTTTGTTTCAGTTTTCGGATATATAGTATTGCTTGCGTCGGGGATTTGTTGACTGACGTGCCGTGACACGCCTTGTGTGTGGGTGTGTGTGGCTGTGTTTAGCGCGGTGGCCAAGGGAATGTTTCTCATGAGGTTGATCGAAGAGCGGTTGGACCAAGAGAGGAGAGCGTAAAGGTGGAGGAGGAGATGCGGAATGATGGTCGAGGCGGTGACGATGATGAGTTTCTGGGTTTGGCGGATAAGTTGAAGTATAAGATTTTTGGTCGGAGGTAGCTGAACTCTTCAGAGAAATGGAGGGTCACTGCAAAGTCCTGGTTAATTATTCCGTCTTACACATACTGATTAGATGATAACACTTTGCGAGCCCCTCCATGGGACTGGGTATTTGAACGTGGTAGTCAAGCACACGGCCACGATTCAAACCACATCTAAGCGTTAAGTTTAGTTTTCACATCCCAAAGAAAGGGTGGAAACTTCAAAGAAGCGTTTGAATTATTTCTTGTTATCAAGACATTGTTATTGAGACAAAGGAGACACTAGCCAAAATAAACAAGCATATATGATAAGGAGACAACACAGATAGTAGCGTACAGTTCAAAGTTGAAAAGAGATACCCAGCCACAAGGGTTCTAAAATGCAATCAGCTGATCAGCTCATTTCTGAGGAAGAAGTGAAAATAGGAACCATACAGTTCCCAATGTACTTTGTTCATGCCCAACCGTCCCTCCCAGGAGTGGACCGACTTCAAGGCAATGAAAAAAAGATAGGTCGATACAAAGGGGGGGTGGTTAATAAAAAGAGACTATAGTGGTAAGACACGAGAAGCACCAAACACGTGCTAAAGACTGAACAAAGTACAGATATTCAAGTCATTCAAGGGGTATGTTATGAGAAATGGGTATCGATCCAATGATCCGAAAAAAAGGTCGAAAGAACAAGAAATGGTACGAGAAGAATCGAAGATAAAAATAGCTAGACCAGTGTCAAGCAAGACAAACGAGAACGCAGACAAATAGAACCTCCCATTTAGTTTCGACAATTATCGTGAAGCTTCCATGTTCTTGGTCAATTCAGCAACACGGGCACGGATACGTGCAGCGCGCAACTCGATGGCTAAGGATAGAGTGTTAGCTGAAGATCCATGTATGCAAGTACCCGGCGATAATTAACTATACTCACATTCTTGTGTTTGATCACCAGAACTCGGCCGTTCCGGTCCGCTCTTAGGAGCCACGGGCTCTTCAGCCACGCCGGCTCTTTCAGCAGCGTTTTTCCGAATCTGGGCCCATCGATCTTGGATCTGCATAGCCTGCTCGGCAGAAACAGGGCTTACGGCACCTTCGCGTCCGTTGGTCTCAACAGGCTTCTCACTCTGGGGTGGAGGCGTCGGCGGCTCCTCTGGGAAGGACTCGTTAGTCGGCGTGTCCATGGGCACGAAAGCAGGCTGGTCAACGATGGGGCTCTGGTGGTCGAAATTGGAGAAGTGGCGTTCTGCTTCTGCCTGCTCGTTGGTGCTCACGCGAGAGAGGCTCTCGAATTCAGCCTCTCTGCGGTGCTTCGGTGGCCCATCAAACTTCGCTGGAGTAGACTCTGGGACAGCCGTTGGTTTCCGTTCCACGACGGGGACTGGTGTCTTGGAAACCACCGAAGTAGAATGTTCCTCAGAAGATTTCTTTCGGCTGGCATTCGACAGAGGGCTGAAAGGCTTGTTTTTGGGACTCAACAAGCCCGATTGCATGGATGGACGGGGTCGACCCTCAATCGACGCCTTGGCTGCAGCTGCAGCAGAAGTGCTTTCTACAGAGGACCTGCTAGCAGGCTCCGACTTCTTCTTTCCAAAGAGTGCCTTCAATCCGGAGGTTCCTGGTCTCTTCTTCAGTTTTTTATGTTCACGTGCGGAATCACCGGACGGTCTGCCAAGGGCTGATGTAAATTTGGGAAATGTTGGCTCACCAGATTCTTGTTTTGCAGGAGTGGTTTCAGTCACTTGGGGCGCTGCCTCTGGTCGAGCCTCCTTAGCAGGAGGGGGAGGAGGTGCGGATACGGGTTCCATAACTGTACGTTTGTCCTTCGGTGGGACCTGTGGTTCCCGGTCCGTCATAGAGTCGGTTCCATTCGTGGCTGACTTTCGATTCCAGTTGATATCCAGATTTTCTGCGGGAATGCCCGTGCCGGCGCGGCTGTTACCAAGGTAGGCTGCCCTGACAGTGCTCTTGTCATAATTATTAGCCCACTTCATAGCATGAGACGCCTCATTGAGAATTGACGGTTGTAAAGTAAGTACCGAATTGGTCCTGGTTGAGTATGAGTCGTCCTGTGTTGTTCGCGCAGCTCTGGCCTGTTCCTCTTCCAGCTCTCTCTGTCTTCTCTGAAGCGCAGCAGCCGCTGCCTGGATCCGGGCATGCTGATCCGGGCCAATACTTGTCCTGCTCATTGGTGCCGTACTATTAGCAGACTTATTATATGGATCAGCGTTCTTTTTCGCAGCAGATTGACGTCGAGTCAATCGTCCTTTCCTGGTCCGGAAGCCAAAGAAGCTCTTCTTCTCGACAATGTATGCATTAACATCTGGCTCTGGCGCTGCCCCCTTGACTTGTTCTTCCAGGATGAGCCATCTACCGCCTGAGATGATAGTCTCGAGCAGAGCACAGCGTCCAAACACTGCCTTGCGTGCAGCTGGCTCTTCACCAGCCAAACTACTGATCCACACCCACCAGAATGAATCATCAAGATCAAGGATAGAAATACTCGCCAGCTCACCTGGATCCATGTTTGATTCTAAATCAAATGATCGCTTGTGAGACTGTGAGCTTTGCCCACGCACTGTTTGGATGGGCGGTAACACCTTGTCAGGGGGCAACAGAAGTTGAGGTCGAGTGCGACCCTGCTGGTCATCCGGAAATCCGGTAGATAAGAAATCTGCCCAGGATGGTGTGGTGGGGCGGCCAAGATCATTTGGACGAGATGCTGGGGCCGATCTCAGACCAGCTTGTGGTATTCTGCCGAAAGACGACTCCTCTTCCCCATCCGATTCTTCGATCGAACCTCCGAACCCAATGTCTTCAAAACGGGACCATGAAGCATCGCGGAGACTTGTGGAAGCCTTTGTGGTCGAGACATCGGACTGGTTCGTAGTCGCAATGCATCGTAGAACACGCCGACATTCGTCACTTAACGCTCGCACTGGATCTTCAAAGCCAGAAAAGCTCTTTAGAACGTGGTCGCTTTCCCGGTATTCAAAGTTCTTCGCTCTTCGTAGCAGCGCAAATGGAGTTGGAGAAACAGTATCAACAATCATGACCACTTTGGTCGTTTGGGTCTGGAGCAACGAGGGTGTTTCGGGTGGGTATTCTGTCGCTTGAACCAGCGTCTGCAGGGACAATGGTAGAGTAGCGATACCATTTGTGCCTCGAATTGAATCGGGAGAGAGTGAGCGTAGGTAAGCGAAAAATAAATGGCTCGTCGCATCGGCAGCACTTAAACATAAGTTAGCGGTGACAATACAGGGTTATCCTAGAGAATAAATCATACTTGGACCACGTCTTGTAGCTTGCTTCGAACCCGTTCCCTGTGTCAGTGTGTTCAAAAGCCCACCAACCAGCGTATCGAGAAAGCTTCCGGCCTCCAAGGCCATTATTCTTTCCGTGGGCTGCAATGGCAGCCATAAGCTCGAAGAAATCGAAAATAATTTTAGTTCTGGCATCGGAATCCACACTGATTGGAATAAACGTCGAGAACGCATCACGAGCGAGTTGCGAATCTAGGAGGCGTCAACTGAATGATCGACAAGCGCAGATAAATGAGCATTGATATTTCATACCTTGCTCACCAACTTTGAAAAGTTCATAGGCGTCCCATGTCACAATACCACCAGGAAGTCTACTCCAGCACCATTTCATAACGCTGCAAAGCACCTAGACATGGAATTCGCTCTCAGTTATATGCGACAAAAGTTTATGGGACTATCTGTTCGAGGATAAACGCACCATTGGCTCCGTTAACCGTAACTCTTGTAAGAGAGCTTCTCCTCGTAGGGTAGAGGCTTGTTCATGAGGTAGCTTGAAATAATTACGAACGAATGTACGAGCGGCGCTTGGATCGGAGGTTGGGCGGAAGGGGAGAAGTAAAAACGGCGTATCAAGAGCTAGAAGATCAATCAGTATCGTCGTGATCGGAGTATCAATACGCGACTGAATCCATAGCATACCTCTCGCCTTTAGCTCCTGTGTACATCCTCGCAACAATTCCTGGACCTCCTCAGGATTGACCTCCGTGCGAAGCCATGCGTCGGTCCATTGTGGTTTAGCAGGCTCAGCAGGACCCACGCCATTCTGCTTTTTCTTGCTGTCTTTGCGGAAAACCCGCGAGAAGAACGACATTTTAAAATACTGCGAAAAACAATGTATTCCTTATTATGGTCAACCAAGCTTAACCGTAGACGCGACCGTCACGAATATGCCGAAACGAACGAGGCAGTCAGATCAAATTCCTGACCGGAATTGGACTGTCTGTAAAACCTTCGAGACCTGTATTTCCTTTAATCACAACTGACTGGAAGCTTAGAAAGATATATTTTTCGCGGGGTATCAAAACGTGGGATGGACTCGACGATGAAGCATCTAAGGCTCAAAAGGAACCCAAGTGTTCGTCGAGCAGGCACCGATGCGTGAGGAGGAAGAAAACCTGTCCAGGCCGCGAGAAAAAAATGGTTGGTCGGGGATTAAAGGAGGCGTGTATCGAGGGGGACGGATTCCAATCAACGACAGCAAGAGTCTCTGTATGATCTGTGCAGGGACAGGGCATGTTAGTTCTGGCTCAACAGCAAAGCAGTACGGGCAAGGGCAGTAGAAAATGGCGACCTACTGTGGGTTAACGTGCAGCCCAAGTCGCTTGTCCTGCCTAGTGTTGTTCAGGGGCATGTGCATAGAAAAAAAAATATGGGAGGAGAAAAAAGAGTGTGACAAGCAAGGAAGAAGCAGACAAACGAATGTGAGGGGGAAGAAAAGCGAAAGATGAACGAAAAAAGAGGCCTGTCAGCCAGGGCCCAGCAGCATAGGAATGGAATTGGACGTGTGTGATATGATAGGGGGCAGGACAAGAGAAGAAGAAAAGGGCAAAAAGGAGTTGAAGCCGTTTCAGAGGAAACACGTTGATGATGGATCTTGACTTGGCAGTGAAGCGCTAGTTGGGCTGGTCGGTGTGGTTCAGGTCAGGGGGCTGGTTGTCAGAGCTTCGAACCCAACCACTTTGGGTCGGCCTGCGCAAAAGCAATTATGAGGAGTGTTTCCAGTCGAGGATTAATATTGTTGCTCTGAGAAGTCAAGGTCCCTTTTCTTCAGGTGATCTTCTCGAAGATGATCTCTCGCCAGTCGTTTTGAATTCAGCGTTGAGACCTCTTACATATCTGCTGCGTGCCCTTGCAACTCCCCTGCTAGCTCTAGCTTTGAGCCACAGTCGAGCATACGGATCATCAAACGGGAGTCTAACCTTGACTTTGGGCCTGAAAGTTACCGTGGACCAGAAGTACATATTCTCCGATGTGGCTCAATGCTTGATCGCAGCACGGGAATATCATCGCAAAAGACGTATTATTGATTTCGCTACAGCATACATATAACGACCGAGTATTCCGTATCCAGTCATGGTTTTGCAGAGTGCTTTTCTCAAGAGTCTCCTACTTAGTTCCTCCCAGTTGGTGCTATGAAGATGAGTACACTTTCAAACTTAGCCTCTGGGCTCTGTCCGGGGTACATAAGGCTCATGCACGTCCGGTGGCACTTCTTTGACTGCAGGCCGATATCATGAAACGATGTATACAAAAAATCGTTGTGTTCTTTGTATCCGTCAGCGATGCCATTCCTGCAGACCTTGGGCATAGGTCTGTCTTTTTTTTAGAAAGTGTCCTTCTGCTTATTCCTTGCAAGTCACCGTTATTCTTCCGGCGGAGTTCCACCAACAGGGACGAGGGATCCCTTTTTGACAGGGATAACCAGCACATGGCATTTATACTATTGCCTTTGCTGCTCGAGCCATTGGTCCGCTTGTTCATATCATGGAGCGTAAGGTAAGAAAGGCAAATTGGCTTGGGTGCTGCTCAACGAACGAAAATTCTGTCTTTCCCCACTGATTGCTGCTGTTACTTTTGGAGTGTTTTCGATTCCCAATCGAACGCAGCACGACGTGGGAACAACAGAAGAAATGCTACTTGCAGTACTACATAAACTCGATGACAGCCGTTGTAATTTCTATGTGCAACTTCTAACTAGCCATACGCTCGCAGTCCTTGACTCAATACTCCAATTGATTGGTCCTGTTGAAGGCATTTTGAGGACCGTCCACCACGTGCGGAATGCACCAAGTGTGACAACACCAAGATGAGCGCGTTTGCCTCAGCCTGTACTCGCAAGCATAGTGTCACTGCGTACGGTTTAGCGCCAAGGTGTTGTACCAGTCGATGCTCTAACCTCTGAGGCACCTCTCAGAGATACCCAATCCCAACCCCCTGTTAGCTCACAAGTTTCAATGGCAATTGGCAAGCGACGGTCTATTCACAGCAGAAGAATAGAAGGAATTCTATTATTTCGCAACATTACCAGCAGACATTCCAGAAAGCCGTGCACAAGAGGGTAAAAAGGAAGTGTATCAAATCAGAAAACCTCGGAAAGCAACCCATTTTCATCTCGCAATTGCAAGCCGTAAGTCATGACGGGACAACAAAAAAAATTCAGCGAGAAGAAAATCTCAAATCTCTGGGAGGATAATCGCAATGCATTCTTGGCCTCATCGCTCACCTTCTCGCCTGCTCCCTCTCCACCTCATACATGAAATCAAAGTAGGGTTTGTCAAAATGATGCACACGGACGTAACCGTCTTCTCCGCCAGACGCATACCCGGTGCCTGCTGGATGCGCAGCAATTGTGTTCAAGGGGCCGAAATGGCCACGGACACGGCCAATCTCGTCCTCAAAAATTCTGTGGTAAAATCGAGCCTCGAATTTTCCTTGTCTGGCTGACGTAGTAGTGACTTCCATGGCGGCTTGACCACCGCCGAGAATGGCAAAGTCCTTCTTTGCAGTTAGGGCGGCAGTGTTAAGGGGGGTGTCGGTAACGAATGTTTTCATGACTTGGAGATCTCGGCAGGTGATGATCTGTGGGCGCGCATCAGCAACCGAATTCCTGGGTTAGAAAATCAAGATACAAGAGATCAACGTACTTTGGCGGACTTGTCTTTTGAGGCGGTGATGAAGTATGTCCGGTCGGGGGAGAATTGAAGGTCGTTGATTTGGTAGTCAAATTCATGGGCTTGAACGTTGTGGAGTTGTTCACCCGTCTGTTTCGAGTCAGCAAGATAACTCCATATTATAACAAGATCGCGCCGGAGAACACCCGCCTTTGCATCATACTGGCTGACACTACCATCTTCGTGCCCCGCAATAATGTACTTTCCCAGATAACTCCATCCCGCAACGGTAGCCTTGCTCTCCTCGCAAGTAATCTTCAAGCTAGGCTCGTCGGTCTGATCGTCCAAGTTGTTGCCTTCGCCATCGCCGTACCGCACATCATAAACCACGATTGTGCCCAAGAACCCCATACGCTTCTCTGTGACGGCCAATAATTTCGACCCATCGGGGCTGAACTCGACTCTTTTTACCGCAGTCGGAAATTCCCACACCTTCACACACTCGCCAGTCTTTGCATTCCACAAGCGAACTGTGTTATCTGCAGCACCGGTTGCCAGAAGAATCGTGCCAGGGCTAACATCGACGGTCCAGAGCGCACCCTGATGTCCTTGGTAAGTTCCCAACCGCTCGCCGTTCGCTGAGTACCATGCGCATAAAATCTTGTCTTTGGCCACGGAGAAGAGGAGATCGCCATCGTGATTGTATTTTATTTGATTGAGCGACCGTTCCTGTTGAAATGTTAGCTTCGCGAGACGATTCGATGTTGTGATTTCATGGGAGGTGATCACCCACATGGCCCTGAAGGAGGATTGGCCTCATTGTGACTTCTGTTTTATAAATCTCCCGTAGAGAAAGAATGTAGGCGAGGAATGTCTGTCCTGAGCTTGTCTTCGTGGCCGTCAAATTTGTCCCGCGCGATCGATATCAGCCAGCAAGTCTGTCTGTGGAGCAACAAAATCTCGTAATCAGTCGCCCACACACTGTTCGATTTTGATGCCAAGATTTCGCCTGGCGTCGAGAAGAGCCGTCACGTGCTGGGAGGTTGCTCCCGGACTTATGTTTGACCGAATGGCCTCTTGTACGGCAGACAGATAAAACCAGCTGTGCAGGAGTGATCTATCAATTCCAGAGATGTTGTTGATAAAAGGTCGTTTGGGTTCTTTCGAGAGCCTAACAGTTATTTATATTCGAGACGCAGCTGAGCTAACCAGCATTATGGCGGTGAACATGGAAAATAATGACTACTTTTTCTTCACTACAACGTTGTTCTCTTTCATCTCCAAACGTGAATGATTATCGCAGACCACTAACTCCGGGCCAGCTAACCAGAATTCCTAAAGACTCCCTGGAGAGACGGGCGGGTACATTGAGCATATCTTAAACAGAGCAGGAAGCTGCATTTTCAAGACTCCGTCACGGCCAGTTTTTCTTCCACTAGGCCCAGACTGGGATCATCTCGTTGCCTATTGATTGGATGAAGACGTTGGCCAAAGCCCTGTTCCTGGGGGTTGCTATTTGCGTTCCGGATATCAGTCAGGTCCAGAACGATACTAATAGCTGCGTTCCGCCTGGAGAGTGCAGCCACTCCCAAACAAAGTCCGTCCCTGATATCAAAGCCGTCAACTTCAAAATCACTGCATCGACCTATCGTATCAAACACCGCAACTACAAGGGATCCTAGTGCCACTCTTGCTTCAAAGGTCTCAATCCTTTGTAGAGGACATGATCCGTCGCCCCGGCCTGGCCAGAATGTCGGAGTAACAATGATCCTGTCAATGACTTCGCATCTCAATGAAAAAATAGTGAGTCACTCTGCTCAGCAAAACTAACTTTGCAGTTGTGAATTTGGGCGCAGGTAAAAAACTTTTTCTGCTCTCCAAACTCAATTGACTTTTTTTTAAGTCTGCCAGCAGTCAAGACTATATCTTTTCCTTAAAGCCGTGGTGTCTAGCGGACGGCCAATTCGCGAACCCGCATGTTCATCGCAGGATCGCGGAGCCTATCACGGCCGCATCAAGGAAAATTCCCGAGGGTCATGCGCATCCCGCCCAGCTTGCTAACAAGACCCCGGTTTGCCTTTCTACCCCGCCATCCGTACTCCCTGGGCCAACGCCGAACAATCACCACTTCCGGTAAACTAGCAAACAATCTTCAGTCTTCAGTTCCTGCAACAGAGACAGCGAAGGAGTGCTTCAGTCGAGCGAATTCATCTTCAAAGTGTTCCAGAAATTCGAGTGTTTACTCACGGACTCGGCTTCCCCTCACCAGGCCTCTCCATACAACCCCGCAGCGTACCTTTTCTTCAAGCTCAGCCAACATGGCGGGAACGAAGATTGATGGCACTGCGATTGCGAAGAGTATCCGTGAGAGACTCAATGCGGAGATTCGCAAGACGCAGCAGTCCAACCCAAGATTCCAGCCGAGCTTGGTGATATTCCAGAGTAAGAGACTTCACTGTTCCCACTACCCTGGGACCAAGATTGCCAATGCTAACATTTTCTGTGTGACTATAGTCGGTGATCGATCAGATTCAAGTATGTTCAAAAACCGCTTAGCTCTTCTAACTGAATGCTAATGCGAAGGTCTTAGGCACCTATGTGCGTATGAAGCTGAAGGCTGCGGAGGAGGTACGTTGATAGCTATGAAAATGTGTCTCTTAGATAAGATCAGCACTTACTAACAATATGTGAATATAGGCGAACATCCTCTGCAGACTTGCTAAGTTCCCGGAAGACATCACCGAAACACGGCTTATCCAGGAAATTGAAAACGCAAACAACGACCCCTCAGTTCATGGTATCCTAGTGCAATTGCCCCTCCCTAACCACCTCTCCGAACATACAATCACCTCTGCGGTCGCCAATGAGAAAGATGCGGATGGTTTCGGGGCCAACAACATTGGAGAATTGGCAAAGCGTGGTGGAAAGCCGTTGTTTGTTCCCTGCACCCCACAGGGGATTATGGAACTTCTGCGCGCAAGCAACGTAGACCTAGCCGGAAAGCAGGCTGTCGTTTTGGGTAGAAGTGATATCGTCGGCAGCCCTGTCAGCTACCTCCTGAAAAACGCCGACGCCACGGTGACCGTCTGCCACTCAAAAACGAAGGATCTCCCAGAAATCATCAGAAAGGCCGATGTTTTGGTCGCCGCTATCGGGAAGCCAGAGTTCGTGAAAGGGGATTGGTTAAAGCCAGGAGCCGTTGTGATCGATGTTGGAACCAACTTCGTGCCAGATGCATCGAAGAAATCAGGCCAGCGCCTAGTAGGCGATGTCGAGTTCGCGACTGCTGTTGAGAAAGTTTCTCAGATCACTCCTGTTCCTGGTGGTGTTGGGCCCATGACAGTGGCAATGCTCCTTCAGAATGTGGTAAATTCAGCCAACGCATACTTTGAAAAACTAAAGGACAGACGAATTTCCCCTCTGCCCATCAAACTTTTGGATCCAGTTCCCTCTGATATTGCAATCTCGCGTGCTCAGCGTCCAAAGCCGATTTCTCAGGTAGCTACCGAGATCGGAATTGCTCCACACGAATTGGAGCCATATGGCCACACAAAAGCAAAGGTCAGTTTGGACGTCTTGACTCGGCTGTCTCATCGTCGCAATGGACGATATATTCTCGTATGCGGAATTACGCCCACCCCTCTGGGTGAAGGCAAATCGACCACTACTATGGGACTTACCCAAGCCCTGGGTGCTCATCTTAATAGAATTGTCTTTGCGAATGTTCGACAGCCGAGCCAAGGGCCAACCTTTGGCATTAAGGGAGGCGCTGCCGGTGGTGGTTACAGCCAAGTCATTCCTATGGACGAGTTCAATCTTCATCTAACTGGTGACATTCACGCTATCACTGCGGCTAATAACCTTCTTGCTGCCGCTCTCGAGACTCGGATGTTCCACGAGTCAACGCAAAGCGACGCTGCTCTTTACAAGCGTTTGGTTCCGACAAAGAAGGGAAAGAGAGAGTTCCAGCCTATCATGTTCCGTAGACTAAATAAGTTGGGCATCAACAAGACCGATCCTAACGAACTGACAGAGGAAGAGATCCGTCGCTTTGCGCGCTTGGATGTTGACCCTGATACCATTACGTGGCGTCGTGTCTTGGATGTCAATGATCGTCACTTGCGAAGCATTACCATTGGGCAAGCACCTACTGAAAAGGGTCATACTAGACAAACTGGATTCGATATTTCAGTTGCAAGTGAATGTATGGCCATTCTGGCTCTCAGCAACGACCTTGGTGACATGCGTGAGCGTTTGGGCAGAATGGTGGTTGCTACCTCCAAGAGCGGCGAACCTGTGACTTGTGATGATATCGGAGCTGGAGGCGCGTTGACAGCCTTGATGAAGGATGCTATCAAGCCCAACCTCATGCAGAGTCTTGAGGGCACACCAGTTTTCGTTCACGCTGGTCCATTCGCCAACATCAGTATCGGAGCCAACTCAGTTGTCGCCGACAAGCTCGCTCTCAAATTGGCGGGCACTGAACCTGACGAGGATCATGAATCCAAGACTGGCTTCGTTGTCACTGAAGCTGGGTTCGATTTCACCATGGGCGGCGAGCGCTTCTTTAACATCAAGTGTCGCTCCTCCGGCCTTGTCCCAGACACCGTGGTTATCGTTGCAACTGTGCGCGCTCTTAAGGTTCACGGCGGCGGACCTAATATCACTCCCGGGGCCGCGCTTCCAGAGGCATACAGGAAGGAAGACACTGAACTGCTGCGACGAGGTTGCGTGAATCTTAAGAAGCACATTGAAAACGCTAAGCAATACGGTATCCCCGTCATCGTTGCCATCAACAAATTTGAAACCGATACCGAGGCTGAGATGGCCGTGATCCGTGAGGAGGCCATTGCTGCCGGCGCAGAGGATGCCATCCCCGCGAACCACTGGGCCGAGGGTGGCGCCGGTGCGGTCGACCTTGCCAAGGGTGTTATCATGGCGAGCTCGACCCCCAAGGACTTCAAGCTGCTGTATGAGCTGGATGGCACTATCCAAAACCGCATTGAGAAGATTGGCAAACTCATGTACGGTGCGGATAAGGTTGAGTTTAGCGAGCTTGCCCAGAAGAAGGTCGATACATACACGAAGCAAGGCTTTGGCAATCTGCCCATCTGCATTGCTAAGACGCAGTACTCGTTGAGCCACGATCCGAGCTTGAAGGGTGCTCCTACTGGGTTTACGGTACCTATTAGAGATGTGCGGTTGGCGGTCGGTGCTGGATATCTGTGAGTTCCCCTCCCCCTTGATCTTTGAATTCTCATCGTTTCTTCAATACTCATCCCTTTGGTACTAATTCTATTATAGGTATGCTCTTGCAGCCGATATTCAAACCATTCCAGGACTTCCCACTGCTCCGGGCTACCTCAACGTCGATGTCGATGCTGAAACCGGCGAAATCGACGGACTTTTCTAAGTCTATGGTACATGTTGCTCAACTCAAACTTCGACATATCAATTGTCCGTTGTATTTTACGCTAGATCTCCTTTCCTTTTGTTTTCCATGATATTCCTCAAAAGCTATCTGGAAGAAAGTCCCCTTTCTTCTTACCTTCAACGGCACAATTTCTCTTGGTTTTTTATATCCCCCCGGCGCGTGTTGATGGAATCGATATAGATGGACTAAAATTAAAAAGAATTATGGGCATAGCGGCATATTACTACCCCCCGTGTGTATTTTCAACAATAAAGACTTTTTTTGCGTATGCAATAGCATAGATTGATAATGTCATTGATAGATGGACTAGACTTGTTTAACAGGTCAACAAACGTCTCGTTTTCCGCTCTCACCTCATGAAACTTGACATCGAAATACGCATCAGAACTATAGTAATTCCGTGTCTGGTACGCTCTTGGTCGTGGTTCCCTGAAAGCTGGGAGGGTACGAATTGTCAAAATTGGTAAATCAGCAAGCTGTGTTGTCTCCGTAACATTAGAGGATATTCATTCAGCCTAGTGCTCGGGGCTTGCTCTTCGCTTGACACGAATAAGGCTGGAAAAGGAGTGCAATGTTTTCTTGCTCCTATCACTGTTCTGCTGAGAGGGCTGGCCATACTGGGGGATCCTTTTCCCTTGACTTCTGCATCTTTTCCTCGCTTTCCCTGATTATGGGATCGAGCCGTGATGAATGCACATCGCCGACTTGTGTCAGGAGCTCATCCTATAATTACCCTTAGCCCAAATCCCGTGCGCAAAAAAATGATATGCTTCTTGAATTTTGGCGCTTTGATGAACGGGTGTTTCATCCTTGCCTAAAATTGCAGGCTCGTTTCTTGTCCCGGGCACATACTCTCTATCAAATCATCTCTCTCCAGGGTGTCAGGATGTTCACAGGCATTCGCCATGCCCCTGACGGACCCATACTCTCGCAAAAATCCATGTGCCAGGACAGACGTTTTGACATTGCTTTTGCAATAGTCGCAGATGGCACGAGGATATTTCGAATCATTATGGTGGCCTCAGGGAAGTTCGTCGGATATCCTTGCGTCTGTCAGAAAATGTCATTTTTAAGTCTTTGCAGTAATAGGCGTGGTAGGACTCAAAAGATTAGGGAGCAAAGCTCTGGGTTGATTAGGAATGGCGAAGTCAAGAGGCCATGGCCACGGGTCGATAAAGCTGAACGAGGCGAGATTCCTCATTTCGGCCTTGCGGCTCCCCCCAAAGCAAATTGATCGATCAATGCCCAGATGGTTTCGGTATCAGTATGAGGTTTGATGGTGACCTCAGAATGCGGGCGGGCGGGCAATTCCGCGGTCGGCTATCGGATAATCCTCGAACCGAGTGCTGATAAGATAAGGTTTGACTAGCCTCCAATAGCCGCCGGAGATGAGACGTAACCTCTAGTTAATCCGGCAAACCCCGCTCCAGCGGCCCCGAATGCCGGGCATTCAGGTTGCCAAGACGGAGTACTCGATGTTCTCTCTCCAATACTGGAATGATCGCATCTGGACATAAGCGCCGCTATCTCGTCTTATTTGCGTTTCCAGTAGGCGACAGTTTGGCACACAAACTCACATGTGTGCAGTCTGTTTGTATGGAGTTGAAGTTATAGTAACTGGACGCGACATCTCGAAATGTGTTTGACGCGTCTCGACCGAGACCAAGCCAAGCCGCAACCCAAACCCGTCACCTGCCCTATTGGCTGATGTTGCATAACGTCGATGTGACGTGGGAGGCGTTGGCAGACAGCACGCGGAACGCTTATCTCCGCAGGGTCGGACGTGGGATGGAGAGAGCTAGCCCTGAGCAACGGCGCTGTGCTTCATGAATGCTGTCAATAATAATGGTGTGAAAACTCATCGATATTTGTTGTCCGTGTGGTTTTGAGCGATGGGATCAGAGGCTCGTAGAATGATGCAAGCGCAGATGATCCACTGAGACTCTGGTCAGCCCTGAAACCTTAATCGTGAAAGAGAATTGAAGCCCGGTGAGCCAGAGATCTTATATTTGAAATCGCGCAGTCCTCCGCGGGAAGGTCGGATTAGAATTCCTCCGGGGAGACATGGCAGGTGGTGGAGAGTTTGGCTCCGTCTCCTGCACGACTGCCTCAGGCCTGAGGTTTCAGTCGATCGGCCCAGGGATTCAGGGTTGTCAGCCAACCTGCCTCCATCTGGTCTCAGAACTCGAAATCCTATGAATAAGTTCCCATCAAGAGACAGGATTTTGCGAGTTCACTCTGGTGACATGAATCTCGCGTCGAGGTCTGGAGCAACGGAAGCTTACCTCAGCACGAGAAAGCCGAGACTGGAAGTCTCCGCCGGGAAAAACAATTGCAGTAGAGCGGAATTGCCCCACCCGGCCAATCAGCGCCAGTGAAGTTAGATGGCTGGCCCTTGCAGATACGGCACGTTGGAGGGGGCAGCAATGGGAGGGGTCGCCGTGGTGATGACGCTGAACAGAGAGCGGCCTCGCGTGCGGGCGTGCTCGTTACCATTTGCTGGACATGGGTGTGGCGGTGGTGGTAGCATGACCAGCTGCATCGCATGTGGTCTGGTTTGCGTTTCTGTCGCGAGGGGATCAATTGGATAAGAAAGCAATCGTGTCCTCATCGCCATCTCTTGCTTGTTCGTGTCGTCATTATTGTCACCACCGTTATTCTGCGATCATAAGTCAATTCCCGAGGAAACTCCTCATCATCTTCAGAGCTACAAGGCTAACTAGTAAGCTTATCGCGCTGCACAACTTCCGCCCCTCCCGATATACTTTTCTTCCTTGCTTATACATCTGGTCTGAACTAGGTTCCACTCGCCGGAAATCTTTTCGCCTCCCCGAGAAAGAGGTTTCGAAATTGCGCGCCAAACAGGAAAACCGGCACGCAGCGAGACAGAGAGACAGCACGAGACAAAGAACGAAGAAGCAACAACAACAGCAATAGCAGCAAACATTGAGAGCAACAAAAAGAGGGGTCAAGTCCGCTAGACGCCAGACACCGCCAGCTTCATCTTGATTCCGTATTCAAAACCACCTTCAGCGTCGTCCCCCTGGCGTAATTACTTTATCCCCTCCCCCCCCAACCCTTCCTCTCCAGGCAATTCCCCCAAATTTCCCGGCATTCCAAAACCATGCCTGCTCTTCGGCCTACTTCCGTCCCTTCCCGATTCTCCCTGGCCCGCTTCTCACGTAACAACGTCGTGCCTGCCTCCCGAGCTGTCTCAACGTTTTTTATCCGCGCTACCCCTCCTTTGCCTTTGAATTCTTCTTCTGCTTCTTCTTCCTCCGCCTCCTCCTCTTCATCTGCGTCGTCGTCGTTCACCCTCAACAAACACCACATCTCCGCTGTCTCTCGATCCCAATCCTCCTTTGTCTTTCCCAGAGCAGATAGCTGGACTGCTGCACCCCTTACCTACATACAATCGCGCAACATGTCGACCGGACGGAAGAAGATCAAGGTCAAGAACCCGGTGGTGGAGTTGGACGGTGATGAGGTACGTTGGATATCGACCCCAATTTTCCCACTCTTCCGGGAAGATCATGGGCGGGTTGATCTCCCCGGGGAGGTCCAGGGCGCGCGATCAGATTCCTTGAGTGGCTTTACGGGATGGGAATCCGCTTTTTATATCTCAGAAGGATGGAAGCTAACGTCATGCGCGTGATCAGATGACCAGAATTATCTGGAAGGATATCAAAGACAAAGTACGTGATTCTTTTGCCATTTCTGGTTGGGGTATCCTGAAAATGTTGTACTAACCTCGAACCAGTTCATCTATCCGTTAGTACCGCCGTAGCCGACACGAGTCGTGTGGCACTCAGATCGAATTTGAAAACTAACCGTCTTTGCCAGATATCTTGATATTGACTTGAAATACTACGACTTGGTATGTTGTCAATGGCTTTTTATTTACTTCTAAACAAAGGCCCTAGGCTGACGAAATCTAAAAATAGGGCTTGGAGTACCGTGATGAGACTAATGACCAGGTTACCGTCGATTCCGCGGAGGCTATCAAAAAGTATGGCGTTGGTGTCAAGTGCGCAACCATCACCCCTGACGAGGCACGCGTGGAAGAATTCAAATTGAAGAAGAGTATGTCGTGTCACTGTTCGCCAGAGTACTTGCTTAAATTCATCTACTAACCCTTCCTCGTAGTGTGGCTCTCTCCCAACGGAACTATCAGAAATATTTTGTATGTTGGACCTTGATTCTCGTTGAGAAGACAGGCCCAATTTGCTAACTCCTGACAGGGGCGGAACGGTTTTCCGTGAACCCATTGTTATTCCCCGCATTCCACGACTTGTTCCTGGCTGGAAGAAACCAATCATCATCGGAAGACACGCTTTTGGTGATCAGTATCGTGCCACAGACCGTCTTATTCCTGGCCCTGGTAAACTTGAGCTTGTATACACTCCTCCAAGTGGCGAACCAGAGCGCATCACAGTCTACGAATTCCAAGGATCCGGTATCGCTCAGGTTCAATACAATGTCGATGACTCTATCCGAGGATTCGCCCACTCCAGCTTTAAGATGGCGCTTCTCAAGGGTCTTCCCATGTACATGAGCACCAAGAACACCATTTTGAAGAAATATGATGGTCGATTTAAGGATATCTTTGAGGAGATCTATGAAGCTGAATACAAGAAAGATTTCGAAGCCAAGGGCATCTGGTATGAGCATCGTTTGATTGACGACATGGTTGCTCAGATGATCAAGGGTGATGGAGGCTGTATCATTGCCATGAAGAGTAGGTTGAACATGTCAAAACTCATAACCCTGCAACACTAACATGATTTTAGACTACGATGGTGATGTCCAGTCCGATATTGTCGCCCAAGGTTTCGGCTCCCTTGGCTTGATGACCTCTGTTCTCACAACTCCAGATGGCGGCGCGTTCGAGTCTGAAGCCGCTCACGGCACGGTCACCCGCCACTACCGTGAACACCAGAAGGGCCGCGAGACCTCCACCAACCCCATCGCTTCTATCTTCGCCTGGACCCGTGGTCTCATTCGCCGTGGTCAGCTCGACGAGACCCCCGACGTCGTCACCTTTGCTGAGCAACTCGAACGTGCCTGTATCGATGTTGTCGATGATGAGGGCATCATGACCAAGGATTTGGCCTTGTCGTGCGGCAAGAAGGATCGAGAGGCCTGGGTTACGACCCGAGAGTACCTTGAGGCTGTTGAACGTCGCCTTCGCAGCAACTTGGCCAACGCCAAGCTTTAAATGGGTTCAATCCCAGCCTTTCCTCGCATCGCAATCAAGGGAATAAAGAAAAGGTTCACTCGCTGTTCTGAAAATGGGCAGCAGAACCCCTCATCTCCCGTTCGACAACAACCCAGGGGCCGTCCCCATCTCAAGCTCCCTGCAACCAAATCAACCGGTTCTTCCCGCGCATATGCAAATGGTTGTTGGAAAAGTCGCTTATTCCGAATTCGAAGCGCGTATAAATCTAAATATTCACATAGATCTGTGTTGGTCTTGCTAGATATCCGCAGAGAAAAGGGAACGTCTCTCATCTCTCTCTCACTCATGATGGAATGTTTTCATGATTTGTCTGTCCATGTAATCACTTTAGCTAGCTTTTCTTGTCCATTATACTTTTGGCATAGTTGACGCAAACGGTCTGATAATGTCAATCTATTGCATTCTCTATTTGAAAAGCTACTTTCGCTCTTGTGAGATTTCAAATTAAGAATCCGAAGCAGTACAAAGATTTCACCAAAAATATCGTGGAAAGTTTTTTAGGAATTGACCCCAAAACGATTTGCATATTGGATATATCGTCTATTTTCAATCTCCAATTTTCATAACCCCGAAACAATTTCGAGAGATGATAAGGCAAACCCATCATTTCCACAAAAAGCAAGCAATTGGTCTAATACGCGGATTCAACGCAGTGCTCGTTCGATGAAATCCAGTCTAGCGAACGAAGAAACTTTCGACAAAGGGCAGTAGACGGTCATCGCTAACAACGAAAAACAATAAAGGCAACAGATTCAAAAACGGAGGTAGGATAGGAAAAGCCGCATATTCCCGACGAAGAAGGAGTCACCCAATACTGGCAACCTTTTTCCCTTCCAATTCTGATATTCATAAGATCATCAATAGAAAAAGAAGGGAAAATAGCTAAAAAGGTTCACCAAGCTATTCTACTTCTTCTTCGCCGGAAACTTGTCCTTCCCGATGTCCGACCCGCGCAGCTTGACGTTGAGCACGCGCTCCATGGCAGACAGCACTTTCTGGTCTGGCGTGGCGGTGCCGCGCTCAAAGTCCTGCACGACGCTGACGGTGGTGTTGCATTTTGTGGCGAGTTCTTTCTGCGACATCTTGTAGCGCTCGTCGTTGCGGCGGCGCTTGATGGCTTCGCCGACTTCGAGACCGACGGTCTTGGGCTTGACGATGTCGTCGGAGCGGTCGACTTTGGTGAGATGTTGGCCTTCGACGGCGGGGCGGGAGGCCTGTTTTGTTTTGAGTTAGTCTTTGGGCTCTTTTTGATTTCGGTGCTTTTTTGAGAGTGATTTGAATAGACACATGGGGTGTTTTTGTAGAGGATTGGGGTCCAAGGGACTTACAGTGTTGCCGGTGGCGTATTTCTTCTCAGTACCGATGATGGCGCCTGATCTGGCGGCGGCGTTGAGGGCTGAGCGGCCTTTGATGACGGTTTCGCGAGGAGCAGCACCGCCGCGGTGCTTGCTGCCGATCACGGTAACGTTATCCCAATCGGCCATTTTGAAGAGATAGATGGGATGAGAGGAAATGTAAGGGGAGGCAAGTCTGTTGTGGATGGAAGGGCTGAGTTGCAAACACGCGTGGTCTGAACAACGGTCGGCAAAGAGAGAAGGTAGAGAAGGTATGTATTCACGTAGGAACGAAGAATACGTAGCACAGCAAAGAGGGTGAATGAAAGGGTGGTTGTTTGGGGAATGTGGGGAGAGTTCAGTGTTCAGTGTTATGAGTCGTCGTTATCGATTTTATATCGTCGCTGGCTGGGGATGACGGAGCGGCAAAAAGAAGTTTCGAGATTAGGTCAGCCCACTAAACTGCATCAGGCATGGTGAGGCTGTAAAACTCTAATTCTCCGTGTCCAAATCTGGCTCACCGCCACGTTGACATTTTTGTAAGCATAAATTTCGTGGAGAACGGCGAATCGTGCTTGGCTATCCTGAAGGGGCAACATGCAAAGATAATTATATACTGAATCTATAACGTGAAGCAGGAGTCAAGCTTCAAAGAGGCACATTGGATTAACTTGGTTTATGGGGCCTCGCTGGCGTTCTCCCCGATTGACATCTTTCTACATACCAGACACACGTTTGATATATCGCGAAAGCGACCACTGAGATATGCAGTGGTTAGTTAAAAGATATATCTGCATGGCCAGGATAAAATTATGCTATTCCTCGGGTTATGGGCGTTTTAAGGAATTTGCAAACCGCAGACTACAGCTGGTAGGGCGCTGCTCTACCAAAAGGCGGATAGAGATGCCATAAGTCAAGGTTTCCAATCAAAAGACTTCATGCTTCTTTGTTGGTTGAAAATGGGTATATAAAGGTGAGCATCTGAACTGGATATCAGGCACGGAGTACTGTTGGGGGGATTTCCCTGACCTGCGGAAAGTTACTAGTCTAGAAACGATACAAAATATATACAAAATATTTCGGTTCCTCTGAACGATCCCGGGGCGATGTGGCGTAGCGGTATGATATCATGTCATTAGTTCATCCCTCAATGTTGTGCTCTGATACAAGTCAGAGAGGACAAGCCACACAGGTCGCGGGTTCGCATCACAAGCAATAATCGTGCCGATAGGCTTTGAAATCCCCGGGGGAGTTTTTTAATAAATTGAAAGGCTGGCTCTCACTTTAAGCAAATGCTTGAAGTAGGGAATTTTTTTTCTCTCCTGTGCTTCCTTAGTAAAATTTTGTTATTATTGAGCGCCGAGACCGTTGCTTTCCTAGGCTTCATTCAAAGCGAGTAAGATGGTGCCTAGTCGCCATCTATTCGCGCGAATCCATCTCACAAAAAAAGGAGCGCGTTCATAGTATTCCTTCCGGGTGAGATGTTGAACCGTGAACCCTGTTAAGGGGTTTCTCAGCAGCTCTGTGTCGTTGTGCTCTCCAGGATGCATGTTCCAAAGGCTTCATGTCACTAAGTTCTTGATATCCACGGAAATGGATATCTGCTCGAGCAAAGCACCATCACGAGTCACTTTGCAAAACCCTATCATCTCTAAGAGATGTTAGTGAGTTGGAATTAAGCCATCTCAAATCGTGACAGCAACTAGTCAGATGCAGTGACGATTCCAAGCTTAAGTCTCGAATGCTCCAGGCAGAGACAAGTGAATTAAGATTGTGACTGCAAAGAGAAATGGGTTATTATATGGCAACAAGCCCCAGGGTGAATATACTAGCCTCAAACAAATAGTCCAACCACGCGGACGGGAGCAATGATTATCACAACGCGTCGAGGTTTTAGTACCTCGGCGAGACGTTCAAACGATGTCTTCAGTACGGAGTAGCAGGAGACAGGATTGTAATCAAAAGGTCCAAAGCATTGACACCATGAGAGGCCCGTGTCCGGAACAGCGGGGATTCTGCAGCTGTGAGGTCCATGGGTAGGGCTGATCCTTTGAGATTTCACATCAGCCACCATCTTGCCGTTGGGAATAACTAGGGGATGTGGTGTGAACCGATTTGGGAAACATCGCCGCCTCGGAGGCTTGAGTGATCATAGCAGTATGTGGTACTGTGCAGTTGTAATTTTCAAGAGCGGTAATGCTAGTTAAGCCCAAGCAGGAATGCGAGAAGGACCGATAGAAAATTCGCAAAGGAGGTAAAGTGCCTCAGGTCTCGAGAGTGGCTGAGTATCGAGATCCGTTCCGATATGGGACCTGGCGTTGAGCAGATCCCACACTGTGAAGACGGCCAGACCAATCCTTGAAGTGGCTGAGAGACAAGGACCCTCTTGTCGCGGAGTTGGTGGGTTTTCCGAGCATCCAATTTGATAATCATGACACGGTTTTTTCTTTGCAACGTGCCCGCGCGCATCCGAGTCTCCATAATCTTCGTTAGTGGTGGTCAAGGTCTTGTTCATGAAACCAGCCTGTGATGTAGAGTATTTCCTGGAAATATTTGTCCACTGTCATTCATTTATCCATAACTGCAATTTGTGTTTCTTACTGCCTTGCTACAGAATTAACCCAGCAGCGGTGGAATCCAAAAGAAGTTGGGTTGACCGAGCCCTGAACTTCCGGTCGCACGTGAGCGGAGGTTTGGTCATCGCCATCCATCCATCAACCTGAACCATCACGTTCAACACATCGGTGATCCAGTCATCTCCCGTTCTTTTCCATCATCCATTTTATCTTCCTTTGTTTCTCTTTTCGTTTGCCTTAGTGTTCTTCCTTCATTGCAGCCTCTCACTGCTGCTCACCGCTTAACCTTCTCTCGGTCGTTACGCACGCCTGCCGAGCCCGATAGTTATCGGCGTTTCTCCAGTATCCTCTACATCCAGCCATAATGGCTCCAAATGACCTCTCCGCTGCCATGACCAATCGGTCTCTGCGAGCCATCAAAATTGTGCGTTCAATCAGCACGCGAGAACTAAATAATATCTCATTACCCTCTTGTGCTAATCTGAACGTCTTCTCAGGAACTGGAATTCCTCTGCGACTCATCCGTCATCACACCCGGCCAACTCTCTTCAATTCTTTCACAGCTCCCAAGTCAGACACAACTACACGCGCCAGTCTCACATTCAACAGCGAATACCAGCTTCGCACCGCCCATAGGTCAGCTAGATAAGATGGAGTTGAATGAAAAGAGCGTGGAACAGAGTCCTTACTCGGGTATAGCGCCTCCTCCATCCTATGCTTCAAGTGCTCCGATTCTTTGCATGGCGTCCGCGCTATATGCCTATAGTCCCACAGATGGTGGTGACCTAGCATTGCAACCGAACGACCGCATTCAAGTCATTGAACACATGAATAATGATTGTATGTTTCATCACCTGGAGCTCACCCCGCACACATCATCGATCACTAACGTACCTATTGTATAGGGTGGCGTGGCAGGAATGAGCGGACAAATCTCGAAGGCATTTTCCCAAGAACATATGTTAGTATCATCGATGAGAAACCAGCCATCCTTTCCCCGCAACCGGCAAGCTACGGAAACATGCCACTCGAAGTTGCACACTCTGGTTCCAGCCAGGGAGGAAGAAAGCCCCCAAGCAAATTCGAAGAAAATGGCAAGAAATTTGGCAAGAAGATGGGCAACGCTGGTACGCTTTACACTGATAGTCATCTTTTTCGTTTATGTCGAGATGTTTCACTAACGCTTCTTTAGCTATCTTTGGCGCCGGTGCTACTGTTGGCTCGAAGATCGTCAACGGGATTTTCTAATTGCCTATACTCACCCTTTCAACTTGCTATTTCTTTGATTCACAACCTCTCGTCAGTTTCTCGTATGGGCTACGTGGTTGACTAGGATGAAAACCTGAATTTCTCTTTCCCCATGTTCCTGGGATTGGCGTTTATGGCGTGATCGGAATCGATTACTTTTATCGGATGGTTGAAAAAATATCGGAATGATGTTGGGGAACATGGTCGAGATGCCGCAGCATTTCCCAAACATCCCTTTCCAGACATACGGTTTGATCATAACCTAATGTCTACTACTATCACGGGCTAGGACAGGGATTCAGGATGACCATACGTACAGATGGATTCTTTTGACCGTTTTAATGTTGACAGTGACGGGTATTGCACACTTCCTACTGACTCCGGCTCCTGTCGTAAGACCGTTACTACGCACGATGCTCCCCTGACGACCGGATTCAAGTTCCCTGCTGGACATACTCGGTCTAGGCAGATTTTTCTATGATTTGCAGATGGTCCTAGCGCTCGATCTCATTCCCTTACTAATAATTTCTTCTGTCGATCCCCGGATTTCGACTGTTTGCTTCTCAACATTCTTCGAGTGAGATACCCTCGAATGTCCATACACCCCCTTTTTTCCTTTTTCCTTTCTGCCTTGTTTTCTTTCTCTTTTTCTTTAATTGATCGTAACCTGGTTGTCCCGCCTCTGTATGTGATCCTAAATGAGAATTGATTACTACTGTGCGTTCTGTGTATCATGGCACATACTATTTTTCAAAAGGAATAAGCACCGCCCGTGACCTGGGTCACTGTTTAATCGACGTTGAGAGGCTGTGGGCCCCCCAAGGATTTTCGAGATTGGCGCCCAGCCAGCACAGGGTAACTGACTCTGAAGCTCAAACCCGATTTTGGGACGGTAGTAGTACGTAAAGTCGGATTTTCTCATACTACACCGCAATCGACTGCATACGCCGTACTGTACATATGCCATATTTATCGTGGACATGGTCCTCCGAAAGTCCAAAGCCTGAAAAAAGGCCTGGTCACGCTTTGAAAAGTTGCCTGCATGCTTTCAATCTCTTATTGCCTAGAGTATGGATTCATTGGGTTGTAGTATAGTACATACATACATGCCCCTATAAAAAGGCGAGCTCGCCAAGCGGTCTGTATAATGGCCGTAACAAGACCCTTGAAATATACAGCCATATGATATCTTCAAGTATTATTCTAAACCTCGGAATAAATTCCTGCAAACCGTCCCATCTCGTTGGGTGTGACTGGCAAAACGCCCTTTGCTGCATTGATCTGATTCCTGATTCTTAAAAAAAGGATGGTCATAGCTCCCTCTGAAGGTCTCTATTCCGCGTATGTAAGTGCATAAATCGGTTGATTGGATATAATTTATGATCTCGTTGATTTGCTGTACTGCATGAATTGAACGTCATTCGCAACGTTACGTTTTAAGCAACCGGGAGGATATGGAATTCAATTTGTTGGAAGATTCGTGGATCATCTGTAGGGCTTGAACATAGGGCATAATATTAGTGGTTGTTACATACCGAGAGAATGAAAACATCCCTTACTTGATACTGGAGGCGTCGAACCGCCGGACAATGTCAAAGGCCAAACATCACCTTGAGATTGTATGGACATATGCGCTGAATTAGTCTAGAGCCCGATGATTAGCAGATTGCAGCCATCTCAAATTGAAGGTCGTCCGCAAAAAATTCACTCACAGCATACTCCGCTAAACTCTGCTTTAACCGATCCCCCTCTGATTTTATCAGCTCTAACTTGACCTCAAAGCGTACGTATTTCTTGCTCAGCCAAAGATACGGAAACTGCAAACTTCGAATCGTATGCCTCTTCGCGACCGCTCGTGACTGTCGGAATCCGATAGAATAGAGCCAGTGGCCTAGCCACGCACAAAGGTCGAGGATTCGTCGCGCCTGTAGCTCAATATCTCGATGTCCGAGTCCGCGACGGATGTAGGGCTCAATGGACACCATGTAACTCGTCCAGTCAACAATTGAGAAGCCGAAATCGGATCTGGCAATCCTTCGATCGCCCACGGCACAGTATATTGTGGCAATGGCAGCGGGCAGGGATAAAAATGATTGTATGGCTGCGTCGATGGCAGGGTTGAGGGCTGCCATCGAGCTCTGAACCACGTTGTATATGCGCAATGTGCGGAATTTTCTGTAAGCTGTTGTGTACGTACCAGAAACTTGCACATAGACAGATTCTGCTTCTCATAAACCAGTAATCAACAGCCCATCGTGATACCGTCAGTTTGGATCATCACGCCTTTGCTGTCACAATGAAGATCATTGACGTAGGCCAATCAAGGTGCTGTTAGGGTTACTCAATGGCAGATCAAGTCACACTGCTGTCTAAGTTTCTGGCCGTGCATCGTGAACATTATCGTCGAGTTTTAAAAAGGAGTTCTTCTGTTGTTTTGCGCAATGTTGGGAAGTCATTACCCCGTGCTTCGAGATGCGCCTGTTGCCATCGTCATTTGGAAAGAACTTCCTCGGGCTTGTTGCCCCTTTCTCTGCGATGTCATCAAGTACCCTCACCTTACGGAAAGCGAGAGCGTAAGCTGCCGCGGTAGCTTGCTTTTGTAGGCCGATATTTGTCTGCTAGCGAAACAGTTATAGATCGCTACTCCATTTGTCAGGATAACTCGCTTCAGAATCTTCTGATATATTTTTCAACTCCATAAACGCACAAGCAACAGACATTACATTGCATGATCTCCGTGTCGATCTCCCACATGGAGACCTTTTCCTTATGTCGATTGGGTATGACCTAGGTCATATGATTAGTACTATTTGTGAGGTGAACCATCACGATACTGACCAGCTACTCCGTAAAAGTGAGAATTCAGTTAGAAAATTTCTGGCTAGGCGTGATGATACAGTATCCGACTCAGAAATAGTGGGCTCAGATAAAATATCGCCGTATTGACCGCCTTGCGGCTCACTATCAATGTCC
The DNA here is from genome assembly GCA_029850275.1 of Chrysosporium keratinophilum. Taxonomy (NCBI): domain Eukaryota; kingdom Fungi; phylum Ascomycota; class Eurotiomycetes; order Onygenales; family Onygenaceae; genus Chrysosporium; species Chrysosporium keratinophilum. Next base: position 1,104,689 of record JARBIX010000012.1, read on the forward strand.
TTTCAGCCATAACATCAGCACATCAACAGGTTGAGACGTTGACGCACCAAAGCTTCGGGACAGCTCCTCGTGGCAGCCACGCAGCTAATCATAGGTAGGGGGCTTAACAGGGTGAATGATGGGCATACTAAGTAGGTCATGTTGATCTATCCCATGGGCCAGATTTCCCATGCGACTCTGGGTTATCGGATCAGCGCGATAAGACCGACCCCAAGAATAACGTGCCGGAAAGATATATTAGTCTAGTGGCTCATATCATCCACATTTTATCAATCAATTCATTAAAGTAGACCATTCTCCCTGGATCAAATCATTGGTTTTTCCGTAGCTGCTCCATGCAATGGGTATCCGCACTCGCTGCAATGGTTTTGAATGCCAACAGCGCACTCGCACTTATCGAGACGATCCATCTCAAAAGCGTCTCATGTGCTAATCGATGTTAATAGGTTATAGTATACCAAAAGCTGGGTAGAGAAAAGGGAGGAAGGCCAACTCAATTGATAGAGACCTTCGGGGATTTGAACGTATCAAGGTACGTGTTTGGATGAGTTCCGTAGAAAGGTCCTTTTAGCATGATGCCGTTCTTTGCCTATAAATCCTCTAGCACTGTTCGTCCTGCTCCCATCTTTGAGAAAAACACTAAAAATGGCACGGCACATCTCTTATGTCTTTATCTCGTCTTGACATTAGTACTTCAACGCCTGTACTCCGTATTTCATATGCCACGCATTCTATACGCTGATCCAGCAGTAATACGGAGTATCGCTGCAGGTACTGGCAGGCAATGTGCTTTTTCCCGCCGTAAAGAGAGCAGGGCTCCATAAGGTACGTTTTTGAAGACACGATATCAGTCTCAAGAAGATCTAATTAGTTATTGATGAATAGAGTTCCAGAAAAGTGTGACCACGCCAAGCACTGCCTGGCAAAAAACCCTCAATCTATGATTTTTGATTGGCTCATTTTACAAAATAAGTGCCATTAATAGATTAGAGTTAACAAACCAATATGGATATATTTACGCGCCATTGACAAAGCAACGTCCAGACGCGTATGCCAACGGCGCTTATCAGAACTCCAAGCGCCCCCTGAACTTGAGGTTCTATCGGCATCGTAACAGGTGTTCGACTTTGAAATGCTCCAAAAAACACTTTATACTCTGACTTTACAATGGCGACCATGTTCTTTGAGTTTGACTACGTCCCCACTGAGGCAGGCGAGGCAGACGAGGCCGTTTTTGGCGCGGGGAGTGGTAATTTGCCCAAATGCCGGAGTAGCACGCGTTGCTAAACTAACCATCGCGCTTTGTAGACGAAGCAGAGTTGCTTTTGAGGGCGCTTAAAAAGCGTCAACACTAATTTTAGTGGTCCAGCACAGCCCGTGTTCGCGGAGGCAATGAATTCTGTGAGGGACAGGGGAGCATGGGCGAGATCAGTGCCCATTTAAGCCTCATCTTACCCCTCCTTTTGAGCTGAAGCCTTTTTCTCAAAAATTTCTGTCGCACCGTTCTTCTTGGTTTTCTTCGTCTTCATTATCATTTTGCATAAGATACCAGAATTTTGATCGAGCTGTTGGTGATTTTCGTCCGTTTCTTTTCCAAACGCGTTTTGAACCACACTCATCCAACATCATGTCATATCAGCAAGGCCAGCAGCCGCCCCAACAACAAGGAGGATTCTATCCTCGTAAGTCAACTTGTCTGTCAGTCTCAAATGCTCGAGCTTGCTAACATTAACTAGCACCTCCAAATCAAGGTACAACGAAGCTATTCGTGCAATTGTGTGCTGTCCAGGACCCCTATTGACTATTCCCCCAATAGCCTACCCTCACCAGCAGCAACAGCACCAGCAGCAGGCCGCATACCCTCCACCACCACAAAACTATAACTACCCTCCTCCTCCAGGTCAAGGCACCCCCCAATATCCACCGCCCCCTGGTGGCCATGGCTCTCCACCCCCTCCAGCAACATCTCCGCCTCCAGTCGCCCACACACCTGGAATGATGGAGCAGATGCCTGGCGGTGCCCCGCCCGTTGGACAGTTTGTAGGAACTCAGTCCACGGCTGCAGATGATGTTGGCACTTTCAATGGGGGAAGCTATCGCATCAGTCATCGTGATTCCAACTCTATCTTGACGATTCAACTTGCAATGGGCTGTCCAGTAACAGCAAAACCTGGTATGTACAGCTCTGAAGGAATCACTGGATTCTGGACTTCTTTCGCATCTTTGCTTACACTCTGTTCTCTCAGGTGCAATGATTTCCATGTCGCCGACAGTCACTCTCAAAGGTTCCGTCAAATTTTCCATGAAAAAAATGCTGGTCGGCGGTGAAATGTCAAGCTCGACATACACCGGCCCAGGTGAATTGTTGCTCGCACCCTCTTCACTTGGTGACATTTCCATTCTCCGTCTCAGCGGTCGCGAGCAGTGGTTCGTCGGCAAAGATGCATTTCTCGCCTGTACGCAAGGTGTCGTCAAGGACTACAAAAGTCAGGGACTAAGCAAGGCCATTTTCTCCGGAGAGGGCCTGTTCGTTTTCACCATCTCCGGCACCGGTCTCCTGTTCATGCAAAGCTTTGGTGCGATTGTCAAGAAAGATGTACGTTCCATCTGAATTCCTCGCTTATTCTTTTGGAGAAAACATGAGCTAATCCATCGCTCACTACAGCTTGCCCAAGGCGAAAAATACATCGTCGACAACGGCCATCTCGTAGCCTGGAACTGTGGGTACGTGATGGAGCGCGTTGCTTCTGGTGGTATCATCTCCGGCATGAGTGCCGGAGAAGGTCTCGTGTGCAAGTTCACTGGCCCAGGCACGGTATATATTCAGACAAGAAACGCACAAGCGTTTGCGCAATGGATTGTCGCCAACGGTGGGGTAGCCAGAGCCTAAACTCGTTTCTCTTTCAACGGCGTGATGAGTTATATATAATACGTTATTATTTCCTTACGCAAGGTACTAATCATATTGATGGGTTATGATTATCAGACAGTGTGTACACAGCTCAAGCAATATATGGATCTCAAAGAGGTGGAAGTATAATAATAATAGTAACATTCCTACGCCATCCCCACTAGGGTATGGGGTTCCGCTACGCTGATATACAAACAACAAAGAAAAGCCTCTGCCATAAAACCCTCGTGCTTCCGCTGTTCACTCTCTCCTTCGTGTCACGTCCTACCCACTAGTACCCTAAAGCAAGCCGGCCGAGCCGTCCTTTGCCATGAGAAAGGGGCTTCGTTACAACTCCTCGTCCTCATCCCTCCGCTTCAGCAGAGGTGAAGTTATACTTCGAACCGGTAGAAACATTATCAGCGTTGGGACTTGTGTCAGGACTTATGTATGTGTGCTTGTAAATACATACATCCTGTGCAGAATTTGAGTTTTACATTCTAGACAGACCTCACTACTCCATACCATATGTGTAGAAATAAAACCTCCAATTTTTGTAAATATTTTGAAAGCTCAATGGTTGTATTAACAACTATGCATCAAGGCAGGACAGAGTAGTTCATAAGGGCACAAATCATGGATGGGTACCAGAAGTCGGAAAATGCAACATTGCAACCATGAAAAAAGACATTCCGGTGGATACGTAACAGGATCAGAATTCAGGTCGTTACTTTTATACTGAAGGGATCGGAGCAGCCATGAGTCAGATAAGAAAAAAAAAGTAAAGAAGTGAAGCCTCCCCTCACTAAATCTAGCCTGTCCTCTTCCGTCTTCCGACCTGGCCACGGAAACCAGTCTTGATGGCTGCGACACTGCGACGACTGCCGCAGGAGTTGCAAGTAACGAAATACAGACGGTTTTCTCCCTTGTTAAGTTCGGTATCGGGGCTGCGACAAGTTTTGCAGGTAACATATTCAACTGGAGAGAGAAAAAGATGAAGTCAGTATAAAAAGCTGGAGATGCAAGGGTGAGCCAATAGAAAAGTTCGCAGGAACGTACCAATATATCGTCTCAAAACGTTCTCGATCTGTTTCTGCTGGAAACGGCCCTTGATCACCAATCGCCGACTACCGTCGACTGAACCACTGGCACCGAATTCGGCAAACAAGAACTGCATGACATGATCCTCAGATCGCTTCATGCGCTTGCAGATATCTGCAATGTTGGCAAAAATCGTCCTTCTATTACCTTCACGCAAGCACTGCGGTGGCGGAATCTTATAAGACTTGGATCCACTGGCCAAAAGGTCGGGGTGATGGCTGTGAATCAAACTAAAGAAGCGAGTGACGAGATAGTTGTAAGGGATGGGCTGCGTCGCATCGTGGGCCCAAATACCAGTTCCAGCCTCGAGATCCTTGGCGATCTGTTCGGGAGAGAGCTTCTCCTCGGGTGCTTCTTCTTCTTCAGCGGCGAGGCCGGCCTCTGCCAGTTTGGCCTCGAAATCTCCAGCGTCCGTGGTCTTCTTTTTCGAACTACTCTTCTTCTTCTTTTTCATCGTAGATGGGTCGAATGCGCCATCGGCGGCAGCGCCATCTTCACCATCCGCAGCAGCGTCGGCATCCTTCTTTTTGGAGGACTTCTTCTTTTTCGATAGGCCCTTGAAAAGTTCTGTCACTTCGTCGACTTCCTTGTCTGGAGATGCTGTGGTGGAAGCAGTGTTAGCAATATCTGACCTTATAGCGCCTATGCATCACAGCCTGAATGGTAAGGTAATACACGAATCACTTACTGGCTGTGTGCTTCTCAGCAGTGGATTTTGGCGCATGGGTGGCTTCGGTGATCGAACCGTTCGCATCCATGACGGTGGCACCCTCGCTGAACGCGACGGATTTTCTGTGCTTTTTCTCGGGCATCTGAACTTCCTGCATCATCGAATATCCATTGTTAGTCAATCTTCGTGCACAAACATTACTCCTCAATTTTCAGGGTGCGTCGGTCTGGTGTGGCGAGGATCGTGGGGAGGGAATATCAAAGGGAACCCAAAATGACGTACCGTGTCCGCCATGATGGGCAGAGTTGCTCTTTTCTTTGCGAGAAAAAAGTGTATAATGCTGCTGGTGGTCTCTTTAAGACTTTTCCCTGAATGACCGAAAATATCTCTTGTTGCGGGCAATATAAGGCTGTCTGGGTGTTGTGCTTTTTGCGCAGGACTCAATATGACTGGCACTTATCAAGAGTTGCAGAAACTCAATGACTAACCAGAGGGACCGCTGATCACGTGCCTGGCTCTGAATCACTCACGTGATATATTTTCTGGTCCGCCAAGACCGCGTCATTGGCTGGTCGGGGGCATGATGCTCTTCCGACTGTCATGGAGTGAACAAGGACAACCGGTGAATTAGAGCTGTAGTCCAGAACGTTGGCTTCAATATCAACAACTCCGTGACCCCGATTACCATAGCCTACTTGAAAAGAGCCAATGCCTCCTTAAATCTCTCAGAACCAAGTACTCCAACCTTAACTCCACTGCGGTGAACCCCAACCTCGACGCTTCGAGTCCGTCCCCCACTACAACAACAGACCGCAGTTCCCAACGCCCTTCAAACGCAGCTATGTCTGCTCCGGCCTCCCCTCCGAACGTAAACGCCGCTTTCTCTCCATCTGCGTCAGGCTACATGTTCGCCTCCCAACTCCAGCACGACTCCGAGGAAGACGACGTCGCCTCCCTCCCCTCCTCGTCCGGCTCCGATTCCTCACGCGGAGATCACTTATCCATGTACGAGGAGGACGAAGAAGAAGATGAGTCTGATGCAGAGGCAGAATGGCGCGAGAGCATGCAACAGTTGGAGCTGCTCGTGACAATGGTGGTGATACCGTTTGCCGGCAAGTTTCTTGGCCGTAAATGCGCGTATTGGGGTATGCTTGATTTGTCTCCATAATTCATGTTGATTGGGACGATGCACTGGACTAACCCCGTTTCTGTTGGGACTGCTTTTAGGATGGGCGAGGCTTATGGAATGGAAATATCCTTTTGAGGACGTAATAGTAAATAGAGGTGGTGCTCGAAGCTCTGGGTCGCTAAAAGCGAACCCTGCATTGTGAATCACAAGATGTATGAATGATTGTGCAGTATGTATAAGACCTCGAGGCATTGTATTAGCTCTTAATTACCTAACATAGAATATCTATAGACATGTCATTACTCCGTAGGTCGTTCCCGGCCGTCAACTTTACCAACAACGCGTGAGTTCTATCAATACCGCCATATAAACCAACGAGCGCAATCCGGTAATTTTGACCTCCAAACACATACGCCCAACGCCCGTAGGCCTTGTCGTCAACAATCCTCTCCGTTATATTCAGACCTTGGCGGTGTCACAAGGATCCGTAACGCCCATCTCTTAGGTTCTTGATATTTTCTTTTCCAAATCCCAAATGTCATGGACGAGGCGAAAGGAAGTACGAGTCTGACGTCGTAGGCTCCGGAGGAAGCCATGGTTCCTCAGGCACATGGGTGAGGACTTGCGGTAAATTAAGTCCTTGAAATAAGGGAGTATATAGATCATGGGGCTTTTGTCCGTTATTGATTTGTAATTCTGGAATGCTGCCATGGGCGATTTCTGGCATATCGTTGAATCCATTCTGATGGCCATAGTTCCTAAATACGCAAGGGAAAAAGGTATATCAGCAATTTTTCAAGTTTATAAATCGTCCATGCAAACATACATGAATTGATCGCCAGTTCCAGTGGTGTACTCATCTAAGAAAGATGGGGGCTCGTCTGAAGGTGGAAGAAAGTTGCTACTGTTGCTCGTGAACGACCCCAGGAATCCCTCGGTTTCATATGATGTGGCTAGGCTACGTGTGATGTCCCAGTCCGTAGAACCCAAATTTGTTCTAGGCAATTTTGCTATGTTTCCCCGTTAGCATCGTTTGAAGTTTTTGAGGAGAGGAAAGGCGAGGAATGAGAAGAATCATGTTTAAGAACCAGATACTCACCCCCAAGAGGTATAAGGTGTTCAACCTTGCACTGTAATCCACCCACCCGATGACATTAGTTAGAAAGAATGGGAAAACCATCTCAAGGGTTGCACTCACGCGGCGATGATTCTTCTTGCAACTCGCGCATGCACCGCCCAGCTGTCTGATCTTAGCTGTCTCCCACCTTTCCATTCTGGACCGTTGCCGTTTTGGAGCCGGTGTTTCCACTTCCTGCCCGGACACTGCGTCCCAGACTGAGTACCTTGGTTGTTTGCCGCTATTGGACTCAATCCTCAAGACGTCATGGCTGTGACGGGGTTGTGAAGTCGGTTTGCTGCTCCGAGTCAAGGATGCCAGACTGGTGCCCAGGAGATACGTAGTGGGCGTGCAGGAAATCCCACTGGGCCCAAGCAACGGGGTTTGCTGGGGGTTAATCGGGATGGGCTCTAGATTTCGACAGGACCGGTCAGCATCGCTTTGCAAAAAACAGGCCATTCCCCAAGGAACGATATGGGATCTCTTACGGGTCACTGAAGAGAGCTGGCATTGTCCACTGTCAAAATTATTTTTATTGCACTCCACTTCATCAGTAACATCCACAACCTCCGCCTTTTGCAGGTTTTCGGAAAAATGTTGGTTGAAAGCATCGAAACTCTCATCAAAATCGAATGGGAACATGCCGTTGGAATCTTCAAACGGGGTCATTAACCGATCTGGTGGTTCCGGTCTCTGATAGGACTCTGGGATTCTCTGCTCCAATCGGTGTGATGTGCTGATACCTTCTGGTAGAGGCCATTGATTTGTACGACTAAGATAGCTCGAATAGCCAATACCGTCTCTTAATTGGAGAGGTTGAGGGGCACCAGAAGTAACATTATAGGCCGAGCTTCCAAAGGTCAATTCCTCTCCGGGCATATACCTCACTGCTTGGCCTATATAGACCGATCCGGCTGTTGATCCGTAGCTCGGTTGTCCTATGGTAGCGTTCGGAAAGCTCGTCTTATCTATCTTTCCCGGTTGGATGTTCATGTTTGCTCAGAAATCAGGGCCTCGACTTCTTCCAAGTGGTGAGCTTGGATGGTGGGCCAAACACGTCAAGATATGGCATAAAACAAAAGAGAATCAGAGTCGAGACGCACGACTTTGAAAAGGACGTTTGGACCAGACCTAGCTCCCGGGTTTTGGATACTGGTCAAAAAAGCGCGTTCCTTTACTCGGCTTACTTCCTAAGCAAGCTTCAAGAAATATGCTAGGGGGTAGATGCGACCACACTATAGGCAATCAATCAATAATCAATCCTAAGTTACAACCAGCAAGGAGGAGTAGCAGATTTCAATTTCAAAAACGATATGTTCTTTCAAAGACGGGGGATCTACACCCTGATAAAGTATTGAGGGCATTGGAGGATGTTCTTCGTAGAAGTGTCGTATAAGATGAATCGCCAGAGATACTGTAACAAAAAAAGAGGTTCCTTCCGGCGGCCAAATACGTACCTCAACATTGGAGCAGACGCTCGAATATCAACAATAAATGCAGAATGACTGAGGGTGAGAAGGATATTTCAGGAATCAATCAAGACAGGAACAGGATTGATCTGGGGTATAAATGTCGAAGAGGTGGATCTGCACATTCCCCAGATATTATTGTTGAACTATGAAGTAGCTGGGGTGCGTTACCGGTTTTGGCTGCCGCAGAGCCAAGCCGTAGTTAGAGCAGAATCTAGCCCGACATCTGGGAATGCTCCATACAAGGTCTTATCCAGGGTTGCTGTGAGGCTGGGTGGACACGATTGGATTGACCTCCTTTAGAGAGCCAGTCGGGCAGCCATGATGGAGCCCAAACATGGGAGATAATCCGAAAGGAATCGGTGGATAATATTGTCAATCGTAGTCCTCAGCTGCTTTGATCACAAGCATCCGGCAAAGCATAAGGAGGGTGGCCGTTTCGGATTAGTCCACCTTGATGCCATTGGATATAGCTCTTGAGAAATATATAGGTAGTATCCATGTCATCAAAATGCATCAACTTTGGATGAAGCAAGAGATGGGGATTTCAATCGCAATCGGACCCGTTTCCTGCCGAAGTTGGCCTGTGATCGTTGAGCCGCAGCGGCCCTGCCCGACCCGGATTCCATACCAGATTTTTACCGTTTTTATGCTGAGCGGCGAAAGGATTACCATAACAGCACTGTATCAGTTTAGATTCAGCGTTGTTATTGATAAGATCTTGTATTAGAACTGTATCTTGCCTCAAATACGCGGTATTGATACTGAAACTACGGCGTAGCGTGGCTCAGATCGTGGCTATATTTTGGTATTTGTCTTGGCGACTACCAAGGATGGCTAACTACGGAGTACTGCATGTATGTACTGTATGTACTGTACAGTACAGCACATAGTAGCCCCTGAAAATGGCCCTTTCACCACATCCATTTACCTAACGTCCATCCTCATCCGACCGCTTGCTGCAGCAAGAAATCGTCGCCTCCAGTCAATAGCATCAATCAACAGCGGCTAACTCCACTGCAACTGCACGTTCTTCACCAGCAGGTACATACTACCACAGTTAGATCTACTCGGAACTGTGTTCAGGGGGTTGAACGATCAACCAGGCGGGACTCCTCAGCTTCTGAGATTGGGAACTCACGGGCTGCTGATGGCAATACTACTCGGCCCCGGAATAGAACGATTATACTCAAGTATCCAGGAGTGCGGGAGTAATTTACGGATGTGACGGACTTCTGAATTAAGGGCGCAATACCACTGTCCACTGGTTGTTTCTAGCTCCCTAGCTCCCTAGCTCCCTTGATACCGTTGCTCCAATTATATTCTTCTTTGCATTTAATGCGGCCCTGCAGTAGTTGACTTTTCCTGCTCACCTCCTCTTAAACCCCCAAGCTCCCACTCCTGGCGAGTCTCGGCCTCACTGTAAGCTCTTTCGGCCCTGGAGGGTAAAGTGCGTTTAGTAGCGAGGGTGCTGTGCGGATATCAATGCTCTGTACATTTCACGGAACGCTCGTTTCCGATTTGGGGTAGAGAGAGCTGTACTTTGAATTAGGAACTTCTATTCGAGATAACTCTTCCTTTCAATAGAGACGTTTTCCATCGTAGAGTTGTTTGATACATCGCAGAATACTAAGAATCACACGTTTCCTGCAAATCAAAAACGAGTACCATCCCTTTCCACGTCCCCTTGATCTCCGCACTTTACAACACATCTCCCTCCCTATCCCTCCCTTCAAGAACCCCTCATACCGCGTATGCAGATGCCGAATATGCGCCTCCACCGCCAACCCCATCTTCTTCTCCTCACTCCTCGCCCTTCAACTCCTCCTCACCCGGCCCGGAAAGCATGCCGCACCTCTTCCGCCGGCATAAACACATACCCCAGCGCGGCGGCGCGGTCAAGGACGGTGGCGTGGATGCTGCGCGGAATGTAAAAGCCGAGTGTGCGTCTGGGATTTCGCGGGTGCGGTGCTGTGTAGACGGTTTGGTGGGCAGCATGAGTTTGGAGGTGCGAGTTGCGAGTTGCGGGTGGCTGCCTTTGAGGACGAAGGTGTAGTCTGGTGGTGGGGATTCGCCGGGGGGAAGGACCTGGAGGAACGTCAGTCTGGTGTTATAACTTAATATGCGCAGTAAATAGAAATTGCTTACAGCTTCAAGAGGGCACGTCTCTCTAGCAGTGGCGTGTTTGCTTTTGAGCCTTCTGCTTGTCGTAGCAAGTTTTTTCTTCTTGTTGTTGATTACATTGACAGAGCGTTAGCTGTTGATCCTGCTACGCATACAAACATGGGAGAGCTAGGCTTCCATAGTGAGCATAGACTCACTTTTTCTTCACTGAGAGCTAGACCTTGTCAAGCGAAACGCAGGCTCTTAACGGCTAGGCTAAAGGTGAACATCCTCTAATGCCCGTGGCATTAGAGTTGCTTTGACAACTGAGCTACGATTTTACCCCCCAACTCGGACGTAGTCGTAAGTGTAAGGATGAAGTGTTATATATACAGTGTCGGAACCGATATACGAAACCCCGCGGGGATTAATAAACCGCAGTATATGGTTGACCCAGCGAAAAAGCGGCGCAGTGTTCGAACTCGTGTTGTTGTCGCGACTCCGGGCTCATAATGTCATGCGAAAAGCAGGCCCTTGACCGCTAGGCTAAAAGTGAATATCCTCTTAATGACACGGGAATCAGAGCTGCTTTCACAGCTGATTTATTAACTTTGACATATCTGGCTGTACTGTTTTCCTAGGTGACGTGTCGCGATCTTGTCGGGTCTGTTCCAGAGCCTGAAGTTCTGTTTTGTTCTGTTTTGTTTGCTTACGGACATCGATCTCGTAGGAATGGCTTGTTTGTTGTCCTCAATATTCAGTTTTTGACAATAGAACTCCAACGATGGCAGGTATCATTGTGTTGGAGGCAAAAGCGAGTTCGTTATAACGTTTGGCTAAAAGCTCACGTCCTCTCATGCAAAGGCATTAGAACTGCTTATTTCACCGCCAACACACCCCCTTAGCTCGGTAGGAGTGGTCGTGAATGGGTGTAATTTCCGCGCAAGTACCGAGATGAAGCTTCTGCCGCTTACATTGTTACATTCGAATCCGGATATGTAGGTCTTTATAACTTTTGTCTTGTTGCGGCTCTATTTTCTATATTCGGTGGGTAGACTACTCGTAGGCTTAAGTCTGTGATTTTTCTTGCATCGGTTTTTGTTTTGTGGTGGTATTCAGTTTCGTTGGTCGGATCAGGGCGGTTTGACCTAATTTGGTATGGTCTGCGACTTCCGGGCTCATAACTTCTGTTGGAGGCAAAAGCGTGTTCGTTATACCGTTCAGCTAGTCTAATGCCAAGGCATAGAGCTGCCTATTTCACCTTCAACACAGTGACATTCGACCATCCCAAAACGTTTCATGAAATAGCTGATTGATGAAACGCTATATTGAGCACAAACAGGTTAGGCCACGCGTTTCATGACTAGAATGCTTTGTGATAGCACACAACCTTTTTTGATGTGGATGTGGTGGTTGGTCTTGTGCGTTGGATGAGGGTGTTGCTTAGCCCAGGTGCCTTTCTGAATAGCTGATGAGATCAAGCGCTTTCCTTTATGATTGCGGGCCCAAAAGGTCAATGGATCAATAAGCTGCACCGCCACTTCCGGACTTGTAGCGGTGAGTCCGGCAAAAATAAACAAACGTCGATTGGTGCGGTCGGAAAGTACTCCGTAAAGAGATCCTCAAATCGCACAAAAACAATGAAGCCCGGAGGTATCAAGCGCAGATGGCTACTTTCCTTTGGAATCGCCAGTTTAATTTTCCGTTTGTGTGATAGAGAAGTCCGTTTGATTGCCTCCATTGTAAATAGTATTTATGTGTGTAATTGTTGAATCGGAACATCAACACCTGAACTCCTCCAGCATATTAAAACCTAACGCGGGCGTGTCAATAAATCTTATAATGAAAGTCCACGAAGCCGGGTTTCTATGGAGGTCGGGCTGGGCTGCAAGGCGGCGTAGAGAATCGTCTACGAACAGTATCATAAAAGGCCAACTTAGAGTAATGTTCCGGTAACAGAGGAGTACATAGACATGTCCGCAGGGGCGACATGCGGAAAAGCGAGTTCTTAACCGCCGGGTAAAATGAGAATATCCTCTAATGGTCATGGCATTAGAACGGCGTAGAACTTGAAGTAGAGGGAGTACAACGCCGACCTCGGGCGTCGTCGGGTGAGGCCGAATTGTACGGCTTTGATGCCGGGACTGCTGGTCGGGAATATTCGATGAGCGGCAATGGTAATGGCTATAACTTTCTGTGTTCGGCAGTGGATGGTGACCGCAGTTGACTTTTTGGCGAAAAGCATCGGCTTTTAATTTTTCGATGTGTGTGTGATTCGAACTCGCGATGTTGTTGACGCAGGGAAATATGTAATTTGTATTTGGCTCATAACTGTGGAGAAACGCGAGTTTTTAACCGGAAAGAATATCCTCTAATGCTCATGGCATTAAAACGGCTTGGCAGTAGAAGGAGTACAACCCTGACACGACGTGGTCACGCCTCGAAATTCCAACCCGCGTTGTAAGATCGACATTCGAGTGGTGAATGAATCAGAAGGACTTTTTTCTACGCCACGAAAACAAGCCGTTCCGGAGTTCTGACTTGCGGGAATGCCTGACGGACGGCATGGCTGGATACAATAACACAGCTGAAGAGCTAGAATACCGAGGGCCACAAGTATACGTTGATTGATAAACTGATTTTCTCGAGTTGAATAGTTTCCGGCTGCTGATTATTATTATTATTATTATTCATTATTTTTCGTAGGCTCTTATGCAGTCGTGGACTATGAAGAGCCACACTCGTTTTTATCTGATTAAGTACAGGTATGTGTTATCCTTGATATGTGGGGTCCCGCCACTCCATTCCGTTTAAGTCTCAAACTGTAGCATGTCCAGGGGAGGCCAAGGCCCCTTATTTAGCTTTTCACCAAATTCTCCTATAGGAGCATGCCCCCTAGGGAAATCCTCCCAAAACCTAGGGTGTAGCTGGACATATCTCAACATGACAAGTGCCAATAGAAATTCAGAATAGGGTATACAAGACTGACACGCCCAGTCATTGGCTCGATTTATAGATATAAAGAACTCGTCACTGATCACGCTGCCAGTCCCTACTTTCCCCACCCTGAGTGTTTCCTAGCACCCAGCAACCAATACCATCTCAAATAAGTTGAGTACCCATTTCCTCCCAGAAAAGGAGGCTTTTCTGTTGGTAAAATGCCGGTGGGGATAGTGGGATTCGAACCCACGACCTTCTTTTCCAGGTGGTTGTCCCCCAACAACAGACCTTACCAGAAGGATTCCTGCGGGCGCTTACCAACTACGCCACGCACCCTCCCCTTCCGGCTGCTGAAAACAGGTGTCATCGAGGATGATATATATCCGAGTCCGCCGGGCCAGAGGATCAGTAATGAATACAGTGCTCTCCGGCGTTGCCACAAGATGTTTAGTTAATGTCACTGTCGACTCAACTTGGCTTCTCAAAGAATGCGTTCTTAACTTCGATTCGCAATTTGTTCTTTGATACTGGTCTCCAACACCACAAAGAGGTGTGAGTCGATTGTTGGAGTATGAATCAGGGCTGGGAACTTTCTTTGAAGCCCGCTAGGCACCAAATACAACCAGCCGCCCTGGCTATATTCCCTCATGGTGCCCTCCTGACTCAACCTTGACATAGGCCCTTTGCGGTAGGTTTGGGCGAGCAATGTCGAGGAATTCTGGTTGCCTACCACTTATTCCAACCTTAGGGATTTATGAACGATGGTGATTACAGGATGCCTGTGACATGACAATCCTGTTGACAGCTCAGACAAGTCTGCCTCACCGGCCAGGGGGTCCGTCTCCCGTGGTCAAAAAGGGGTGCTGTGACCTGCACCAAATGCTACTTTGCAGATTCAAGTAGACTTTTATTGCACCGAGTTCAATCTGCATTACTGGCTCGGTGTCTGTCAGCAATGCTCATCTGGTCGTGGAGCTCCCAGGTACCCGCTATTGCTGCTTCGGCTTCCGCTACTGCTGCCCTAACTACCGGACCGTGGGTTTGTCGCTTCAGCTGTCACGCTCAGTAGCTGGTATCCTTGCAAGGATGAGCGCCCGGATCCCTCGAACCGCTGCTATTATTTCCTCTTTCGAGGTAGCTATCGCCTCAAAGGCACGGTCCGATTCCTCCCGGGCTCTCCCAACTACTGCCGCCCTCGCTTCTGCCTCCCTGTCAAGGGCACGGTCGCGTTCGTTAAGGAGGCGGTCGCGTTCCTTCTGGACCGCTCCAAGGTGACGGCCACTTTCCTCCCGGACTTCTCCAAGGAGCCGCTCACGTTCCTCCCGGAGTGCTTCAAGGAACCGCTCACGTTCCCCCTGGACTGCTTCCGCTCTCACTTCGGCAGCCAGTGCTCTTTCCAGGGCACGGTCGCGTTCCTCCTGGATGATTGCCGCTCTCCTTTCGGCGATTGCTGCCCTTTCCAAAGCGTCGTCGCGTTCTCTAAGGACACGGTCGCGTTCATTCCGGAAGGCCGCTGCTCTGTCATTTGCAGCTTGCTCAGCCGAACTCTCCACGTTTCGGCGGAAGAGGTACCTCCTGTGTTATCCCTTGAGTCAGCTATTTCTTATCTCACAAATAATGCAGACTTGATTCATCTGTCGTGTAGTTTCATCACTAACAAAATGAGGACTCTAAGCCATGGCCCACCAAGCCAACCCGACACCATGGCCAACAGGATGCCAACACCACCAAACACTGCGCCCATGATTGCCGGGTTAGTCCACGGACTGCCCTCAGCCATTTTTGACAGATTTGAAATGTATCAACAAGTAAAAACGGAGAAAATCAGCTGAGACGACTCACCATTCGGAAAACAGACGAAAGAGTCTACGAAGGACGTCGGACGGCGAGAAGCTGCTCAGTCAACAGGCAGGACAATAGAACAGGAAGGAACTCACCTCTGCCGTCGCGGGGAAACTGCCATCTGGCAGCTGCAGAGTCCCTTCTCTCCTTCCTCTGCTTCCTCTGCTTCCTCTGCTTCCTCTGCTTCCTCTGCTTCCTCTCTCTTGCGCCCCTCCTTCCCCTTTTCTACACCACACCCCACCCGGGAGTCTGCAAGCATCTCGGCGCTTTCCAGCTGCTGCCCACAGTAGGCGCTATTTGACAAAAGGCCTGCCAGGAAAGTAGGATTGAAATCATAGGCAGGAGGCGGGTCTGCAATGTTATTATCCATCATAGATCACAGATGGCAAGAACAGATTCAGCAATGCTAGACGTCGAGTCAGTCCAGTATCTGGAGGATGCCGTGCAGCTTCAGGGGCTTCTTGGTGACGAACCAAGAAGTGCCAGATAGGTCACGACATACCTATTTGACTCCGGTAGACAAAGTCACTCAGAATGAACCACTTATTTTGTTTCCTGTATAACGGTAAATGTCTCATACGAAAAAGTGCATTAATCAAGTCGAGGTCGCTGCCTGGTATATGTAGGAATAAACTCGCCAGCCCATGTGTCAGCAGTGCGCTTCCCGCCCGAATCCGACAGATCACTCACCTGCGTCATCGACCCGGCAAAGAACGTTGCATTCACATGGCTGGATATTCCAATGAGAAGCTTATTTCATTGACGGAGGTTAATGTGTTGAAGCTAAAAAGCCAACGTTGTAATGACAAAGAAGCGTGCCGACGGCTCGTTGTTTATGGAGAAGATGTCAACATCTCAATGAGGGATACCAAACAACAAAGGTCTAAATCCACCCACTCAGCCCCTTGGTTTCCTCTCTCAGGCGTGAGTAGACCACAATCAGCAAGACATCCCACCATGCCTGAGCCGCCAGGAACACTTGTATCCAATTTGGCTGTGCTGAGTCCATGAAAAAGTCCTTGTACGCAAGCCAAATGCCCATGTGTGCACCCGCCAATATCAGTTTTCCGACAACGGATGCCCGAAAAACAATCTTTCGCTGGACTCTGGAGCCACCGGCCACATCACGAAGAATGAATGCAAGGTAGCCAACCCAGCAGCTGAACGAGGCGAGGAGGAATAGCGACGCGAAATAAGGGAGCAAGGGAGCTGATGCTGGCGGAGTCTGGGAAATGAAGTAAGACGAGGAAAATGCTAGACGGCGTGGCTGAAGACCTACCAGATTTGGAGTCATATAGCTTTGACACGCCCATACAGTCGACACTATCGCATTGCCTGTGAAAGTAAGGCCACTCCCGTTCTGGATCACGCAAATTGGTCCAATTGGGATGTGGTTATCGATGTCAGCAGGTTTGCATCTGTGTTGGCATCGCGGTCGCTGCGTGGCTGTGTTGTAGGACGGTAACAGCGGTTTAGTAGACATGGCTTGGTGCGTTGCTGCTCGCGTGGAGCTTCTAGTGTTGACTTGACCGAAGACTTGATTATTTGTGAGATTCTGGAAGCCCAAGGTGATAGATAGTACTAAGGATTAGAAAGTGAGGGGAAGGCTGGAGAGCCTGCTTGACCCCTTGATGACACATGGCATCCACCAATCAAAGCCAACTTACTAGTCAACTATGTAGTGAAGTTATCTAACTATTGCTAAGGGGCACCCTCGCTGAATTCATCTTCCTCACTGTGGATGATACATTCCACCCCAGCCTGGGAACAGATTGTTCGCATTTGATCTTTAAACTCTTGCTTCCATCTGTCAAAGATGCGGTCGGGCCAGAACTCGAGAATTTTCATATGGGGTGTGGCTATATCCATAGCTCCGAAAAACTCCTCCAGTCTTTCGATAACAGGCTGCTCCTCCCATCTGTACGTGCATTGAGAAACGAGATTTTCTACCAAACTCAAGTGAGTCAAAAAAGGAGGAAGGACATCTGCCAACATGGTGTGCGAGTCAGGATCCCACCCCAGCAGTGTGACTACTGGCAGCTTGAGCTTGCGCAGACATTGAAAGAACCTTAGGGGTCCGATATGACCGTTCACTGGGGTGAATCTAAGATACTCCACCTCTTCTGCATATGGCGAGTAGACCGCTAACTTCAACTCCAATTCTTCAATGGTGTTGCTGACATGTTCAAGGGCTGATGTCAGGTTGTGGCAATCTTGTTGAATTCCGCCTGGAGAGAGTCAGTTATTGTCCCCTGAAATAGAGAAACCGGAAAGGGCCCAGAAGAACTGACTCCCAGCATTATATCGGTTCTCAAACCGTAATACTTTCAGCGACGGAGATGCCTGTAACAACACACCCAAACTCCGTTCACTTATTTTGCAGAGACTCAAGTCAAGCCTCGTCAACTTCCTTGCTGTTGGCCAGTGGTCCGCTGGGCCCGTTGGCTCTGCCAGGCACGCATGAAGACTTTCGACGTTGGAAAGTTCCCATAATGGCCTCACATGATTCATCGCTGTCGGTGTACGGTCCTCCAAAATAATCTGTTTCAATGAGGAGTGCCCAGCTACAAAGCTCAGATCATATGGCCACCGAGAAAGGCATAACACGCCAAGTTCCGAGAGTTGACGCACAACGCGCGCCGTTACGTCTTCGAAAGCAGGGTTGGGATCTGTTCCATTGACGAACAACTGTCGAATGCAGTCAATAAGATGCGGCCTACGTTCTAAACTGTGAAGTAGCTGCATCATCGCTTCAGTCGATCGAATTGAAACGTGCCTGTAGACAAAAGGTTCGACGGCGCAACGCCAGCCTGACGAAACGCGCAGGGCCTGGCAGAGGTCATGTCGGCAGAGTAGTGACAAGATGGCGGATGTACACTCGGTGGGGAGTGTTTCTGGAAAATTGACCATTGTGGTCAACGAGGCCGAGGAGAAGATGATGTTGACGACGATGATGATGGGGGTGACTGGCAAGAAATATAAGTGATACATGCCATGCCCGCACCCCGCCAAAGAGGGGTTCACTTACATACAAAGTTTCCAAAACAACCGCCCTTATTATACGTTGCTTGGGATTTCTCCAATGCTCGCTATTTTGATGGAACAGCCCACCGCCATTGACTTTATACTTTTTATACAAAAGAGGGACGACTGACGGGTTTGTATGGAGACGTGGAGAAAAGTTCGTCAACAGCAATGTTCCGTAAGTACCAGCTACTTAGTATTCACATGACCTATTGAATGGGTATTCAAATCAGCCATGTAGCGGTGCCCGCTACTTCTTTTTTCCATATCTTTGTAGGGACTCAGTTATGTCGAATTGATGACACCGTGTAGTTACTACATAGACCCTAGTCTAGAAAAGGCGTCACCCTAAGCTTAAGGGGTTGATTCGCAAAAACCTCAATTTTCCATTCTGAGATAAGATGAGCCGTCCCGTCACTAGTCCAAGCAGATAAGTTATCGATAACGGTACAGTTCATAGAGACCAAGAAACAAAGAAGGAAAAAAATGAAATGACATGAGAAATGACCGGCGATACTGCAACGGACCGCGCGATGGTGCTAATGACGATTTGTTACTTTGGGGGGATTGCGTATCTGACCGTCGGCCAGTTGTGACATGAAGCCAGGATGCTCTAGTTTACGGCTTGCCGGCAAAGCAACTTCCTCGAGATTACCTTGAATGGAACCAACATTGGCCGCAGGAAGTAGGTTTGCACATCCCCATCGGCCCCCTGAACCACCACAAGCTGGCATAACAGCCAAACGTTCAGTGAGTTCTGCTTGACTCCTCGCATCGCCAACCCCTCCTTCAACCCCGTACGACACCGCAGTCATCCCGGCTGGCAACTGAGCTGCATCTGGATTTTGTATAAAGTACGTCTCCATGGCCATGATCTCGCCACAGGCGCCAGTTCGGTGCTCAAACGTATTTTCACCTTGTGTAAATAACCCACGAAGCCGGGACGTTGTTTGGGTAGCGGTATACTCCCTAGGTTCTTCTCGGTCTTGTCCAAAGCCTCTCATTGATGATGCGAGAATGACTGTCCTTCTATCGGGTGATGCTAGGGCCGTGATGGACCCGGGCTGGCGAGCTGTCTTTGGATTGCTACCACTAAGCTCCATAATTTTCCGATATCCTCTTTCCGCCACGCGAATGATCTCGCTGGGTTGAAGCTCACGTTCAAATTCGAGAATGGAGCTATAGAGCTGCGATCGAGGCCCGAGTCCCATATTGCCCGAAGACGACTTCAAGGGTACAGTGACCGTGTACCTATCTAGCGGTATGGATTGCGTGGGGGTATAGACGGGACCTCTGTTCCTCGTCCTCTTTTTCGCCATCGTTCCCGGGTGATCCTCGAGGTTCACCGGATCATTATGGACGTATGTGTACATATTAAGTCCGTCCACTGTCCCCAATGGGTCAGGAGACGTCCAGCGTCCCAGCCAGCATGCGTAGTATCTCTTTCCACACAGATACAATCCACTCTCGCTGTCCCGTTGATACCCCGCGAATCGATACTTGCGTGGGGCTTGTGTGGTTGATGCTTGACATGTACGAGCCCCGTATGGTGAATGCTCCTCCCACGAGATTATTTGGGAGGTGGTGTCCAGTTCCAGGTTATCGTTCACCTGATACCGGACCAGGGGTTGTCCGCCGGAATGATACTCGACCAGTGCAACGGGGGAGGTAAAGAAGTTGGTATCCCCTAAATTGATTGTAACCGTATCCCGATTTTTAGTAACGCCATCTCCCTTATAAGTTATGAATATGTCGCGCTGCGGTAAGTAAAGAGTTTCTTTTATCTTTACCGGGGCCGAACGCCCTTTGCCTGAAGTTCCAGAATCCGTCACCTTGCGCACGCGGTGTCCTTCGGCGTTATAAATGTACCAGGTCTTCTCTGGAGTTCCATCCTTCTGCGTGACTCTTTGAGCGGAAAAGCACCGCAACTGGTCATTATGGTCCCAGTCCATGAACGCGTATCCGGGCATTGAACTGATGCAACCGTTGCCGTTGTAACCATTGCTCATAGTACTGGTGTACAAATTTGATCCCGCCTCCTCGTTACTTTTAAGTTCACCATACGTGTAGTTATCTGTTTTTCCACCAACCGAAGTTTTAGTCAACCGGTTGCTGAAATTGTTAGCCTCTGAGCAGCTCGGCTCTTCGTATGTGTAGACTCGAGTCCACCCGGTGAATCCAGCGTTGAGTGGTGCATGCTGAAGTTGAGCGATGTTCCCCACGAGATCGTATTGATACTTTTCGCTGTATTTGATAATTTGTAATTCTGTGCCACGGGTATGATCCACTGCAGAATAGGCCCCATAAGGATTGAGGTGTTTATTTGAAGGGTCGACTTGTTCCCGACCCGCCGCCTCGGATAACTGTCCTAGAGCATCATAACTGAACGTCTGAGAGACGCAGGGACCTGAAACAGGGAGAACGTTTTGCGCATCGTCAGTCTTTTGTATCACTTTACCCATGCAATCATAGACATAAGAGACGTTCTGCACGCAGGCTGGTTTAATGTTCCGCTTAGTTATTGAATTTTCCAGTCTCCGCGAGTCTCTTTCGTAGGTATTCCATGTATGTGAACCGTTCCCGTATTGAATGAGAGTAACCAAATTGTCATCCGAATACTCTATATTTTCGATTGAAGATGTGATGCTGGTTCCATCGGACTCCATTGATGTAAGGGATTTGAGACGGCCACCGGCATCATACGCACGTTTTATAAACGTCGTTTTCGATCCGTCGTAAGCCTGTGACGAAAGTGGACGGTTCAGGGCATCATATGAAGTCGCCGTTGTGTAAATACCTTCCATCAAAGCAACGTCCGCAGACCAGTCTATCAGTGTTTTGTATTCGGTAGCGTACTGGATTGAATACGATAGGCAGTTTCCCTTGAAATCAAAGGAGTTATTTGTCTGTACCCCTGACTGATCTTTGCATTGATATAACTTGTCCCGAAGGTTGTTTTTCAGAGAAACCTCCGCGTCCACTGATTTTGTTTCGTCCCCGTATACATATTCGACAATTGTTATTTCGATCGGATCGTTTGCGGAGGGCGTCAGTTTGCAAGTTTTCTTACGCCTCAACCCATCGTATATCACACGGTTCCGTGACCCGTTGCTTGACCAAGAGAGAAGAGGATCCCCATCGCAGTCTGGCAGCAACCAGCGATGGCCACTGTCCACATTTATGCTGTGCAGCGGCCGTCCCAGCAGATCGTGCCATGTTTGTGTCACTATTCGGTCCAGCGGATCTCGCAAGACTCGAGCATTCCCTCGCTCATCATACACCGTGCGGTGGCGCCGTAGATTCCTTTTACCACCTGTCGTAGCACCGTTATCAAGCAGGGTAATTATCTCGCGGCCTAATGCATCCAAGTGAATGGTTTTTGGCGTGTCATTGTAGACCTTGGACTTTTCCGCAGCGAGCCGGGACTTGTCGGAACCACCAGATCTCGTATCACGCCAAGTTGGGAGATACCAGGGTTGATTGAGATGTTCAAAAAGAGAACCTACGTCCTCATCCTCCGCAGGATTGGGTATCTCCACAGTGTCACCGGTATCAAAAATGACCTGGGACCACGCAGAGAAACGCGTTTTGCTCCATGTATGATTGGCATGCAGCACGCCGACTGTTCGGTTCAATGGATCTCGAAGTGTCGTGGTGGCGGGAATATGCTGACTGGCGGCCTGAGCCTGGAAATCATGTGTTGGGGCGGTAAACGTTTGGAATTCCCTAACTGTCTCGCCCTTGCTATCACGAATGGCGTAATTGTGAACCTGCCATTTTCTGTCCTCCTCGGAGTTTCCAGAGAGTGAAACGCTTTGTGTGGGTTGGCCATTACCATTCAAGAATGTGATATGAATCATTAGCTCGGAGGAAAGGGAATCGCCAAAGTGATTTTGACGTATAAGTTCTGCACAAAACGCAGGCACGACTGGGGTTTGACTGGCATCGTAGTCGTCATGGTATATTCTCCTTTTTCCCGCCTTTCCAATAAGTTGGTGTGAGATTGGTCCTAATGGATTACTGAGAAAGGCTTGCATTTGCTCTGTGGTGACCGTGGCCACAAAACCATCAAGAGAGTCACCCACTGTCTGTCCCTCCTTTCCCATCTGCGCAACACCAACGACACGTCCACAGGGATCGAATGCAGTTTTATTCCGGCTCCCGTTTGGATCCGTAATCAGCACGGGCTGTAGGTGAACATAGTCGTTTTCAAACAAAGTTGTGCTTCCCACTGCGTTAACTAGTTTCACTGGGAGAATCATATATTGGTCATTCTGCTGGTATGAGATGTTGCCGTATGGATCTATTTCTGCGTTAGAGATGTAAAAGAGTGAACGGGCGGTGTCAAGATTGTTGCTAGCATCCCCAATGCGACTCGTGAATAGTTTTTGTTTGCCAGGTGCCCACCACTCGTCTTTCGCGCTATCTAACTTCAAGTAGCCGCCTATACTGAGTTCTTCGGCAAGCTTTTCTGGTCTGAGTAACGGAGTCTCCCCGTTCTTCAGAGCCCCCGCGAGGAGCTCCGTGGTGAAGGCTAGCTGATAACTCTGGAACTCCGTCGAGAAAGGCTCCACTTTACCCGGGGGTAAAGGTCCGTCAAGGTCTGACTTATTGTATAAAATGCATGTTCTCGAGACAAGAACCCTAGACCCGTTTTCGGACACCTTTTCGGATACCGGAGATTCCTCATGAACTGAAATCTCGTGTTCTGGTGGAAGTACAGCGGCCATGTCTGCCCAAGAATATCTCTCCTGGACACGGCGTTTCCAGTTCTTTCCTGGGAATATGTGATATTTACGTGTCTCAGATTGAAGGGGAAGTATAAAATAACTCGGATATTGTGTACTTGGTGCGGTAAGCGTGTCGATGGCATTGGTGTAGTCGGTTTCGGTGTATGTGATGATGGTCTCCTCCTGTGCCTGCCGATCTTCTGTCTTCTCCAAGTAGCTGCTGACCTTTCCGTAGTGTATGAGGGCCTGTTTGCACACGTTGCCATATTCGTCGGTCTTCAAAACGAGAGTGTGTTGGATCCTTGGATCTGCTGCGTTATCCGATTCATAGTTCAATGTAACCTCCTCTCGAATATTCACTCGAAAAATGCCGTGCTGCTGATTCTTGTGTGCGCGCTGATGCATCACGACATCGTACGTCTGCTGAGCGACGGTATATGGAGCACGATCTTTAGATGATCCATCATATTTGAACAGTTCTTGGCGGCGCTTTTGCCCTGCCAGCGCTCTATACGCATCTTCCATTTCACCAACGCTCATTCTTTCAACCAGGAGCCTACTATCAATCTTTGCACTCGATGGTAGCACCATCTGCGATTGATAGTAGCTACCTGGAAGAATATCTACAGCATCAACGTGCTCCGACCCAGTATAAAACCAGTTCCTCCTGTGCGATGGTGGCCGACTGAAGTTGAAATCGGCCGCGCTAGCAAAGTCTTCTTCCTCCCATTCTTCAACCATCTGGAAACCACGAAACTGGCGCTCACCGGCATCATAATAGCCGTTACGGTACCCGTAACGTATGCTTGACGAAGTTTGTGCAACAAGATCAGTCGTCATGACACTCTCTACACAATGGATGGGGAAAGGGGCCTGTGTTATCCATTGTATTCCAGTACGTTCATCATTTCGCTGGTAGTGAGTGGATGAACGGTATTTAACCCGCACCACACCGCCGATGCCATTTGAGCATTCAACTAATAGTCCCGGTTTGCAGCCACCCATCAGATCAAGAAAGCGCACAGCGGTGGATCCTGGGCTGCGATAATCTGAAGTCCAACACAGGGACTGAGTGCCCCGACCAGCGATATCAAATATGTCGAGAGCGCAAAAGCGGTCGAGAGCCGGAAATGTGGGCAGGGTATACACATCACTCCACCCATTCCCGGATTGATTATAATAAACGTTGATGCCACCACTTGGTGGCAAGTAGATCAAATCTGCTGTTCCTGTCCCGGTGATATCAGACATGCGGATCCGTAGAGGCGAGAAGTTTGTTGCGTTGCCCAGAAAAGGGGGATTGTTCATAATCACCTTCTGGCCAAAATGTCCGTGCCCCATGTTCGGCCAATAGCAAATAGAGCTATTATATATCAAAGCGATATCCGTCAGTCCATCCCCCGTCATGTCGCACAGCATCACTGCTCGCTCTTCCCCAGAAGGGATTCCTGGAGCCCCGGTTGTCCACTTTGCTTGGCCGTATCCCCGCTGACCCAGGGATGGATACCACATCAACTCCTCGCGGTCTTGGGTCACTACGGAGAGAATATCCCCCAGTCCATTGCCGTTCAGATCAATTTGACGGAAATCTGGTGGGATGATTGGAACTGTGGGATAAGATTCAAATGGAACGAAGTTCACCCAATCTTTTTCGACTCTTTCATAAAACCCTCGGAGCCGCCCGTCTGGTGACTCGGACACGACCTCCAACCGGCCGTTGCCAGTGAGGTCCGCGAAGTTCCAATGACCCGAGGCCACTGTGCTCGGTATATTCGGGATTAGCACCGGTGTGCCAATAGCTGGATACTCTCCACTATCATTGGGACGGTAGTACCATCCTCCATCAGACCCTGTCGATAACACACCCGGAGCACCCTTTCCATCTAAATCGACCCATTGTGTTTCACCGGCTGAGAGACCTGTGAGTTCCAGTTCTAACTCCTCGATCGCCATTTGTTTGGGGTCAGGGGCCGTCCAGTATTGAAACGTGCTGCGTCCAATCCGCAGGGAAGCATAGCGGCCATTGTTGTTCGCTGGGCTGTAGTGGCATGGAGTACAGGACTGCAACATCGACATACCCGATTTTGGGTCGCTCTTGTATTCGAATTCTGTGGCGGCCACCAAGCAGTCTGGATCTCTTAGCTCATTGGGAAAGTGATGAAACATCAGCACTCGTCGGCATTGGCGATATGTCCGAATCTCAAAGCCACTTGTATACACTGAAAAGGGGTCTGATCGCATCGTCCATTGGCCGTTCTCTTGTGTAGTGGGAGGTTCTGTGGTATGTTCCCCATAGTCAAAAACCACCTCAAACATCCACTGGTTGGGCAATTTCTGCGGCTGTATCGGCATCCATGTTTTCAAATCGCGATTCGGGGTTTTGTTGCCATACTTAATTGATTTGAGATAATGTTGAGTTTCCAGATCCTCGAGGTTGCGGGAAGCCTCGTTTACTCTTCCTGCGATGCTTTCTTTCACCAATGCAGCATTTTCCGTTTTATAGGAGAACACCATGTGATTCCCATGGCTGTCATATGCTTCACTCGCCAACCAAGAGAAACAGGCCTTCTGCCCCGAATTGGAACTGGGATGGAACAGTTGCGATCTAATATCTGAACCGAAGACCGTGGTAGTATTCCTCGACGAAACCGTCCTCCAATGCACATCACAATGACCGCCATCTGAAGACAGCCACCGCTCAACTCGTACTGGGTCCGACTCGACTCGCGCCCGATAATGCCTTACGCGGTATTTCCTGCCACCCACTTCCTCCTGACGCTCTAGAGGTCCTTTCGCGTCATGGGTAACTGGTATCAGGTCTCCAATTGATGAATGAACGAATATATCGCGGTCGTCATCATAGGTCGGGATGACGACAGTGGTCTTACGGGTAATGCTCTCAACCCCAGTTAGCTGCCATCCTGCACCGAATACGCTGTTTTTGGCAGCCGATCCGGAATTGTAAACCAGCTCCAGTGTTGGACCAAAGCCGCCACGGCCAGGAGACGTAGTGATGGGACATCGGAAAGAAATCCCACCGGTACGGGTGTCCACGTTGAATCGCTCACGGATGGGCCGGGTATCGTCCCCTGCAGCCAGGAGCCGATTGGGGGCATTATGGCTGTCGATGTTTTGGGCAGCCTTGGATTTAGATTGTCCAGCTTCTTGATTCACAGGCCGCTGTCCGGTTTCATTAGCCCTGGCTCCGATGAAGCGTTATATAAACTCTCATGACTTTTGCAAAGTCTCACCTGGGATGGAGAAGTTGCTGTTGCTCCTTGTGGCATATGCCCCGGGCCTCGTAATGGTCCATCGACCATGATTTACAAATACAGTACACAAAAATTTCCAATATGTTGCCTTCACCACTCCTGATGAATCCAGACGGGCATATAATCCTATTGCTCTTTATCATGCCAAAACTGTCTACGACGAAGTTGACGTAGCCTCCTGACAACGTCGATAGGTTTTCCCCACTTGATGCTTCGTATGGGATGTCGCAAACACAGCAATGTAAGCCACCTGCAAATTTCCATTGCCTAGGTGCATCACATAGACCGATTATCTCCATTCGAGAGGTCCGCGGAAGCCAGGCGAAGTGCAGTAAATCTCCACTTTGGTATCTGTGGTTCAGTCCGATCTCTTGCAGAGGATGTCCGGAACAATCCCGAGACAAGGCATCACTTCGTCTTGTGAAGATGCGGCACGGACCGCAGCGGGTCAAATGGAGAAAGTTGACATTCGTGCCGAAACGACGGAATGGTGCTTGGAAATATCCTGTCCAATCACAGTGCTAATCATGCATGTATGCCTAAGATCGACTGGGTGAGATCATGGGTGGGCACGGACACAATTTGCTACAAGGTTGCGTTTTCGAAACTGCACAATTGCGTTTATTCCCCGCGCACAATGTGGTTCGTCGGGTTGTCATTCTTCAGCCCATGTTAAAATTCCCATCCGCGTCAATCTACTCCGTACGCGTGTCAATCCGAGAATGTCTCGGCACTATTGGCCAGACTGTGCTTGGATTACCGTTTGGTCGGGGCGTCCTGCAGACCCAGCTTCTAGGTGCACAAAGAGTAACTGTTTGATGTTTCTGTTCCAAGGATAATGGAATGTACTAAACCACACTCAAACCAATTGCGGCTTTCCAAGCCAAAACCTGCTAACTGCGGTCGATCGAGTGTCGTGTACGTCAAGGGTTTGGTATTAATTGCCCAAGGCTTTTCCCGCGGAGTTCGTATACAATTGCTGTTCTTCAGGTAGATGCCAAACACACCAAGCTCCAATGAACCTCCGCATCGTGATCCACATCATATTACCCTTGCCCAAATTCTGGGTCAAAGTCCTTTCCTCGACCAGTACCGCGCTCAGGCCTCGATCGTTGCAGGAGGTGTGATATTTGTTGACGAATTTCCAGCCAGCCACCGCCTTCCCTCATGATGCTCATGGTTGCAGGGTCTGACGTCAAGAAGAGGGGTTTGGCGTGGAGAGATAGCGGCAGGCGGGACACAGGCGACTCAAAGCGCCAAAGGGGGACCGCACACAACCGATACCAAGTAACCAGTACAAGGTATGGACATCGAGTCATTATCAGGGATTTCAAAAGGAAACGTCATGGCGAGCATTCTCGTAACTAAAGTGATATATTAGGGCCGGGATCCAACGTAAAAGCTGTAGAGTCACCACGCACAAACAAATTTCCATAGTCTGCCTTTTCCTTCAATTATATTTCGCTTCGTCGCCCCACTGATCTCACGGAATATACCTCTTTCCAACATCAGCCTCCGTCACCATGACTGATGTCCCGGATCCTGATGAGATTCCCGGTCGTGACCTCATCCGAAACAGAAAAGTCGGTTCATCTGGCGGCAACTCCCATGAGAATTACGGCAGACGCGTAACCTATCTCAAGGCCTGGAAGAAGAAATTCCTGGTGAATCCCTCCAATTACGCCATCACCGCGGTTGAATTCAAAATCGACGGCCAGACATTCCAATACGGAGATATGCATTATGGGCCAGAAGACACCCAGACCAGCGAGATCACCTTTGCAGATGATGAAGTCGTCACCGACATGCAGATCTGGGCGTGGAACTGGGTTGACAGCATCAAAATCACGACGAACAAGCAAAACTGGTCGTTCGGCGGAGATGGAGGAGCGTCGAACAAGCAAGATATCGGGAATGGGAAGCTCGTCGGGTTCGAGTTGAGTGCTGGGTACAGACTGGATTCAATTGGAGCAATTTTTGAGACTGTATAAAGCTCCAATCCTGTCATCAGGCCCTGTGTATTTCAAGAGGATGGCGGAGGCAGCCGCTTATCCGCTGCTTCAAACAGATTCAACGTCAAGAAAACAACGGGGCCTGAAGATATGTGACGGCAAGCGATATCAGGATGTCAGTCCGTGGTCACTATGTTATAATGTCTAGTGGACAGCATTTTGGAAAATAATCAATTGAACCATATGCAAACAGATGTCGAAAAATGCTCATCGTAGTTGTTAAGTTAACAAGCTTATTGGTGATTGTTGGCATGATGTTGTCGGGCATCGCCCAAAATAATAACTGAGGCCAGGCGACGACTAGGGTAGTCGGGGGTAACTAACCGTTCATACGGAACAGAGATTTCCCGGATCCGCTTCTCGGAGGTCGGGTGGACCTACATCCGGGGATGACTCCACCAATTATGTAACTTACCCCCTCCGAATAATCCCAACCGCCCGATATTATCAGCCTTCCATGACTTTCATATCGTCTAGCTTTAGTTCAGTCATCGAGGGTCATGTCTCAACTAAGCTCTCAATTTTCCTCTTTTGAGGCTGGAGCGCGGTGCTAGTTGGTACAGTACATCGAGCATTGTGCTCTAGCAAGTAGTTAAAGAGACAACATGTCTAGTCTAACGAGCAGGACGTTTTCATCAGAAAATAAATAGCTGCTGGCATTGTTGATCTTTTCGC
Source organism: Chrysosporium keratinophilum (assembly GCA_029850275.1). NCBI lineage: Eukaryota > Fungi > Ascomycota > Eurotiomycetes > Onygenales > Onygenaceae > Chrysosporium > Chrysosporium keratinophilum. The sequence continues at coordinate 1,133,663 of JARBIX010000012.1, forward strand.
CAAATCTCCCATTCTTTCTTCCTACGTGTACTATCTCGTGGAGAGTGAAATCTATGATAGTTCTACTTAAAGATTGGTCCTATGCTGACTTGGCATTTCAATCTCCTTAAGTGATGGTGTATTGGATCACTACCCAGCAACTTTGGGGGCCTTTCCCGTTCAGCTTCTTGGGACCGATGGAAAGGTTCGAGATGCCCGGTTCGACTTCGAGTTTGAGCGGCTCCTGGCGAGTGTTCGTTAAAATGATGTAGTTCGACCCACCCTGTGCCATTCTTTGAGATTTGCCCATCTGCTCGCCCAGTAAGCAGCATGCGCCGCTATTGTCCGCGTCCGACCAACCGTCGTCCACAGTCTGCAATATCAACCACAGCTTCTGGGCGTTTAACTTTGACCCACGAGCCCAGAAGGGCAACATGTGCTGGATTTTCGCCAAATCAATCTCAACCGGCTTTTCTCCCGAGCTCCCAGCAATCTCTATCTCTTGACACCATCGATGCCATTCGCCAGATACCTCAGCTGGCAGATCTGCCAGAAGGAATGCACCGCAATTCGCCAGATCCTGGCTCAATTCTTTCCGGAAATGGGCCACGGCATCACTTGCCTGCTTCTTCCATAGAGTGCCGCCCTCAAGAGCCGTGTACCGGACCGTAAGAACCACATCGCTGATGGATCGATAATCGAATTCGTGGAACGGCGAAGGAAGCTCTAGCTGCCAGCGGCTGATGGCCCCAGCTCCTTCGAATGGTACGTAGCGTTCGCCATTGAATTGAAGCTCAAAGGTCCCCGTGTCCTGGTTACAGGTACTCAGTGCAATTGATGATATGGGAATATGGTCCGTGTGGAACCGCTCATCGTTGCTCACATCTCGGACATAGTAACTGCTGTTCGACGAAGAGGCAGAGGGACCAGACTTGAGTCGATATCGATGCTCAAGAAGGCGGAGAGTACAATTAACGCCGGTGTATGGACCGACAATGCTGGGGATCGAGACGGAGACTGACTTGATACGTCGACAGTAGTGACCAGGGAAGTCGTGGTCGAAAAGCACTTCCGGAAGGGAGAATTCGGCAGTCCCCTTGGTGCGAAGATCAATGAGGGCGAGCGGGGACACCTGTCGGAGTGAAATCGCCTTGGTGAGCTCGTAGTCGTGCGGGCTGTTCTGAATATGGAACTTCTCCATGCGACGGAGCGCGGCCCCAAGATTTTGTGCGGCTAGCATCCCATCGTGCAATTCATCCCAGTAACTATTTCCAAGGATATTCTGAGTTCTAGGTCCATACTCAAATGATATGGCTCGCTCTGCGGATTTTGCCATCTCTAGAGCGGAAAGGTAGCTTTGGTAAGCGAGTTTGCGCGTGGCCGTGTCGAGCCATGCATAAAGCTTCTCCGAGGTATATTTGGTGCGCAGAAATGCTTCTGTTTCAGCCGCATCGTTGACCTGCTGCTGTTGCATCCGAAGCTCTGCCTGGGCAATATCAATACGTTTCTTCTGGTTTGCGATCTGCTTGTCAACGTATTTAATATCATGGCCAGCCATGTTGGCCTGCATACGGCGGTCCTGAAGCTGGCGGATCGCCTGCGCCTTGCGAGATGCACTGAAGGCTGCGTCAGTGCATGCCTGTGCCGCCGAGCGAATCACTCCAGCCCCTACGAGAATTCCCTGAGCTATAATTGAGGAATCCATTTGCACCGAGGTCCCAACTCCCATCGGCTCGCCCTGGACGGTGATTTTAGGGAGCGACATGAGCAAGGCGGTCGTCTGCTCTAGCTTGGTTGCGACACCAGTGTGATGGGAGGCCTTTTGTGTCATCGACATTTCGAGTGACTCCTGAGCACTCATTCGCAACTCGTCTTTCGTCGTAGGCTCAATCACTTGCGGGATTTCAGTCCAGCCAGTCTCAGCTGTGGGAATGCCGTCCGAAGATTCCCCTATTAGGGCAAGATAATATTTGAGCCGCATAACATGCGTCTTTCTTGTCTCTATAAGTGATTCCAGCGCTAGGCTAGCTTCCTGGGTCTGATTCTGCTTGATTTCGACAAGCAACGACTGGATACCGCGTTCCTGGCGGACTCGCAAAGACGCCATGGCTTCAGCGTCGCGCTTCTCCTTGATAGCCAAAAAAGACTCTGAAAACGCCCTCAGCTCACCGCAGAGTTCCAAAGCTTTCTGCAACAAGTACACGGACCGATAATATGGCATTGGTCCTTGGATATTCTCAACTACGCTGGACAGGGTCGACCCACCCGCAAGAGCGGCAATTAGCTGGCCCGGGTCCAGCGGTGGATCGAACAATGGGAGGCGGCGCGGATTTCCATTGATATCAAGTCCATTCCGGATCTTGTACAGACGATTGTCAATTCGGTCCCGCAATTCTTGCATCTGCGGATTCGCTGGCACTCCAAAATATGTGGACCTTACGAACCCGAGCGTTTTGTCCTTTGTGTCCCCGGTCCCTCGCGAATTCGGGTTGATAAAGTACGGGAAGTCCAGTTCCATATCGACCGACGCACTAGAAAAGTCATTGACCATATCTCGAATGTCTTTATAAGATTTAGTGACTGGTTTGGTCGGCTGATCAATGACCATTGGGCCCGGCCCAAATAGCTCGGAAGCCTCGGCGTATTGTTGGATTGCTAGGGGCACGGCTTCGAGCGAATCCTGCCGGAAATATTGATCTCCGCTGGCAATAAGGATTTCAATACATTTCATCACAAATCTTTTCATATATACTGCAGGACGTTGGCGCGCAACTGCATGCGGGGAAAATGGGTTGGCTTCCCAGTACTTGATAGGACCAGAGGTGTTGGCATCTGGCAGAAGACCCTGAATCAGGTCACGAACAGAACCTGCCAGCCGCAATTCTGATGATTTGAATGGCACAAATCTCCAACATTTGTCGAGTCGAGTCAATGGCTTCTCAGTTGAGCCAGACGATACTGGGAGCGCATCATCGCGAGTGGGATCAAAGACCAAGCGCGAAAGTTCTAGAGCGAGCTGGAACTGCTGGGTTGCAAGGAGACGCTCGACTATCAGAGAGATGGCATGAAAGCCCAACTCCCAGTTGTAGGACGAGGTTGGAGATGCGAGTTCGTAATAAGTTCTGTCTTGTTTGCCAAATATGCCTGCAGGTGATTGTTCCAACCGCTCAAAAATACAGGTGAATCCTTCGGTGACCGCAATATCCCCCATGATATGTTGAGATACCTCATGCGTTAGGATATCGGACGCGCTTGTGACCGTATTTGATCGGTCAATTTTTCCGTCGGCCTTCACGTGTGGATAGCCAACAAAAGACCGCACATGGGTGGCAGTGGACTGCTCGACGATCAGTCCAGACGCCCCAGTAAACTGAGAGTCGTCAAATGCTAGTAGCCAATTTAGTTCATACTCGGCGGTTGAGCCATCCCCAGGATCCGGAATGGCCAGCAATGGCTTCTGGGTTGTAGGAGTTAACCCAATGTTAAACTTGTTCACCTCTTCGCCAAGCTTATCGATGGAATGGGCCGAGCTTTTATAAGAAAAGCGTGAGAACTTGACCTCAGTATTGACAGTTAATCCAGACCCAATGGAGATTCCCTTGGGATGGCTTTGGGTCTGGCGGAGACGTGACCCTTGCAATTCAAACGTCCCTAGGTTCACGAATGACCATTGGCCACTCGCCTCGGCCTTTTCCCTGTCGACGTTGATCACCAGTGCGGGACGCGACGAGGTTTCTTGCGTGTTTAGTGTCGGAAGTCGAAATCGAAACGTTGAGATTGATGGTAATTCCCCGTTTTCCGGCTCAACATTGATACCAGTCGGGGCTACATATTTGGGCGACCATTTGCCGTTTCGCAGCTCCGCCCAGGCCATTCGAATTTCCCAATGCTCGCATGGCGGTTTCAAGTCGTCCGTCGACGACCAAGCATCCTTTATGCTTTTCCCTAATGGTTTAGCAGGGAGTGTTTTCCGGGTTATTTGCGGAATAAACAATAACAGACGGCCTGTAAACAATGCTGGAAGAAGGTATGTTCCGGGCCTGGGGATTGTGGAGTGATCTGCGTCCTGCTCGTAAGTCGGGATGTCGATATCCATCTTGATCCATGGATGCCAGCTCCGCGTCAACGAAGAGGCCATGGCCCCCTCTATGGCTAACCGGCGATAGTAGAAGGTGAACGGTGCTGTGCGTGTGCGCGCGAAGAAGTGATAATTCCCACGGAATCCCCCTGCCGATTCCCACACGTAGCTATCCACCTCCAGGTCCGCAACATCATTGACGGAATAAACGTATTCACGGAGAATCTCGTCAATCTTGTCGCTGCTTAAGCTAGTTTGGAGCACTTTACTCTCCAGCTCCGCAAAGGGCTGGGATTTGTTATCCCGTAATGACGGGTCAACCCAGTTTTCGGGATACAAGAAAACCTTGCGGTTGGCCTGCCAAAGAGAATACTTGCACATCCAATTCCATCGAGACTGAGGGATTGCTGTGGTCAAAACACCATAACGTTTCTCGAGGCCGAAGAGACTGCGCTGGACGAACAGTTGCACAGTGTGAATTGCTTGACCGATCCGGGATATCTTGAGAATTGGGCCCATTTGCACGTCAATAAGGAATTCCGCAGACAGATCGTGTACTGTGGTGATCTTCTTGGAGCGGATGTCAGGCATGCGGAGAAGGTATTCCTGTAAGACCTGTCGCTGCCCAGCGCGGAGGGACTCTTTGGCCCGAATGACAGCATTGCGAGCAGTCCCTGAGGACAGTGCGGCCTCAAAACTCGAAAGAGAGGCAAAATCCTCAGGCTCGCTGGGCAGAACTGGAATCCGAGCCCACTGGTACAGATCTGCTAGGGGAATGGAGAGGTTTCGCGCCATCTCGCATCTCTCGAACAAGTGATAAAGCTCAGACATGTCCAGAAGATACCTCGCCTTCTCAGTCACCAACGCGGTTGGCCATTGGTTGTCCAAATAGCCAGAAAGAACCTCAGCGTCAAATTTGGTTACTCGGTGCAATTCCGCCAGCAGCTGGTCTTGTGCTTTCTTTTTCCCCTGCTCTGTGGTTGGCTCAGTTTCTGATAGTTTAGACACCCTTTTCCCGTAAGTAACCAGGGCCTCTCCGGAGACCGACAATGCCGTGCGCGCGCGAACATAATTGCCAAGGTATGCGAGGGAACGTATGTCTAGGCTTGACACATTGATGCTTTTCTCATGTTGAAAGCGAATTTCATTCGCATTGAGACGCAATGCCTTGGCTATCTGCAATGCCCTATCAAGGTGCCGAAGGGCGGTGAATAGTGTCTCCGCCAGTATAACTGGACACCACACAGCGAGACCGAAATTTTGGTTCCCCTTATCTGGGGTCGAATACGCTAGACCCTGAAGTGGCAAACCTCCATTGAGGGACAGACGATATGCTTGCCCCTGACGCAAAGTGACCGATGAGGAAGCACCGGCCGAGAATTCAATTGTCTGATCATCTAACATCAGCCATCCTTTGTTAGCCTTGGTTAGGAACGTGTATTCAGTCGTTATCGGGGGGAAGAAAATTAATTTCAAGGGAATCGTAGAGTTTTTAGGGTCGCCAAACCACGCCTTCGATTGCGTCCGAATCCCTTTTAGATATTCGAGGTAACTTTCCGAGGAACCAGTGGGACTCGGCATTGGTATATTTAACAGGCATTGAAGTAGATCGAGTGTAGCATCTGGGAATCTCGCCATCAAAGCGGTTTGGATGACCTCACTTGTCGCCTTCTGTTTGAGTGCTGGGACCATCCAACGAATGATCGCTTTTCGTCTATCGATGGCCTCTTTATCACGAGCTTGCGCTTCCTTTTGTACAGGAGGACTTTGGTAAGCAGTGATAAGCTGCTGTTCGGTGAGCTTGAACTGTTTGCAGATGATTCGCACCGAGGCTCTCTGGGCGCCATCATACTTTTCCACGGCACCGGCCCAGTCCGGTCTCCGGGGAAGCAGTTTTATAAGGGCAGCTTTCTCTGTTGGTGACAAGATACCATATAGTTGAACTGGGCCAAATGATCTGACGACAACTTTCTTTTCAAGCCCGGGTGGAAGCTTGGTTCCTACCGGAAGGCAAATGCCAGTGTCAAAACCAGTGGTGCCTGATAGATAATATTTCAGCCTCCGACCCAGATCAGAATTGAAGTAGCAACGTTAAACCTACCGTCAACAAGTTCCACTGCGGCCTTTGTAGTCGTACGTCCTAGGAAGAGTGAGCAAAGTCTAAGCAATGTATCTTTCGAATAAACCTGAGCCGCCTCGACGTCATCTTCCATCGTCAAAAATTTCTGGTACTCCAATTCTACATCCTCCAGACCCTGGAGGATTTGTTCTAGCAAAACTAAGTCACTGGGGCTGGCATCATTCTTCGAATAAGGAGCCACGAGAAAATCCAGGGCGGCTTCAGCGGACTCTATACCCTCGGGAAGATTAAGCCATAGATCCAAAGCCGCAATCGTGTTCTGCGGATCTAGGAATGGGTTGGCGCGCGGCCGACACAAGGACCACCACTCTCCGTAACGTTTGGTGGGGAGGCCTAACAACCGGCAAAGTGTCCGGTGACTGTATAGTTGTGCGATGCGATCTAGCGTCCATGGTGTGCTTTCACTAAACCCAAGCAGTTTGGAAAATATGGACCAGTCGGCCGGGGTCATACCCAAAGCAAAAAGCAAAGCATCATGGTTATTGCCGAAGGTTGCTCCTGGGACGGTGTCTCCGTTTTTAATGCCGAGCATTGGGTACTGACTCAAAAGGTCACTACCCAAGAACAGTTTGGAGTACAGCGAGGCCGGGTACTGGGCATCCATGGGACCCCAGAACGGGAGTAGTTCTGACAATGAGAAACCGGTCATAGCTGACAGTCGTTGTGCGGATGCGAGGCGCTCCACAAAAGCCCCATTCAGCAAATAAAATGTGTACACGCTGTCTGAAGAAAGTTTTTCACGGTGTGCAAGAGCAGAAATAGCGGCATCAATCGTTTCGATTGAACACCCTAGCCGATAGCGAAGCCGGAGAAACGCCTGCAGGTCTCGACATGTACGTTCCGTCAAACTTGCTGCCAGTTCATTCCCGGTTATTAACAACGAATCCTGAAGTCGCATGTCCCGCAGGTGGTCGCTAAAGCTCTGATCTCGCTCCATTGTCACCACTAGGCGTTTTCCAATGTAGCGCGTCTTGAGAATGAGGTTCAAATCGGAGGGCGTTATCCCAGACCGCACAAGAAGCTCATCCTTGATTAGTCTTAAATTGATTTTAGATTCGGGATTTATCATCTGCCAGCTCGCAGTCTTATTTATTTCCTCCCCGTCTGCCTCGTATCCCCACAGCTCGGCAGTTGAGCGCTGACCAATGATTTCTCCATAGCTTTGAATAGCCAGGGCGGGTATTTCGCTTTGGAGTTGCTCTACAAACGCCCGGGTGTGAAATGCCTCCTGGGTGATGGCCTTGAAATCAGCTGGTTGGAGTCCTAGGTACTCTGCTGCAAGTCGTCGGTCGTGCGTCTCCCGGGCCAGGGCGAAAGCATTTTCTGGCCTGGAGGGAAATGCCTGTATCGCTAGCCTTTGGTCTGAGCGAAATCGTCGGAGCCACTCATATCGAGAGTAGCCTCGTTCCTTTAGGTACACCCTGCTTGTTGCAACCGCGTGGTTGTAGGGAAAGATTGCCATAGGAACTAGTTGCTTATCGAGGCCCTGAGAATATATTTCAATCCGTGGGCGTTTACGCAACTTAAGCCGGTCGGCAATATAGGACTCCATGACCTCAATTGCTAAATTCATGTATGCTATGGCGGTGTCGGTGTTGGCTTTGGACAATTCCATGGACTCGATATCCGGTCGGCGGTTGAGCAAAATGTCGAGTGCATTTCTGCAATTTTCAACTTTGATCGTGGCATTTTCCGAAACTGTGACGCCTCGCAGAAGCTTGAGAAGATCAACTAAGTAGCATGCCGGACTGAGGACCGAAGTACTATCGTCGGTTTTGACACTATCCAGGTCCTGGAATAGAGTTGTCAGGTTTGTCGGGATGGGGTCCGAAGCTTCGTCGTTTACTTTCGGTCTGCCGGTGATGGCCAAAACTGGAATATGCTGTCGGGACTGGACAATGTCGAGCCAGTTCGCCTCATTGCGTCGATCGATCCGTCTTGCTTCGGCATGAACGAGGCCTGCCTTGCGCATAGACATGCCGCGTTTGATAAGTCCCTGTGTGAAAGCATCATAAGGCGTAGATGCGATGATGTGGGCTGAAGTATATTGGGTTCCGATCAAAAATTTGAGATCCTCGGCATCCCTGACCAGACAGTGTAGCCGATACAACGTCTCCAATAAATTCTGCACGTCTCCTGTAGAATCCTGGGCGAGCAGTGTTTGATAGTCCGGTCGCGATATAAGCTTCCCTAAAGAACCTAAACGGATGTCAAAATTCTCTGCCGCGGCCAGCTTTAGTATTTTCGAGAGCAGTTCCCAAGTTTCAGGCCGCACGTCTAGGAGTTTCAGGTCCACAATAGCACTTAGCACGGCAGTTGGGACGCGATATAAAAGCAAGGCACGAATGTCATTGCTTCTGCCAACCACGCTTTCAGAATGGTAGTATTTCGCCGCGGCACCGGATAGATTATTGATGGTGTCATCCTTTAGAAGCAGAAGACAGGCGTCAAGGTTCGGATCACAGACTTCCACAATATCGCATACCCAACGCAGCCGCTCGTGACTGGCGCGGTCGGCAGCCGGCGTGCGAGATTGAGCCTGGCGCACTCCTCTGATAACAGTTGCTCCAGCTTGAAGATGCGTTCTGATATCTTGTTCAATCGCTTCGGCTAATTTGAGACTTCTAAAAAACTCGTCGGGGAGCTCCTTTGGGTCCATGTTGCAAAGGCTTTTTGGATGGAAGAATACCTTCAGTTTTTTAAGCAACTATTGACCATATTTGTTCCTAAAGGACAAATATATGGCGGTCCACTAAAGCACATTTTGTCTTGCATTTGAGCATGAAATGCATTCTTCCCAAACCAACGATGAGATCTCCGGTTTTCGGCACCTAGCTCCATCACTGACGAGTGAGGTTCTACTCGAGTCGTACCAAGGGGCCTTTGCCGCCAGTATCCGCTTCCATAAATGCCACAGTCCATTCTGTATTTCCAGATGCTCTTGCTAGGTGCTGTGAGAAGTTTATCCTGGTGGGGCAACGGACAATTGATCCGTACCAGTGCCGGCTGAAGGAGTGATGCGGTGGGCTGCAGAAGAGCTGATCAATTATCCTGTCATTGCGGGACATGCCGTTGGTTTCAAAATATCAATGCCCTCTGATCAGTCCGAATAGCAACTGGGCAGCTGAACCCCACCGACGACCTTCAAGTTTAATCACCTCAACTTGAGAATGTGGCATCCACCAAGCATTCCAAATTTTTCTGCCGCAAAGACATGCGAGTCCAGCAGCAGTGGACGAAAGCTTCAACAATAAGCAAAAAGAAGATATCAGGTGCTGTCCAAGACTGTTGAGCCCCTCAACTGAGGTCCCGGGCGGCAGTACTCAGTCCCGTGGATCAACCTCAGCCTTCTACCGGGGCATTGAAAGTCCGTGCCGGCTGGGCTGGCTCCGACAAAGTGGACTAACCATAAGAGTACTAGCTATGTGGCCGGGGTCATCTTGGCGTCGACCTCACCTTGACAGCGCGTCCCAATACGGCAATGCCCACCTCACTCCTTTAAATCCGTGCCCCGCGATGCATATTGTCCCACTTCCTTGCGCCTCGAGGTGCGAATTTTTGCAGTGCTTGATCTTCACGCGATGCTTGTGCTGTGAATGTACTATGTACATTGTATATACATGCAGAACTTGATATTCGCATGGCTGCCTGAAAATATCGCGGGGTGTTAGAAACTGCAGGGCGTATACCGGAACATACGCCCATCATTTCCTAATATACAAAACCTCAATTATGGCGGTGGGCTTTCATGCCGACGGTTGGCTGGAAGATGAAGCAAGCACACCACTGCGCTCAGCTAGGTTGTCCCAAGCGTACACTCGTGATCAAAAAATACGACGCTCGAACCGCATGTCGTTCTTGTTGATCGTCAATTGACGTGTCCATGATGCGTTATGTGGCTTGCTGGCTTTACAAACTGAACGTCAGACCACCTTCTGCTCTTTGAGGCCCGAGATCCCCTCGGCATCACTCCGTCGTCCTGACGAATTCAATGCAATATGAAGTCATGGCGATGTGGCACACCCTTTCCCGTCCACCAACAGTTTGAGGAGGTAGGATGCTGGCTGCGAACAGAAAGAGTAATTTGGGCAGGTGTCGAGAGTCGGATAAGGCCGCGTTGTTTTCTTAAATCTTCTCATCAATTCAAGCTGCTCAAATATTGATCTTATGAGCCGGGCCGCAGCCATCAGTTTTGGCCATAACTCACAAGACTACGTTCGATAAAAGAATTTAACCACCTACTTGGATAAATTCGGTTGAATAGAGCAGATTCTCGTTCCCAATGTCGTCTGATAAGTGGGATTACGAGTCTCGGTTCGATACGACTACTCGTACCGACAACGGGTCCTATGATCAGATTGTTGCGCTGTCCCAGGGCCTCATCAATGAGAATTTTCAGAAGCTCTACGACCTGTACCCACAGTTACGAAGTTTTGAGTTTAGCGACAAAATCGTTGGGAATTTTAAGGGGGAGCTCTTAGCGCCTCAGATACTGTTACCAGGAGCAGACAAGGGGGCATTCTCTCTAGGATCGGTTTTTTTCCAGTTTCGGTGAGTATCTGGTTGACGATATTCTACGGCTTGGGTTGACCTCTAGGCAATCCCAGCTTTAAGTCGGGCTCTTTGAAAACTCCAGATGGAGGTATTGATCTTGATCTGGCCGATTGGATGTTTACCATTCCCGTTCCAATCAACGCCGAAAACATTGAGGACGAGGAAAAGCGGAAGCAGATAAAGGAGAGATTTGATTTTCCAGGAGACTACTCGATTGAGCGACTGTATATGGATTTATCAGGTATGTGCCATATACACACTGAAAGGAGCATTAGTCTAAGGAGAGACAACTAACTGGTTTTAGTTGCGGACTGGGACAAATTGGACAATAAACTATCGGTGGCGAAGAATGAAAACGGCCATCCGATGAGCTATCTTCAATGGAGGGCAAAACATGACATGGCCGCAGTACGGCTCCAGGCCTGGCTTGGGGAATTGATGCTGCGCATCCACAAAGATTCGGTCAATTCCCTCGGCTTGACATTCAAAAGTCCGCCGCGTGCGTCTTTTCTCTTTTTCCACCGATGGTTAAGTCATGTTAACAAATTCTCTAGGTGCCGAGGATGACGCAACGTTCGGTGAGTGGAGGATTGGTTTTTGATGACTAGTATTCTGACGCCTGCTGACGTGCGCTGATCGCCTTTAGCGCCCCAGTCATTAACAAACCAGGTGTACCACTACAAGAGTGCCAAGAATGGTTGTCCTAATGGCCAGACAAGCATTGGTGGTGCCGGTGACTGTAACTGCCTCCTGTATCTTGAGATGGTAAAAGGGGGCGGCGTAAAACCGGCGGAGCCACGACTTCTCTGGTCCGGCAATTTTGCAACACAGCCTCGGAGCAGAGACGACAAAGGTATTCGGGGCACCTACTTGCTTAGTCGCAAACTTTTCATGGAAAAACTAGTCCTCCCGGAATTTCGGGCATTGAATCGGGCCAGTGAGATTTACCATAAACCGCCATATTTTGATAAAGCGGGGACTCACTCGGAAAAGTTTGGTATTATTCTGGAGTGGGATACCGGACACGACCCCAACATTGCGACCGACAGCGGTGGAGAGTATGATTTTATTCCCGTCAGTGATTCAAAAAATCCTCTGAATGTTGGTTCGTACAAATGGAGTAAAACAAATTCGCAAGCTCCACCGGCGGAAAAAATGCCGTCCCGTTCGTTTTGGGGTAAGGCATCGACGGAAGGTAAGCGCTTCCAAATACACGCTGCTAAAGCAAGATATTTAAGGTAAATCTCTTCTTTAGATACGATGACAACCACCGTTACCTGGACGCCAGGCTCAGACGAGATAACTCTCAACGGAAATACCACCAGCAAGGAGAACTGCTTCTGGTCCACTATTAAGGATAACTTTGACAATTCTACAGTCTACTTCAAGTGCGTATGGCCAATCCTCAGGAGCATTGGACACATGAGAAACACTTGCTGACTGTTGAATGTAGGGACCTATATACCATTGAATGGAGTTTGAAAGTGCGCATTGTCCCAAAACCACCGGTCAGTGAAAAGGGCAAACGCACCTCGTCATCTCTACTGCTCCAAGTCGACCAGGATCCTTCCTCGGTCTCAGTGACACTCAACTCGGATCAGAAGAATGTCAACATGCACGGACACGATCAAAAGCTCAAGGATGCTCTTGAAGCTCGCATGAAAGAGCAGCTCAGTCGAATCCTCGGCAACATTCAGAAAGCACTGGATGTCACCGGCCGTTTCACCTACCCAGGAAACGGCATTTTGGTTTTTGAAAGGGTCGTTGTTGGCACGTATGGGGATCTCAACGCGGAAATTCATTATGAGGAGTACTTTCCCACCCCTTTCTGCCTTTGTAACCCCTTTTTGATTTTCAAGCTAATCTTGCGTGAATAGACTAAAACCGGATGAGTGGATCGAAGTCCCCAAGAAAAAGGAGAACACACCCGAAGGCTCCATAGAACCAAACCCCGTGACCAACCGACCAACCCCCGTCAGAACGGCCCACGAGTTAACGTGGACGGCAACTCCATCGTTCTTACACGCGTTAGGGGAGAAGCCACAAACTTTAAGAGTCCGCGGCACGAATAAAGCAGAGCAAACCTTTCGCTTCAATAGCCTCACCTTCATCTTCAAGACTGGTTCTCGAAGCGGTTGCCTCTTCACGGACGGGAAATATGTATACGAAGACGGCGAAGCCATTCCTGGCTCGCAACCCTCTGGGGATACCGGAGAGGTCAGACTGTTGCAGTCTGCCAATCAGCCAAAATGCAAGGTTGTTGTCGCAGAAGGAGCCAACGAACACGGAATTGTACCCTGGCAAGTCACTATCACTGCTGCCGATAATGGTGCAATGAAACTGCCACCTAAAGCATGGATTGAGGTCGCCATTACCGCCATGGTGGGACCAGGTGAAATGCACCGCTTTTTTATTGATGAAGCATATCAGACCGAGGCCGGAGAGAAAGACGGGGATTTCAAGAAACCACTCGAGATTCGTGTCTCCTAGACTGCTTAAATGCCCTTTCACAGAATTCCCAATCCCATCTACTAAAATAGTTTTAGTTTCTCCTCTTTGATAGTGATGATATGCCGGCGGGCTCACTTCCAAATAGCTTTTCTGGTGTTGGTATTGCTGGCCAACATTTACTCTTAGACAGCACAGAGTACCAAGTCGTTCCCGCTAGGATCCTCAAGTCCCGTGACGTCAAACACACGAGCAACGGGGGTACGTCTCTTGGTTGAAACCGTGAAGGCAGAAGAATATGAACCCTCATAATCATAGAGATCAAATGAACTGGAATTTCTTTTTAGCACCGGCCCTTAGTAGTCCAGTTGTTTGCTCGTTTGCATGGGTCCGTGATTAAACATCTTTGACGGATTGTGTTTTATATATCTACAGTACACTCATTAAGACATGCGGTGAGGACCTAGGAAGAGGTCAACATATCATGCGAGCTACCAGTCTCCGAGAAACCTTTGGGCTAAAACAGAATATCTTCTGTTAATGCTACGAACGTTGAAGCTGCTAGTAATCACCGATTTGCCAGTATTGACGCAAAAGATGTGCCAGCCCCGATCGCGCCATACTCAACGAAATGACCAGTGGCCGTTGGCCTCCCGTCTGTAGTAGTTATCCTTTTCCACCCATCTATGTACAGTACTGTATATTGTGCGACCCCAGAGTCCAGCCTTAGCTTAGCTTTATTATATCATGGGCGTCTCAACCATACATTAATTTAAAAGGTTGCTGCTTGGCGGAATGTCTACCATTCATGCTAGTATGCTATTATTACTGTGGTATTGACGACGACTTCTCGGATGTTGAAAGAGGCTCTTGGACCCACGGACTCGGCAACGGATGACCCGCAACTTTGGGCCCCACATGCTTGGCTACATAACTAAGTTAGCTATGCCCCCACAGTGCCAGTGGCTGTCAGCCCCACTCAAAGTTGGCAGGTGCTTACTACCACAAAAGTGGCATCACAACAGCGGCCCGATCAATGCAGAATGAGGGCCTAGCCTGGCATTCTTTCTCAATTCTCATCTCTACAGAAAGGAGACAACCAAATTTCAGCTCGCCTTGCGTCTCCAAACCCCCCCGCCCCCCGCGCGGGCGACCTTTCAGCGCCGTTGCTCTCTGTCTATGTATGTATTCACCATGGCAGTGAATTTTCAGCGAATCAGAAGTCGAATTATGGCGCCGTAGCACGACATAACCGCAGCGTGGCACACCGCATCGCGATAAGCCCCTTGACTAAGCCACACATATTCTGCCCAGGATGGCCGATGGTTTCAAGAATGTGTTAGACGCCGAGAACGACAGGGTTTTTTTATTGTATTCATTGATCTAGAACAACTATTTGGAGGTGCTACAATGTATTCCTTGGAAAACCCTGAGCGAGTGTATTGAGCAGCGAATCCTGCAGTAGCATGCCACATGTCAGAGCACATCAGCAGTTCACCTGAATTATGGGGCGAAGGGGGGCTGGACTTAAACAGCCCAGCGGGCGAAGAGAGTAGTATCAAGAAGACATGGTATCAAAGCAGGGTATAACTAAAGGAGGGAGAATAATTCAAATGAAACAATGCATTCTATGATCTTTCTGGGCCGAACCCATAAAACTCCCTTCAAAAAAGGCACCCAACAATCTTTTCAGCCACACTGCTTTCCATACCGAGCTATGCAAAATCAACCATCAGACTGCTGCCATTGTTCCACATCAGAATTCCCATTCCAACCACTTGAATGGGTATGATGGTTTGGCTCAACATGCACGTCCAAGCTCCACCGTTTCTGTTCTCTTGTTTCCCAGTCCTTGATTCCGTCAAAGTTGCGTTGCGCAATCAGGTCCCGGCTCTCAACAAACTCGGCACTTCCGTAGGCCATGTTTAATCTGTCGAGGTTTGGTTTCGCAATATGAGCGGGGTCGTCGCCAGGTGTTAAGTATCGTTTCACTGGATGATCGTTGGTACTTTTGGTAAATCCTCGTACTTGTTTCAATTGGTTATCTAGATATGCGGAGGCGGACGAAGATTGCTTGTGGACATGGTCGGGAGACTCGACTGAAGAACGGAATACTAGGGGCTCTGGAGCATAATGCTGATCACTAGCACCATGCGTTGAGTCGAGGTCCATGAATCCGCTTTTCGCCAACAAATGCTGTCCTTGTTGCTGATGAAACAAACAGAATTGCTCTTTTCTGACGATCTGGGCGGTGTGGCCCTCTCGCGATTTTGGGTCCTGAGACATGTTAAAAATTTGGTAGTGAATGAAGGTCAAAAATGGATAACACACAGATTTGAGGGACTCCTGCAAAAATCTGAGCGATCCCGGTGTTAAGGGACTTGCCATCCTATTCCGAAGCGATTGGGAGACTTGGGGACAAATATTCTGAATATCCTCGATGCGCGAACAAACAGGGCATCCAAGGTCGACAAACAGGTACAAGATAACGTGAGAAGGTTGCTAGAGATAGGTGTTTTGCTTCATCAAGTACGTTCAGGTGACACAAATAATTGAAGGGAGGATAAAAGGAAACTTAAGTAGTTCCAAGCGAAGAACTGGTCACACGGACCCAGCTCGCGATGAGTTCAAAGGACCTAAACAAATTCACTGAAGAGAAAAAAAAGCAAGGAAAACCAAAAGAGCCTCACGGAGTCGAGAGCAATAAGGCTTTGATTGCCTGGACCGATGTCGTTTACACCAGGGGGCTGAAAACCTCCGTGCCATGGCCCTTTTCCATGATGGAGTTTTGGGTTTGTGACCCCGGTCAATTCTAACAGAAAAGTGCGCCATGTATGCACCGAGCGAGCCTGTTAGCGGTGTCCACCAATGGCCTCTGAAAATGTGGGATATAAGAAGAGCGGTGTTGAGTGAGAACAAGAACGCAAAGACGTTGTAGATACGGTTCATAGTCCCCTGGACATCGGTTCAATTTTCATGGCTCCCGTGATGTACCAAGTGCGGCTCCCTAATTCACAAATCAATGGCCTACTCTCGGCCACTCCAAGCCCGTTGGGCATATCTCCCGCGGAAAAATTCAAGAACAATGTATCATAGCCTGGGCTCACGATGGTGGTCAAAGATCCATTGCATTGAGTTGCTAGTTCTCGGAAATCCGAGAAGCGTATTGGATAGATCCCTGCATTCCCAATGAAAGTAGATTCTGCAGTGCACGTTGTTCTGCAGCGAAGACCAGGAGTCTCTCCCCACCACATGTTTATTTGTAGGGATTTAAGAAACGGTTCAGAGATTAAGTCAGTCGCACCGCAAATTTGCACTCCAATGGGGAACATTTTGGGAAAAGGTTGAAAGGTAAGTATGTACTGTACAGTACATACATGAAAAGTTACTCTGTGCATACTACCGCGGGCAAGATTGCATTTTCAGGAATCTCAAGCACAACTGACACATTTTTGACCCCCCGACAACGACCTGCGAGTCGTGGCCCTGCATTACTTCACCCTCCGGAGTTTAGCCATGTTAGCAGCCATGGATTTGGTCTGTGATGAGGATTAGATGCCACAGTGAAGTGAAGCCAAACCGAACCCACAGCGCGCCACCAACCGGAAACTTATTCATTAGTCGGCTATCCCGATTGCGCGCCATGTATTCGTGCCTGATACCCGGACAGTTGACATGGACTCTTTGTATGCCAAGAAAATCTCACAACCTTTGCATCAGATAGATGGCCTATCTGGCAGGATTCTGGAATACCGATTTTGCGCAAGGCGGGGATCGAATCGACAGCTGTTTCCTCTCTTGCGTTTCGATCATTGGCGGTCAGAACTCGGTCAAATCATCATGACCATCTCCTTGTTTGTAGTTAATTTCTGCGTCAAGAGGCTTTTGTCTTCGAGCAGATGACAGCAGAATGTTAGTTACCTGAAACAATGCTACTTTCGCATTCGCAATTGATTGCATGCGACTCTGTATGCATGTCTGTGCTTTTTGCGGGAGTGGACGCTAAGGGCTGGATTGAATGGCTCTCGAATCAGCATGGTGATTGGAACCAAAAACTGCTGGCAATCTGTGCCTGGCAACGGAGGTGCGAGCTGAGACAGCAAAGAGGCTGTCATAAATTGGCCCCCTGTCTTAATGGGCCATTAGTTACATGTATGTACTCCGGAGATGGCCCACGCCCATGTAACGAATAATCAGCGAAATACCCGTAATGAGACGGGAAGAAAAAAGAAACTTGGACTCGAAGCACAGAAGCTGTGAAGGACAACGACTCTGTGACTGATTACATAGTTAGCTTACTAAGTTAGCTCTGTTACTAATTAACTTAACTTACCTGTATAAAACTCAAAACAGAGAAAACACCCAGTTCCAACACCTTCTAACGCTGAAGGGCTTGCAGTGCAGAGCGAACAACCATCCAACGTTAAGAATTGAAGACCAATGAAGCGGTGCCAAATGAGGAGGGGTACTCGCTATGATTCTCACCACTAGTCAACTACAAGCTGGTTGAAAAATATGTGTGTGTTTGTGTACCCTGTATGTCGTGGTCGGGAGATTTTCACAAACCAGGCTGTGAAAAAGACCATCGCACCACAAAACAATACCTTTTTTGAAAAGATGTAGTCAAGGCCGATGCACTGCCAACCGACGTCGAGCGTACAGGGCCTTTGCGCCCGTGCTTTGCGGCTGGATGATAATGTTTCTTCGGCTTTATCGCATTAATAGTAGTACTCCCTACGCACATGTTGTTTGTGGCAGGGTATAGTTACTGGAATGGTGAACGGTGGCTGTCAAAAGACATGCATATCGCGCCTTGCCGTTACCAGTAAATGGAACTAGAACAGAGAATGGCCGTTGATCACTTTTGGAACACAACTGGCAATGTTTATCATTTGAACGGAACGCCTAAAATTGTCAGTCAAGTCTTTACAGCCGTGTGGATGAAGGTCCAATCATTCCCCTTTCGCCCAACCCGATTAGTTTTCAGATCTGCAGTCCAGATGCTACTTTGCATATTAATCTGAAACGAGATGGTTACTCCGTTTCTAAGTTCGTTTCCATGACACCTCGTTCAAGAGCTGAGTTCCTGAATCTCTGCACAAGCCGACTCGGCCTGAGGAAAGCTGATAAACCTTGAAATTGCCCGATGCCGAAGTTATGCAGAAACACGTATGTGTCTTGGTATCTAGAAAGGCTCACAGTGGAACTCGTAATATTGCGTTTAGATATGCTGAACCTCCGGATTGTTTACGTCAATCCAAAAAGCGAATGGCATGGGTTTCCCCTTGCGGCAGAAAAATACTTCTTCAAATCCGAGGCTGTAAAGAGGGCTATAAATGCCTGAGACGATCTAAACATTGATCAAGGAAGCTTTGCATCTTTCATGAAATGGGTTTATGTTTGCCCCTTCAGGCACCGCACCTAAGGTTCGCACATTTATCGTCTGCATAAATGAATCCAGGCACTCAATTGCTCCAGACCTCGTGGCCAGGCCCATCGATCGATCAAGATGGGGTTGCTCTCTGGGAATCCAAAAAGCCTGCAACCAGTGAACTAGACACAGGCAGGGAGGGCGACCGTGTTCCCAAGGCAATTTTCCAAGGCGACCGTTTCTTCTTCTCAACGGTGCATCGCCATTCAAGAGGTCTAGATTTTACTCGAACCTCTTCTCGCGTCAACGGATGATCCACCGAAAATACTGCGCGCTAGGCGGCACACACCTTATTTATTTCCCCAGATCTCAGAATATCATTTAACCAGGTCTGGACCCTTTGCATGAATATCAATTTTCTTTTTGGACGATGTTATTGTTTTTGTCAAACAACTAGACTAAGATCTAGACCGGCCGGTCACCGTTACCTCTGGGCCTAGATTCCCAGCCCGGATCCTGACACGAAGGACTTCCCTGCGATCATATCGGACCGATGCACAACCATGCACCGAACCTAACTTGGGGTAGGCTGAAAACCTCAAACCCCGAATAGGTAGCGGATATCACGGGTCTGTGTAAAAGACCCCTTTGAACCCAAACCCATAGCTCGCACATCAGCTGCTCTAGAATCGTTACGGCATGTATCTCAACTCTCGGGGAATTTGCAAATGCGGGCCTTCATTTTACTCAATCAGTGACATATCCTTGATAACATATGCCCATACAGGCCAGTGGTATCCCATGTCCGTTGATATTCCGCGGAAATACAGTGTGCTAGGCCAATCCAAACGGTCGCCGAGTTTCAGTGGCAGTCCTGCGGTGTCAACAAAATGTTCTTCCAGCGTCATGCTGCAAGGAGGCTCATGCTCAATGGTGCACAGTGTGCATAGCAAGCGTATATTGCAGTACATGAGCTTCAAACAATATCATTCGGCTGAAATACAAACCGTGATGATCATTCCGTGTAACTTTATTTGAATTCATCATCAGACAAAAAATTGCCAGAATCGACGATTCCAAAGATACTGTGGTAAGCACTTTTCATTGAAAGCACACGTGGTATCCAGACCCTCATAAGGGAAATACAGAAACACGAAGTAGAAACATGCTGCATAAAGATGCGGTGAATAGTAGCTTTACTTACTATAGATTTTGCCCTTTTGCCCTTTTGCCCCTTAACATTACCATGGATGAACATTATGAACATCCAAGCCAACTCGTGACCCAAACCAGCACTGACGTCACTCCCTGCCACTCCACGTTCAGCTCACGCACTTCAATTCTTTCTCATCTCAAACTCATTAGATTCGTTCAGAATGTGTATCAAAGAAGACCCTGTCGAGTGCCATTGGAGCTGTGGCCATACCGTGCCAAACCATCTCGGCTCAGAAATCCTGTGGTGCCCCGAAGCCTTGAAAAGAGGCCGGCTTTGCGATCATATTGCGCCGTCGGACAAGTCGAAGGCTCGTCATCGCGCCGAGAAGACCATCTGTCCAAATTGTCGGCCCCGGCGAGCTTCAGTGGGCAGCAGTCTGGAACATCATGATGATAATGATGATGATGAGGAGCATGAGCACGACGGCAAACCGGCTCCTAGACGGAGGCTGGGCTCGGTTGGTCCAAGCGGGGTGATAACGGGTGTTTAAGTGGTGAGTGGCCTGGGGGATACTCCAAAAGTAATGGGTAGCAGCTGATTTTGTGAAAATAGACCCGGGATCTGACTGAAAAAGATAACCATCTCTTCTGCCTGTTGAAGGAATGCGGGATATTTTGAGGCACTTATGTTGACCATGCGGCTTCCTCGGAATCGGATAATTGACACTGTGGCTAAATTATTCTTCGGGGAAGAAAACAAAGCACTATTCTATTGTGTGTTCAATTCGTCCTCGTACAACGAGGAAAACTTGATAGGATACCTTCATGGGGGAGGATCCGGAAAACTAGATTAGGTAGACGTTGGTTTTGTCCAGGAGCACGGAGTATTGCTATGACCGTCGAAACCCAGAACACAAATTATCTGGTAATTTGCATTCTCCACATGTCACTCAAATCGCGGATTTCGTAGCACTCACCACCGTGGTTTGGTAATTCGGGTGAACAAAAAGCGTTGTGGACAGAGACCGCTGAAGAAACCTTAGGTTTGAAACCGCGGACATCGGAGTAGTATATAATCCGTCACAGCCTGATGCCCTGCCGATTACGGTTAGCGTCAAATTTTCTCATCGGAATATCAATTCCCCGTTTTTAGGCTCTCGTGACGTCCACTTGAAGCTCAAGACCCAAATCCGACAACATCGAGCTCTGAACCTGTGAACCTCATTCAACCATTAAGCTTGCTCTCTCGTGATTTTCTGGAATTTGATTAGAGCCAGCCTTAGATCGGATTTTTTCCTTAAACTTTTTTCCCTTATAAGACCCATTTCCGACACGCTTACAGACGTCCAACCATGGCACCCGACGAACTTCAAGCTCTTGTAACAGAGCTTCATGGCAGTCTAGAAAAGGAGCAACTTGACCAAGCCCTGACACTGCTCAGCCGCTCGAAACGAGCTCTACTTCAGTTGAACGCCCTAATCCCCACGTCTTCAACTCCTCCTCGCCTTTTTTCCCTCGCCCGCGAAGTCCTGGAACTAGGCGCCATCACATCAATACGCCGAGGTGACGCCCCTTCGTTCACCAGATACTACCAGCAACTGCAGCCATTTTACGACATCGAGAGACATGTCATTGCCACACAGGGGAACACGCCACAGATTAATGTACAGACGAGCCAGAGAAGCAAGATTACCGGTCTTTATCTGCTTTTGCTGTTGAGTATGGGTAACAACACTGATTTTCATACGGTGCTAGAGGGGTTGGTGGAGGAGGCGTCCATTCAGGGTCGAAATGTTGAAGACGATCCGTACATCAAGTACCCAGTTGAGCTGGAGAGAAGTCTTATGGAAGGAAGCTATGATAAAGTGTGGCGCGAAACCAAATTGGAGAATGTTCCATCGCCAGATTTTGGTTTGTTTTCTGATGTATGTCTCCACTGCTTCTCGTTGTTACACGCTATATGATGCTAACATTTGACAAATTTAGATCCTTATCGGAACAATCAGAAGTGAGATTGCAGATTGCTCCGAAAAGGCGTACCCCTCGTTACCTATTTCAAACACGAAAAATCTCCTGTTTTTCAACTCCGAGGGCGCCGTTATAGAATTCGCGAAAGAGCGCGGTTGGATTCTTAAAGATGGAAGGGTATATTTTCCCACGCAGGAAGAGCAGACTGAGCAAGCTGCTAGTCCATCCGAAAAGCAGATTCTCGTTACTGGGGGAAATATCATCGAGAACGCAATCGGGTATGCAAGGCAATTGGAGACTATCGTTTGATGATCTTCGTCTTACAAAGGTTGCTTTCTCGGTCTTGGGGTATGGATGGTGCAATGGGTTGTTGTATCATACGTATCGGGTTGCTTCCTGTCTTTCCAGCGGTAATACGCCTGTTTGAATCAGGATAGAGGGTATTCGACGTTGCTTTTCCAAATTGACTCTGTACGTGCAGCTGGCAGAACTCAACATTTGCTTTGCAATCACTAAATTTTTGGGTCCAAGATATCGTTGATTCAGGCGGCCACACAATCAGATATCAGCTTTCCACACGCAGACTCTTTTATCATAAAAACTGCTCGTCACACAAGTCACAGTATCCTCCCCTGTCGCCTCGTCATCCTTCCCGCTTCTGTAGAAGTCAGAAGCATAGTTCATGCTCTCATGCTCTTTGAATTCGGCCAGCACATCAATGTTCCATTTTCCCGCACCAAGCTGCAAATCTTCTTCGCAAATGGAATGCTGTACCTGCACTATTCTGCTGCCACCATGCATGCAGCTGGCCAAGATCAGATAGCTCCTTGCCAATACGTAATCTCCTGGAGACCGTGATATCAGTTCCTTTGCGGCCGAGAAGACTTCACTTTTGATAATCTTCAACCGCCATACTCCTCCACCAAGATTTTTGGACGCCAGAACATCGCTTCGGCGCGTGAAATGATAGACGCGGATATGCTCATCGTAGCTACCCGTAAGCAAAATCGTACTGCTCTCATCGCCATAGAGAGGCAAGATAGCGGTAACTCCCGCAAGATGCGATTGCCCTCGGTCGTTTATTTGCCACTCGCGAGACGATACATTTTCCTCTTCCTCTTCGTCCTCGATCCGATCCAGGGAGACACCACAAACTCGATGCATGTCATCTCCGGCGAATAACACGGGGACCTGTTGATTTTTGAGTGTCTTCAAGTAGTAAGCAACATACCAGATTTCAACAGGTAAGCCGGTAAGGCGGATTTCGGACATGGGGGCGGCCTGGTCAAGATTCTTAGCTCCTGATTCCGTGTAAAACACAGACACCTGGCCGTTCGAGAATGACACTGCGAAGCCATCCCGGATTGACTTGTGATCGCTTTCGTCCTCTCTCGGTGGTATCCAGGCAAGAAATAAAGACAACTGGTCCACATCTTTATGCACGTTGACGGAGCGGACAAACTCAATTCTTGCAGAGGAGACCGAGTCGTGATCAAAAGTCACTATGCGATATAGTGACACCACAGCTGCACTCAATGCAACTGCAAATAAACTAGGATCCCGAGGCGAGAACTGGAAGTCGAAAACGGCAGAGTCCAGTGGTAACTCTTGCACCGGTGAACTATATCATTCTCGTTCAGTGATTCACTTTGAGACGGGATATAGAGGCTGCCTCACAGATGGTACGAATGAAGGTCAAGTCTGAAGAGCTGCAGACTTCCAGTTCGTTTCTGGCCCGGTGTGGAGGAGTCTGTTCCTGGTGTCTCGGTAAGGAGGTAAGTTGAGATGAGGAGAAAGCTGGGAGCTGTCGGACAGAACGAGAGACAGCTGGGAGGTTGATTAAGGAAGAAGGTAAACAGGGATTTTGGAGTTTGAACTGTGAGATCCATCTTGTATATTGTTTCTTCTTTAACTGAATTCGATCTTTGGTTATCCTGTGGTTTTGTGATATTGAAAACATGTGTTTTGTCTACAAGACAACTGTTGAAGTTTCCTGGGCCAAAATCGCCAATCTCGCGTCTCAACCCGCCGCGTCAGGACGCAACACCACCACTCAGAAACAGGAGGTTGGCAGGCACTTTGTCGTGTCACTCACTGAGAAGCATCTTGATCTCGGTCGTTTGGCATATCGTGTTGAGACGTAAAATTCGAATTCTAGTGTGGTTGTCAGTTCTCGTTGGCTGTCAATTCAAGAATTGGCGCTTGACGCGTCGTTCCAGCCCATGTCGCGTGGACAACGACCTTCTGATTGAAGCTGTTCTGCTTGAAATCATGTCCCTCACCACCCTCTTTTGGACCAAGCTCCTTGCCACTCGGTTGCTTCGGTTTTTCTACTGAGACATGCAATCACGAGACGATATTGATAGGTTTCTATCAGATGAATCGAGTTTCTATGGTGTGTCAAGGTCCCGTCGAACAACCGTTCGCGAGGAGCAAAGTCCCTAGTTAACATGATAATGAATCCCACACGATCTAGGTGACCGAGAAGAGGTAGATGAGATGGAAGATCGAGCTGCTGCTTTCGACCCAAGCCACTATTGGCAGACTTTGCACGCCACAAGCCTGGCCGTTATAGCCGCAGTTCAGAAATCAGCCGCCGAAAATGAAACCTCCGTAGGCCGTGCCGACATTACAGATTCAATCGAACCCAGGTCAGCATCCAGACATCCCCACGATGGCTGCGCATCTTGCCGTCAACCTACTGAAACCGTCGCTGCCTTTCTTCTACGCCTGCCCCCAAGCACAACCAAAGCCTCAGATATAGGACCGTGGATGTTTATTGCAAATCGGGCTTTTCAGAACCCAATAAAACGCCAGCTCACACGGTATCTTGAAAAGGGTATGAGTCTATTGGAGGATTTTGAAGAGGAACTGGCGGAAATCCGGCAAGGGAATACTGGTAGATCAAACGCCGCAAAGGGCGCCTTGACAAGAAAGATCAATACCAAACGACGGAAGCTTGAGACTGATATATTACAACATGCCAGCGACACAGGCATTGTCACGGGGAAATGGATGCTGTTTCCTTCAGCGGATAACCTGGATGATACATGGGCGGCCGTGGCTGGCGCAACGGCCAAAGAGACGCTGGGGATCGAAGCAAAAGTTGCTACTGCCCCCGATGCCGGAGTGCCGTCTAGGGCACGACTGATTTGTGTTTACACAAAAGATTTTCGGGATAGAGAAGATGTACGACGGGTTTTGGTCAAGTTGATTGACATGGGGGTCGTAAGTAAGGGGAAAGGCGTGACGGCTCGCCCAATTTACTACAAATGTGATGCTTACACACACCTGGACATTGCGACTGGTAACAAATGGGGGCTGAAACCTAGCATGTACTCGAGCACAGATGTTCTGGCAGATGGATGGTGAGCATGATGGCTGTTTTGGCCCACATACTTTACAACGTACCCATTGAATAGATAATCAGTTGAAGCAAATGATTCCATCCTGTGGAAAACCTTCTAATTGTATGTAGTATGGGCCTAATGTTCGCATCTCCCCTTTAGCCTCATGGTATCACTCAAGTATACCCTTTGCGGATTTACTGTGATCGCACTTGTACTGTGCTATGCAATATTTGCCTCTGCCATGCTCATAAGAGATAAAATAGCACAGTTTCCCGCTATCGTACGTCGCTGTAAATATTCCGAGCAGAGCGGATACGTTCAATGACACGGGCCGGTCTGAAGAGCCTCGCCCTTTCGCCGGTCGTATGTTGATATCCCAAGATATGTTTCTGGTTTACCGTTGAGAGTTCCACACGCTTTCACTTGTCTCTGTTCATGATGCCTTCGCATTCCTGCTTCAATGTTTCCACGCCTTTCACTCCGCTCCACTTTGCTAAGAGCGCTTTTATCTCCTCCCAGTCTCTTTCAGCGTCCTCATTTCTCCCTTCCGCTAGTAGGCAACAAAGCCGTCTTGGAGTATCCAGCGCCCATCTAACAGTTTGCTTCTCCAGGGTTTTATTGTTGCTTGATTCAACTCTTTGCTCAGCAGCTAGCTTCGCCATGTCTTGCTGGTCCTTGATGAGGGCGCTGGCCGTCTCAGCAATAAACCCTACCGCAGGTGAGAGCGTCTTGGTCATTACCATCGGTGCACCCTCTTCTTCCAGACTGTTTCTCATTTTGCCAATCGTCTCAACGGCCTTTATTAACTTTGAATAATTATCATATACCAGAGCTTTGCGCTCCCCGTCGAGAGTACGGATATCACTGACGAGCAAGTTTTCAGCACGTAAGATTGTCGATAACGAGGACGTTGACAAGAGTTGTGATACATAGGCAGAAGGGTCGAAATCCGGGTTGTCAAGCTCGCTGTTGGTAATTGGTGTGGTGGGTTGTGTAGCTAATCCATCTTGATTGCGAGGTATGCTTCGCCCTCTCGACTGAATCGAGGCAGATGAGTCGATACGATTTGGGCGGAGGTTATAGTAGTCTCGTAGTGCAGCTCTATTGCGACGCTGTGCGATGGCTGGAGAGGGGGCGCGATGAATGGAAGTCGATGTGGTGCTCACGGCTAAGCTCTCGGTGGAGGGTCTTCGGGATCCGGTTGGGGTGGTGTGTGCAGAAGCGATAGAGGGCCTAGGGGAGGATAATGTGGACATGGTCTCTGTGAAAACAAGCGGAGTGAGTAGCAGTAATCCAAGAGTGTTTTATATGTTGAGTGCGACAGCACGGCAGCGACGGGATGCCGATGTTGATTAAGGTGTGGTCTGTGCGCTGGCGTGAAAGTCGCGTGAAAGTCGCATCGTGGAAACCTGAACAATAATGAAATTCTGATACTATCGTGGGTGATGATGGAGTTCTAATTGATATCTACTGTATGTCAATAACACAACAATCGCGCCTACGGCTTTGTTATGCCCTCCATACTTTCGGCTATGCCTCAACCAGGCAATGTCCCAATTCCTCCCATCCGTCTACGACCCAAGGTGCAACCATGATGGCCTTGAGAGCTTCTTGTCGCTGTCCAGTAAGAGCATATGCCTTTGCAATATCAGTTGCACCAAGCGAGCCATGCGGTGGAACGTTTCCTAAAGCGGTACGAACTGCCATTTGAGCCGGAAACTCTTCTGACGACGCCACTGCAAGCGCTCTCCAGCCAAGCGGTTCAGCAGGTGACAGCATGACAGCATTACTCGCTTGCAGGATCCGCCTTTGCTCTTCTGGAATTGCAGGCTGCTCCCTAACATTGACACTCGATATTCCCGCTAAAAGTTTCGAGATCTTTGCCCGGTCTTGCAAACTCAGTTTGTTGTTGGTCCTCATGCCACGTAAATCCGACTCTACTGCATCCAAGGCGTCTTCGTCCATGTCCAGGAGTGCTATAACCCCAAGAAGAGTAACAGCTCCAACGTGGTCTGGGTGCTGTTCGACGCAAGCAAACAATTGCTCTCGAGCTACACTTCTTTCTTCCTCACCTTTCTTGGCCCATAGAACCTGGGCGAGCAAGCAGATGATATCTGGAGAACTGTCTGCCTCTTGCAATGCTTCTCGAAACATGCCAATAGCACTATCCATCTCCTGGAGATAATAATATGCGAGCCCTGCAGTTAAGTGTGCAGATAATCTCAACTTTTGATACCTTTGGGGATCAAATTCTGCGACAGCCTCTTCACTCGAAAGACTAAGGGCAGTTTCGGCACTGTCTGCAGCGGCTTCGTACTCGAAATCGGCCAGTTGGGCACGTGCCATGTCTGCTTTGGCCTGTGAATATCGAGATAAAGATTCGATCGACTCCGTTGCCTCATATTCCGCTTCAACCGCAGAACAGACGAGGTCAAGACTCGACTTCGAATCAGCAGTATTCCCAAGTCGCTCTGCTAAAAGTGCACAGAGGTGCTCGTAAGGCGAATCCGAGGGCTCCTGCGTGTGAAGTTGATGAAGCGCAAACAACGGTTGGATCAGTTGAGAAAGGTCACCAGTCGTTGATCCAGAGCTCAAATGGTCAAAAACCGACAGCGCATATTGACGTTTAGGAAAAACCAAACTTGCATTTGCCAACGTAAATGCGTGGGTAACTAGTTCCCGGGCTTCGACAGGGTCCCCAATTAAGAATGCAAGGAGGGCCTGTCCTAGCCAGGCATGCGCAAAGTCAGGATCAGCGGATTGCGCTTTAGTGAAGGCTTCGTTTGCCAATTGGAAGTCGATATGTATAAGGTATAGGGCACCCAAATTTGTCCAAACTGAGGCACTGCTATCATTGAGATGTAGGCTTCTAACGAACGCGTGCTGCGCGACCTTGGGGCTTAAAGATGTGCAAGCAACACCCAGCGCGTTCCAAAATTCCGAGTTGCCAGCTTCGAGCTCAATCGCCCTCTTGAAGCATCGCATGGAGGCCTTCAAAAACCCACTCTGCTTTCTCTTCCCGGTTTGATTCGGCTGGGATTGGTGTGCACGGTACTCGGCCCAGCCTAAATTATACCACGCCACAGCGCGAGCATGAACATCATTATTAGAGACAAATAATGCAAGTTTGTACGCTAAGATCGCGGCAATCATGGACAGCGTTGGCTTATTCGCAGTTGCATCTGAGATTTCAAAGACCGTGTTGAAATCTGGGCCTATAGAGTCAAGGTCTGCGAGCGTTTGAAAAGCTTCTGCATCGCATCGCTTTTCGAGGAGAGACCTAAATTGTGCGACTGGAATTGCCGATGCTTTGCTTTTCATCCAAGAAAACACTGAAAACGCATCGCCCATTGCTTTCCACAAGTTCACCGAATTCGGACGACATTTGGCGATCGAAATTCCAGTTTGGATGGCTGTTGTGGCTGTATCTGCAGCCTCACCAAAAACACCTGATTCAACACATTTCCAAGCACTCTCCGTAAGGGTTTGCAGCAAAGCAATTAAAATTCCAAACTCGTCAGGCTTCATGTCCGAAACTTCGTTGTACCTGGAGATGGCTTCCGGAAAATTTCCAAGCTCTCGCATCACGTTCGCCAGCATGTACCTCGCAAACCAAACATGATCTTTATCAGTCACTGAGAGCGTTTCTTCCAGAGCCTGGGCGTGTTGAAATGACTTGATCGCAGAGATATATCTTCCAGAGTTGTGATAGCTCTCCCCCAAGCCAACCCAGCAATGATAGTCGTTCGGTGAGATACGGAGAGCCGTTTGGAAGGAAACAATGCTCTTAGTATATTGCTGGCGATTTATTTCAACTACCCCTAGCGCAGCATATGACCAGCTATGGCCTTTCCTCTTCGAACCAGGCGCCGGCTTCGCCTTTCCAGATTCCACAACCCGTGAGGCTATTGCCTCGACAAGATCCCATTCTCCTTTGCTAGCAAAGTCGCGAGCGAGACGTTCCGCTGCTTCGATCTCGGATGCAGAGAGTTCAATCGCCTTATGGAAACAGCGCCTGGCTCTCTTCTGATCTTTCTTATAGTCCGCATAGTAGATTCCGAGACTGGTATATGCTGGCGCATAATTCATATTTGATTGTATGGAACCCAAGAAATTGGCATATGCTCCGTTACGGTTTTTCCTCGCCGCTGGAGAAGAGTCTAGCTCCCACTGACACTGCCCGATTCGATATAAGATAACTGACTTTAAATCTCGCCATCGTGGTTGATCAGGTTGAATCATTGCCAGGGTTTCTTCTAGACCAGCCAGGGCGGGTTCAAGGTCTCCGCCAAGGGCTCTGGACCAAAAAAGCTCACTTCGAACTTTGACGTTGTCAGGGTCGCGCTCCAATGCTTTCTCCAGCAATTGTACGGCTTGCTCATAGTCCTGATCCTCTTCAAAAATAAGACCAAGTCCCAAAAGACATTTAGTTGACGCCTGGTTCCGCTTTAAGATGTCTTCGAAAATTCGTTTGGCCTCCGGATGGTTCTTTGGAGATTGGTACGTGATGAGCGCGGTTGCAAGTCCGGTGTTCACAGAGTCGATTGTATTGCGAAGTTTCGACCCCGTAAGTCGCTGAAGATCCAGTGCTGCGGCCAACGCCTTGCGGCCAACTTCCATCGCGGTTTGGAACTCTTCGAGGGCAAGATAGACCTCCGCCATTATTCTATGGGCTAATACGGAATGAGACGCTTGCTCCAGACCTTCGGCCATCAGCACCAAATGATCACCTTTTGTGGCCTGTTCTTCTACCTCAGCAGCATCTTCTTCTTGCGCCGGAGCCTCATCGTCCATATCTTTCAAATTTTCTTCTTTAGGAAAAGGGGACAAGTCGCTAGTGAGGAATCCTTTAAGAACTTTACTTAGACCATCGTCCGGAAATAGCTCGATGTACTCTCTTAAGAGAGTGACGTCAAGCTCAGAGAGTTCATCGACGTCTTTCCATTCAAGCACAATTTTCCACGCGAGCTCAAAGGGATGGTGAATGATGACCATGTCTTGCGCAGATTTTAGGACATATTTTCGTTGTTCAGGTTTCTTTCCGGTTGGGAGAGTCAATAGATAATCGTAGCCCCGTTGCAACAACTTCTCTTCGTAGGTCCGCCGCACTTGGTCGTCATGAGTCCAATCAATAATACCACGGTACAATTCATCAAGATTGCTGTTCCTGAAGGCTTCAAGCTTGACTTCCGTAGTCACTTGATCGAGCCTAGCACCTAATCTAGTTCTTCTCTCACCAATCTCGCGATTGATAAACTGTTTTTCTTCCGCTTCAGCGAGCTCAACCACTCGAAGGTATGTCTGAGAAGGGTGGGGGATCAAGCCTTCTAAAATATGATACACTGGGCTGGAAGGCAGCAGAAGCATCAACGCCTGTTTGTATTGAGCACCAGCACCGTTCTTCTTCGCAAAGGAGATATATTTTTCTACTGCCACTTGGGCCCGGCTCCTCTCGTCTCTAAAAGATTGTTTAGCCGGACGAAATACTCAGGTGGTCAGGAGTATGACGAACGCTTTTCCGAATATAAGGCACAGCTTAACCACGGCGGAAGCATAATCATTCAGCTTCTTGTCCCCTTGCCCCTCATATAGGTTGACCAGGCCCTGCCACGCCGTTTTGTCGTCTTCTTTGATTTTGGTAGCACTGATGTAGGCACGTTCAGAGACATCGACATCTTTAAGCTTGTCAAGAGCAAGCCCTAGAAAAACATGCCTTTGGAGCCAATATCAGTTAGCATCATCTTCATGGTTCGAATTACTCAAGAGGCGGGGAACGTGGCTCACGCATGGTAATTTTTGGGGTCTTGTTCACAGAGCTCCGATGCTTTTATAGCAGCTTGCGCAAAGTCACCGGCATCCAATGAAGCTCGGATAGTCTTCAACGCCGATTTGGGGGGCATTACTACAAAACAAACTGGGTTGTTGAGTCCGGAGGCATTTCCTGTGTGCTAGCCCGCACGAAATGATAGGATTCCGGATGCGGCTGGTGTTGTGAAAACGCTGTAGTAATGTCCCTCGTATCCTCTCTCATATGCCGTTTTGCTCGAGTCAGGCACTTGGTCAAGCGCAAAACAATTCGTTCGGTTCCTTGAGAGCTCATCGACTAATCGGCCTGGCGTCACACCCTCAATCAACTTAGTCAGCATCAAGGCGTGCGAACAACTGATGGTATGTGGGAAACTTCCCTGCTGTTGCTGTTAGTGCTGCTTCATCTGATCCCGGGGAACCTCATCTGCTTGCAAGAACTGCCTGATCTACGGGGTCGGGAGTGCTACAATACTATCTGCATGCTGTTTGGGCTTCTACGGACTAGTTATACACTCTAACAATCAGCGGCTGGTTTTAGCGGTGCATGGCTCCGTGCTCACGACATCATCCCTGAGATTCGCCGAGTACAGAGTACCTCGACTCGGGCCCGCGACCCATGGCTCCTTTACGTCTTCGCATCGATGGGACGATTTTCAGGGATCCACAGAATCGAGAAGTCGTCCTGAGGGGAATCAACGTCGATGCAACCGCGAAGTTTCCAAAAACTCCAGACGTACCTTCGTACATTCCAGAAAGATTTTACGATGGAGATGATGTCTCATTTGTTGGGCGGCCGTTCAGCCTGGAAGACTCGCACACACACTTCGAAAGGTTGAAAAGATGGGGGTACAATCAGATCAGATACATATTCACTTGGGAGGCAATTGAACACAGTGGGCCAGGAAAGTATGATGAAGAGTGGATAGCGTTCACAATCGAAATGCTACGGATATCGAAACAATACGGTTTCTATGTCTATATGGATCCTCACCAGGATGTGGTAGGAAAACCCCGTCTGCAGCATCCATAAACTTCCGCTCAGTGTACGTTTTGCTAAGCCTTAACAGTGGTCACGTTTCTCGGGCGGCTCTGGGGCACCTATGTGGACCATGTATGCTGCGGGATTCGATCCTCGGAATTTCAACGTTACCCAAGCTGCTCTTGTTCAGAACACGTATCCAGATCCTGCTTCGTTTCCAAAGATGATCTGGAGTACAAACTATACGAGGCTTGTTTGTCAGACAATTTTCACGCTTTTTTGGGCAGGGAGAGACTTTGCCCCCAAGGCTATAATTAACGGCAAGAATATACAGGACTTCCTACAAAATCATTTTATTGCTGCAGTCAAACATTTGGCTGTACGTATACATGAGGCTGGTGACCTAGAAAATGAAGTAATACTAGGCTGGGAAAGCATCAATGAGCCAAACAGAGGCCTGGTCGGTGTTCAGGATATTTCTGTTATCCCCCCAGAACAGCAACTTCAACTTGGTACATCGCCAACCGCTTTTCAAGGAATACTCACTGGCTCTGGACGCGCTTGTGAGATTACTACTTGGGCCTTTGGCAACTTTGGGCCTCGCCAAACCGGAAGAGAATTAGTCGACCCCAAAGGCGTCAGTGCTTGGGTTACAACGGCCTATGACGATAGTAAATATGGCTGGAAACGAGATCCTCAATGGAAACTTGGCGAGTGTCTCTGGGCTCAGCATGGTGTTTGGGACCCGTCTACAGATACTCTTTTGAGGAAGGATTATTTTGCCAAAGATCCCAAGACTGGCGACCAATTAGACTACAATGGCTTCACAAATCAGTATTTTTTGGAGCACTATCGAAAGTACAGGGATGCCATTAGAAGCGTTCATGCCGATGCGATCCTATTCTGCCAACCTCCGGTTATGGAAATGCCCCCATCTATCAAGGGCACAGCCGACGAAGACCCTAACATGGTTCATGCTGTTCATTTTTATGACGGCCTTACTCTTATGACCAAGCACTGGTGAGCATCCTGCCGTAAAGTTTCTTTACCTAAACTGACGAGGTACAGGAATCGTTTTTACAATGTTGATGTAATCGGAATACTCCGAGGAAAGTATCTTACACCTGCATTCGCAATCAAAATTGGCGAGTCGGCAATTCGAAACTGCTTGCGGGACCAACTTCGATTTCTTCGGCAAGAAAGCTTGGAATTGATGGGGGACCATCCCGCGATCTTCACAGAGATCGGGATACCATATGACATGGATGATAAACATGCCTATAAAACCGGTGACTACAGTAGTCAGGTTAGCGCAATGGATGCGAATCACTATGCTATTGAGGGTAGTGGAGCGAATGGCTTTTCGCTTTGGACTTACATGGCGACGGTATGGTCTATTTTGCTTTTCATCTTTTCACCGCCCCTTGCGCTAATCAAAACCTCTATAGAATATACACGAATGGGGTGATCATTGGAATGGCGAAGATCTATCGATATTTTCGCTTGATGATCTCGAGTTACCTACGGCGAAATCTGTAGGAAACAGTCCGCAAAATCAGTCTAGTAGCTCTCTTGACCGTAACTCACCTGCGTTTTCCCAAAGCCGAACTGATTCGCTAAGCAAGCGAATAGAGCCTAACAATTTGAAGAAAGCGCTTTCGACACCATCCATATCGGCTACTCCGGCACCTAAGCCCGAGTTATGTAGTCAGCCAGGATATAGAGCCGCAGAGGCGTATATTCGACCGAGCCCCGTTGCGATTCATGGAAATCTTGTGAATTATGGGTTTGATTTACAGAATTGCGCGTTTACTATGTCGCTGACAGCCCCCGTCGCTACTCCAGAAGATTCGCCCACTGTGATCTACCTTCCGGAATTCCATTATCCCAGCATGCATACAGATGTCACGGTGAGCGGCGGGAAATGGGTGATTGACTCACAAGAAGCTGGACCTGGTGTTGTTAAGCATTTGAAATGGTGGCATGCAGACGGAGATCAGTCGATTGAGATTCGGGGTGCGAAACGGAAAGCTGGAGCTATCATTGACAATAGTGAGGACGAAGCGTACCTCGAGCAGTGCAAACGCGAGGCCTGCATCTTGATGTAAGATGTCGCAGACGAGAGACTTAGAAGGGGCATATTTAGTCTGGCTCGCCGGATGACCGCCGTGTTTAACGTTGGTTTCCTGCGTCTGTTGGATATACGAATTTTACGGCCTTTTGTTAATGGAGATTAAGCGTTTCTGGTATTTATTTCTTTACATAGACCTAAAGGCTGAGGGCGTTCGGGCTTCTCAGACCTCCGGCATCGAATAGTACTTTTTAAAGACGGAGGTAATGTTAATGGCTGCTTTTTCGTGTACTGCTGTACGTACTGTACTTATTGTATTAGCAAACCACCGTAGTAGTCTCAAGTGTTGACTCTAGGAGAATCTAGTTACATACAATATTTAGTTCACCGTCGAAGCGGCAACTATTTTGGGCCCTGAAAGATCACCTGCATTCAACTTCTATGATCGAGGCTACAGGGTACTAAAAGTGACAAAAGGCTTCTGCATTTAAAGAAAATGCGAAACGTTTCCAGGTGTGAACAGATATACCGTATATAATCTGAGGGATGCCTGACTAGATACTAAGTTACAGTAAAATGCCATTCGTCCAATGTTCCAAGCTGTGAAGCCGCTTTATGCCCAAGATCGGATGACTGCGCTGTCACGAAAATGGCGAACAAGTGAACCAGCGAAATCACTTTGATAAACAGCAAATAACTCTCGAGAATAATTATTAGGAATTCTTCGTCATACGTTCTTGAATCAGTTAGCGACCCAGTCCGTTGATTTTTGTGTGTGCGAACTAACTTCTAAGTCTGGAGGTGTGAATTTTGTTTGTCGGCCAGCGATCTCCAAATCTTGCCGTTGATGTTGAACTTTTTGATTTCCACGACACTCCCGACTTTGACCGCTTCAAAGGATTCAAGAAGCATCCATATATATTACCGAACACTGCTCAGAACTGTTTCGACAATTACTATGACCAAGCTCTCCATCGAGAACTCATGACAACGATCGCGGATCCTTTCACTGAGTTCAAGTACAGTACAAACGAAGATATCTTTGCGAACTCGCTGCTCTCCTCTGCAGCCAGTAATTTAATCCGGCCTGAAGGATACTAGGACTTGTTTATGAAATAACACAAAAACAAATTATCGAATCCGATTCAGTCAGCCCGCTGAGAGCGCGATGGCTGCATCTACATCCAGCACACTGGAGTTCCCAACGGCTTTACATGGCAACGGTGCAGCCGAACCGGATCTAGTCAACATCATCCAGGCGCTGGAAATCATACATACGCGGACGACAACAAATGAGCTCAGAAAGCAGGCCTCCGAATTTTTGGAATCCCAGAAACACGACAAGAACGCTGTGCAGAATGGCTTCTATCTTTCTGCAGAACGGAATCACTCTCCGCTGGTTCGGCATTTTGGACTCTCACTTCTGGAGCATATTTTGAAACATAGGCTATCGGAGTTAAAACATGATCAAATTACCTATCTTAGAGAGCTGATTCTGGGTCTCGTGCGGGAGATCCAGATCCAGGATCTTTCCTATATTCGCAACAAGCTAGTGCTGTTGTGGGTGGAGATAGCGAAGCGGACGTGGGGACTCGACTGGTTGGAAATGGACGAGAATCTGGTGCAGCTTTGGGGCGGAACTTTGATACACAAGGAGTTTGTCCTGGGGGTTTTGGAGACGATGTCTGACGATGTTTTCCACCACGAGGATACCGCCTCGTCGTTGCGTGGAACTGATCTCAATCGCGCCCTGGTTGAAATTTGCACGCCGTATGCTGTCTTCAAAGAGGTGTATCCTGAGAGAGCACATCCTATGGGCATCCGTTACGGTACCGAAGGCTGGCTTTTTAGGATTACCGCGCTTCTGAACGAGTGTGTGCAAAATCTTCATTCGTCGCCCGAAGTCCGGGTCTGCGCCCATAAGGCACTGGCAACGCTGCGATCAATGATGACGTGGAACATACCACTAGCTATCGCGTCGAGCCAGTGTGTACAGGCAATCTGCATGGCGCTGACTGCCAATGATGAGAATATTCTAATGGTAAGTGCCGATTTCTGCTTCATTATACCTTGGCAAAACTGACGGAACAATATACAGTCTGCGGTTGAGGCTCTACATGCATTATACGGAAGAACGCATTATGATATCCAGGAATTTGAGAGTCTTTTGCGGATTATCTATGAAACAGAACGCCTAATTTTGCTAAGAAAATTGTATGAATGGTCCGTTGTGGATGCCAATAATATTTCAGACACCAAATATACCACGTCCAAGAAACTGTCAGAGGTAAGCCCACTGTGGTTTTTCCCTTTCTGCCGGCGAAGCTAATTATCACTGTACGGAGTAGTTGGTGTCATATATGGCTGGGTTTCTCGAAGAGAAGAATGTCACTTTGGCCGATAAAATCGATCAATCGTTCTTTTTCTCATTTTTGATTAGTATTTTGCAGCATCCGAGCCTTATCGTATCGATTCCTGTACTTCATTCTTGGTCCAGGTTGCTTGTGTGCGATGGGATTGGGATTGGACACTCAGAGACCATTTCTAATTTTATAGGAGAATTGCTCGAAATATGCTCTCAGAGGCTCGTGCGATATGAAACCTTTCCAGAAGATTCAGATGAGCCGACAATTTTGTTCCTCAATGAGGACATCGACACTCTACCCGAGAGGCATGCGTTCGTGGGTAATTACAGGAGATATTGTGGACAAGTTCTCGAGATTATTGTGCAAAAAAGACCCCATGATGCCATTCCGCATATTCTGTCGAGAGTCGATATTGGATTAAACAATTTGTATGCCGGAATTGCTCCATTTGACCGTGGGTTATTCCATCTCGGCGCGAATGAAATGCAGCTACTAATGTCATTCAGCATCGACTTTCCACAAACACACGGTGTCCGTGTTGCGAGCTGATACCCAGTTTACTGTAACAGAGTCACTTCTAAAGGGATACAACAAATGGGTCGAAAGTCACGGCAGTGACCCTCAGCGAGATGTAAGTTAGGATTGCCGGGTGGTCAAGATTAGCCAGGGCAGGCTGACGGATTAATCTACACAGGAGCAGCAGCGTTTAATGCTGGAAAATATGCTTGAAACCTGGGGGCTCACATTGTTGCAGCGAGAATTTCCGGTATTGTGCCCTCATCAGTTTGAGTTTGCATTCCTTGCTGATAGTGATCAGGACCCGGTGATCAAGCAGCGAGTAATTCGACTGTCTGTTGATTTCTCTGCAAAAGCCTTGCGAAACAAACCCAGCTACGCGCTTAAGGTACTTGAGCATATCCTGATGACACAGGCCTCGGATAGTCCCGAGTACCCGCTATATTCTGAAGCAGTGAGAGAGCTATACAGCCTTTCAACGTATGAAGTGCGCAGGCTTGCAACTCGCTATGCCGATTACTTTTCTGTATGTTCTCCCCATTACGTAGTAACCCGGCACCGGCTGATAAGTTAGACATTCTACGACGTCCTCGAGCAAAAGGTTCAGGAGATGCAACAAAGGTCCAACGACGATCAGCCGCAAATGGAGCTATCTTCTGTGCTACTAATAATCATGTATGTGCCGTCTTGTCTAGATGTTGATTATATGCTGACTTCCATAGGCACCGAGCGAAAGACGTTGATCCAAATCTACGCCAAACACGTTTGCGCTCGTTTATAGAACCTCTACGGCATGCATGGATGAATGACCAGTTTAGACAGATGATCACTACGTTCCAGGGCTTTTGCGAGCTTTTTGGTCTCGACCAGGTTCATCCTTATTTGCAGGCCCGTCAGGCGCAAAAGCTGGAAGATTGGTCTGCTTTTCCACTGGACGAGGAAGGGAAACGTATCCAAAGCCAAATGAACTCGAAATTTCAGGTATCGTAAACACCTTATATCCAGCAGGATTCTCGACTAATCCAGAATAATAGAGCGTCCCTCTAAGAAATACCAAAACCATGCTCACGGTATCCACGGAGAAATTAAAACCCACCGACCCTCCTTATCAAATGACCTGTGAATTATGGAAAGACATGGTACCCCTAATTCTTCCGTCACTTTTGCAACTAGTTAGGTTAGTAGTATCCATTTCCAAATTCTCACTACTTTACTGACTTTGTAGTCATGCCCATGCCTTTCATAATCCTGACAACTGGGCCGGATTACCGAATGAGATGCGCCCCATTGTCGGGCGTATCTTGACAGATCGATTTTGGCAGGCTGGCATTTCATCCGGTAGCAGAGAAGAGTTTTACGCGAAAATCGCCATATCTAAAAGTACTCTTGAAGGATTCTCTTCCTCTGTACGAGGAAAGGTTCGAGCAGTCCGGGAAGCATGCTACTCCGTACTATTTAGCATGAGTAGATTGGGGGAACACTTCTATGGATTCCACGAACTTTCGGTGCCTCTGTCTCAGGCGCTCTATACCAACGCAACCTCTCTGTCATCGCATCAATTTTCAGTATTGCTGAACATTTCCAGATGTCTTATCGACGACTGCCCGCCGCAGTTCCGGGGCCATTTCTTACCTCCAATGATGTCAAGTTTGTTCGTTCAATTGGATAAGAAGATTACGACCGAGTGGGAGATAATAGAACGTCGGAGGGCTGGGATGGTTGACGACGACCTTACAGAAGAAATGAAGGATGAAAGCATACTCAGACAACTAACATATTCCGCGGTTATTATGGTAGCGAGCTTGTTGGACCCCAACAAAACTGGTTTGTTACCCCCTAGTCCAACACCATCTGTCTATTTACTAACGGCCATGCAACAGACTCTGGAACATCAGATTCCCACCGTCGTTCTGTGACTTCAGAAGAAGCGCCGCCAGCGGATTCAATACGAAACTTCATTCTTTCGTCCCCAGAAATTCTGGAGCCCGTAATTCTTTTCTGCACTCACGCGCTACGCATGCACGACACCCGGAGTTGCAGTATAATCACACGGGTCCTCAGATCTATCCTGTCATCCTTTTTACCCTCCGTCGACACGCCAACCGCAATCAGTATACGCGAGTTCATCAGTACCGATGTTCTTAAGGCGTGCATAACCTCCGTCCACGAACCATATTTTGTCGACTTGCAAAAAGATCTCGCGCAGCTCATTGCGTCCATCTGGATGCTCTACGGAGCGCGCAGCAGTACTCCGAGATCAGTGCTATTAAGTTTACCCGGAATGACGGAGAACAAGGTTGTCGCTGCAGAGCAGGCATTGATGAAATCAGCGTCGACCAGGATGCAAAAGGCTGTGGTGCTGGATTTCTTGGAAGGGCTTAGGGGTATGAGTATCAGCGAGCAAGGGAAAATTGGAGGTGGGCGGGCGAGTCGAAGGAAAGAGCGTAGTGCGATGCAAAACAGGTATATGACGACGGAGATGGAGGGCCAGGAGGGTGGAAAGGTAGACATCAACAACGGGCCTGATTTGACCGGAGTGGCCGATATGTTTTCTTGAAAATTTGGATAATCGACTTGGTAAATTACAGGTTGAAACTGTGTGCTTGGTATCCTTTTGCATTTCTTGCGGGCACTGTCATATTCCCTTCGTTTAGATCAATTTTTGGGCGCTTTATGCATTAGACACTGTAGCTAAATATGATGTACTGCTTTTGACCTACGGTTAGTGGGAGTAAACTCCAGATCGGAAAATAATATCTTGCAAAAAACGGGTAGGATGAGTTTTGTGTTCGAACTGATGTACACTTCATTGATGGACACATGGTCCAATGCTTATATGATACTCCCTACGGAAACCAGGGTTAACCTGCCATAGTTTTCTATACCATTCTCTTCTTTCGCCCTAGAGATATTCCTTCGAGGGTTTATTGGGAAGGAGCAGGAGCATATGCAAAAGTTGGCCGCACAAATCTAGACGACAATTGATGGTCAGAAGTTTCCATGCCAATAACGAAAATAGGGGAACTGCAGAGCATATCAAAAGGGTGAACCCACCGATCACCGTTATAAACCTTCATTTCCGACCCAATCAATTCCTTTTCTCTCGCCTTATCAGCAAAGTATCGTCGAACCTGATCACGGTCTTCTTCGGCTTGTAGGAGAGGGATCAAATGGATGCGAGCCCAGGTTTTTTCACGGGCAAGTTCGCTATTTGAAATTAGCAACCATGAATTTTGCGCGAGACTCAAGCAATTTCGTGGAATATTTGCGAGTTTGTTAAGTGGACTATGAATGTGGGCGGGGACCGGGGGTAACGGCTCACTTCTTTTCCCGCTGGCCAAGCCATAACTTGTAAAATCCATATGCCATAATTGTGTGCATTCCGAGGAGGTAATAGACAGGTCTGAAGCCGCGAGCTGGAAGATTGCGCTGTTCAACATACGCCTGATTAGCTCTTGATAACCCCATATGAGTGCCGCAGGACCTTGCCGCGGTCAATGGCGCAGGGAGGGCGTGTTAAATACCTTGTATTGAACAGGCTTATAGCCCCCAACGGGGGGCATATCCTGAGGCATTTTGGAGGCAAGTTATGGCGGAAGACGACAGCTCGATCGTGAGGAAGCGAAACTGGCGATGATGTTGATGATGAAGCCGGCAGTCGGATTGTCCAGCACGTGACATGATGACTTCTCTCCGCTGTCATTGGCTAGAATATTTTGATGTCCCCGCGAAACGTCAGTTGGAGTTTGACGACGTCTTCCTCTCCGCCACGATTGTTTCCTACGAGATCTCGAGGTTCTTACGCGACTGAGTTATTTACTGTGACTGCAGATCATGGAGGAAGAGGAAAGACCGCGCAAATTACAAAAGGTGCAGCACGAGGATAGCGCAGCAGGAGAACACGCGGAGATCGCGACACCCGCCGCGGCCCCTGAACCACATGCGATGCCAAACGACAGTTCTGTATCGGGGGACGATGAAGCAACTATAGTCAATGCGGATTTTGAAAAAACAGCTGAAGCTGTTTCCGCGCCGGAATTTAGCGACACCACAACTGCGACTTTGTCCAAAAACCAGCTCAAAAAACTCAAGAAAATTGAACGATGGGAAGCTGGGCGAGAATGGCGCAAAGAGAAGCGGAAAGAGAAAATGAAAGCTAGAAAGGAGCGCGACCGGGCCGCTAAAGCACAAGCTGCAGCCCAAGGAGCCTCTGAAACCCCAGAGCAGGAACAGCCAGAAGGCAGGATTACGCTTCGACAGCTCCGAAGAACAGACAATGGACGCTCCTTTTTGCTTCCTATTACGTTTCTCCTGGATTGTGATTTCGACGATCTTATGATGGACAAGGAACGCAAATCACTTGCTTCACAAGTCACCCGTTCGTATTCGGACAACTCTCGAGCCAAATTTAGGGCGCATCTGGTTGTATCTTCTTTTAACAAACTGCTAAAAGAACGGTTTGACACCGTGCTAGCGAAACAGTATGAGCGCTGGAAGGGCGTAACCATCACTGAAGATAATTTCGTGAAAGCTGCGGAAGCCGCGCAAGAACGAATGAAACAACCAAAAGGTGGACGGCTAGCAGGCATATTTGGAAACAAGGCGGAAGTGGAAAAGTCTAAATTGGAACAAGAAGGGGAAATCGTCTATCTTACGAGTGACAGCCCGGATACCTTGACGGAGTTGAAACCTTACAGCACGTACATCATTGGCGGCCTCGTGGATAAGAATCGACATAAAGGCCTCTGCTACAAGAAAGCTGTGGAGAAAGGGATTAAGACTGCAAAGTTGCCGATTGGAGACTTCATGCAAATGTCCAGCCGATATGTTCTCGCGACGAACCATGTGGTTGAAATCATGGTCCGCTGGTTGGAGCTGGGCGATTGGGGGCAGGCCTTTGACCGAGTAATTCCAAAGAGAAAAGGCGGTACGTTGAAAAGTAATGGCAGTGGAGAAGAAAAGAAAGACACGAGCAATGAGGACCAGGAGGAAGACGAACCTGCGAGTGAAGCAGAAGCCGCACGGCTTACCAGCGTCAGTCCAGATAACCTCAACGTGGCTGCAGTGTAAACAGCGCTTTAGACATTATAGGTGCGAATGTATTGTGTAGGCAGATGAAGATGTTCTGGCCAATTTAACACCTCGCACGTAGGCAGCAAAAGGGATCAATTCGTATCCGCGCCTGTTCGTAGACGAAAGTCCGTGGCCCTAGTTAATCTAGGCGGGCGTCTAAGAGCGCGCTTGATATAGCCAGCCGCCATCCCAAAAGCGGCTTAGTTTGCTACGGGCTGGCGTCAAGTCACTAATTCCACACCCATTCTTGGCGCTTGCCACGGGAACGGCAATGTTTGCCTAGTTTTGTCTTGTTTTGTCGTCATCCAAGTAAACATCAAATTTGTGCTTTTTGAGGTGGCTTTTGAGCTTCACCTTTACCTCTCCAGGA
The DNA here is from genome assembly GCA_029850275.1 of Chrysosporium keratinophilum. Lineage (NCBI taxonomy): Eukaryota > Fungi > Ascomycota > Eurotiomycetes > Onygenales > Onygenaceae > Chrysosporium > Chrysosporium keratinophilum. The sequence continues at coordinate 1,175,889 of JARBIX010000012.1, forward strand.
CACCAAGTTTGTTCTATTTCCTAATTTTTATACTGCCAGTGATGCTCTAATAGGCATACTATTTCTCATAGTTACTAGCTGAACATCGTCTCTGTGAATTCATCATCATGTTTATGTTGAGAAATGGTATGTTCTCCGCGCGAACCCTAAGCCCCTCCCCCGCTTTGAACCTCAGACACGCAACGTGCAGTGATTTATCACTTTTGAGAACTTCTATCGCTTCATATTGTCAGTTACTAACTTAAGATTCTGACCTTTCTTAGTGAGCAAGTTCCTCTTCGGTGACACGGCCAAAGAGTCGATTATCGAGATTCCTCAGGGCCAGCTCTATATTGTGCGGCCACTGTCCCCAAAAGGATATTCCGAACTCATTTTCAAAGACGCTGCTGCGAGTATCAGACGGACGGGGCAGGAATTCCAATATCAGCTAGTGATCCAGCGTGCATACGAAGAGGGCGAAGAAGAACTAGCGGACGAGGAGAACGAGGGAGACGAAACTGAGGGACTCAGTGGCGACAAGGACGAAAAAACATTCTTATTAGACCAGAGTCTTCATTTTCGATCGGAAGTTCGCGAAGGAGGGGAGAAGGTACTAGCTTGGCGAGATTTAAGTGGTGACATCGGTGATCTCTACGAGTTTGTTTGTGATTCCTCCACTCCTCCCGAAAAGGTCGCAACATTCGTTCTTGCGGCAGTTGAGTGTCAATACGAACGGAAGTATAGAAGAAGCGCACAGAAAGCCACAGAGAGCGAACTTCACGAGTTTTCTTTCGAAGAGGAGAGCCCCATACCGAACGCAAGCCCTGTCACAAGTCCGGTCACGCCAACATCCAAGGAGTCAGCTGCTGCGATGGCCAGGGAAGTGGCTGTTACAAAAGGCAAGGCTGCAACCCAGGCAGAGGAACAGACCCAAGCACCTCCTGCTGTGGTACACCCCGATGCCATTGAGATCCTCGCAAAGGAAACGGCGGAGCTACACCTGTTCGATTTCAATTCTGGCACGTTTATATTGCAAGATCCCTCGATCACAGCTACCGTCTCAGAAATCGGAAAGTGGCAATACTGGTTGCAAATTAGCAGCCAGGACCGGGACTGGCTAGGACAACCTGTGGTGGCTGATATCAATCCAGTGTTCAACTTTGAATATTTGTCATTCATATTCAATCATTACACTGAAGATGGATCTGCCTATTCTTGGCTTTTGCGATTCAAAGATCAACCTGCGGAGGAAAGATTTCAGGAAGGTTTGATGCAGGCCCTATGGGAGCATCTGCATGAGATGAAATGGGGCAAGACCAAGGTGGACGAGCGTGATTATGTGCTGGAAGCCTTCAACGACCTCACTATGGAGGATGTTCCTGAAGAAGAGGAGGAGGAAGAGCGGGAAGAGGAAGAAGAGGCCGAAGAGACGGATGATGGCCAACGCAGCGAACACTACGACTCAGACGAAGAAGCGGATGATGTCCTGACCAAAGAGGACGACGGTAATGTCAACTCGCAACTTGCCGTTGGTTATAAGCATGATAGGTCGTTTGTCGTGCGTGGCTCAAAAATTGGTGTTTTCAAACATACTCCAAATAACAACTTGGAATTTTCAACCAATATATCAAAGGTTGAGACTTCAAAGGGTAAACTATTCAGCCCCAAGAAGGTCATGCTTCATGCAGAAGACTCGAACATGATCCTTCAGAACGAACAGGAGCCAAACACTCTATACCGCATGGATCTTGAATATGGTAAAGTCGTGGATGAATGGAAGGTTCACGATCACATACCTGTCACAAGCTTTGCGCCGGAAAACGTATGTGCCGTTTTTGACTTTACTTGGTTTTAGGGGATAAATGCTGACCGCTCCTAGAAATTTGCGCAAATGACTCCTAATCAACCTTTCTTGGGTATTTCACGCAATGCACTTTACCGAATCGACCCCAGGTTGGCAGGAAACAAGCTCGTTGATACAGATTTGAAACAATATACCAGCAAGAATGACTTCTCTGTGGCTGCTACAACAGAGAAGGGTTATATCGCAGTCGCCTCGAACAAAGGAGATGTCCGCCTGTTTGATCGTCTGGGAATAAATGCGAAGACGCATATTCCTGCTTTAGGTGAACCTATCATTGGTCTCGATGTGTCTGCCGATGGTCGATGGGTCCTAGCAACGTGTCGTACATACCTCCTTCTTCTCGATGCTCTTCAAAAAGAAGGTAAAAACGAAGGCAAATTAGGCTTTGAAAAGCCATTTGGAAAAGATTCCAAACCGCAACCGCGCCGTCTCGGTCTTCAACCCGCTCACGTCGCCCAGTTCCAACACGAGACCAAGGCTCCGCTAGCCTTTACACCTGCCCGCTTCAATACCGGCTTGGACTCGACGGAGACGTCTATCATCACTGCCACTGGGCCATTCATCATCACCTGGAACATGAAGAAGGTCCTATTGGGAAGAAAGGATCCTTACACTATCAAGAGATACGCAGAAGAAGTCAAAGCTGATAATTTCAAATTTGGAAGTGACAAGAATGTCATTGTTGCTCTTCCAAATGAGGTCAACATGGTTGCCAAACAAAGCTTCAGGAAACCGACAAGAGAAAGCATCGCTGCACCGGTTACGCCGGCAAGGTTTGGAAGAAGAACCAGTGCACGGCTGGCGAGAGATGAGGTAGTGAATAGCCCGTACTAATCACGCGCTCGATCAATGGAGTTTTTGGGGTTCTGGATTGGGGTCTGGACGAGGTCAGATGAGAGGTCTTCATGTTTCAATGGCTTGCGTTGACTACGAAAATTGGATGCTCTATCTTCCTTATGTATTCTCCAGTCGAACGGAATTAGTCTACGTGAAGGCATGTATGTATGTACCTCTTCACCATGTATATACCCCCTTTCTTTCGTCTTTTATTACGTTTCCCTAAGTTTTACCAGTGATGCGTTCATGACGGGTGAAGGAAGGATGGAGCAGACGATAATAGTACACAGCCGAAACCACCTGCTATGTATCAATGCCTTCAGAATGAATCTAGCTTCGCGAACATGTAGTTACTAGTTGGGTGGATGATGAAAGGAAAACAATACTACATCGCCAAGCACACACCCCTTCGCTTCATGGGAATTAGATGCCAGCCACCTACAGGCAGGCACAAGTTGCCTTCGGAATGATGGACAGTTAATGGATATGATGTTCATGAAAATAAATGGTCAACCAAAATGTTGTTGTTGTTCTTGGTGTATTCCGTTGCATAAGCCTTAGGGCTGTTTGGGGATGCCCAGGCTCTTTTACATAGCCCGTGAATAAGGGGGCTTAGGCATCGAGTTCACCCTCGATCTCCAGGCTCTACTCTAACTGTGTTTTGCTCTGGTAAATCGTGTACTTGACGGACATTGATCTTGACGGATCATTACTTTTGGGGAGACATTACATTCGTTTAATTCCCAATATACCATAACTCAACATTCAAAACATCAAACTTCGTTCCTTCATCGCACAGCGGTTCGTTTCCAAATGTTAGACAGGGGCTACTAACTCCTTTTTCGAACGAGTCGTCCAGCCAGAGGCCAAAGCGTCCGTCTCTGTGCGAGCAAGAAAGTTAGAACATATATGCATGAAGCGAGTCTGGGACGAATTAAGGGAAAAGAGAGACCTACCCTCCACCAACACTCAAGAATCCCGTTTCACAGAATATCATGTAATCGTTCACTCCACTATATGGGAAAGCTTTGAAACGTATCCGATCAGGAGTATTGGTTCCACTTCTTGTGTTTTCTCCTGTTCTGGTTTCAGCAATGGCTCTCTCAAGTGCAGTTCTCTCTGGTGGGTAGATTGGATAGGCTGTGTTCTCTATTGCTAGAATTCAATCAGGGACCCTTACTCACCTCTAAATGTCGTACTTCTAACCTGCAAATTCGTCGTATCTGTACTTGGCGGTGGAGGTAAGCCCCCCAAATCCAGCGTCTCTTGCCTCTCAGACGAATCCGCGTGAACCCTCCGCCCATTCGAATCAACCTGCAGCAACGGCGTAGACGCAAGCGTGCTAGCCCTCCATAAAAAGCACTCTCCAGTCCCGTAATAATGAGAAGCCGGATGCGGCGGATCGGTCAAATAAGCCCCAAATAAACTACCACCTGCTCCTCCTCCTCCTCCTCCTCCTCCTCCTCCTCCTCTCCCATCTCCACTGCCAGCAGCATTCCCGTCTCTATTATCATTATTCTCCATCGCGGTGCCGGTATGACTCGATGAAACATTCTTCACGACAAGCACATACCCTGCCCTCTGACTCCTCGCCGCACATTCTCGACCCTTCTCATACAATGTCGACAAACTGGATCCATCCCGATCCAAGCTGTACGCCAGCACCCACGTATCCACCAACTGCAAGCGTGGAGGCACAAGCAATCTGATTTCCTCCGCCAGTGACCGTGTGAGTAGTTGGTGTGACGGTGACGGTGAGCTACGGAGCGTCAGTGGCGTGAGGGGCGGCGGTTGGAAAGGGGATGCGGTGCGTCGCGGGGTGAAGACGACGTCGTCGGAGGCGGCGGTGCGGGCGTTCATGGGGTCTGTGGACGTGCGGGCTGGAGCGTTGAGGGCGGATTCTGATGCGGGTTCGGTTAGACGGCGGTAGAGACCGGAGACAACATGGGAGACGGGGAAGGTGAAGTAGGAGGTTGAGGTAGAGGATGGAGACGGTTGTTTTGGCTGGTGAGGTTGATGTTGACGTTGAGCGGGGGATTGTGGGGGTGAGGATGATTCGTGACGGGCGGCCTGGCTGTTCTCTGACAATGACGATGACATGCGTGGAATACTCAATGAAGATGATATATATTCAAATCACAATGGCAATGGCAATAGGACTCGTAAATCTCTAGATCATGGCTTTTATGACAGTCAAAGGTGACGTCTACTTTGCGGCGGAAACGTCAGGGAGTTGAGTCCATGCCGGGCTTGCCTCTGGTTAAGTAATCGCCAGCCGATATACCCAGGTTACATCAGTGACGATATTGGGCAGTGAAACCTCATAGCTATAGCCAGAAATCATGGTGATTTATTGATGGACGTTGCACAAGAATTGCAAACCCGCGGTCTAGACGTGAAGAGATGTGACTAAACAACCACTGTCCATAGCTCTCACCACGACAAGCTGTCACAAGCAATATCTGGACCAGAGTGTTTCTATTTCAGCCCATCGCTAACCCGACTATCACGGAATGTTACCAACCTGGGCCAACCAAGTTTAGAAATGGCATAGGTGAGAGAATCCCCCCCGGAACAATTCCTAACCCTCCGCAAACACAGCTCTCCTCCGCAAAACCCACATCTCCTCCGCCGGCCTGCACGCCATATTCCTCCTGCTGCGGTTCTTCCTTGACCGTCCAAGCCCTCTCCTGCTCTACTAGATTGAAACTGAAGCAATAGTTCGCATCCAATGAGGTCAGCAGATACCATAAAGACCTTGACTAAAAGAGAGAATTCCTTCATTTTACCGCGATGGTACATGTTTTTGTTGGTGAAAGAAAAAAGGTTTTACTAGATGTCAAGAAGCCAACGGTATTTGCGTTGAAACCCTCTAATGTATTGCCAGGACGCGCTACAAAACCCCGCCGATCTAATCAAATAAGATCCATTATATCCGTGTTGTTTTGTTTCTGTGCAGCGGGCGTAGCCGTAGTCGCAGGGGCTGTCGTTGAGCCGCCAGACAGGTCCAACCCTGCAAAACCATTCATTAAATCCGCTCCGCCAGTATTACCTGAGTTCCCACTGATTCCACCGTCGTTAGTAGGGTGGCCGCCGAAAACTCCCATCAAATCTTCGAGATTCGAGCTGGGTTGCGAGGGTGCTCCCGCAGTTGGTGATGCCACCCTCATTGGCGTTCCCGCCAGGCCTTCAAGCCCGGACATGCCAGATGGAGGCTCCTTTTGAGCTGAAGCAGGCGCTGTGCCATCAAAGTCGATGTCAAGAAGATTTTCAATGTTGTTCTGAATTGAAGATGGGGTTGCGCCAGTAGCTGCGGCCGCCGCGGCCGCTGCAAGCGGATTCTCGCGGGCATTTTGTAATTGTTCCCTAGCAAAACATCAGTATGTTGGAGTACGGTTGGATGCAGCCTTGGGACATACTCAATGGCAGCTTTTTGCACCGCATCGGCGCCGTATCGCCCTTGCCCAACGAACTGTTCTGGCGGCTTATGATAAACTGATGCTAACGTCGACAATTCTTGGAGCAGTTGTTCAAGGAGGTTTGGAGGAAGAGACTGGATAGTGGTGACAATCGGGGGTTTTTCGGATAACACAACATTCTTTGCAGCATTTGAATCCGTTGTACTTGACAGTAATCGCCAATAAGCGTATGCCCGGTCTCGAATGTCAGGGTTATCATTCTCCGCTGTTGCTGCTTGCAATACTTTCTGTACCAAACCTTGAGCCTTCTCCGGGCGCTTCAAAAATAGTTTAACCACTGCGGTTAATATTTGCAGCTGGGTCTGTAGGGTGGATTAGATTATTGCTGTAGTAGCAGCTGGGGGAATGGATGACCAACCTGGGTGAACTCTTCGTTAAACCCTTCCACAAAACCAGCTAGAATGTCACCAGCGTTGCTAATTTTCTCGGCATATTCACCAACAATCCATATTAACGCTCCCCTTGCGTTAGGCTCGTCGAGCTCGTCAATACACTGACATAGTGTTGGGATAATGCCTTCGTAGCCAGGATATTTTCGGAAGATATCCTTTATCACAACAATGGCTTCCTGTACAACATAATTCACTTTCGTATTGATGAGATCGAGGAGAGTCGTGACGCATTTCTCGGTTGCGGTCTCTATTTTGATCGCTGTCTGCCCGATGGCTTTTACAGCCCGGCGCACGAAATCCATGTCGACTTCCAGGGCGTATTCTTTCAACTCAGCAAGGAGTTGATCGACATTCCGCTCATTGGCAATCCGCACCATAATCTCCAGTTTCTGGAACTTAACATATGGCGGGTCATTATATTTGCAGAAAAAGACCCGTAATTCCTTATCCAGAATATTTGGTTGAGCTTGGAGAAGAAGGTCAATGTTTCTTAGGGCGACATACTGCACTTCGGGTGCAGAAGATACGAGGGTGACTTGATAGTAGATGAGCATACGTCAAACAAATCACCATTGGTTTATACAACGACTCACCTAACGGCGGTGCCATTTTCTTGAGGTAAGATTTCGCGGTTTCTGGGTTGATACTCTTCATGTGCATAAACACCACCTTCACTGCTGCAAGGACAACACCAGCATTGATGTGCTGAAATTGAGGGACAACTCGTTCACAGATGCTCTCCGACTCTTTCTGGTCCACTGCTCTGTAGTTGGCTAAAGTCGTCAAAACGGAGACTCGTCCCCATTCCGTACATTCGTTCAATGCCATCAGCATTTTCCGGAGTGTGTTCGGCGTGATCTGTAATGCGTTGGTTGACGGGGCTGTCTCACTGATTTCAGCCAGGGCCGTGACCGAATTTGCCACTACCATTGGATTTGGATCCCCAATCAGTTCTTGTAAAGTCTCTAAGAATCCGTTCTCTAGACATAGTGTGGGGTTGAGATCGAAAAGTTTCGCGACGCAGATAGCAGCGGTTTTGCGCACATAGGGTGATTCGTCGCGTAGCGTTTTGCGCAACGGCTCCTCCATATAATCCACCATTTTATCTACTCGAATACAGCCCATTGTTCGTATTGCTAATGCCCGTACAAGAGGATTGGGGTCTTCGGTGTCTTGAACGAAGGTATTGACGGCGAGAATGCAGAGGTCAGGGTGGGATTTGGCATAGTTCCTAGACTCAAATCGTCAGTCGTTTGAATTCAGTCGGGCAGTAGCCATTCGGTCACTGCCCAAGGGGGCCTTAATGCCAACATTAGGTATAGATATACAAGTTTTTTCTGGTCCAAATCGGCGGTGGCTATGTTTTTGAGGACATCTGGGAAGAGCGCGGATACATCTTTGCCCAGGGTCATGGCCATGATGGTCTTTTGGATCGCCTCCTTCCTAACATAATGTGAGCCTTGCTACTGTTTGCTCGTATCGATTTGGAAGTCCAAGGATACCTCTCATGTGCATATTGAGACCTATAGAACCCCAGGTTAGCAACCTGCGTAGGCACCAAGCGCAGTGGGCTATGGTGCGTACACTAATCCAGCTCTCAACTCGAATGTCTCTCCTTTTCGAGGCGCTGCAAAAGCGCCTCTAATTCGGTTGACCGCCATCTCTCAACCAGATACGCCGTAGCAGGCCCGTTTTGAAGAGCGTATGTTGTTGAGGTTGCTCGAGTTTCGTGGTGTGGGGTCAGGAGTCCGTTGCGAGGTTGAAAGCCAAGTTTGGGTTGAAGATGATAAACCAAAGATACCTGCAAAACTCAGCTAGCGATATCTGAACAGGGCCGGGGAAGATCTTATTTAGCAGATGCCCTGTCCTGTCATTGACCCTTGGGTGATAAATGGCCCATCTGCATCATTCCCGTTCGCCGTGAACTCCATGCGCTGACATCTTGAATATCTCCCAAGCTCATGCAGGAGATGGCGCGATTCCATATTCAGCCTAGCACCAATATCAAACTTATGTCACGCTTTCGACATCAACGCGACATCTCGAACTGAATTGTGATCCAACGACTAACTACAGTACAATGTGTGGAGGGAGTTAAACCATTGAAGCTCAATCCTTTGGTTTTTTTTTTTTTTTAATGAATCCGTTAACGACCAGATGGATTTTACTTCTATAAATTACCTCCTTATTAGCTGCATCCAGAGCTTAACCGATGGCATGGAGTGACCCAAATGACAGACCACCATCTCCTGCTCCTCATGGTCACAGTCTAAAAGGTTGACACCGGATTTGAAAACAAACCTCTACTGAGATCATTTGGTATCATTAAGGAGATGAAAGCAATTTGATCTACGTAACCCGGCATGGCGTGAGCAAACCCCAGCGCCTGAACAGTGATTCCATTCATTTGTTTAAGATAGTATCATCATAACATTCATCCTCTTTAAACAGCTATCTTATCCACCAGGCTCACTGTACCCAACGATCCACAAAGTACCCTGTGGCGAAGGCAAAGACTGCTTTATGCAGTATGTCAATGATTTGTTCGTTAACAGGCCAGGTCCTAAGTGATTGCAAAATCCAAGTCAGCCATCATTCCTCAAGTGGTTCGTTTAGCCTTTATTGAAAATCCGAGGGCACTTACCATGGCGGAGCACCGACACCCGTCCAGTTCTCCAGGGTTTGATCAATCAACAACCGGACACCGGTGAACATGAAATCTGCAAATGGACCTCTGATTCCGTTTGCACCCATCATAGCCCTAACTATACCCGCAACTGCTCCCTGTCCATAATGCATCGCCATGTTCAATGTGAACATCTCGCTGTCAGGCCTCGAAGCAAGCCCGAAAAGATGCTGGAGAGTGCGGCCAGGGACAAGTGAATTGGGTCGACCCGTGAAGAATTGCTCGACCTTCTCCCCTACAGTCATCCTATCGTTTTCCGTCAGCTTTGGTATTCTGACTAACACTCAAGGTAGTTTGCTTACGCGGCGACTCCCATGATCCCAGCACCAAGGCCATAAAGGCATAATTGACCGAACGGGACATGCGGCTTAGGCCGTTGAGGCTCGGTGGTTCGGCGTGACATCTTGACCTTGTCGGATCCGAGCTTTACTATAAAACTATAAAACTATAAAACTATAACAATGGAAATATGGATATTCGAAAAGTGTTCTATCGTGCTATAGGAGCTGAAATGTAGGTCTTCAAGGGGAGGGCGGGAAATGGAAAAATATAGTGATGTATCTTAGTTGTAGGATTTCAATGAATTGATCGCATTTTCCAGGCCATGCCATTCTTTTGATTCTTAAGTCAACAAGCATATTCAGAAGAAGTAGCGGCTGATATGATGTCAACATGTTGCCCTTCGTAGCCAATTCCCGCCAACTCTATCCCAGTTCTGAGTTATCCTCGGTCCTCCACACACAGCGTTGTATGTACTGTACAGCACTCTAGACCGACCTGGGTTGTCTATACCTTAGTTGACACCTATCTCACTCTTCGCCTGGGTTTCCGCCCTCCAAGAACTTGAAGAAGGTAAGTTCATTACCGTCGTTGTCGGCAATCGTAAACTGTCGGTAACCCCACTCTTTGTCATCAATTGGCTCCGTGATCACCACCGTGCCCTTCGCTTTCAACGCGTTGTAATACTCGTCCAGTTCACGCGTACCGAGCGCAATCATAGCCGCGGATTTGTGAAATTTGTCTTTCTCGCATTCGAAAAGATAAATGTTTGCATTTGCTTTCTTTCCAATGAAAACCGAGCAAAAGGTTGGTTCGGTGTTCGGATCATCGTCTGGATAAAGGCCGCCGAGGGTGAAGTAGAGCTCTTCGGTGTAGAACCTGACGGTCTCTCTGATGGATGTTGACTTGAACTGGGGGATTATTTTCCATGCTGAAGGGACGAGGTTGGCCATCATGCTGTGCTATATAATAGTGCTTCTTAAAATTCTTCAACTCTGGACAGTATATTGGGTTTCCGGCGTGAAGAATTCTGAGGGTTCGCGCTTCGCGCATTCGATTCCCATCAGTTAGGGATCGTGAATCTTTTAGGCATCCATTTCAGTCAAGAAACACGACGGCTACATGCCCCGAAACTTCCTGACTGGCAATTCCTAAGCTGATACCTTTGAGACCCCATGATTGATGGACATGACAGCAACGCCTTCTCATTTTGAGATATGGAAGCCGGCTTTTTATAGAATTGCTATGATAGTATGTAGCTACAGTAGCTTCGTACCATTTGCCCTTGACGTGCATCCTTTTTGCCAAATGCGATTCTGATACCTTTCATCACCGTGCACGGAGCTAGCAAATTATGTCAGCAGCATGAGGGACGTGCACGATGTGGTGAGCCGCACTGTGGCTTTAACTACTATTATTTCCACTGGCGCTATGAATGAAGATGTGGCTGAACTTCCCACTTCTTCACTTCGAGGTTGCACTTCCAGCAGCGCCCGGGTCTCATCCCTCTGCAATATGGGCACTTACTTGAGAATCATGGCTAGCTTCGCAGGTTCTGACAGCATACAGTAACCTTAGATTGAGGCTACATTCTCTCTGTCCCTAAAGCCAAACATCATCCATGTGGAGTACCTCGAAACCTCATCCTTTTTGAAAACCGGACCTAGAAAGTTGGAAGGCATATGTATGGCCCCAGATCTAGATTGTTCCGTTGCAGAAACGAAGCACGGATTATCCGGAAGGTCAAGTCAAGAAACCTGATTTTAAGGATCGGGAAAGGAAGTAAATCCCCGGTCATTGGATTTCATGGGACAGTTATTGCTACGTCCTTGTCTATACCGGCATCAGATCTTGTTTATTCCTGGCGAGATTTACGGTCTTCACCAGGATTTGCACCTTTCAATGGAGGTGTCGATGATGGAGTGCAGAGAAATGATTGGGAGCTGCCCAGAATATAAGACCCTCGTGGTTCCGGGAGCCCTATATATACAATGTCTGCTTCTCAGTTTTTGTTCACGTACGTGAAATTCACTGGCAGTAATATTTTATTATTCCACCATCTTCCTTTGCATTATGGAACATCCTCTGCAAACCGTCGCGACCTCTGTTGGCAAGGCCGGCGTTGATCCTCGAGCCACGCAACTGAGCTCTTTGTTTCAAGGCGCCAACGATGGCCCGGCAAAGGTTGCTGTGAAGCTCACGGGCTGGCAGCAAGGCGGAAAGAGAGCCGATGACGGGCCCTACTTCACGGACAATGAAGGTCATCCCTTCCCAGACCCGGCGCATAGCAAAACGGCTGGAGGGTTGCCATTGGTGTCGGATACATTCTTACTACAGAAGCAGCAGCATTTTAACCGCTCCAAGAATTTGGAACGGATGGTCCATCCATGTTCGTGAATTACCTTTGATTCTACTTACTCGTACACGGACTAACAGTTGTCTTCTAGGTGGCAGTGGGGCTTTTGGCTACTTTGAGACCACCAAAGACATGTCGTCACTAACGAAGGTCCGTGTCTCATAGATATACCTACATCATTCCGATTGATCTAACCCTCAAAAGGCACATTTCCTGAGAAGCTCAGGGGTGAAAACTCCAGTCTTCGTCCGATTTTCAACGGTGACTTTTGGCAGGGAATTTCCAGATTCGGGTCGCAATCCGCGAGGTTTCGCCATCAAGTTCTACACCGGCGAAGGGAACTATGATATAGTCGGGCTGAATTTCGTATGTTGGAATAAATTTGCCTGCTTGCTAGAATGGTGTATTGACTGGATCTGCAGCCGGTATTTTTCTGTCGAGACCCGATCCAAGGTCCGGATGTTATTCGCTCCCAGTCCCGGAATCCGCAGAATTTTCTTTTGGACTATAACTCGCTCTTCGACCTTTTGGCCAACACACCTGAGGGGTGAGTGCAGCTTGGATTGTCGTAAGATATGACCTTGACCCAACTGATAAATTGCTCTAGCAACCATGCCGGCCTGATGTTCTTTAGCGACCATGGAACCCCTAATGGCTGGAGAAACCAACACGGATACGGCTGTCATACATTCAAATGGGTTAACAAGGACGGTGAATTCGTATACATCAAGTACCATTTTCTGGCACAACATGGACAAAAACAATTTACTTGGAAGGAGGCCGTGATGATGAGTGGCGAGGACCCAGATTACTCGAAACGAGATTTGTGGGCTGCTATTGAGAGAGGCGAGGAGATTACCTGGACGGCGCATGTTCAAATCATGAAACCAGAAGAGGCTGATGCCACGAAACTGGGGTTTGATCCATTTGACGTGACTAAAGTCTGGCCTAAGGACCGCTTTCCGGTATGTTTGGTTGAAACTCGTTGCAACCATAAGTAGCACAGTGCTTACTATAACGCAGCTGCACGAGTTTGGAAAACTCATTCTGAACAAGAATCCCGAAAACTTCCACAGGGATGTCGAACAAGCGGCGTTCTCACCTGGTAGCATGGTTCCCGGCATTGAGGACAGCCCTGATCCTTTATTGCAGTTCCGCATGTTCTTTTACCGTGATGCACAATATCATCGGATCGGTATTAATATGCATCAGATTCCAGGTATGCTAGATCAACAATAAACCAGCCCAAAATCTGACTCTTGACTCGGGCTGACCTCAATATAGTCAACTGCCCTTTTATGGCACAGTCATATTCTTCATTGAATTTCGATGGGCCGATGCGAGTTGACGCCAATCACGCGATGAACCCCCAATATGCACCAAACAGCTTCGTGCACAAATTCCGACCCGACGCTGCGGAGGCTATGTATCAGACAGCAGATAACTGTGTCGGACGCAAATCGCATTTCTATCACGAAGGAAAACTTTCCGAGTATGACCAGCCGCGCGAGCTATACACCCGCGTCATGGATCAGAGTGCTAGGGACAATTTACATGCCAACACGGCTGCTCTGCTGCGCCACGTAGAATATCCTGAGATCCAGCAAAAGTATCTGGCGCAGCTGTATCTTATTGCTCCGGCTTACGCGCAGGGAGTGTATGATTTGCTGCCAGAGAAGAAGTTTGGTTTTGAGACGGTCAAGGAGCTGTCGGCTGGTGCAGAAAAGATGGGCAAGGAGCCAAAGTTTTGTCCCAGTTCGGATGCTGAGAGGTTGTTGGGGCTCCCGGTGAACAAGTCGTATAATGTATAGGCCAATATTCAAGTTGTATAATATAACCAGCTCTTCGGGGAGTTTGTCGACATAATATTAATTGAAGCCAAGGATGCTGGTTGTTGGAATGGAGATGATCATTATCAAGTTGGCGAGGTCTTGGCAAGATGCGACCTCAACGACATTCACCATCAAGCGGCATCCGTCAACACAGTTTTCGTAATAAGCAACTTCAGCTGTTCGCTCGAAATCATTAAGCTTCAATTGGTATCATTCCATATGTTTCAATAACAATATCATGGTGCATAGTACTCCCCTTGAAAGCTAGTGCAATGCAAAAGAAATGAGTAACCATTTTGGCAGGCCAATCTTCCGAACCTACGACGGCTGTTTGTTGAAGCCCGTACAGAAGCCGAGGAAAACGAATATTCACGCAGTGCTGTATGTTTGCATATTTTCTGGGTGATGAACACAATAAGCTGACAAGTATACCTAGTTTTATAACCTGGTGCTGTTCATATCTTCAGTGGCGGTATTCAGTCTCGTTGCCCAGAGAATGGGTGGTGTGAAAACAAATTCATAGATTTGGATTAAAGACTTAAAAGAGATCGCCATCGCTATCAAAGCACACCAATGGTATCGAGAGTTAACCCAGCCAGGAACTGGATCATGAGGAGCATTTGAAGGCTACCATACAACACAAATGCATATCGATTGAAATCATGGAGAGCGGACCGAACGAGCCAGCAAACACAGTCGAGCCATAAGCGTGGGCGTCTCAATCCGATTCCTCGCCGTCATCTCCAAGGAAATCCAAGCTCTTGAACCCCCTTGCCAGCCGGCGCCTGGGCCGTTCCTGTTCAGCCTGTTCTTCTCCCTCGTCGTCGTCGTCGTCGTCGTCTTTAGCCTCCTTTCTCCCCCATCTCTTCGCCCCTTCTTGCACCATCTCCAGATCCGCCTTGAGTTCCCGCGCCTCCCTGATTGCCTTGGCCTTTTCTACAGAGTATCGTCCTTGCATTCCCGCGTCACTGAGCATCTCCTTCAGGTGGCGGACTTTTGCCTTGGGCGTATTAAACGGCGCGAGTTCACGGTGCCACATCTTTCTTATTCCACACTTGATCAGCCAGCCTTGTAATCGCTTGATCTCAGCCTGGTCTGCGTCGAGATTGGCATCTTTACTTGCTGCGGGCTTCTTTACCTTTGTGCTGGTCGTTTTGGCTGCTGCCTCTTTTCTCTTCCGTTTGAGCGGCGGTGCTTCGTCCAATACAATTGACATTTCGCTTTCGGAGCCATCCTCTTCTTTCTCTTGAGGTTCACTGGGTTTTGGGTCTTCCATGGGTTCGACATCCTCTGCCTTTGTCACTTCCGATTCGGATGCAGAGTCAACGGTTTGCTTAGCGGGCTTTTTCGTTCTAATCGGCTTATTCACGGCTTTGGCGACTTTGGTCGAGACCGGCAATTGTGGAACTTTCCTGTCGTTATCATCTGCGGAAGGCGTCTCGATGTCACTTAGTACAGATGAAAGCTCCTCTTCGTCAGCAGGAGGTGTGCTCTGCTTTCGTTTCTTTCTTGCTGCCTGGGGCTTGTCTGTGGATATCCGCTTTGCGGGCTTGGTCTTTTTGGGCGGTCGCGGTTTTTTTGATACAGCTGGTGCCGGTTTTGCATCTTCCTGTTCTTGCAGTCTCTCTTGCGCTTCCTAACAATGACAAGACTTTCCAGTTAGCCACCGCACATCTTCAGAATAAGATCACATGAATTCTTCGCGTAGGATACATATCGTACCACTTCCTCCTTGATTATCTGGTCACTCTTTGACTTCCAGGCTTCATATCCCTTGAAGAATCCCTCTTCCAGATCCAATGCCTTTTCAGCTGCGGATCGCACACGTCTTACGGTCAGTTCTTCTAATTTTCCTGATTTGTATACTTTTGCGACAGTATCACGTAGCGCCTTTTCAAGTGCTTTATCATCGGGGATGTTGGCGGACGACAGCGCATCAGAATCCGAATCTGACATCTTGCTGCGGTTGAGAGTACTGTAGATGTTGAAGATCGATCGCTGTTCCAAATAGGTAGACGCAGATGTCAACGCGTCAGCTTGTTATATTTACGCGTCAATGGCTATTAAATCATAGATAGCAGTGTTATCTGGATAAAATAACCGCACGCGTTGTGTTATGGGCTTGAGGCGCGTTTGTTGTTTCGCTTCGAGAACTTTTCTAGAGTCGAAGCTTCCGGGACTTCTCCACATGACGTGCCATCGCCGATTGCCAACTCCCAATATCTCGATCAGTATCTGCTTTTTCTTGTACTAATAATCTGTTCGCAGTACAATCCATTCTTTATATCTACAGTAGTATTGTCTACTTTTGGTCTCTACTCTAAAACAAAATTACTCACTCTTTGATCTGACCCGATACCTTTTCGAAGCTCTCATGGCGGAAATATTGACAGAGCAAATCGACGCTCTCAAACGAGGGAAACCACCCAACCAGGGCGACAAAGAATTGCGACAGAAGCTACCAAAGGGTGTGGTGCTAGATAAAGATGGCAAACCGTATGATCATCCTAAAATTCACTTCCATTCCATGCCTCCCGGCAGCCCTCTACCACCCACGGCCCCAAGGCTAACCAAACCGATTTCTCCAGCTGTCGCACATGCACATCCCTCGCAGACTGGCGCGCCCTCACACGGATGGAGTCTTCATCTTCCACAGTCACCGCCGCAGCTGCAGCTGCAGCTGCATCATCTTCCAGCACCAACACCGATACCAGCACACTCCACTCCACCAAATCCGCCCTAACCTCGACCCCATCCAATCCCTTCCCCGCCGCCGACACCCTTCAATCCACCCCCGCGGACTGCCCCGCGGACGTCGAAACCCTCGGCCGCAGCACATGGACGCTTCTGCACACCATGGCCGCTACATACCCGGCAACCGCCAACGCCCAACAACAAAACGACATGAGTTCCTTTCTCTCCCTTTTCTCCAAGCTCTATCCGTGCTGGGTGTGTGCGGACGATTTCCGGGCGTGGATGAACGATGCGTCCGGAAGGAATCGGCCGCGGGTGCGTGGTAGAGCGGAGTTTGGCAATTGGATGTGTGAGGCGCACAATGAGGTGAATCGAAAACTGGGGAAGAAAAAATTTGACTGCGCGAAGTGGGAAGAGCGGTGGAGAACGGGCTGGAAGGATGGGAGGTGTGATTAGTTGGATTGTTGGAGGGCAATATATGCCTTCTCTGGCTATGGTCCTGCGCTCAAAAATTGGATGGGCCTTTTTGGACGCAGTATTGTGGGAGTGTTTGGGCAGAAAAGGCACTCCTTCATCATTACTAACTACCGATGACTCCTCCTGGTGAGTATGGGAGGTTAAAGGCAATTAGCCATATTCCCTTGAAACGACATGATAGACTGTCATGTATGCAATATTCGTGTACACTATTCCATAGATGCCTGTATGATACACTGAAGCAATCTCTGCTCAAAATATTCATCTTTCAACACCTGGATCATTGCCACAAGGGACTAGCTCAAGTTGCTAGAAGACAAGAGAGACACCCTGAAAGTAGTTGAGTTCGTATAGGCATACTGTCTGGGAAGACAACAGGTGGACAGCACTACCTTCTAAAATAGCTATCAAAAAAGCGAGAATACCGTAATAAAAGTATAGTATTGATCAAAAATCTCTATCTCCCAATACAATCCATAAAAGAAGGAGAAAGTGACCGTCAAACATCTTCAAGCGGAATAAAACGTTAAGAGGCCGTGCATGATGCGTCAGGAACCTATTCTATTTTCTTGTTCCTGTTTGCCCTTTTGAAAGAACGCGATTTGGCACCCTATTCGGCATCGACTTCCACTTCATCGGCGGGTTCCCCTTTATCCTCGTACCCATTTGCCTCGTCGTCTTCTTCACCTCCCTCCTCCTCAGCCAGAAGAAGCTTTTCAAACGCAGAGTGCGATGCAGCCTTCACTGGCCAGTTGGATTTAAATGTTGGGACAATGACTTTTGGAACTTCCTGGACTTCGCCAAGGGCAGGTAGCCTGACCTGATCTTCTGTGAGTCCGTTCGCCTCGAGGATCGACTCCGCCTCTTCAGCAAGACCATGAGATTTCGCCGTGAGATAAGCCAGGGGCACTAGGTTGTTAGCAGCCATTCAAAGTACATCGTAAAAGGAAAGACTCACAAAGGCCAAGCTCCTTAAACATTTGTACTCTGCCCTCAACATCGCCAAGGTAGATTGCGTTTTGGAAGCGGGAAGTGAAATCGCCCCGGTGTTCCGCAATTTTCGCCATGCGATTCAGCTTCTCATTGTCTCCTGTGGCCAAATAGAGGAATGATAGCTTGTCGAAGTTTCGTTGTTTCTGGTATGTCATTTCCACAGTTTGGTGATTTCCATGAGCCAGAGCTTCGGTTCCCAGCCGGGACCATAACTGGGGACGGTCCAGTTGCTTAGCCATTTCAATGGCAACATCAATATTGCCGCATTCCAGTGCGAGTTCGAATCGCGTTTGAGGATCTTGAACGAACTGCAGAGCAATTTCTGGGTAGCCCTTTTTCTGAAGGTATGAGATGATGCTTTGGCCGACAAGACTGGACGTTTTAATAATTTGCATCATCTCCTCGTAATTGCGCTTGACCAACGCGAGTTTAAAACGGTAGTCAGTCGGATCAATTTCGAGGACAATTGGCTGAGCATTTCTGTCTAAACAATAGACATTCTTGCCCTTTACCTGGACCAAATATATTGTGTTTTCAAGTGTCCGTACGATGCCATTGTCACTGTCAATTGTTAGCGCTGCAAATTTGACTTGCTTGAAAGATAACGTACCCATTAAGAAGAGAATATTTGATATGATTGAGAGTGGAATATAATAGTACACCACTGTCATCCCAGCAAGCACTCTTTATCCGGATAGTTTCGTGCAATGTGCTCACATGTTCCAGGGTCTTCGTTGCGATTGTCACATTATGTTTGCTCAGAAGTGCCACGTATTGCCCGTCGTTTGACCAAACCACATATTTGACACCACTTGTGGTCAGTTCAGCCACCTGCTGATTTTGTTGGATATCATGGAGGACAACGGTAGTCGGAGTGAGGAAGAGGAGTAATCCAGGCCCACCGACAGAAATGTCGATGGTTCCAGAAGGAGTCTTAATCGTTTCGGAGGTGGAGTTGTTAAGCTCCTTGATGTCGACTTGCTGTGTTGGCTGGTTGAAGACAGCGAACTTGTTACGATCGACAAAAATAGCCGATGTTCCACTGCCTTTCTTTATATCGGTTGGCTCAATGGCACCTGTTGAGTCCTTCGGAATGTGGATGAGCTCATATGTACCGTTATCTGCTGGAGATGTCACGAGAACCGTACGCTCTGCAGCATTATAAGAGAGTGTCCTTGGTGGTACCCATGGATTACCCAGCTTTCTCAGCGACAACATTGGTGGGGACTCAACTTTCTTGACAAAGTCGAAGCATTTAAGATGTTTTTCCTTCGTGATATAAAAGAGTTGATTCTGGTGTATCGTGGAGGCAGGGCGTTCTCGTTCCAGTTTAAACACCATGACACCAGTGTCATGTCCAGCAGCAAATAGGTTGATCTCCGGGTGAGCCGCGATGACCCAGAATCGATCCAAGTCCCGTTTGAATGACTGGACTGAGGTCCGTTTGTTTAAATCCCAAACGCGCATGGTCTTGTCTTCTCCAACAGATAAGATCAGGTCCTGGTGGGGGTGGAACAAACAGGCAGAGGCGTTCTGGAAATGCCCCCGGCAGGTGTCAACTTCCCACGCTTTGGTGTCTATGCGCAGTCAGTCTCGACATACTCGATATCTTCAAACTGGAAAGTCCTACCACTCATTCTCCAAAGCTTCACTAAGCGATCATCACCTGCGGAAACAATCAATGGCAGCGTAGGGTGAAATGCGACCCAGTTAACACCACGGTCGTGACCTTCGAGCACAAATTTTACCACAGCATCAGTGTTTCCAAACATATCGGCCTGAGCAGGACTAGCACGAGAGAGTTGATCTTCGAAGGTTAGGGAGCTGGTAGGAGCGGAATGCTTTTTCCGAAGCCCAGAAATATCCCAAACACGAACAGACTGGTCGAGTGAGGCGGAAACGACCAAATCTTCCTTTGGATGAAATTGCGCACACATGACATAATGATTGTGTCCAGTCATAGTACAAACTAGCCCCCTGCATCAGCAACAGTCAACCTAGGAGGGAACTGTCGCGACTCACTCAACGATCGATTCTGCCAGTTCCAGATGCGGATTGTCTGGTCGTCGGAGGTTGAAATGATCCAAGGGTGCTCATGGTGGAAGAAGACGGTTCGGACATAATCCAAGTGGCCATTGAGCGTGAAAAGACATCGTCGTGTCTGATACGACCAGACTTTAATCTTGTAATCGTCGCCTCCGGATACGAAAAGCGGCTGCGTCTTGTGGAAATCAATACCTCGGACTGGCCCATCGTGTTCCTCAAACCGATCAATCAATGTTCCCATCCGATAATCCCATAGCTGTATAGTGGAGGAATGGAGAGAGACGAGGAGCCATGGTCTAACTTCGGTTTAGTATCTGCAGAAAAAGGAGGGGACGCAAGGTCACGGTCCACTGACCGTTTAGGGTGGAAGGCGATGCCCTTCGCCCTGGAGGACTTGGACTCGAACTATGCAAGACATTGAGTCAGTAGGAAGATCTTCGAGAAATCGCCAACTCGGGGAATGAACCTTTGTGAGCATGGTTGGACCGGACTGCATGTTGACGGGCTGGTGGCCGAAGCCACGTTGAAGCTGCGCAGGCGGTCGGGCTGATCAGTCGAGCAAGACTGCTAAGCGTAGTAAGATTCAAAGTCAGGGTTCTCAATTGAATAATGCGTTCTTATGAATTGCGAAGTTGTTGAACTACTGTCTCAACGGCACTTTGAAGTACGTGGACTCTTGAGAGGTTGTGGTTCGAGCGACTTGAAGGGACAAGACACGATGTATCAGCCGTACAAGCGAAAGGCACTTTCATGGTGTATTATTGGTCGGCCTCTTACACATCTTAAATTACGACAATACGGACCTTCGACAACCAAAAATTATTGCCCGATCACAACACCAAGAACCCCCAAAATATCAAAACTTCTCCTTTTGCTCCTAATACTTTCATAGCTACAAACCTGCAAGCCATACGAAGCTGCTTTTTTTGCAGCTATACAGATATTGTCTTTACTAACTTATTAGGGGACTGCATCTACACCAATGCTGCTTGAAAGTCAGGCCACGTCCCATCCACCCCACCTCACATCCCACCGGCCGTGAGACCAGGACCTGGTACGTGGTCAAGCGCGGATATACAAAGAGCTGGGCTGGTGATATTTGAGGTTTTAAATGTGGTTTTCAAAATCCCCACATATGCATCCTGTCGGATTAAAACAGCATCCAAATGATGAACCTGAAGCCAAGCCAAGTGGCTCGCGAACCCCATTCCGTGACACACCTTCGATGAGGCGGAGACATTCGCTTGACTCTGCAGCCCCTCGAAAACGACGGTTAAGTTTCGAAGGTCACAGCGAATTCACGGTCGAAGACATATCCAACCAAGACACTGGGTACGATGGCGACATTGAAGTTGTTTGGCCATATCAGTATGAAGATGCGGAGGGGGATGTGCCTGGAAAGCAGATATTGCAAACGAGACGGGCCGGTCTCAAACGGCTAGAGCATGATGAGATCTCTCACAGCGGATTGATCGATTGGATGGGCTCGCTTCACTGCGACTCTGACAAAGAGGCCTATCGTCCGAAAAGAGGTCGAAAGAGGAAGTCTAGACCGTCGCTGGATTCTTCATATCGGAAACCATCTATCCGATCTCGCCATCAAGATCTAGAGACTGGCGGAAAGGGAAGGCCGGTTTTTACTCCCAAAAAGCCCAGAAGGGAAAGCCCAAAGCCCCTCGGTCAGGAGTCGACTTTCTTCAATTTCGGGAGAACAGAAGACACGATGGAAAACGCGTTTGCACGTGGATCCCCTGCGAAGTGTGCCATTGAAGTGCAAGAGCCAAGTGCCATTACGGATGACTCTATGGAACTTGACTAAATCGTCACACTATGGGGTATAGTCTGCCCTTTCCGGAAAACCTTTAAAGGGGGGACATTTCCAAGCTTCAAGCTAGAATCTCATTCTGGTATATCATTTTAACCAGACGAGGGCTGAAATTTTCCTGTATGAGAGAAGCCGGTTGCTATACTGTGTACGTATGTGCGTACACACAATCTCAAGGAAAAGGTCCGGCCTTGATGTGTTGGGTATTTCTTCTTCTAAAATCTCCCTATAACGATATGAGGACACGGGCCATTTTTCCTTCTCTCATTCTCACTTCTGATTTTATACCATGCTCCCTGTTATCCAAGTAGGGCTTTTTGTGTTTCAACCCGGCCCTGTATAGCCCAGCGGAATTAGAGATTTCCTTGGATCCCATCAACACGGTCCTTTGACTGAGAGTTTACATTGCTTTCTTCAACTGGCACCGCTTGACGTCGATAATACTGCCAACGACATATGGAGATGTTTCCGACGCAAGCGAGCCACCTAGTCCCGCAAATATCTCTGTACTATGCTTTCAACTGCTGCTGAATTGATCTGCACATTCAACTTGTTTAGCGATATCATGGCAGCTCGACATCAAGGATGCAAACCCTACAAAGCCGAGAAACGGCCCACAATTTCTTGGCCAATGAAATCCCCGCATTTTTGGAGCTCATCGTCTTACGTAACCAGTTCGTGCCCCAGGTTTCAATGACGTCAGTATCTGGGAGCTGGATTATAAAAATGAAATGCAACTCAAACAGAGATACAGGACTTTACATAATTGTTTGACGAGCTCAAAGAACATTATTCTTCTTTTCAACGTTGGATACTGCTCAACTGATGGAATAATTTCTGCCTTCTTACAATTTGTACCACCACGATGCCGACCAGAACGTCAACACGTCAAGCTGCCGTAAAGGCAAACGAAGCTCTACAACAGAACGCACGCGCGGGAGCGAAAAAAACGGGCGGTAAGCGCAAAGGATCTACCGAAGAAGGGGCTCCTAAGACTAAGCGCGAGAAAAAGATTGAAGAGAAACACGAAGATGTTCATGCCAAAAAGAAACCTGTTCCGGCAAAACAAGAGCCAAGCGAACCTCCCAAGGATCAACTAAATGGAAAAGGAGAGCAGCATAATGGTGATGATATAAATGATGAAGCAAAGGAACCCGGTGCTAAGGAAGAAAACAAGGCTGAGGGGAAATCCATTGAAGAACCAGAACCGAAAGAAGAGAAGAACGGAGATAATGCCCAAGAGAAAACAGCGATAAAACGGTCAGATGAGAGGCAAGAAGCGCTTCCGTCGAACATCTTGGAGAAAGGACTCGTCTACTTCTTCTTCCGCTCACGAGTAAACGTCCAAGATCCTGAAAGTGTCGACGACGTTGCTCGCACTTTCATTGTCCTCCGACCAGTACCCTTGGACGCTGAGCTAGGTAAAGGTCCGATCGGCGATGAAGCCAATTGCCGTTTGCTCGTCTTGCCCAAGAAGCAGCTGCCCTCCTCGTCACGCGAGAGGTACATGGGGTTTGTGGAAAAGGCCGGCACTACTCTCAAAACAATAAAGGGGTCCTTTTTCGGTACGGATTACGATACAAAGACTAGGGGGCATCAGGAAGTTCCGAGTGCAACTCCGTTTGCTGAAGGCGTTTACGCAATTACATCCACGGGTCGCAGCTCACATCTGGCGTACATCCTCACCCTTCCTCAGGATCTATCTGAGGTCCAGACAGATCTTGGGCTCAGCAAGAAGGGGTCTTTTATCGTTAACTCGAAAAGCCCAAAGTTTGCCGGTCCCTCGACGGCTCGACTTCCAAAAGGCCCGGAGTATCCACAAGAGTAAGTTGAAATATGCATTTAAGTTCTGTATCCTGTACTAACACTGTGTGGTAGAATCTTGGACGAGTTCCGTGACCTTCGCTGGGCTCCTTTGCAGCCCAAATATATTGATTATCCCAACGCGCAGTTCCTTATGATCGGAGAGGCACAAGGCAATCTTGGAAAAACCGGCTTGACTGAGAGCAAGCAAGATGAAAATGAGGAAGCTGGGGAAGAGCTCGAGCAATTGGAGCAGGAAGACGAAGCTCGAGCGTCTCCACTTCGAGGTAGGTCCTATTCTCTAGATCATTGTCGTAACCCATATACTCACACATCTCAGATGATCACATTGTCTTTGAAGACTTAGGGATGAGCTCCAAAGAGTTCTCGTCCATGCCGACCACATGGGAGTGACGATGATGAATATGTGGGCTCGAACAGGCATTTTCGGGAAGACTGTGATGGAGACAGATCCATCATATATTTGTATTGATACCTACATACAAACGCCATTGAGCAATCGTGTCAGCAGCCACTTTCAACAGGTTCGATGCAGAAAACCTGAAATTTCCGGACCGCCCAATCCTCTGGAACCTGTAAAGACTGGCCTGATATCTAATAATGTACCTTTACTTTCCCCAAAATCTGTCTACAGACTTACAAGCCTCAAGCTGTGAAGCTTGGTACTAGCAAACCCGAGTACATCGGCTTGATATTATTGGTCATCTTCAATAATACTCTACCCCTTTGACTAACCGCTCCGTAGACGTTCATAGGAATGCTGTCTGTAACCAAAACTCCACTCTGAGGGCAAAGGTTTTAGAAGAATTAGTAGTGCTCCCTGCGGAGCAGACAATGCCGAGTCCTGTAGCTGAATACGTAGCCCAGATCTCCTACTGTTGGTAGCACGGTGACCATTAACGGACGAGGTTGGCAGATTTCTCGAAGTTCGATGTGGTGGGACAAGAATGACAGCTGACGCTTCAGGTTGCATGCTCACGCGATTTATATAACCACGTGCTAGGTTGAGGATGAAGAGGTGCAATATGTTCGTCAGTCTCAATAGTAAGCGGGCTAATATGTATCCTCCGACTTGTGCTTGGTCAAACAGCCCAATGATGTTTGCTCTCACCATCACGTTGAACGGTTGGATAGACAAGGATGTGGAGATGCCAAATTTGTTTCTCTCCTCTCCCAGGACGACAGCAGCTGCAAAACTATGTGAAATTGTATGCTTCGTAAAGGAACATACAGAGTGCATTGAGAATGCTGCATTTTTACGATGAGATCCCGGCTCTGGTCCCTGAGTGAGCGTGTTGCAGCCCCGATAACCAGACAGAAACCGCGGAGCGCATCCTCACGCGATGCGAGCATTTCGAGGACATGCAGCACGTGCGAGATCCTTGTACGCCATAGGGGATAGAAAACTGGAGCTTTGACATGCTAGCATCTCAAGGCGGATGAAGCCACAATTTCGGGTCCTCAAGGCTCACTCTGGAGGTTCCTTGAGAAGCTATGATAAATACCCATGCTTGCGCTCTCTTCCGGTGGAAGAAGCAGTCCGAACTGCTCACTGCTATTTTGATTGCAAAATGGCGCCTTTTTGGGGCTCTTCGCTGAGCTGCGCTTTTCTGTTTTTTGCTTCCACGAATGCCTTGCCCGGTAGAAATCACCATCCGTCAAAGGATCTCCCGGTCGTGAAGCAAACCGCTTGCGGTAAGCATACTTACCAATATCACGGCCTAGCCGGCTATGGGACCATCCCTTCGGATGCGGTTGATAAATACGGAGATACCCTTGGTGGAATTGGCAGCGCCGTTGCCATCGAGCAATCATCATGGCAGAGACGACGAGATGGATCGTACGAGGGAATTGCGTGGGCCGTGCCGGACCGTGGCTGGTATGAGACTGTACTTCATCAGAGAATTGTAAACTCTGACACGAGCCTCTAGGAATACCAACGGCACGTTAAATGTCCAGGCACGAATCCAGAAGTTGAGCTTGAAATTCACTCTCGTGCCGGACGCAAGCGCTGAAAGGCCATCCAAGCCAAACCTGCAAATCAAACACCTAGATACCATTCTCCTCACAGGACCAGATGGCACGCCGACGACAGGAATTGACGCCGATGCTACGGGCTTTATTTCATTCCCAGGATTCCCTCCATTGCCCGGCGCGACGATACAAGGTGACGGGTTTGGTGGAGCAGGGCCTGGCGGACGTCATATTTCTTTAGATTGCGAAGGCATCGCCCTGGACCGGGACGGCTCCTTTTGGATTTCAGATGAATATGGTCCCTACGTCTACAAGTTCTCCCGCCGTGGCCAGATGCTGCAGGCCATCCAGCCACCAGATGCGTATCTTCCTCATCGCAACGGCAAACTTAGCTTCAGCGCTGCATCCCCGCCGATTTACAATCCTGATCAGATGCCTGTGCCAGAAGATACCGAATGTGGACGCAATAACAACCAGGGTTTTGAAGCATTGACAATCTCTCCTGACGGGAAGAAGCTGTTTGTCATGGTACAATCCGGCATGAATCAGGAGGGTGGTCCAAAGAAGCAACATAGAAAACAGGCGCGTATGCTCGAGTACGACATATCTGGGCGAAGACCACGGTATGCGCACGAGTACGTGGTGACCTTGCCAACATATGTGGACTATACAAAGGACAACCCCGCAAAAGCGACACAGGTCGCATCGCAGTCTGAAATCCATTATCTCCCCACAGGCGACTTGTTGATTCTCTCGCGCGATTCTGGCTTCGGCCATGGCCAATCTGAATCACGGTCCGTGTACCGCCATGCCGATATCATCTCCAAATCTCGTGGCACGACAGATATCAAATCGCACCACTACGACAAGGTAAACGGGTCAATTGCATCGTCGACCGGAGAACTTAAACCAGGAATCAAACCCGTTGAATACTGCTTTTTTATCGATTACAATCTCGCCTCAGAACTGGCAAAATTCGGCCTTCACAACGGCGGTGAACAGGACCAGTTTCTGCTCAACGAGAAGTGGGAGAGTCTTGCGCTCGTCCCTGTCGATCCAAAAGATCGGCGACATAGCGGGAAAAAAGAATATTTTTTGATCAGTTTCAGTGATAACGATTATATCACCCAGAACGGTACGTTCCCAACGACTTCATTTTTCTGGACACAAATGTGTTGACTAACGAGTTCATAGGCCGTCTGAATTTCGGCAAATTCAAATACGCAGACCAATCGGGGTTCAATTTGGATACCCAGGCGTTGGTCTTTCATGTGTCGTTTTAACTGTTGTATTTCAATGATTCCATAGCCTACTTGAATTTCAGTACGGATGATTCAGAATTCTCTTCGAGTTGATGTTGAACAAAATAATAATACGCCGTATTCCAACACATTTCATTTGCTTCGTTGGGATCGGGCGTTGCCGAAGGGAACTTTGTGGGCCATACTTCGCACGATATAGTCACCTTGAGTCTGTGCGGCGCCCTCGTGAGGTAACTTTTCTCTTCAAGATATTCTCCGAGGACCGTTCGGGAGGCAAATGAGGGGAGCGTTGGATGTAACGATACCCTGATGATAGAGTCAACCCCGCCATTTGCTTGCGATGATGCGAATCCCGGTGGAGAAAGCTGAATATGTGGCAAACAGATTCGACGAGAGGAGAAGGATACAGATTTTCGTCTGATATTTTTCGATTTGTATTGTATCTACTCCGTACTCCGCAAGAGATACTTTGTTGTCTGGTCAACTGCTGTGCCGAGTGAACTGCTCATCAAAAACCACCAGAGTGAGAGTGGCGCCATCCAGTCAAAACGAAACCTGAGACGAAGGGAACTTGGGGCCTTCTGTTGGTCCAGGATCTCCCCACACTTGCGGTCAGCGAGCTTTGCGGAGTGCGTGGCTGGGAAGCATGGGCCGAGGACGGACACAATCTTCACACTAAGGCGCGCTATTGACCTCTGGAAGTGCGTGGAGGTTTGGCTTCCGCGGGCCCGTGAGTTGACATCCATGCTGCGAGGAAATATCCCGCAATCTCGATTCGCTCGATGAACGAGCAAAAGGCTGAGTGTCTCGAATGCTGGGGATGTGATTCGGGAGATGTCATCCATTCCTAGACACGACGTTGAGTGTGTATCCGTATCTCTGGACGCAGTAAGATCTATATTTATCAGAAGCGATGATGGCCTGTCAGGTCGTTTGTTTGCGGCGGATCCTGATCCTCAACCGCACGCTTGACTGGCGCCTTTTAACGAAATGTGCACGATGTGTGTCGGGGCTTGCCCTTGGCGTGTGTCCTTGATTAGTCGTAGTTAGCGGCAGTCCGCATCTGGGATCCGGGGCTGAGGATGCGTTTCGAACCACGCTCCAATGACGGCAGCGACGGCGAAGAATCGCTTTGATCCTTGAACAACGAAACATCTCTGGGGAGAGGTCAGCCTGGGAGCCTCCGCCACGCCTGCGTCTCTGATATACCCTGCCTTCGCACGCCTCCTTCTGCCCCCTCGAGGTTGAGATGTTTCTTCATTAGTTTGTACGCCGTACCACTGCCATCACCAGGGATGCTGCGCTCTTCCTCTGTAACTCCCTGCTGAGCGGACTCCCCACATAGAGAGAGAGAGAGAGAGAGATAGCAGTGTGGAGCAGATTCTTTGTCTTTTTTGCGGCCCCATCGCAGAACCAGTCTTTAAAAGCGGCGGACAGTCGACCATCTCCCACGTTGAATATCGGTGACACCTGCGGTCCTTTCGTCCAACGACGCGTTGACGGTCAAATTGCACCGCTCTTCTGTGCCATCGTTGGAAACTCTCCCACTGCGTTGAATGGAACGGGCCGACGAAACCTTGCCGCCGTGGTTTCGCCCATCGCATTACGTCAACTAAGCCACAGCCATCCGTCTTGCGATACCTTCTCCCCTCCTCAAGGCATCGCCCGGATAGCAGACGTCACGTCCTGATTTAGACGCACGATACATATAACGGACGACCAGACGCGCAATGCGGTACTCGAAGATCAACCGGGCTTCGTAGCATCCATAACGGGGGTGTTTCGTCGGTTCTTGACCAGCCTAGGGAGCAGGTAGATGGACTAGACTGACCAGATTGTGTCAACGAGCCTGCAACGTAGCAATGACTGTCGAGCGCCCGGGAAGGATCGGTGGTGGGAGCGCTGCGGTGACGCCGGGAAGGCAGAGGATGAAGCCAACTAGGTTTGCTGGCCCATGGGTATCATCTCCGCGATCGTTAAGCTCACCTGTCTCGCCGTCAAGGTCGCAATCGTCGGGAAGCTTCTTGGACCAGGATGACGTTCGAGCTGGTCCAGAGGCCTTCTCAAGCTCTCTTCCAGCTTCCCATAAGGCCTCGAACCCGTCTTCATCGAAACACAGTCTCCGGTCGCACAAATCCCCCACCCTCGTCCACCCAGCTCGGGCTGAGATGGAGCTCCTCAACAGCTATCGCTCAGACATCCTGGACAAGAAGAACAGGGCGATGAGCAAGGTCCACATCCTCCCGCATCTGAAGAAGCCCGCGCGTGATCGAACACCGTCCCTTGACCTCAATCTGACTGCCGTTGAAAACGAAGGGTTGGGAATATACACGAACTTGGACCGTGATGGCGACCCTTATATCGCTGCAGCACGGTTGGCGGGGTCGATGAGCCATCACCGCTCGATAAGCGGGAACTCCCAGTATTCCGCGACAATGACGCTGGCTGCTGGAAACAGGCCTGGTTCACATTATGTTCACCCCATGAAGCAAACCCCGCGTCCCTACACACCTCCCAGTCGTTCGCATCAGAACTCCATCACTGGCAGCGCCTCTGACACAACGCACTTCCCTGACCTTGACGAGCACGCCGTCTCAGCCAGCCGAGAACCTTTTAACTATCATTCTTCCTCCCTAAATTCCAGTATGGAACCGCGTCAATCCTTCAATGTTCAGCAAGAACATCACACCTATCCTCAATCCTTCAATGTTCAGCAAGAACATCACACCTATCCTCAATCTTCACAAACCCGCGTTGCAAGAACCTCATCCTCTTTCAGTCAACCCGTCGACAACAGCAGTGCAACTATATCTCCCATCTCCAGAAGCTCACTTGAGTTTGCGTTCCGATCCAGAAGTCGACCTAGCACCACAGACCCTGTGGCTCGAGCTGCAGCAATCCAGGCTGCTCGACAGGCCTTTGAAGACCGCGAAGCCGCCAAGTTGCGTAAGCATGAAGAGCGGACTCTCAAGGCACAAGACAAAGAGGATCGACGACGCGAACACAAAGAACAGCATCACCAAGGGTCTGTCAGGGCACCGCGTCTCTCAGATCTTACCTTTCGAAACGGGCGACACAGCGAGAAAGCATCTAACCGGACGGCATCTGGCCAAGACCAGCCTACATACTATGACGGCGGCGGTGCTGAGCAAGGGCCCGAATTCAAGCTCAAGACCCCAAAAAGCGCATGGCTGTTATTTTTGACGTGGCTGCGCACTCGGATCTTCAAGATGGGCAAGAAGATCAAGAAGATGGGTTAAGAAATATGTGCTATGCGTGACGGATACAATCTACATTTCACGGCCCATGCATCCTTTCGGCTGCCCTGGTTTGGCGGTGGAAGATAGATGCACATGACGGGGGTTCACGGCGTTTATTCATGGTGCGATCGGAGTTACTCTCCAGCTGGGAACGTGCTGATATTCTTAAGCCTTGTTGTCTTGTTTCGCTCTGATCTCTTATTGTTTCTGGGAAATATCTGGGCTTTCTACGTGTTCCCGTCTTCTCCCTTTCCACTCCCTTGCCATGTATCGCTTTCCCCGAGGCGAATTCTGCATATCATTACATGGAGATGTCAGCCTCGAAAGGGGAGTATAAGGCAGTTGGTTCACTCTCGTTTGTGCTCCTGCTTTATCGTGTTAGAATAGCACCTGCATCTGGAGAACTGAATCTATTTCAACTCATTTATCACTTATTCCTTCGAAATCTCTCGTCAGCTCGATCATCACCAAACGAACCAGAGCGCGTCACTTGGTAGAAATTAGCGTGGGTGCTGTGCTTATGTAATAATTACCTAGTCACATGACCGTGATAGTAGCTACGGTAGATCAAGAAAGCTCTTCCTTCACCAGCAAGGTATTACGGTGGACCACACGCCCAGCCAGAGACGCGATATAGATCAGCAAAGATGGTGTACGATTGGGAGGGCAAGCGGGACATCTGCTACCAGATGTACATTGAGGAGAAAAAGGCGCTGGAGGACATCATGGAGTATATGAAGACTACCCATGGGTTTGCGCCAAGGTGCGTTGTGAATGCCTCTTCACTGACCAAGCCCTGAGAGGAGCTCTCCCCTCAGAGTTGAAAGTGAGATTGCTCCAGCATATTCAAAAATATACTAATTGGGAACGTGTCATATAGTAAACGAGCCTTCCAGACACAATTCAAGCGCTGGGGCTTCCCCTCGAAGCAGAATCCCGCACATAAAAACTCGGAACTGGTGGCTCGCATCCGGGAGCTATGGGAGACAAACACTTCGCAGCGCGATATGTTGCGTATTCTAAACGAAGAAGGCTACGCGATAAAAGAGCGCGAGCTGATGCGCGTACGGTCCAAGAACAGATGGTTGTTGAGGGTGCCCAATGGCACGAAATCTGCACGAGAGAGTGTGGCACCGCTCGCCGGGCCTGAGGAAGGGATTTCACCTGATATGGGAGGGATGGAGGGCAATCCTGTGGATCCTGGACAGGCGTCTGCAGCGTACAATACTGCCTATCGTGGACCGTCTCCGGCCGTGACACCGGACGTGGTCGTGGAGCGGCAAGAGAGGCTTGCGCGGCTGCAGGCTGAGAGCGATGAGAGGTGGGCGGCGAAGAAGAGACGGCGGAGGACGAGAGGGTGGGCGGGATTGCCGGCCGATCCTCCTGGACCTCCTCGTTTCCCCTCCGAAACGACACTTGATGAGAGCAAGACATTTTTGAGTCTGGATGATACGACATATCGACAGCTACGCGATGATTTCCAGCGGATATGTCAAGAGGCTGGATTCATCAAGAAGACGATTGCTGGCCCGGAGAAATGGCAGGCGGCAAAGGATCGGCTGATCCGTGAATCGCAGCACTTGCAGACTGTGTTTTGGGCGAATACAACTCGATTAGACTTGAAGAATCTCGCGCTGGACGTTGTTTGCACAGATGTCACCAAAAGGATGCGTACTCTGGAAACTCGAATGACAATAGCAGAGGCAAAAAACGCGTTGGGAATAAATCCAGAAGAAAGCAGACAGATCCGAACTGCGTTTTACGAAACACTGCAATCTGACCACTTTACAAGCAAGCTTGAAATGGGCAATGACCGTTGGAAGCAGCTCAAAGAGCGTTGGATACAGGAATCCGAGCTCTTGCAACGCATCCTTGCCCCCGGACCTGCAGACCCTCAGCATGCAATTAAGGTCAGAGCCATTGAAGTCCTCTGTCGAGACGTCATGAAACGGCTTCGCGACGATCAGGCCAAACGCGATCCGTCTAAGAAACGGCCTTCTCGGCCTAGTTTTGCCAACCAAAATCCTCACGCTAATAATGCTGCTGCCACGGCGTTTTCCCAAGGCGCGAGCACGCTTGCATCTCAGGCACTCGCAAGTACTCGCATGGCGGGCGGCGACCTAGCCGGCTTCCAGATCGACCCTTCACTCATCCAGGCCGCTACCAATGAACCCCCCTTTGCTCTCGCCCATCATCACCACGACCAGCAGCAGCAGCTTCAACAGCAACAGCAACAGCAACAGCAGATTTCTCAGCCCTTTAGCTTCACGCATGCGCTGATGCCCACGCCTGTCTATCTGCGCGTCCACCCGCAGTCCCAGGCTCATCAGAATGCAAAAACGTGGATCGCCACACTCAACACGCGCTCTGTAACTGAGCTACGGATGCTGGCGCTGTCGAGGTTCAAAGATGCACGCGTGGCGAGGATCGAGGGGACGGTGAAGGATGAGGGTGGGCGCGATATGTCGTTTCTCGTCACCGAGGATCATGAGCTGGATGCTTATCTTGAACACGTCCAGGGGCGGACGGCGACATTTTTGTTTCTGTTACAGTCGGCATAATGATGATGGACAACTATGTTGATCGGAAATTGATACCCCCCTCGTCTCGTTTTTCTTTTAATATGGTGTATTCTCCTTCTGACATTTTATAATGGATACAATTTTAATCGAATTTGACTGGCACAAACATAGAAAGACAGCCGATTCTTTTCACAGTCACAGCCCCTCACTATCCACCCATCCTAATCGTTTTATATTGCCATTAGTGTTCGCCCACGCAAGTTGCTAGCATGTCAAAGGTCCAGAGGTATAAATATGGCGCCCATCCGGCTAAACTGCTGGCAACTGACATATATTCCCGCAAGACCAGCACCATCAGGAAAGATGTACTGGCAATCAAGGGCCTTTTCAACAGGCAATTCAGCAGCCATCTCCTCATTCGCACACCATACGGACTTCCAATCATAGTCATCATTCATGGAAGAACGTAATCGCTTTTTGATTAGTGGAGACGATGGAGTCTCCTTGTCATAATCATCCTCTTTCGAGGTTTGGAACTTCAACATAACTAGTGTTAGCATTGTTACGGAAAAGGCAAAGGATGGGCGGGTTTTGACTCGTCTCACCTCGATGCTAATAATTTCCGAACTTTTGATCATCACCTCAAACAGCAATATATTTTCATCATCCGTTATCTCGATGGATTTCTGAACGACAGTGGTACCGTCTGTGCATCCAATGGACTTCATATTACCAGACTGGTATTCAAAGGCCAATCCTAAAATTGCATCGTGATAGAAATACGCTCTGATACCAACCAGTCTATCCTTGCTAGTTGCGTCAGTGGTATTGAACAACACTCTTTGAACCTGATCAAACGGAGGCTCTTGTTCAGGGACAAGGATAGAGGTTGCGGCGTCTGAGGCTAGGGGTTGCATAACGGCGCGGATGCGATCATAGGAGCTGTTCAAAATCCACGAAACTGCTCTCTATTCATGAAGACATCTATTAGCTCAACAGCCATTAAGGAAAGCGTTTCGATTCTTCGAAACTCAGCAGACATACCAGCTCCTCCTGCTCACTCGACTGGTACTGATGCTGCATGTATTCACCCGAAGCGAGATCAGTTGTCCCAGCGTGGAATAACTGATATCGATGTCTTGAGGTGTCGATGCGAACCGCAACGACTCTCCCCCGAGTCACACCTCTTACCTCTCTAGAGCGAGCCTCCTTGCGCAACCAGACTGTCAACCTCACGATGCTTTCATCACTATCTAATTCAATGGAATCAGATTCGTTCATCCACTGCCCGATTATCGAAGGACAATGCCATTCGTCGTGATAATCGAATCTCAACCCGGAGACATGGCGAGGGGTTCTAGACCGTCCCTCCAGTCCTCTAGCTGCAGTAATTTTTTGCACTCTGTAAAGAGGTGCGTAAGTACAGAATTCTCCTAAATCTCCGGTTCGAATCGTCATGGCGAATTTCTTTTCATACCCAAGATGAGTTTCGCGGAGTTCTTGGGTAAGATCCTGAATGTGTTTTGAATTTCTGATAATGTCGACCCTTCGCGGTTGGCCTTGAAGCCCAAACTTCTCAATCTGGTGCCCATCCGCCTAGTTCAGTTAGCCTAAAAGATGCATACGCTTTGGCAATTGTAATACTCACATCTTTTGTCCCATTAAACCCTGTGACAAGATATGAATCCGGTAGTTCCAATGGTATGAATTGTTTTGGTATATCAAAGGAATGAGGTACTGCAGTGAATATTAGGCTTCTACCGTAGCTCGTCGCAATCTGAAGAAGGTTAACATGGCGGTAAACAAGTAGAAGGAAAGTGTCTGACCTTGAGACCGCGTATTTTCAACGAATAGTAATAATCATCAGCTACGACGTAGACTTTCGTGATGCGCTCTCCTCCCGGCCCATCAATCACAACTGACAACTCAGTTTCTCCGGAATCGCCAAAATTCATAATTCTGTCCTCAAGAACAAAGCCAAACCCAACTATTGGACGAAATTCGGACACCATACGAACTATCACTCTCCGCAAGGCTCCCAATAATATGCCCCCCTCTCCTCCAAAATCCATGTTAATTATAGGCTCGAAAGGGCGAGGGGTCTGAAAGGGTTCAAGAGAGGTTATTCGGAGATCTCTGACAACCGGAAGGCGCGGGCTCCAGAGATTCGACTTGATAGGCTCCACTTCGGAACGGACAGGTCCTCCGTGGGTTGCAATTCCAAGTGCTACTATTTTGTAAAACTGTTTCCAAGCCTATTAGCAAATAAACAAGCCACGAGGAATACCAAGACATACGTCTAATCCTGCAACAATTTCACATTTACCTGATCCATCCAGTTCGAAAATGCCTTCTGCCAGCCCGTCTCCATTGTCTTGTCCTACCCAGGGAGAACATAGACCATGGCCATACTCAAATCTGACTGCTTTCAACCCAGTTTCAGAAAGGACAACCTTGATAACCTGTACTCCAATTTCACCCGAAAGCTGGATAATTTCTTCTCGAGGCATAATGTACCCAAGCTCAGGGGATAATGCTTTTTCAGGGGTTAAATCAAGCATTCTGATACCAGACACGTACTGCTCGTCACCAACACTAACGACAGAAATCCTAATCTCTTTTGGTTGATTGAAGGAACTGGAACTCGGGTCGTTCAGTGGAAATTGTGCTATCCTGTATCCTAAGGCGCGACAACCGTCTTTCAACTGGTCTTCGTAGCTATCAGAAATTAACAGGCCACTAAACGAGCGACTGACTGTAACGTGCGATCCGGGTTGGGCTTCTGGTTTATGTTCTGCATGGGTATAGTCTCCGCTTGGACCTGGGACAGCATAAACTCCAGCCGGCTGCTGTGGTATTGTTGTCTTCAGTTCCAAAAAGAGAGCAATGGGCTCAAGAAGGTTCCTGGTTCTCTTTCGATTGACAATCGGTTTAGCTGCATTTTGTAGACACTTCCTTACTCCAAAGAAAACATGGAACCAGTCCCGTGCGAAAGTGAAATTGGGGAATAAGAAATCGTATTCATGAGGCACCATGAACCTGCTCTTCCAAAAAGATTGGGACATATCTCCCAGAGATATGAGTCGCGAAAATCTTCGGGATAGCAACCCAAGGCTGGCCACATCGCTCAGTGGCAAAAATGCTAACACGATATCCAGAAGCTCTGTCGGAAGCTTTTCAAGCAGCGTGTCCCCGTATTGGGGATTGCTAGTATGGCGGTGCATCATTTCGAGATTTCGTTGGGATGGGGGGACCACGTCCAGCGCATAGCTTTCTAGCTCCTCAAGTGAAGGGATACTAAATGGGTTTGCATACAAAGGCGAGAGTGTATCGACTTCCCTTGGAATGCCAAAAGGCTTGTGTGTCTCACCAGCACCTCCATAATCATGGCCCAAAGAAAAACTTGAATAACCAGGACATTTTGTTGACCAGAACAAACGGAAAAGAGGCGTTATAACGTTGGGTATATGGACATCGCCTAAGCGAGCGCAGAGGAGCATCCAGCAGGACTCATGGAAGCCGTAACCCCAGCAACTCTCCGATCTTCTGAATAGTGTAATAGTCACATCTAGATTGCTGCACCAGTATGCCGATTCACCATCGGCAGGTGCAGTAAGAACGTTGCGGGAGGAGAGCAGTCCAACTCCTGACAGGGTGACTATGTTGGATGGATTCCCACTCACAAACACTACCGGCGTGGTTGGCTTGCATCAAATCCGGTTGCAAAAGTGATACTCACCGGCGCGTACTTCCGAGAACCAAGATGGTCCATTATCATCCAAGTCTGGAGAAGGAACCGGAGGGTTGTACTGAAGTATTACACCACAGAGGGGACAGTAAACATTGGCCTGGAGGTTGTGGTGCAGCATGAGTGTGGCTTTCAATCAACCGTTTTAGTCAAATGAATGGGACCTTTCATCAAAATGACAGCTGGCAGCGGCCCATTTGATTTGTGCGTGCATCAGAGATAGTTGCTTGATACTCTGTACAATCGTGGCAATGGACCAGCTTGTTGAAGCTCTGGGATGTCGTTGGCAGACAAACAGCGCAAAGAGAGAGTCACGTGCTGTAACTAGTTAACTAGTTAGTAGTTAGTTAGCTGGGCTCCCAGAAAAGATCTTAATAATTCTGGCGTGGATATTTGGCTCCATGCTTCCTACTCGACTTGCCGTCTCGACCCCAACCCACTTCCCACAAGTCTAGTCAGTTCTGCATTCTCGCCTTCTCTCGTCTTCATTATTGCCTCCATAAATTCCCTAACCAATTCAGACAGGCTCCGCCCTTTACCGTTCACCGTACTTGCCAAGTAACCCTGAATGAGATCATCATACAACCATCTCTCGTCGAATGAGACGGACTTTTTGCCTGGTTGGTTGCTCTGGGGGCTTGGTACATATTGCGACGATCGTTGAGGAAAGAGGAGAGATTAATATACCTGGCCACTGGAAGCCGCTGCCAGTCAATCCCTACATGGCGCCAGACAAATTGGACGACATGTTGGATTTGAAAGAAATCGTAAATCTCCCATCGATTTTCCGAGTCCGGATATGCCCCGAAATCTGAACCATTCCCGATTTCAATCTCCAACCTTGAACCAAGCACGGAGAATCTCGTTGAGAACGGATACTTCCCTGGCGTCGAGAGGGATTGGCGGCATCTCCCCAGTTCTGCGGCGAGGACCATCCGGCTGTGCCATGATGATAAGGTATATGTAGCCCATGCAAACAGAATATGTGGTCATTTGCGAATTCTACCGCGAGATAAGGAGTAGAGGAACTCATTGGACAGGTGTAAAAGCTGCGCTTGTTTACTTTCCAGGATCCCTGACTGGCGACGACTACATGAGAAAACTGCAATGGGAACGGATTAGCTCTGGAATGAAGCAAAGAAGTAGGTCTTATTGCGAGGCATTTGTTCGATCAGAGGGAGAGAAGGGGCAGGTGGTAAGGTTCACACCTTTCCAGGACTGCAAAGAGTACACGAAGGAACCTGTACAGGATAACCTTTCTCAAAATGGGCGAAGACAAGTGTTAACACAGGTGGTAAACAGGAAGCATGACCAAGGAAAATTCACGGGATGTGTAGTACATCGTGGTGTTCCATGACAATGTGATAACATGTTCTGTTCACATAATGCACCTCGCTGCATGCATGCTTCATGAATCTTGCTCCATCTGGCCCCTGATTTTGTGGTGGGGAGCTGAGGGCATTGCATCGTGGACCGGCTAGTTAGCCATTAAGAACTTACACAGTACTTCATAGGAGTGAAGTAAATTCACCTTGGGAGGAGCCAGAATGTTCCATGCAAGACGGCCTGGCATCTACAGAGGTCGCCGCCAAAAGTATTGGTTCGCTTAATAATATTGACACGGAACTGGGCATATGTGGGCTTAGACATAAGGCTGCTCAGGGGGATAGCGGGGGAGCTTCTAAGGGAGGCTAGAGGCTAGAATAGCTAAGCGACCCCTAAGACCTTGATGGAAAGCCCCGTAACAAGGGATCAAAACTTATCACGAAGACCTCTGTAAGCGAAGACAGCATGCCAGACAAGGGTTGTGCTGGCACCAATCCCGCTATCAGATATGTAGTTAAGAAGCCCGTAGGCAAGTAATGGGTTTGCATTGGTTGATCAGGTTGTTTGACGGGATGAGCTGGACGAGGGATGGTGCTCTGGCTACCGACTTAACCAGCTAGCACAGCATCTCTTACCACATTAGACAATATAAGAGGATATATATATGTGGAGTAGTCTCACCACTGACTTGTAAATTAACGCGCTCAGTCAAGGTCATCACGCAAAATGTTAGACGAATTTGGTTATGAAGAGAAGCTCCGGAGCGTGGATTCCGAACCCTCTCCGGCAGTATCAACCTTCGAAAATGGCAAACACTTAGTCAAATGCGCTTCTGAGGTGCAAGTTGCTGCCGACGATTCCAAGATCACAACTGCGGTGTGGTTCCACACGAAGGTAAACTTGCGCCGAGTCTTCTCAAAATTTTGCAGTATGTAACTACTTTACTGAGAACTTTTCCATCCTCAGCCATTGAATGCTTCCTTGATCAACCGGATCCAAAGTATTCGACTGCTTGCCCGATCGCACGATCAAGGCTTTGTCGACGACCCCTTAGCGGGCAATTGGACATGGTTTGAATTATGCATTCTGGGCAAAGGCTCGGACCGGCAACCGATAGTCAGAGACGGGTTGAGCCTCACCTGGGAAAGCCATCGTAACCAGATGGAATCCGGACATTATGGAGGCTTGGTTAGTTAGGCATATTTACTTCCTCCCCCTTAGGTTTCCTCGTGATAGCGTTTTCTGACTCTATTTGGCTATTAGTATGAGGGTCGTACATTTAACTCACAGCATGACCTGCTGAGGTTCCTTGAGGTAGGCTACTAACTATCTATGTCTTATTTCAATAGTTAACTAGTGGGCGATGTTAATACTAACCTCTGAGCAGGAAGGAGACATCATTGCTGTCCGATTATGCGCCCAGTTCCCAGGCTGGGAAATACATGCTAAAGATGGGCGCCTTGTGATTGAATTGTCAGAGAATGAAAGTCAGTATGATATGCCATTTTGGCCCAAAGTAGCAGCGCTGACACCCTGTCTCAGTTTTTCGCGAGCGTCCCCAATACAGAGACTATCTGACGGGCATAAAGGCCATGGACGATATCTTCGCTGAGATCAACCAGGCCACGCAACCGGATGAAATGAAAGAATACCTCCCTCGAGTTTCACCCACAATCAGTCGTGCTGATGCATTCACAACTGGCGGCAAACGTCCTCTTCGTGTTCTTTCTCTTGGTGCGCTCCCCCAGGATTTCATGGTTGGAGAACGTTGAACTAACTCGGTAGAGAGGGAAAACAGATGGTGGCGGTGTACGTGGACTTGCCTCTCTCCACCTCCTCAAGGCTGTTCTGGACAAGACAGCTTCAGGGCAAAAGCCATGCGAGATATTCGACATGATCGCAGGGACAAGCACCGGAGGGTATGTAGTGTTCGATTTGTAAAATTTCGATCGGCTGTTTTCCGAATTGTTCATTTGCTGACTTGTCCCCACAGCTTAATTGCCATTATGTTAGGACGTCTTAAAATGACCGTCGATGAGTGCATTCAAACGTATAAAGACCTTATGGGGACAATTTTTTCTGGGTGGCCGAAAACAAGATTTACCTTTAAAGGGGAGTATTACAGTGCCAGCAACCTGGAATCAGCCATTCGAACCCTCATCAAGGAGAAGCTTGGAGATGAAAACGCTCTGCTAATGGATGAGGAGAATCCCTGTAAAATGTAAGAAATATCTCCTGTCTTCGATGTACCACCTAATCGATTTCCTCTCGCTGTTACTAATTCTATCTAGTTTCGTCACTGCAACTTGCGAGCATGCACCCAACAATCGCGGACCGCTCTTGCTTCGGTCTTACACGAACCAGCAAGAAAGATCCGAGTTGCCGAGTATCAAATTGTGGGAGGCTGCCCGGGCGACATCAGCTGCCCCATCATATTTTGAGTCCATTCGGGTAGGCGATTATAAGCTCGTGGATGGAGGCCTCGTTGCGAATAACCCCCTAGGATGGTAAGAAGCGAACAAATACCCTTCATTCGCAGTAGCGATTCTAACAACGCGCGAAATCAGGCTATGGACAGAAATATTGAGTGTCTTCGGAGCCATACGCCAAACTGATTGCTTTCTCAGCATTGGTACGGGTATTGATGCGAATCATGCGGTTGCCCGGCCCGCTCGGGACCTGCCACACGTTACCATCAAATCGTTCGCATTCACCGCAACCAACTCTGAGCTGGTACACATAATGTTCCGCGGATTAGTCAACGCTTTCGCACCCCTCCCCCAAACTACCAAATACTGGCGGTTGAATGTTTCCGAGGAGATCCCTGCGTGGGATGAAACCACGAAGTCATGGGTTATCTGGACTGAGAAAGTACATCATCATGATAATTACAAGGAGATGATACAGCTAGATGACCCTTCTGGGGCGCTTGGTACGCTCATGGAAATGACGAAAAAGTACCTAGATCAGAAGGAAGTGCAAGATGCGATTAGTTCTTGCGCGCAGACATTGGACATCAAACGGATGTAGTTGCGGAGATGCCGCAGTGTGAGTGCCCACCCATCCCTTATGCCCGGACCACCGGAACCCCAGTTTTTTATGAGTCCCTACGATCTGCCTATGGAATTTAACTGACTGAGGTCTGAACAAAGGGTCCACAGAAAAGTCGCAAAGATGCAGGTGAGCCTGGCGGCACGTCATCTAGAACTAATTGGATTTGGATATGCTGACCGGGGTTTTCTATGCGCTTCGCCGTGGTTAGAAGGCGCGCTCCCTTTTTTCATTCGATGAGTGGATTCCAACGTCAGGATCAACGGGACTAACAGTTTCTCTAGCTATATACTTCGGTAAATAGGGCTGAGGCGTCAGTTTTGCGGGAAGGCCGCCTCGCCGTGACGAGCCTCCTAAATAAGAGGACGCACCACTACTCATACGGTATCGCCTCCATTCCTAACCAGAAAACAAGACTTACTTTACGTACAAGAATCCAAAGTGATTCGCTACTGTCCTTTTTGCCATTTATATATCGATATTCTTTTATTTTCCTTGGCCTCTTACTTCTTCCCTCCAAGATTAATAAGTTGCTGAGGGCATAGTGAGGCAGGAGATTGACGAAGACACTTTCCTACATAACGCAATCTCGACTACTCTTTGCCTTATCCGACTCCAGATGTGTTTTCGGGCTCATGTATGGTGGCAATTGGGGAGCAGCTTATACACGCATCACATAGCAATATAGGATAAGAGTTGCGGGAAATGTTTTATCTTCAGTGCTTTTAAATGACTGTGAACAGTGCTGGAAGTGGATTAAAATTCCAACCATGAATCCAACCAAGATAGAGAAGCAGTCCATTAATCTCCCTGATTTCCGTGTGTTGGAGTATAGCTCACTCTTTAAGTTCGTTCTTCCAGATACGCCCGTCATGAATGCTCCAGAGACTAGTGGCCGCTGCTAACAATTCAGGCACGCTGAATTTGACATCGTTTTCTTGTTCCCCTTGGCTTTCAAAAAAGGCCAATATTGTGTCTGTCTCTACCGAGATTTCT
The DNA here is from genome assembly GCA_029850275.1 of Chrysosporium keratinophilum. Taxonomy (NCBI): domain Eukaryota; kingdom Fungi; phylum Ascomycota; class Eurotiomycetes; order Onygenales; family Onygenaceae; genus Chrysosporium; species Chrysosporium keratinophilum. The sequence goes on from JARBIX010000012.1 coordinate 1,217,591, forward strand.
CACCAGACAAGATATTCATCAAGATGAGCTGATACCCTTCTTCCTGTGACTTGGCCATAATACTTTGGCCAGTTCTGCAACAATGACAAGTCTCCGTTCTAGTCTCGGTGCTCGCTTCCTATTGCTGCTAAAAGGAATAAATAGCGTCCTGACACGTCGCCATGAGAGACAATCGTCAGATTCCTCTCTCAGTATTTTCCCATGAAGCAGGAATACCAGTAATCGGTGTGGCCAGATTGACAGTTGCCACTCGCTATTAATCAGGGCTGTTCCTGTTTATATTTGTCCCAGTTTATCCTGTTTCAACTATGCTCTCGCTCGTTGGACCGGGGCTATGGGCCTGCTCAGCCTGAAACCTGCAGACTGCTATCGGCCAGGACAGAGATGGCATCAGCGAGAGGAGCCCTCATGAGCCAAAGAGGAGAGTGTGATATGTGCAGTATCGGGTAGGCTTATGTCTATACATACAAGGTGAAAGACTGAGGTCGATGTTGAGTCTTGTAGGGGATGGGGATAGCTGGGCAGATCTCCTTTGAAAAAAAAGAGTCCCTATATATGCTTTCTCCGGGGCGCTTTCGTGAAAGTATGATCTTGCTATGTTTGGGTTGTGATTTGATGGCAATTCACAACATGCGGGGTAACTAACTAACAGGTGAAGCAAGCGAGCTGGAGGGGTGTTTTGAAACACTGTTCAAACCAGCACTTCTCCTGATCTCAAGCAGAATAAAGGCTCGTTCTCTAGCATTCTTCTTCAAATATCGCTTTTCATCATACAGCCATTGACTCTTCATCTTCACGTTTGTTATTGTTGTTCCTCCATCCCTTGCGGAGTAGGGCTGCCGACGATAACATCATAGGTGGGGCTGTAGTTGCGCAACCCGCAAAGCTCCTGATTTATTACTAGCTACTACTCTTCCCACCGCACAATCTCTCCTCAACACCCGCTTCTCCCTCTCACGAATCTCTCTTCAAATTGCTGCTCCTAGTACTTGACTACACTCTACTGACGGCCTAGGTAGCAACCATGGCCTGGTCAACCTCAACCCTCATCGCAACCTCCTTCCTCCTCCTCCTTGTCTTCGCCCACCCCGCCGTCGCCTTTGGTGCTGGTAACATCGCCGCCCTATCCCGTATTGAGGGTCAGAACTGGCGCCATGGTGACATTGAGGATGTGCTTCTCTCTCTGGTCATCGCACGCGTGGCCGGCGGCAAGAAATTCTCCAAGATGGACGTGAAACGTGTGTATTTTGGCAACTGGCTGCGAGATTATAGTCAGGCAGTGGATGTCGGAACTGTGAAATATGTAAGCGCTGAGGCAATTCGGATTTTGCTTTGGGTTCTGGGATTTATGAGCTTTGGGTAAGAAACATCTTTCCAAAACAGTTTTATAGCTACTCCTAACTCAATTGATAGATATGCCACCGGCGAATTTGAAGTGACCACCGAGCGTCTCGGATGCTACCAGCCCACAGAACATATTGATAACCCTCTCGGATATGCCGAAGGCGAGGATGCACGTCGCTACGACAGACGTCTTCGTGGGCCAGTTGACGCGCAGCGAGAATTGTCGATTGACCCTCGTACTGGTATGTGTACTGCCCTGTTGTGATCTCCAGCCATGCTTGTAGAAACTAACTGGATCTACTTTTAGGTCTTAAAAACTACATCGCCTCCGAGGACGTCGGCATTGCGACATCAGCAGGCCTTTTGCGAAGCATCTTCAGGAGATGCATTGAGCTTGGCCGCAGCTATGGAAGATCGAAGAACAAAAATGAATTGTACGAGGCACTTCGCCTCTTAGGAACTGGACTTCATTGCCTCGAGGACTTTTCTGCTCATTCCAACTACACCGAACTCTGCTTGATTGAACTTGGTGAACAAAACATCTTTCCACACGTTGGCCGACAGACCATGACCCAGGTCCCAGGAGTCCAATATCCGGTTTACCCAGTAATTACTGGTACCTTTGGTGGTGTAGACTTCCTACACTCTGTCATGGGAGAATTCGCTGACAAGGCCACTCAATCCGAAATTCAGTCCCTCGAAGGCGTCATGGAGGAATCTCAGGGTGAAAGCGGGAATAAGAGCTTTATTCAGGATCTGTTGAACAAGATACCGTCTGAAATGTTGGGTGGTGTGGACAACTCCGGAAAAATGGATGAATTCCAGTCGCATGCTCAGCAACAGCAGCAACAGCACCCCAATGTCTCTCCCCGACAACCCGAGCAATGGGCACGCTATCTGGATGATGTCAAGGCCCAGATTTATCCTGTTCTGGAATGGCACGATAACCTGATGAAATCAATTAGCGAAGCCATCGAGCAGATCCCTATGCTTTCGGACCTTATTGAGCAAATTCAGAATGAGGTCAATGTCTTCGTGTTTTCCGTCATCGCGCCATACGTTGTTCCGATTATCACCCAGGTGAAGAAGGAGCTGGAGACTGGTTCGTCAGAGGTTATCGCAAGCAGCAGGGTTCAGCAGCACAACGTCTTCAACGATGATCATTGCACTGATCCAACCCATTCCATGCTCTCTAAGGATCACTTTTCCAACGTGCTGAACGAACCGGCCGGAAAGGTTGCTCAAACCATCGTGAAATGGGCCGTCCCCCAGATTATGGAAGCCTGGGATGACGATCGCAGCAACATTGACCAGACTTTGACCCGGATTATTCACGGCGTCTTCCATCACCCTGCTCACCGCAACTATGGCCAAGATGGACAGCCCGAAGTTCGTGCGCAAATGTTCGCTATTGTGGAGCAATGGTGGAACGAGCAGGGTAGTCGTGGCAAGGACTCGCTCAGAGCACAACTAAGCAGAGAAGGCGTTAGAAATGGTGACAACCATAAAGCTGGCGTTCGCGATACTGGCCACGGTTGTTGTAAACCAATGGCTTTGCCAAAGCATAAATCCAAGAAATCTGGCGGCGCTTCTGGCGTCATGGGTGGACTTTCGGGTTCCGGTCGCAACAAAGACGCCGATGAATTGGCTCATATGGCGAAGAAGGCGGTTGGGGGTGGCATCCTTGGTGACCTGGTCGGTGGTATCGTGACTGGAGCAGGCGCTGAGGTCTTTGCTGGAAGCGGAGGATATGATGGCGGCCACAAAACGGAAAAGAAATATAAGGAGGAGAAGAAATACAAGAGTTATGGTGACGACGAAGAAGAGAAGAAGAAAAAGAAGGAGAAGAAGTACAAGGGATACGGTGAAGATGAGGACGAAGATAAGAAGTATAAGGAGAAAAGGTACAAGGGGTATGGTGAAGATGAGGACGAAGATAAGAAGCATAAGGAGAAAAAGTACAAGGGGTATGGTGAAGATGAGGACGAAGATAAGAAGTACAAGAAAGAGAAGAAATATAAGGGTTACGGTGACGATGACGAGGATGAAAAGAAGTACAAGAAGGAAAAGAAATACGGAGATGACGATGACCACAAGAAGCAAAAGAAAGAAAAGAAGCACAAGGGTTATGGCGAAGACGACGACGACGATGACAAGGAGAAGAAGCACAAGCATGAAAGGAAACGAAGCGGCGATGAGTCTTATGGGCGTTCGCAGCCCATGTACGGTGCGGGACAGGGTACATACGGCCAGCCTACCTATGGAGGGCAGCAGCAGAGCGGTGGATATGGCCAGGAGAGGTACCGTGCACCCTTGCAGGATTTCGAAGACGAATCATAGTGAAGCATACTAACGGAATTGCACCAGTAGATCTGGTTATCCGCAGAGCGGAGGATATAACCCGCAACCTGGCGGTTACGGTGGCGGTGACAACTATTCAAGAGGTTATGGAGGGGGCGACGGCGGGTACTCTGGTGGGTACGAGCAACGATCTCGCGAACAACCCCGTGCGGACGATTCATATGGCCGTCGACGCTCCAAATCGCGCGAAAGGGAGACCAGGCAATACCAGGGTGGATCTTATGGCCGAGATGAGAAGCGCCATGGAAGCCAGGAAAGACAGCATGGAGGAGACTACCGCCAAACATATCAAAAGCGCTACGACGGCGATGACTCTGGAGACGACGACCGTGAGAGACGTCGACACCACCAAGACCGTCGCCGAAGGGATTCATGATCGTCGACGATGGCGCCTGATTGCCGAGGCTTTTTGAACAGAGTGGTATTTTTAGCCTCTTAACATGAATAAAGATGTCTCCTTGTTACAGGAGGTATTTAGATAGTAGCCCAGGCCATCAATTTGATATGATTGTTTTCTCGAACTGTAGTATGGATAGCATCCACGTTAACTGCAACAGACTTGCCCCTGTAGGACTCCGTAGATCTTGCGAGCTTCTTCATAATTGTCTCCTTCCGGCGAGCAATCAATGGTAAACCGGAGCAGGACTTTGAGGCGGAGCGTACGCTGTTGGGTAAGTTAACATTGCTCTCTCCTTTTCTTAAGACTTCATCTCATCCGCATCTGAGCGGGGCATTTGGCCACAACCATGCAGGATTGCACAACATCTGTGTTCCCTTCTCGTTAGGCCTCCTTCATGAAATCGTGTTGAACATTTGATCGTATCTGTGGCTGTCGTTCTTCAACATATGAGTGACACGACGCGTTGGAGGAGAGGAGATGTCATTTGAGTTTCCTGTTTAGGACTAGCGCGCTTTGCAGCGGGGGTAATTAGTCATGTATGTGGCGGTGCTGGTTACATAATCCCGAAATCTGATAAGAGGATTTGATATCCTCGAAGTTCGTTATCACAATACACAGTGCACGGTGAATGTGACACGATCTCAAGAGCAACTATCCTTATTATTACTCTGATTGATTTGGCATAGCCTGTATATAGCATACATAATCAAATATCCTCATCACTGCTCATAAGCTTGTAGGAAAATGTGAAGGCAAAAGACATTACTCATACGCACACGCTTGCTACTAACTATGCAACAAGGAGAGGTGGAGCCACCGCACCACCGCACCACCGCACCACCAGACCCCATCTCGTTTGGTCACCTCAGGCCGGTAAGTCAACACAACAACACCGCGACAGCTTGAGGTGACCTAGAACACGGAATCGCAACACTATTTCTGCTTGTTTCTGGCGCCATGGCACGCCAGAGAGGAACTTCTAATGCCTCGTCCCAGTCATCCCTTCGTGAACAGACCCAGGTGAGCTGCTCTGCGGGGAAGCAATCCCAGACTGGCCATGGGCTGTGCTGACTATCTCCTATGCTAGGAGCTGGGTAGTATGTACGATTATTTGGCGAAAGTAATCTTGCTGGGTCCAAGTGGTGCCGGGAAGTTGGTTCGCCCAAACTGTTGCATTGTCCCGTATGCGTTTTGCTACCAGAAGTTGCTGACTCTCGTTCCTACGACCTAGGTCTTGTTTGCTGCACAGATTTGTGAAAAATGAATGTACGATTTCAAATCCTGATCGGGCGGAAATACGAATCTTCAATGCTCACATACAAGGTCTTAAATAGGGAGAGTCCTATCGTCTCAAACCATCGGGGTTGAGTTCGCCTCGAAGATCGTCAAAGTCGGAACCGGGTCCAGAAGGAAAAGAATAAAGCTACAGCTCTGGGACACCGCAGGAACAGAGCGCTTCCGCTCCGTGTCACGATCCTACTACCGTGGTGCGGCTGGTGCCATACTAGTATACGACGTCGCATCCCATACCTCTTTCAATGCCCTCCCTACGTTTTTGCTCGATGCACGAGCACTCGCCTCGCCAAATCTGACCGTATTACTCGCCGGAAATAAAAGTGATCTAACAACTGATCCTATGATGCATGGAGACTATTATGAAGACGGACAGAGAATACCAGGCACGCCCACAAGCACGTCGAGCAGACAGGCACCGTTTCCGTTCGATGCTGGCGGTGGTTCCGTTCGATCAATGAATAGTCCCGCTGCAGGAACGAGGTTGACGGCGACTATCGCACCAGAAGGCGGCGAGGTGTCCTTGGAAGAAGCGTCACGGTGGGCAGCAAAGAACACCATCCCGCTTGCGGTCGAGGTATCCGCGCTTTCTGGGGAGGGCGTGGATGAGTTGTTCAATCGACTGGCGAGAATAATTCTGACCAAGATCGAGCTGGGTGAGATCGATCCAGATGATCCGCAGAGCGGGATCCAATATGGTGATATGTTCGGCATGAGCGCTAGTGATGGTGGGAGTGTCAGAAGTGGCATCACAGTTGACGATTCTTACGTTCAACTTCGAAAAGGTAAAGGTCGCAACAAAGGCAACAAATCGTCGACCATGCGGGAATGGGAAGATGTCTTCCGAATAGGCGGTGCAACGAGGAGAAAGGGTTGCTGCTGACACCCAATTTGGCCTTTCCCTGATACACTCTTTTTAAATGCTGGAAGATGATCGAGACTCGTCAGACTCTCTTCCATTTTGTTCCCATCTCGTGAAGCAAGAACCCAATCTTCCCATGACGTCTTGATTCACATGCACACAGTATTTCTTGTTTCACTGCACTGTTCACGCTGCATCGTTTTTTGGAATGATACCCCATGACATTCGTTTTGATCTAATTCCCTTCAACTCTGACTTGAAGTCTATGTTGCTGATGTGGATTTTGTACTGCTTTAATTTATCGGGTTGGGATGGCTCTTATACTCAGTTCATGTCTACACTCGCGCCGCCACCTTCAGTACATAGCTATGTACAGTACTTATGTACGCCTTAATGTTAATGACTCGCTTGATGGTATAGTGCTAGGTCATCTACTCGACGATTCATCAGGGGCGCTGAAGCCAAGAATATTTGGGAGTTTTGCAGCTGCTCTGTCATTATCGATCAAGATTTACCATTAATATCCAGAGCATGACGCTACCCTTCTGGTCCAGCAATCAGAGTCTTGATCCCCTTGCCCGCTTTGACCTCCAGAAACGCCTGCTCAGCGTCCGCAAAATCGACAACTTTTGTGATTAACTCCTTGACGCTGATCTTCCCAGACGAAACAAAATCCAAGGCAAGCTTATAATCACCGCTCCCATACCGAAAACTCCCCTTGACGGTTATTTCTCTCGTGCACACCGCCATGATTGGAAATACAAACTCATCCCGCCCCATGCCACCCTGCACGTACGTACCACCCGGCCTCAGGGCATGTATTCCCGTATGTGCAGACGCCTCCGCACCAGACGCATCCAGCACCACATCCGCCCCTCTCCCCAGACCATGCAACTCCTTTAACCTCCGCGCATTCTCCGCCGCCGAAACCGTCGGCTCCGGCAAAAACACCCCCATCGCCGCAGGCGCATGGTATTTCTCCGCAAAATCCAGCCGCTGCTGTTGAATATCCACCACGATAACCTTTGACGCGCCCAGCGCTCTCGCCACCGCACTGCACAGTAACCCCACGGGCCCAGCACCAAACACCACCACCTGATCCCCCGCCTCGACCCCGCCCTGTCGGGCAATATGCACCGCCACGCCCAGGGGCTCCATCAGCGCAGCCTCACGCAGCTCCATGTTCGCGGGGATCTTGTAGCAAAAATCCTCTGGCAGGACGTAATACCGTGCCAGAGTCCCGTCGTACGGCGGCGTGGCGGCAAACATCATGTCATCGCATAGATTGTATTTACCGCTCTTGCAGGGCTCGCAGCGGCGGCAGGGGATTCCGGGTTCGAGGGCGACGTGGTCGCCGGGCTGGAGGGAGGTGACTGCGGAGCCGATGGCGGTGACGATGCCGCTGGATTCATGGCCGAGGACGAGGGGCTTGGTGACGACGAAATGGCCGATGGAGCCATGGTCCCAGTAGTGGATCTGTACATATCGCGACCATCAAATGTTAGTACAGTATATATACAAGGCGAGAGTTTTCGGTGGTTGTTCATTACTACATACGTCGCTACCGCAGATGCCGGTGTATTTCACATTGATCATGACATCGTGCGGGTGTTGGATGGTTGGGAGCGGCCGGTCTTCGAATCTGACCTTTTTGACGCCTTCGAGGACAAAGGAGGGGTTCTTCTAGCCATTGGCCGCAGTCAGCAACTAGTTCATTACATCCATTTTCGGCATATACTGCTTATGTCCTAATGTGAAGTTGACAGTATCGTGTTTCGGAGAGCTTCGTCGTGGTGTTGATAACGATGATGTCACTCACCTCGGAACCCATGTTGCTCGTCGCCCTGTGAATAGTACTACAGAGCAGTCTATTCAGTTCTGAGTCACAGGTGATATTGAGAGGACCCCTTTAAAAGAATGTATAACCTTCGTTATATAATGGTCAGATGGCGTGTTCAAACCTATGGCTTTACGACCCTATCCCATGAAGCAAGTATTATTTAATGCGGGGATGTGGGACATATGGGAATGCCCGGAATGAATTGATGGGATGACTGAGCTTCGGGCTAAAATCGATTTGTAGTGATGCAAAATGCTCACAGCTTTAAAGAAAATGTAAAACAGACTCGAGTTATATATAGTATTGTCTAATATCAGGTCCCATAACCGATAGTTAATTGAAATAAGTCTACGTTCGGAACTGAACTGTGTCTCAAGCGTCTATCCAGACAGAGCTTCAGCTACTCCACATAGTTCACGCAGAGGAGTTTTTCGTCTCCCTTCTTCAACCCGCGCACACCGATATAAAGCGGCTCCCCAGGCACGAGATCAACGCAGTTATCCTCAAACACGACTCCTTCACCCAGATAATACAGCCCTACGCCTTTCGCCGCTTGCTCGCTCACCAGTCTTATCTTGCTTCGATCTTGGGAGACGGACATATCAAGCGAGATGTCGGATGGCAGATGAACGTATTTGAGCGGTTCTGGCCAGTTGACAGATCGTGCAATCGGCTCCCCGTTCTCGACCAGATAGGCAGCAAATACCAGGCGGAACACTCCTTCGTCTGATTTTTTCATTTCAGTAGGGATTTCGTACTCGGTGATTTCGGTGCTCCGGTTTGGCTCTAGCACAAAGCAGTCAAACAGTGTCTTCGAAAGTAGATTTTGCCCCGTGACGATGTCAAAGGCTTTGAGCACCACCTTTACTGTTTTCGTTTTCATTGTGAGATTGGAGCCCCATATCTCAATCCTTGGGACTGCGGCTGAAGAAATGGACTTGTCGATTGGGTCGGTCTCCGCTATCCGTTTCATGCCAACCGTGACTGGAGCCAACTCTCTCTTCACCGCATAGTAAGCGTGCTTGGGTTGAAGATAATAATCAACAATAGACCAAGACGTTACTGGCCAACAGTCGTTCATTTGCCACACGAGTGCCCCGGCACAATATTCCTTCCCAGGTCCCTTCCACTCGCGCCTCCATAGCCGATAAGCAGCGGAAAGGCATTCCGCCTGCATCACCTGTGTGCAGTAGATGTAATACTGAAAGGGCTCAAACGCGTATTTCATATTCTCGACCATATACAGCGCCAAACGTCTCTCATGGCCAGCTGCCTTGTTATGGAAGTCAACTGTAGACGATTGTGGGTACCTGTCGGGATCCCTCGGGCCCTGGGGGAGAAAGGAATCAATGGTATCCAGGCTTGGAAATGCTTCCATGCCGAATTCTGAAACAAACCTGCCAGATAACTTATCAAAGTTCTGATACTTCTCCTGGCTTCCATGCCAGACTAATTAGGCGGTCTTAGCATGCCAAAAAATGCAAAAATACAACTTAATGAGCAAAACATACCGTTCCACTGGTGAATGTCACCATTTAGCGGATCCGTGGTGTCTTGTCCTCCCCACGGAGAACCAAAATGATAATAGGTGCCAGGACTAAACTTCTGCATCACTTCGGCTAAAAGTTTTTCATAAATGTATCGGGCGGGAAAAGTGGACTTGAGCCAATTCGACGGATCCTGGTCAGTTGGGTTGTATTCCAGCTTTTCGCTTTCTGCATACTGGTAGTCTTCATTGTTCCCCGCCCAAATGACAATAGACGGGTGGTGTCTGAGGCGCTTGACATTGGTAATAGCTTCGCGTTCCACAGACTTGCAGAATTCTTCGTATGCCGGATAATTGCCACATGCAAACAGGAAGTCTTGCCAGACAAGTAAACCTAGTTCGTCGCACGTATCGTAGAAAGCTTGCTCTTCATAGATTCCACCGCCCCATACTCTGACCATCACCTGATTCCCATCGACGGCTAGTTGTAGCCAGTCTCGATACTTTTGTGAGGATATTCGAGGGATAAAGCTATCTGCTGGGATCCAGTTGTTCCCTCCACAAAAGATAGGTATATGGTTGATTTCAAAGAAAAAGCTTTTGCCAGGCGCATCTGCTAGGGTTTCCTGCGCCAGTCTCGCTCGACGGAGCCCAATCCGTTTGGTGCATGAATCCAGCTTCATGTCGTTTCCCAGAAGAGTTGCATGTACGGTGTATAGAGGCTGGGCACCGTAACCAACGGGATACCAAAGCTGCGGATCTTTAATATGGAAGGTCGCCACCGCAACTCCGCAGTTTAGGCGCGCGGTTGTCTCTGTTTTAATTTCGTCTCCGAGGCGCACTTGGAGAACCACATCGTCCCCATCTCCATCCACCTCAACGGTTACCGAGAGTTCCGCGTACCTGAGAGAGTCGTCCACGTTAGTGCGAAAGTAGAGGTCACTGATGCGAGACGTAAATATCTCCAAGTTGATAGGCCTCCAGGGGCCGCAGGTCATGAGCGTTGGACCCCAGTCCCATCCCTAAATCGCCAACGTCAGTGATTCTTCACCATGTATTCGCGTAAAGAACGTCTCACGTAATGGTACTGTGCTTTTCTCACGGCACACCGGCTAGGATGACCGTTCCAACAGCCCCATTTATGCTCTGGATGTTGATCTTGTAGCTTCAATCCGATCTCCCACGCGCTTCGGAACATGATTTTCAATACGTTTTTGCTTTCTCCGGGTTTGATTAGGTTCGTAACATCAACTCTTTCTGGCACGAACATGTTCTCTGTCTTGAGGATCCTTTTGCCATTGAGCTCCACAGTCGCGTAGGTATCCAACCCATCGAAAGCGAGGACGGCACGTTCAAACGTATCGCGGGCCGGGGCGACGAAGGTGGTTTTATACACCCAGGATTCTTTGCCTACCCATTGGACATTGTCTTCATTCTTACCAACAAAAGGATCCTCGATGAGGCCATGGTGCATCAGGTCCAGGTGGATGTTTGTCGGGAACTGGGCCACCGGAAGATATTCACTTTTGCTATTTTTTGCTTGCTTAAACCTCCATCCCTCGTGCAGTGGAATGACCATCCGATGAGCTACACTCGATGGCGACGACGCTTTGGTAGTCATTTTGAGTGAATCTTTCACTCTAGAAATGGGTTTCAAGGATGTCTCCTAGCAAAGAGCTGCACGAAGAAAACAGGATCAAAAGGAACCCACGAAAGGTTATATTATATAAGATCCCTGGTATCTCGCGTCCGGCGAGAAAAACGCGGAAGCTCCGTTGCTGAAAGAGCGCAGGCGCCGCGAGGTGCAAGTCCGTAGTCAAAGAGGAAACTCCGGTCAACAACTCCGTGAAGCTCGATCGAACGATGAAAAGAGACGAGCATTGTGCCAGTCAGGCGACGAGTTCACGAGTGGTGATGCAGCGTGCTTGATGTGGTCGTATCCGTCGAATAGTCACATCATAAGAGAGAGCATGCTCTCAGCAGCTCATGGGATCGCGGACTAGGAGCAGAATGGTCAATTGGAATCCAAACCGCCGGCCCACGGGATTGTTCTCCTGAAAGCTACACTCGCATGATCGTGGACTTGGAGATGGTGTCTCATGCCAAGGGGATCTGAAGTTGAATTGAAGTTCTTGTGAGCGTCCACTGTGAGCGGTGTTTGGTGTTGACAGAGATTGCACACATTCAGTTCACCACTATCGATTTCTCGTCCGATAAACTAGCACTGCCATATAGATTACCGCGCAGACGAGATACTAGCAATTACTAGTTGTTTGGTGCCGCATCGACCGGCAACCGGGGCGAACGGAGCTTTGCTTTGCGGTGATAAATAAGCTCTGCTCACCATCGTCCACCCAAGAGAGTCAACCTGCAAACCGTTTGCGCTGACAGCCTCCCCCACAATGCGCTAACATCCCCAGACGAGCCCAGCAGACTGCCCAAAACCCCTTACTCCATTCACCATGTTCACATCTCGCGGAGCAGCGTCCAAAGCTGCTCGTGCCGCCAGAAAGACCCAGCGGATCACGCACACCACCTACAACTCCGCCCCCAAGAACGGATGCCAGCCGAAACGGTCCTTTGGGACAACAGGAGCGAGGGCGGAGGAACGGCCGACCTTCAAGGGCCAATTGTACGAGAGCACTGCGCAGCGAATACAGCGTGAGCGTGCAGAGCTTGAGCGATATGCCCGGATGCAGAGAGACTCGCCTGCGCTCCGGAACACTGCAATTACATTGAGTGCGTTTGTGGCCCAATGGCTCCAGGAGGAGCTATGTCATTTCAGGTCTTTCAGACTAACAATTCTCCAGCTGTCCTCGTTACGGCCTTGGGATGCTACTATCTAGGATCTCTCCGACCTGCCACGCTGCCAGAATCCTCCACCACGCCTCTCCACGATGCCCAAAAGCCCCGTCATAATACCTCTCCAGCCAATCTCCAGGCCGCCTGGACGGATTTTGTGAGCATTGTCGGCAAGGAAAATGTCTCGACGGACAAGGTGGAATTGCAAGCCCATTCCGGAACAGATTGGTCATCCTACACTGCAAAAGAGAATGAGAAACCATTCCTCGTCGTATATCCCTCGACAACCGAAGAAGTGTCGAAGATAATGAAGGTTTGCCATGAAAGGAGAATTCCTGTTACTCCGTATTCGGGCGGCACAAGCTTGGAGGGTCACTTCTCGGCAACACGAGGCGGTGTCTGCGTCGATTTCAGCCGCATGGGACAAATATTAGCTCTACACGAGAGAGATCTGGATGTTGTGGTGCAACCGGCTGTCGGGTGGGAAGATTTGAACGAAGAGCTCGCCAAACATGATCTCTTCTTCCCTCCTGATCCAGGCCCAGGTGCCCAAATCGGCGGCATGGTTGGAACCGGCTGTTCTGGGACCAATGCCTACCGTTATGGTACAATGCGTGAATGGGTTCTCTCTCTCACCGTCGTACTGGCCGATGGAACCGTCATCAAGACGAGGCAACGACCGCGAAAATCTAGCGCGGGTTACGATCTCACCAAGCTATTCATCGGCAGCGAGGGCACTCTGGGCCTTGTAACTGAAGCCACACTCAAAGTCACACCCAAACCCAAGGGCGAAAGTGTGGCCATAGCTGCCTTCCCCACGATCCACACTGCCGCCGAATGCGTTGCCAGAGTCGTCGGGGAGGGCGTGCAGGTCGCTGGCGTGGAGATTCTCGACGACGTACAGATGAGATGCATCAACACCAGCCAAACGACGCGACGAACATGGAACGAAGCGCCCACTATTTTCTTCAAGTTCACGGGAACACCTGCCGGAATCAAGGAACAGATCAAGATTGTGCAGAAAATCGTCAAGGACACAAAAGGCCAGTCATTTGAGTTTGCCCAGGGAGAGGATGAGATGCGAGAGCTTTGGAGTGCGAGAAAGGAGGCGCTGTGGAGTGTGATGGCGATGAGACGCGATGCGAATGATCACGTATGGACTACTGATGTTGCGGTGCCGATTAGTCGGCTGCCCGATATCATTGAGCAGACAAAGGAAGACATATCGAAGAATGGACTATTGGGTGGTATCTGCGGCCATGTCGGCGATGGAAATTTCCATGGTAAGTTGTTACCACCCCGTTTTTATCACTCTGATATTTTGATCCATTCGTCGCTCATCTTTGAACCTCTCTAGCTATCTTGCTATTCAACGACAGTGAACGTGACATTGCCGAAGGCGTGGTTCACAGAATGGTCAAACGCGCCGTGGAAATGGAGGGAACCGTTACCGGTGAACATGGCGTAGGGCTCGTGAAACGGGATTACTTGCCCCATGAGCTTGGTGACTCAACAGTCGACACGATGCGCAAGGTATGTCCCATTATAGATCTCCCTGCGATTTGGCAGTCAAGTCATTCTTCGCCCCAGGCCTATCGCAAAACTAACCATCCTTTTTTAGATCAAACAAGCTCTCGATCCGTTGTCCCTGCTTAACTGCGACAAGGTAATTAGGATAGACACCCCAAAACCTGGTGAAGTCAAAGAATGGTAGGAAAAGAAACTGGGGGCGGGTGCGAGTTGGGGGTGTTTATACAGATCAGATCGCAATATGGTCTAATATACGGATATCCGTGCTGGAAACTTGTAATTTATGTACTGTACAAACCAACTTATACATGCATCTCCGACATAGTTCTGATTACTGTGTAACAATTGGGATGAAGCCAAAGGGAAGCTGAAAGGTTGATGACAAGAAGAGTGCACATGACCTTGAACAAACGCCCGCCATTTGTCTTCCATAAAAATGGAAAAGGTCAGTCCTGTTCCCTCACAGACATAACAAGTGCCGCATCAACATCGTGCTTGCGGATTCCTGGCGCGCGACCGAGACATACAGCTCTCTGGCACAATTCTAGATGCAGACGCCAGTCTGTCAACTATTCTGACCAAGTTTCTCGTGGAAGGGGATTTAATCGACTCACCTACGACGAATCTATCCACATCCAAAACTAGAGGCGGGAAACTTTCAACTGCAGCCTGCTGTTGATAGGAAGAGGAGTCAATGTTCGGTTGTGCAGAAATGCCGCCCATCGGTGGAAACGGATCCTGCGCAAATTCAAGCGGTCCCGTCATTTGAGAGCGCATTTCATTAGTATTGAAAGCGTAGTACGTCTCAGATGTTGGGTGGGTTGTCGACATTGTGAATTCAAGCTGTGATTCCCGAGGAGGAGCTGCGATAGACGTATGACTATCATGAGAACGAGTGGGATAGCTCGTTGGGGACGATACTGTGAGGTCGGAATCCTGTCCGGCGATGACTGATCGTGGAACAAGGACATATGAAGATCGACTGGATAATTGGATTCCCTTTTCGAGAAGATACCCTTCCACATCATGGCAATCGAACCAATCGCCGCCAAACCCGAGAGCCTCGATGATCTGATCTATGCATTTATACGGATGTGGAGTCTCGACGTCGTGAAAGGGGATTGGCCCAAACGCTCGTTCGGGCGGATGCATATTTGGCGGGAAGATCTCATAGCCAGATTCGTCCCGGCGAGGATAATGCATGCCTGCTCGGCCAACGTAAAAGAAAGGTTTGTTCCAAAATTCAAGTGGCTCTCCGGCTTTGTTCTGAAGAAGTGCATGAAACCCCTGGGCGAGCCGTTCTCTTGTCAGTATGCCGAACGTGAATCTGAATTTTGGGCTTATATGGTGCGCATTTAGAGAAGGGTCAGTTAAAAACAAGTATCCGAACTCAAGGGTTCGACGGTGAAGGCGCCTCGAAAATGTTGTTTCTCGAAAACTGTAAGTGTTTTGGCTGTGAGGATTAGGGCCTCGAATAAGCGGGAATGCTGAAAAGAAAGACCCGAATATCTCTTCGATAGATTGGTCTTTGGAACTAAGAATTGTACCGTTTTCTATAACGAAATCCATGGTGCCTGGAAGTATTGTCGCAGACTGAAATTGTCCTGAATTTCCAGAAGCCTGTGGCCCATGGGTTCCAACGTTGAACTCATGGGAAGTGACAACGGTTTTATTTATTACCGCGCCACTGCTCGGGGGAGCGTTATTGGACAGAGACGGTCGTTCATCCCTTGCAGTCGCGCTGTCTTGTGTTGCTTCCCCCTCACTAGAATCACTAGAATCACGCGAAGTATCTGATGCCAGCTCGAGAAATCGCCGAGTTGTGCGCCGTAAGAGCTGTGCAAGCCCTGGCTGCGCAGACAAAAGGCCAGATTTCATTGCATCGTCATTGAAGGCCAAAAAGGTTTTGCTCATCTCGTCAACGGTGGACTCTAGCTGGGCTACCCGCTCACTGAGCGACGTAATGACCGTTTCCTTTCGCATTCTGTACGCCCTTTGTGCGAGACGTATTTGTGTTCGTCGCCGCTAACATGTATGTGAGAAACATTTCCAAGGAAAAAGTAATCAGAAAGTACGAAACAAATAACTTACTTCAGCTGCGGTCTCATCTGCTGGATTCGCCCTTGGTCGACCTCGTTTTTTGGAACTTTCGCCCACTCCGGGATTGTTTTCCGCCTGACATGGACTTTTCACCGTTCGTATTAACGATGTTCTCTTCCTCTTGGAGCGATGCGTGGGTCGCACGTCACTACCATCCGTGGCTAGATCCTCAGGGGCTCCCTCGCTGGGCACAATCCTACCCAGAAGCACTGGAGATCCTTTTTCGCCAGGCTGGGGTTGAGGACAGGGTAGGGTTTGGGGTTCAGTAGACACCAGATCTGCTGAAAGGATGTCCAAAGGCCATCCTAGGGAGAAATTCGCGTCCATCTCGATAAGAGTGGGTAAATTCCCCAGCAAATTCACATCAATGATGTGATCTGCCAATGCAAGGAGCCAGCTGGCTGTACCTCCTTTCTGGTTTTACCCAAGCCGACAAAGATAGTAGTATCAATTAAAAGGCCTCGCCCAATGACTATTTTTCTGGGAGTACCTAGACACACTCTGGGCAAGAAACTCCACCGATTTTGATGTTTTTTGGCTGCTGTTATACGGAGTATCTGTAGAATATTTCTGCAAGATGGACACAGACAAGAACACTCAATATCGAAGAGTTTTAGATATGGTATATTCAGGATCGCCAGAGGCCATCAGAGCTGGGTATCAAATTGGATATTCCAGTTTTGTTCCACAATCTGGGTTTGAGATCAGATATCCTCAGGCTCGAAAAGCTATTTTCAGTTCTCCCGACTTTCATCCCCTTAAAGACCTCCGGTCGTCCCAACAAAAAGCGGCGTGTGAAATTAGGCAACCGAGGCGCATAGCGCCACGATGATGGGCCAGAGCATCCATGACTTGCAGTGCCGCCTTATTAGTTCTAGCTGGAACCGGAGCCCGCAAAGCGAGGATTGATTGGGCGTGACCAAAAGGCGGGGACGAACTCAAACGCCCCCGAGTCAGTCGCTTAGAAGCTGGGACGATGTTTCAGAGAGCTCAGCCAAAAGATAGTTGTAGAAAAACTCGAACAGGAATTGCAAATGCCAGTCGAGACCTGGCTTGTAGTGTGACCTTGCTTGATGTTGGCGAGGCAGCAAGTAATGCAAACAATGGCATGAGGGTGGATCACCCACTTATCTAGCTGCTTGGTAATAATATCAAAATAGTTGAAGTCCAATTGCTAAGCCCGGGTAGCTCAGTCGGTAGAGCATGAGGCTTTTAACCTCAGGGTCCAGAGTTCGAGCCTCTGCTCGGGCGGGCGTATTTTTTTTCGCTGCTTCAACACGGACTTGACAAAAGAGTCTGATTTTCTCTCATAAAGTTCTGATTTGACCCTTTTTTTTTCACAACACAAAAGACAGAAGACCATTTTTGACCGACTGTTGCTGTGGAGGTCAGAAAGGACACGCTTTAGAAACGATATCCGCAGTTTGACCTGATTATCCGCTGCGAAAGCGACGGACGGTCTTAGCACGGTTAGATTCCAAAGTCCTATCCCACCCCGTTGATACTAATAACGATGTCTGTTGTTTATGTGCTAGCTGAGTCGAGGATTATCATGGCTTGACTACAAGAGGGCCTTCAATTACAACCAGAACTGCCTCTCCTTGATCTGTATATTTAGCAGTGCTTCGGTTTAAACAATTTAGAAGAATGAATGTGTTAGGTTATCATGAATCGTTTCATTCCATTAGTGGTCAGTTAAAGGCAAAATACCATTCAATTCGTTAAAAGAAAAAAGACAGGTGGCCATCATTCATGATCCATCTTCCAGCGCCATAACCGAAAATTCACCTTTTGTGCGACGTAGCGGCCCGTATACACATGGTGAGAAAGATGCAAGGTCATTAATCAAAACAGATTTCGCTTTTCGTGATAGTTTCGTAGTCATTAAACGGGATGGTCGAGGTTCTCGTCGATTTCATTATTCGTTGTTTTATCGGAAATGAATAGGGGGTTCGGTTCAAAATCAAACCACCCTTTCTTGTAGAAGATGTCGCGAGAAAGAGATCTAAAAATTGCAAAAAATCAAGAGACGTCCTTATAGTCCAAGGGTATCAAAGATCGAACGGATTGTCGCCCCAACTCCCAATTTTATTCTTCAATGATGACGTTCATGCATCGTCACTATCGTCGTCCATCCAGCGCAGCACGTTTTTGCCATCTGATGCCAACACCAGCAGCAAATGGTCGAATGATTCAAAGATGCCGACGTTGTACCCGTGCTGGGCCGGACAAGAGTTTTGCCCTCTTTCGCTCCCAGGCTCGTACGAGATGAACTAGGACTTGCCAGCGGAGATCCAGTAAACGTCCGCTGGGGAGACCCTAACCCTCCTGGCGGTGTTACAGTACCTGGATGCTTCTGAGCCGGGTCTGCTGACTGTACCGCGTTGGGGAATGCTAGTTTTGTGTAGGCCTGGGAGGTCATGTCATGCCAGTGCTTACACTGGCAACATATGACGAACATCTTTGCAATCTGCTGTCCTACCGTTCGAGTAGCATTCGGGCTTTTGACTGATGTGCCTATCGCTTGGTGAAGACTTAATGCGCTTGGCGTCGTCGGGATGTACTCTTTTATAGCGCGGTGTCGCGAATAGCTTGGCCCTGCGCTGGCAATGGGCACATCTTCGGACGACCCAGTGGCTATTTTCTTTCCAGTATTGGCAGGTAGGCGAGGTGAAGACAGGTTCTGAGATATCTGTGGTGTTGTTGTTTGTAAATCAAGTTTTGTTAAAGGTTTCAAATCATCGATGGAACGCCCGTCTTTTTCTTGTCCCGCCACCTTGGATTCGCGTTTGGAATTGAGATCTATAGTGGCCGCTCGTTTCCGCAATCTCTCTCTCTGATCGCCGCTCGCTCGCAACTTTTGCATAATTTCAGAATTTCGATGAGGTCGCGCAGTGATATTTCCATCTGTTGGCATTGGAGTGTTCGTGCTAGAGATAGAAGACGTGTTGATCTGATTGTTCATTTTGTCCGATCGATTAGTCGCATCTGCTAGCATATTCCGAGAAGCCTCGGACCCCGATGTAAGGGGGCTATTCTTCTGTTTGCCCGTATTCCTTTCTCGTCTTCCGGGATCATTAGTGTCACCGTTCTTGTCCTTTTTGCCATGTCCCAGAAAGCGCGGAAGGGAGAGTCCCTTGGATTCCAAGTAGCCCTGAAAGGAGGTTCGCCGCCGTCTCGTTTGGCTTTGCACAGGCTCAACGGTGTACTGAATATTCTCCTCATTTTCAGGTATCTCCCTCAATTTCTCCGGATCTTGAACAACAAGAGGTGGTCCGGCTAGGGGAGATGATCGGAAGTTAGCATCACGAATATAGCTAGAAGACAAACGAGGCTGCTCCGGCCCTGAACTGTTCGTATGCGAAGGAGGAATCTCAGAAAGCCGAGCTTTAAATTCGTCAGGTGTAACCTTTATATTGTTCAATGGGGTTTGGACCTGCCCGTCAGAAGAGTTCGACAGTTTAGGGATACCGTTTGATTGTTTCAAAGGCGAGTCACAACTGTCTTGGCCTTTGGACTCAGTGCCGACAGGGTCTTGTGGCGAAATTGGGATTGAAGAGGGTCGCTGACTTCTTATATTCCTACTTGAGTCTGACTTGGGAGATTGGCGCTCAGCCAGGAGTACCTTTGATGATTCAAAAGCATCGCCGGAGGATCTCGACGCTATGTCCTGAGCTGTTTGGCTAGCGGGTGCCTTGATTGTATTATCCCTGTCTCGTCGTTTTGCTTTGTTTAGAGAGCTGGCCGGGTCCGTACTAGTGATGACACGAGATCCTAGCGAAGGGGCCCGCGTAGCCGCTGTTGGAGATACGATTTGCGGGTTAAATTTTCGGCGGGGCTCGATACCATCGTTTGAGTGAAATGGGAACCGTGGCCGGCTAGGGATAGCACGATTTTGCGTAGGTGGCCCTTCTGCTACGCTACCTCTTCTAGGCTCCTGTCCATCGTTGCTTTCCACATTTCCACCGTTGCCAGATTTGTTCCGGTGAGATGCCAAGTGAATGAAACCGGGCTCCGGGTTTTGTTGGACGCCGCTTGAAATGACTTCGAATGTTGGCTCCCTCGCACTAGCGCGTAAATCAATGTGTTTCTTCACAGTATGAAGGGAGTGTCTGCGATCATCGCGAGCCGTAGAGTCCTGATCGGCGAGCTGCTCTGTAGTTGAAGGCTCCTCCGATTTGGTAGATCGTCGAGGCCATACGCTGGGAAATTTCAGCTTCTTCTTCGATGGATCATCTTTCGAAGAACCATCCCCGCCAAAAGAGAATTTCCTGGGTTTCTTCTTCTCCGTCTCGTCTTGGCTTTGTTCGTTGATAGAATTCGCCCTCGATGTTCTCCTAGACCAAAATGACACGAATGATGACTCTGTGGATATTCGCTGAAATCCGCTATGCGCGCTAGATGCTCGACTCGACGCGGCCGGTGGTGTCCGCTTTTGCAACCTTCGAGGTTCTCTGGAACTGGCTCTGGATTTTCGTTTGGCTTCCTGTTTCAATTTCCGCTCGAGTTCCTTCCGTTCCTTTTCCATTTTCTTTTTCTGTTCCCTCTTTTCACGTTTCTTCTGAGCAGCGCGCGACCATGACGGTGAAACACAGATGTCCGAACTAATGGAGCGATGGTCGTCGTTTTTCAGGCGCTCTATCGCCTTATTTCCTTTTTGTGTGGGGTCTACGTCGTTTGAGGAAAGAACTTCATCGATAGTAGGGCCGATTTCCCCGGGAGGGTCTTAAACAATATTAGCTATTGTAAATGTTATGGAATTCGCCCGACTTACGCGATTGAGAGACAAGCTCTGAGTTTCTGTATTTCGAGCTTGGAGTTCGGGACATGGAACGGAACGACATTGACCGCTCAGGGTAGCCTGACGCATTGGGGACTTCTAAATGTTCACCAGAACGCTGTCTCACCGTTAGTAGACCATTGAACACGACTATGCAAGGGGTATCACTCATTACCTGTTGAGTAATACCAGCCGGCAGGCCAAGCCTGCTATTATTGGAGCTGGCGGTATCGTACACGCTCTCCGCATCATCGGATTCTGGAGTCATTTTACACACAGCGATAAAAAAGCACCAGTTTCAGAAAGGAAAAAAAGAAAAAAGAAAAAAGGGAGCGTTTCACAAAATAAAAACCAGGTTGAGGATGAGCCGGGATTTGGTGAGGTCGCAGTGAGACTTTTGCGAGCCTTAGGGGTTTATAGGACACAGGGTGTTCTATCTTTAGATTCCTTTGGGGAATTGATATATGGTGTAGAGATAGGAGTGCTGGTTCAATGAGAATGAAGGTGAAAATTTACCAGCAGCTTGCGGGTATTTGAGAGGGCCTAGGGCTGTGCGGCCGTGAATGTGTAGTTGAACGATAGTGTCTATGAGATTGAACGAAACGAGCGACGAGAAGACGTCACAGCTTCCTCAGCAATACATCAGGCCGGTAGAGTAGATGTCAAGTTTGCTGCTGAACTCGCTTTTAAATGACCTATTGTAGGTCAAACTTCATGGGACGAAACGACCGTGACAAGATAATGCCATAGAGAGACACGCCCACAAACAACAGCCTGGCTAGCGGGCAGGAGAAATCAGGAAGTCCTGGGACAATATTTAGTACATCACCAAGTATCAACTGGTCAAAGGATGCTTGAGATTGATAGTACCATGCATACACTTTAAGCGGAACTTTCCACGAACAATGAAAAAGAACGGCGCAATGGCAGGAATGGTATTAAAGATACATTCAGACGCCTTCACTGTAATATCAACCGCCTTGATATGTACACCGCTAATCTCAGATCGTCTCTCATGATATGAGTAAGGGTGACTATGATTTCCGATTTGCGAGAAGCGGGGAGAACGGCAATGCAATGACGTGCGAAATAAAATGCTCAGACCGCCAACAAAAAGGGAGCAACACGCTAGAAACCATCTAAAGAGAGAGTATCATCCAGACGCAACCGAGGCTTAAAGGCAGAAGAGGAATATGAAAGAGAAACGAAAGTGCAGTCACACAGTCCAAGAACCCTCTCCGAGTCTCCACCCAAGGCCTCAACCCAACCAGCTGTGCAGCAGCATGTCATCCCGAACGCGAGAAATGTCTGAGATGTTTCGAAGGCGGCGAGCCACTCAGAAACTTATTTTGCCACAAATCTCAACCGCTAGCGCCAGATCGGGACTAGCCGAGCCCGTTGAGGGCGATTGAGTTTCATGACTCAGCGGTCGCCAGGTTTGTTTCTAAAAATGGAACTTCCGCCTTCATGGCCGAGTCACGACATCACAAGTGTCAGATTTGTGTGAAATTCACCCACCGACGAGCTCGTTGTCAGTATCGCGTTTCCTTAATTTCTCTTGCTATAATGATGACCCTTCCTGAGGAGACTTTGTCTTTCACCGTGCCAGAGCCGCTTGCTGACCTACCGGACATTAAGAAAAGAAGTTCCGCCTCAGAAGTATGTGCCAGGCCTGCATTCGAATTTCGCTGGAACCGAGACCCTGCCCTTCGAAGCGAGGAGCCAAAATGTAAAAGCTCAATTAGAGCAGGAGGAAACATGTCTGCTATCATCAAATACTTGAGAACTGAGGCTTGTGCTAGATGGACGTGAAATACGAGTGTGATTTTTGCCTCACGACAAATGCCAATCTTGCACCGCCTCCACATGGAATAGTCCGTACGTCGAGCAGTGTCACTCTGGATACTGGACCTGTGGTCTTAATAATGAAGTACATCGGTGAAGAATGCTGTCGTGGAGACAGAGACGGCCAAGCCATTTCCCCCCAAAAGCTTCCCGCTTGATTTGAGAGCAATTCGCACCCTTTCCTCGCAGTGTTGCACCCGTGAAGTTGTGTTTCTTTCGAGATTCTCATCCTTCCGTGGATGGCGCTCATTTGAGAACCTGCTGTTACCTTTGCCAACCCCCCATCATCTCCTCGAGACTACGAAGGGTTAGTCTGCCTGGTCTCACCAGGATTTCGTTCCTTACGCATTGGTGGCTTTCGACGATTGCACTCCGTACTTTGGATTCAAAAAATGGATAGCAACACCTGGGGCCAACAGAATTTGGAAACAACATGATCTGTTCAACCAATCCCTAGTCTGTGACTCCAATAGTCTGTACACATTGTGGATGTTTTGCGGCAATGACGCATAATCATTTCACCCACAGAAAACTCGTCCTCTCGTCCTACATTGAAAAGCTTGCATACCTGGGACCTGCATAGTCGAATTCTGTGATTAAAGTCTTTGGTTTCAATCACTGCATATGACATGTTGGTATCCATAGATAAGGCTTCGTTTACCCCTTATTTCTTTTGCTGAAATTTTCTTTTTGCGCCTTTTCGTTGTACTTGATTCTCTTTTTTTCTTTACTCTTAGATCACCACGGCCTGCACTCTATAAGGAAGTCCCATGTTTCTATCATGTCTCCTTTTCTTATCTGTCGTGCGGTCAAATTAGTTTGACTACCTCGAATGCTGACGGACTGGTCGCGGCATTATCGTGACAACCGCTTTTTATAATTGAAAAAGGCGGTATTTCTGGATATCCGTGTGTCTATATGACATCCGACAATTCACAACCCTGACGGACGCAGGGGGAGTTATGTTGCTTCACATTTCATCCAAGCCCGCGAGTACTTTCTTCTCTAACAGCAACGTGCAGCTTGTCTTGTTACAAGTGTAACCAGGCAATTGGCTGTTTCATGACTTGGCCAATCGACAGCTGAGAGATGCCTCTTGGGCAGCATAACCTGTTCTCGTCTCTTTGCCAGTGCAAAGCTGTGACGCTTGTGCAGAGTTAGGTATCTATAAAGAAGACATACAGTATGTCCCGTACATACTGTTCAACAACATATTGGTTCTGACAACCCCTAAAACGCATATCACCGTTAATTCATGTTGAGGAATTCTACACAGCTCTGTGGTACAGAGAAGAATTCAGACCCAGGGTTTGTTGTTGTGCCACGTTTGTGGCTGAGAAACAGATGACATCATTATGCTGGGGTGTGGCTTTCCCCGTTTGTGCCTGCCACAGCGGCGCCAAGGAACAAGCGAGCAAGCTTTCGGCAGCTGTTGCTTAATTTCACGCGCTCTATTAAAAGCCCGCCCCCAACGCAATCCACGGCCTGGACTCATCGTGCTTTGGCTGATAATACGACCTCAACGTCTCCTCATAAAAACAACTACGCCAAAGCAGCATTCTCCCAGCCTCTATCGGAGGCAACTCCTTCGTCGGATTGGTACCTGGCTACGGACGAAACACAACCAGGGACTGAACAATGCTACTGACCCTACTTTAACGAACCGTCCCTCCCACGAGAACAGCACAAGGAACGAGAAGATATCGCACCAGAATGGGAAGCATGTCGCCATGAATGCCTGTGACGCAAGTTCTTCTGACCTCCCACCTCAGGCACTGTCGTCTAATCCCACCGAAGCCGAAGGTGGAGAATCCTCCTCGACACGAAACAATGAGAAATTATCTATTCCTACTCGAATATGGCGATCCCTGGATATCATTATATTTTCAAGTTACATCAACATCTTACTGGTATTTGTACCTGTGGGTATTACTCTTGGTGCTTTACACCGAAGCCAGGCAGCCCTATCAGCCCTACGATTATATTTGCAGTTAATGCGGTAGCGATTATTCCGCTAGCTTATCTGCTTGGATTTGCAACAGAAAATCTTGCGAGGAAAATGGGTGATAAGATCGGAGCTTTGCTCAACGTCACATTTGGAAATGCAGTGGAGCTTATCATTTTGTAAGAACCCTTTTCTGTACACGCGTTGCGATTTGAAGTGCATTTACTGACCATTCTCCAGCATGTAGGTGCTAAATTTTGTTTTCAATAAGCGTACTCAATATCATAGCATCATCTACGATATACCGTTTGCTGACACACACTTCACTCCGCAAACAGTCTTGCATTAGTTGCGGCACGCCATGCTCCATTGCACATACTTGAAGTAGTACGTTGCTTGCTAACCACTTGATTCAACATACAGAAAGAGGTCCGTATTGTCCAAGCCTCTCTTTTGGGGTCGATACTAGCAAACCTGCTACTCATCCTTGGCATGTGCCTTTTGTTCGGCGGGCTGCGATTTCGAGAACAGGTGAGCAGGAATAATTCACCCAATGTATGACTTGATTGACACGAATCATCCAGCTGTACAATTCTGCCATCACCCAGGTGAGTGCTTGCCTTCTGAGTCTCAGCGTGATGAGTCTCCTGTTGTCGGTATATTCTCTGTTTAGCTCCTTGGAGTGAGTTGCGCTAATGCTAACATTCCAGACCGCATTTCATGCATTTTTTAATAACTCAGAACTTGCCGATAAAGTTGTGTTGCAAGTAAGCAGAGGCACGAGTGTGGTATGCACTGTACCTCCGTTACACGCAAGCGTATAACGCTGCTCTAACGGTAAGATAGATACTCCTCCTGGTCGTACTCTACCTATTGTTCCAACTCAAGTCCCATGCATACATTTATGAGAGCACGCCGCAACACAGAATTGATGAAGAGTCCCATCCCGGTGTTCTTGCAGACATATTAAATCACAACAGTTCGTCAGAATCGAGTTCTTCAAGCGACAGTAGTGACACGGATGATAGCTCAGGATCACACACCAGAACGAAACGTATCCGAAAGGCTCTAAGGAGAAGAAAACACCGCAAATCAAGGTCAAGTTCCAAAAGTTCACAACGTTTACCGTCAGACCGAATGTTACACCGAACGGGATCGACCTCCTACTCGACCGTGGTACCAATGACACATTATCCTTCATCCTCTACCAATATCCAAGCTGCAAGCACACTATGCAGTGGGGATGAAGCTAACGGGGAAGATCCCGGAGCCTCTTCTTCCCGTCACCCGGATATGTCTACCCAACTTAACACAAAAACAAGTCGTTCTGCTGAACATTCACATGACAATCTGGAAATCCAACGCAGAGAAAAGGGCACGAAGTTGTCGGAAAGGTGTAAAAGGAAAAGCCAACTTCCCTCTCAGGACAGCGAACCTCAGGACACTCGCGTCAGTGAGCACCAAGACCGGCGGGTTGAATTCGCTGATCCTGGTCCTCTAGGGAGTCCTAAAAGACCGCCTGGCCCTAGAGGAGTATCACGCGAAAGGGTATTACAGCGCTTTATACCGAGTTTACCGTCAAGACCAAGCCACGGAAGCCAACTATACCAGCGACAATCACCCAGTCGAAGTGGGAGTCATCGTATCATTCGTCGTACAACTACTTTGCCCGATCGTTTGCATGGTTCCTCTGTTATTTCGGCCACCGGTCCGGCCATCCATCCCCTCCCTCATCTAATGCCAATCATTGCTTCCTGCGATAGCTCCGACTCTGATTCCCTGCAGGAAGAAAAACCACGTCTTTCTCGTCTAGCATCCCTGATTCTACTCGTGGTCTCCACGGGGCTTGTTGCAGCATGTGCTGAATTCCTCGTGGACAGCATCGACTATCTTGTCAAAAATACTGGCGTTAGCCAAGCCTTCATTGGGTTGACTATCCTTCCGGTTGTTGGCAATGCAGCGGAGCACGTTACTGCGGTCACCATGGCTAGCAAGAACAAGATGACAAAAAGATGCAAGGTTGGATAAAAGGGTCTGAAGCGCTGAATACTATATGCTCGGGTGTTGCTGGTATGCGACACAAGACATAAACATGGAAGAAAGCAGTGTAGTAGGTAATAGCCAGTCAATGAAGACCTGGGCTGTGCGGAAGGTATAAAAAGATAGGAGGAATAATATGGGTTTGCATGAGGGGGGTGTCTTCTGTGCGGTGGATTGAAACTGTAAGTAGAGAATGAAAAAGCAACGCAAAACACTAAAACATGGCAACAACTTAGGGAGAATGGGGCGGAAAAAAGGTGCTTGGTAGTCAAACTCTCCCTCAAGTCTTTTCAGTTTATTTTCGGTCATCACTCAACAGAGTCAAGGTTGCAGAGTTTCCACCATGCCATCGCTTCCTCAAGGACACAATGACGAATCAAGCTGATCAACAAGTATGCGAAAAGAAATCAGCAGAAGAATTTCACTCGCTCATCACCATCACTTCCCATCCTTTTCAGTGGGTATCGATTCGTTTGCCTGGGCTTGTAATGTTGACCACTGCCTTTAGCTCTTGTGTCCTCATGGGGTAAAGTGGATCAAGAGCTCCGTTGTAAGTGGCCATGAAGTTATGGGGGTTCGTTCCTATACACCAGCAATTCCACGGACGGTGAACTGTTATGGAAGCTTGAACAGACCCTTCTTGCCTGCTAGTGTGTTTTTTTCTTTTTTTTGCCCCAGGAAAACAGAATCGACCTCTTCGCCGGAAAGGAGGGAGAGGTTATGGTCCCGTTAGGGAAACGATGGGAGTGGATTCCGTCAGCCGATTAATGTTGAGAGCAACTCGAAAGCCCCGTAGTCTGTAGATGCAGACGGCTTTTGATGGAAAACCCTGACAACGCTATCATCTGTGTTAACGGTCAGACCTTTTACCAGATTCATTCATCATCGGGAGGTATGAAATGTGGGGCAGACTGCCTTCACTGTTCACAAGAGACGGAAGCCCCCAGTAAAAGCCCAGTAGAAAAAAGCATTGCCGACCAGCGGTTGTGCTGCTTATCAAGGCCTCCAGTAGCCGATGAGAAAAGCACTACCAACCAGCAGTTGTGCTATATTTCAAACTCCCCAGTAGAACCCAAAGAAAAACACCACCGACCAGCAGTTGTGCGAGATAGTAAGCCCACAAAGTCAACCCACGAAGTCAACCCACGAAGTCAACCCACATTCGAAGCACGAGAATCCCTCGAATCCCACAGATTGACACGTACCAAGAGTATTGGTAATTTGGTAGTCAAGGTTGGTATTGAGCGTGAAGCCCAATGCGTTCTGCTCGGCTGGTGCCTTAAAACGGACATGTCGCTATATTTTAGTCTTTTTGAGACTGTTTCGTTGTTTGCGTCGGCATTTATTATTCGCAATGGTTTGTTTAACTTTTTCCTTTGGCGGTAGCATGCTTGGTCCTCTATACGGGAACGTGTATGTACTGTACCAGCAAAATTTCCAGTGGAATGTCCAGATCGCGAACAGCTTTTGCAGTTCAGTGTCGATATGGAGCCTCTCTCTTGGTGCTTTCTCTTATTGACACCTCCACGGTGCCTGGGCTTTTTGCCTGAGTTCCTTACAGAGGAAGACTCTTGGTCGCCGGCTTCCGGATCGTCATCCGGGATATTAGAACAACCATCACGTCCTCCTAACGTGACAGCAAACGACCCCTTCAGAATTGGGTTGCCCCCAACAGGGGGCTTACTTGCAGCTATGAA
Organism: Chrysosporium keratinophilum; assembly: GCA_029850275.1. Taxonomy (NCBI): domain Eukaryota; kingdom Fungi; phylum Ascomycota; class Eurotiomycetes; order Onygenales; family Onygenaceae; genus Chrysosporium; species Chrysosporium keratinophilum. The sequence goes on from JARBIX010000012.1 coordinate 1,245,916, forward strand.
ACGTTCATGCTGCACCATGTACGGAGCTCTGCAACGAAAGCTCTGAAATCAACCTTGCCCTCGTTTATCACTGAGGTCTGCATCATCTCGTACAGGGCTGGAAAGACGCGTTTTTCCTCGTACCATCTCAGCTTTCGAGACGGCACTCTGAACCAGATTCTGCTGCTCTTCACTTCCAGCATTTTTCTTGATTCCATCTTGGAGAGCACTGCTTCCAAGTAGAGAGTCCAGTCCATCGTTTTTAGGCGGTGTGACGGTATATTCTGTTAGCTCCTCGAGCTCGTCGGATATCTTGTCTTCAACTTTCATGTTATTCGTCCGAGCACTCGTTTTGGAGTTTTGCATACCTTCCCCGAATTGCACTCGTTTTGATATTTGTATACCATCCCGGAATTGTGTCCGCCGGCTTGCAACAAGTTTCCATACACTCGTTGCTCACTGTCTTTTTGATCCAATCTCTGAGCTTCATGACCATCTGCTTTTGCTCATGATACTGTCGTAGCCGGATTTCCAGAAGCTCGCAGTCGGAGTAGTATATAGTGGATTGGATCTCCCAGTCAATTTTAATAGCCTCGTATTCTTTCATTTGTAATTCATATTCAGTTGGGGTAGTTAACCTCGAGAGCTTCGTTTGCGGTAGCAACGGGTGCTTGAGTTTCTGCTTCCCCGTCTTCTGCATTGGGCACTGGTGTTTGAGGATGGCCTGCTGTAGCTTCGAGCTGCCTTTCCGACGTATTCGACCGGGTGCGCGCTCGTTTGATTGTGATATTTGGCATCTTTGGAGGCTTGGGTCGAGTAGGTGTAGTTGGTTCTTCTAGCAGCGGCTTCTGCTTAAAAACTTCATCGTTTAGATCCACGTATTCGACCTGCTTCCTAAAGGCTCGATCCCAGGATTCGAGATCCACTAGGGTCTGCAGTCCCGCAACAAGGCCCGTTTTGGTCGACATGTTTGAATCAGGGATGTAACAAGGGTTTGTTCGAAATACTTCGTGGAAACTCGAATTTTCGTTCAAACTCGATTTTGAAAAGTGTAGGAGCAGTAGCAATGTCAAATTATCGCTTTGCCAGCTATTGAGAGGCAGTGTGGCTCTTAACTGATACCAAATCGAGTAATCGAATATCAAACAGGTGGTCAGAGATGTTTTGCTTGGGAAAGTGAATGTTAATCCCATCGTTGCACGCGTGCGATCGGCGCCCAGATCCACACAACCGCGCCTACGCGGTATTATCCCTCGTGTCGCGTTCTATTAGTCTGTACTCCGTGGGTTGTGTTCGAAATCGAGAACTCATATAAAAGCAAGCGAAAGCCCAGCGTGTGCTCCGTGCTCGTGGCGTATTTCTCTATCATTTTTTTAGTTAAACAATATACCCATTTCTCGCATCTCGCGACTCAAGGATTCGAGTATCCACAGGGATAGTAAAAATTAGCTTCAGCAGGACATAAAATCTCTCTCAAGAACCTGGGTGATATCGCCGCTGAGATTGAGGTGCAATCCATCAGCCTTTTTGAGTCTTCTCGCCGGATCGGCGATTTAGCCATGGAGGACAGGGAAATGGCAGATTTGGTGATAGTGGGCGCAGGTAGGAGAAACCAGCTCATCTTTGAGCACTGTTATGGGTTGCATATTCTTAAAGGGAATGGGTCATTAATTATGCGCGATACTGTACGGACTGAGTAGGACCCAGCGGCTTGACCTGCGCTCGAACATACCTTGCTTTAAACCCTACCGCAAACGTGGTGATGCTTGAGTATGCAGCATCAGTAGGTGGAGTATGGGCGCAAGAGCGCATCTACCCCGGCTTGCGCTTGAACAACCTCCTGGGAACATACGAATATAGTGACTTTCCAATGGATGGGGGTGCATTCGGAATTGAACCAGGTCAACATATCCCCGGTGAAGCGGTACATCGGTATCTAAGAGCTTATGCGGAGCACTTTGGGATTTATTCGAAAATTCGGTTTCAATCGAGGGTGGAAAGCATCGAAAAGCTCGACGCAGGAAACGATGGTCGCTGGTTTGTGACGTACCTCATGTGCGATAACGAAACCAAGGGGAAGCGACAACGAATTGTTACACGAAAATTGATCATGGCAACAGGCGTGTATTCGGAACCGTTTATACCAACCCTAAAGGGAGCGGAGAACTTTGACGCGCCCTTATTTCACAGTAAGGATTTGGCGAAAAGACAGCGTGACATCACTGAGTCAAAAAGTGTGGTTGTCTTAGCGGGTTCGAAATCTGGGTATGACGCTGCTTATCTAGCAGCATCACACGGCGTTGAGGTCGATTGGATTATCAACAGCTCTGGTCGAGGGCCTGTGTGGATGGCGCCACCCTATGTAACGCCTCTAAAGAAATGGTTGGAGAAATTGGTGAATACCAGGTTTTTGACTTGGTTCAGTCCTTGTTCGTGGGGCGACGCTGATGGTTTCAGCGGCACCAGAAGATTCCTTCATAGCACATTCGTTGGCAGATGGATCGTGGACATCTTCTGGAAGGTCCTTGCAAACGACGTCTTGTCCCTGAACGGTTTTGGCAAGCACCCAGAGACCAAGAAGCTAAAACCTTGGACAGACCCTTTTTGGGTAGCTAGCAGCTTCAGCATCCTCAATTATCCGACCAACGTCTATGACCTAGTACGCGAGGGAAAAATCAGAGTTCATCTCGCAGACATCGACCACGTTTCGCCCAAAACCGTTCATCTTGTTGGCGGACAAACCATCAAAACCGATGCTCTGATTAGTTGCACAGGCTGGAAATCTCTCCCAACCATCAAATTCCTCCCAGGTGGAATAGAAAAGCAGCTGGGTCTTCCGCATAAAAGTTTGGGTGCCAACAAGTTGTTGCTCGATGCTGATACAGACATCCTGACGCGTTTCCCACGGCTCCAACGACAACCAGCACCAACGAATCCATACGGGGGAGTCATAAAAGCGCGCCCTCAACGAGAGGAGTTTGAGCCTTTTAGGTTGTACCGCCACATGATACCGCCAGCCTTTATTCACGACCGCAGTATCGGATTTGCCGGGCTTGTTTCGAATTTCTCCTTGTTGATATGTTCCCAAATCCAAGCTCTTTGGCTGACAGCGTATTTGGATAATAAGCTTCCACTTGACACTTTGTCACCAACTTTCGAAGAAGACCTGCGATGGAGCACGATTGTCCACAGTCAGTTTGGAAAATGGAGGTATCCATATGGCAGCCCTCACCACCCAGACTTTGTTTTCGACGCCGTTCCATATATTGATTGGCTGTTACGAGACCTGGACCTCAAAATCCACAGAAAAAACGGATGGTTAGCGGAAGTGTTTGAGCCGTATGGCCCTGAAGATTACCAGGAGGTCATTGAGGAATGGCAAGGAGCCCACACCCAGAAGGGCCAGCCTGGTGGTCTCTGAAACGATATATGAATGGTTAGCACGCCCGGAAAAGCTAAGCGGGTCGCTCCCATGGAATTGGAAGACTTTCTCTTCTCAACGTAGTAACAAGTCGTTCGAGTATGATAACATGATCATATGTACGCGTTGCAGTGTAGTTCTTTGTGCGGAGAAGCAGAACGGCTCAATAGATCATGCGTGTCCTGGACATGAAACCTCATAGCCATTAGTTTGAAATGTATTCTCAACCAAAGGCGTGAGGTTAGGGATCCAAGTTCGACGTCTCGCGAAGTTGAGCCGCTGTCACGTGCCTGGCACTGGACGCGGCTCATCGGCAAGCGGAAGGCTAATCTTCCGATTGGCTCAGCCACGATCCAAACACGTTGCTCAGCCACTCTTTGATGTCACTTTCCCCAGGGTCGACCACCGCTGCCAAAACTCTCTGAAAACCACGGAACTGTTCGCAATTCGAAGAAATGTCATGAGAGACCATTCGCCAATCCTCTTCTTAGGTTACAGAAATTGAATCAGAAAGACTCAGCATCGGTACCTAACAGCAGCATAAAAGCAATCGGAAGCACACCATTGGAAACTTCCATCGCAAGTTTCCTCAAGACGGCGTATTTTGCAGAGAGCTATGTGCTTCAAAGCTGTCTTCCGCTGTGGTGGAGGCGGCGATGCGAAGGGGGATAGTCAGGTCCCCAATCAGCCTGTCAGGTTAGAATTGGATACCAGAAAGAAAAACAGACAAGACGGCAAATCATCGTCTGCGCCACCACCACAGGCGTATCCGTCAGGACTCACTACCGCTGAGGAAAAACAGCAAGTATTTGGTCAGGCACACATTCAGGCTCCACTGGATCATGGTATCGCCGGCAGCAGCAGCGCAATGCCAGAAGGAACCTATGCTCCTCCTCCAGGCCCGCCTCCCAACTATTCACTTCCATATCAGAAATATCCTCCACCAGGCGCACCTCCTGGTCAAAGCACTGTACCAGCACAGGATATAGGCCAATTCTCCCCGCCACTCCACCACTGGCAACAAGTTCCGGATACTGCTGATCTTCCCCCACCACCAGCGCATGCCTACCTGTATTCGAACACCGGAAATGCGCTTGCAGAGGACGCAGAACGAGCGCATGATTTATGCAACAACACGCCCCTTACGCCACCAATGAAGCCCTCACCATCGGTTTATCAGGCAGTGCAGAAGGCCAGTTTTCAACCCACCAGGCCAAGAGAATACTCCGGGTCACTTTCGGTCCATGGCAACGGCAGATGGAAAGGCAAAACCGTCAATGGCGCCAAGGACTCTATAATATGGACAGATAAGCCCATCTATTTTGCCCAAGAAGATTCACCGCTGGTCACGGAACGACGGAAGACGATATACTTTGAGGTCAAACTCCTGGGTCTCTCTGGCGGAACGCCCACGCAGACACCCGGTTTCTCCATCGGTTATGTCGCCCAACCATATCCCACATGGCGCTCGCCCGGCTGGGAGCGAGGGAGCTTGGGAGTATTCTCAGACGACGGATGCAGGTTCATCAACGATTCCTTTGGCGGCAAGGATTTCACCACCGAGTTCAAGGTCGGTGAAACTGTCGGTCTGGGAATGACCTTCTACCGTGTGGACGAACAGCCGTTTAAGACGGCCCCACGGCCTCCGGCCTTTGACGGCAAATCAACGTACTTTGCCGTGGAGGTTTTTCTCACGCGGGACGGCAAGTTTGCGGGAAAGTGGGATCTCCACGAAGAGACAGACGACGACCAAGGCGGTCTGGAGGGGTTAGAGGGGGACTTTGATCTGCATGGTGCGATTGGTTTGTTTGGTGGTGTGGAGTTTGAAGCCTGTTTCGATCCGTCAGGGTGGAAATGGTCTCCAACTCAATGATATGTTGGGCTTCCGATCCGTTGACGAATCTCTCTTAGAGACGTGTCTTTGATTTCCTGCTTCAGGAAGAGGCATCATCCTGGCCAGAGGATTTGGTGATGCTAGTATTGTTAGATACTGTAGCTTAGCTTTAATAATAAACAATCATTTCGAATGAATTGCTCCATCAGTGGCCTTTGTAAGTGATGGCCTTTCATATCGCTATGTTTGATCAAACGAGTGTTAGCAAGCATGTCCTCGTCGGTTCTAAATAATACTGGAAGAATTCGCGCCTGGAGTGGCCAGGGTACCCTATCCCGCTGCGCACTGGGTGTTAAAATGCTCCCGTTGCTCCACTATCTGGCGGGAGATGCACATCTGCTAGCATTGCTAGCATATCTGGACTCTTTGTCGCGCATATTATTATTAGCATTTTCGCGCAACCGTCACTCCTCGAAATGAAGATCTGGAATCGCTCCGTTGCAGAATCAGCCCACCCGCCCTGTGCTGTCATTGATTGCATGAAAAGTGCGCCTCATACTCGTGGTGTCGGTCTTGGTGTCAGCCCCAAACATCGCCTATGGATTCACCGCATTTTCAACAAAGGATCTTTCTGAGACGCCGTGTATATCACACAATTCGCCGAACTAGAAAGTCTCGATGGGCGGGGAGTATCGACGAAAAAGAAAAGAGAGAGAAAAAGAAAAATGGAGAAATCGTCAGAGTGTCCCCATGCGAGAATTCTCACCGTTGGTATCACACAGAATAACAATAATAAATGGACTCAGCTTTCAAGAGCCCCAACCTTCATACCCTCGCTTAATCCGAATGCAGCATAAACGAGCTCTCGGCCCAGTTATGCACGAACGGACCGGTGAAAACGGGATATTTTCAAAGCTGAGAACAACAATCGGCTAAAAAAAGCCCAACAAAGCCCGTGAGCACTGTTCCTTAAAGGGGCGGGGGGGAGTGATATGTGGCGGCGGCGAGAACTCGCGCCGTCGCGCAAGAAGAGGAATAATCGCTAGAGGCTCACCGACATCCGGTGAGCGGCAGATAAGTGATATTGTAACTAGCTATATGGTGCACCGGCGTCTTGCCTCGTGTTCAGGTCGTCGAGTTAGAGTCCAAAAAAACTCTCCTAGCTCCCGTAGCGGGCCAACGGGCTAATTTAGTGAATATCGAGCCGTTAAGACAAGACCTGCCGCAAAAGGATATTTTATGAAGTCTGAAACGCGTCGACAAAGAGAATATCACACAGAGCGGCAAAGATGACGGGATAGCTCTGACATAGCTTTCCGCCCAAACGATGCAAGCCAGTTTGTCGGCGTCAAACAAGGAGACGTCAAGAAATAAAGACGACCACACAAGTCACCTCGAGAAAAACACTGGAAGAATATAACGCCGCTGATCGAGTGAATTTCTCCGCTCTGCAGGCCTGGCCTGGCGCTGTTCCAAACGAAAACGATACACCATCCAGAAAAAGCAATAGCTCAATTCACAATTCAAAACACCTTCGAAACATCCAGGGTTCTTATTTTGGCGTTCCTGGGCATTATTTTCCACCACGGATCAGCGGCCCCTGAGCATCACCACGGGAGCGACCATCTCAGATCCTTGCGGGCTGCCCGCATGGCTCTTTAGCGCCACGGGGAAAGGCAGAGGTGCGTCCGGAGGCGCACGTTGCATGCAGCAATTCCCTGCAAGCCGTCTAAACAACCAAACAGGCGCGTTGATGGTCACTGGTCAAAAAGGTCTGGAAATAACGTTGCCACGAAGCTGAAATATAGTTAGACAGCTCTTCGAAACTTAGTTCCTGAGAACCCCAGATTCAACCACACTCTGCCGTTCGAGCGGCAGCACGAAAGTGTAGTAGTTTCGGTCAGAAGGATAAAAGCGGAATAGTCAGGTCTGTCTGGCAGCGTCAGATACTATCCATCATCTAACAAAAAGAAAACTCACCGCCGTTTCTCTGTCTCTCGTATTATTTAGTAATTCAACGCAGAGAAACCGAGGCACCAAGATATCTGCGGCTGTGCAAGGTTCTTGATGGTCGTCTATTAGCTTTTCCCTCTGATTTCTTGCGATCGCGGACACGCAAAGCCAAAGGATCATAGAGTGGCGAGCGTGTTTCGGTGATGATCATCTCCGTTGAAGTGTGACTCTGAGGCGTCTGTCAAGATACGACTGTAGAAAACTCAACTTCCGGACGACACCGTTCACCCGAAGCCGATCCCTAGCGGCTCGTGGGACCAAAACGTGGCACGACAATCATGTCGCAGAGTGCCTTGCATTTTGTCCACGGATATGAGAGAGTAGTAGAGCAAAGGAAGAAAGCGTGCCGCCCTCGAAACATCCGTTGAAACCCATCCCTGGATAGTTGATAGCAGACGCCCTTTTTTAGATCGAAACGTTCGTTCCGTACAGAGAACCGCCCGGCCGACTCTGGAACCCGATACGTACTGTACAATCTGTTCCCTTGTCGTCGTAGATGCAACATGCATAAGCGTCCACAAAATAACTATCAAATGCCTAGTAGTGCTTGTCAGCGAGCGACTCATTAAACAATAAGGGAGGGGTGCTTATTAATTGTTCCTGAGTTTGGTGGCTTCGGAAGGCAGACCCACAGCAATCGATCGTCCATCTTCGAATCTTTTCTAGAAGGAAAACGGCCAAAGTTTAATACTGTACTTGTGCGGTTGGTTGCGATCTCGACAAGCAGTACAGTACACAGCTTTTGTCGTTGCCGTGATACATTTTTCCATGATTTATTTTCATTGCTTCACCTTCGATGCTGATTTAATGCCAACCTAAACTCCAGATCTGAACCGTGACCCAGTTATTTTATGCATATGCACTCTGTACATACGGAACGTTCTCCGTTTTTTATGGTTGACATATGGCGTGATAGAAATTCGCAAACACATAAGGCTGAATGCCATGAGTGTGCCTGGGTAAGCCCCTTTCTTTAATCGAGGAATCCGTCGGGAGCAAACGGGCAACTGGAAGGCGTCCGTGTTGCCCGTTTCATATGACTTGTGGCATTATCGTCATGGATAATCATATAATGCAAAAATGCACGTCGCAATGCATGCTTATCTCAAAAGTGTCTGTGAGACCTCGGGACGACCAGCCATAAGCAAGTAAGATCTACTATAGAGATTCAACTCTATTACTTTGCGACACGGCAAGAAATGGAAAGTCGCAAGGACAATGTTCGGCTCTGTGAACTCCCCCCGCTGGATAATGTCCAAGGGCAAATATCGCGAGGAGCGCTGGACACGGTAAATTGCCAAGTGTATGTACAGCTCTTTGGTTTCTCCTGGCCTAGAAGACTAGCACACAATGATATGAGTAGTACTCTCAATCAACGCCAAAACTTGGGTACTGGATGTGTTTCAATGTCCCGGAAAATGCTTGTTTCAGGCATTGAGGTTTTAACCTGTCGATTCATGGAGTGACTTGTACCTTTTTGGGCTAATTAACACGAACAGTAGAGCCATCCAGCCATACCTTTTTCTTTTGGATTCCTCGTCACTTGGAAGGCGTGATTAGATATTATCTTTGGGGTTTTCCACCCAGCTACCATTCAGAAGCAGTTTCGAGCCGCCAAGAGGTCTAGATACTCACGACAGACCATAAGTAAATGACCATCACCAGGATAGCACCCCTGTCGGCTTTACCCCTTCCTGCTGTAAGGTGCTGTAGCCCTGCAAACTTAAGGCCCATGTTAGCAATGGCAAGGCTAGATACACAAGCAATTGCTGCATGCCTCATAAATGTACATACGTTCGTGTGCAGTAGCAAATCAAATGTCATAACTCATCAGATGTCCTGCCAAGCTAGAAAGGTGATGGGCGACGGAGCTGATATCTCTGAGATCCCAAGAAAATTCGATGGTTCGTAGTAGTAGTACTATGTAGATACCTTGCCAGTTCGTACCCTGGCGGGATTGGTTCACGCCCCTTGTCCGCAATGGTGTCAAAAAAGCTAGACGAAGCCGCCACGGAGTCTCATGTGTATGGTGTTCTCCGACTGTCCATAATTGACGGCTAGTTAGCTAGTCGGCTCACTTGCCAATGGTGATCAGGCCGAGCTTGGCTGTTAAGAGGCTCATCAGCAACATATCCGCTGACAGTTGTGGTATCAAGTCAGACGTTTGGTGCACATGAAACTAGCCCTGCATACATGCCTTGTTGCATTTGGTGTCCATAGGTCGCAAAATCCTTGCCAATTGAGCAACGGTAAGGACATTAAGATAACGATGTCAAGATGACGAATTGCTTGACTTTGGCTTTGTTCATTCGAGAGCTTTACTCCTTTTCAGGGTTAATCTGCAGTTATCAACTTAACCCACGAGCATAAAAACGGTAAACCGTCCGCTATAGTTCTCAAAAATGAGTGATTGAGTTAAGAAATTCATTGATTCCAGAGTTACTGTATAAGGACGCTTGGCATACGGTCCATCGTCCATGCTCAGTGCTTTACCCACTCTGACATTGCTGATCTGCGGGGTGTGCTTGATCTGCAAAAATAATCAAGGTGATTGCTGTTATCGACCTGGTGTGAAGTGACCATCACCAGGGCTACGGATTGTCAGCATCAAACGGCAATGGGCTGCATCTTGAAACTGCCGGGTTGACTCTGCAGTGCGAGGTGTGTATGCAACCGGCCTCGGAGCGGCAAGGAACATATGTAGATATATCACCCACAGCCTGAGCCGACAGCGGCGTGAATGGCTCATCAGTATCACAGACCTTTCAACGTCAAGGCCGTTCCTCATCTTCATCGGACATTTTCTTTTTTTTTCTTTTTGAACTTTCGGGTAAGCGCCCACACTCGAGCAGCTTGGTCCAGGCCCAGTTCGACAATGTACTCCATCTAAACGCAAGCCGTCCATAATTCACATGCTGCAAGTGTAAGGGTACCAAGTCTTCAAGCATCGCGCACCCCAGACGGGTTTGTGGGCCTGGAAATTCCATGATCATGACCGTGGATCAGGGTTACAGATCCTATTTCTTCTCGTGGAGCTCCTCACTGACCCGCTGATCGAACGTCCTGTTTCCTTCATTGCCCCTGAACGATGATGTACAGTACGTATGTGGCCCAGATTAAAAGAGAATACTCGGTTGATAGCATAGAATCTCCAGCTGGGCATTTCAAGCCCCGATCAAGGCAAGTTGGGCTGCGGCAGGATATAGCAAAATGTAAGTTCGCGATATGCACTGACGTGTTGGAGTCTGCGGCATTTGAGCGATCGTGTTGTATCCGAGCCGACGTTGGTTCCCGGGACTTTGGGAAATAGACCATGAGCGCATAGAACAAGTTGGGCGGCACGGCAAGATCTGAAGAGCCGAGGAAGATTCAGAGAACTGCAGCGAGACAAGAGCCAGGATAGCCTCTTGATGGACACTGTTGATGACAAGGCAAGTTCCTCGTGTCCAGTATGGCTGGGATAGTGATCGGCCAGTGTTCCCTCGAGTCAATTCAGTCAATATCCTGTTTGCTTTGGATGCGGGTTTGGCTAGACGTCCTCCACACTCCGGCAAAGTGCTTTGGGCGGGCTGTCGAGGGTTGTTGACCAGCCCATGGCCCAGACGGTAACTTATTGCTGCAGCGCATCGTCATAACGCGAAGAGCGGCACAGCAAGCACAGAAATGGGCACGCAGTGAGATCTCAATCTGCTTGACGACCACGCAGCCCAAGCTGGCCCACCGACTAACCCTAATAACTGGCGTCCGGGTCGAGTGCTTGAAGGCCGAGCAATAAACGTCCTGCGACGACAACCAACCCCCAACTCCAACAACAGCCCTGAATCATACAAAAGCTGTGCATCTTTCCCGACTCTCTGGCTCTTTGTTGACTGTGATGAGGGATTCGCAACGCACCGCCGTTATCACTCTTCAAGTGAGTTTTTCAGAGTCTTCTCCAACGCGTTACTTCGCGTCCTCATGCCCCCATTTTTTCTCTCATGTTAGCACCCGAACCTTTCCGAAAGCGGAACCTTCTTGAGCTCGCGTAATTCCGAAATTCGCCAGTCTGTTGTTGAAGTTGTTGTTGTTGTTGTTGTTGCTGCGAAAGAAAAGTATCAGAGTCGAGTTGAGATGTTTGCAAACAGCATTGCGTCTCAAGACAATGCTAGTCCCCCAATGCGATTTCTTCTTTCCCGTGAGCTTTGAGCAGAGAATCTGAGGCCCGCCGGAGGTTGCGTCGATCGCCGAATGTGTCTCCATTTCGCATGTTCCACTTGCTGGAGCAACTCCCCATAATTGAGGCCGCTTCGGGCCTCTTCAGCAATTAATACTAGGAGCAGGATTTGGATGATGCGGCCTGCTGGTCCCCGACGTGTGAAGGATTGTGGGCGCTCCTCTGGCTCTTAGAATCCCTGGTACATAGCTGCAGAAGGCTGGCGCGCAATATGCGACTCAGCTGGGAATATCCCCATCCTCACCGGCCTGCTCTCTTCAAGCTCCCTTGAGGATTATCCCATTGAGGCTGTCCTCAGTCTCACCAACTCGCATCCAATTCATTATTCATCTCCACCACCGCTCAACTAAGACCCCGTTTCGGTCCAGTTCTGAATCGTCAACTCCGGCGCCTGTCGATGCCAATGGAAGACGGGTTCGTCTCGCATGCGAGAAACTAATAACTAGCGACTTTCAAGCTCAGATCACTAACTCTGGCGGGCCCCTGTTCCATGTGAAATGATTGACGGCCAAAACCTTTCTTTTTGCCTTTTCCTACGCCCCCTGCACCACGCTACGTAACGACTCCTTAACTAAATCGCAGAATGCACCCCTCCCCAGTCAGAAGTCGAAGGTTAACTCACAGGATGCTTGCGCCTGAGGTAGCTCCACATGCTCGACAGCGAGAGGCCCGGCAGGGATGCGCTCTTATTACAACTCTCATAAATGCTCTCTTAACACACACCCAAACGGCCGTCGACGTAGTACTATACTCCATACAGTAGCTCCTAGGTAACACCTCGAGTCCCGGGAAAAAAAAAAAAAAGGGCGTCGGGATGCACGAGCAGAGCCAACCAACTGATTCAGGCAAAACGGCAACTCGACCAGCAAAGGGGATCCCATGATGGATTAATTTTTCTGTTCTGCTCTCCTCTTGAGCATCATTCTCACCGCGATTCCAACAGTTGTCATTGAAATGATGACATAGTTGTCTCTTCCGGATTGCCAATTGCGGTTCACGATGTGAGAATGGGACATACAATTTAAGCTGTCTTCATCAACTCCCCACCAAGCTTTCTCTACACCCCATGTTCCTGACCTCTCTCTGTCTCTCGTGCTTGTTGCTCAATCATTTTAATCTCTGGCCTCCGCCGCTCCATTCGTCGCTCTTCCTTGCACTTCTTTGTTCTCCCAATCTCCCCCAGTCGCTCTCTTATACTCCCTTCCCCCGTGGCTATTCCACCGGGCCGCCAGTCTTTTTATATCTTATGCTTCATACTTCCTACTACTACTTCTTTTAATTGCTACTATTCTTCTTAATATTGCCCAGGCGTCTCTGCATCCAGTCTGCTTGCGAGGGTTCCGTCAATTGGGTCTTGCACGAGTTGTACTGTACGTTGGCTGGCGTTCATAGGGTATATCAAAAAAGAAGTCACAAGTCGACAACGACACATGATGGCTTATGAATTCCCCCATTTCCTAGCTTTTAAGCTACTTTTGTGAGTGACCCTTCTCAATTGGCATCTGTCATCCTCTGACGCTTTGGTGAGCTGAACTAACTGGCGGATTTGGTCAGTCTCTACCGATACCTCAGATTGGTAGTTAATCTAATTGCAGTGTGGACGTTTCGTCCCATCCCTCCGCCCGAGAACCCAAATCTGACATCGCAAGATGTGACCATCATCATACCTTCCTTGCAGGGCTGTGGTGAGGAGCTGGAGGAAACCATTCGCACAATCCTCCTCAATGAACCATACCAGATCATCCTCGTCACCATTGATGCGAGCCGTCCCAATGCCCAGAAGATGCTCGACGCGATGCCGGCATCCACGACGAGAATCAGACTGCTCAGCATCCCCAAACCGAACAAGCGACGCCAGATGGTACGAGCGATCCCAGAGGTCCGCACTGAGATCACCATCTTCGTCGACGACGACGTGACTTGGCCCAAGACAGAGCTGAAGTGGATACTTGCTGTGTTCGACAAGGACCCGATCTATGGCGGCGTCACCACCTGCCAGCGATTGAGACGTGTGAACGCACCGCTGTTTTCAATGCAGAAGATTTGGGATTTTCTGGGAGCATTGTATCTCGAGCGACGCAACTTTGACTGTGCTGCAACTACCCACGTGGATGGCGGTATGCCGTGTCTCTCGGGTCGTACCGTGGCGTACCGAACCAAAATCTTACAGGACCGCGAGTTTACCATGGGGTTCACCAACGAAGAGTGGTGGTTTGGACGGTACGAGTTGAATGCCGACGACGACAACTTTCTCTCACGATGGATGGTGACCCACGGCTGGGAGACCTATTTCCAATACCATCCCGAGGCTGAGATTCAGACAACACTCGAGGACAATCCCAAGTTCCTGAAGCAATGTGTCAGGTGGTCGAGAAGCAACTGGCGCAGTAACCTCACAACCTTATTCCAGGAGCATGTCGTCTGGTTGTAAGTTCATCCCCCCTGAATCCTAATTTCCCATTCCTTCGGATTGCCCTCGCCCCCTTTGCGTTTTTCAATCCCTCCATCGATGCCCGTCCACCACGACTGTGGCGGGGGGGGGGCTCTCGATGACTTTTGTTGCTTCTGAAAACTTCTTTTTCTTTTTCCACCCTAGCGTCATTACGTTGTATTTGGCTGTCATGCATATCTTAGCGTGTTTTGTTTGCTTTTTCTTCGGATGAAGATCTCCATCTTGCTGTCGCCAGGCATCAGATCCCTGTCGGTGCTTGGAACTGCCGCGCTAGCATATTTTGGTTGTGGTTCCACCTTTTCTAGAGCGCACCTGGACTTGACGCTAACTGAAGGGGTCCGTGTGTGGACATCCACTCGCATCTTTAGCCGCCAACCGTGGAGTACCTACGCCGTCTTCCTCACCACGCTGTCACCTCCCGCCTTTATTGGCGATCTCTCCCTGATCCTCCTCCTATATAAAGGCACGGAAGGCTGGAGTGGAGAGACCCGCACACTGGCTATCCAAGCACTTTTGCTCTGGATGTTTGCCAGCAAATTCATCAAACTGCTCGGTCACTATGTGCGCTATCCAGCCGATTTCCTCTTGCTTCCCGTCTCGATCCTGTTCGGGTACCTCCATGGCATTATCAAAGTTTATGCCGGCTTGACCCTCAATGTGGTGAGACAACACACCCCGTTTCCTTCTTTGCTTCATCCCCGCACGACCGTTTTGACCGCGAGACTTTTACCGATGGAGTTTTCACGGCTACTTATCAGTCCTCCGTTTCCCTTGTGTCAGGCCTCGAGCCGGTTCTAGGCCCTGCCCCACTTTGACACGCATCGCATCTTCTCCATGCTTCACTGAATTCCCTCTCTAATTTCCCGCACGCCCAGCTCCTCGTTGACTATCTGTTGACTATTGGCTACAATTGACCGTGGCTTTGTTGGCACAATGGCTGTGGAGGCGAGCGGTGCTTCCCGTCGCGATGATGGCTATCCCATTTCAATCCTCTCTTTCTTCACATGCCTCCAAACATGTGTAGACCGTCTTGCTAACTCGTATCTTAGACAACATGGGGCTCTCGAGAGGGCGCAGATGTCAGCGACATGGATCGGATGAAAGAGAAGTTAGATTATGATATAATCGCTGGGCCCTACACGAAATCGCAAGCACTGGCGTCGCCTCAATAAAATGGGGTTAGGTAGTCGGTCGCGTCGTGAGTTGTAACGGTGTGGACTGCTTTCGAACTGCCTTAGCTCAACAGGTTTGAGAAGCCACTTTTGGCTAAAAAGCGCGGCGGACTTCCACGCCTACATTCACCCTGTTTCTCCACCCGTCTTGCCGCTTCTTCCCTTTCTCATGGCATCTATCTACATACAGGCATCAATTCGGCCTTCACCTTCGGAAAGTGAGTATCACTACGAGGACATAACGATGAACTAGGATGATCATCATTATTCCGAGGCTCGAGCATCGATTTTCGGCGTGCTCCTTCCTATCTCAGCTGGTTATGCTGCAGGGAAGTTGATACACATTTCCTATCAACAACATGTTCTGAGCTACCATTACTTCCCACCGCTCCCCTTCTTGCTCTCACCTTTCCAATCCAGGTCTTGCTAGTTGAAGCTGATCGCCTTTCTGCCGATTTTGCTTTCTGCAACACATGGAGTACACACTGTTGTTTTGGAGAACTTGGATGATTCAACGAAACGCTTACTTTTTCCTACTACTTTCTTATATCACTTTTGCCTTTTCGTTGAAACGGAGCTTGGTTACATGATATCTGTATAGCCGAACTCGCCTTCGGCAAAACACGCGCCCATGCAGAAAAAAAGTCATTTTTTTACTTCTCACATCCAGATTGATACCTATCTTATTATCCTTCTAATCTTTTTTGGCGAAGATTTCTGTTTCTGTTTCTGTTTTATTTAGGGCGGGCTTTTTGGGGGTCCCAAAAGCATGGTTTTTGATTGCGATATGATATCTTTAGATCTCCTTTTGTCTGGTTTATTCTACATGGTATGTTTTGATGTCTGGTATTTGGCCACGGATAGATAGAGCAATGGAATATCACTATACTACTTATCAAACCCATCTCAATGACATGTCAACCTTGTGCTCTAGTAGGTCTTTAGAATTTGCCGTTTTGGGGTTATACGAGCCCGAGACATGCTCAAATTTCGGACCACGTTTATGGTATATGTTTCTCTCTATGGGTGTACAGTACAGTACAGCACATGGATGTATGTATGTACAGTACACTACATACTGTACGCTGCATAAGGCCGGACGCACGAGTTCTGTAAATGCTACACACATGGTGATGAGTTCATGGAAGGTAGTACTGTACATACATAATAGGTCACATAGTAATTGATTCGTCATATTTTACGGCGTGATGCTAGGCGGAAATACAAATATATCGTGGTAGACGACGTCTTCGTGGTGAGGTTGAGGTTGCCTTTTTCGGTTAGGCATGTGCATACATACTGTGCATACATACGAACGGCGACAACAAAACACAGTATCAGTACTCGCCTTGTATATTGTGTTGTGTGTAACTTCTGAGAACGGAGAATATAGGAAAATATTGGCAATAGACATTGGTATGTACATACATACATACCTACAACGCTTCTTCGAGCCTTGGACTGTTTTTATTGCCCTACATCAGAAACCAGTGGATAGGGGGCCTTCCAACGCCCGGCGTTTTGAGCAGCACGGCGTCAATTGATAGCTTCCACATGTGTATATTCTCAGTAGAGCTG